>MU867261.1:24500708-25750708 GCA_033996785.1 Trichosanthes truncata
AACCCAAAAATTGTTGAGCCAAATGATCTAAGATAGAAGGACTATAGACATATAAGTCACTCACTTAGCCTCCTAAAACCCTAATTTCAAGGTGAATAGGAGAAGCAATTTTGGTTTACAATTGAGTGTAGAATAGGTTGAAATTGTAATTTTGGCTTGCAATTACAACTTAGGCAATGACATTCTTGAGCCCCATCCTTTATCCAAATTTCTTTTGCAATTTCATTTACTAAGCTTATCTAATTTGCTATCCAATCTTGCCAATTCTAGATTCTACAATTCCATTCTGCAATTTCTGGTTATTTCCATTATTGCCATTTTTCGATTCTGCAATTAGAATATGCAATTCAATTTTGTAATTTTTCTTTATTCCAATATTGTCATTTCTTTATTCTGCAATTTTTATTTTTTTTTTACCAACAAACCATCCCAACATTATTTTTGCAATTTTAGTTTTCTAGTTGCAATTTTCCTTACACTTTGCTTTGCAATATTTTTGTTACACCGTTTTCTGTGGGATTCGATACTTGGTATTCACATACCATTTTATATTACTTCGATCGCGTGCGCTTGCGTGTAACACCGATCAAAAAACAATAATTAAAAATAAAACATGGAAAATAGAGATTTTTTCCCATGGGGACCCTATCTCTGAACAAGGATTCCTCGACCCCGACCCCAATTTCCCGAAACGGAGAACGGGGCAGAGATGAGGATGAAAAATCCCCACAGGGATAGGGATGGAGAGTGCATCCCCGTCCTCGCTCTATTGTCATTCCTAATGGTTATTGACATTGTTATTTGATATTAAAATATTTTATTATTATTAATATAATTTTCTGCAAAACTATAAGGCATTCCAGTAAAATATTATACTTTCTTTTCATTTCTAGTGAGCATCCAAACAAAAAAATTTAGATCCCGTTTGATAACCATTTGTTATTTCAAAATTGTGTTTATTTTCTTAAATTTCTCTAGTGTTCACACGAGATTTCAAAAAAGAAATTTAGCACGTGTAATGAACTTGTGTTGTATTAATTTTAGTATAGTGAGTACAATCTCTAGTATTTGATCTTCTGATTCTCTCTCTTGCTTGTATGCTTTGCTCGAGGCCTGAAGAGCTTGTTCTCGAGGTTGAAACTTCAATGGATTCTTGGAGCGTTCTTGATCTCCATAACATGTTTTTCGTTCAGAAAGTGTTTGATCTTTAGGAGCTTCTAGAGTCTTCTAAGCTTCGTTTCTAAATTCTCTCTGAGCTTCTTCAGTTCTGAACCCCTAAAATGAAGGATGAAACTCTCTATTTATAGAGTTCCTCAAGGCCTCTAAGTGGACTTGAGCTTGTTGGACTAAACTCAGTTGATTATGGGCCAACCCTTTTGATTGGAGCTGGTTGACTTTGAGCCAGCCCTTTTGGACTGAACTTGGTTGACTTTAGGCCTAGTCATTTAGACTGTGCCTAGTTGACGTTGGGCTAGCTCTTTTGGACTAGGCTTGGCTGCCTTTGAGTCTAGCCTCTAGACTGGACTTGGTTAACTTTGGGTCAGCGCTTTTGGACTAGGCCTAGACTTCGCTAATCGGGGCCTTCAATTCGGGCTTTTGTCTTCCAAATTTCAAATAACCCACTTGTGTACTTGGATTTTCCATAATTTAATTTAGGAATCTTTGCAAATTTAATTAATCCCTAATTAAATGTAATTTAGTCATCAATGTTGGGTAATGACGTGACAATTTTGGGTTGGTCGAAATTTCTATTCCAACGAATTCTCCATTTTTGAGATTTATACACAAGTATGCGTGTGTAAATCTCGAAAAAGTTATTTTGGGATCAAAACTTAAGATACTTCTAATTTGGACTCCATTTGATGTGTCAATTTAATCAAAATATGGAACTTGGTTCATAATTTTGATTTTTTTTTTTACACTTATCATTATTTATTTATTTTTTATGTCAATTTATCAAGTCAATATTTTGATTTTCTTTTCTGGCATAAAATCTTGATTTGAATCTACTTTAATTCAAAATCTAAATTTGGGGCAAGGTTAAAATTCTATCCTAAATTTCATTTGAAATTGGATTAGGATTTGGAATTCCATCCAATTTTTGTTTGAATTTGGAAAAAATTTTAAAACTTAGTCCAATTTTGATTTGGAACAAAATTTAAAGTATACCCAAATTTTGGATTAAGCAACTTAATTTGAACTTCCAAAATTTTAATTTGGGATAAAAAAATTGAGTTATGCCCAAAATTTGAGAAACTTAATTTGAAATTTGGCCAAATTTTGGTTTGGGACAAAATTTTGAATTATGCCCCAGATTTTGATTTGAGAAAATTTTGATTTTACCCCACCTTAGTTTGAATTTGGAAAAAAATTTAAATGCATCCAAATTTTAATTTAGGAAGGAGTTCTCCAGGTAATTTGAAATTTAAGTGAAACTTCCCCTTTGATTTTAAAGGTAAACAAACACCTGGTTTTATCTTGAAATTGACTTGGATAAAATAAAATTTTTGGACTGGCCTCAAATCAAACTTTCACTAGAATTTCGAACAACCCCTTCTAACCTGAAATTTATTTTAATTTCATAAAATTAGGAACATGCCCACATCTTGATTTAGCAAAGGACTTCAAGATTCAAAATTCAAATGAAATTTAAAGTTTTATCCATCCTTGATTTGAAGTTAAATAAGCATTTGGACCCCAAGTTAAAAGAAAATTTGGAACATGCCCAGATTTGTATGATTCAAAAACAATTTGGATTTCCTAAATTTTTTTTATTTACCCAAGATTTGGCTAGTTTGATCCCAATTTCAACATGGACAAATTTCTTGAATTTGCAAGTCTTGAATACTCTTTCAATTTTAATTTAGAAAGAGAAATTTTTTTTTGGTGGGCTCCAATTTCAAAATATGATCTAAATCAAAAAAGAACCCATCCTCAAGGTTATACCAATAACCATAATTATATCTCAAACCGAACCGATCCAGTGGATTGGTTTGGTTTTTTAGCAAAATATTGGACATATCGGTTTCAAATTTGAGAAAACCGAATATTTTCGGTTCGGTTCGATTTTTTGTTAAAAAAATCAACCAAAACCGAACCGAACCGAGTATATATATACCTCAACAAAACCCTAGAACATCATTTTTCTTTCTCAACTGCCTCCCTCCCCCCTCTCTCTCGTCTGTTCACATTCATCCCCCCTCTTTCTCTGATCTATTCACCTCCATCCCCCTCCTTGTTGGTCTGTTCACCTTCATCCCCCTCCCCCTCTTTCTCGCTAGTCCATTCACCTCCATCCCCCTCCCCCTCTTTCTCGTTTGTTCGCCATCAACATATTCTCTATAGCAGCGCCATCACGCATCACCTTCACAACAGTACTGTAATGCTTCTTTCTCCCATATTCTCTCTTTTATTTGATATTCCTCAAATGAATTTCACAACCAAAACATGTTTCAAAACCCACCACCATTTGCAACCGTCGATCACAGTGCCTAACGAGTTTCTCATCCCACCGTTGCTTGGAATTCGTCAGGTTTCGCCGCCCACCGTTGTTTGCAACTTGTTTGGAAAGCTGCCTTTCATCATCCCAGCCGATTTTTGCTTCGTTTTCATTGATTCAAAGGTCCTAAACCCTAAACTCTATTGCATGACACCTCTTATCTCCCCAAATCTGATATGAAGGTCAAAATTGCAAAGAAAAATGATAAAGTCATTGGGCCAAAATCATTAATGAGAGAAAAGCCCAAACCGAGTAAACCAAACCAAAAATATCCAAACCGAATTGAACCGAACCGATCAGTTTTTAGCATAACTGGACATCGGTTCGGTTACTACTTTTACATAATCGACCAGTTCGGTTAGGTTCTCGGTTGGGACCAAAATCGAAGGAACCGAACCGAGTATCACCCCTAATCTCAACCCCAACCAAAACTAAATACTAAAAAAAAAGGGGATTTAATATGAAATCTAAACTGAAAGAAGCTCAAGGTTCAGTTAAAAAAAAAAAACCCAATGTTATACGAGGAATCACGATCTACAACTCAATCCCAACCAAACTGAGCAACAAATTTGGAATCTCGAAAACTTATAATAGAGTCCAACCATATATAAACATGAATCTTAGATTTCCTCCCTGAGATCAAGCTTCAGTGTTCAAAGTATTTTCATATTCGTTTTAGATTTGATATGAAATCTAAATAGAAAATTACAAACTTTGATCCCGAAGGCCCCTATAAATACCATGTGGGATGGCTCCCTCATCTTTCATTCTTGGGTGCAAATCGAGTGCTAAAATTGGTTGATTCGCCGAGCCCGAGTATCGCCTAACTTCTACAGCCACAGGTCTCTGACAAGCCACTGCCCTTAACCACCATTGCATGAGTGTTCAAACTGCTGAGTTTCGCTTCGTAGAGCCGCTGAACTCCCAAGCCGAAGACAGAGCCTTGCCGCCGTACACTGCCTAACCCACCGAACAGCCAGTGAGTTGTTGCCTTTAAAACCCATGGGATTTGCCGCAGATCGTCGTGGGTTCAAGCCACTACACATCAATCGGATCTTGTCGTTGCCACCGTTTGATCGCCAGTGAGTTGTAGCCCTCGCCGGCTGTGTCGCCGCTGCTGTTCGCCGAAGGGGAGAAAGTGAGAGTGAGAGAGAGAGGGAGAAGTGAAAGAGAGAATGAAGATGGAGTTTGGTGAGAGAAAGAGGAAAAAAACGTGGGGGAAAATGCTTCGGGGAGAGAGAAAGAAGGAGAGGGAAAAAAATCGAACTTTTTTTCTTTTTTTTTTCTTTTTAAAAAAAATATTATTTTATTATTTTATTATTTATGTTTTTTTAAAAAAAATTAAATTATTTCTGATTTTTTTTTTGTTATGCATATATTTCTTCTTTTTTTTTTTTAAATTTTTCTTTTTACCTTTTTTTAATTTTTTAATTAATTTTTTTAGATGCAAATTTATTATTTTGGCAAACTTTTTTTTTCCTCCTTTTTTTAATTCCTTGCTTTTACTAAATTTTTTCAAAGCCTTCCCCCCCTTTTTTTTTTTCAATTTTCTAACTTTTTCGCCCTTTCTTTTTATAATATTTTTTTTGTTAAATCTTTTTCCTTTCTAGTACTCATACTTTCATTTAACTTTTTTTTTTTCCAAATTTTTGCTAACTTTCTTTCTTTTTTTTTTTTCAATCAAA
Organism: Trichosanthes truncata; assembly: GCA_033996785.1. Taxonomy (NCBI): domain Eukaryota; kingdom Viridiplantae; phylum Streptophyta; class Magnoliopsida; order Cucurbitales; family Cucurbitaceae; genus Trichosanthes; species Trichosanthes truncata. The sequence continues at coordinate 24,505,893 of MU867261.1, forward strand.
CTCTTTTTTTACGCTGCCTCATACCTTTTTTTCTTTTTTTTTTTCCTTCAGAGATTTTCATACTTACAAACCTACAAACATCTTTTCTGCTAAAAGAAAGGTACGAACTTTATGTATAAGTCGCATATATTCCCTTTGTTGTTATGTTTTTTTTTTGAATTGGAGCCAGGATGCCTCTTTCTGTGATGTTTCAACTCTGGAGGTGACCCAATTCCTTGCTAAGGATGACTCACCTTCATGTCGGCTTCCACATCGAAGAAGAATGTTCAACATTGGAGGTGATCCCTTGTTAAGAATGGTTCACCTTCACAGATGAAGAGCTTCCAAAGACAATAGAATATCTTAAGAAAGAATTTGAGATGAAAGATCTTGGAAAAACAAAGTTTTGCTAATTGAACATTTAGCAGATGAGATATTCATTCATTAGTCAACTTATGTAGAAAAGATTTTAAAATGTTTTACATGGACAAAACACACCCATTGAACATCACAATGATAGTTCGATCACTGGAAATGAAAAATGACATATTTCGGCCTCGAGAAGATAATGAAGAACTACTTGGTCTTGAAGTACCATATCTTAGTGCAATAGGTGCACTTATGTATCTTGCTAATAATACACGACCTGATATAACATTTTTAATAAATTTATTAGCTAGATATAGTTATTCTCCCACAAAAAGACATTGGAATGGAATTAAGCATGTACTCTGTTATCTTCGAGGGACGATTGATATGAGTTTATTTTATTTGAACAAATCAAACTTTGATCTAGTTGGTTATGCATATGCTGGATATTTATTTGATCTACATAAAGGTAGATCTCAAACAGATTATCTATTCACATGTGGAGGAACTGCTAGATCATGGCGGTCTATAAAGCACACCATTACAGTCATCTCATCAAATCATGCTGAAGTTCTTGCAATTCACGAGGCTAGTTGAGAATGTGTATGGTTGAGATTAATGACTTAACACATTCGTGGAACATGTGGCTTGCCTTGTGACAAAGATTGTCCAACAATATTATACGAAGACAAGACAACATATATAGCACAAACCAAAAGAGGATATATTAAAGGAGATAAAACGAAACATATCTCACCAAAGCTCTTCTATGCCCATGATCTTGAAGAAAATGGTAAAATCACAGTTCAACAAATTTCTTCAAAAGATAACCTGACAGACTTATTTACGAAGACATTACCTCCTGCAACATTCGAGAAGTTGGTGCACAACATTGGAATAAGACGGCTCAAAGATCTCAAGTGATGTTTCCATGAGGGGGAGTAAAAGTATTGCACTCTTTCTCCTTGACTATGGTTTTTTCCCACTGGATTTTTCTAGCAAGGTTTATTAATGAGGCATTTGTTGAAGTATATAAATAATATACTCTTTTTCCTTAACTAGTTTTTTTTCCATTGGATTTTTCCTAGTAAGGTTTGAATGAGGCATATAATTTATATACAATAAATATCTAAAGGGGAGTGTTATAAATACAATATTGTATATGGTAAATATCCATTGGATTACTTGAGTCTACATTGGATTACTTGGAGCCTACTCACTTGGATTACTTAGAGCCTACTTAGATTATTTGAAGCTTACTCAATTGGAACAATATAAATATGTGTAGTATGAAGGTTTTTAGATTATTTGTATTCTTGTATTTCTAAGTTGTTGTTCATGACATTGATGAAATTTTTGTTTTTAAATCTCCAACTAAATGCACCAAAAAATTTCCCTTTTTCTTCTCGTCTGATTTCTCCGTCTCCCATGTTTCCCGCAGCCTCACGCCCCTACCGGCACGCCGCTGTGATTTCTTTCTTCTCTCTTCTCTCTCTGCCGCCGCCGGTCGCCGGACGCTCCCACCATCGCTTTTTTCCTTCTCTTCTAGATCCTTTTCTCTCTGTTGCAGCCTCACGCCACCTCGCCAATCCCGTCTTCTGCCGCAGCCCCTCCATCTGAATCAATTTCTCCGTCGAGGGTCCATCTCAATTTCAGTCTGTCCCTCTTTCGAGCTGCCCGCATTCTCCCTTCTCTTCAATTGTGATCTCTCAGAACATACACTCACTCCCACGAACAGACAAGCGCACAATTCTTGGCCTCCCTCAATCTCGAACACACAAGAGGGTGTTTGAAGAAATGAATGTATGAAAAGCGAGCAGAAAGAACAGGTTAGTTTCTTTCTCTTTTCAGTTTGATGCCTATTTGTTTTTAAGTTGGATCTGCAGTGTCCTGTCTACCTGTATTGTATGTCAGCTTAATTTATGTGTTTGATGATGCCTTACCCAGATTCAGATTAATAATTGAAATCTTACTTCAAACTCACTCATAATAATTGTTGATTGCTCCTGGTTTGGAGTGTGTTCTCGTTTGATTTCAGTTCCATCTACCTTAATGGAGAATGTTTTATATTTGAAAAAATTAAGTTCATGGGCGCTGGGTAAATCTTAATCATTTAATATGTTTTTCCTTTTCCCCTTTTTCTTTTTCTGGTTTCAATTTTGGTTGTGATGAATGAAATGGTTCTCTATGCCTGTATTTGACAACTTGTTAGAAGATGCTTGCAAACAAATATTGTTGTATTGTGCATATTGTGAAGGAGGGGATCGGATTGAGGGTAATAAAACTATTTTTGGTGATTGAAATCTCTAGTGAGGGACACTTATTGTTCTTTTCGAGACGTGTTTTGTCATAATGCCTTTTAATCACTGTTTTAGTTTACTAGAAGTTTTATCTATCTTATTGATCTGCTGGCTTCTCTTTGCATTTTATATAGTGCCAATGGAAGAAAGTGTAAGGCCCCCAATTGTGCATACTTATGTGAGGAAGGGCAAAATGGGGAATCGTATGGAAAAAGGTAGTAGTGGGCACGTGAGAGAATGTTGAACTAGTACGGTGAGAGGAGAAGGAAGGTATGTAAGGGAAGGAGTGCCTTGGGTGAGGGGGTATGTTTTTGGTAGTCAAGTTCTTGGCCAGAGGGAGAGCACCAGCCTCTAGAATTGCTGGAGTATCTTGTTATCTTTCATTTTAGACATTGTATAGATATATATCACTGTATATTGGAGAACTCCCAATATAACAGTGTTTCTATCCCATTCTTGCTGTGTTGTGTTCTTTTTCTTAGTGTTACAGGGTGGATACCTAACAGAAAGTTTCATTTATTATTATTTTTTTGATCTTGTGTCCCATTCATGTAGTAATGATGTCAACTTTTCTAAATGTCTAAAGTATTCACTTTATTATATTTCGATATAAATTTATGCGCTCAAAGTATGTGATAAATTTGATTAGTTGGAGTACATCTGCATTTCCTTTGAGTAATTTGTGTCATGGTCCTCATGGTAATTTGATATTGTAATGCCAAAGCTTTTGTTCATTCATCTCATCAATGCAGGCTTCGTTTTTACTTGGGCAAGCCTGCATTCATGTGATAGTATCATGGTGATGTTTAATAGTAGGTCTAGGGCATGTTTGGGAGTGATTTTGGTATGGTCAAAATCACTTTTGCCCATTTCAAAATCAATTTTCTTTCAAATATTGATGTTTGGCAAATGTAGAAATTGATTTTAGAAAAATCTAAAATCATTTAAAATTGATTTTTTGAGTAGTAGTTGATAGGTTATTCTTCTTGAGGTGATTGTCCGGAAATCACCCCTAACATTTTTCCTTATTCTATTTATTTGTTGAAATACCGAAACTGCCCTTATATTTAAGAAGGATTTTTTTGCCCTAGCTCATTTCTCTCTCGAATGAGGCTGCTCTTCAGCCCTAAAATTTCTCTCTAATCACCGTTCCTTCAAAATCCAAATTTTTGTTCCTCTCTTCTCTGAATCTGAATCCCAAATCTGATTTGAAGCGGCCTTTGACGAGGCGATTGATTCAACTTCAAGAAGGTATGAGGAAACAATCGTGAATCGGCAAATTTCCCTTTGTGTTTCTGTGGAATTTTGCAATTGGGGCTATTTCGATTGGATTCTGTTGATTTTGTTGATTTACAGGGGCTTTTTCGATTTGGCAAAAGGACTGAAGATCATTCAAAAACGAAAGAGATTTGGGAGGTCGAAAAGGTTGATTTCAATATTAAAGGTTTGTCGATGGACTTCTTCTTCTTCTCCTTGTTTTTCTCCTAATTCTCTCTCTCTACGCCACCATTCTCTGAAATTTGGATTCATTTCTCTCCGACTCGCTGTGAAAGGTAAATTTTATCAGATTTTTTTTCCTTTTTCTCTTACTGTTTGCGCTTCATTGTGATTGTTTTTGGTTCATCTACTGCTTAGTCCCGTCAGTACGTTGATGATGTTGATTTGATTTGATTGATTGTGTTGTCTTCTTTGGATTTTCTTTGGTTGTTTGTTCTTGTTTTCATCTCTTACTGTTCTGAGTTTTTTTCCAATCATTTGTTCTTCCCACCATCTTCTACCCTGTAAGTAAATTTTGATGTGATAAGAGGAAGGTGGGTTCTTATATTTGAGGTTGAGAGATCAAATACACACATAATATGTAGTTTAAAACTTGGAAAGTTTTGTTCTAACAGTACGTTCCAAACTCAAAATCACCATAGTTTGAGTATGTAATAGATCTACTTTCTCTATCCCTTTTTTGCCATTTTATTGAGATGAATGGAAGGGAGAGATAAGAAACATCATCCTACAGGCGAGAAGCAAAGATCAAAAACAGGAAAAAGTTCAGTTGGTTGGTTTTGGGTTGGATTTGATTGGATTTTTCAGATCATTGAATTTTTTTTTCAACACTGCTTCTACAAGATGCTAATCTGTCGATTGAGAAATATAGGGGTGTCCTTTTATATCTTTATTATGAATATGGATCTCTTCATATTGGAGATCAAATATAGATGCCATGATTTTTTGGGGGTTAAATTTGCTTCAATGTCTTACTCTGATGGGTTGTTTGCTGGTTGGGTGATTTATGAGAATGCAAGGTATCAATGCCTTTTATGAGTTTTATTCTCTTCTCATGGATATGGTTTTATCCTCCTAACTCATATTCAATGGATAATAGGACTGTATACAAACACTAGGATCTTGTGAAGATTATATTGACTGTAATCCTAATTAGTTTCTTATTTTCTTATCTTTTATAAGGTTCAATTTGTTTCATTTTGTCCCTAAACTTTGAAAATATACATATTGGTCCTTGAACTTTCAATTCTGTTTTATTTTGGTCCCAAAATGTTTAAAATGTCTATTTTAGTCCTCAAACTTTAAAATAAATTTGGAAGTTTAAGGATCAATATTTGAAAGTTTCATTGTCATGCTATCTTCTTTGCTTTAAACAAGTGAAAATTGTTATTGCATCAATGGCACTTCATAATTTTATAAGAACTCATTCTACAACTGACTTTGAGTTCAAATCTTATGACGATGAGGAAGATTTGCTCCCCTCAAGTGATGAAAAAAATAAGTTGAGTGTTAATGAAGAAAGTGAAACTTCTTGTCATGGAAGGGAGATGGAAGCGGAGAGGGAGAAAATTGCAGAACTTCTTATGTGACGTTAATGTCTTTATTATATAGTTTGTGTTTCAATAGATAATATCTAGTTCAAGTATTTGTAATGATACAAATATTTCTAGATTGAATGAGATATATGGCTTTTGATTTTTATTTTGATATGTATTATAAGTATTTTCCTTACTTAACCTATTAATCATGCATATAAAAATTTAACAATAAAACAAATAAAAAATAAATTAATAGAAATAGATATTTATCATACTTTTTAGTTAAATAATTTCTCAAATATAAAAATATACCCTTTTTAGTAATTTGGTAATTCTAAAATCAATTTTGAAACCAAACATAATAATTAAAAATCACTTTTAAATATATGAAAATCACTTTTAAAAGTTTGGAACCAAACATCAATATAATTGTATGAAAATCAATTTTACAAAATCAATTGCATTTAAATTTCTTTTTCTAAAATCACTAATCCAATCATCACTCCCAAACATGCCCCTAGGCACACTGGCCCCAGTAAAGCATTATGTAGACGCTTGAATGTGTAGGTAGGAAGACTAATGCTAACGTGAGCTCTTGTGTTTTCCACCAATAATAGGCCTTTTTAATTTTTACATGGATTGGCTTGTGGCTTGTGCCCATTGTGGCCTTGGCTGTCATGAATACATCTAGGCTGGGGAGGGAATCAAATGAGAGGAATCTTCATCTGCATAGGGTGCTATGAAAGGAGTTGGACTTTGGGAAACTCGTCGGAGAGAAAATTTGAAGGTGGACCTTTTGGCTTCACACCCTGGATACTTTTAGATTTGATTTTCTACATTGAGGTGTTTTGAAACTAGTTGCACAAATGATAGTTAATGTAGGATTTAATTCCTGGAGTGTGGGTTTATTTCTGACCTTGATTTATTTTTTGGTAAGAAACATATTTCATTGATCATATGAAATATATGAGGCAAGGAGTCAAGAAAGGCCAAAAGGGTTAAGAAGAAAACATCCCCAATTGGCATAGATGGAAGAAAACTTGATCTGGATCTGAATTTGAGTTATTAGATATGGAGTGAGCTTTTACTTGCTTGTGGAATTGCTTGGTTTTCTAGTACAGACGTATGCGGGAAGGAACATCACTAGCTAGTGGCAAACACAATTGAATATCTTATGGCAGCTGACGTCTTAGTATATGGAACTTGACTTTCATTTGTTTTTGAAAACTGTAACTCATACACTCCTAATGTTAGCAGGTCATTTGGTTTGCAATGGATTCTAGGACCAATGAAGGCAGTTATCACACTCAACCCAAGTGGAGAAAAGTGGCATATGGAGGGATGCAACCTGGGTTTGATGACAACCACACCGATGAGTCTTTTCTTGAAGATATTGTCATGAATGCCAACGTTGTCAAGAGAGATATCCTAAAGGTGATGTTGGACTCTGTTTCCATCTCCGAATATCTGTGCATTGTCACCCTTGTTGGTCTTGTTTGGACATACACACTTAAATCGACTCTTGATGAGAATTCCCTCTTATTTCTTGACGTTGGTCTTCTTGGTTCAGGATTTCTAGTTCTTCTTTTCACTGAAGACACACTCTCATTGAGCCTTCTCTTGCACTATTTTCTCAATATATCCTTTTTCACAACTGGGTTGTATGTCTTGGCTCCCATCTACCAAACTCTCACCAGATCCATTAGTTCAGATTCCATTTGGGCATTGACTGTTTCACTTATTATCCTCCATCTTTTCCTACATGACTACTCAGGTTCCACTGTTAGGGCTCCTGGAGATCTTAAGAATCCAAGCTTAACCAGTTGCGTTTCTTTAAATGCTTCTATTGTGGCCTCTGTTCTTATTGCTTCACGTCTTCCATCTCGATTGCATGTGTTCGCCATAATGTTGTTCTCCTTACAAATTTTCCTTTTTGCTCCACTGGTCATTTACTCTGTTAAGAAGTATTCTCTTCATCTGCATCTCTTATTTTCTTTCAGTTTAATGACGGTTACCTTGGTGTATGTTTATTTCTTACACCAGTTGCTTTTTGTATTGTTGGCGAGTCTATTGATTTTTGTTACCGTAGTTTGTCCTTATTGGCTCATACGAATTCAGGAATTTAAGTTTGAGATCAATGGTCCCTGGGATGAGGCCAAGCTTTGTTTTGATATAAGAGATTGAGATTCTGTATAAAAAGAGTAGGAAAGAAAGAGTAAGAACTAGAGAAAAAGACTACTTCGATCAAGGTCAAATTGTATTTTGAATGGTTATAGTTAGAAATACAAGACTTTCGAATTCGATTCATCTTTAATTTTCCTAGCTATCTTCGATGACGATTTTATTGACATATAGAATCAGTGTCATTTCCATCATTCCACAGCGTATGATAATCAAATTTCAGCTTCGCCCAGTTTCAGAATTGGATAATTTTGTTCGAATTTCAATGAACAAAAATTGCTCTCTCCTACTGGAGCTCGTTCATGCCGAGTATAAAAAATATGGGTAAAAGTTTTCAGTGTAAATTAATTCTTACTTTCTTTTCTTTTTTTTTTTCCTGATGTGGAAGTTTTCTGTATTCTTCTAAAATGGAGAAATCTTACAAAAATGTAACTTTTCAAATATTAATGAAAAATTCCTATAAAAGTGTGAAAACATGGGAAAAGATGGTAATAATACAATTTGTTGCTTGTAATATCTTCAAAGGAAATATTTTATTAGTATATTCTTTCGGAAATGTTTAAAAAATTAGTAATTCACTATAAAATATTTATCTCAAAAATCATTCTATGCTAATTCATAACTTTTGGATAGTTGACCAAAAAAAATTGTTAAATAGTAATTCTTTTTGGGGGGTTAAATTACAAGTTTAGTCTTTGAAATTTCATGTTTGTGTCTATTTGGTCTTCGAATCTTTAAAAGTATCTAATAGGTTGAACTTTCAATTTTGTTTCTAATAGGTTCCTGAACTTTAAAAATGTCAATAGATTCTTGAACTTCCAATTTTGTGTCTAATAGATCTTGACTTATTAGACACAAAATTGAAAATTTAAGGACATATTGGACACAAAATTGAAACTTTAAGGACTTATTTGATACTTAAAGTTCATGGACCTATTGGATACAAAATTGAAAGTTTAGAGACTTATTGAAAACTTTTTAAAGTTCAAGGACCAAATAAACACAAACATGAAAGTTCAAGGACTAAACTTGTAATTTAGCCTTTTTTTTCTAGAGTTTTCACATAAAGGTCCTATCATCTAAATTATTTTATATTTCAACAAAGGAATACAAAAGAAATGAAAGTGTAGAATGATGCATTGATTGTGTTGAGATAATATGGTGACATTGACACTAAATCTTTATGATTTGTTGCTTATATTTTATATAGAATCTCAATTGGGTAATTCCTAAAATTTGGTTAAATTATACAAAAAAAAAAAAATACTCTTCAACTTTGCCTTTTGTTTTAAAAATATTCATATTCTTTTAAAAGTTGCAATATATTACCCTTGATCTTTAGAAAACGTTTCAAAAATACTCTTGGAGTAGAAAAGCTGTTAGAATATTAGACAAAAAATCGACGTGTTTGAATGTTGTTCTTCTGGACTTAATTCAGACAAGCGTCTTAGTCACTGTCACGTTATTCTAAGTCACCACCACATCGATTTTCCATCCAACAATCTAACGAATTTTTACTTCAAAAATAGTTTTGAAACGTTTATGAAATATCAAAGGTAATATTGCAACTTATGAAAGAATAAGAGTAATTTTTAACCAAATAGAAAAGTTTAGGGATATTTTTATAATTTATCCTATTAATTTTAACCACTCAATTAAACCTCATGAGACAACTATATTGTTAATTCTTCATATATCCTTATGCTGAGTTCAATTCACCCAAATACTGTACATGACCATTTTATAGTAATAAGGTAACAGTTTTCAAGTGATGCCTTCGTTCACTTGCATATTAGAGTTTAGCTTCAACATGACTAACATGTTTCCTTCATACCATTAGGTATGTTGTCGCCTACCTGAGCATAGTTCAATTGATTATGACATATATCATCGACCAAGAAGTTAGAGGTTCAAATCTCCCTACTTCCACACGTCATTGAAAACTAAAAAATAAAAAAATAAAAAATAAAAAGAAAGAAAGAAAGAAAGAAAAAGATATATATATTTTTGACAATATGTGGGGTAGAATCCTCCACCCCTTAATTAAGATATATATGTTTTATATGTTTTATGGCAATTGAACTCTGTTCTTGCTTTATGCTAGTTGACCTCTTGGCCAAAAAAAAAGGATGTTGTCAACCTAATAACTTGATTCATCATAAAATTTAAAAGAAATTTAAAAAATCCAATTCCAAATGATTACCTCAATGTTACACTCATGTTTTATTGTTAGGAAATATAGACATTCTTGTATTATATGGTTGACTTGCTCGTTAAATCACTTTCATTCAATTTCTTTAACAATTAACATGTGTTACAAGGTGTAAAAAAAAAAATTCATTGGGCCCTTTTATTTTGCGATAGACATTAACAATAGATATCAACAATAATCTGCCCTCTTAATTCTCCTCTTTTTTTTTTCCTTCTCCATTACTTTGTAAATAATTTTTCTAACAATAAAATAAATATTTTAAAGAAGTATATCCCATATGACACGTGATATAATACCCTAGCACTTCTAAGCAATACATTATTAAGCAAGGATTAACAATTATGGCCTAGTGACAATTCAATTAAATTAGTTAAAATTTTAATCAATATAAATTAAAGATGACAAATTTTTACCCGTAGAGAGAGACCCAACTTGCATGCAACAGGCCAATCTCAAATTAATTAGGGATGAAGGTTGGATATTTTTTGTTGTGGAAATTAATTTCACAGACAAGAACAAAATAGTATTCGTTGCTTTGACTCCAATTTCAATTACATCATCAATCTTGACCCAATAATTTTTAATTATTTATAGCTTATTCATTATACACACACATATACATACCTACAATAATAAAAATGAACTTTGGTTAAAAGAGTTTTAGTCCATATACTTTAATGATTGAGTCTCTATGTTTTCAAATTTGTAATGATTTTATCTTTAAAATTTAATGTGTACCCATTTAGTCCGTTTACTTTTAAATTTGTAATGATTAGTCCCTGATATGTAAAATTTTATTAAGGCCCAATATTTTTTTCACGTGGATCAATAAAACCATTTAAGGGCTGTTTGGCGCGTTAGTTTGGAATCAGGAACCCTGGAAATCTTTGGTTGGAATCGAAAATCCTGGGGTTCCTGATTACTGTGTTTGGGGTGCAGGGTTGGGTTTGGCTGGTTTGCTGAAACCTGTGTTTGGAGTGCAGGGTTGGGTTGGGCTGGGCTGGGTTTTTTTAAACAATTTTTTTAGGTTTTTTTTCATATCCATTTTTTTTACTTGATAATTGTTTACTGAATTGCATATCAATATTTTAACCAATTATGTGGATCAATTGTTTCAAGCATAGTTAATTATGAATGTGTAGTTTGTACAAGTATCTCATTCACTCCATTCATGATGATGTAAAATTAAATAACATTAGCAAGAACATATATTTTAAATAATTAATACGTGGGAAAGAAGAATGATGTTGCTGGAGTAAAGGAAATCCATAATGGAAATGAAGGTCCGAAGTTCATAATATCATAATGCATAAGCTGAAAGGAATGAAGAAAAGAAATAGCAATACTTGTCCAAAACACAAACTGAATTAAAACTAAGTAGTAGTTAAAGGTGATGAAGGCATCGAGTTGTCGTCCATAGGGGGTCGGGTTTCAGGTGTTCTCCCTTACACTTCGACACAGTAATCATACTTTAATAAGAAATTTTTAAACAAGAATAACTCTTCTAGAAGAGTTATCAAACTTTATTTTAAAAAATTTAAAAATTAGGGAATTTAAAACTATATTTCACAAAGTATTCAGAAAACTATTTTAGGAACTCTATTTTAGAAATTAAAAAAAATAGAAGTTTATTTAATAAATTAAAGAATCTAAAACTCTATTTCTTAAAGTATTCCGAAACCTATTTTTGGAACTCTATTTTAGAAATTAAAAAATTGGAAGTCTATCTAAGAAATTAGGGAATTTAAAACTCTATTTGCAAAGTATTCATAAACATATTTTTGGAACTCTATTTTAATAAAATAAAATATTGGAGGTCTATTTAAGAAATTATGGAATTTAAACAAAATTTCGCACCATATTTTGAAATCTATTTCAAGGATAAATGAGTTATAAAATTTGAATTCTATTTTAGAAATTAAAATATTAGAAACTCTATTTTGCACAGTATTTTGAAACCTATTTCAAATATATTGGGTTAAAAATTTGTTTAGTAGCCATTTTTAGTTTTATTTTAACCTTTTAAAAAATTGACTACATGGTCGAGTCGCTGGGGTGATCAGGTTGATGGGGTGGTTGGGTTGCTGAGGTGATCGCCGATGGTGGTTGCACGGTGGTCAGGTAGTCGGAGTGGCCGTTGGGTGGTTGTCGACAATAGTTGTTGGGTGGTCGGGTCGCTGGAGTAGTTATATGATTGGTTAGGTCATCCGAGTGGTCGCTGGGTGGTTGTCTGGTGGTCGAGTCATTGGCATTGTTGTTGGAGTGGTCATTAGGATGGTCGGTTTGCTAGGTGGTCGGGTCGCCAGGGTGGTCACTAGAGTGGTCACCAGGTGATCGTCAACTGTGGTTTTGGGTGGTTGAGTCTGTCAGGTTTCGAGGTAATCACCGAAGTAGTCATCGGGGTGTTCGGGTCATCGAAGTGGTCACTAGGTGGTTGTCGGCGACGGTTGGTAGGTCGTCGGGTTGTCGGAGTGGTTGTCAGATGGTCATTGGCGATGGTTCGGGCAAGTCGGGTTGTCAGGGTGGTTGGGTCATCGAGGTGTCAAGTTGTTGGGGTGGTTGGGTCACAAGAGTGGTCGTTAGATTGGTCTATACAGTTCTCATTGCAGTGGTCGCCGGAGGTAGTCGTCAGCGGTGGTCGGGTCGCCGGTGCGGTGGTCAGAGTTTTTCGTTGCGGTGGTCGTCGGAGTTGTCACCGGATTTGTTGTCAAAGTGGTTGTCGGAAATGAAAAACGACAAGTGGAAAAGGAAAACATGACACAAACCCATGAGGTTGCATTGTTGTACCCCATGGGGTTGTGTTTCAAAACCAAGGGTTTTGAACACCTTGTGCCAAACATGGGTTTGGGTTTGGAACCCAAACCCATTCCAACCCAAACCCATGGGCCAAACGCCCCCTTAAGGATTAAGATCTTGTTTGGAATTGTGTTTGCAAGAATAAAAATCAATTTAGACAAATTATTTAAATTGACATGCAAAAGTCGATAATCTATCGATCAATCACTTTTCCATTTACTTGACATGCAAAAGTCAATAGATGTCAGCTGTTATATTTAGTTTTCTTAAAAATTTGTCACCTCTTCCCTAACCGTTTCAAATATCAAATTTATTCTTTCATATTTATATATATATTTTCACATCTATTCACTGTTATATCAATGGAATTTTTATTGATTTATTTTTTATAACAATTATTATTTTAGCTTTTATCAAATAATTTAGATTTAAAAAAAAAAAGTAGATGCAATTTAAATCATATAAATTTTTAAATAATTATTGTATAATAAATTACAAATTAAATATCAATATGAAAATGATTGAAATAATAAACCTACTTTAGTCATTGTAACTAAATCACAACAATTCAATATTAATTTACCAAACACCATACCTAGTTTTTTCTAATTTAAAATTAGAATTTACGAAACACTATTTTATATCATTTCACAGCTGATTTTTTTAAAAGTACAGTCACCAGCAATTATTTTAAAAGCTACAGTAATCTCAAACTAAGCCTAAATGTGTTCATAAAGCTACAATAACTAGATTGTCACACAATAAAAATTGATATTTTACTTTATGAAATTTTTTAGGATAGGGTATCATTAAAAATTTTAAACTAAAAAAATTAAGGTCTCATTTGATAACCTTTTGGTCTTTGAAAATTAAGCTTGTTTTCTTATGATTTCTCTACAATGGTTTTCATCTTTCTTAAGTAAACATTTGAATTCTTAGTCATATTTAAAAAAAAAAAAAAAAACAACAACTTTTTTTTTCTTTCAAAGCTTGACTTAGTTTTTTAAAACATTAGTAGAACAAAACAAAAAAAATTTATTAATAGGAGTGTTTAACTGTTTATAAGCTTAATTTTAAAAATCAAATAGTTATCAAACGAGCATAAATTGTTGCAAACTAAGACCCTGTTTGATAACCATTTGATTTTTGAAAAATGTGCTTGCTTTCCTATCATTTCTCTACAAATATATTTCATCTTTCTTAAAAAAATAATTGAATTTTTAGCCAAATTCCAAATATGAAAATAAGTTTTCGAAAATTACTTTTTGTAGTTTTTCAAACTTGGCTTGATTTTTGAAAACATATGTAAAAAGTAGATAACAAACAAGTAAACTCATAATTTCTAGGCTTAATTTAAAAAAACCAAAAACTAAAAATCAATGCCCCGTTTGATAACTATTTGGTTTTTGAAAATTGTGCTTGTTTTCTCACAATTTCTTTACAATAGTTTTCATCTTCTCTACAATGGTTTTCATATTTCTTAAAGAAGTATTTGAATTTTTACCCAAATTCCAAAAACAAAAATAAGTTTTTGAAGACTACTTTTTTTAGTTTTCAAAACTTGACTTGGTTTTTGAAAATATATGTAAAAAGTAGATAAGAAAACATGGAAACTCTTAAGTGGAAGTGTTGGGAAAAAACCACCAACTACTACCACAGGAATAAGCAAAAAAAATAACTGAGAAATTAAAAGAAAACAACAAAATAAGAAACACAAGAATTTACGTGGAAAAACTCTATCACCGGAGAAAAAAACCACGGACATAAAGAAATTCCACTATGTGAAAAATTATTACAATCACACAAAATTCTCTCTCCGACCCCATTACAAAGAAACACTCTCTCAAAGCTTTATATCACTTACTTAACTAGAGTTAGTATACCATACTTAAAGTATTTCGAATTGGGATGATTTGAAACCAAAGTCATAGACTCATTTTATAGTACTTGGAGCCTATGACTTCCTTGCACCTTTCCAATGTGGGACAACTACTCTTCTAATATATTGCCCAAAACCCTACAAATTCTACCTTGGCAAGATATTTGAAGAATCCACAACTCTTGCTGCATCATTGTCTTTACCGACAATCATAATCCTCAACTCAGAGAACTATAACCTACTCCACCATAAAAGTAGATCACTTGGAATGTCACCTTCAAAAACTTTTCTTCTTTGTCACATGTTGATAAACCTTGCTGAAATTTATGGTGCAACTTCCACCTACTTGGCCATCAACATACCTTCCACCATACACACCTTGCATAGCCGCCAAGTCAATATCCGTGTGCAAACTTGTGGAACCGCTAACATCACATCCTCTATCATGACAAAGCGGACATACCATATGGATGAATTCTCAGTTATTTTTCTCTTTATTCCTGCGGTAGTAGTGGGAGGTTTTTTCCCAACAAGTGGTATCAGAATTCTCTCCCCGACCTCAATTACAAAACAACACTCTCTCAAAGCTTTATATCACTCACTTAACTAGAATTAGTATACCAGACTTAAAGTATTTCGAATTTGGATGATTTGAAACCAAAGTCATAGATTCTTTTATAGTACTTGGAGCCCATGACTTGTACATTTTCGATGTGAGGCAACTACTCTTCTAATATATTACAAAAACCCTACAGGAAGTAGTATTTATAGACTTAATTTTTAAAAACTAAAAACTAAAAATAAAACAATTATCAAATAGAGTCCAAATGATTATCAAATAGAGTTTAAATTATAGTAATTACAATTTTAATTTTAAAAGTAGATAGATTAAATTGCTATATATATATATATATATATTAAAGTTGAGAGATTAAACCGGTTACTCTATCATCGAATCTGCTTCCACTATGTTTGAAATTATAGATTGAGGCGGCTACAAAAATTAAATTTCTTTCCTCCATAAAAAGAAAAAGAAAAGAAAAAAAGGAAAAAAATCCCCAACGATGACCTGGCAAACCGGAAAGCTGAAAATGCGTCCAAGTTCATCTACAAACAAATCCGGCTCAGATCCGGTCCGAACCGGAACCGGAAAATAGTACAAAATTACGACCCATTCAACTCTTTAACCCATTATTGACTGGTAGTAACACTCAAACGCTGAGAGATAATAAATCTGAAAAATTAATAAAGTGATCGGTGTGGGCCCCACTGCCATCAAATCAAGAATCCCCACCGTACAACAGTTCATCAATTAGGGTTGTACTATGTGTACTCAAATTCCCGCGTTTCACGTGAATATTTCCCATTGCCATGCATTTTCATTGCAGTTGCAGCAGCATCATTTCGAATCCCCACTCGCATCCTTTTCCACGCGCCGACACACCAATAAAATCTCTGCAACTTTTACCTGTTCAACCCTTTCGCTCACTCCTCTCTCTCTCTCTCGCTCTCTCTCTCTGTTCTTTTAATTAGATTCTGCGCCGTCGACCTGAATTTTTTTTTTGTTCTCCGATGAAGAACCTCTACCGGAGAAGTGGAACGGTCCACCCATCACCACCGATCATCTCAGACCATCTCTCGTATCTACCCGCCGCCATCCTCACCCTCGCGGCGGCGCTCTCCCCGGAGGACCGAGAGGTCTTGGCCTACCTCATCTCCTCCGCCGTCAACAACTGCTCCGCCCACCGCGGCAAGGCTTCCCAACAGAAACCCTCCTCCGCCGCCACCGCCGCAAAGGGCGGTTCCGATCACCCTCCGGTTTTCTCGTGCGGCTGTTTCCGGTGCTACAAGAGCTACTGGGTGAGATGGGACTCGTCTCCGAATCGGCAACTCATACACGAAATCATCGACGCATATGAAGAAAAATTGGCTCAGACCAAAACCGGCAAGAACAATAAGAAAGAAAGGAAGAAGAGGAATACCGGGTCAGGATTTGGGTCGGGTTCCGGGTCGAGCGAGGGGAAAGGGTCCGAACCAAGCTTGAATGAAGAAGAGTCGAGGCTGACGGAGATGGAGGCGGCGGGAGACGGCGGCGGGGAGGAAGAGGCGGAGAAAGGGTCGGTGAGGAAGATTGTGAGTTTCATAGGGGAAAGAATCTGGGGAGGTTGGAATTAGTGGATTGATTGATGAAGAATTTGGAGGTTTTCTGTGTTAGTTAATTACTTCCAGTAATTACGGAGGAATATGGGAATTGTGAAGAAGAAAAAAGGTGATCTCATAAACTAATGAAACAACCTTATTCTTCTTTTGATTCTGGTGCTCAGTTGTAAATAGAATCTTATGTTTTGCATGTAAAAATTAATCAATATATATATAGCAGTTTTTGAATTTGGGATGTTTATGTATTATATAGAATCTTTGTTAGTATGTATTTTTGTGTAATTAGTTGTTTCATTGCTACTTTAAAGGCACTTAGATCCTAAAGCAATTTACTCAAGAAATTGTATTCTATTTCAGGAACTTCTTGCAAATTTTTTTTCTTTTTTAGTTCAAATAACCAAGGAGTTAGAGATACTAATGCTCCACTGGACCAAACTTTTGGACATTATTTATTATTTATTCTGATTGCATTTTCGTTTGTGAAGCTGTGTGTGGTATGGTAAAGCATTTTGGTGACAACTTTCACAGTGTTTCAAGTTGAGAAGGTCTTGGTTGGATTATATACTGAAGAATGAGGTTTTTTTTTTTTTTTTTTTTTTTTAAATTATAATAATAAAAAAAATTCAAAATTTTTCATGTTATATTATACGAATTCTCTTGCACTTTAGGATAGGTTTCTTCAAATTTCAATTTCAATTATGTCATTAGACTTGAGAAGTTTCAAATTTCAATTATGTCCTTGGACTTGAGAAGTTTCATTTCAACATTTGAATTTTTAGAATGGTTTCAAAAAATATTGAGGTAGAGTTTCTCTGGGTGAGATCATTATGGCTGTTCATTCCAACTTAAAAGATATCGTTAGCATTATTTACAAAATTAATGTTTATAACTGCTGTCATATCAATTTATGTGAATAATATTATAAATGATAGGTTGAATTATTTAAAATACTACCAAACTATGGAGTTGATTTTAATTATTCTTCCAAACGTTGAAAAGTTTCATTTTAACTCTTGAAGTTTAAAGTTTGTTTCAAAACGACACTTCAAGATTTTTTTGAATTTAACTTTTTTTCATTAAATTCAAGGACAAAAAATGATGTGTTTGTATTTATATTGTTGTTTATGTGAACATATTTGAACGCATACGTTGAGAAAAAAAAACACATGCAAATATGTCATTTTTCATCCATAAATTTAACGGAAAAGCCTTCAAATGTCATTTTGAATCAAACTTCAAATTTTAAGGGTTAAAATAAAACTTTTTAAAGTTTAGGTGTATAATCGAAATCAACTTCATAGTTTAGAGTATTTTTAATAATTTAACCGTTAAGAGTATTTTTAATCATTTAACCTATGATAAGTAGTTTTTGGAACAATTTAATAGTTCAAACATTAAAAAATATATTTGATTTATGGATTTATGATTTGTAAATGTTTTTATCTTTTCAAATAAAGAAAGGGGATTTGAACTCATAACCGTCTAAGGAAAATAAGGATGCTTTATTTAGGATGAAGTAAATTCATACATCATACAGGGTTTTAATTAATTATGGAAATCAAACTTGTAGTTAAATATTTTCCTAAATTTCTTGCCTATGGTTAGATCAAAATTCAGTGAACTATCGATACTTCTAAATTATTATTATTATTTTTTGAAAATTGATACTTCTAAATTTAAATGTGGTTTTCCGATTTAAATATTTGTAAGTGTGGCTTTTCCTTTTAAATTCAAATTAAAAGGATTTCATTTGAAATTCATCCTAATTTGAATTTCATCTGAAGAGGAAGGAGAAAAAAGTATACAAATGGGCCAGTTTAAAATTTTGGTTAAATTATACGAAAAATACTTCAGAATTTTGGGTAGGTTTGGATATTTTCTCATTAAAACGATGACTGAAAATCGATATCATTTACAACATTATTATTCATGTAAATTGATATAACAATTCATGTATAAAAATTGATTTTATGAATGATGTGGTAAATGAAGTCAACAATATTTTTTGAATTGAAATGAATGGTAACAACGATCTTGATCTATATAGTTAAAATTGAGTTGTAGATAATGTTAGTTACATCTTTCACTTTTTACAACCAAACAACACATCAATTTTTGTCTTTCATTTTAACGAAAACCTCTTTCATGGACATTTATTGGAACAATCTTAAAGTCCAAGGGTTAAAATTAGACTTTTCAAAGTTTAGAAACATAATTGAAATAAACTTATCACAAAGTTCAAGAGTATTATATGTAATCATTCAAAGGAAAAAAAAAAGTAGAAGAGTATTATGTGTAATCATGATTTTAAATTTCCACATTTCCATCGACATTTCTAAGTGTTCATGGATTCAACATTGACATAAGAGGTGAATAAATATTTCCGTTATACTGTATAAAATCGATGAAATATTTAAAAAAAAATAGCAACAAAATATAACCCAATGTGAATATATATTATGACAAGTATTTTAATTCATTTTAAAAGTGTAAAATATTTGTTTATTATTATTTTTTTGAATTTTTGGTTTTTAAATTTTTTTCAAAAATTTTTATTGATATTTTCCATCGACATTTACATAAAATTGAGACCTTTGAATTTCCGTTGAGGTTTTATTCCTTGTGTGTAATTTAATCTAAATTTTTGTACAAAAATGAAAAGGAAAATATGAAAGAAAAAAAACAGGGAAAAAATCAATTTTGACCCTAAACTTGGCAGGTTGTATCAATTTTAACCATGAACTTTCAATTTCATCAATTTAAACCTCAAACTTGGCAGATTGTATCAATTTTAACCCTAAACTTCCAACTTCATCAATTTAAACCTCAAACTTGAATAGGTGTATCAATTTGCACCCTCGGTTAAGTTTCCGTTTCAATCACCGTTAGAAATATTTCCCACACATGCCTAAAGTCATATGTTGCTTTATGATATGTACTTGTTTGTTCTTTTTTTTATAAAAAAATTTACCAAAAAAAATAATTAAATCATTTTAGATCAAGTCCCCCCATCATTAAAACCTTGAACTTGGCTCTTGAAAGTAGGACCCACACGAAAACAAATGAACTCTTGTGTTTTCTCCGCCTTTAGTGTCGATACCAACAACGACGAGTGTGAAGAAGATCCAAGCAGTGACGTCATTGAAGGTGGCGACGACCATGGCGGTTTCGTCGACTTCGGTGGTGGGGAGTTTGAGCTCGACTGCAGAAGAAAACATGGAAGGCAGTGGTGGATAGAGTGACACCCATGAACACAATGAAATTGGTCGTAGTCGACATTGTTGGTCTTGTCGACAGTTTTACGTAGGATTAAAGTGACATCGATGTTGGAAAGAAGGGGACAAAGATTCTAACGAGGGAAATTTCAAAAACCTTACGTCCGTTGAGGTGGATGGAGGACAAATCGAGCTCGAGACAGACGAGAAATTAAAAAAAAATCAATATTGGTGACCGATTCAAGAATGAGAGTATTCCATTAAGGAAAAATATAATGCAAATAATATTTGTTTCTACTAAAAGTCGATAGATCGAGTAGAATCCTGCTTTAAAATTGAAAAACTCTCCATTAATGAAATGAAAAAAGCAGCATAATTAGAGAAGACAAGAAGTGAAAAAAAGTCATGCTCTGAAATTGAAAAACATATATACTCTAATTTTCTTCATCAATTATATTTTTTTTAAAAAATAACAAATACGTATTTTTTATAGGAGCAACACGTTGCTTTGGACATTAAAGAGAAACCATGATAACAGGGATTGAAATAGAAACTTAACTGAGGGTATAAATTGATACACTTATTCAAGTTTGAGGTTTAAATTGATGAAATTGAAAGTTTAAGATTAAAATTGATATAGCTTGTTAAGTTTGAGATTTAAATCGATGAAATTGAAGTTTAAGATTAAAATTGATATAGCTTGTTAAGTTTGAGATTTAAATCGATGAAATTAAAAGTTCATAGTTAAAATTAATACAACGTGTCAAAGTTTATGCTAAAAATAATTTAAAAAAAAAATAATAATAAAGGTGACGTGTAATTTTATAATTGCGAGAGAAAAGAAGAAAAAAAAAGGCAAAAAGGAAATAGAAATGATGGCGACATGTCGGAAGGGATGGGGCCAGAAAAGAGGAAGAGAGTGCTTCGATTAAAGCGAAGGCATAATGAATAAATAAAATAAATAAAAAAAGGTCGACAGTCCCCACTAAGGACTCCATCCCCGATGCTCTTTTTCGGTGTTCCCCATGCCATCCCTATTCCCTATCTTTTCTTTTACATTTTCCAATTCCCAACGTCTACGGTGCTTTCAAATTTTTCTTTGCAAAATAATAATGTCTAATAATTTTTAGAGAAAAATTCAATTTCTACTCCTACCCTTATCGTTTTGAATCCATTTTCACTCTAAATTTTTAATTTCATTTAGACTTATACTTTGTTAAATATTACAATTTTTACTTCTTATATAATTTTTACTAATTCATCCACTAATTTTAACAAAAATAATATAATTTTTTTTTATAAACTCACTAATTTTAATAATATCAAAATTTTCACATTTAAGGTTGATTGTATAAATTAACCATTGAATAGTTTTGTCAAAACTCACAATTTTTAACAAAAATTTAGCTATAATGTCATTTTTCTTTAAAATCTTATCATACATATTTTTTTTTATAATTCAACGAAAGCATATGAAAATATTTTTTTTTACAAATTAAAAAAAAAAAACTCATGAAAAGGTAAAAATTGTAACACTTTTCAAGTTCAAGGTTAAGATTACAATATTTACTAAGTTTGAGGTGCAATTTGATGAAATTGAAAGTTTAGGACAAAAATTGATATAACTTGACAAGTTTAGGAGTAAAAATTGATTTTCCCTAATTTTTATCATAAATTTTGTCTAGTGTATTAACACTCTAAAGTCTAAACCTTCAATTTCATCCAATAGTACCATTTTTACCTTATCTTTAACTCTAGCTAAGTTACTCACTAATTTTAAAAAAAAAAAAAAAACTCAAAAAACTTACTAATTTCAATAAAAATCAAGTTTTGCATGAAACTATATTTGATCATGAACAAAATCGACCATTGAATAACTCTAACAAAACTCACAAGTTTTAATAGAAAATAAACTCTAATGCTGTTTTTTTCGAAAATCTTATTAATTTTTTACTATATATATTTTATAATTCATTAAATGCACATAAAAATATTTCTTTTAGAAAAACTATTTGAATGTGAAAATTGCAACACTTATTCAAGTTTAAGATGTAATTTTGTGGAATTGAAAGTTTAGGGTAAAAATTGATAACCTTGCCACGTTTAGGGGTAAAAATGATTTTTTTTTATCCTTTTTGTTTTTAATTTGAATCGATCCCTTAGTTTTCTTAGACATACTTTGTTTTATATTTTAATATTTCTAATAATTTCCTAAGAATATAACATATTTAGATCTTATGCGTACAAGAAAAGTTAACAGTCTTGAACAATTCAATTAACCTTACATCTGAAATAAAAAGTTATTTTAGTTCTAAGTTTCTAACCATTAATTTTCATTTATTTCAAAATTTGACAATTAGCCTATATGTGTGGCTTTTAAGTATTTGCCACCATACATATTCATTCCTTAAGTTTAGACTAGATAATTTAGTTTTGTTGAGAGTAGATTGAATTTTTTTTTTAAAGTACTAGTAAAGTGCTTTCTCTAACCAAACAAAACATTATTAGATACCTAATACCTAATACACTAGAGATATGATTCTTCCATTGAAAAAGAAAGAGAGAAAATAGCGTTAAAGTTAAAGAGTTATCTAAAAGATGATGCAACGTGCATCATATTGTAAGCTCATTGTTATTATTCCAAGGTCTAATTCAAATACTAAATCCATTAAAAGTAAATAATATCATATAAGTAAATGTAATATATCAATTAAAACTTTGAAATCTTTTGGATGGTTACAATATCAAATTTGTGTGATTAAATTGAGATTGAATCCTACGATTTGACACATATCATAATATTCACATAAAGAATTATGGATTATAATCTTAAAAAGAGGAGAAAAATAGAAAAGTACCTTCATATAAGAGATGGTAGGTAGGATACATAATTCAATATGGTTAAAAAAAATGACCGTTAACAGTTAAGAGAGCAACAATTACCACATTTAATAAATTTCTTTACTAAGTTGCTGATCTCAATATTTCCTAAAAAGGGGAACTTTCAAGAGTAGTGAAGAGAGAGAATTGATATATAACAAAGAAGAATTTCATTAATTTAAGGTGGATTAAAACATATTGTTTTAAGTTATTTCGGTGCTAGATTAAGATGTTCATTAATAGATTATATTGTGTTGTATAAAGGAGAACTTGAGTGTAAATATAAATTTATCTTATTTGGAAATTTCTTATTAAATGACAAATATAAAATCTGATTTGGTTATTTAGAGATTATGTTGAATTGGTTTAAGATATTTAAATACATTTGGTCCCTAAAGTTTGGAAGAATGTTCAAAATGGTCCATCGACTCAAATCCATCTCATTCAGACCTAAATTGAATGGAAGGAATTCCTTCTGTTTGGCTTATACATTCCATTTTTAGATCAGAGCGACAACAGTTGTGGAGGAGCGGTAATGATAAACATTGAGAAGAGGGAGGGAAACGAAGGTGTCGATGAAGCTTGTCAAAGAAGGAGAGAGATGAAGTAAGAAGAAAAAGAACGAAGAAAGAGGGGATGCCACTTGACATAGTTGAATAATCATATTTTAATATAAAATTAACAAAATCTATCACATCAACAAGGTTGGTTATCAATTAATTGTCATATCATTTTTTCGTTACTCAACTAACGACCAATTAAAGTTCAAAGACCATTTTGAACATTTTTTCAAACTTTATGAACTCTTAGGGTCCATTTTAAAATCTTAGGGTCTAAACACACATCAACCTAAAACCTTAGACACCAGAAGTATATTTTGTCCTAAAAAATTTGTAACTTTTTTTAAAAAATATACTTTCTACACACTTTACAAGTATATCAAACGACCTACTTTGTCTTTGTACGAAAGTTCTTCTCTAATTGGAATAATACCTCTACAAGTACACTAAAGACCTACTTTTTCTCCTCAGCTCCATCCCATCTTATAAAATTTAATTATTTTTAAATATGTTTACACATAAAAATTAACAAATGTTGTTATGAAATTAATGATTAAAAATGATGATAAATTGATTAAAAACTTTTTTTTTTCTAAATTTTACCTTTTCATCAATATTTAATTTAAAAAACATCTGATAAGAAATTCTCAAACCACTATTATCCAACATTGAAAAATGAGAATAAAAGTGAGAATTGAAATCTCACATGAGAACAAGGACGAGAACCAAAACGAAGATGAAAAAGAAGGAAATATCTCTAATTGCCCTAGTCAATGTCATCTCTAAATGGAATTCAAACTTGAGGCTCGCATTGAGTGGGCAATTGTGTAAAAGGAAAGGGCATTTGGATAATTTAAAGAGAAGATAGAAAACACATGAATTTTGAAGCCCTTGTTCCCCGTCATTGAAACATAATGCAATAAAGAAGAAAACGATTCGAGGTGTCTTTTGGAAATATGCTAACTATTGGGGACCCCACCAATTAATTTCAGAAACATTATTTATGAGAAAAACAAACAACAATAAAAGAGGAATGGTTTATTTATTTTTATTTTTATATAACAGTTCATGATTTTATTTTTTTAGTTCAACAAAAATACTTTAGAGGTGGAGAAATTCCAACATTTGATCTCTTAGTCGATGATAAACTATACTCATTTTAGTTTTTTTTTAAGTATTAAAATTGGAATAAAGAAGTCGAAATTTAAATTTACAATCTTTACAAAAACAATATTTTAATCCGTTGTGTTAGTTCAGATTCAGACTCATGATTTTAAACTTTAATCAAGTTACACTTGAACTTCCTTAAATTATGGTTGTTGCATCCCAAAGTTGAAATTTGTTACTTTCATTTAACAGGGTTATAGTATTTCTAAATTTAAGAATTAAATTTTTTAAAAAAAGGGTAAAAATTTAGGTCTAAAACTGGAATTAACATAACTGCCCAATAATAAAGAAGCCTGAACAACATGCTTTGGAAAATGTATCTTTTTTTTTTCCTATTATGTTTCTAGCTAATCCCAACATTAGGCTAGCAGACACAATCGAAAATGCACAGTTTTGAAATTTTATAACTTTATAAATAAATAAAATATATAGACTTGATTTAGGTTTAAATTTTCTAATAAAACAGTTTCAGTAATGCATGTTTTTGTTTTTGAGTTTTAAAAATTACAATTTTTTTTTAGTTTTCAAAATTTAGCTTTGGTTTTTGAAAACTTTTTAAAGTAGGTAATACTTAATAGAACAAGAAAATTATAAGTGGGAGTATTTTTTATACGCTTAATTTTCAAACAAAAATAGAAAACTAAAAACAAAACATTTAGGCCCTGTTTGATAACCATTTAGTTTTTGAAAATTAAGCTTGTTTTCTTTCAATTTCTCTACAATAGTTTTCATCTCCCTTAAGAAATCATTTGAATTCTTAGCCAAATTCTAAAAATAAAAACAAAATTTTGAAAACTACTTTTTTTAGTTTTCAAAACATGACTTGGTTTTTGAAAACATATCTAAAAAGTAGATGGCAAAACAAGTAAAACCATAGGTGGGAGTAGTATTTATAGGCTTAATTTTTAAAAACTAAAAACCAAAAACCAAGGCCCCGTTTGATAACCATTTGGTTTTTAGTTTTTGGTTTTTAAAATTTAAGTCTATAAATACTACTTCCACCTATGATTTTACTTGTTTTGTCATCTACTTTTTACCTATGTTTTAAAAAACCAAGCCATGTTTTGAAAACTAAAAAAAGTAGTTTTCAAAAACTTGTTTTTGTTTTTAGAATTTGGCTAAGAATTCAAATACTTCCTTAATGGAGATGAAAACCATTGTAGAGAAATTGGAGGAAAACAAGCTTAATTTTCAAAAACCAAAAACCAAAAACCAAATGGTTATCAAACGGAGCCTTAGTTTTTGGTTTTTAGTTTTTGAAAATTGTGTTTCTTTTCTCACTATTTCTCTACAATAGCTTTCATATTCTCTACAATGATTTTCATCTTTCTTAAGAAAACACTTGAATTCTTAGCCAAATTCCAAAAACAAAAACAAGTTTTTGAAAACTACTTTTTTTAGTTTTCAAAACTTGGCTTGGTTTTTGAAAACACATCTAAAAAGTAGATAAGAAAACATGGAAAACCATAGGTGAAAGTAGTATTTATAGGCTTAATTTTCAAAAACTAAAAACCAAAAACCAAATGATTATCAAACGGGGCCCAAATGATTATCAAACGGGGCCTTATTAAATGGGCTAAATGTTAATGAGTATTTTAAAAAATTCATGTATTTAAGTTTTTCTCAATGAAAATGTTATCTCAAGTTTGTTGGTTGTGAACTTGTGATCAATTTTAGAAAATTTCATGCTGAATTTTCCATATTTTCTCTAATTGATTCGTATTTAGTCATTATTTAAAATAAATCAATTGACAAGAAAGCACTATAGTATTTTTCAAAAGAAGAATTATAATTAGTGAAGAAGTTAATTAACTCTTTTTTTTTTCTTTCCTTCTCCTTTTTCAAAAGAAAGAAAGATTATGTGTTGCGATACTTTTTTTTTTTAATAAAAAGACAATTGAATAATAAGAATTCAAAACAATCCAAATTGAATTTGTCGAAGTTTTGATAATGTTGACCAACGGTCTGATAAAATGAAGATTCCTTTCTAGGAAAATTACAAAAATATAACATTTTGTGTTTGAGACACCATAGCCACGAAGAATCCTAGTGGGCTTTTGCCTAATTTCACTTTTTTTTTAAAATCATTTTTTTGAGAATATCTGCCTGGAGTTTTGTACTTTCGTATTTCAATTAAGCCAATACAACCATGACTAAGTGAATTTGGTATTTAATTATTATTACTTTAACAAAAGCATAATTCAACTGACATAAACTATGTATTTATGATCAAGATGTCATTGGATTCGAATCTCTCACTCCTTTATTGTTGAACTAAAAAAAAAAAAAATTGGTTATAAGGTTGATGATTCTTTTTTTTTTTTTTTGTGAAGATGATTCAATTTCTATTCCTACGATTTTTTAACTAAAAAATTTTTAAACTTTCAAAATGCATGTTTTTGTTTTTGAGTTTTAAAAGAATAATCATTATTGGCCATGAACTTTTAAGATGTCTATTATAGTCCCTAAACTTCTTAAAAAATAAATTTGTTGGTTTGTTATATCACCTAATATCTATTCACTCGCTACATACCTTGATCAAACCTATGTTGTATCAATATGTGTGCATGCAGTATGGTAATAAACATATTTAAAACTGAACTAAAAAAAATAAAAATAAAACCAAGTTAACTATTTATTTAAATAATTGATGGCAAAATAACAACGAGGACCAAAATACAAAATTTTAAAAATTTATGAACTAAAATAAATCAATTGCGTGAGTGTAGCATATGGGCTGTCTGCCCGTTTGACAATTCTTCTTGGTGCTGGAGGCTATCCTCGTTATTCGTGATAGGTTATGCCTGTTAATGCGGTTCTTGGTTGGTGATGGGTGTCGTTGCTCCATTTGATTTGATCTTTGATTGTCAGGAGGCCCTATTCTTCAACATTTTAGTACGAGAGTTATTTTAGATGATGATAGTAACTTACATGTGAAGGTCACTGATTTTCTTGGGTTTGATGGCTCCTAGCGTTGGCCGTGTATTTTGTCTGACTTGATAGATCTTTCTGCCTCTTTGTTTTCTATTCAGGCTAAGTTAAGTAGGAAAGACATGGTACTATAAACGGCTTCCTTGTGGTTCTGGTGTTTTCTCAATGGCTAGTACTTCAGTTTTGCTATGTCCTAGGTGCCCAACAGTACCTTGATACGCATTCTTGTGGTTTGAAGGGAGCATTTCGAGGCATTATTCCTTCATAGCATGGCTTGCTATTCGGGATAGGATTTATACGCGAGATCGACTTCATTGTTGAGCCCCTTTGTCCCTAGATTATGTTCTTTGTAGTAGGGTTGTTGAGTCTTGAAATCACTTGTTTTTCGAGTACCCCTTTAACTGATCAGCGTGGGGGTGAGTTGATTTCACGGGGTCTTTCTCCCCACTAGATCTCTTCTTAGCTTCTGGAGCTAGCTTGGATATGTCATTTTAGTGTAGACAAGTGTCTGCGTCGTCGGGTTTGGAGGGTGGTCTAGTGTGTAGTTATCTACTATCTATGGTCGGAATGTAACCTTTGGGTCCATGGCTCTCCTTCATGGCCTCTTCAAGTTCTTCTGCAGGTAGTGCAGTCAGATGTCTTTCTTCGTTGCTCCTCTTGGTCAGGTGTGTTATTTGTTAGTGGCAATGGACCTCCCATTCCCTTAGAACCTTTCCTCTTGAGTTTGTCGTTAATCTATTCTCTTTTAGTGTTTTTCTTTGGTTGTGATTTGTGTCTTGACCTCGAGTTGTGAGGTCTTCCATTAGTGTTTTGTAATATATTATCTTTGACAAAAAAAAATTATGAACTACAATAGAAAATTTATGGGATACATGAGATTTAAATCTATTGTTTATGCTATCTTATATAGTAATAATATGGATTCTTTTTCCAAACTACCATGCTTGTTTCTACAATCAAACAAATATACAAAATAATTTATGACTCGACATGAATAGGGGTAACACAATACGACCAGAGTATTGAAAATTTGATTTTAACTTAAACTTTAATCGGTTGCTTCATTTCACAATACACCCAAACCGAGTTTAGAATAAGGTGGCATATGAAAAAATGTTATTGTTAGAAAAAATTTAAACCTTATACCACATGCATTCGAGAACAATATATGCCCTCAGTTTTATACTTTTATATCAAGATATATGGATTACATGAAAATCAAGATAAAAAAAGAGTTTATAAATATCAAGATCTATTAAAAAGGTATCTAGATGAATTATTTGTAAGCCAATCTGAACAATCTGAACACTGCTCAACGAATTAGGTATTATACATATGACTGTTAAAATCTTCATATGCACATCTTTTAATTAAAAAAATGAAGTAAGTGTAAGAAGGGATTGAAATATTAGTCATCTTATGTTGGGATTTATGCGCTAAAGCCTCGTAATTACTGATTTATTTAATAATTAATAATAATTTTAAATATTTTATTTGCAATATAATATTATCCATTATATGAAAAATCAAAGGTTATTAGTGTAATCTTGAATAGTATGTGGTTGACATACGGAAGGATCATGTTTAAGAAAACCTAAAGGGTCATAGTATATGGATAAGATTGGGTGCCTTATCCTGGTAACACTATTGATATGACCCACTTTGTAATAGTTACAAATGATTTGATCCAAATCATTCATGTGAAGACATGTGAGTGGGGTTTTTTTATACAATGAGTTTGTATAAGAATGGACTACGAAATATTTAATTTCTCTTTATAAATCCGTTAATTGAGAAGATTAATATTTCATCAGGATGATTATATGCGACTCGATCTTAATTTTGAGTGAGTTATGAACTCCTGCCTGTGAGGACTTGTCATTTGATTTGCATGGTTGAGAGTGACTTTTGTAATCGATTCAATATGCTTGGGGACTTGACTAAATAGGGAGCTGGGAACATAATCTCACAGAATGAAATTCACTCTTTTCGATATAGAGTAAGTAGATGAGTAGTTCCCTTAAGTGCTGATTTCGGGACTTGAACAATGGGGCCACACCCTCTCACTAGCTTGAAAGAGACTTAGTTTATGGTTGGATCATAAACAAATTGTTCATTAGATGATAAGTGGTACTTAAGGTGCAAGATGTAGTTACAGGGATAAAATAGATTGTTACCCAACTGTAATTACGAACAACTCGTGAAGGATCGACTTGCATGTAATGGTTATATCCATGGTCACAAGTCCTACAGTGCATAAGAGTACAACTCCAAGTCTATAGTGGAGTGACCTATAGTTAATGAATGAAAATTAATTAATCAAAAAGTTTAATTAATTAATTTTATATCATTGAAACTTATAATCTATAGATCTATAAGGTTCCCTTGCTAGTTTATAGTAACACTAAAAGATCAATTTAGTTGAAAGAAAAATTTGAAATGTTCAAATTAATATTTAATATATTAGATATATTAAATATAAAAGAGGAAAATATATTTATTGTATTTGATACATTAAATATTAAAATAATTAATATATACTAGATATATTAAAGAAAATATATTTATAAAGTTTGAATAAGATTCAAATAAATAAATATCGTAGGAGATTTGAATGAGATTCAAATAAGTATAAGATATATTTTAATATCTAATATATTAAATAGGACCCTTGGGTTGAACCATTATGACAAAGATATATCCTCAATAATATTTTAATATCTAATATATATTAATATAATATTTTAATTATGACAAAGATTTTCTCTTGGTCTCTATAAATAGGACCCTTGGGTTGAACCATTAGATACAACACACATATCCTCAATAGAGAATTCTCTCTAGGCCTCTTCATCTCCAATCCCTTGTGGATTTTCTTTCAAGAGGCTCCCACAAGCCTTGGTTCTGTGTTTAAGTCATAGCTAGGAAGGCTTTGTGGATGAGATAAAAATCCGCCAAAAATATTTCCATATTTACTTCAAGTAAGTTTGCTTAATCTTATTTTTTTTTTAGTTTAACTTTAAATAAAATTAAAGACGTTCAATTGCTTCTACTGTGGAGTGAAACGTTCATTCCTTCATCTTTCTCAATTATGCCTATTATATATTAGACTTGAAATAGGTGATTTGATAAGCCTTAGAATTAAGGCTTATTTAACTCCTAATTACTTAAAATATTCTAGTTTTGTCTTAAGATCATTTGAAAATAGTTGAAAGTTGCTTGAAAATAAAAAAGGAATAAGAATGAAAGCAATTAGATAAGATTCTAAAAAAGTTAAGTTTGTTTGCAGGGAATGTGGAAAATTGCAAAATCAAATTGCAAATTCGTGATTCTGCAATTGTTTCTAGAGCAGGGAATGTAGAAATTGCAAAATCAAATTGCAAAATCGGATTCTGCAATCTGGAGCAGTAGAACAGTTCAAAAAAGGAAAAAAAATCTGCATTTAACCAATTCCGAAAATCTTCAATTACAGCATCATTTAAGGGAATTTGAGCACGAAATTTGGGCATTCTTCAACCCTAATGAAGGCCTATAAAAGGGGAAGAATAGAAGGAGCAACACAATTTGGATTTGGAGAGGAATCTAGCTTGTGGGTTTTCAATTTTCGAGCCTCTGTTTTGCTGCAGTAGTTTTTTTTTTTTTTTTTTTTTTTTTTTTTTTTTTTTTTTTTTTCTGTTTTTAGCCGAGAACTTCAATTTCAATTTCATTTTCCTTCAATTTCTACTCGTTTTATGGATAGTGTTTGCAATGCAATCGTTGTTCTTCATTTGAATTCTTCTTGTATTAAGTTTAAGTTTTAATTCAATCTCTATTCGTGGGTTTTCTTGCAAGCAACTCTGTTTTCTACACTTTTTTTTAACGCTAATTCTGCTGGGCATTCTTCAACCCTAATGAAGGCCTATAAAAGGGGAAGAATAGAAGGAGCAACACAATTCGGATTTGGAGAGGAATCTAGCTTGTGGGTTTTCAATTTTCGAGCCTCTGTTTTGCTGCAGTAGTTTTTTTTTTTTTTTTTTTTTTTTTTTTTTTTTTTTTTTCTGTTTTTAGCCGAGAACTTCAATTTCAATTTCATTTTCCTTCAATTTCTACTCGTTTTATGGATAGTGTTTGCAATGCAATCGTTGTTCTTCATTTGAATTCTTCTTGTATTAAGTTTAAGTTTTAATTCAATCTCTATTCGTGGGTTTTCTTGCAAGCAACTCTGTTTTCTACACTTTTTTTTAACGCTAATTCTGCTGAAAGTTCCAGCTTACTCCCTCTCGATTTTCTAATCCAATTCAAGTCAAGCTTGATGTAACGCCCTAGGCCCAGGATTCGAACCAGGATTTGGAATTCGGATTCGGCACCTAACGGGCCCGACATTCCCCTGCATCCCCTACGACCTGGCCACGTCACCGTACTTGTTTTGAACTGCTTCTAAGAGTGAAGACTGTTCCCACAAACCAACACATGTCCTTTCAGCGTGCTTTATCCTCACTCACATGCTTCATAGGAAAATTCCCAAGAGGTCACCCAACATAGAATTGCTCCAAGCCAAGCACGCTTAACTTTGGAGTTCCTACGATTGAGCCACCGAAAAGGAAGGTGCACCTTGTTGGTATAGGTAGTGGCTATCAATTCTTTTAAGCCTTTCTTAACCATGTCTTGCATAGCCTCAGGATCCCTCTCATTCGGATGTGGTCTCGGTTCATTCATGTATCCCTCATAACCTCGGGCGTTACACTTGAATTGTTAAGATTAATCATCTCCTAGGAATAGCGAGATGACTTAGTCGATTTAGATAGAGTGAGGAGCCATAGAACATTCATAATCTTTATCTCTGTTTTTTAGCTAAGTTGGTTACTGCTTATAAAAGTTCAGTTTTTATTTGCATATTATTATTTCTATTGGATCCAAAGGGAGAAAGAAGTAGAAATCACTGATGCCCTTAAATCTTTGTTTCAATTCCAATTAAGAATTTTACTTGAAGTCTTATTGGCCACTACCCAGATTTGTTTTACAACTCATGGTTCTGATGGTTCAATAAGCAAGCTGCCAAGATAGTTTTTGTTTCCAATTATTTTACTTTGATCATCATTAGTAATTTGCTCAATTTTCTAATGAGTTTTTTTCTCAAAAATTAGTTGTAATATTTTTATCTTTAATATGAGCTAAAACTTCTTAGGGAGTTCAAGGATGAGAACTCCCTAAGAAATAATTGTAGCCTAAATTTCAATAAAAATCAAGCCTACATCTCAATTGTTTGCTTGTGTTGAATAAATTTTTGTTGAGATCCTAGATTGATCAACTAGGGTAGCAACTCAAGCTTAGATCTAATACCGACTGGGTTAGTGATAAGTGGATTTCACACCAGTGATGGAGAAAAAGAGCTTAAACATAAGTCATTCTTTACTCCAGACATAGGGATTAAGGACTCCAAAACCCATAAAATTGTTGAACCAAATAATCTAAGATAGAGGGACTATAGACATATAAGTCACTCACTTAGCCTCCTAAAAACCTAAATTCAAGGTAAATAGGAGTAGCAATTTTGGTTTACAATTGAATGTAGAATAGGTTGAAATTGTAATTTTGGCTTGCAATTACAACTTTGGGCAATGACACTCTTGAGCCCCATCTTATTATAAAATTCCCTTTACAATTTTCATTTACTAAGCTTATCCAATTTGCTATCCAACATTGTCAATTCTAGATTCTGCAATTTAATTATGCAATTTTCATTATTCCAACATTGTCATTTCTTGATTTTGCAATTTTTCTTAACACACCAACTCAACCTTATTTTTGCATTTTTAATTTTCAAGTTGCAATTTCCCTTACACTTTGCTTACAATATTTTTGTTACTCCGTTCCCTTGGGATTCGATACTTGGTACTCACATACCATTTTATATTACTTCGATCGTGTGCGCTTGCGTGAACAACTGATCATGATTCTCACTATTTTTTAAGTTCAATAATACTAAGGGATGAGGATTTGAACATCTAACCTTATGGTCGATGATATAATGCTTTAATAAGTTGAATTATACTTAAATTGATAGTAATTCTCATATTTGATAGGAATGCATTATATACAGAGAGAAACATAACAATACTTTTATAATGTTGATCTTAGGGTTTCCAACTTTCTATAATCTCCACAATATCAATGAGTTGATATATTATATTTCAATCTTAACCAACAATGCTTCAAAAGAATCACACGGAAAAGTCAAGCATAGCTCAACTAGTTCAAGTATATATCATACATCAAAAGAGGCTCAAATCTCCCCATTTATAGATTGTTGATCTCAATGAGAGAGAGAGAAAAAAAGGATCATGTAGAAATGATTAACATATCATAATCAAAATCATTTTTTAATTAAAAAAAAAAACTTAATGTAATTTTATCATTTTGATAACTAATTATATGTTATATTTTTATTATTTTTTTAATAGTACATCTGGACTACAAAAGTTAATATAAGCATAATTTAATTGGTTAAGACATATACCCATGATCAAGAAGTCAAATGTTTGAATTGTCCACCTTCATGTTCTTGAACTCAAAAAAAAAAAAAAAAAGTCCACAAATATGTCTATTCCTATTTGTAAACAACACATGTAGAAAGTTAACCAATAGAATGACCACGTTGAATAAAACATCATAAAAGAAAAAAGGACAAAATCCACTTCTGGTCCCTAAGGTTTGAGCTTGATGTCTATTTGG
Organism: Trichosanthes truncata; assembly: GCA_033996785.1. Lineage (NCBI taxonomy): Eukaryota > Viridiplantae > Streptophyta > Magnoliopsida > Cucurbitales > Cucurbitaceae > Trichosanthes > Trichosanthes truncata. The sequence goes on from MU867261.1 coordinate 24,540,049, forward strand.
CCCTTAAGGTTTCAAAAGATACATTTAGTCCATGAGATTTGGAAAATGATTATAAATGGTCCCTAAAGTTAGTTTGACTGTTAATTGACTAACGAAAAATGGTGTGACACTTTGATGGGAAATTAAAAAGAATGACTAATTTTTTCAGCCAAAACGAAATATGACTGGGTGTTTTAGAATAACAATGAATAACCTTTTGCTTACGTCACATCGAGAGCAAGAGCATGATAAAACCCAATGAAAGTGAGTCCATTTTCAACCTCCTTCTTCACACACGCCAATGTCAACCCACCTTAAATCTAGATATCAAATCTAGAATCCATTTTCAACCCACCTAAATCACGCAAATCCCGTCATGTCAAATATGGAATCTATTTGTGTGGGTATCAAATCTGGAATCCATTTTAAACCACCATCTTTTGAATTTATTTTCAACCACATTCTTCTTCTCTTTGACACACGATAGGATTTTTGATGTCGTTCAACACGAACAAAACCTGGAAGGTTGAAGATGGTGATGGGGGCACTGACGTGAGTTGATGTTATTTTTCTCGCTCTCGTTAGGTTTGTTCGTACTCTCGCTATTAGTGTGATGGATCTCGGTTGGTTTTCTTGTACTCTAGCTCTCGGTGTGATGTCAACAAAATATTATCCATCGTTATTTTAAAAGACTCGGTCATATTTCGTTTTGGCTGCAAAAAAAGGTCATTCATACAAAAAACCTCACGTTTTATGTGGCAAATTTTGAATGGTTTTTTCTTTCTTTTTTTTTACTCTATCTTCCCTTCTTTTCTCTCTCCCCTTCCTTCCTTTTCTTCCTCATTCTATTCATCTTCTCCTACCATGTTTCTAACTCTAAGCATTTGATGGTTTTTTTCCTTTATTTTTCCTAGAAAGTTTTCTCTCTCCCCTTCCTTCCTTTTCTTCCTCATTCTCTTCATCTTCTCCTACCATGTTTCTAACTCTAAGCATTTGATGGTTTTTTTCCTTTATTTTTCCTAGAAAGTTTACTAGTGAGACAAAACAGACTCAAATGAGACTTTTAGAAGGAGAAAGTTCTAGGGCTAAGTGAATTACCCAATTCGCGATGGATTGATTGAAATCTACAGCAACAATTAGATTTTTTTCCCTTCTGTTTAGTTATTTTTTTCCAATTTGTTTCTAGGTTTCAAAAACCGTTGATGTGTTTTGAAGTTATGGATTTTGCATACCCAAAAAGGTGTTGGGATTTATGCCCTAAAGCCTCGTAACTAATAATTTATTTAATAATTAATAATAATTTTGATTATTTTATTTGCAATATAATATTATCCATTATATGAAAAATTCAAGGTTATTAGTGTAATCTTGAATAGTATGTGGTTGACATATGGGAGGATCGTGTTCAAGAAATAACCTAAAGGGTCATAGTATATGGATAAGGTTGGGTGTCTTATCTTGGTAACACTATTGATACAACCCACTTTGTAATAGTTACAAATGATTTGATCCAAATCGTTCATGTGGAGACATGTGAGTGGAGGTATCTTATACAATGATTTTGTATAAGACTAGATTGCGAAATATTTAATCTCTCTTTATAAATCCGTTAATTGAGAAGATTAATATTTCATCACGATGATCATATGCGACTCGATCTTAATCCTAAGTGAGTTATGAATTCCTGCATGTGAGGGTTTATCCTTTGATTTGCATGGGTGAGAATAGCTTTTGTAGCCGATTTAATATGCCTACTGATAACTCTCCAAATGAGAGTTATTAGCTAGTCCTTTATGCCTAAAGTGCTTTTATTTGAGTTTAATGCTTGTATTTTCATGCTTGGAATCCCCTAAAACTGTTGTTATTGAAATAGCTTCTTTGGATATTCTTAATTGTTGTATTTACGTAAATGGGAGCTAAAAAAAGTACTAAATTATGTTAATTTGGTGTTGCAGGTCGTAATTTTCTGTCAGCAGAACTATGAGAGAGCATTTGTCCAGCAAAGTAATTGCTGGAGCAAATTATTCGTCATTTTAACTTACAGAAAGACAGCACGTGATACATCACATGAGAAAATAATTCATTAATTGAGCTGGCATAAATGAACCAAAACGACGTCATCCATCCAATGAGAAGTCGCCATGTGTCTTGTTTGACCTAAGTAGCCCTAAAATCAAGATGGTCATCGATATTTAAAGTAAGCAACCGTCTTTAGGAGAGAAGAGACCTAATTGAAAGGAAGAAATCGAATTTTGAGAGAAAGAAGTCGACAAAGGGGCTGAAGGAAGAAAACCCAAGCAGAAAAGGAGCTGGAGATAAGAAAAATCATCATCAAGAGCTTCTATTTCGGGCTTTTCTTCTCCATTCTATTGTTTTCTTTTACTTTTGATTTTTCTCTTGTAATTAGATTCTACATTATGGTGTTTTACTGCAGTTTTCCTTTATTTTCAGCTTTTAACATGAACTAAATCACCTTTGGGTGAGGATTAGGAATGTGATATTAATCTAAATAAGGGGTTGAGGCTCCTTAGCTCTTTTCAATCTGGTTTTAGAGTGTTTTTATTGTTTACGCTCAATTTCGTTTGGCCAACTATTTTGGACATTGTCTCCTTGAGTTTTGGGAAAAATAGGGGAGGCTGATTACTCAAAACCACATTAGCTCCTTGTTTGGGTTAGTAGCTAGCTAAGTGGGGAGGTTAGGGATAACAACCCACCTAATGCACATTTACAGCAGCTTAATTTGGTGTGGGTTAATGGGAATTAAACCACAAATTATTGAAAATCTGGAGGATTCCGCGTTTATTGCTGAGTGGGTTGAGGGAGCAAAGTTTTTGCCGCAACATTCGTATTTCGAGAAAATACAGACAATTATTAATCCGAGCCTGTTTTACATATCTTGTTACAAGTTTTGCTCGCACTTTTTGTTTGAGCAATTTCTGAGTTTTATTCTCTTGCTATTGCTTTTATTTCGTTGAAGCATGACTAGATTAGATTTTAACCATATTTTAATTATTTGGTTACTTTGTTGAATTCACTAAAAATGAGGTTTAGCTTAGTAAATTTCCTTGCTGCAATTATTGTGTACACTTGCATATCCTCGTGTAAATTGTTTAAGAAAATTAAGCTACACATTAGAAGGCAACAAGTTTTTGCATTTTGAGGACTTGAGCAAATAGGGAGTTGGGAACATAATCTCACGAGATGAAATTCACTTATTCTCATATAGGGTAAGTAGATGAGTAGTTCCCTTAAGTGCTGATTTCAAAACTTGAACAATAAGGACCAACCTTTTCACTGGTCCGAGAGAGACTTAGTTTATGGTTGGATCATAAACAAATTGTTTATTAGAGGATCAGTGGTACTTAAGGTGAAAGATGTAATTACAGGAGTAAAACGGACTTTTGACCAAACTGTAATTACGAACAACTAGTGAAGGATTAGTTTGTGTGTAGTGATTATATCCATAGACACAACTTGTCATATAGTGCATAGGAGTGCAACTCTAGGTCTATAGTGGAGTGACCCTAGAGTTAATGAATGAAAATTAATTAATTAAATAGTTTAATGAATTAATTTTGTATCATTGAAGCTTATAATTTGTAGGTCTATAAGGTTCCCTTGCTAGCTCATAGTAACACTAAAAGATCAATTTAGTTGAAAGAAAAATTTGAACTGTTCAAATTAATATTTAATATATTAGATATATTAAATATAAAAAAGGAAAATATATTTATTGTATTTGATACATTAAATATTAAAATAATTAATGTATATTAGATATATTAAATAAAAGATATTTATAAAATTTGAATAAGATTCAAATAAATAAATATTGTAAGAGATTTGAATGACATTCAAATAAGTATAAGATATATTTTAATATATTAGATATTAAAATATAATATTTTAATTATGGCAAAGATTTGCACTTGGTCTCTATAAATAGTACCATTGGGTTGAGCCATTAGAAATAACACATATATCCTCAATAGAGAATTAGAGAATTCTCTCTAGACCTCTTTCTCTCAAATCCATTGTGGATTTTCTTTCAAGAGGCTCCCACAAGCCTTGGTCATGTATTCGAGTGATAGCTAGGAAGACTTTGTGGAGGGGATAAAAACCCGCCAGAAATATCTCCATATTTACTCCAAGTAAGTTTGCTTAATCTTATTATCTTTAGTTTAATTTTAAATAAAATCAAAGACGATCCAATTTTTCCACTGCGAAGTGAAACGTTCATTCCTTCAATTGTCTACTCCAACGGATCACTCACATTGTCTGCGGAGTGAAACATTCATTCCTTCAATTGTTCAAGACGAGTCATGGTCTTAAACCTAGCTGTGTGTCGGAGAAATTCTCAAAGTGGAACAAAGATTACTGAGCCTCATACAACATTGTGGATGAATCTCCAAATCGAACAAAAAGAGCTTGCAGCGACAAGTAATTATAACTTTATCATACGTCTGTCTGATAGAGGAGGTGGATCTTTGTTCAAGGGAGAAGAGTTGGTAGATGGTGTGATAGGTGATCACCACCATCAAAGAATATCCCACAATGTGAGTGATCCGTTGTAGTAGACCGATTTTGTAACAACCCGAATTTTTCAATACGGTCATTCTAACAATAATGCGGAAGCGTAACAATCAAAACTAAAATAGATTTAAACAAATTCAGCTGAAGTAATTTCTTACAAAGGTTTTCTAAAATAAACTATTGAACCCATAACAACAACTTTCTAAGTCTTGTGCCAGAGTGCTAAACTTCACTTCTTTCGAGACTATCACTTGATCCTTCGTCTGAAAACATTTTGGAAAAAAAAATGAGTACAGAAATACTCAATAAGGAATTTCAACATCAAGTTTAGAAATTCATTTTCTTCAAAACAAAACATAGAAATTCAGTTTAACAAATCATTTCAATAGTTGAATCAAAAATCAAATATTCATTTGGTCATTTTCTTTTAAAACAATCATAAACAAAATACAAATATTCTTGCAAAACTTTTAATATAACTATTAAAACGTTCGGTCAAAACTTTCAAAAAACAAAAATCTTTCAATTGAACAAAACTTTCATTTAACCAAACTTTCAAGTATCGAAACTTTCAATTCAAACAGTACTTTCAATCAATCATTACTTTCAAATATCAGAGTGGGAATGTGCATTATTTGGGTAGCCTTTAGAACATATATGATGGTTACCTGTCGGTAACACCAATCAATCAATCAGAACATTCAATCAGAGTTGTCGATAAAAATCGACCAGAACATTCAATTCAATTACTTAAGTGTGAGGCCATGTGAGTGAAACACACACATGAATCTTCATTCCGAAGGAATGCTAAACCACAAACTGTGCCTTCCTACAAATAAGCTTCAATCAGTCAGAGATGTCGATAAAATCGACCAGAACAATCAATATAATTACTTAAGTGTGAGGCCACGTGAGTGAATAACACACACATGAATCTTCATTCCAAAGGAATGCTAAACCACAAATGTGTCTTCCCACAAATATGTCTTCTCACAAATAAGCCAGAACAATTCCATCAATTCTAATTTAGGCTACTACCACAAATAAGCAAAGTATTCCCAAAATAGAAAATTGGCATATTCAAATAGCCCTTATCAAATCGATCAAAAATTCCTTTGTAAACATTTGAAACAAAACACGTAGTTTCAAATAACAATTTCAATAAAGATTCATCAAATCAACCATTCAAACTCAAAGCCAAAACAAATTTACTTTCAATTCAAAATCAATCAAAACACATTTATTTCAAATTATCCAAAACGACAAACATACTTTTAAATAGCAAAACACTTTAAAGCATACAAAACAATTTTGATCAATTTCAAATCATACAAAACATACTTTCAAACATTTGTCAAATAAACAATATTCAAAACATAATTGTACCAAAATTTCTATTTTGGAAGGGATGTGGAAACTACTTACCTCGATCGATAATCCTACAATTCTCAATTTCAATCTCAATTCCAAATCTTGTCTACTTTCTTGAACAATCATCAACTTTTTCCTAGAAGTCCAAACATATCCAATACTACACTGATCAAAAACCAAAATTCTGTCTTAAAGGTCCAAAAGCTTATCTAAAATATAGACAATCTTATCTACCCAATTTTTTCCATTCAAAATAATTTTCTGCATAAAAAGTTAGGGAAAGTAGGGTTCTTGGACTAAAAAAAAAAGCATTGAAAAACTGGGTTAAAAGCAATTTAAAACCCAATTAAAAATGTATTAAAATCGGTAAGATCAATACTTTTCAATACGATATAAAATACCAAACAAATTTTCAATCCTACAACTTTTAAAACCTTCAAAACTATCATAAACTATAGACAAATAACCCAGAAAATTTTATGTTTCATAAAAAAAAATTCTTCAAGATTTTAACATTAAAAGAATCAAGATTTGCTACTTTTTAACTGTAACACCCGAGACTCTTTGGGTAAGTTTAAAATGTTGTTTTGGTAAAGTTTTATTATGAATTTAATTATTTTGAGGGTAAATTGGTGATTTTTGGAAAATGAAAGGGCATTTTGGTCATTTATAGAGAAGAAGATATTTTTGATTTTATAATATTATTTAATTATTATTTATTATTATTTATATTTTATTTTTATTATTTTTTCTTTTCCTTCTTCTTCTTCCCGATCACCTCTCTCTCTCGATCGTCTCCCTCTCCGATAACACTCTTTCTCTTCCTTCCGTCGATAGCTTCGCCGGAGCTCGAAACCTCGCCGCCGCACGCCGTACTCGATTCCAGGTCGCCGGCCGCACGAACGCTCAGCCGAACACCCATCCACCGTCTTCTCCGTCTTTTTCCGTCTGCAACCCAACCGCGCCACCTCTGTTTTCGATCGCCGGTGAGGCCCCGCCGCAGCTCGTTGCCGAACACCCAACCTCGCCGTGAGCTTCTTCGCCGGACGACAGTAGCTTCGCCGGACTTCTTCTTCTTCTCCTTCATCTAACAGAACTCAGATCGCGCCGGATCTGTTTGCAAATGCCTCATCGGAGCTCACCGGAGTCTCGAGTGCACCAAATTTGAGCAAAACGGATCGTCACGCGCCCTCACGCGCCTATCGGAAGTCCCACGCGCCGCCGTGCTCCGACCACGCGCCGCCGTTCGCCGGAGTTGGGTAAAAATTGCCATTTGGTCCGTTTCGTCGAGTTATTAATGTTAGAATGTGTTTTAGCGTAATTCAGATGGTTTAAGATACGTTTAGGACACTTTTTAGGTGAATTGTCGAGGACTTTGGATTGTACTCGGAGTGGGGACTCGAGAAGCTCATTACTATTGGAGAAAGGGTATTTTAGTAAGTAAAGATTTAAGGTAAGGGATCTCACAACGAAAGAAGTTTTCGAAACCTAAAGCTAGCTCTATATTTACTTTGAAATTTATGTTTTTATGTTAAAAAGAATGGAAATGATATGTATGTCTTTGAAATGCGATTGCCTTGATTTATGCATTCATAACTATGTTCTAAAACGAATGGGACCTCATGCATGTGTTGTGTGCTCATGAAAAGATTTATGTAAGGCCGTGACGATAATTCTCCCAAAAGTTTTATGTGGGTTATGAGGGAACCCGAGTCTTCGGACTCTCTATGCTCCCGGGGTTCGAGAGTGCCCCCACGATGGTAGCCGACGGGCTTGAGTCTTCGGACTCCACGATGGTAGCCTTCGGGCTGAGTCTTCGGACTCCACGATGTATGTTAGCTTTCGAGCTCAACTCTCAGAGTTAGGGAGGACTCTATTCGATGGAAAAACTATGTCTTCGGACTATTCACGAGGCCCTCGGGAGAATTTAATCGTTCACGAGAGCCGCGAGGAAAAGTACATGGTTTATAAAACGAATTTTAGGTTCCCAACTAAAGCAATGGTTTACGATGGTTTTATGATTTAAAATGACATGTTGCATGCGATTGAAACTCTTATTTGAAACTATGATTGACTTACTGAGTATTATTCGTTAATACTCACCCTTTTCATTTTTAAAATGTTTTCAGGAAAGGCTAAGATCGGCCCTAGCGCGTGACCGGAGATCAGCTACTCAAGTCATGGGAGCCGACCGATCGCTATTCCGCTTCTTTTATGTTTCTGGATGTACATAGAACTCATGTCGAGTTTTTAAATGTTTAGGAGGATGTTTTAAAGTCTTTTAACCTTCCTTTGTAAATCGTGCACGTGTATTTGGTTTTCTGCTGTTTGAACCCTAGCATCATATTGAGAAGTTTGTTGGATGCTAGGAGGTTGTTTGAAAATCTTAGAAGTGCGTTTTTCTATGTCTTATCAGGTAAGGGTCAAATTTTTGGTTTTCGAGTAGTTACGTCGTTATGCTGTCGAAATTTTCGGTAATATAGCGACGTGACTTAGTAATGACTCTTAGGTAGTGTGTTGAGCCTATAGGGTCGTTACATTAACATCAAAATCAGATCTGAAAAAGTTTATGGTATATAAGTGAGGACAATTATGTCCATTGGTATGAGCCCATTTGGGGGAACAAAAAACAAAGCCATAAGAGTTTATGTCCAAAGTGGACAATATAAAACCATTGAGGAGATATGTGAAGAGTCGTTGTCCTTTTCAATTGGTGTCAGAGCAATCTTTGAGTTTTATTTAGAATTAAAGTTATATGATGATGGGTATTTTAATTTACCATATATGTGATATATTATGGTTTGCAAATTGATTGTTTAGGCTATTTGGCATTAGATTTAAAACCCATATGGGTTAGGATTTCATGTATTTTACTTGAATGACTACGATTGCTGTAAAATTCGACCACCTGTGCTGAAGAAGCTGGCGATGAAAAGGTGCATGAGAAAAAAAAAAAGAAAAATCGAAGTCAAACATATTCGACTGTAGTTTTATCTTATTATTAAGCGTTCCAGCATCATATAACATGTGTTTGATTCTTTGGTGAAGGAGTTTTCTTGTTATACTCTAGGTCCTGGATTTAACACCTAGGTAATGTAGTTATTTTATTTATATTTTGTGGCGGCTGGTACGATAGTTGGAAGACAAGATTTAGGTTTCTAAACCTTAAATTTGGAATGGTTCAAACAAGGAAGATGTTGAAGACGAAGATATGTCTTGGATTTAAATTATTATAATTTAAATTGTTTTCAATTTCTTAGGATATGCCAATTATGACAGTCAACTTTGCTAGTTTTAATTTAATTATGCATGTGATGTATGTTTTAAATTATTTCATCGTTGCATAAAGTATGTTATTTAGTTTAAAATCCCACCAAGGTTAAGCATGATCATGCATCTTAATTACTTTTAAATATAATTGTTATATTTGGAAAATTTGATTAGGATGTTTCCTAATAGTATTAAAATGTTTTCCTAATAAGTTTATATTTTCAATATATTTGATTATAATTGTTATATTTCGAAAATTAAATTAGGATATTTCCTTTCATAATTGGAATCTATGTTTTCCTAATATGATTAGGATATTTCCTAATGAGATTCGAGTTTCCTTAAAATAAAGATATTGTGATTCATGCTTTAAAAAGTTTAAAATTTGAATTTAATTAATTTTTATTTGTTTCCTAATGAGATTAGATTCTTTCGAAATAAGATTAGATCTTTTAATTTCCTAATAAGATTAGGTCTTTCATAAATATAGATAATTTTATTCAAAGATAAAATAGTTTAAGTTTTGAATTTAATTTATCTTTTATTTTTTCTAATAGGATTAAAATAAAATATACATGATGATCTTTTAATTTGTTTTAAAGGGTTTAAAATGATAGAATTTTAAGATTATCCAATAAGTGAATTAGATTTTTTTAATAGAACTAAAAACATTACTTAAATTCACTTAGGTTCATTAATCTAGTAATTAATAGTTAATTAAAGATTAATGAATTTGAAATAAAAATTGAATATAAGGGAACTCTGTCTACAGAAGGTTCTGTCTAGATTGGGGTATTTAAGCTGACCGAAAGAGAACACCTCTAATTGGGAATCGACCTGGGAGTTGAATTAGTCAAAATTTATTTAATTTCACTAAGCATGCTCATAATGTGGTTAGTTTTTTTTTTTTTTTTAAATAGTTTAAAAACTTGGTAATTCACATTAAAAACAATCTAACCAACATAAGAGTGGTGAAGGGTAGATTGAAGAACTTAGATAAATGAGATCAACCTAATTTGTCTAAGTAAGAGAAAACTCTATTTCAAAATAGTAAGTAGGAGAAGGAAATGTGTCAACATATCTTACAGTCTCCATCATTAGTTTACAACATAAGATCCATGTGCGGCTTTGCTATGGCTTTTGGACCGTCCCCCCTACGGAATGTGTTTGCATGGGTCAATATCATAGTGAACTCCTAAGAAGAATATGATTGTAGTTTTGTTTCTAATACTTGTCCTACCTTATGGCGACACTTGTTGGGATAAAACTATGGGATCTAAAATGATGAGTCACACTTACAAAGGGCTTATTAAGGTTGTTCATAATATTCTTGACCAAACTAATGGTAACTAAATATTATACGAATAAGAGTTATTCAGGTATAATACTTGGTTGAGATTGTCTCAATTTAGTGAAGGAACACTTGACCTATCCTACGACGACACTTATTCTAACTCACTAAAGTACCATAACATTAGAAATGATTTATAGGGTTCATTTTTCAAATCGTTTGATTTCTATGCTAAAATTGAATGGATAATTGTTTGCATGATGTTAAATTATATATTTTATATATTTCAAAATTATGTTAGTTTCTCTCATAATTTTTAATTTTATTACTGATAAGTTAAAATTGAGAAGTTTTATTACTTGAAAAAGTAACGTTAATACTATCATGGCAGTGTAAAATTTTGAATTTGTCTTTATTGAGAAATGTTCTAAAAAACTTATTGCTAATTCGAATTGTTCGTTAAACACAAGATTAATGAATCAAAAGTAAAGAAGATAGCTTGTACGTATCTCCTAGTTGACATGTTGATGTCAAGCTTAGAAGATAAAGAAAATAACGATAACATATGAGATGTTAAAGTCAATAGAAGCTGAATTTAGATAATTGTCTAAATGATCTCGAATTTAAGTATTAAAATATTCAAAGAAAACAAACCAAAAGGCTGAAACTATATAAAAAGAAATAGTTCATAAATTAGTCAGGACAGTCATAGTGAGAGAAATTTTTGAAATACTTTTATATAAAATAAAAATATAAATGAAAGTAAATTTGATTTACTAGATTTTTGATGAAGAATAAATAACGCTACTTGGATAGTTAATACAAGATCCATTATCAATATTTATTATTTATTACATTTAATATGTAATTTTTGGAAAATACTTAACATGTAGAATCGTTTCTACAGGTTGGCATCAGGAAGCCCATCTCAGTTAGTGTAGTGGAAGACATTAAGTGAAAGAATGAACGTTTCACTTCGCAGTGGAGTCATTAGATCGTCTTTGATTTTATTTAAAATTAAATTAAAAAAATAAGCAAACTTACTTGGAGTAAATATGGAGATATTTCTAGCAGGCATTTATCTCCTCCATAAAGTCGTCCTAGCTATGACTCGATTGAACATAGGACCAAGACTTGTGGGAGCCTTTTGAAAGAAAATCCACAAGGGATTGTAAGAGGTCTAGAGAGAATTATCTAATTCTCTATTGAGGAGATATGTGTTAGATCTAACGACTCAACCCTCTATTTATAGAGACCAAGGGAAAATATTTTCCATACTTAAAATATTATATTTTAATATCTAATATATTAAAATATATCTTATACTTATTTGAATCTCATTCAAATCTTCTACGATATTTATTTATTTGAATCTTATTCAAATTTTATAAATATCTTTTATTTAATGTATCTAATATATATTAATTATTTTAATATTTAATGTATCAAATACAATAAATATATTTTTCTCTTTTATATTAAATATATTAAATATTAATTTGAACATTTCAAATTTTAATATTTAATGTATCAAATACAATTAATATATTTTCCTCTTTTATATTTAATATATTAAATATTAATTTGAACACTTCAAATTAAATATTAATTTGAATATTTCAAATTTTTCTTTCAACTAAATTGATATTTTAGTGTTACTATGAGCTAGCAAGGGAACCTTATGGATCGACAGATTATAAGCTCCAATGATACAAAATTAATTAATTAAACTCTTTAATTAAATAATTTTTATTCATTAACTCTAGGGTTACTCAACTATAGAACTAAAGTTGCATTCTTATGCATTGTAAGACAAGTTGTGTGCATGCATATAATCACTTTATGCAAGTCGATCCTTCACGAGTTGTTCGTAATTACAGCTGGGTCAAAATAATTCTAAACATTCATTTGTTCTTATATCACATATGCAACAATGAATTAAATAATGCGTACAGACTTCAGTATGACAATAAGTGAGAAAGTTTATTCCTAGTCTACTTTCTCCTATTATGTTTAATCCTTTGCCATTAGTCTCACTTTGCAGGTAATAAGCCTTTAACTTTGTCATCTAACATGACAATTTGGGCTTCAATTAAGTCCTTGTAAATGTTGAGTCATCTCATAACTCTCCCACTACGATAAGGCTTATCCAATTCATGACTAGGATATATTTGACTTTCAAATGTAATTAAATTGTTAACAACTTTTGGTAACTATTTAGTGGCTTCACTTGGAACCAATTTATTAACACTATCTCACCTTATTAAAGGTTTGTAGTCTTTTATTTGACATTTCTTATAAAAATGATATTTGTCATATAAATACCTTATTCGTTTTAGGACTACATAAAAGACCATTTTATAATCGTTAGGGGTAGCCTACACTTAGACTTATCTTTGAACATATATAAGCTTTTTAGGCTTGTTTCAGCACGTGAGCTTAACATTCCCAAATGGTGAAGTGTTGTAAACCAGCTTTACTACCCTTTTATAATCTTAAAATTGTCTTGTAGACACTTTTTGAGGGAATCATGTTCACCATGCAATCTCTATTGCATTTCCTAACAGGAGTATGGTAATGGTGTGTAACTCATTACTGATGTGACCATGTCTAACAAGGTCCTGTTTCTCCTTTTGTAGCACAATTTCACAAAATTGTACTTGGTATTAAGATAATTGGGATAAAAATCCATTTTCTATCAATAATTTTTAGTACGTAAGGTTCATATACTTTTTATTATGATATGATTAGGTAATTAAATCTATCAAGAATTATGATCTGATCATAATGTCTTGATAGATTTAATTACCTAATCGATTTTTAACTTTAGTCTTAATTTTCTTGAACTTTTCAAAAAATTTAGACTTATATTTATTAGGTAAAGATACTTGAACCTTAATTGATGATCAACTAGAGTGACGAAATATTCATGACTTTATTTGGCATTTACATTCACCAGACCACTTGGGTCATAATGTGTAAGCCCAAAGTATTCTTTTGTATTCTAGCCTTATCTAATAAAGCCCCAACGATTATCTTGCATGAAAGACAAGATCTACATACAGGTAAAGTAATTAATTCTAACTTTTAGAAAATTACCTCTTACTAGTCTTTTCATTTCATTCAAGTTGATGTTAATCAACCTTAAATATCAAAATCAAGTATCGTCTTTTAGGAAAAAAAATATGTCTTTCTATTATGGATTTTATAATCCTGAATATTTCAGTATTTTGCAGCATGATATATGTCAATATTTTAACATATACAAATTGTTCTAATTTTCAGTTGAATGTATTTTCAAACAATTTTGAAAAAATAATTCATACTATATGAACCTTTTAGTAATAAAGTTTGAGAAATTGACTTTCTTTTGTGGTAATAAAACACCACATTCAGCATTAATTAACAATTGTTACTTAATGACATCTTAATGTCTCTCACTACGCTAACTAAGATGGGCTTTTTGGTGCCAACTTGTAGAAACTATGCTACATGTTAAGTATTTTCCAAGAATTACATATCAAATGTAATGAAGAATAAATCTTGATAGTAGATCTTATATCGACTATCTAGGTGGCGTTGTTTATATTCCACCAAAAATCTAGTAAATCAAATTTACTTTCATTCATATTTTTCTTCCTACAGAGATATTTCAAAAATTGCTCTCACTATGACTGTCCTGGCTAATTTAGGAATTATTTACTTTTATATAGCTTCAATCATTTGGTTTCTTTTCTTGAATTTTTGTAATACTTAATCTTTGAGATCATTTATACAGTTTTTTAAATTTAGCTTCTGTTGACTTCAACATCTCATATGTTGTTGTCATTTTCTTTATCTTTTAAGCTTGACATCTAACATGTCAACTAGGAGATACGTACAAGCTATCTCGTTTACTTTTGATTCATTAATCATGTGTTTCACAAACAATTCGAATAACATTAGCAACAGGTTTTAAGAACATTTCTCAATAAAGAAAAATTCAAAATTTTATACTGCCATTATAATGTTAACATTATTTTTCCAAGTAATAAAATTTCTCTGACTTATCAGTAATAAAATTAAAAATTATGAGAGAAACTGACATAATATTGAAATATATAAAATATATAATTGAACATTATGCAAACAATTATCCATTCAATTTTAGCATAGAAATCAAAGATTTGATAAATGAACCCCTATAAATTATTTCTAATGCTATGGTACTTTAGTAAGTTAGAGCAAGTGCCGCTGTAGGGTAGGTCAAGTATTCTTTTACTAAACCGAGACAATCTCAACCAAGTATTATACTAGAATAACTCTTATTCCTATAATATTTAGTTACCATTAGTTTGGTCAAGGACATCATTAACAACTTTAATGAGCCATTTGTAAGTGTGACCCATAATTTTAAATCCCATAGTTTTATCCCAACAAGTGCCGTTGTAGGATAGGTCATGTATTGGAAACAAAACTACAATCCTATCATTCTTAGGAGTTCACCCTGATATTGACCAATGCAAACACTTTCCGTAGGGGGACGATCTAAAAGCCGCCAAGAGGCCTCGCATGAATCTCACGATGTGAACCAATGATGGAGACCATAGGATATGTTGACACATTTCATTCTCCCACTTACTATTTTGAAATAGGATTTTCTCTTACTTAGACAAATTAGGCTAATCACATTTATCTAAATTCTCAATCTACCCTTATAACCCTTATGTTGGTTTGATTGATTTTAATGTGAATTACGAAGTTTTAAACTATTTAAAAAAAACTAATCACATTATGAGCCTACTTAATGAAATTAAATAAAATTTGACAATTCAACTCCCAGGTCAGTTCCCAGTTAGAGGTGTTCCCTTTTGGTCGTTTAAATACTCTAGTCTAGACAGAACCTTCCATAGTCAGAGTTTCCTTATAGTCAATTTTTATTTCAAAATTCATTAATATTTAATTAACTATTAATTACTAGATTAATGAACCTAAGTGAATTTAAACAATGTGTTTAATCCTATTAAAAACTAATTCACTTAGATAATCTTAATATTCTATCATTTTAAACCCTTTAAAGTAAAATTAAAAGATTACCCTAAATTCTAATCCAATTACAAACCAATGAAGATAAACTATTTAAAACAAGAATCAAGAATATCTTCAATTAAGGGAAACCCTAATCTTATTAGGAAAGCATGCAATCCAATTAAGAAAGCAAATATCCTAATTCAATTTTCCAAATATAACAATTATATTAAAAAAATATAGAAAATATAAACTTTTTAGGAAAAACATCTCAATTCTATTAGGAAACAACCAAATCAAATTTTCTAAATATAACAATTATATCAAAAAATTAATTAAGATGCATGATCATGCTTAACCTATGGTGAGATTTTAATCTAAATGACATACTTTGTGAAACAATCAATTAATTTAAAACATACATTTCATGCATAATTAAATTAAAACTTAAAGCAAAATTGACTGGCATATTTGGCACATCCTAGAGATTAAATTCAAAATTACATAATTTGAATTTTTAAGACATATCTTGGTCTTCAATTTCTCTTCCTTTTAGGATCCATCAAATTTAGGTTTCAAGAAACCCTAAAATTATCACTTGTACAGAGCCGCCAAGTGTGAGATTTAATCGCCATCTCAAATTCAATCTTGCTGCGAATTAGATATGTGAGGTCAATTCAATTTTGAACAACAAAATTTCGGCATTCATGATCAAGTAAGATAAGGATATGGACTTTCGAATTTACATGTGTTGATCACTTAATTATTGACTGCACATGTTGACCAACCAAACTTTGGTTGTGAGTTTTTACTGGCAAATACTATTTCATTAACTCATTATGTACCACAACTACCAACACTAAGAATCTTATGTGACTTGCTGCTTCAATTTGTGAATCACACTTCAACAATACTTCAGCAACACATAACAAAAAAATTCGAATTATGTTCTCCACCATTTAAGTTGGGGACCCACACACATGAAGACACGCTTGGGTCTGGTTATAGCTTCTTCTCCGACAAGCGATGGATGTCACGACTTTGATTTAAATTAAATTCAATTGTTGGATTTAGTTACTGAACTTCAAATAAATCGCCGGCAGCTGCTTTGAACTCTCGAATTGTGTAATGAAGTGTATAAAACAAATACATAAAATGGGTTTATAAAGAAACCTAAACCCATAAGGATTTTTCATTTGATCTAATCAAAAAGATAAAATTCTACTGCCACACAAATATGCCTTAACAATCAATTTGCAAACCACATATCACTTATGTGAAAAATTAAAATACCCACCATGCAAAATTTAATTCTAAATAAAAATCAAAGATTGCTCTGATACCAATTAAAGGAATGAACGTTTCACTTCACAGCAGAAGCATTGGATCGTCTTTGATTTTATTTAAAATTAAACTAAAAATTAAGGTTAAACAAACTTACTTGGAGTAAATATGGAAATATTTCTAGCGGATCTTTATCTTCTCCATAAAATCTTCGAACACAGGACCAAGACTTGTGAGATCCTCTTGAAAGAAAATCCACAAGGGATTGGAGAGGAAAAGGTCTAGAGAGAATTCTCTAATTCTCTATTGAGGAGATATGTGTTATATCTAATGGCTCAACCCAATGGTCTTATTTATAAAGGCCAAGGGTAAATCTTTGTTAGAATTAAAATATTATATTTTAATATCTAATATATTAAAATATATCTTATATTTATTTGAATCTCATTTAAATCTCCTACGATATTTATTTATTTGAATATTATTCAAATTTTATAAATATCTTTTATTTAATGTATCTAATATACATTAATTATTTTAATATTTAATGTATCAAATACAATAAATATATTTTCCTCTTTTATATTTAATATATTAAATATTAATTTGAACACTTCAAATTAAATATTAATATGAACATTTCAAATTTTAATATTTAATGTATCAAATACAATAAATATATTTTCCTATTGTATATTTAATATATCTAATATATTAAATATTAATTTGAACACTTAAAATTAAATATTAATTTGAACATTTCAAAATTTTCTTTCAACTAAATTGATCTTTTAGTGTTGCTATGAGCTAGCAAGGGAACCTTATGGACCTACAGATTATAATCTCCAATGATACAAAATTAATTAATTAAACTCTTTAATTAATTATTTTTCATTCATTAACTATAGGTCACTCAACTATAGACCTAGAGTTGCACTCTTATGCACTATAGGAATGGTTGTGTCCATAGATATAATCATTACATGCAAGTCGATCATTCACGAGTTGTTCGTTATTACAGCTGGGTCAAAAGTTCGTTTTACCCCTATAATTACATCTTGCACCTTAAGTACCATTAATCCTCCAATGAACAATATGTTTATAATCTAATTATAAACTAAGTCTCTCTCGAGGGTGGGGTCCTATTGTTCAAGTCTCGAAATCAACGCTTAAGGGAACTACTCATCTACTTACCCTATATGGGAAGAAGTGAATTCCATCTTGTGAGATTATGTTCCCAGCTCCCTATTTGATCAGGTATCGAAAATTGTAGGCATATTGAATCAACTACAAAAACCACTCTCACCCATGCAAATCAAAGGACAAGCCCTCACAGGCAGGAGTTCATAACTCACTCATGATTAAGATCGAGTCGCATATGATCATCCTGATGAAATATTAATCTTCTCAATTAACGGATTTATATAGAGAGTTAAATATTTAGTGGTCCAGTCTTACACAAACTCATTGTATAAGATACCCCCACTCACATGTCTCCACATGAACGATTTAGATCAAATCATTTGTAATTATTACAAAGTGGGTCGTATCAATAGTGTTACCAGGATAAGGCACCCAACCTTATCCATATACTATGACCTTTTAGGCTATTTCTTGAACATGATCCTCTCATATGTTAATCACATACTGTTCAATATTACACTAATAACATTAGATTTTTCATATAATGGATAATATTATATTGCAAATAAAATAATCAAAATTATTATTAATTATTAAATAAATCATTAATTACGAGGCTTTAGGACATAAATCTCAACATATCAGTGGTACTTAAGGTGCAATATATAATTACAGGGGTAAAACGGACTTTTGGTCAAATTGTAATTACGAACAACTCGTGAAGGATCGACTTGCATGTAGTGATTATACCCATGGACACAACATGTCCTACAGTGCATAAGAGTGTAACTCTAGGTCTATAGTAGAGTGGCCCTAGAGTTAATGAATGAAAATTAATTAATTAATTTTGTATCATTAGAGCTTATAATCTGTAGGTCCATAAGGTCCATTTACTAGCTTATAGTAACACTAAAAGATCAATTTAGTTGAAAGAAAAGTTTGAAATGTTCAAATTAATATTTAATTTGAAGTGTTCAAATTAATATCTAATATATTAGATATATTAAATATAAAAGATAAAAATATATTTATTGTATTTGATACATTAAATATTAAATTTTGAAATGTTCAAATTAATATTTAATATAGTAGATATATTAAATATAAAAGGAAAACATATTTATTGTATTTGATACATTAAATATTAAAATAATTAATGTATATTAGATACATTTAATAAAAGATATTTATAAATTTTGAATAAGATTCAAATAAATAAATATTGTAGGAGATTTGAATAAGATTTAAATAAGTATAAGATATATTTTAATATATTAGATATTAAAATATAATATTTTAATTATGGCAAAGATTTGCTCTTGGTCTCTATAAATAGGACATTTGGGTTGAGCCATTAGAGATAACACACATCTCTTCAATAGAGAATTAGAAAATTCTCTCTAGACCTCTTCCTCTCCAATCCATTGTGGATTTTCTTTTAAGAGGCTCTCATAAGCCTTGGTCTTGTGTTCTAGTCATAGTCAGGAAGACTTTGTGGAGAGAATAAAGACCTGCCAAAAATATCTCCATATTTACTTCAAGTAAGTTTAATTAATCTTATTATTTTTAGTTTAATTTTAAATAAAATCAAAGACAATCCAATGCTTCCGTTGCGGAGTGAAGCGTTCATTCCTTCAAAAAGGTCTTCAATATGGTGGATTTCTTGGATTTTCATTTATTTGGACATTCCTCGTTCCTATATGGAAGAATTTTGAGTCTTAGTTTTCACATCTATGGAGCTTTGGTTGGGATTCTTCCCTTCTTGATGTGAAACCAAAGTGCAAGTAATATGAAAAATGCACAAAGTTACAAATCATGGAGGGTTGGGTTTTGTTATGGGTAAAATTCGACCATAAAGACAAATCATGTTTATAAAAGAAGTGGAAGGGTAAATATGCAAAGAAAAGCTCAAAATGAGTTAAAACAGATCAGATTAGATCAAAAGGAAAAAGAGACTGAGCCTCTAAGAGATAAATGAGGTAGGAATTTGGTCCCGGAGGCCCAAATTCTTGGCCCTCAGCCATGGGCCGACCCCACCATAGGGTCGAGCCCACCTTCTTTGGCTCCCTTGACTTGGTCCAGACCGTCTCCGACATGTTCCCTTTCTTGATTCGCCACGAATTCATCATTGTGTCCTAGAAAAGTCCTATCACAGAAATTAAAGATAAGACAAGGCTAAAAGGCCCAATACAAATAAGAACGGGTTGAAACCAAACCGAAATCGAGTCAAGCAAGAAAGGAACGAGGAGCCGAATTGGCCCAGAGCTCGGACCTCACTACAAGACCCTCTTTTGAGCCTTATTTCTTCTCCTCTTGGCACGAGCCACCTTTTTCCAGCCCAATCCGGCCATTTTTTGTCTTATTCCTACGAGAAATCCTCCAAAAAATCCTAGAAGAGAAGTATTTAAGCTCTCTTCTCACAAGGAGAAAAGTAAGTTCTTCCTCATTCTCAAAACCTTAACTGATCACACCCATTCACTCTCTGACTTAAGCATCGGAGCCTATGTGGCAAGCACCACACCGGTGTTCAAATCTTTCTTGTCTTGCAGGCCACGTTCTTCTCCCATCAAACAAATTCATCGTTGCTATCACATGGAGGTCAGGTGCATTCTCCTGTCCAAAATTACGCAACAACAGTTGACATCGTCTGTGAGGAAGAAAATCAAGCTTGCTTGAAAGAATCTACATACTGTGTGCATTCAAGAATGAGCAAAATTATGAGAAAACACAATTGGAATCAAAACAAAATCGATTTGAATGAAAGAACATGCCTCGAAGATCAAATCAAAATTGTCCAACCCTTGTTGATTGAGGCTGAGGCTGACCAGCTCCTGTTGGCTGAGGTCGAGGCCGATAAGCACATGTTTGAGGTCGACCACGAGGAATTCGAGGCCGACCAGATCGTTCAAGCTACTCCAGTTGAAAAGCGATTAGATCAACATGACCAACAAGGAAGCAAGGTAAGCCGAACAAATAGAATGAAATCTGTCATATACTCGACATCAAAAAGCCAAGGTAAAAGAGGTTGAAACTGAGGCCGAGGTAAGGATAAAACCCTAGCCTTGGATCAATGCGAAGAAGGGACATATTTAAGAAGCGTAATCGAGTAAAAAAAGAGACAGAGATCCTTGGCAGAGGCCAAGGTGAGAAATCTTCCAGATACTGAAGCAACGGATCTGAGAAGTGTCATCGAGTGGAAAAACAATAGAAAGTTGAGGCCAAGGCCGAGGACGAAGCCGAGGAAAATTCCAGGGCCAAAGATGAAGCGAACAGTCTGCCATGGAAGGTAGAATTATTGAAGATTCAAAGCTAGCTAGACCATATCCAAGGAAATATGCACAGGTAAAAATGTAGGGTTTGATATTGATACTTTGCTAGAACAGGTAGATCCACCTTTTACTAATGAAATCATGAATGTTAAACTACCTCCCACATTCAAAGTTCCAAAGATCAAACCCTATGATGGAAACAAGGATCCTGTAGTGCATCTGAATGTGTAGATCATGGATGGAACTTTATGGGGTGGAAGGTGCAATCAGATGCAGAACCTTTCATTCACTCTAGTGGGACCAACAAGAAATTGGTTTTGCAACATAAAAAGAGGGTCTATTGGTTCGTTTAAGGAATTGGCTCGAGCAATTGTGACGTAATTCTTGGGAAGCAGAGATCAGCGCAAGCCAACAACTCACCTACTTTCCATCAAATAAGGATCCAAAGAAACCCTACGAGAATATATTTCTCGATTCAATAGTGAAGCTTTACTTGTTGAAGATTACACTGATGGAGCAACATTGATGGCCATAGTTAATGGACTCAGAGATTGAAAACTCATACGGTCTTTGGGAAAGAGAAAACCCACATCGTATGTAGAGCTCATCACTTGAGCTCAAAAGTATGTGTGTGCAGAAGAATTGCTTCATACGAAGAAGAAAACTGACGAGCTTGAAAGAAGATCATATCAATTAAATGATAGAAAAAGACCAAGTGAGATATTACACTAAGAGGCCAAGAGATAGAAGATGGATGACCAGAAGCCACTTTGACTTGGCCACCCACCCAGAAAGTTGGAGAAGTACACTCCAACATCAGTTCCCCTTGAGCAGATCCTAATGGAGGTACACCATTCAAACTTATTAAACGACCTGAAAAGATGAAAACATGATCAAACAAGAGAGATAGACAAAAATATTGTCTATACCATAAAGATCATGGACATATGACTTGACTGCTTCCAGCTAAAAGAGGACATTGAGGATCTAATCCGAAATGGATTTTTGAAGGAATACATCGATGTACGTGCTGGAAAGAGGCCAAGGCTGACCTCATAAGAGGTCGAGGCCGACCTGAAATCTTCTTCATACATAGTTAGTTTAGCTTCTATTTTTGTTTCAAAGTATGTTTATTGAGTTTAGATTCATTAAATTCAATTGATAGGTTAGCAAGTCTTATGTAATAGGCTAGGTTTGTTATTACTTATTTTAAGTTAATCAATACAAGTTATGTTTTGAAAACGAATTTATACTTAAGCAAAAGAGATCTTCCTACAAGCACTATCCTCCTTGAGTAGGGAGCTACTTAGGGGATTTGCCTCCTTATTGAAAAAAAGGCACAGAAGCTACTTAGGGGATATGTCTCTCTATTGAACAAAAGGCACATAAGCTACTTAGGGGATATGCCTCCCTATTGAAAAAAAAAAAGACACAGAAGCTACTTAGGGGATATTTCTCCCTATTGAACAAAAGGCATATAAGCTACTTAGGGGATATACCTCCCTAAGGAACAAATGGCAGAGAAGCTACTTAAAGAAATGCTTCCCTATTAAACAAAAAGCACCTGGAGTACAAAGACAATCCAGAAATTAGAAAAATACAGAAGAGGCCAAGGTCGACCCTCCCTTAGGCCAATGCCGACCCTAAAAACAAGATTGTATGAACTTTTTAAGTCGAGGCACATGAATAGGGGGCTTTTTGAAATCTCAAAGCTAACTATGGTTGTCCTAATAAAGAAAAAAGTCGAAGCTTACTGAACAAATCCTAGTGAGAGTCAGAAGAAGGAAAACAAAGTGAAGAAGAGGTCGAGGCCAACCACGTCATAGGTCGAAGTCAACCATCCTCAATATTACAATATAGAGGAAAAAGAAATAGAAAATGCAAAAGCAAACTCTATGGAGCAAAAGATGATTAAGATCTAGTCAGTTGAGGTTGAGGCTGACCAGATCGGCCAAGGTCGACTAGACCCAACCATTTTGTTTTCTCCAGATTTCAAGCCCTGCTCACAGTTTCTTTTCCTCTAGTGTGTCTACTTGAAATGAAGCTACAATTGGCAAAAGAATTACTTTCGAATAAACAAGAAGCTGTAAAAAGTCATCCCCATGAGGTTGGACGAGATGTCCTACCAATGATCCAAGGCTCACCTTGAAACCTTTGAACCTGAGAAAATCGAGAGTCGGGCCATATTTTGGATCAGTCTGACAATAGAGAAATGAATCATGAATTAACCGAGGCTTAAAATGGACTACATAGAAGAGGAGATTGGGCCAAAATGACCCAACTTCATCCTTGGCCTCAGCTTAGGCAGAGGCCGAGGAGACCAATATTGCTTGGGGAGCATGTGTCATGCACACTCCCGATCCTTGGAGTAATTGGTTCAGCTCAATTCAATCTTCCTCTTGACCAAGGTTTACAAGAAAGAAGAAATGAAGAACCACAAGACCGATCATCAGAATGAGAGAAAAAAGTCTGGGTCTCAATCTAGAGCCAAAATCTAAGAGTCTACTCTAAGATACGACCAATCATGTCATGCAATTAAATCATGAAACACGCAAAACTCTTGAGCACTTAGGTGCATAAGAAGTGGCCCAGAAGGTTGATTGAACCATAAAAGGGTTTGGTTGACTGATCTTGGCAACCCAAAAATCTCACGATGGGTCCCTATTAAGCACGATAAAGCAAGCTTCATAAAGCTAAGCAGAACGTGTTGAATGCACAACTTCGCTTAGGTGTGGAGGTCGCAAGCCCAAAAGATTGATTGGGTCCCTAAAAGGGACTTGATTAGTTAATTTGAGCAGCCTAAAAATTCGAGATGAGTCTTGCAATGATTTTTTTTTTTTTTAAAAAACAACAAATGAGAAGAATTCTAAAGAAAAATTCAAACACAAAATCTATACTCCCAAATCAGGCTCCATGCAATTAGCTCATAATTAAAGAGCTAAACCATGAACCTTAATTAGGGAGTGGGGGCTAATGTTATGGGTAAAATTCGACCATAAAGACAAATCATGTTTATAAAAGAAGTGGAAGGGTAAATATGCAAAGAAAAGCTCAAAACGAGTTAAAACAAATCAGATTGGACCAAAAGGAAAAAGAGACCGGGTCTCTAAGAGATAAAGGAGGCAGGAATTTGGGCCTTTCCTGGTCGGCCTCGGCCAACCACATGCGCCGACCCCACCATTGGGTCTGGCCCATCTTCTTTGGCTCCCTTGACTTGGTCTAGCCCGTCTCCGTCATGTTCCCTCTCCTAATTTGCCACAGATTCATCATTGTATCCTAGAAAAGTCCTATCACAAAAATTAAAGACAAGAAAGGGCTAAAAGGCCCAATACAAATCACAACGGGCTGAAACCAAGGCGAATCGAGTCAACGCAAGAGAGGAACGAGGAGCCGACTTGGTCCGAAACCCAAGTATCTGGTCGCCCTTGGCCTAAACCAAGGCTGACCTCACTACAAGGCCCTCTTTTGGGCCTTATTTCTTCTCTTCTTGGCCCGAGCCACCTTTGTCCAGTCCAATCCTGTCCTTTTCCGTCCTATTCTTATGAGGAATCCTCCAAAAAATCCTAGAATATGAGTATTTAAGCTATTTTCTCAAAGAGAGAAAAGTAAGTTATTCCTCATTCTCAAAACCTTAACTGGTCACACTCATTCACTCTCTGATTTAAGCATCGGAGCCTGTGTGGCAAGCACCACACCGGTGTTCAAATCTTTCTTGTCTTGCAGACCACGTTCTTTCCCCATCAAACAAATTCATCGTTGCTGTCATGTGGAGGTCAGGTGCGTTCTCCTATCCAAAATTAGGCAATAACAGGTTTAAAGTTACAAACCCATATGCATAAAGAAGAAAAAAAACCATATGCACAAACCGAGATTCATCGAAGAAGAGGAAGAGAATGAGGAAGGAGAAGAAGAGAAAGAAGGAAGGGGAGAGAAAGTAAAAAGAAAAAAAAAAAAAAAGATAAGTCATGTAATCTTTAAAAAATAATATAAAATTAATAAAGGTATCCACCTCATTCAAAATTTGCCACATCAACGTGCCACATCATTTTCTGTGAATCAGCTAACTGTCAAATTAACTTAAGGAACCATTTGAAATTATTTTTCAAACCTCATGAATTAAAATATATCTTTTGAAACTTTAGAACCAGTGTATTTTGCCCAAGAAAAAACATAAAAATTGATCACTTTGCCAGCATTTTAAGTTACCTATTAAATATTTCAGCTCAAAAAAAAAAGTTACATATTAAATATTTAAAAATTCAAAATTGTGTAAGGTACATGCATATGTAGAATAAAGATATAAAATTGCAATGGTAATAAAATGTTTTATATTTTGATGATTGTAAAATATTAAATTTCCTTTGTTCTAATCATCAATCGATGCCTTCATTTTCAAAGATTTGGGCTTCATACAAATTCAACCCTAATAATGTTCAATCTCCTTAAATAATTAATTGTTGACTAATATAGTAAAGTTAGGTAAAGATTCTCCTTTGATTGAGCTTGATGGTATTTTTTAAACCTAAATGCACTTTAAGGCTTGCTTGAGATAATAGTTAGATAGTTATCCACTTATATTCTTAGAGTAATATTTAAGAGATATATGATCAGTTAATGTGCATATGAGACCATAATTTTAAACTAAAATAATGGTCAAAGTGAGTATAGTTCAGCAGTAATTGACATGTAACATCAATCAAGAGATTAGAAGTTTGAATCTCCCCACTCTCAAATATTGTTGAACTAATAATAATAATAATAAGAAAGAGTACCTACTATTATAGTTATGGATTCCATATAATAAAATAATATATTTATTGATTACATTGTTGAATATTAATGAAATGAGTACCTACCATAATAGTAATGGATATTTTAGGACATGTATTATAAATTATATGATATTGTAGAATAATAATTATACAAAATTTATGACATAAAACATGTTCATAAATTAATTAATAATGGTTGAGATTCAACCCAATATTTAGGTGGTAACTAAAAGTATTTTAATGATTTATAAATATATTATCAAATATATCTTGAACAATTATTTAAATTGAGATCTAGTTTCACAAATATATCTTGAACAATTATTTAAATTGAGATCTAGTTTCACAATCTGCTGCCAAATACATATCTAAAAACACTGAAAACATAAAATATAATTAATTTTTTTTATTGAATCATTTGTTTTCAAATTCCTGTTTTGATGACCAACCAAATGCACATTATTAATCTCTCCACCCACTCAACTACTCCTATAAACACACTCACTACCTTTAAAATTTCTCTACTAAGTCTATCTCTAAATATACTCTCTTTAACTTATTTCTTTTTTTTTAAATTCTTTTTTTTAATTTCATAATTCTTTAAGTAACTTTTTTTTGAGTTTTTTAATAAATTTTGTCTTAGTGATTCCTATTCCTACATGCTAAAAAGATATTTGGAAGTAAATTTTAATGAAAAAAAAAAAGCACTTCTAATTAGATCAAAAGCATTTTGAAATATTAGAACCAAATTATATATATATATATATATATATATATATATATATATATATATTGTTATTAAAGTTATTACAATGATTTTTTTTATGATGGATACTTTTTTTAGAATACATATGAATTTTTGTATGATAGATACTTTTTTTAGAATCCATTAAAGTAAGATTTCAAACCTTCAATTTTTAAGAAATAATTAATAATGTTTAACTATCAAAAGTTGACTATAATATATTAGCTAAAAACAATTTTGATAAAAGTATTTCTGAAAGCAGTTCCAAACATACTCAAAATTATTTCTTTTAAGTACTTCCAATTACTTATGTTTTTTTTTTCCCATTATCAATGCTTTTAAATTGTAGCCTTAAACATTTTATACAAGTACTCTAGTCTTGACCACTTAAGAAACACCTTTGATATAGCTAAAAACACTCTCAGACAAACATAAATCCTGAATATGCAATAAAATACATGGTCCAAAATATATAGTCCAATAATATTCAATGTTATTTATATTTTAGGAGAAATTTGTGTCCCATGTCAAAATGAAACTGTGGAAATAGAAAAACTTGGGAATAGGATTGTAGGGAATGAACATCTGTGTTTGGAGAGGATAGAAATGGATTTTAGATGCCTAGAATTGAAGTATATTTTTCCCCCTTTCTGGAGATGAAGAAAGTAAAATCTTGTAAGTGAGAAAAAGAGATTAATATAATTTGCAAGGGCAAAAGAGTGAGATTGTGATACCCAATCCTTCAAATTTCTCAACCCTTGCCACATACCAAACACCCCCTTAATAAAGAAAACTCAAAAGTTATTCACCAAAAAACTTTCCAAAGAAAGGATGTATAATATAATATTGATTCAAGCAAATAGAAAAATAAATCAACCCATCAAATATGCAGGATGCATAACAAGCACTTCACTTTATAAATATCACACCCAAAAACTGCAATATCTTCTTTCTTGGAGATTAACAGGCACACCAGAAGTTGTCATATTTACACACTAACATAAATATAACTTGAAAATTTATTGACATTAATTAGATTTTTATATCGTTGCCAACCCGAGTATAGTTCAACTGGTTTAGACATATACTCTCGATCAAAAGGTCAAAGGTTTAAATCTTCCAACCCTATATGTTGTTGAACTCAAAAAAAAAAAAGGGATTTTTTTTTACTGTTGCAGAAGCTAACCCATAACAAGTAAAAAGGGAAAAAGGCACAAGAGCTTATTGATATTTATTTCTGAATTCCTAACTGAGAAGGAGAACTAATCAACTCTCTCCAATACTAGTTTTGTAACTAGAGGATATAGAGTGGAAACAAACTAGAGTCTGGAAGGCATCCCCCCAGCCACCACCAGAGTTTCACCGGTAATATACGAAGCGTCATCCGATGCCAGGAAGGCAGTGGCAGCAGCCATGTCTTCTGTCGTACCGAGCCGGTTGAGTAAAGTCTTTGACTCAACCCCCTTCTTCTGAATTTGGTTCAAATCCAATTGTAGTAAGTAACAAATTTTGAGCTACAGATATCTTTAGAACTGTAAAATCTATTTACCAGTGCAATGAATAAGCCAATCCATTGAAACAGTTACTTACAATAGCTTCATTAGACACAAGGAAATCAGCAAAGTGTGTTGGCACGAAACCGGGGGCAACACAGTTTACACGAGTGTCAGGGGCCATCTCTGCAGCAAGAGCCTGAAGGAAATCAATCAAGAAGAATAAGCAGGAAAACAAATAAATATTTATTATTCAAAAGTTACAAGAGTCAAGCAAAAAGCATGCAAAGCCATTGTTTTAACCTTTGTCAGTCCAAGAAGGGCTGTTTTTGTCACCCCATACATGGCCAATAAGGAAGAAGGCTGGTATCCTTCAATGGAGGAAATGAGAACAACTGAAGAGCTTTTCTGCAAGTGAGGAGCTACTTCCTGTAGCAGAAATGTATGAAATCTTAAATATATGCACAAGCTGTAGTGTTCATATTAAAGGGAGAGGTTAAGGAAGGAGTAGTTCAAAAGACAATCAAAATCTCAAACAAAATAGAATACCATCTCAAATCGAAATATTCTTTAATTCCAAAAAGCCCTGAATCATGACAATATTCTGAAAAACTGTGCCTCAGTAGTCAGTATAATACCTGCAAAAGGAGGACTGAAGCTTTAACATTTATGTCCCACAGCTTGTCAAGAACAGCTTCTTGAGTTCGCAAAATGGAATCGACTGATGGATTGACAGCTGCATTCGATACAACTACATCTATTTTTCCATATTTCTGTAAGAAAACCAATGAATTTCAATTAACCTCAAACTAATAACTGAAATATGCAATGAAAAAGAGAAAACAGAAAGAATACGTATAAGTCTGCCAGTTGGCAATTGTTGTCAATGCAATCATCTTGTGACCATATAATGTAACATACATGATGCACCATTTATATCAGCACATTAGATGAAAGCAGCAAGTTAGAGATACTGTAGCAGGAGTATATCATTGACTCTGAGCTTGATATGACTTCATCCTTAATTATAAACAAAAATACAAGAGAAGATAAAGCTTGATGTCTCCCAGATCCGGGCCTTAGGGCAGGTGCGGGTGCCCCTGGGTACAGGGGAGGAAAGCTCTGACTCCCAATTATCAAAAAAATAAAACAAGAGAAGATAAAGAAAATCTGGCTACGTTTTTCAGTTGATGAAGTGTGGAATTTGTTTGTCTTCAGAGACAAAAACATATGCATTTATAAGCTGGAATCTTCCAATAACATAATGGTTTTTGACATAATGTTAAATAATAATCTATTATAATTAATAACCACTTTCAGTTTTCACTAGGTTCAGGAGAACTAAGAAACCAAGCATTAAATTAGTCTCACCTGGATGGTCTTTTCCACCAGATTTTTCCGTTGCTGTGCATTTGATACATGACAAACAATCCCTAACACTTCAAGTCCTTGAGCTTTGAGCTTTTCAACTGCCTCATCAACGTTTTTCTAGAAGAACGTTTGATTTAAGAAGAGTTCATGAAATACATATAAAACTCAAAATGTAAATTCATTCTAGTTAGTAATGGAGTCACATAAGTAGATTTCACACAGATTATAAATTTCCTTTAGGTTCCCCTATGCATTGTTTATTGTTTGAACCTCAACATTAAGACAACACAAAATTCTAACTTTTTGTTTCAGTTCTTCAGTAAAGGAGGTAATTCAAGTCTAGGAGAGAAGAAAATTCAAGGGCGTGTTTGGGATTTTCTTTCTTTCTTTTTTTTCATTTTAGAAAACAAACTGCATTTAAGAATTGTGATCAATTGGCTCATAAAGGTCGAAGTTCTAGGGCATTTAAAATTACTATCCATTCATAAGCCAAAAATAAATATTTCAAAAAGACTTCACAAAGAAACCACTTATAAGAACAAAGTATAGGGAAAAACCAGAAAAGTATTAAGCAAACATGTTACCATTGATTTTTTTTTCTTAAAAGGAGAAAATTATTGTTGAAAACAATCCAATATATATCCACCACTAATTCCTTCGTTTCTTTTTGTTTCATTTTTTTCATTTTTATTATTATAATTATTATTTTATGTTTCAGAAAGGATGCACTAGAGGCCAACTGGTATATGACTACGAAAGAAAGTATCCACAATATTTATGATATATATTTTTTTAATATCATTCATGATTTATGCTTGACATTAATAAAGAGTAGAAAAGTCTTTATCTCTGCTGTCCAACTATTCAAAAAAATTCAACTTTACCATAGAACATATATTAACCAAGTTGATAGAAGTGGTAGGTATGTAAGATTCTTGTTGAAGTCGATACTTTTGTTTATTTTATCCTCATTAGTCTGTATTACGATTCTCATTTCTTTTCTATATGACCAGAGCTTAGAAGGTGGGCTTTTAAGTGTGGTGTAGAAGGTCTATACAACAGTATTGAATCATCTCAAATTTGGCAGCGAAAAAAACTTAAATCCTATTTTGATCCTTTAGGCCACGTTTGATAACCATTTGGTTTTTTAAAATTAAGCTTATAAACATTACTACTTCCACTTATGAGTTACTTTGTTTTGTTATCTACTTCAAATGTTTTCCAAACCAAATCAAGTTTTAAAAACTAAAAAAATTAGCTTTTAAAAACTAATTTGGCTAAGAATTCAAAATGTTTCCTGAAAAAAAGATGAAAACTATTGCAACCACAATTTAAAAAAACTAAATGGTTATCTATTCCATTTTCATCTGTAAAATCTGAGATGCCCTGTCTTTATTTTTGAAATTTCATAAAATCTGTTTTCTGTCTTTGTTGGTAAATTTTTGGTACTGCACCAAACAGATATCTCAGATGATCTATTTCCAAGCTCTGTATACAATTCAAAGCAAAAATTCATGTTGTGCTTTCGCTATAGAAATCAAACAGCAAGATTCCACAGGGGTGGCTCAAGGTAGCTCTGAGGTTCTAGGTGAAATTTTATTCAAATTAAAAAAAAAAAAAAAAAAAAACAGAAAATTTGGTAAAATAAAGATTGAAGTGGAATAAAAGCGAAATTTTAGTAACTAAAATAAGATCTGAGGCAAAGATAAAGATTACAAATATTTTTCTAATGAAAAGAATGAGTTCGAGAATCGATCTCGATCCGACTTGATCAACGTAAAACGACGATTGCAAGTCATTATTTTCTGAAATTTGAATAGAATGACAAAGGAAAACAGCAGAATCAAGTGATGATGTTCAAATTTGAGCTTAAAAAAAAGGAAAAAAAGATTAGGGAATATCAATGAACCTGTCTGCGGGAAGAAATGACGACAGAGGCACCTTCCAAGGCGAGACGTTCGGCGATTCGGAAGCCGATACCTTGAGTGGAAGCAGTGACAATGGCGACCTTCCCCTGAAACCTTTTCGCCATCTTCGTATTATCCATTTCTCTCCGTTCAAGAAAACTCGGAGCGAGTTTTTCTGGTCAATGCATAACACTTTCTTTCTTTTTCTTTTTCTTTTTTTTTTTTTTCCTTTTGGCTGTTATTAACATGTTATCTTCATCTTGTTTTAGGTTTTCACAATAACTATATATTTTACGGGAATATTCTTACACATAATTAATGGTATATTTAAGTCGTAACATAACTATTTTTATTTTCGTTCTTACTATTTTTATTTTCGTTCTTTGATGAATTCTATAAAATTATGTCTAAAAAATTTTCTTCATTTATTTTTTATTTTGTGTTGTACAATTAATTTTAGATATAAATTATATGGTGTGTTTTTTTTAGATGTTATATGGTGTTGTTCATTGTTAATATGTATATCATTAAAAATAAAAAATAAAAAAACTCTACAATGGTTTTTTTAGATGTAGAATTGGAGATTCAAACCTTTAACCTCTTGGTCGAGAGTATATATTTTATGTCAGTTGAGTCATGCTCATGTTGGTAAAATTCTACAATGTTATTCATTTGTATACCATATATTCCTATAATTTATAGGTTAAATTACAAATTTAGTTCCTAAACTTTTAAGTTTGTGTCTAAAAGGTCCCTAAACTTTAAAAAGTGTTTAATAGTATTTGAACCTTCAATTTTTTTCCTAATAGATCCCTACACTTTAAAAATGTCTAATAGATCTCTCAAACTTTCAATTTTGTGTCTAAAAGGCTCTTGACATATTCAAAATTTTAAAAAATTAACTGATGTATTAGATATAATAGGACTCTAAACTTTTAACTTTGTGTCTAGCAGGTTTGTGAATTTTAAAAAACATAGAATAGGTCAATAACCTATTAGACACAAAATTAAAAATTTAAGGTCCTATTAAATATAAAATTGGAAGTTTAATAACCTATTAGACACTTTTTAAAATTCAGGGACCAAATAGACATAGACATGAAAGTTTAGGAACATATTAGCACTTTTTAAAGTTCAAATATCAAATGGTTACAAACCTAAGTTGGACTAAACTTGTAATTTAACTATACATGTATGTATGTATAACATAGCTCCTAAATAAGAAATTCATTTCCAAGTTGAAAGTTTGATTCCCACACACTATATATATATATATATATATATATATATATATATATATATATATATATAACACATGCACACACATAAATATACGGTATAAAAAAGTACTCATGAACTTTGTACTTTGTTTCAAAAATACATCTGAACTTTTAAAAGTTTCATTAATACCCTTAAACTTTCAAAAAAAGTTCAAAAATACCCTTACCGTTAGTTTTGGATGGAAACCATGAGTATTTTGTTTCAAAAATACCCCTATACTTTCAAAAGTTTCATTAATACTCTTAAACTTTAAAAAAAAATTCAAAAATACCCTTACTGTTAATATATGGACAAAAATCATTAGTACATTGTTTTAAAAATACTCCTGAACTTTCAAAAGTTGCATTAATACTCTTAACCTTTTAAAAAAAATGTTAAAAAATGTCCTTACCGTTAGTATATGGACGAAAACTGTTTATCTACATCTCTATTACGATCTTCTATTTCCCCTCTCCCATGATTTGCTTCAATCTATGACCCTAACACTTCTCTATTTTTCCTCTTTTTTTTTCATTTCTTTTTTAATACCCTCTTACTCTCTTCGTCCATTTTTCAATCTCTAAAACTTCCCTCATTTCTTCTATTTTCTTAAATATTAGAACTTTAAATAAACAGGAGGAGCTCTTTCTCATTTTTAAGCATGCCCAAATATAAATATAAGAAATTTCAACACCCAAATAGTCAATGTCTTTGAAGTTATCTTGAGTTGGAAAAGAACCAATTTGAAAACAACTCATATAGATAGTCTCATTTTTTTATATAGATACTCCATTTTTCCTCCATTTTTCCAATTCTCAATCATGGATAACCTTCTTAAATGATTACAACAAATAGACTAATTTGAACTGCAAAAGGATTAATGAAATCTTCATCCACTACAAATTCTCAACATGTCTCTCTTTTTGTGTATTAAACCCAAACATACTAACTCAAATTACTAATGTACAACCATGTTAAAACATTTTTGAGTCCTAAGATCCCTTGGTGGTTCCATTATTCCTCTTTCTTCTTGCTATAGTTTATATACCTTAATTGAAGGGGGTAGTTTTAGAGATTAGAAAATGGAAGAAGAGAGTAAAGATAGTATTGAAAAATAAAGAGAAAAAATAGAGAAGTGTTAGGCAATAGATTGAAGCAAATCAAGAGAGAGGTAATGAGATGTAGATAAATATTTTTCATCCATATACTAACGATAAGGGCTTTTTTTAAAAGTTAAAGGTATTAGTACAACTTTTAAAATTTCAAGGGTATTTTAAAACGAGGTACTACCGATTTCTGTCCATATACTAATGGTAATGATATTTTTTAACTTTTTTTTGAAAGTTTAAGGGAATTAATGAAACCTTTGAAAGTTCAGGAGTATTTTTGAAACAAAGTACAAAGTTCATGGGTATTTTCTATAATTTAGCCTACATATACACATACTTAATATTATCAGAATTCAAATATGAGAGCTACAACTCTAACTGTTTTTTTAGTTCACCAATATATGGGGTGGGGAGATTTTAACCTATGATCTTTTGATTGAGGTTATACCTAGACCAGTTGAGCTATTCCTAAATTATCACATAAATCCAAAAACTTATATTGAAGAATGAAGGAGCCTTACTCCTAATTCATACCTTCTTTGGTCTCTTTTAATTCTTGAAAAAAAATCAAGGAAAAATCACTTTTTTGGTCCCTGAATTTTTAGGAATAAGTAAGTTTGGTCCATGAGATTTCAAAATGTATCTTTTTAGTCCCTAAATTTTGAGAAATAGGTTTAAAAGGTCATGACTTACTTTTTCCTATTTTTATTTTTATTTTTAATGTGGAGATGACATTTTAAATTTCTCTAAACCCTCTCTCACCACGTTCACTCCTCGCTCCACCCTCATTCCCTCTTTTTCTTCTCCCATTCTCTGACAACATCTTCTCCCCCTCCCTCCACTAGATTCTTAAGCCTTGCTTGATTCTTCAGAACCACCCATCAAGTGACTGAATATATATATATATATATATATATATATATATATATATATATATATATATATATATATATATATATATATATATATATATATATGTCTTCTATGACCTTAATTTCTTTCTTTGCTCTTTTCTGTGATTGGGTTTACTTTTGTTTATTTAAGAATGATGTATTTTCTTTGTTTTTCTTTATTTCTTGGAGGCATATTTTAAAAGAGTATTGTGGATTTTGATGGAAGGAGTTAGATTAGATAGATCATGTGCTTGATTTAGGTTCATGTTATAGCTCTGAAAGATTTGATTTAAAGGGAGGAAATCACGATCTTTATTGTTCAGGTAGGTCCGTGAGTTCAGATTCTCAACATAGGGAAGTAGGGTTGAGGGAAACAGGAGAGGAAGAAGAAGATGTCGGGAGAGGGGAGAAGGGGAGAAGGGGAGAAGAAGAAGAGGGAATGGGGGTGGAGGGAGGAGAGAGAACGTGGTGAGAGAAGGTTGAGAGAAAATATATTTTTTTATTTTTTTTATTTAAAATGTCATTTCAACATTAAAAATAAAAATAAAATTTAAAAAAAGTAAGTCAAGAACCTTTTAAACGTATATCTTAAAACTCAAAGATTAAAAGGATACATTTTGAGACCTTAGGGACCAAACACACCTATTGAATGAGAAATTTAGACCAATCACAAGTTTCCATGTCATTACCCAATATAAATAACGAAATTATATTTAATTAGGAATTAATTAAAATTGCAAGGATCTCTAAATTAAATTATGGAAAATCCAAATATGCAATTGGGTTCTATGAAATTTGGGTCAATTTTAGACAAAAGTTCGACTGGGAGGCCTCAATCAGCAAAGTCCAATCCCAAAGGACTAGGCCAATGTCAACCATGCCCAATCCAAAGGATTAGGCCTAGAGTCAACCATACCCAGTCCAACAATCAAGCCCAAGCCCATTTGGTGTCTGAGGAACTCTATAAATATAGATCTCTCCCTTCCATTTTAGGGGTTCAGAAATTAAACTCTTCAGAGAATTTAGAGAGAATCCTTGAGGTCCGTAGGTGATGAACACCCCCTAAAGTCCTTAGGTGTCAAACACTTCCTGAAGTTTCAACTTCGAGAACAAGCTGCAAAGCCCTCGAGATAAATCTACACTCGAGAATAAGCTACGAAGCCCTCTAGACAAATTTACATTCAAGAACAAGCTGCAAAGCCTTCGAGACTGTACATGAGAGAGAAAGAATCAGATGATAAAAATTAGAGATTGTACTTCACTACATTCAAATCAATACAAATTAAATTCATTTACACGTGTCTTATTTCTCTATTGAAATCTCGTGTGAACAAATTGGCATGCCCAGTGGAATCATCTCTACCTCTCATCTCTTTCCCTCAACTCAAAGCACAAGTGAAGTGATGACATTCAAAAAGACTTCTTCGATGACCGTTATCATGAGTAACTTGTACACGAGTTCTGTTACCCAAAGTTACTCTAATGAACTGAGGCTGCAAGAAGATGAAGCCCTTATTATTGCGAGCAAAGTAATGACACTGTCGGGGGCATCAACTAACAACAAGTTTTCTGTTAAGTGTAACCCCTTATTCGATCTTGATTCTGATATAGTGTCCATCATGAAAACTAAAGAAACACTGTGGAAGTTGAAAGAAAGGCAGAGATTCAAGAGTAGATCAACATCTTGATGAAGGCAGTTGAAGAAAAACATTCTCAAAGGAGTAGATCAACATCTTGGTGTCACCGCTTCGCATTCTTCTTTTTCTTCTTATTTTGAAGTCTTTGTATTGTTGAGAAAAATTCCTTGGGACCTGTTCTGCAAATCATTTGCAATTTGTTCCATATGGATCTCAAAATTTTGTAAAGTTGTGGTTTGGCTTTACATCACAACATCGCTCTTTTCCATGTATTCCCTCATGAGTTCTTCAATGCTAGGCTTTGGAATCATCTTCTCTTGTTGGAAACACTAGTGTTGATGTTGATTTGCAAAATTGGGTAGAAATCCATAACATAAAGAATCAGGATTATAAGGACAATTCTGAAATGAATGACTTCCTTTACAATAAATACAAGAAATAGAAGGGATAGGGTTAGTAGAAGCTATGAAATTTCTCATCATCAAAGTTTCCATCATGTAGCTTAATGATGAAGTTTGTGCACTCAATGTTGCAATGATGTCTACTTCCATCTTGTTGATTATCTCAAGCAATTCAACCCTAAGTTGTGTCTTTCTCATCTTGCAATTTCTCTCCCTCAACCTGCAAAACAATGTGAATAAGAATTGGGCTTTCCCTTAGAAAGAGGATAATTGCAATTGCAATCTGATTGCAATCTGTGCTAATTTTTTTTTGAATTTTGTTAATAAAGCTGTTCCCTGGCAACAGCACCAAAAACTTGATCGGTGCTACATGCAAGTGCACGTGATCAAAGTAATAAGAAACTGGAAGTACTCCAGAGTATCGTACCCAAGGGAACAGATTTTAACAAAATCTATGAAGATGACACAAAAGTTGTTTGCAAAATGCAATTGTGGTAACAAGGGTGTAAAAATGTTGAGATGTTGTTTTGCTAAAGGAAATAAGCGAAAAGTCAATAATTAAGAAAAATGGGATCCAAGTTGTTTATGCCCATTTGGAAAGAAATCCCACTAAAATGCAATTGCAATCGTAGTTAACACAAGAGAACTAAGTAAACCGAATTCGAATCCTATTCAATTTTGCTTCAAAATATTTAGGAGACTAAGTGATTAAACCTATATTTATATGGCTAATCTAACTTAGATAATTTTGCACACAATTCTAGCGATTTTGGAGTCTCGCCCTATGTCTAGGGTCGATGTTCAGGAATTATTTCTAAGCCTTTTCATCCATTTCTTTTGTGACATCTACTTTCCCTTAACCCTTTCGGTATTAAGTTCAAGCTTGACAAGCAATCACTAGTTGGCCAGTTAGGTTTACCCACGTTATTTCAACAAAAACAAACAAAGTCTCGAGTGTTAACTAGATTGAATATGCTTTTAAGCTTTACATCTCTCCTCTAGAGCATTCACTAACTTGAATCCCTAAGGACGAATTAGCTCATTATGAAAGAAATGAAAAGCCACAATTTAATTGCTATGAAAGTCATACTTAAGAAATCGAAATAAGGGAAATAAATTGCAAAATAATAAGGCAAACCAATCTAAAAGTATTTAAGAAAACCTTGATGTGAAACTAATCCTACAACTTAAGAACACTCACAAAGGGAATAAAAAACAGAGTAGAAATTCAATGATAAACTTTCACTAATTTAAAACTATAATTTCAAGAATAACACTATTGGAAAAATTCAAATTCTTGTGGGAATGCAATCCCAATTAATCAACTAAAACTAAGAATAAATAAAATTAAGGACTCAATATTTAACAACAACTTATGAAATCGAGATTAAAATAGAACCTAGCTATAGAAATAAAATTTGAACAAAAACAGAGTAGAAGGACAATGTTGGACGGTTGTTTCCTTGCTTGATCGAACCATATACACCTTCAAAGGCGATTGGATCTTCACCTCCTTGAACTTTCATTGAGGAGGGATCAAATTCGAAATTTTTAGAGCACCACAAAACTCAAACTGCTGGAAGAAAGACAGAAAAACGAGGACTAAAACTGCTGTTGTCTGAAAAATGAAAAATAGAAAAAACTCACAATCTGTTTTGCTTCGTTCTCCCCATTTTTATAGGCATTGAAGGCTTGGGTTTCCTTCTTTGTGCACCTCCAATCTTGGGTCAACTTTAAGGCATGACATTGGGCTGAAAAATATCCTAAAAATCGAAGAAACTCCATGACTTTCGTGATTTCCATCAATCTTGCGTTTTCTAGATTTTTCAGAAAATGCAATTGCATATCAAATTATCAATTGCATTTATGTTGCATTATTTTTCAGATTTGCCAAATTTTTCCAGAAATGCAATTGCATTTCCATTCTGGAATACAATTGCATTTTTTTTGCTTGTGTTTCCAGACTTGTTTTCCGAAGGAATGCAATTGTATTTCCAAAATGGAATGCAATTGCATTTTATGCTTGTTCACAAACTTGGTTTTCCGAAGAAGTGCAATTGCATTTTTTGTACATGCTCCAAACCTACACAAAAACAACAAATTAGTGTAACTTTCAATCTCTTTTCAACTTCTTTCATTTTTTCCATTACTCCAACTAGCTTTTATGAATTTAACTGATAAACACCATTTTTAGCTTGCTCGTCATACAACAAAACATACAAAAATGACAAGAACAACCTAGTTTAGGGTCAAATAATCCTCATAAATGAGAATTATCATCCAACAATAAACTAAGTCCCTCTTGGGCCAGCAAGAGGGTGGGCCCCCATTGTTCAAGTCTCGAAATCGGCACTTAAGGGAACTACTCATCTACTTACCCTATAAGGGAAGGAGTGAATTTCATCTTGTGAGATTATGTTTCCAGCTCCCTATTTGGTCAAGTCTCCAAAATGGTAGACATATTAAATCGACTACAAAAGTGATTCTCACCCATGCAAATCAAAGAACAAGTATAAGACTGGACCACAAAATATTTAATCTCTCTTTATAAATTCGTTAATTGAGAAGATTAATATTTCATCAGGATGATCATATGCGACTCGATCTTAATCCTGAGTGAGTTATGAACTCTTGCCTGTGAGAGCTTGTCTTTTGATTTGCATGGGTGAGAGTGACTTTTGTAACCGATTCAATTTGCCTACCATTTTGGAGACTTAACCAAATAGGGAGCTGGGAATATCATTTCACAAGATGGAATTCACTTCTTCCCATATAGGGTAAGTAGATGAATAGTTCCCTTACGTGCGGATTTCGAGACTTGAACAATGGGGCCCCACCTTCTCATTGGCCCAAGAGGGACTTAGTTTATAATTAAATTATAAACAGATTGTTCATTAGAGGATCAGTGGTACTTAAGGTGCAAGATGTAATTATAGGGGTAAAACGAACTTTTGACCCAACTATAATTACGAACAACTCGTGAAGGATGAACTTGCATGTAGTGATTATATTCATGGACACAACTTGTCCTACAGTGCATATGAGTGCAACTCTCGGTCAATAATGGAGTGACCGAGTTAATGAATCAAAATTAATTAATTAAAGAGTTTAATTAACTAATTTTGTATCATCGTAGCTTATAATATGCAGGTCCATAAGGTCCATTTGCTCGCTCATAGTAACACTAAAAGATCAATTTAGTTGAAAGAAAAATTTGAAGTGATCAAATTAATATTTAATTTGAAGTGATCAAATTAATATTTAATTTGAAGTGTTCAAATTAATATTTAATATATTATATATATTAAATATAAAAGAGGAAAATATATTTATTGTATTTGGTACATTAAATATTAAAATTTGAAATGTTAAAATTAATATTTAAATTGAACTGTTCAAATTAATATTTAATATATTAGATATATTAAATATAAAAGAGGAAAATATATTTATTGTATTTTGATACATTAAATATTAAAATAATTAATGTATATTAGATACATTAAATAAAATATATTTATAAAATTTGAATAAGATTCAAATAAATAAATATCGTAGGAGATTTGAATGAGATTCAAATAAGTATAATATATATTTTAATATATTAGATATTAAAATATAATATTTTAATTATGGCAAAGATTTGCCCTTAGTCTCTATAAATAGGACCATTGGATTGAGCCATTAGACATAGCACACATCTCCTCAATAGATAGAATTAGATAATTATCTCTAGACCTCTTCCTCTCCAATCCCTTGTGGATTTTCTTTCAAGAGGCTCACACAAGCCTTGGTCATGTGTTCAAGTCATAGCCAAGAAGATTTTATGGATGAGATAAAGATCTGCCAGAAATATCTCCATATTTACTCCAAGTAAGTTTGCTTTTTTTTTTTAGTTTAATTTTAAATAAAATCAAAGACGATCTAATGCTTCCTCTGCAGAGTGAAACGTTCATTCCTTCAAGCTCGCCTCAAGCTCAAATTCAAGGCTTTGCTCGCTTCATGTTCGAATTTGAGGCTTTGATCTATTCATGTTTAAGTTCAAGCTTTGCTTACTTGAAGTTCAAGTTTTAGTTTCACTCGTCTTCAAGTTCAAGTTCGAGTTTTACTCCCTTCAAGTTTCGAGTTCGAGTTTCACCCGCTTGAAGTTCAAGTTTGAGCTTCGATTGCCTTCAAGTGAAAGATAAAGCTTCACTCCCTCAAGTTAAGGTTCGAATGTCGCTCGCTTCAAGTTCAAGTTTGGGGCTTTGCTCACTCCAAGTACGACGTTTCACTCATTCCAAGTTTTGTGTTTCACCTTCAAGTTCGGTGTTCCACCTCCAAGTTCGGCGCTATGCCTTCAAGTTTGGTGTTCTGTTTATTTTGAACCTGAATTTCAAAATCAAGAGTTCCTCATTTCAAGATCAGTGACTCGCTCTCTCCGTGTTTGACATTTTGCTAAATCTCCAAGTCTGGAGGGTTCGTAATCACTCCATCTCCAAATTCGAAGGTTTTGTCGTGCTCTGTCTCTAAGTCTGGAAACTTTATAGTCGTTCCATCTCTAAGCCAAGAGGCTACGACTGTCGTCGTTCGCTCCTCCACCAAGACAGAAGGCTTCGTTCGTCATTGCTCACTCCTTTGCCACGACGGAAGGCTTCGTTCGCTGTCGCTTGCTCCTTTGTTAAGTCAGGAGGCTTTGTCCATCATCGCTCGCTCCTCCACTAAGTTAAGAGGCTCTGTTTTTCATTGCTCGCTCCTCCCTCAAGTCAGGAGGCTCCGTCCACTATTACTCGCTCGTCCACCAAGTCAGGAGACTTCGTTTATTGTCACTCGCTCCTCCGCAAGGTCAAGAGGCTTTTTCCGTCGACGCTTGCTCATTCGCCAAGTCAAAAGGCTTCGTCTGTTGGGGCTCGCCCCTCCGCTAGGTCAAGAGGCTCCATCTGTCGTCACTCACTCCTCCACCTAGATAGAAGGCTTCATTTGTCGCTATTTGCTCCTTCGCCAAGTCAGAAGGCTCCTCCCACCATTGCTCGTTCCTTCACCAAGTTAGGAGGCTTCAGGCTTCGCTTCGCCTCAAGCCAATAGTGGCATCACTAAGCAAATACTGAAGAACCTTGTAAGGAAAAAAAAAACATAAATTAGAAGGGATATATGATTTACCTTGAAATTTGTCTTTTAGGTGGATGAGTGAGCAATAATAGCTGCAGGTACACCCAGGGCAACGGGGGTCCTA
Source organism: Trichosanthes truncata (assembly GCA_033996785.1). Taxonomy (NCBI): domain Eukaryota; kingdom Viridiplantae; phylum Streptophyta; class Magnoliopsida; order Cucurbitales; family Cucurbitaceae; genus Trichosanthes; species Trichosanthes truncata. Next base: position 24,581,996 of record MU867261.1, read on the forward strand.
CAAATGTACCCGAGCTAAGATTAGAGAGTGTCGTAGTTGCAAAAGCTAATCTCAGAGAGTGGTAGCTGCAGGTACACCCAGAACCTCCAGGGTTCTATAAGTGTACCGCGCTAAGATTGGAGAGTGTCTGTTGCCATCTAATGTGTAGCTTAATTTTCTTAAACAATTTACACGAGGATGTACATGTACACAGTAATTGCAGCAAGTGCTAAGTAAATTATTGTTTTCCACATGGATTAGTGCAAGAGAATTTACTAAGCTAAACCTAATTTTGAATGAACTCAACACGGTAACCGAATAAAATTGAGCTACAGTCTAATCTAATCATGCTTCAATGAAATAAAAGCAATAGCAAGGGAATAAAACTCAGAAAATGCTCAAACAAAAATTGCGAGAAAAACTTGTAACAAGATATGTAAAACCTGCTCGAATTAGGAATTGTCTGTATTTTCTCGAAATAAGAATTCTGCAGCACGAACTTTGCTCCTTCAACCCACACAGCAATAAACACGGAATCCCCACAAATTTTCAATAATTTGTGGTTTAATTCCCATTAATTCACGTCAAATTAAGCTGCTGTAAATGTGCATTAGGTGGGTTGTTATCCCTAACCTCACCACTTAGCTAGCTACTAACCCAAACAAGGAGCTAATGTGGTTTTAAGTAATCGGCCTCCCCTATTTTTCCTAAAACTCAAGGAGACAATACCTGAAAAAGTTGGCCAAATGAAATCGAGCGTAAACAATAAAAACACTCTAAAACAAGATTGAAAAGAGCTAAGGAGCCCCCTTATTTAGATTAATACCACATTCCTAATCCTCACCCAAATGTGATTTAGTTAATGTTACAAACTGAAAATAAAGAAAAACTGTAGTGAAACACCATAATGTAGAATCTAAGTACAAGAGAGAAATCAAAAAGTAAAGGAAAACAATAGAAGGGAGAAGAAAAGCCCGAAGTAGAAGCTTTTGATGATGATTTCTCTTATCTCCAGCTCTTTTTCTGCTTGGATTTTCTTCCTTCAGCCCCTTTGTGGACTTCTTCATCTCAAAACTCAATTTTTTCCTCTCAATTAGGCCTCCTCTCCTAAAGACGGCTGCTAGCTTTAAATACTAATGTCCATCTCGATATTAGGGAAAATTAGGTCAAATAATACATGTGGCGACTTCTCATTGGATGGATGACGTTGTTTTAGTTAATTTACGCTAGCTCAATTAATGAATTCTTTCCTCATGCGATGTATCACATGTTGTCTTCCCATAACTCAAAATGTCGAATATTTTGCTCCAGCAATTCCTTTGCTGGACAAATGCTACCTCATAGTTTTGCTGACAGAGTATTTAAATTACAACTTGCAACACCAAATTAGCATGATTGAGTGCTTTCTTAGCTCCCATTTACGTAAATACAACAATTAAGAATCTCCAAAGAAGCTATTTCAATAAACAATGGCTTTAGGGGATTTCAAGCATGAAAAATACAAGCATTAAACTTAAATAAAGAAAATTTAGGCATAAAAAACTAGCTAATAACTCTCATTTGGAGAGTTATCAGTGTTGTAGCTACAAGTGCTAATTAACCCCAAACAAAGGTAGTTGCAAGTACATGAGAACCGCCAGGATTCCACAAGTGTACCCATGTTAAGATTGGAGAGTGATGTAGCTATAAGAGCTAATTAACCATGAACAAGGGTAGCTACAAGTACATCCAGAACCGCCAAGGTTCCACAAGTGTACGCACGCTAAGATTGGAAAGTGTTGTAGCTACAAGAGTTAATTAACCGTGAACAATCCAGGGTCCCACAAGTGTACCTGCACTATGATGGGAGAGTGTGGTAGCTACAAAAGCTAATTAACCGCGAACAAGGGTAGTTGTAAGTACACTCAAAACCACCAGAGTCCCACATGTGTACCCGTGCTAAGGTTGATGAGTGTCATAGCTACAAGAGCTAACGAACTGCAAACAGGGGTAGCTGCAAGTACACCTAGAACCGTCAGGGTTCCACAAGTGTACTTGTGCTAAGATTGGCATTGTAGCTGCAAAAAAAGGGTTGAATTACCTCGAACTCTCGCTCTTCGGTTGATGAGCAATATGGTATTCCTCATGGAAAAGGAGTTGCCAAATAAAGTTTCTTCCTTAAAAAAAAGAGGGGGCAAAGTCAAAAATGTGTTAGCTTAAGAAAAAAAGAATAAAAAAAGAAAAAATTGGAAAAAGGCCATGGAATTAAAAAAAAAAAAAGAAGAAGAAAAAAAAAGGAAAGAAACAAGTTTAAAAAGCTATGGATTTAAAAAAACAAAAAAAAAAAACCTTGTGGTCATGCAGTTTGAAATTCAATGGAAATCAAATAGTTGGAATTAAAAATTGGAAGAAGTGCTAGAATTGGAAATCAAATAGTTGGCAACTTCCAAAGTATTCGCAATCTAAAATTCAATGGCAAGAAATCAAAGTCCACTCAACACAGACTCACATTGACCAAATGATGTTGCGCCGAAAAAAAAAAAGAAGAAAGAAGAGGAAGGGGTAGAGCAAAAAAATCAAAAAAAAGAAAAAAAGACAAATAAAAAAAAAAGCCTCACCTAACGTTGTCGTCCATGGCAAGAAGAAGCAGGGAGAAAAAAACAAAAAAAGGAAAAACAAAAGAGGAACAAAAAGATGAAGGATTTGGGTTTCAAGAAGCCAATCTATTTGATTTTTTTGGATCAAATTCAATTCTAAATTGAAAAGAGATTTTGCTCCAAATCGATTTTAAAATTTAAATCTCCAAGTCAAATTATCTCAATATCATAATTCAAATTCAAAATCAAATTGGATTTTGATTTAGAATTTGATTTAAATCAAATTCAAATTTGTCCGACTTTAAATCAAAAATTAAGTTGGATTAATCTCGAATTAAATTCAATTTGAATCAAGTTTCCAAGAGAATTTATCATCAAAATTTGGACATAATCTAAATTTTATCCCAAATTAAAATTCGATTAAAACCAAATTCAAATTCTATTCTAATTCCGATTTATAATTGGGAAGAATTTTACCTCAAGTCAAAATTTTGCATGATCCAAATTTTATCCCAAATCAAAATTAGATAAAATTAATTCTATCAAAGTTAAAATCATGGTAGAGCTTTAATTTTATCTCACAACAAAATTTGGACATAATCCAAATTTTATTCCAAATCAAAATTAGATAAAATTAATTCTATCAAAGTCCTATGGTAGAATTTCAATTTTATCTCACGAAGAAAAATTTGAGCATAATCCAAAATTTATCTCAAATCAAAATTGGATCAAGTTTCAAATCTTATTCCAAGTTCAAACAAAAAGTGGGTATAACTCCAAATCCTATTCCGATTTCAAATAAAATTTTGGGTAAATTTTAACTTGACTCAAAGTTCAAATTTTGAATTAAGATAGAGCATAAATTCTACTAAGTTTAAATCAGAATTTTCTGCTGGACAAAAAAAATCAAAATATTGACCCAAATTCATATTTTGATAAATTGGCATAAAAAAAATGTAGTCAAATAAAAAAAAAAAATTCAAAGTTATGAATCAAAGTCATATTTTGATCAAATTGACACATCAAAGGGAGTCCAAATTAAGGAGTAAATATCTCAAATTTTGATTCCAAACTATCTTTTGCGAGATTCACACACACATACTTGCATAAATCTCAAAAATGGAGCATTTGTTGAATGAGAAATTTCGGCTAATCACAAGTTTCCACGTCATTACCCAATATAAATGACGAAATTATATTTAATTAGGGATTAATTAAATTTGCAATGATCCCTAAATTAAATTATGACAAATCCAAATATGCAATTGAGATCTATGAAATTTTGGTCAATTTTAGACAAAAGCTAGAATGGGAGGCCCCAATCAGCAAAATTCAGTCCCAAAGAATTAGACCAAAAGTCAACCATGAGTAGTCCAAAGGGCTAGGCTTAGAGTCAACTAGGCCCAAGCCCATTTGGGGCCTAAGGAACTCTATAAATAGAGAGTTCTCCCCTCTATTTCAAGGGTTCAGAAATTAAACTCTTCAGAGAATTTAGAGAGAACCCTTGAGGTTCTTAGGTACTGAACACTCTCTAAAGTCCTTAGGTGTTAAACACTCCTTGCAGTTTTTAGGTGCTGAACACTCCTTGAAGACTCACGACTCTTCAAACCTTGAAGACTTGAAGACCCTAAAGATTGATTGAAACTTGAACCTCAAGAACAAGTTGCAAAGCCCTCAAGACAAATCTACACTCGAGAACAAGCTATGAAACCCTTGAGACAAATTTACGTTAAAAAACAAGTTACAAAGTCCTCGAGACATTTGTACATGAAAGAAAAAGAATCAGAGGATAAATATTATATATTGTACTTCACTACATTCAAATCGATACAAATTCAATTCATTTACACGTATCTTATTTCTTTGTTGAAATCTCGTGCGAACAACACCTATTCTTGAAAATCCAAAAACCAAAAAGGTGATTTTCGAAAAATCAATTTACACTATTTTATATAATTAACAACATCAATTTATACTCTTAAAGTTCAATTTAAAATCAACTAAAAAAAATACATAACTAACATTATTTTCTCCTAAAATCTTACCAAAGTAGCAAGAAAAATTATCATATAATTCTTTTTAAATAAGTAAACAAAAGAGAGAGTGAAAAATTAATCATATCAATAAAAAAACACCACTACCCATAATCTCAATATTTCTCTATAATATTATGAAAACTATGTATTTATGACATTCAAACAAAATCTTAAGAAAGGGTGTTGAAATTCATTCACTTTTGAAAGTTTAGAGTTTTAATTGATTAAATTATTAGTTTAGAGTTTTAATTTATTCAATATGTAAAAGTTTAGGGATATAAATGGATTATTTTCCCTTTTTAGTTAAACATAAAATATTGAATTTTTGACGTTTAAGGAAAATATAAAATATTTTAACCAATAAACCTAGGCTTAGATTAATATATCTTCTTTATTTCCATCAACTTGGTTCTAACAATTCATTTGTTCCAAAAAAAAACCTTGGTTTCTAACAACTCATTTGTACTAATTGTAGAAATGGACTTATAATTTATAAAACATCATATATCATACAAGCCACGAACTACCGACAAACTCTCAACGGAAAAAACAACTATTATCACTCATGGAATGTACTGCATGCGATGAACTCCATTGACTTTTTTTTTTTCAAAAAAAAAAAAAACCCCAAAACTTGGAAGATTACATGAAAATGCCCAATCAAGATACACATACATTTGAGCATTTAATTAAAAGAAAGAATGAAAAAGAAGTTCCCAAAATTTTGATTTTTAACGATACTTTGGATCATCAACATTCATTGCAAGTTGCAATGCAACTACAGAAATACTAATAACATTATTTTATATTTTTCACTCATAAGGATTTTTGAAGTTCTTGAGCAGTTCTGGGATGTCATAGCCAAGCATATCATCCACGGCTTGAATCATTTTGGGCTTCAATTTCTCAAATTTATCAATGCTGTAGCCATTTAGTACCTCCCTAAAATGCTCCACATTTGGGAAGTCACCGGCCGGTAGGTGGTACTCTCTTTGAACCTGTGATCCACAGTTTTCAATTATGCCTCACATATAAGGATTAAAATACGATTTTGGTCCTTGAACTTTTGGACTTCTATTTTAGTTCACGTACTTTCAAATGTCTAAATTTAGTCACTGAACTTTCAATGAATCTTAAAATTAGTCCCTACTGTTTTTGTTGAATTTTCTTTAAAAAAAAGTCTCTATTAGCATTCTCTCTATATCTTGGAAATACATTCACATTGTATTTTTTTCTCAAATGGAAATTATTAATATTATTCTACCAAGTTTGATAAAAATTAACTTCAAACTAACCATAAGGACTAATTTTAAGATTTATTGAAAGTAGAGGGGGTAAATTTGGACATTTGAAAGTACAAGAACTAAATTTAGATACTTGAAAGTACGAGAACTAAAATGAAATGTGACTCAAAGTACAAGGACCAAAATGTTATTTTAACCTAAATAAATTTACGGAGATAGAGAGAGAGAGAGCTACCTTTCCAAATTCATCTTCAAGATTATCAATAAGCCGTTGTTGAGTTTTAGCTTTGCCCATCATGGCAGGCATCTCCTTTTTAAGGTGGCTGATAATGTAGGCATGAATCTTAGCCGCTCTGGCGCGTTTTACAAATTCATTAATCTGGAATGTGAAAATGAAAACTTCGTTATTTGGGACATGGTGATGGTAAACGGGAAAAAGGTATCTATGATTCTTGCACACACTGCATACTAATACGCATATGCAATCAAAACATGTAATTCAAATTACCCGACGGTCGCATGCTTTCTTTGGAATATCGATCAAGTCTGCTAAGAGGTCATCTTGTTCCTTCACAAAAAGATCGCGACCGATTGGGCCGACTGAGGCTTCATTAACAGGCTTGTCATTAAATGACCTGATACAATCAGATAATCAAATTACAAGTGAAAATGCAAGAATATGATGATATCAATGAAGGTCAGAGATGAGAAAAGTCGTGTAGAGTTGGATTCCAAAACAACAGGATTGCTGAGTAATGCGACAGCATTCAAACTTCATGAATGTTTTGCCTTCAAGATCAGTTTGGAAACTAACGTTTCATTTTATATAAATCAGTAAATCTAAGGGGAAACTATCAATGACCAACACGATACATAAAAAGTAGACTGGGGATCAAAGAACCTACCCAATATAAACACGAACGACCTCTGGAGTATTCAACACTTTGCCGAGAGACCACATCAATGCTCCATATACTCTCATTAACTAGAATGATGGAAAATCAAAGAGGTATATATTATAATCCTCCAATAAAGGACACTACAAAGAAGAAAATAATCGCATAGGTCTAAATCTTACTTGTTGAGTATCAACTTGATCTGCTTTATTGAGAACAACTCGAATCTTATCATCTTGACCACGAAGAGATCCTATAACACGCTTGAACTCGTCGCTGATATCCAGTTTATGGGGATCAAACAAAAGAAGAATGAGATCACATTTTGCTGCGAACCATGATATGACCCCTGTGAAATCATAGCTTCTCTGGGTGCGTTGCTTTTCCCCAGATAGAACCCCAGGAGTATCCACAAATGTTATTTGATCAAGGAGCTGAAAGTATAGGTGAAAAATATTAGCTTCATTATAGTAATTAGGCAAAATGAAACTGCATAAACTTTAAGAGCAATAAAATGAACTGACAGTACTAAATGTTTTTAACTAAGCTATTAAAAACTTCAACGTACAGGATGCGGCATTTGAGAACATTCGAACTTCGACAAGAATGCTCCACCAAAGGATGTCAAACCAGAGAATGGCATGTCTGCTTGAACAGCAATGGTGTTTCCTGGAACACTTCTCTCATCTGGTCCAGACTGAGTACAAATTCACGATAAAGCAATGGAACCGTGAAGATGTTAGTATATGCCCCTTAATAAGAATATATCATCCAGCTTGATTACATAGGTAAAGTTTCTCATTTGATGACTTGCAGTTCTTTCTTGTTTTGGCCTATCGACCAAAATAGCTTCAGGGAAAACACATCTCACAGACAGTGGAAAATAAAAGAAAACTGAAAGTTCTTGTACAATATGCAATTAGACATACTAAATCTATCTTTCCTTACACAAAATACAAGGGCAAAAAGATCATCTGTGGTGATTAGCAAAAACTATGACATAGAATAGTTGTAGGATAATCAAAATAGAATTGCACAAACAATTAGCGGTGGCATGTTTGAAGCAAAAAATGTCCAAAACAAAAAAGTCCAAAAAGCAAGCTATCAGTTATTATTTATGAGTTTAAAATTATTATTTAACAACAAAATAAAGGGTTTCCCTTACCATAACTACTACAAATCTATCAGTTGTTGGCTCGGGTCCTATGTGAGCTCCTGAGGAAAAAAAAATGAAATAAATTAAAAAGCATGTAATATTTTGGAGTTATACATGCAGATTACTAAATGTAATAAAGTAAAAATTCAACTCACCTGGATAATTACATTTTAACAAATGTTTGATAAATGTTGTCTTTCCAGTTGAATATTGGCCCAACAACATTACCATTGGCTTAGCATCAAAATCACTGCTTGTCTGCAAGAAATTAGTCGAAAAAACTTTGAAACACGTTGAAGGAACATTTTACACAATGTCAAGAACCATGCAACAACTCTTCTTCCATCTCTACTAAAAAACTTCAGTGGATGAGAAATTTTCCAATCTACTCACCAGCGACGGGGACACAAAATCATTAAACCGATAAGTAGTTTCCAGAGGCTTTAGCTTTTCATTGTATAGTTTCTTCAAACCGTCAATTATTGATGTAACTGCAGTATGGGATACCTGAACGAGAAAGAATGCAGAAGAAAACATTACCAGAGAAGAATAGGTCAACATTTGCAATTGCATTTCATTACTCACCATGAAAAAAATAGATCTGGGACAAAATTGAAAAGTAGATCTTACAAAAATAAGAAACATAGGCAAAGTAGAAAAAAAATAAATTTAACAGAAAATACCACATCATACCTTGCTCCCAGATTTTGAAGCAAACCATGGAGTTGATGGCGGTGGCATAGACTGAGGATTTCCTATATTGGCAGTGTATCAATTTAAATCACAAACCAAGTTGACAATTTTATTTTAGAAATTCAATGATCAGAAATTGTCTAACCATTTGTTTCGTGTTGGCTAGATACTGCTAACCTCTTGGTCTTCTGAAAAGAGGATCAGAAAAATGATAATCTTACATTAACGTCGCATTATTTCAATGCAAAAGTCCAGATTATCAAACAAGTGATATTACTTACAACAACTAAAGCATCCACGCCTTCTAGCACTGGAAGTTTAATTTCCTCCATGCCAGCTGTATGCAAATAAAAGGACGTCAATGTATAATGGACAGGAACCAAGTATTCCCTTTGCATTGCAAGGTGTTATTATGTAAGCACATGAACACAATATTTGGATTCAAAGAAGGCACTTTCTGGTTATAATATATGAACCAGATTTATCCTTTCTACTATTTTTTAAAACCTTTCACTAATAGTTTTCAAATAATCTAGTTCAATAATATGCAATAAAGTTAATCAAGGAACCAAGCATTAGAGGATGGATTAACTGGCCAAAAATAATTACTGGCTTTGAATCACAATATCATCCCCAGGGCAGTCTACAATACATTCGCTTAGACTATGTTCCCTCTTGTATTATTTACAGTGAGAACATAGTTACATTTCAAGGATCAGAGGAAGAGAATAAAAATAAATGAATAAACCTGAATATCAATACTGATATTTCATAGAATTAAAGGTTCTGGATATGATATTCTTATTTGATGTCTTTTTGCCTTACACAAAATTTTCACTTTACAAATAATATGGACTTGATAACAAAGAAAATTCATCTGTTACAGTTCAAGAGTAAAAGCCAAAATAACTTCAAATTGTTAAAAGTACAAGGCAAGAACCATCAAACACATCATTCAACTTGCCTGCTTTTTTGAGGATATCTGAGTTCAAGTCATACCCTGCTTGCGCTAAAGAAATAAGCTGGTCGTTATCAAAACAATAATTGGAATTAGAAAGAGCTCCATGCAGTGGTTAAAGTAATAACATCGAAACAAAGTAGAATAGAACCTGCATGGCAGTAACAAACTCATTGATCCCCAAATATCCTTGTCGTTTGGAGTCTGCAATAGCCCAAACCTTTAAACAGGAAATGAAAATATCACATTGGTTTCACTTGTGGCATCGTATAAAAGGAAAAAAGATGTAACCTCAGAATCCAATACATATTATATACCCAAATAAATAAAATTCCCCAAAAGTTGTGCAGTGATCGGAGCAAAACTCTTTTCTCACTGTGCAACTACCCATGCCATACAAAGAAAAACACACAGTAAAGGCATATACTCGATGCAAAAGATGAAGAGAGACCTCACCATTTATAGGAAACATGAACTACTCCTCTCATTGTTAATTGGTTTTGAGTTGGAACCCCATGTTTCTCTAATATGGTATCAGAGCTCATAAAGCCTAAACGGGTATTCTTTCCAAAAATTGGGATCAACTAAAGAATGGTGAACCCAAAAGGAACCATCTTGAGGGGGCAAGTTGAGGATCTCACGTCGAAAAGATGAAGAGAGATCTCACAATTTATAAAATTCATGAATTACTCCTCTCATTGTCAATTGCTTTTGAGTTCGGAAAAGTTAGAACAACAATAAGCACAAATTTTTTTAAAAAAGAAACAAATGAAAATCTATGACCACAAACAAATGAACGTAAACACAATATTTGATCAAATAAACAATAAGGAAGTTTCTTGAATTCTCCTTCAAGGAAGTTTTTTCTCATTATGGTAGCAAAAGTACTGATTATCCACCTCTAAGCACATCAAATTCGGACATCCTACTAAAAACACCGAAGTTAAACTCAACATCAATTAGAAAGAACACAAAGGATTCCTCACCAACTGAAATCATAATTCTCTAATTCACTGAGACGTCAACTTAGATTAAGCGATTAACTCAATAGACTCAAAAGAAAAAGAAAAATGAAAGCGAGATACCTGTTTGAGCTCTGCGCGAGAAAGATGAGACATGGAAAAGAACTGTATGGCATCATTTCCAGTAACACGGCCATCTCCATCTACACAAAAAGAGAAAACAGAAAACAAAGCTATTAATATCTTGATGATTTATAAAACAAGAAACGCCGATTGGGAGTAGAAAAATACCTGAATCGGCCAAACCGAACCATTCCTGAAAGATCTTAAGCTGCTCTTTCGAGCAGGACGCAATCGCACCCGATCCAATCTCCATTTTTTAGTGAACCTCTGAAACAAAATCAGAGAAATGGAATTCGAGAATTGAAAATGATCCACTAGATTACGACGGCTCTACTCTCCCTACTATCAACTCTTTTCTGCTTTTTATCCTTTTTCTTCTGCAACAGTTTTGGCGCTCGGGATGAAGAAAATTGAAACGCACGCCGATGCTAGAAACGACGCCGTTGCGGCTCGTTTTTGTCGGGGCTTAGAAACGGCTGAGTGGCGGAGCTATGATTCCGTGTGACGTGATATTGATACCGATCGGTGAATCCTTTTAATCGGATGGTATGGATGGAGTATTTTGGGGTGTGATTCATCGGATTTGATTTGGGTTGTACACCTGTAGAAAGGACCAGGAAGATTAGGGTGGGGACTTTACAGGGGATTGTAATTGATTTATCCACCCGATATTTTTGAAAATGAGAGTGAGAGCGCCCGTTTGAAGTTTGAACAAATCTGCTGAGTGGAGCCCACATGTATACACTGATTAGTGGATGATCAAATGCAGTGGGCCTCGCAGAGTGACAAAGAGTTTGAGATTTGTGTTGGGGTTTTTGTACGGATGACCCCGTTTTCAATAGTTTAATGTCATCTGACCTGTCATCCCATTTCAATGAAAAATGACACATTCTGACGTGGCAACACGCGCAAAATTACTCAGAATGGCAGTTTAGGACCGGCTCGTCGTTCACGCTCTCGGATAGAGTTTCGCTATCGCTGAATATTCTCGTTCTCGGTCGCCCCCGGGTACTCGTTCTCGCTATACGTTGTACTCGTTCTCGTAGTACTCGTTCTCGCTCGAACGGGGGCCACATATTTTCTCGCACATGCTGACTTGTTTTCGCACTACTTATTCTCGCTCTCGTCCTCGTTCGGATCGCTCTCGCACTCGAACATTATTTGCCGAGTATAGAACGCTGTACTCGTTCTCGTTCGGTTACGTCACTCGTTCCCGCGTTGCCCTACTCGTTCTCGCTCTCGCTAAACGTTGTACTCGTTCTCGTAGTACTCGTTCTTGCTCTCACGTTGAACGTTGTACTCGTTCTCGTAGTACTCGTTCTCGCTCTCACGTTGACATTTCTCGCCGTACTCGTTCTCACTCGTCACTCTACCAATGTTCTGCTCGCTCTCGCATTGAACTTTATTTGCCGTGGCTCGAACGTTGTACTCGTTCTCGCTCTCACGTTGACTCGTTCTTGCTCTCACATTGAACGTTGTCACTCGTCACTCTACCTCACGCGAACGCTGTACTCGTTCTCGCTCTCGTGGTCGATCTTTTACGTCAATTTCGTACACTGGTGGTTTATCCGCCGAAAATACTGACAAAGAAAAGACCGCAATCAGTTCTACACCTACTTTCAACATCAACATTTCCCAATAAACCTTTTAAATAAATAAATTAAAGAAAATTACTACGGTTTATATGTGTAACAAACATACTTTTTTATGGATTGTATTCATTGGCTTCCTTCGTTTTCTCATTTGTTCAAACTTACTTTACTTTAAAACTTTTTCTCCTTTCAAGTGTTGAATGTCCGAGCAGCAACCAATCCACATTCAAAAAATAGGTACGATCTAATACTTGTTTTATATTTCTGGAAGACATATTTCTACGTTTTAAACATTGAAAACTCGTCTTACGTTTCATGGTTTTGAGACATTGAACAAACGTCTTATGTCTTATGGTATAAATAAACGTGTTATGTTTTGAAAGTTTTTTTTTTAGTTTCAGAAAGTTGGTTACTATGTCATTGGCATTGGAGCGATACTGGTTGAACTAGAGCGATAGTATTAAAGCGAGAGCGATAGCGAGAGCAATAGCGTGAGCGTGAGCATGAGCATGAGCGTGAGCGTGAGCGTGAACGTGAACGATAGCGTGAGCGTGAGTCATCGCAAAATGAGCGAGAACGAGAGCGAGAATGCGCTTTAATTACTTACCGCTACTTATTAGTTATTACGTTTTTTTTTCAGGATGGAAAGGAAATCACTATTCATTCGATACGGTGGCAGTTGGAATGAGACTGGTGACTGTTACATTGGAGGTTTGCTAACAGGAGTAGTCGTGCCGAGCAATGTCAGATACGATGAGTTGAAAGGTCTGATATATGAAGTTACAAACATTAGTCCGGTGATGTTTGACATTATAATGATGGTGAAAGTGCACTTGGAAGAACAATCCCCTCCGATGTACATAAGGAATGATCGTGATGTAGAATTTATCCTCTTTCAAGAAAATGTTTCAAGGTTGCAAGTATTTATAACAAATGTACAAAAGAATGGTGGGAACATACGGCTGGATGAGGATGTGCAGCAAGCTTATGACGACAATTCTCATGTGACAGTGCAGAACGATGTTACAGATGGGGGGGGGGGATTTTTGAATCAATGGGTGGGTATACAGAGGAGGCAGGTATACCATTATATGAGACGGGGGTGTCCCTAGGAACCGACAGTAATAACCCATGGGATTCATATTATACTCATCATAGTTCTCAAGATCATCACATTGACCGAAATGAAGCATGGGACTTACATAGAGCAATGCATGCCAGTCGAAATGAAGGAGTCCAAAGTCAACGTCCAGTTGTTGAGAATGAGATAAGATACACTCCAACTCCAAGGACACAAAATTATGCCCATTCTCAAGTTAGACCGACGAGCACTTCTTTGACCTGTCCATCTACTTCTGGCTCTGCTATTGGTGTTGATATTGAGGTTGTTTGTTTGTAAGAAGGACTTAAAGAACAGACTGTCGCTGCTGGCCATGAGCAAGAATTTTGAGTTTAGAGTAAAGAAGTCCACAAAGGAATTGTACACTGTGGGATGCATTGACAAGGCTTGTACATGGAGGCTCCGGGCGGTGAAGATGGCGGGAACTGAAATGTTTAAGATAAACAAGTATGTGAGCACACACACATGCTCCATTGAACTGTTAAATCACGACCATCGGCAAGCGAGTGCTGAAGTGATCAGACACATAATTAAATAGAAGTTTGAAGGAGTCGGTCGTGTGTACAAGCCAAAGCACATCATTGAAGACGTCAGACAAGAGTATGGAGTGAATATAAGTTACGACAAAGCATGGCGTGCTAGGGAAATGGCACATGCATTTGCTAGGGGGACTCCAGAAGACTCGTACACAATGATTCATGCGTATGGAGAAGCACTGAAAATTGCTAACCCAGGCACTATGTTTGAAGTAGAAATTGAAGACTCCCTCTATTTCAAATATGCATTCATGGCATTGGGGCCTTGCATCAGAGGTTATGCGCACATGCGGGATGTCATCGTTGTTGATGGAACCCATTTAAAGGGAAAGTACAAAGGATGCATGTTGGTTGGTGTAGGAAGGGATGGAAATAATCAACTTTATCCATTGGCATATGCGATCGTGGACAATGAGAACGATCGGTCATGGACATGGTTCATGACGAAACTGAAGCTAGCCATTGGAGACTCCCCGAACTTGGTTATTGTTTCAGACCGTCACGCGAGTATTGCGCATAGTGTTCAAGCTGTATTTCCCACAGCTTTTCATGGAGTGTGCACCTACCATCTACAGTCTAATGTGTTGAACAATTTCAAGGACAAGGCGGCAGTGGAATTGTTCAAAAAGGCTGCTAGGGCGTTCCGCGAGTCAGAATTCAAGATATATTGGGATCAACTTCTTCACTTGCGTGGAGGTGCTGTAGCTCGATATTTGGAGAGCGTTGGTATTGAACGGTGGGCACGATGTTTTCAGAGAAATAAACGTTATGACAATATGACTTCGAACAGTGTCGAGTGCTTCAATTCGTTGACTGCAGAAGCACGACTACTCCCCATCGTTCCGTTGCTCGATTTTATAAGAGGGCATCTACAGGGGTGGTTTTATGAAAGGCGAAACTATTGGTTTTCGCGCACTACATTGATGTCCGACTATGCTGAGCAACGAATGAGCAAGGATTGCGATAAAGGTAGACGATACCGAGTCGACCCAATTGATTGTTACAATTCTCATGTAAGAGACGGTCGGTTCGATGGTATTGTTAATCTTCAAACTCGACAATGCACGTGCAAAGAGTTCGAATCGTACGAAATACCATGTTCCCATGCTATTGTCTCTGCTAGGGAACGCAACGTCACCCCATCTAGCCTGTGTAATAAGTGCTATACCGTTGAAGCTCTTCAGGCAGTATATGCGGAGCCTATATACCCAGTTGGGCATATATCAGAATGGCCGCAACCACCTGGATATGTGGAAATGCAAATACTTCCACCGAAGAGAGTTACTCGAGTTGGACGGAGAAGGGTACAAAGAATCCCTTCTGCAGGCGAACACATTCGAACACGGAAATGTGGTAGGTGTAGTAATGTCGGACACAACCGGCAGTCATGCAATCAACCATTGTCAACCACAATATTCAACCAACCGGATTAGTATAAATGCTTTTTTCTGTATACTATATTTATGTATATTTATGTATGTAATTGTACCGGGTTGTATGCTGTGTAAGTGAATAGATATACTTTTCGCTCTCGCTCTCGCTCTTCTCACTATCGCTGTACTCGCTCTCGCTCTTCTCGCTCTCGCGCTTCGCTATTCTCGCTCTCACTCTTCTCGCTATCGTAGTTGCTTACACGCTCTCTCGTTTCTCGCTCTTCGCTCTTCTCGTTCTCGCTCTTCTCGCTCTCGTAGTTGCTTACACGCTCTCTCGTTTCTCGCACTCGCAGTTGTGTAATCGCTCTCGCTCTCGCTCTCGTAGTTGCTTAGGTTCTTATACTCAAACACGTGTAAATGCAGAATCCAAATGAACTACAGGTCACGTTTTATTCATACTGTTCTGTATAAATAGAAAAACGAAAGAATTACAGTAATGTAACCAAAAAATGAAAACACACATCCCCCCATCAAAATGACATCAAAATGCATCTGTGTTAGACCACAGTTGACATGCATACTGTGTCCTGTAGTCCGTCATCCGCTCCTGAACAAGACCGGCCGTATCTGCGCCTGTCACCAAGTACTCGAACCATTTAGCACAGAATATCCCGCAGTCCAATGAATCATGCTGTATGTCGCGGTTCTTTGCACGATAGATGGGCCACGCGGATGTTCGCATACCTGGCTTGGTGCGAGTGACATCACAAAAGTATAGCAGCGAGGGTAGAATGTGCGTGAGGGGCTCCAGAAACTTCGCGACGCGCTCCATGTCGATGTACGAGGGGTATGAATCGTACACCAACAACTGTCCCCTGTTAATGTCCATGGCCAACAGGAACCAATGCTCATTCATGTTGACGGGGCAGTACACGAAGTCAACATCCTGCCAAGCAGGTTTGTAGTCCTCATGAACTCCATTCATGTATTCGCTATACGTATCCTCTGATCCCCATATCAACGCGGCCTTGAACAACTGCTTTCTTCTGATCCTGTTGTATATGCTCTCTTTGGTTCGCAAATTTAAATGGGCCTGAAAAAACCAACACGTGCAAAAGCCAACGCAAATATAAATGTGAGTTAGTTCGCAAGTTTAATGAGTTCGCAAAAGACAATGCATACCAGGATCCCCGTTGGCAATATAGTGAATCGATGTATGCACATATCCGGTCGAGCAGATAGCTTCCTCTTGATAAACATGAACAACGTGTTTATAGTCTGAATGAACGGAGCCATTAGTCATTACATGTGAAAGTAGACATAATTAAATAATAAACCAACTATGGAAGAAAAGGTACTTACATCGCACTCGACCCAATAGCTTGGTGTTAATAAGTCTCTAAAGAATTTCTTCCCCATTCCTGTTGCCGTGGTAATGGGGCCAGGTCGAACCTCCGCGTCCGTGCTCTGATCCCCGATCCAATGCATCATCGAGTCGAAGATGCGGGAGTCAACATCGTGCGCCGGATTGTAAACGATCAACGGCTTATGGAGGGTGGTAATCAAACCAGGAAGGGGATATCTACTCTCCGTTCGCGGTCTCGGCGGTTCCTCCTTCAGTTTCTTTGCCTCCTCTGAAGGCGTATACCGTTCCGATGCCTTTCGCTTCCGGTTACCCTTTCGAGGGAGAAGATCATGTTCAGATGGGACCGAGCAAGTTGGGCTCTCGCTGGCAATGGGAATGGTGACATCTACAATGGCCGTGGAGTCGGAGAGGCCAGTGAAGTCGGCGAGACCAGTGGGTTCAGTGTCAACAACCACTATGTCACTAGTGTCGTAGTCGATGGAGGCGATCGACTTAAGGCTCTGTAGGGTGGCCGCGATCACCGAGTCAGGGAGGTCGGAGTCAGGGATGCCTGATATACGTGAGGATGATGTGATGAGGTCTGTGAATGTCGCAGTGGAAGTGGGAGTGGGGAGAGAGATGGTGATGGGGATAATGGGGAGGGTGGACTTGGTGGTGGAGGTGGTGAAAGGAATGGAGAATGTGGATTCGGTGGTGGTGATGGGGATAATGGGGAGGGTGGACTCGGTGGTGGTGATGGTGATAATGGGGAGGGTGGGCTCGGTGGTAGTGGAAGGAATGTGGAGAATGGACTCGGTGGTGGAGGTGGTGAAAGGAATGGAGAGGGTGGACTCAGTGGTGGAGGTGGTGAAAGGAATGGAGAGGGTGGACTCGGTGGTGGTGGTGGTGAAAGGAATGGGGAGGGTGGACTCGGTGGTGGAGGTGGTGAAAGGAATGGAGAGGGTGGACTCGGTGGTGGTGGTGGTGAAAGGAATGAGGAGGGTGGACTCGGTGGTGGAGGTGGTGAAAGGAATGGAGAGGGTGGACTCGGTGGTGGTGGTGGTGAAAGGAATGGGGAGGGTGGGCTCGGTGGTGGTGGTGGTGAAAGGAATGGGGAGGGTGGGCTCGGTGGTGGAAGTGGAAGGAATGGAGAGGGTGGACTCGGTGGTGGAGGTGGAAGGAATGGATAGGGTGGACTCGGTGGTGATGGTGGAAGGAATGGGGAGGGACTCGGTGGGCGAGGTGGTAGTAGTGGTGGCCTCCATCGACTGATCGACACGTACGTTTGGTGACTCAACCCATTCGTGGCCCGCATCCTGTATTAAACAAATAATCAAAGTTAGTCGAGATCATGAGAATAATCCAAATATTGTCTACATGTTGTATCACATACCTTGGACAGTTTGCGAAGTAACATAGATACGGTGATCAAATGGGACTTCACCTCTCCCATCTCCGACTTCAATTCTCCCATTTGCGACTTCAATTCATCCACAGACTGCTCTACTCTATAGACACGAGCATCGATGCTCCGAAGATAACTTAAACTAGATGAACCATCGTGTCTAGGTCGCGAATGGGGAGAGGAGCGATCACTCTCAGTCTCGTCCCTCGTACGAGGATCAAATTGACCATCTATGGTATCCTCCCTAACTTGAGGGTCGGGTTGACGTTCTACAGTCTGAATTTCACCGGTATCCTCTATGATTTGAGGGTCAACATGCCCCTCTCCGGTCTGACCCTCAAAATTCATCTCAAACTCTCGGTCGTCGTCGTCGTCGTCGTCATGGACCCTCTGCCCGACCTGAGTATCGCGGTACTGTATCTCGGCCTCTGACATGACCAGTATCGACGTGATTACCGTCTGTCACAAACAAGTACATGTTAATATAATACAACTACATGAAACTACGTTGTGTAATACCGAAATGAGTGCATTCTAACCTCAGGGGAGTCGAATACATCTCGTTCCAACACCCTATATGAAGCTGAGTAGGAACATGACCATCTCAACAGTCGAGGCACTGCATCATTATTAAGTCGAGTCGCAAAGTGACCCGCTGACGACGAAAGTGTCTCATACGCCCATACCTATAACCAAATAGCCATAGTTAGTTTACAATATGCGACATAAAAATAACAAGCTCATTTTACTTTATTATATAAAGTGAAATACATACCTGAAAAGCAGGAGGGAATCCAGGGAGGTTGTACTTAACAATATAGTTCTTATTCGTCCGGACTTTCAACTTGTAGGTTGCAACCTTGTCTCGCAAGGCTGCCTTAAGTCCACGCAATGTCCTATCCCAAAGTCTGCTCCCCCAGTCCAAACTATTGAAGTACTCCAGGTCTTCAACTTCCCGATATAGGGACCTATCAACCACGGCCTTTGTTTTAGTCTTACCCATCATGGCCATCTCGGTGTAGTAAATCAAGGACACCTTCACTGCATCCTCGTCTGTCTCAAACTGCAATCTCTTATATGCAGCTTCATAATTATCCAGACGGATTTCAGTGCCCATGCCTGCAAAGTACTTGTGTCGTAGGACTTCATTTGATGCCCCTGCCTCGTGTCATCTCTCTGGTGATGGCCACAACCCAGTCATCAAGCTGAATTCGGCCTTCGAAAATTGCACGACTATACCTTTAAGGTCGAACCTCATCGCATCATCCGGACCGTCAACAACCTCCCTCAATAGGATGTGATGGACCAACGGGCTATTGAAAACCAATTCAACATCCACGAACCGCCCAAATACGGTCCTCTTGAACATTTCCAACTGCCCAACGGTCAACTTCTCCTTCACCACTTTATTAGCAGAACTTATGTGGGCAAGGCTAGAAGCCTGGCCAGGGAACCAATCCTCCTTGGGGATTCTTAGAATCGCTGCCATCTCGGTACTGCATCAATTGCACAAACAATCAGAAAGACATAACACAGAAGGGAAAAAATACAAACACACAGCATAGTATGGCATCTTGAATCTCAGTTCCCGCTCTCGCTCTCGAAATTTCGCTCTCGCAGATTCGCTCTCGCAGTGTCGCTCTCGCTCCCGTAGTTTCGCTCTCGCAGTTTCGCTCTCGCTCGCGTAGTTTCGCTCGCGCTATCGTAGTGTCGCTATCCTTCATTTCGTTCTCGGAACCTAAGCTTCCGTCTGCAGAAACCCTACTAGCTCTATAACTATAGTATTCGCGCACTCGTTCACCAAATCTATCCATTTCGACTCATAACCCTAACTACTCGCTCTAGTTCTATCGCTCTCGTCCATGCATTCTCGCTCTAGTTCTATCGCTCTCGTCCCTGTACGCTCGCTCTAGCTCTGCAACTTCCTCCACCAAATCCACAAACAATCGCTAACATGCACAAAACTAAAACAACCATAACCTCGCCCTATATCGCAAACATCAACAAAACCAGAAAAACCACGAACGAAACAATAAACGAGGGAACTTGTCGGTTTAGGCTTATTGTTTCAGAGAAACGACGAGTCACTGGTGAAGATGGACGGCGGTGACAAAGCAATATGGCGGTCAGGAGCCTCTATCGACGGAGAGAGAGTGAGTTTCGAATGTAAAGTAAAAGAAGTGAGAGAAATAATGTTCGTTTCTTTTTTTAAATGATGTCTCCGACCACTGAATCGAGAGCGTGATAGAACGGTGGAGAACGAGAGCGAGAGCGACGAGAACGATGATTAGCGAGTTTAAACTAAGAGAGCGAGTGTCAACTACGAGAGCGAGAACGATGATTAGCGATAAAAAAAGTATAATATCGCTCTCGGTCTCGTCTTGTGCTCGCTCTCGTAGTGGGATCCCGTTCTCGCAGTTCGTAGTTGGGATCTCGTTCTCGCGCGCGCCGTTTCATGGTAATCATGCATCCTCGTGATTTGAGCTAGGTAGACGGAATTGTGACATGCAGTCATGTCAATCCATTCCAATTAATTAATTAATTAAAACGATTGTCATTTACGATAGCGAGCGCGAGAACGTGCACGAGCGTAATATATATCCCCGCTCTCGCTCTCGTAATTGGGCTCTCGTTCTCATTCTCGTTCTCGTTCTCGTATTTTCACGGTTATCTTGCATGCTCGTTATTCGTGATTGGGGAGACGGAAGGGTGACTTGCAGTGGTGTCAATCCATTAATGGTGACCGTTGGCATTTCATTACGTTTTACCTATTAATAAACCAGCCCCTAAAATGGTTTATTCACTAAACACAGTCAATACAATGGACTACTCATCCGATGACGGTTTTCTAGAATACCCATCTGCACCGTTGTCGGAGGAGTCAGACCCGCCAACCCCGCCAACGCCAGCCACGACAACCATGTCCTCCACCGAAGCGGAGGAAGAGCACGATTTGGAGGACTTCATGGCTGATTGGCTGAATGAAGAACGACCTTGCCAGAAGACACCACCACCTACTTCCCATCCTCCCGCACCGCAACCGGCCCCTTCGGCATGTTCTGTGAACTTGCATAAGGATGGTGGCGAACAGAGAAAGAAGAAAAAGAAATCCCCTTCTGCTGATGAAGGGTCCAGCCGCCCGCTCGCTAGGCAAAAAAGGAGGAGAGTTGATGACAAAAGGCTGCCACTGGTGATAATATCATCATCCGACTCCGAGTAGGTTTGGGAATGGCGTTTTTTTTTTTTGAATTTCTTTGTATGAACTCCCAAACAGACAATGAAATTTTATATTTTGCAACTTTATTGTCGTCGTGCATGGATTCACATTAAACTAACAATAGAAACAAACCTGGGAGGAATAATTAAAGAAAAATGTTGTTAAAAGCGGGAAGGATAACGAGTCAACGTGAGAGCGAGAACGAGTACAACGTTCGAGCCACGGCAAATAAAGTTCAATGCGAGAGCGAGCAGAACATTGGTAGAGTGACGAGTGAGAACGAGTACTGCGAGAAATGTCAACGTGAGAGCGAGAACGAGTACTACGAGAACGAGTACAACGTTCAACGTGAGAGCAAGAACGAGTACTACGAGAACGAGTACAACGTTTAGCGAGAGCGAGAACGAGTAGGGCAACGCGGGAACGAGTGACGTAACAGAACGAGAACGAGTACAGCGTTCTATACTCGACAAATAATGTTCGAGTGCGAGAGCTATCCGAACGAGGACGAGAGCGAGAATAAGTAGTGCGAGAACGAGTCAGCATGTGCGAGAAAATATGTGGCCCCCGTTCGAGCGAGAACGAGTACTAAGAGAACGAGTACAACGTATAGCGAGAACGAGTACCCGGGGGCGACTGAGAACGAGAATATTCAGCGATAGCGAAACTCTATCCGAGAGCGTGAACGACGAGCCGGTCCTAAACTGCCCTTCTAGGTAATTTTGCGCGCGTTGCCACGTAAGAATGGTTGAAATGGGATGACAGGTCAGATGGCATTAAACCATTGAAAACGGGGTCATCCGTACAAAAACCCCATTTGTGTTCTTCAAATTTTGAATTCTCTCTCCAAATTTCTATTGGTTAACTCTCCCTAGCTTCCTTGCTAGTTTAGTTTCCTTTCTTTTCACTGAAAGTATAAGCATTCTTGCATGGAAGAAATGGATGTGGTGGACAAGATGCAAAGATTAAAGCTCTTGGAGAAGGAATCAATTGAAATCAACTCAAAAGAAGTAGGAGTGGAGGTTGATTTGAAGAATCTTTGATGTTGCTTAATAGGAAAAGTTGCATCCAATCGGTTGGTCAATGTTGAAGCTTTAAAAAATGTAGCGAGCAACTTTTGGAATTTTCTATAAAAGCATAACCATTGAGGACGTTTACTTACTCGCAATCGTAATGGAAATTGTGGAACCCACTTCATTCTCATTGATGGTGTTTACCAAGATCAAGAATAAGAATTAAACGTGGGATTCATTCCAAAATCTACAATCCCATTATGTTTCTAATTATGCCCAAAAACATGATCAATCTCATTCTCATTGCTTATTATGTGGGACTCACACCTTCTTTTTTTGTTTTTCCCTCTTCCTCCTACTTTCTTCCCACATCCTCAATTTCAACATAGTGGGGTGTGTTGGAATTAATTAAATTAATTCTTTAAATAGGTAATAGATTTAAATGGTCTAATTATAGCCCATAAACTTCCAAATCGACCCATTGATCCTAGGGGATTATAGAAAATTGATAGCACCTCTAATTGTGTTATTTACTGCCCTTATTTCATGTTAGTTTTGTTACTCTCACGAGCTTATATGTCTATTTTGTAGAGTTCGAGAAATTTGGAGCTATTCAACACACTTTGGATGGATTGGGATAAAAAAGGAGCCTTTCGAGCTTGAATTGAATAATTGAGTTGAGAGAAGAATGATTTCAAGCATAAGATCTCGAGAGGATAGCATCTAGACGACACTCTAGGTATCAAGATGCTGCTGTATACACTTTTCAATCATGGAAAACAGAAGCAGTAACGTCTAGATGCTAGGCAAATCATCAATCAAGGGCTCGCTCAATGATACGGAGAGGCTTCACACAACGCTCACAGTGTCGAGACGCTACACGAATCTTTGATATTTTCCTTCTTAAACAAGGACAGCGTCTCGACGCTACCCTTAGCATCTAGACGCTGCATCGATGCCTATATATAGATCTCTTTCTCTAGGGCATACGTGATTTATCTTTAGGCATTATTGTTAGACACTCTTGAGAGCTTTTCCTTTGTATTTTTCTTTTGCACTTTTGAAACATCGAGCCATGTTCAATTCTTGCTACATGGTCATGCGTGGCTAGAGTTCGTGTTTTTGATTCGAGGGTTAGTTCAAGTCCAATTGTAGACTGTGAGGCTTTGGGCTAAGTTTTACTTTCAGTTATTTATGCAAGTATTTCTCAAGTAAACAAAACTTAGCCCGAGGAATAAGTCATTCTCTGTTGTCTTTGAGTGCCTTGTGAATTACTTCCTTGGCCACCCTAAGAGAAATTAGGATGGTTTCTCCACCCTGGATTATAGGTGTTTGCATAGGGATTATTCCTCTGCACATTTTGGTTACCCACATAATACACAGACGTTGTATTGCTCGGGCAATACTCACAAGTATGCTTTTCCCCACAATACACACATGACTCTATTGGAGCTTGACTTATTGCTGAAACATTCTGATTTGTAGTCTTCATTGACATATTTTTCAACTTGTTCGCCATAGTTGATATCTGTGTACTTAGGGGTGACAAACCATTGACTTCAATAACTCTTTTATCCTTCTTACCAGGATTACTCCTTAAATCTACCCATTGACAACTATTCACTGAGATCCTTTCCAAAATCTCATAGGCCTCGTTAAAGGTTTTAGATAGTAGTGTTCCATTTGCTGAAGCATCCACCATATTCTGCGTGGCCATGTTCAATCCATTATAAAAGGTCTCTATCTGGATTAAATGGGGTAACCCGTGGTGTGGACACTTCTTAAGAAACTCTTTGAATCTCTTCTAAGCTTCACTGAAAGACTCATCATCAAACTGTTTAAAAGCTACAATTTCTGCTAAAAGCTTGGCGTTCTTGGTAGGAGAGAAATATTTTATTAGGAACTTCTCAACTAATTCATTCCAAGTAGTTATAGATCCTAAAGCAAATGTTTGTAACCATGTTTGTGCTCCATCTCTTAATGAATACGGGAACAAAGTTAACTGTAGAGCATCCTTAGAAACTCCTAAAATGATGAACAAATCGCTCACTCCCAAGAAATTCTTCAAATGTAAATAGGGATCCTCTGTAGGTAATTCGTGAAATTGCCCAATTGTCTGCAGCATCTAAAATATGACAAGCTTCATCTCGAAGTTTACTGCCTTAATCATTGGCCTCACAATCCCAGGATTTAATTCATCAAATATGGGGATAGCATATGCCCTAATTGCTCTTTCTCTATCATTGGCTAACAAAACAGGGTTTTCAGCTTGATAGCCTGGTTCAACTAGTAAAATTACTTCAGGGTAGGGATGCTGTTGATTTTGAACTTCACTTTCTCTAAGAGGTATAGGGGGTAGAGGTTCAAGTGTGGATCCATCTGATTATCTCTTTCCCTCTACTCTCTTCTTCTCTTATGAAGTGTTCTCTTTGGTTCAAGATCAAATTCAAATTCCAACTCAAGAAAATCGTTCATACACAACTACCAGTACCTGAAAATAAAACAACCAGCCAAATCAGAACTCAAATAAGCACCAGCTCAATAAAAATAATAAATTCAATAAAGCAATATTAAGTCTAATTCACAGCAACGACACTAAAAATGTGTTGCCTTCTAAGGTGTGATTAAAATAAGCAATAAAATTCACAAGAGGTTGTGCAAGCATACACAGTCCAATAGCAAGTGATAAGTAATTAATATCGTCTCCACAGGGATTATAAGCAAATTACACTTAATTGAAACTATTTTTTAGTGAACTCAAAGGGTAATCAAGGAAACAATTTTGTAACCGAATTTAACATGCTTTAGAAAAATTAATAACATAAAGGTAAAATTAAACAAATAAAATGCTAAATCAAATAACTAACTCGAATTATGGCTAAACAGGCTAGGATTAGGGAGAAGTTTGCTTTGTTTGGAATCAAGTGCTGCAGCAAAATCTTTATTCTCTTAACCCACACACAACTTTCACGGAACCTTCCCATATTTTCAGATATTACGGCTTAATTCCCATTAAACTAACTATTACCCAACTGCTAACAGTGTGCATTAGGTGAGTGGTTATCCCTAACCTCCCCACTTAGCTAGCTACTAACTCAAACAAGGAGCTAATGTGATTTTAAGTGTTTAGCCTCTCCTATTTTTTCCAAAACTCAAGGAGACCATACCAAATTTGGTTGGCCATTCGAAATTGAGCAGTTGCAACAAAAGCTCTCAAAACCATCTTAATTAAAGAAAGAATGTTGGTAAACTTGTCTCAAAACTTCATAACCATCCTAATCCTCACCTTGAAGCGTTTAGTTCATAATGCAAATGGAAATATAAAATCTACCAACAATAAAAGCCATAATCCTACTTAAACCATTAACTTGCTAAAGAAAGGGAAGAAAAGATGAATAGAAAGCTCCTAAACAGATATGAAGCATGAAAATATTCTTCTCCAATTGGATGCCTTTCTCCTCCAAATCGCAATCACCTGCTCTCTCAGAAGATTTGTTGATCGGGTGGAACTTGTGGGTTAAAAATTAAAGAAAGAATTTCAGGCCAGTGCAAGTGCACACTATCGATGCAAGTAATATAAAATTGAAAGTACTTCAAAGTACCGATCCCACAGGAAATAGATTTTAACAAAAATTAAGAATAACACAAAGATGTTCAAAAATTGCAACTAGGGTAACCAAGTGAAACAAAGTTTGTAGATTGTGAACCAAGGAAAGTAAAATAGAAAATAAAATTTAGTAAGAAATGTGATAAAAAGGGGGCTCAAGCTTGTCATTGCCCATAGGGTATGAATTGTAACTTAAATTGTAATTGCAATCCTAACCTGTAATCGCATTGTAAACCGAATTGTAACTCCTATTCAACTTACAATCTAAGTTTTTAGGAGACTAAGTGAGTATCCTATATGTCTATAGTTTTTCCAACTTAGATAAATGAAACACTCAAATCCAATGGTTTTAGAGTATTGCCCTATGTCTAGGGTCAAGAATGACTTATGTCTAAGCTCTATTCTCCATTGTTTGTGTGAAATCCACTCTCCTCTAACCCTTTCGGTATTAGATTTGAGCCTAATATGCAACACTAGTTGATCACTCTAGAGTTACAATTTTAATGTAATCAACACAAGCAAACAAAGAAAGTGTAGGCTTGGTCACTTTTGCAATTTAAGCTCAATTCATCACCTTGGGTGTTCACATGCTTGAACCCCTCAAGAGGATTTAGCTCATATTAAAGATAAAAGCAACTAACAAAGTGCAGAAAGTAAATTTCATGTTGGAAAGAAAAAATACTTAAAGGCAATAGAATGGAAATAACAAAAAACTGAAGGTTAAAGGATTTAATTCAATTCTTCCTTTTGGGAACTTAAAAGCAACCTAAGATAGACTAATAAAGAATGCAATTGAAATTACTCCAACCCACACAACTTGCCAAATTAAGAAAGCAGTACAAGTACACGACTTGGCTCAAAATCAAGAACAAAACTTGTATTACGGAATTCCTTAATGAACTAGATTCGAAAAGTATTTTTAACAGCGATTAAATTGAAACAACAACAACACACCCAATCCAAACATAACTAAAGACATAATTGAAATTGAAAATTAAAAGAAAATATATGCTGGAAATTATACATGAAAACGTGAACTACTTTTTTTTTCTCCCTTATTCCTCAATCGATTAACTCCACTTTGTTCAAAAGGAATTTAACCTTCACAATCAAGAACTCTCGTTCAGATTGGATCAAGAAGTAAGGTCGAAAGGTGCTGAAATAAGAGAAGAAAAAAAGAGCAGAAAAAAAAAGAAAGTAATGAAAAAATAAATACAAAAATGGGTGTATTTCTTCCAAAGATGAAAAGTCACCTTCTTCATGTGTTTTTCTTCCATTTTATAGACCACGGAGGCTTGGGTTTCCTTCATTGACTTCACACAAATATAGCCACTTGATCTCGCTAGAATCGTGGAGGAGAATCTTGAAAATACCCCAAAAATCTCGTAAATCTTGAAAATTCTGCATTTTTCAGATTTGTGAAGAATTGTCATTTCCAATTGCCATTTTGGATTGCAATTGTAATTCTTCCTTGTTCAAAATCGACTGCCAAATGAGATTGCAATTGTAATATAATATTGCAATTCTCCAATGCCTTGCATCAAAACTCAATTTTAACCATTTTTTCCTTCTTTCCACTTCTTTTCTTCATTTGGCTCCTTCCTAACATGCTTACTAACTTTCACTAAATGTTGCTAAGATTTCCTAAGCTCATACACATAATTTCATGGAATTTTAAGCATAACTTGAGCTAGCGGGGATAAATAATCCTTAAAAAATGAGAATTATCATTCGTCCTCCTCTCTGTCAAAAGCCCCTTTGATAATTCTCATTCATGAGAATTATTTGGCCTTTAAACTTAGTTATGCTTGTGATTTTATTCATATTATTTGATGAAAAATAGAAAAAGGGTTGAATTTAATCACATTATTGTTGAAAGACCCTTAAATTAAATAAGTTGAGAAAAGAGAACAAAAGAAGAAGAAAACTCACACTTACTTAATGTTTTGGTGTAGATTTTTGCAGAATGCAACAACATTGCAATTGCTATGCAATTGCAAACATATCTGGAAATTAAGGAAAAACGCAAATCTAGGCATTTTGAGCAAGAATATACCTACGAATTCAGCTGGATAATTAGCTATGATTGTCCATCAACCAAGAAGGAAACCCTAGCACAGATTCCCTATAAAGATTGAAGAATAAGCCGAAGGAGAGGAGCTCGTTTTTAGTGAAGAAAGTCATTTATGTTTTTGAATTTGTCTGTAATTTTTATTTTCGCAAGTGCTACTATAATTTTCTTCTACATTTCAGCTCCTAAACTCTCCATCAATCTCATCACAACGAAAGTTGATGGTGGTTAAGAACAAACTCCTTATTCGATTGAGCCGAGAGGAATGGGTTTTTAGTGTAGTTTTGTTCTTTTCAATTTCTTCAAAGTGTTGTAATTTCCCTTCTGTGATTGAAATTCTGAAATTAAGCTACTGCTATTTTTTCCCTTGAAATCTCTTCTTAAGGTTGTTTAATTTTTTGGAAATTTCTTTTGGGTATTAATTCCATATTAATCATTTTGATAATTTGGGTATTGAAACCAAGCTTGAATTGCTAGTTGTTTTACATCTTCATTCTTTTGTATCAATGAGTCTTAGCAATTTTAACTTACTGTTTTTTGTTAGTTTTATTATGAAGAGCTAAATTTCCTTAGGGATTCAAGTTTGTAAATGCCCTAGAGAAAAGATGTAAGACTCGATAACAAAAACAATCTAGTTAACACTTGAACTATTGTTTACTTTGGTGAGTTCAATGTTGGGTAAACCCTAGTTGCTCATTTAGTGTTGCTTGCCAAGCTATAACTTAATACCAAAAGGGTTAAGGGAAGCGGATGTTGCAAAAGCAATGGAGGAAAAAGCTTAGACATAAGTCCTAAAAATCAACCCTAGACATAGGGGCGAGACTCCATAACCACTAGAGTTGTGCGCTGATATATCTATGTTAGATTAGCCATAGAAATATAGGTTTAATCGCTTAGCCTCCTAAAGATACTTTATAGAAGGTCGAATATGAGTTGAATTCGGTTTACTTAGGCCCCGTTTGATAACCATTTGATTTTTGGTTTTTAGTTTTTGAAAATTAAGCTTGTTTTCTCTCAATTTCTCTACAATAGTTTTCATTTCCCTTAAGAAAGCATTTGAATTCTTAGCTAAATTCTAAGAACAAAAACAAGTTTCTAAAAGCTACTTTTTTTAGTTTTCAAAACATGGCTTGGTTTTTGAAAACATATGTAAAAAATAGATAACAAAACAAGTAAATCCATGGATGGGAGTGGTATTTATAGGCTTAATTTTCAAAAACCAACAACCAAAAACCAAATGGTTATCAAACAGGGCCTTAGTTTCTTGAGTTAGCTATAATTGCAATTTCCTTCTTGTTGCATTTTCTTTCCAAAGGGGCATTAGCATTCTTGAATCCTTTTCTCATTTCCATTATTTTTTTTAAAAAAAATTCTTTTAGCCAAAACATCTCACAAACCTTTTTATACCAACAGTTACTTAGTTGTAATTTATCAACAATTTTGTGCCATTTTAATAAACTTTATTAAAACTTGTTCCTTTGGGTATGATACTCTAGAATACTTCCAGTTTCTTATTACTTCGATCACGTGCACTTGCATGTAGCACCGATCTCAAATGACGGTTGCTCCATAATTAAATGCTCATTTCTCGCATTCAGGGTTAACTGATCTAGGTCAACTGGAATGGCAATCTCCTATTCGCTCCCGTATGCTGACTCGGTTGAGAATTTTCCAACTTATTTAATGAGCTCTATTCTCATGTGTAAAACCCGTGTGAATCTGCAATCTCCAAATTGCTTTAACAAGTTCCTTACTTCAGCTTTTCTTGGCAAAATGGCCCACTTCTTTAACCTTTATTCGTGTGGCTCAAATCTTCCTTTAATACCTTGGAACAACACAAAACTCGATTAATCCACTGATAATTCTCAGTTATGAGAATTATTCAACTCTAAAACCAAGTCGTTCTTGCTAATTTTGAGGATTTTTGTTGACCAACAAGCAAGATAAAAGTAACATTTTGTATAAATTCATGCAAGCTTGTTGAAACTTGATGAATACAAGAATTTTGAGAAAAGATAAAGAAAGTAGCTTAAGTTGTTGTCTTTTGTGCAGAATTGAAGACTTTGCAAAAGGAATGCAATTGCATTCCATTTGCAATGTAACCAGAAGAACAGAGGAAGGGAGAATGCGATTGCAAACCAATTGCATTCTAAGGCACGCCAAGGAAAGCTCGAAATTCACGGAAATCTCCATGATTCACGCGATTTACACCAATTATGGAGAAATTCCAGCAAGATTATCTTGTCCAGATTTTACCCACGAATCTGGGATCCAATTTTGGAAGGAGATGAAGCTCGGCTTTGACTTTAAAAAGGGGAGAAGCTGAGGAGGAAGAAGCAAGTCGTTTTTAGGGTTTTGGTTTCTGTTTTTGTTTCTTTTTTTTCCCGAAGAAGTTTCTGGGTTTTTGTTCTGTTAATTCTCTTCGTAGACAGCAGCTATCTCAATTCAATTTTGTTTTAGATCAGTTTCATTTCAATTTGGTGTTTAATTGTTACATTGTACTCACGGAGAACCTCCGATTTTCAGCTTCAATCGACAGGAAGGAAAATTTTCTGCATTGTTACTGGTTTTTCCATTATTTGTTTTAGTCCTTGTTCTCTGTTTCTGTCATTCTCCGATTTATCCTTTGTATTTCTTTACATTTGAATAACGTTTTGCCAATCTTCGAATTTCCAGTAGGATTTCATTGAATTAGAAATTTAATTTCAGTATGTTTCTTCTTTGTTTTCCCGTGGGTTTCCTTTTTCTTTTAAAACAGAAGTTTGACTTCCAGCATTTCATTTTTCTTTACCTGTGGGATTCCTTATTCTTTTGAAAACTTTGAATTCCAGTAGCTAAATTAGGAGAAAGTGTTTTTTTTTTAGAATCTATTTTTCTTGTTGGAAATTTAATTAGGTTTTCTTTAGAATTATTTTTATCCTCTTTAAAACTATGAAATTGTCAATAAATTATTTTGGGATTTTTGTTTTATCTACAATGAGCTAAATTTCCTCTAGGGGTTCAAGTTGGTGAATGACCTAAGGAAAAATGTAAAGCTCTAAAGCACAAACAATCTAGTTAGCATGCGAACTTTGTTTGCTTTTGTTGAATTTAAATTTGGGTAAACCTAGCCGGCCAACTAGTGCTTGCTCATCAAGCTCAAACTTAATATCGAAAGAGTTAAGGGAAAGCTGATGTCACAAAAGCAATGGAGGAAAAGGCTTAGAAATAAGTCCTGAACATCGACCCTAGACATAGGGCGAGACTCCAAGACCACTAGGGTTGTGTGCGAAGTATCTAAGTTAGATTAGCCATAGACATATAGGTTTAATCACTTAGTCTCCTAAAGGTTTTGAATCAAAATCGAATAGGAGTTGAACCCTGGTTTACTTAGTCTCACATGTTAACTATGATTGCAATTGCAAAGAGAGTCGCATTCTTCCAAAGGTGCTAGCATCACTTGAATCCCTATTTTATTCTTTGAATTTTCACTCACTTGTTAAAACCAAACTCTCGCATTTTGAACTTTCGGTTACCCCCATTGCGATTTGCAAACATACTTTGTGGCATTCAAAATAGATTTTGTTAAACCCCGTTCCCTTGGGTACGATACTCTGGAATACTTCCAGTTCTTTATTACTTCGATCACGTGCACTTGCGTGTTAGCGGATCAAGTTTTTGGCGCCGTTGCCGGGGAACGACATTTTCAATAAAATTTATTTTTGGCACACAAATTGTGAGCAGATTGCAATTGCAATCCTCCTATTGCAGAAAATCCAAACTCAGATTGCAGGTACTTGCAGGTTGAGCGTAGTGCATGCAAAAAGAGCTTCACTTCTTGAAGTTTGATCCTGAAATAGAGAGGACCTTCCACCAACGCCGCAGACAGCAGAGGAGGAAGAAAAAGGAATTGTAGGAGTTGATCGCACAGGAAGTTTGTAAGGAAAGCAATTTGCAGGAAGTACAAATGGACCCACCTGGAGCTGATCCTCAAGCAAATCTAGCAAATGGAGGAAATCCATAAAATGCAAATCATATGCAACAGCAAAGGGGAATTCCTCTAGGAAATCCCATCTTCATTGCAGAAGAAAGGGATAGAGCAATTAGAGATTATGCAGCTGCCACTTTTCAGAATCTGAATACATGGATTGCAGAACCAAATATCGAAGCCAATCATTTTGAACTCAAACCAGTGATGTTCCAGATGTTGCAAACCATGGGCCAATTTGCAGGACTGCCCAACGAAGATCCCCACAAACACATCAAGATGTTTCTTAGAATTTGCAATTCATTTAAAATGAATGGGGTCTCGAGTGAGACATTGCGCCTAAAATTATTTCCTTTTTCTCTACAGGGAAACGCAGAAGCATGGTTAGACTCTTTTCCCCTGACTCCATAAGAACTTGGGATGAACTAGCAGAGAAATTCCTTCTTAAGTACTTCCCTCCCACAAAGAACGCACAAATCAGATGAGAGATAATTACATTCAAGCAAGGAACAAATGAAGCGGTAGACACTGCTTGGGAGCGTTTCAAGAAGTTGGTGAGAAGATGCCCACATCATGGGTTGCCAGCTTGTCTCCTCATAAAGCATTTCTATAATGGATTGACACAGGCATCAAAGACCCTAGTCAACGCATCTGCTAATGGATCCTTGTTGAATAAGACGGTGAATGAAGCCAATGAAATCCTAGATGCTATGGTTTCAAACAACAGCCAGTGGGGAGAGGATGAATCTCACAATGCAAGGAATGTTGCAGGAATACACGAAGTAGACTCAATAGCAGCACTAAGCGCACAAATATCTGCAATGAACAACACATTGAAGAACCTTGCATTAGGAAATCAAGCGCCAATTGCAGCAATAAATCATATTCCTAACCCTTCTTGTGTTTATTGTAATGACAATCATATCTTTGATAACTGTCCTTACAATCCTGCTTCTGTGTATTATATAGGTCAGAACAGATCGAACCCAAACTCGAATACATACAATCCGGGTTGGCGGCAGCACCCTAACTTCTCTTGGAGTGGACAAAATGCAGGAACTTCAAGTCAAACTCAATATGTGAAACAGGGAATGCCGCCGGGTTTCAACAATCAATCACAGCAGCAGTACACACAGAAGAATGTGAATCCAATGCAACAGCAATCAGCAGCTCATGGTTCATCCTTGGAAAATCTAATGAAGGAATTCATGGCAAAAAATGACGCAATCATCCAGAGTCAAGCAGCCACGTTGCGCAATCTGGAGATACAGGTTGGACAGCTAGCAAACGAGATGAAAAATAGGCCACAAGGAACATTACCAAGCTCCACAGAGAATCCACAACGCGAAGGCAAAGAGCATTGCAAAGCAATAACCTTAAGAAGTGGATTAAACTATGAAGGCCCAAAGATGCCTAAGGAGCCAGAACATTCAAAAAAGACCAAAGATTCTGAAGAAGAAAGGGAGGAATGCATAAAGGAAAAATTGCAGGAACCAAGCAAAGAAAAAACCGGCGAAGCAACAGAAGAAGTGATCACTAAACATTCGGAAGAGGAAAAGAAGAATGCAACAGCAAAGGAATCCACTTCTACCCATCAGGAATACAGACCACCACCACCCTTCCCACAAAGATTCAAGAAAAAGAATCAGGATGCTCAATTTAACAAATTTTTAGACATCCTTAAGCAACTCCATATTAATATTCCATTAGTTGAGGCGCTTGAACAGATGCCTAATTATGTTAAATTCCTGAAAGATATCTTAACAAAGAAACGCAGGTTGGGAGAATTTGAGACGGTGGCGTTAACAGAAAATTGCAGCGCTCTCATCACAAGTAAACTGCCACCAAAGCTAAGAGATCCAGGAAGTTTCACGATCCCCTGCATGATCGGAAGCACGGATGTGGGAAGAGCACTATGCGATCTAGGTGCCAGTATCAACCTAATGCCACTATCAGTCTTCAAGAAATTGGGGATTGGCGAGGCCAGACCTACAACAGTAACATTACAATTGGCAGATAGATCGATAGCTCGACCGACAGGGAAGATTGAGGATGTGCTGGTTAAAGTAGATAAATTCGTCTTCCCTGCTGACTTCATCATCCTGGATTGCGAAGCAGATAGAGAAGTCCCAATCATTCTGGGAAGACCCTTCTTAGCAACAGGGAGGACATTGATCGATGTGCAAAAAGGAGAACTCACAATGAGAGTTAACGATCAACAAATTACGTTCAATGTTCTCAATGCGCTGAGATATCCAGGGGATCTAGAAGAATGTTCAAGAATTGAGATTGTAGACACCTTGCAGTTGCATGAGTTTCGACACCTATCAAATAAGGATGAAAGCAATGAAGAAGAGATTGAAGAAGGAGACTTAACAAGTCAAGATGAACAGGAAGAAGTTGCTTATATTAGCCCCTTGAGATTAGCAGAAGAAAAGGCAATTCAGACTAAGCCATCTATAGAGGAACCGCCAGAGCTTGAGCTCAAACCATTGCCACCTCATTTGAAATATATTTTCCTTGGAAAGGGAGAGACTCTACCAGTGATCATCTCATCGACTCTCACTGACCAAGATGAATTTTCTCTGTTGCAGGTTCTTACACGACATAAAAAAGCAATCGGCTGGACAATTGCAGACATTAGAGGTATCAGTCCTTCATTCTGCATGCATAAGATCAACTTGGAAGAAGGAGCGAAAAACTCAATTGAAAGTCAAAGGCGGCTGAACCCTATAATGAAAGAGGTGGTCCAGAAAGAAATCATAAAATGGATCGATGCAGGAATAATTTACCCTATTGCAGATAGCAGCTGGGTAAGTCCAGTACAATGCGTACCTAAAAAGGGCAGAATGGCAATAATCCAGAATGAAAAGAATGAACTTATCCCAACAAGGACAGTTACTGGATGGAGAATCTGCATGGATTACCGTCGGCTGAACAAGGCAACCAGAAAGGACCATTTCCCTCTTCCATTTATCGATCAAATGCTTGATCGTTTGGCAGGAAAGGAATACTATTGCTTCTTGGACGAATATTCAGGATACAACCAGATAACGATTGCACCTGAAGATCAAGACAAGACAACTTTCACCTGCCCATACGGGACCTTTGCATTTCGACGAATGCCGTTTGGACTATGCAATGCACCAGCAACATTCCAAAGATGTATGATGGCAATTTTCTCGGACATGGTGGAAAGGACGGTAGAAATCTTTATGGACGATTTCTCGGTGTTTGGAGAAACATATCAAAGTTGCCTTACAAATCTTGAACAGGTTTTGCAAAGATGTGAAGAAACCAATCTAGTTCTCACTGGGAGAAGTGCCACTTCATGGTACAAGAAGGGATCGTGCTAGGACACCGGATTTCAAAGAAAGGCATTGAAGTAGATAGAGCAAAGGTGGAACTAATTTCTAAGTTACCACCCCCAAAATCGGTTAAGGAAATACGAAGTTTCTTAGGACATGCAGGATTCTATCGCCGGTTCATTAAAAACTTCTCTCAGATTTTCAAACCTTTATGCAGATTATTGGAGAAGGACCAACCTTTTGTGTTTGATAAAGAATGTTCGATTGCACTTGAAAAACTCAAGGAAGCACTAAGCTCTGCACCTATCATGATAGAGCCCGATTGGACAACACCGTTCAAGCTGATGTGCGATGCCAACGATTTTGTAGTAGGAGCTGTACTAGCACAGAGACGGGATAAGATGATCCACCCCATTTACTATGCCAGCAGAACAATGAACAAAGCACAAGTCAACTACACCACTACCGAAAAAGAACTTTTAGCTGTTGTCTTTGCTTTTGACAAGTTCAGATCTTACTTGGTCGGAACTAAAGTTGTGGTGCACACGGATCATTCAGCCCTAAAATACCTGCTAACAAAGAAGGATGCAAAGCCAAGGTTGATCCGATGGATTCTATGTAAGACCCAATTTGCATCTTCTAACAATTGGATATATGTATTTAACATATGAGTTACTTGATTTTGAAATTTTTGAAGGAGAATAGTGTTTGGAACAAAAATAGAAATACAAGTAATTTGAAAATTTGAAAATGGAAAACAAATTGTATCTAATAAATATATATATTAGAAAAGAAAGGAAAATGGGAGTTTGTATTGTATTATATTGGAAGGAAGTTGGAAAAGAATATATATATATATATATATATATATATATATATATATATATATATATATATATATATATTTTATTAAATAATAATAATAATAAAATAAAAGAAGCTTCTAGTGGAAGCTATTGGTTTTAATTAAAAAAAATAATAATAAAAAAAAAGGGGGAGAAATTTCGTGTAACTTTGTTAAGCCACACAAAAAAGAAATGTTTGAATAAAATAAGAAAATGAAAATGAAAAAGAGGGGGAGGAGTGTTCTGGAAGAGGGGAGAAAAGAAAAATGAAGAAAGAAGAAGAAGAAGAAGAAGAAGAAGAAGAAGGGAGAGAGGGTAATTAAGTAAATTACAAAAGGGAATGGTTGAATGGTACACATGAAGTTATGAGGAGAGAGAATTGTTGTTGGAAATTGAGGTGTAGATTGGAGGTAATTCACGTGAGAATGAAAAATGAAAATTGGGAGAGATTAAATATTTTTTTTATGGAAAGGAAATGGTGTGTGAGGGAGAGAAAGAATTAATATTTAATGGAGAAAAGACAATTTGTACTTTGGTGTTAAATGAATGAAAGAGAAAGTGGAATTTGAAATATTGGACTATTGGATAATGTCTAAAAACAAATAATTGGATTAATTGTTGTTTGCAATGTATTATGGTTACAAATATCTTGAGTTGGAGAATGATTATTGATGTGGTTATTGGAATTCCAGGTTGGACGGAAATTGAAATAACTTACGATTGAAGCATTAACAAAAATAGTTATGTGAGTGGTTTATTTTACGAATTATTTTTATTATTTGATTATTATTACGAATTTTCAAGAATTCTATAAATCATGTGTGATTTTAGAGAAATTGCTAAGAGATTTTCATAGAATATTATGAATTTCCAAAAATGGTATGGAAATGCCAATATTTTATGCTTTTAGTTGAAATTGTCATTTGAGAAATATTTGAGAAATTTTATGATCCATGAGATGTTTGAAGAATTTTAATGTTTATTGAGAAACGTATAAGATTTTTGAGATGTGGTCTCAAAGAAAATATGATTTTAGAAATGTTTTATATTATTGAGAGATTTGATTATTATTTGAGAATTTATACATGTTTAGTGTTATTTGAAAATCTCTCAAGTTCATGAGATGTTTAAAGAGAAAGCATGATTTTCAGAAAGAGTTTGAGAAGTTAAGAGGTTTATGCTAGAAGTGGTTTTCAAACCACTAGATCTTTGTACCCTTGGTGATTACCCGATATGCTATGAGAATGTGTTTCCATAGTATGGTCGCATGCTCAGGCCGCAGGGGATGCAGGGGAATGCCGGGACCATTAGGTGCCGAATCCGGATTCCAAATCCTGGTCCAAATCCTGGACCTGATGCATTACAGATGTTAGAGTTTGCTCTACGTGCACGTATGACAGAGATATGTTCTGCTATGTATCTGGAGATTACTCGGTACATAGTATGATAGAGATTTGGGTATAGATTTGGTGATGAATTTCACTAGTTATATTTATGCTTTCCAGAGTTATAATTACGGATTTCCCTATCTATGCTTTCACGAACTCGTGCTTATGTTTTCAAGAATTATTGAATTAAGAGTTATTGTTTCACGAGAAGTTTATTTACAGACTTTAATGTCTTAAAATGATCTCGAAGGTTTCTAACTGATCGTGATTTACATTATTCCACAGAGTTATGAGCTTCTATTTAGTAAAAGAATAATTTTTCTTGAACATTTATTTTCTTATAGAGTTACCACTCACTGGGCTTTTTAGCTCATTCTTTTGTTTTTAGTTTTTCCACCAGGTTGCTCTTGAGTTTCAATCAGAGATTGCTAATCAGAATCTGCCACTAGTCTTATCAAGTCATTGCATATCATCTAGTGTAAGTAAAAGGAAATTTTTTTACTGTGCTGTTATTGGGATATCCATAGATAAAGTTAGATAATGAAAGAAGAGACAAAGACTTGGCAATAGATTCCATTGCACATTTGGGGTCTACTGCCATCACAGCTCATCCTAGGTTTGGTAGAGTTAATCTGGGGCGGGTTGTGACATTCTATTACTTCAGGAATTCGATTTAGAAATCCATGATAGAAAGGGGACTGAAAATCAAGTAGCGGATCACATGTCCAGACTAGGACAAGAGGCCAGAAAAGCAGATGTGGAGAAAATTCAAGATGAATTCATCAATGAAATGCTATTAGCAGTAGAAGCAGATGCAATACCTTGGTATGCAGATTTAGCAAACTACCTGGTAAGTGGATTAGCTCCACCAGATGCAAATCCACAACAGTTGAAGAGATTTTTCCGTGACATGCGCAATTACCACTGGGATGAGCCATACTTATACAAACTGGGACCAGACCAAATTTGGAGAAGATGTATAGCAGAGGAGGACGTGCCGAAAGTATTAGAAGCTTGTCATGCAGCCCCATATGGAGGACATTTTGCAGGCACTAAAACTGCAGCAAAGGTGCTCCAAAGTGGCTACTTTTGGCCCACATTGTTCAGAGATGCTCATGAATTTGCAAAATGTTGTGATCGTTGCCAAAGAACAGGAAATATTTCTGCCCGAAATGAGATGCCAATGAACTACATACTCGAAGTAGAAATTTTCGATGTATGGGGGATTGACTTCATGGGGCCATTTCCCCCATCATATGGGAATATCTACATTTTACTTGCAGTGGATTATGTATCTAAGTGGATAGAAGCAGTGGCAACCATGACAAATGATGCAAAAGTGGTGAGGAAATTTTTACTTAAAAATATTTTCACCAGGTACGGGACTCCAAGAGTATTGATAAGCGATGAAGGGACACACTTTGTAAACAGAGCCATGGCTAGCCTCCTAGCAAAGTACAATGTCAAGCACAGGATTGCAACTGCTTATCATCCGCAAACAAATGGGCAAGCATAAGTTTCCAACAGAGAGATAAAAGCAATCTTAGAAAAGACAGTCGATCCATCAAGGAAAGACTGGTCTCTACGACTGGATGAAGCGCTATGGGCCCACAGAACTGCATTGAAAACACCTCTGGGAATGTCTCCATACAGAATAATATTTGGGAAAGCGTGCCATCTACCATTAGAGCTGGAACATAAAGCATACTGGGCCATCAAGAGATTAAATTTGGATCTGACTCAGGTAGGTAACAGGATGAAGCTTCAGCTAAATGAGCTTGAGGAGTTGAGACTTTCATCTTATGAGAATGCAAAGCTATATAAAGAAAAGATGAAAAAATGGCATGATCAAAGAATCAAAGAAAAAGACCTGCACGCAGGACAGCAAGTGCTATTATTCAACTCGAGATTGAAGTTTTTTCCAGAAAAGCTAAAATCCAGATGGTTAGGACCATTTATCGTTGAAAATGTGTATCAACACGGAGCTGTGGATCTAAGGGACAAGGAAGGCAATATCTTTAAAGTAAATGGCCAGAGAATCAAACCCTACTGGGGAGAAGGCATTAGTAGGGACAAGGTTTCTATTTCCTTAATAGAAATCTATTGAAGAAGGAATCAGGTAAAAGAAATCGATTGAAGAAGGAATCAGGTAAAAAAAAAAACAAAATAAAAACAAAATAAAAAAACAAAATAACAAAATAAATAATTTTTTTTATTTTCTATGAATTGCTGAATGATTGAGCAATTTCTGTCTAAGGCTGAATCTTATCTAGGCTGAGGTATTTAAGCTGACCGTTTAGGGAATACCTCTACCTGGGGATCTACCTGGGAAATTGCCCATAACATTCAAAATTCACATGGAAGTAAAAAAAAATAAAAATAAAAATAAAAAATAAAATAAAATAAAATAAAATAAAAAAACTTTCAGCTTGAATTCATTTTACTTGTGTGAACTTTTTAACAATTTACTTGTGAGTTCAGATGAAAGGAAGAAAAGAAAAGCAAAAGGCAAAAAGGTAGGAAGATTGCAATTGCAAATGCGATTGCATTCTTCCTAAACGAAGACCCAAGGCAAGAGAAAAGAATGCAAACGAGAATGCAATTGCAAAGTCAGCGACTAACAAGCAACCACCCGTAAGGGACAATGCAATTAGAATGCAATCGCATTCTTAAGACAAAAGGGAGAGAAAACTTGGGTTTTACAAAAAAGGAAGGAAAGGGGCATGGACGACAATTCGCGATTTTTAAAAGGAATGTCAACCGTTTTCCTTGTATAATTGACCTAAAACGAATTGGTCTTTTGTCTTCCACCTTTTGTCTTTTTAATTCAGGATGTACAACCTCTTCTTCAAGCCGTACAACTCTCTCAACAACCACCATGAGTGCTCTTGCTAATACTTACAAGCGCCGAACGAAGCAATCGAAGAAGGAGGAAGATTCGGCACCACCCATCGTGAACCAACCGTCGCATTCACCACCACCCATTGCGAAGCATACAGAATCGATGGACAGAGACCTCTTCTCCATGAAGCCGGGTTCGAAAGACTGGAAAGAACAACTGCGAAAACTCTCAGATGAGCAATGGGAGCAACAAGCAATTTTGGAACAACCACTCCAAATGGTGAAACCAATCGGGTCTTCATCAGAGGCCTCCTCATCCGAGCCGCGGGAAGCAAAAAGGGGAACCCAAGAGTGGCGTGACCAAGTTCGGCTGATGCATGACGAAGAACAGCAGTGGAAATTGAGCAAAAATTGCTAGGGCTCCATTACAGCTCTGATGAAGAAGAACAACCCACGCCCGCATCAAATTCCCCTTCCAAAACAATAGACTTGACCGAGGAGGAGGAAGAAGCTAAAGAAAGTCCCCCACCTAAAGAGGTAAAAATTCAATCCTCCTCTGTTTCAAAAGGTTCCAGAATAAAATGCTTAGCAAGGAAAAAAGTAAGGAACCCGAAACTGTTGAAGAAAAAAGAGAAAAATGAAGGGGAAAAGAAGAGAAGGACAGTCGGCAAGGATGTTGACAAAATGCCACCTCCGCGAGTAAGAAGCAATGAAGAAATTCAGCCTGCAAACAATGACGAATGGGTGAAGAATGCCGCTGAACGTGCCAAGGAATTAGCAAAGAAATTTCATGAGGAGCACATGGCAGCGGGGATAAGTTCCAAAAGACCCTCTAGATGGTCAGCAGCACCTATACAAGAAAAGAAAAAAGAAACAAGGGCCAGTGAAGAGGTACAAACTTCTACCTCAATTGAGCTTGAAAAATCTGTTGAATTAAATGAATTGGAGACTAGGAGGGATTCTCCTAGCACCCCATCACCTGAGATGGGGGACGTGATTGAGCAGGTTGACAAACAGGGGAGATGCTGCCCAAATTTTGAACAAGACAAAGATATAAGTGGAGAGGAAGACCAAGAGGAAGTAGAAACTGAGTTGGACAGAGACTGTGATCAACAAGACAGTGAAGAAGAAGTAATACTAGAAGATGAAAAAGAAGAAACAGAAGAAGAGTACGATGAGAAAGAAGAAGAAGAAGTGGAAGAGATAGATTTAGAAGAATGGCTGCCCACCCCTAGGAGGAAGAGAAAAAGGACACGTGATGAACATGCAGAAGTGTACGGTGTCCAAAAAGAGGAAGATGTGAACGAAAGAAGAAAACTCTTCTCAAAAATAGCTTTAGTAAGTGAGCGGGGCTTCTCTAACAATGCAGGAACCCTACCCCAATTCATTACTTTAGTTATCAAAGCAAGAGGATGGGAAGAATTGTGCAAACATCCGAACCCAGCTTCCCACAGGATGGTGGTCGAGTTCTATGCTCACATGGGAAGTGACCAAATGAATGAACTCATCATTCAAGGCAAAACAGTGAAGTACTCCGCAAGGGACATAAACCAAGTTTACAAACTCAAGTCCTTGAGGAATCCAGCCGGGAATGATGCAATGGAGAATCCCACAGATGAGCAATTAAAGGAGGCTCTACAATTGGTAGCTAGGGAAGGGACGGAATGGACAATGGCTAGCTCAGAACGACGTCACCTCACAACAGGAAATTTGAAAAACGAACCATCCGTTTGGCTAAACTTCATCAGAAATAGAATCATGCCCACATCTCACAGTTCAACAATCTCCCAAGACAGAATAATGCTCTTATATAGCATTTATAAAGGGCTTGAACTCAATGTGGGGAGGATAATCAAGAAGGAGCTGGACTTAAGAAGCAAGAAGAAAACTGGCAGACTTTTCTTCCCATCCCTCATTACCCAATTATGCAAACGGGCAAACCTTCAAATAGAAGATGACCTCAAGGAGATCCAACCCTTAGATGCATATGGAGTGCGATCCCTGATGATTCACAATGCTAGAAAAGTAAAGAGGCACTCTCGGGTAAAGGAAGGAGGAAAGAAGACAGCAAGCAGCAAAAGTGACCATGCAATTGCAAACCAGTTGCAATCTGACAATGCAATTGCAAACCAGTTGCATTCTGCTGACATCAAATCCTTAAGGGCTGAACTACGGAAGATGAAGGAGAAAAACAAAAAATATTGGGCTTATGTCAAGAAGCGAGATGAAGCCATTGCCAGAACATTTCTGGAGATATCTAAGGGCAAAGGACCAGGCTTCCCGGACTTCCCCAATGATCTACTTTGCAGCCCAACCCGCGAGAATGACGAGGACAACACTTCTTCGGATGAATAGGGAGTGCTCAACCTTACTTTTCTTTTCTGCAAAATAATTCGAATTCTGTTTTTGATATTCATGTTTGAATTTATCTTTTATTTAAGTATGTAGTTAGTTTTTGGTTGTCATTAGTTTCTTGCTAGGAGTAATAGATGTGCATTTTTTTTAGCTATGTCATCTTTTCTTCTTTCATAAAATACAAAAGTTATTAAAAATAATAAAAAACAAAAAAACAAAAAAATGTGAAAGAACAAAAACTCTCCATGATGAAACTTAGGACTACACTCAGCTCATTAAACACCCGCATTTGTCATACCAACTTCATAA
The DNA here is from genome assembly GCA_033996785.1 of Trichosanthes truncata. Taxonomy (NCBI): domain Eukaryota; kingdom Viridiplantae; phylum Streptophyta; class Magnoliopsida; order Cucurbitales; family Cucurbitaceae; genus Trichosanthes; species Trichosanthes truncata. Next base: position 24,624,911 of record MU867261.1, read on the forward strand.
CCGCTTTACTTTCTAAAGTACTAACCCCATCACCCTTAGTTTACAACCACTAGAATTTAAGAAAGGTCTAGCTTGCTGAATATACAAGACCTTCGAAACCACCCTCCTCTTTCTAAAAGCAACCAAGTAATCAGGGAAAGTCATGATACCCATGATTGCCTCTGCATGAAAGGTTGACTTAAGATACGAGTAGGTAAAAGCGGTGATGTGTGCTCGTAGTCAACTACCTTCACCACAAAGTGTCGGTAAGTTAAAGCGAAGGCACAATTGCCTAAAGGATGCCCCTCTAAAAGAAAATAAATTATGAACAGACTGGCAGCATAAGAATAAGTTTGGGGGGGGGAAGTTTTCTTTCAAGAATAGCGTATATAGGAAGCAAGTGAGACCGAACTAGAATGAAAGTGGTGTGAACATAGTGGATGTGTGGGAGAAAAAGTACTAAGGTTAGAAAAAGCTAGGAATGAAGTTGGGAATCGATAAATAGTGTTATGAGCTTGAGATATCCCCTGAGAAGAGTTATTGTTCTTTCCAAATAATTGTGATTTGATTTGAGTTTTAATAGTTGCTTGAGGACAAGCAACAACTTAAGTTTGGGGGTGTGATAATTCTCAGTTATGAGAATTATTCAACTCTAAAACCAAGTTGTTCTTGCTAATTTTGAGGATTTTTGTTGACCAACAAGCAAGATAAAAGTAACATTTTGTATAAATTCATGCAAGCTTGTTGAAACTTGATGAATACAAGAATTTTGAGAAAAGATAAAGAAAGTAGCTTAAGTTGTTGTCTTTTGTGCAGAATTGAAGACTTTGCAAAAGGAATGCAATTGCATTCCATTTGCAATGTAACCAGAAGAACAAAGGAAGGGAGAATGCGATTGCAAACCAATTGCATTCTAAGGCACGCCAAGGAAAGCTCGAAATTCACGGAAATCTCCATGATTCACGCGATTTACACCAATTATGGAGAAATTCCAGCAAGATTATCTTGTCCAGATTTTACCCACGAATCTGGGATCCAATTTTGGAAGGAGATGAAGCTCGGCTTTGACTTTAAAAAGGGGAGAAGCCGAGGAGGAAGAAGCAAGTCGTTTTTAGGGTTTTGGTTTCTGTTTTTGTTTTTTTTTTCCCGAAGAAGTTTCTGGGTTTTTGTTCTGTTAATTCTCTTCGTAGACAGCAGCTATCTCAATTCAATTTTGTTTTAGATCAGTTTCATTTCAATTTGGTGTTTAATTGTTACATTGTACTAACGGAGAACCTCCGATTTTCAGCTTTAATCGACAGGAAGGAAAATTTTCTGCATTGTTACTGGTTTTTCCATTATTTGTTTTAGTCCTTGTTCTCTGTTTCTGTCATTCTCCGATTTGTCCTTTGTATTTCTTTACATTTGAATAACGTTTTGCCAATCTTCGAATTTCCAGTAGGATTTCATTGAATTAGAAATTTAATTTCAGTATGTTTCTTCTTTGTTTTCCCGTGGGTTTCCTTTTTCTTTTAAAACAGAAGTTTGACTTCCAGCATTTCATTTTTCTTTACCTGTGGGATTCCTTATTCTTTTGAAAACTTTGAATTCCAGTAGCTAAATTAGGAGAAAGTGTTTTTTTTTAGAATCTATTTTTCTTGTTGGAAATTTAATTAGGTTTTCTTTAGAATTATTTTTATCCTCTTTAAAACTATGAAATTGTCAATAAATTATTTTGGGATTTTTGTTTTATCTACAATGAGCTAAATTTCCTCTAGGGGTTCAAGTTGGTGAATGCCCTAAGGAAAAATGTAAAGCTCTAAAGCACAAACAATCTAGTTAGCATGCGAACTTTGTTTGCTTTTGTTGAATTTAAATTTGGGTAAACCTAGCAGGCCAACTAGTGCTTGCTCATCAAGCTCAAACTTAATATCGAAAGAGTTAAGGGAAAGCTGATGTCACAAAAGCAATGGAGGAAAAGGCTTAGAAATAAGTCCTGAACATCGACCCTAGACATAGGGCGAGACTCCAAGACCACTGGGGTTGTGTGTGAAGTATCTAAGTTAGATTAGCCATAGACTTATAGGTTTAATCACTTAGTCTCCTAAAGGTTTTGAATCAAAATCGAATAGGAGTTGAACCCGGTTTACTTAGTCTCACATGTTAACTATGATTGCAATTGCAAAGAGAGTCGCATTCTTCCAAAGGTGCTAGCATCACTTGAATCCCTATTTTATTCTTTGAATTTTCACTCACTTGTTAAAACCAAACTCTCGCATTTTGAACTTTCGGTTACCCCCATTGCGATTTGCAAACATACTTTGTGGCGTTCAAAATAGATTTTGTTAAACCTCGTTCCCTTGGGTACGATACTCTGGAATACTTCCAGTTCTTTATTACTTAGATCATGTGCACTTGCGTGTTAGAGGATCATCCACACTAAAACTGCTCTCTTAAAAATTAAGCCTTGACAATTCAGTACTTAAAAAAAAATCAAATTCAAGGGGAATTCACAATAATAACAAGTAGATTACTCCAAAATACATACAATTCAAGCTAAAAAAAAAATAACTCTTATTCTAAGAATTATCAAAATGTCTTGTGATACTAAGCATATCAAATCTCTTCCATTGAAAAGTCATTGTAATGCATGATTATATGCTTAATGTTGAAATAAAAAGTAGTAAGAATAAAAAGAAGATGACATGTGATGCAAAGCATGCCATTGACATTCCAATTCCAAAATCCATAGATAGTAATGCATTACATTCATATGAGATCACTACTCTTGTACCATTCATGCATAAAGAACCAAGTGCCAATACTTGTGAATTAGAAGAAGATGCTAAGTCGAGACTAGAACAATTGAAACACATGGAAGTTCTTGCTCCAATGAACCACTTTTGTGATCTTAACTCTGTTGTACTTACAAAGCATAGCATACATAAACTTTTTCACATTTAGGAATGTTATCTAATGGAAAAATTCAAGCCTTGTTTGTCTAGCTTTCTCCTTGAGTTGTTTTTGCAAAAAATTAGAGCATTAATTATAAGGCATAACTCAAAATTCACTTCAAGGTTCATCCACAAGCACATGGATAGTCAAGCCCAAGGTGCTTTGGAGGACTCAAAAGCAAAACTGTAGAAGAAGACCAAGAAAATGAAAACATATTGAGAACACACCAAGAGGTTAGATTTGGAAACACTTTTGGAAGAATCCAATATCCACTCAAAGAAGAACAAAGAGGAGGCCAATAAGGCCACTATCATCCCAAGATTACAAAAATGCTTTACAAGGTGAGGATGCCATGAACCTTTTGATGAAGTTATTAATTTAATTCCCTTCATCGTAGGTGATAGGTTGGATTTGAGATCAAATCCCTTTCAAGAGAGAGGAGATGATATGCTTCAAATAAGGCACATCATGCCATGTAGGCAACCAAAAAGGAGATCTCCATTCCATATTTTGAGTATAAAGGAAGTGGAACAAATAGAGAAATGAGCTTTAAGGCAACATGAAGACACCAACCCCAAGAGCTCCAATTTAAGAATTATTTAGGAGTTATTTTGGGTTTGAACCTTAAAGTAGTGTTCTCATGTAAGTCTTATTGCAACATTCTTTTTTACTTTAATTGAAATATATATTTGTAAGTCCAAGGCCCACATGTTGACCTAGATTATTTTACACACTATTCTAATTAGGTTAGTTTATGACTTGTCTTTTGCCTTTAGTTATCTTTTCTTTCTAAGGCTATTTAAAAGCCACACTTGTACATTTGAGAGGGTTGATTTTCATGGATGAATGAAATAGACATTGAACCTTGATTCTTTGCTCTAAATCATGAGCAAGTCTTGTGCATTTTCTTACTTTAGATCTTGCATGCCTTAGAAACCTTCAAGCTTGATTGGTTCCCAAACTTGTGGAGGATTTTGACTTCAAATTGAGAACGATTTCCCTCTATTCAAAGCTTTGACCATCAAGGTTAGTCCTTTCTTCTTCCCATTGAGTGATTCATTGTGTATGTATTAGGTGTTGTTGTGCGTATTTAGGAGGTGCTTGTTCTTCAAGGGTTGCCTAAGCCACTTTTGGTAGGGTCGAGTACATCATTTAGTATCAGAACTTTCTCGATACCTTTGATTTTACATCAATAGATCGATTAAATAAAATAACGAGTGGGACAAAAATAAGTGAAATGTGCATTTTACATCAATTTTTTTTACTCACATACCTTTATACGAACTACTCAAAAGTATAAAAAGTTAATGCACCATTAGTTTTATGGTATATAAAGAAAAAAATTTAAATCATATTTTTGTCTTAAAAATTTTTGTGGTTATTTTATTTTAGTCATACAATTTCAAATATTTTGTTTTAATTTATCATCGTTTCACAAAAAGCTTTTATGTAGAAATAAATAAATAAATAAATAAATATATATATATATATATATTGATGTGTGCACATCTTTTGCTTTATTTATTTGATCAATAAATGTGTATACTTGGATAAGAGCTATTTGAAGTTAGATATAGTAAGTTTGATATCAAGTTTAATTTTCAAATTGATTTAGATTCTTATTAAATGGTTAACAATAAAACATGATTGAATTTTGGTTAACAATAAAACAATTTGGTTGTTTTTCTACTTTCAGAAATTTGCATCTCTTATTGTATTTCGATATAGATATCTCTCAGAATTTAAATAGTTATATTTAAATAATAAATAATATCTTTTTAGTACAAAATAATACATAATATTGGTGCATAAAATATTCTTTTTAATATAATAATTCAAATATTAAAATGGGACTCAAATCTACCACTGACTAGAGAGTTTCTAATATTTAAACTGTCTCTCTCTCTATATTTTTGAGTTCTTTAAACTCTATATTTGACATTCATTGCATAATCTTCTTTAAATTCATGGATTTATGTTATAAATATACTTGGTTACAATTAATGTGCTTTTATGTTGTTTAATGTTAAAAGATTTATTAATTTAAATTTAAAGTTCATCTAAAAATAAATTATGAAAATTTTTGTTACAAATTTGATATTTTGAGTAATTTGAGCAAACCTATATAATTAAAATATTTTGAGTACTTTGAGTTACAAATTTAATTAAAATATTTTTTAATTAAATATAAAAATTTAAATTATTTTCTCCATAAGCAAACCTATATAATAATTTAATATATATTATTTTGTTATGTGAGAGAGTTAAAAAGTAGGCATGAGATATTTTGTTGGCTTTGATATGTTTATAATTATCTAATTAAATTTAAAAATATTTTAAGATTTATCTATTTATTTGACATCAATTTAAAGAGATAATTACAAATTTCCATTGATAATTAAATGAAAAACATATGTTGATTTAAAATTTTTTAAATATAAGTTTAATACTCATCGATGAAGATAAAGATAAAAGAGGAAAGAAAATATTAGGTAGAAAACTCATCGTTGAAACTTTTATTTTTAAACATGATTGAATTTTAATACTTTTCTTTGTATACAATGTATATAATAATTGTATAATTTTGATTTTATTTGGTTATAAGAAAAAAAAATCCACTCAAAAAATATTTTTTGACAATTTTTCTAGTAATTTTTTTAAAAATTTTGATTAATTCATAAACATATTGTTTAAATCTCAATAACAAAACTTACAAAATAAATACAGACATTTAATTTTCAAACTTTAATTATCTTGCTATCCTAATACAGATATTTAACTTCCAGACATTAATTATCCTACATATCCCAACATAGATATTTATTATCCCAGACATTTAAATTTTAAATATTTAAAATCCATATATTTAATATCTATACCCATAAAACAATATTGACAATCCAGATGGGCTGTAATAAATCAATCAAGTTTGTTAAGTGCTCATCTTTTTCTTTACAAAAAGATCAAGACCAATTAAGCTGACTATTGCTTCGTAAACACGCCTGTCTATTGACCCACTCCTTGATTGAAGGAGGAAAAAATTTATTTTAATTTTTTAGCTTCTATTTGATAACTATTTAGGCATGTTTGTTAAGCATTTGATTTTTCATTTTTCATTTTTTATTTTTAAAAATTAAGCTTATAAACATTGCTTCCATCTATAGTTTTCTTGTTTTGTTATCATACTTTTTACTAGTGTTTTCAAAATTCAAGCTAAGTTTTGAAAGCTAGAAAAAATAGTTTTTAAAGATTTGTTTTTGGAATTTGGAATTTGGCTAAGAATTCAAATGTTTGTTTAGAAAAAAATGAAAACCATTGTATAAAAATTTGAGAAAACAAGAATCATTTTCAAAAACCAAAACCAAAAATCAAATAGTTATCAAACAATACCTTAGTTTTATGGTTTTTAATTTTTGAAAATTGTGCTTGTTTTCTCATAATTTCTTTACTATAGTTTTCATCTTTTCTTTAGGAAGTATTTGAAAAAAAATACAAAACAAAATATAAGTTTTTAAAAACTAATTCTTTTAGTTTTCAAAACTTGAGTTAGATTTTTGAAACATTAGTAAAAATTAAAATAGATAACCAAACAAATAAATTTAAAGATGGGAGTAGTATTTATGAATTTAATTTTCAAAAACAAAAACAAAAATTAAATGGTTACACCAAACGGGACCTTAACCATTTGCTTGGACTTAATGCAGAAATGGTGAATTCAAAACAAAGAAAAACAATCTATAATATATTAAAAAGCCACGATCTTTGAAAAATATTTTGGGACTATTGTACCTTTATTTTAATTCCTACATTTACAAACATGCCATTAACATTAAATATCAATAATTATTTTATTTATATATTTCTTTTTAATACAATTATTTTATTATTTATTATTTAAATGTTAAAAGTGTAATTTCCCTTCAATTAATTGCAAATGTATTTTGTACTAAAAAAATTTTAAATGTATTTCTTTATTAAAATTAGTATGTCAAATTTAAAATATTATTTTAAACAATATGACTTTTTTTTTTATCTTTGACAATTTATATGATAGAATTTACAGATATATTTTTTTAGATAAAAATTTAGGGGATGCATGTTGTTTTTAATGATAATTTAGGGATATGTTAATCATCATCATACTAAAAATAGCATCAAACATTATTAAAATTGTAATAAATATATGGAGTTAAAAAAACCCTAAGGTTTTGTCTTTTCATTTTCTATAACATTTAAAGTTTGGCTTTTAATTGTAATTAATTCTAAAATTTAATGCTTTCGAAATTTTAAAAGTTTTTGTAACGTTTTCATCACCTTCAACTATAAAAAAATGGAGTTTCTTTCACCATTTTTTTTCATTACCAACCTAAAGCTCTTTTTTAGTTGAGTGTGACTCAACTCCAAACAGAGATAGAAAAATGAGGTCGTCCACATGCTTGCTTCTATGGCACTAGAAGATGGAATGGATCTGGCATGGATGGAAGATTTTTCCAAGAGCTTCTGCAAACGGTCCTTCAACTTGAAGTTAGACAAAAATTGCAACAACTTTGATTTACTTTTGTTTGTTGTTTTTAATTATTATTACGATTTTTGTGTTTTTTCGGTACTGTTAGTTCTCTTTCGTTGCTTTTTAAATCACTTCAATCTTGAAAATACTTCCAAATGTTATAAAATTCATTTAGAGAGCATGGAATGCACGTGTCGGATGCGAACCATATCCATATTTCAATTCTTAGTTTGATGAATTATATGTTCTTTGCTTTTTACTATTATTAAGTAAAGTGTAAATTAATGTTAAGGAAGTTGTGTATTAACATATCTTCATTTTCTTCTTAATTACCTTTTTTTTGGTTATTTTGTAGTTACTGTTATTTTTTTTTATTTGGAATATTTTGTGTTTTTTTTAATTTATTAATTTAATTTTTAGTAGATTCAAATTCTATAAGAAATTTAATATGTTTATTAAATTGTTTCCTACTAATTTTATAACAATCTCTCTCTCTCTCTCTCTCTCTCTCTCTCTCTATATATATATATATATATATATATATATATATATATATAATTTTTTCTAAAAAAATATATAAGTTTTGTTTGGGTAATGGATTTACACTATAATCTATAATCTATATCTACAATTCTACAATTCTATAATCTATATCTATACTCTATTAAAAAGGCAAGGATCTCTTAAAACATTTTTAGACTATCTTACACCTTTAATTTTTGTTGATTACAAATGTACCATTTTTATTTAGATCATTTTATCCCTTTTATTCTTATATATCATTTACATGTAACTTTTTTTTTTTTTTTTGAGGTCAACAACCATCTTCCCTCTTTTAGTCCTAATAAATTAATAAATTTAGACATCATTTATATTAATTTAAAATATATAACTCCAATATCAAATTTAAGTGCGTTAAAGTATGTTATTCAACGTAAAGCACTTAGTAAATCAAATGAATTAAAAACAAACAAGCAAACAAACCTAACCTCTTTTTTTTAAACTATCTTTTTTTTGGAGATTAACAAACGTAAGGTTTATATTATTCTTTTCGGATAATATATTTATTAATATTAAATGTCATTTCATATTTTAAATTTTGAAATTCAAAATATATTTAATATTTTGTATTTTAATTTTAAGCTAGGTTTCTAATTAATTACTTACATGAGGGTTCAGTTTTTCTAACTGTAGTTTTTATTATGATCATTATTAAAATAAAACGGTTAACCATTAGAATTCCAATCATTAACAAAAGAAAGTTAAATTTTTTTTCTTTTTGAAATAAAGTTAATTATTCATGATAAAGTAATTAATGAATCAACTAAATTAATCATTTTTAACTATCTCAATTTTTTTATAACAAACTTAACATGTATATTATTTCTTATAAAATATATTAAGATTCATTTTATTTTTAAAATTTTGAATTTCAAAATATATATTCAATTTATTTTAACATTCTATATTTGAATTTTAAGCAATGGTTCTAATTTTAAATTAAAATTATAATGTGTCAAAAAAATAATTATAAAAGTCATATTCTATGAATAAATAAATAATAAATTTAATTTGTAACCGACTAATGAATTATTTTTAATAAGTTTAATTTTTATTATGGTTATTATTAAAATAAAGCATTCATCTATTAAAATTCCAATCATTGTCAAAAGAAACATATAAATATGGTAGTTTAATTTATATGAGTAATCAAACATTATAAAGAAGGGAGATTGTCGAAGTGTGAGTCATTGTAAATAGAGAAAAATGTCTTATCTGCCACAAAATAGAAGACCATTGTTGTTGTGAGAAAAAAATCAAAAACTCAAATGAAAAGAGACGAACGATTGCATATCAAACAACACAAACAATAATAGAAAATGTCAATGGAGGCAATGAGGAGAATACAATATAGGTTTGAAAAAAGAAATGTTGATTGCTAGATAGGGTTTTGATAAAAGTTAGTTTTTATATATAAAAATGCCATTGAAGTTTTGTTTTATTTCATAACTTTCTTTTTTAGTATTTTTTTAAAGTAGGTACTTGCATTAAAATTACTAAATTGCCGCTAAGAATATATATATTTAAACTCCTAATCCTAATCCTGAACTAAACAATCAAGAATTGCATGGATATGTGTACACAAAGAGAGAGAGAAATAAAGCAAAAATATATTGATCTTTGAGAATGTTATTTTTCATTTCAATGAGAATGTCATTTTTTGTTTCAACAATTAAATTTTCTTTATAGAAAATAGAAATAAACACCTAATCATGATGTAAAACTTAAAATTCATTCAATTTCTTCTTAAATATCTACAATCTTATAAATAGATGCAAACACATTACTAACAAGTCAATGATTTTTTCTTTTTTGATGTTTGGCGAAAGCTATGCACTCATACGTACGACACAGCCAAATGAAGCATATAAACATACATAAGTGAAAGATTTGTATAATCCTCTAAAGTCTTTCTCTAAGTTTATATGCAATGGTTGATCCAATATCTATGCAAGAGGGGGAAAGAGAAAGTTGGAGAGAGACAAGGAGGGGGAGAGAGAGCAAATGTGAGAGAGATAATAAAAATGCCTCCAATTTTTTTAATTATGAAAGTTTGACCCTTTTTTTGACAACAAAGATCATTGATACAATTTTTTTCACTTGAAAAAGTTTGGGCTTAATTTTTAATTACAATTAAAAGTTGGTGGCTGCAATTGTAACAATCCTCTAATTTACGAGATGATGTGTGTCTAATTTTCCCTTGAAATAATAATAATTAATTTTATATTGATTCAATTTCGTCAATATTCTATGTGTTGAATCACTAATTGGACCATTCTTAATTGGTTCAGTTGGATTTGGATCAACCAACATGATTAGGTGAAGCAAACGCCTACCTAATTCAGAAAAAATTCATTAACCAACAAATTCTCACAATTAATTTTTTTTTAAAACTACCCCTCATATTTTTTTTTAAAGATCATGCTAAATATTAAGTTGTCGTCGTATTTATAATTGTACAACAACCAAACAATTATCTAAGTAACTTAAAAACAAAAACTTTAAAAATTTTAAAACCTGTTTGACTAAAGTTATTTTTTTGTTTCATGATTTTAATTATGATACTTGAAATGAATCTTAGAATTTTGAAATCAAACTAAATAATAAATATTTAAAATAATTATATTTGATAATATTTTTCTTAAATCATTTTTTAAAGATACTTATATTATTTAAAAGTTTGATTATTTTAAAATTAAAAAAAAATACACTTGCATTTTGCACGTGGTAATACACTAGTGTATTAAGTTATAAGACATCATACGATGAGAGGCACCATGAACAAACCCAGAAAAAAAAAAACTATTATCACTCATAGAATGCTACAAAGAAGCATTGATTTTATATACATTTCAGTATTAATTCAAATAAAGTTGAAAAAAAGAAACTTCCCAATATTTGAACTCTAAGGGTACTTTGCATAATTTTATTATTACTAATATGAGTAAATTTGGACAATATAATTAAATCTAAAGAGATAGAGGACAATTAGGGCCAAACTTGGGATTCATGCAAAATTTGGGGCAGAATTAGGCTCGAGCAAAGAAGTTGCTGGGCCAAAAAGCCCAAAAGCTCGCCTCGGCCCGAGTCTAGCCAACCCAAGGCGCAAGCATGTGTGGGTGTGTACTTCGCACGTCCACAGCCCAATGAACCCCAAGAGATGCGTGGTTCAATCTTAACCTAATTCTATTTGGGAGAGGGAAAAAAAACCCTAGGTCATCCTCATATAAATAGATTATGAAGACTCCATTAAAGGTAAATTCAATCCTCACTCTCTAAACCTAAAGTTTGCTAAACTTTTACCTCTCTGATTTAAGCATCGGAGTGTGTGTCACATTAAACAACATAAAAGTACATTAATTGTAACCAAGTATATTTATAACATAAATCCATGAATTTAAAGAAGATTATGTAATGAATGTCAAATATAGAGTTTAAAGAACTCAAAAATATATAGAGAGAGAGAGTTTAAATATTAGTAACTCTCTAGTCGGTGGTAGATTTGAGTCCCATTCTAATATTTGAATTATTATATTAAAAAGAAGATTTTAGTACCAATATTATGTATTATTTTGTACTAAAAAAATATTATTTATTATTTAAATATAATTATTTTAATTCTGAGAGATATCTATATCAAAATACAATAAGCGGTGCAAATTTCTGAAAGTAGAAAAACAACCAAATTGGGAAAATCGGCAAAACACTTCCACTGTTTTCAGTCTTGGAGTAGTGATGATGTCCTTCACTTCGGACATAAACAACAACATATCTGCATAAATAAATAAATATTTCACTGTTTTTTAAATAATAAAAAGTAAAACATAAACAATTATTTTCATAGTTTATAACTTAATATACATAACCAATGACTTAAGGACTTGTTAATTTCTTTTTTAATTTTCATTTTTTAAAAAAAGAAGTTTATGTAGTAATAATTTGTTCCCATTTTATATTTTTAAAATATTCATCAAATTTTAAAACTAAAAGATAAACTTCCTGTTACACTTTTAATCTCTTTGTACTCTCCATGAAATTTAAGTAAAATTTCTTCTTTTTCTTTTTAAGGAAAAAAAAAAGAAATAAAAAAAATTGATTGATATGTAAGGGACAATGTCTAGTTTAATGATATTTTTAAAGTTATATCTTAATTCTAATTGTATATGTTAGGTCAACTTTTTAACATTTTAATCCCTATGTTATCATTTCATCTATTTTTTTTTCAAAGAAGAATATTTATTTTTTATAAATATACATATTAATTTAAAACTGATAAAAAATTATAGGGAAAATTACCTTTTTGGTCCCTGAGTTTTTAAGATTGGGTGCGTTTGGTCCCCGAGTTTTCAAAATGTACCCTTTTAGTCCCCGAGTTTTGAGAAATAGGTTTAAAAGGTCCCTCTGTTTGTTTTTCCGTTTGCTACAGTAACGGAATAATTATTTTATTAATTTTAATAAAATAAAATAATAATTATAATAAAAAAATAAATTTAAATAATATTAAAATAAAAAACCCCACTCTCTCTCCTCTTTCTCTCCTTTCTCTCTCCTCTCCCTCACCCACGCCCCACCTCCACTCTCCTCTTTCTCTCCTTTCTCTCTCCTCTCCCTCACCTCACTCCCCCACCTCCCACTCTCTTTCTACTGAAGCTCGTCGCCGGCGCCGGCGCTGGCGTCTTCTCTCCGCTACAACAAGTTGGCAGTTCATCAAACTTCATCTCTCTCTTTTTTCCTCTCTTTTTTCCTCTCCCTCACCTCACTCCCCCACCTCCAACTCTTTACCCATTTTTCTTTACCCATTCCAATCGTCTCACAGAGGAGAGTTGGAGGAAAAAAGAGAGGAGAGGAAAAAAGAGAGAGAGGAAGCCAACTTGTTGTAGCGGAGAGAAGACGCCGGCGTCGACGTCGGCGACGAGCTTCAGTAGAGAGAGAGTGGAGGTGGGGGAGTGAGGTGAGGGAGAGGAGAGAGAAAGGAGAGAAAGAGGAGAGTAGAGGTGGGAGCGTGGAGTGAGGGAGAAGAGAGAGAAAGGAGAGAAAGAGGAGAGAGAGTGGGGTTTTTTATTTTAATATTATTTAAATTTATTTTATTATTATAATTATTATTTTATTTTATTAAAATTAATAAAATAATTATTTCGTTACTGTAGCAAACGGAAAAACAAATAGAGGGACCTTTTAAACCTATTTCTCAAAACTCGGGGACTAAAAGGATACATTTTGAAAACTCGATGACCAAACGCACCTAATCTTAAAAACTCAGGGACCAAAAAGGTAATTTTCCCAAAATTATAATTTAGTTTACATTATATTTGTGTCTTTAAATTTTTATTATTATTACATTTTAGTCCATAAAATTTTAAATATTTTTATTTTAGTGTCCAAACGCTGTTCTATTTCAATTAACTTTTAAATATTTTATTTTTGAATACTTCAACTTTACATAAAAAAAATTGTCAAACTAACCTTAATTAGTTTTGCGGTTATGGTTAAGGCATATCTACTTTCTTTAGGTTATATGATGTAATATTCTAAGAAAAAGGTTAAAAAGCACTTTTGGTTCCTATATTTAGTCTTTGAACTCTAATTTGTAATAATTCAATCCATGTACTTCCAATTTGGTAATAATTTAGTCTCCAAACTTTAATATTTAAAAATTTAGTCTCTGTAATTTAAAAATTATAATAGTTTTGTTCCTACCGTGAAAAATCTTATCAAAATTAAATGTCAGTTTTTATAATGTAATGACTTAGTCTTTTTTTTTTTTAAAGAAACAATTTAATTTTTATAGTTTATAAACACAATTGGTCCTGAACTAAAAAAATAAATAAAATAAAAACAATTGGTTCCTCATTATTTCCCATTTACATATAAAAAAATTATATTAAATCTTAACAATATTTTTCACAATAGATATATTACATCATTACAAATTTTAAATTATAGAGACTAACTTGTTATATATAAGTTCAAAAATTAAATTGTTACAAATTTAAAAATACATGATTAAATCGCTACAAACTATAGTTTTTGAATTAAATCTACAAATTCAATGAAAGTTGGGTTACTAAATTTGTGTTTTAACTTTTAACCCAAAAAAGAAAGAAAAATGAAAGAGGACTCAAACTTTTTGAATTCTCATGTATTTATTTTAGTTCATTCCCTACAAAAATAACTCAAAAAACAATACCTTGGAAGCAAATGAGGTCGATCCATTAGTAGTAGTAGTGTGAGCGATGGGTTGCTTGGTTTGATTCATCAATGGCGGAACAGCCTGAGGATTCGAAGCTGCAATTTGCTTCTCAATCTTCACTTTGTTGAAAATCGTCGTATATCCATCTCCCGATCTCGGATCCCTCACATCCCAGCTCCCGAATTTCGGCACCGACGCCATCATTTCACCTTCATTATTCCGCCGAACCCTAGGGTTAGGGTTTCCGCCATGGCCGGCCGCCGCCGGAGGAAATCTACTGATTCCTTCCACTCCATTCTCATTACTCTTCTTCCTCCCACTATGCTTCGGCTCCTTCAGAAGCGCGTAATCCGAACCGCTTCTCTCGCTGCTCAATTTCTCCGATCCGAAGCTTGTGGCGATCCCTCCCCGCTCGCGATTCGGCTGTTCGCGAGACCGCCGCTGGTGGTGCTCTCCTCCGTCGTGCGCGGCGGCCTGAACGCGATGCCCGCGTCGGTCGGCAGGAATTGATTTGTGGTTCGCGGCGGCGGCCGGCTTGAAGACTTCCGGCGGATAGGTGTCGGGATCGTTGGGATCAAAGGTGACGCCGGCGGCTCGGAGTTCGAGGGCGTTCTCGAAGCAGATGGTGTACGGTACGTCGTCGGTGTCCCAATTGCCGAATTTCGGAACGTGAGATGACGAGTTTGCTCCCTGCCATTGGATTAATGATTCACTTCACACGGTGAAATTTTGTTATGAGGAAGATTAATAGAAAATTAAGTTCTAATTCGACGATATGAATTAATTTGAGAAGGTGGTTGTATTTATTTTGGTTTTGTGTTGGTGAAAATTAGGGAACAAAAAAAATTAAACACTCACTGCCATGAGCTGTGGCTCGGTGCTTTCTGCGGCGGAGGTGGCGGCGACGGCGACGGCAGCAAAATCTGGAAGAGTGTGTTGTTAGAAGAGAGGAGCATGGAGGAGTACGGTGTAAGAAGCTTGAAAGTTGTGTTTTTTTTAGTTCAGATCGGACGATTTTAGTTTTCGACAGTTCCCAAGTTGGTTTTCGATGTGTTTATTGTGTTTTGGCTTTTTACTTCCTTTGTTTCTATTACTGGTAATTAGCTTTTTTTTAGTTCAATAATGTCGAACTATGCTTGGTAATCTACTCTTTTGTTTTGATGATTATTTTCAAAGTCAAAACACTTTCTTTTATAAGCATGTATTAAGAAGGGGAATGTTGGAAAAAAAACCTATTGTTTAGGTCTTGTTTGATAACCATTTGGTTTGAGTTTTCATGTTTTATTATCTATTTTTTACATATGTTTTCAAAATCCAACCCACATTTTGAAAACTAGAAAAAGTAGTTTTCAAAAACTTGTTTTTGTTTTTGAAATTTGGCTAGAAACTCAAATGTTTCTTTAAGAAAGATAAAAACCATTGTAGGTAAATGAAAACCATTGTAGAGAAATTGTGAGAAAAAAAGTACAATTTTCAAAAACCAAATGGTTATCAAACGGGGCCTTAGAGTATAGTTTAATTAATTAAGGCGTTATATATTTAACTAAAAAGGAGAGACTCAAACACTCAACTCTAGATGTCGTTGAACTAAAAAAAAATCTTTAGGAATATAATTATATTCATATTAAAATTTAGGTTAAATTATACAAAATACCCTTTAAATTTTAGAGTTCAATAAGATCCCTAAACTTTCAAAAGTTTCAATTTTACCGTTAAACTTTAAATTTGTTTAAAAATAACCCTTCCATCAACTTTTCTATTAAAATGAAAACAAAGAAGTGGCGTAGCAGTGACTTGTAAATTAGTGGTTCACATGACATACATGCAAGTTTCAATTATGCCTTTGAACTTTAGGTTATGTTTTAATTATGCTTCTAAACCTTAAGGTAGGTTTCAAGTACGTTTTTATCGTTTCAAAATTTTCATTCTAACCCTTAACATTTGAAATTGTTTCAAAACAACCATTTCATATAGCTTCCCCGTTAAAATGAAGATGGAAATATGATGTGGTCATGAGCTATAAAAAAATATCATCAAATAGTTTTAGCCACATTCGTAATGACATTATATAGTTTGAGGGTAATGGAACGAATTTGGGAATTATGGTAATATTGTTTTCTCTCACCATTAAAAGATTTGAAGTAGATCGCATGAAGGGCAGACGAAATTTGAGGTTCTTATCTCACGATCAATTAACAAAAATTAATGTTAGGGCATGAATGGAAAAGGGAAGAGACAAACAAAAAAATTCAACACAGTCGAACCTAGGAACAATTGTTTCTTGATAGATTTCTTACAATTTTTTGGATGAACACTGTCTTCCTTTGTTAGTTAATATTTTTCTTTGTTGTTCTCTGTTGTTCTCCTACCTTCCATAGACCAATACTTTCTCTCATAAATATATTCAATTCTCTCATATGTAGCTTTTCTCTTGACTCCTTCGACTTTTCATCGTCAAAGAGGTTTATTGATTTTTAATAGTGCATGACTTTTGGTTGGCATCACATGCCTCTCTAACCAAGACTTGAATGTGATTAAAATCCTTCAACTTTTTTACAGCTCATCGCCAAAATATTTCTACGTGTAACATTTATTTTTCAACTAATCACCACATTATATTATCGTCTCCATTTTAACAAGGAAGCTAATGAGGTTGGTTTTGAAACAATTTCAAAGGTTAGGGTTCAATGAAAATTTCGAAACAAAAAGGGTATACTTGAAACCTATCCTAGAATTCAGGCTTTAAGGGGCTTCATTGAAACCTATATCCTAAAGAGTTCAAGGGCATATAATTGAAACAAGCATTTATTCCACGTGTACCATTGTTTTATAAGTCACTACTATGTCACCTTTTTTGCTTCACTTTAATGGAAAAGTCGATGGGAGTTATTTTTAAAACAAATTTAAAGTTAAAGGATAAAAATGAAACTTTTAAAAGTGTGAATAGGTATTATTAAAACCTACCTTAAAGTTTAGGTGTATTTTGTATAAGTAAATTGAACAAATCACTATTGAATTATAATTGTTGTTATGATTGTGCATCGGTAAAACTAGACTGGCAAATTAATATAATTGAAAAAATAGGACCCTCTTCAGAAAGGAGACAAGCATTTAGCTTAGGGGAATACTTGGGTGCAGCCCTCCATGCAGCCTAGTTGAAATACACAGCAGTAATTTTTTTTTTTTTTTTTATAGAAAAAGTTGATTGCATGGAGATGGGTGCATCCCGGATTGCACCCAAGTATTTTCCTCTAGCTTATGCCCAGTTTTTTTTTTTCCAGGCTAAAATTTTAGCATAAAATTATATTTCTAATTCGAAGCCCCAATTGATAATTCAATTATAGCTCATTAGAAAATAAATTTTAACTAAGATAATAGTAGAGTCCAATTCTTTCAATTATACAAATTCAATATTCTTTTTACTGTGGAAACAATCTATAGTCCGATGATTTGTGCAATTTGATCTAATGTTTATTTTATCATAAAATCGGAAAAAATAGCAGTGTGTGCATTTCATTTCAAGGGCTATAGCCTATTTTAATCTGTTTTTGACATTTAAAATTTTTCTATGTTACCTCGAACCTTATGACTTATTCCAAAGAAAAAAAAAACCTTCTTTAGGAATTTACAGACGAAAATTAAACTTAAACTTGGGATTCCTCTTTGTTTTATAATCTAGTTTTTAGAAATGTTTTCAAAATCTAACCAAGTTTTACAAAATAAAGAGTAGTTTTCAGAACTTATTGTTTATTAAATTATTTATGTGGCCAATATATGCTTAAAATATTTTTAAAATATATAATAAAAGAAATAAATTTTCATTAATAAACAAGTTTATTTTTATAAAAACATAGGACTAATTAAAAAAAAGAAAATTAACTTGATATTATTATATATAAAGTTTTAGCCTCACCATTTTCATTTTTCATTGACATCTATTCCTTTTTTATTTTTATTTTTTAAGAAAATCATTGACGTCTATTCTTAATACTAAATTATTCCCAATATTTATTATCATATAAAATTTCCAAAGTAATCAACTAAGATTTTTTGTGAAACTGGAACTGATCAAAATTTTCAATGTGTGAAACAGACTCGGCAGTCACAAAGTAAGGCCCCTTTGAAAGGATTTTTTTTTTATTAATATTGTAGTTTTTATTAGCTAGACCTTTAATACGTGGCTGAAGGTCGTCTCTTGAAGAGACGACCTACGCTGCATTAAAAAAAAAAAATTTGTGTGGAGGTCGTCTCTTTAAGAGACAATATATACACTAGGTTTTTTTAATCTCTTGGGTTGGAGCAGTGGTCAAGCAACTTATCTTACATACATGGGCGCTTGAGTTCGATCCATAATGAGTGCAAAATATATATATTTTTATTTTCGTTTACTTGTTAATTTTTTTAAAAAAACCTTTTCTTTTTTCTTATTCTTCTTTATAAAAATTGTCATTTTATTAAAAAAAATAAATTATAATTAAAATATTAAAAATTATCAGTGGTAGATTTTTTTTTTCTTCTTCGTCATTTCAAAATTTTTAATTAGTCTTTGAATAATAATAATAATAATAATTTTATAATTTTTATTTCATGCTATAATATAAAAAATATTTTAGTACAAAAGTACAACAAATTATTGAACTAAAATTAAGCTCATGGATGTAGTGATAATCCCTCGAATCAAAATTACTAAACGAAGTTTGTTGTCTCTCAACTAAAATTGTTAAAAATTATATCCATGAGCTTTGAACTTAAGCTTAATTTTAGTTCAATAATTTTGATTTGTTTGTGTTAAAATAATTTTTATATTTCAATTATAATTTATTTATTATAATATTAAATAAAAATTATAAAATTACTATTCTTTTTTGCAAAGACTAATTTAAGTTTTGTAGAGTTCATGGATGCAATTATGATCTCTCGAACTAAAATTATTGAATGAAGTTTGTTGTCTGTTGAACTAAAATTATTAATAATCAGCTTTCAACTTTAAGTATTATATCATGAAATAAAATTTATAGTTTTTTTTCAAAGACTAATTTATATTTTTGTAACAAAGAAGAAGAAAAAACAAAATGAAAAGCTACCGCTAATAATTTTTAATATTTTAATTATAATTTAATTTTTATATAAAATGACCATTTTTATAAAGAAGAATAAGAAAAAAAGAAAAAGAAAGCAAAGGAGGCTAATATATATATATTTTAAATTAAGAAGTAAAACGAAAATAAAAAAAATATTTTGCACTCACCATGGATCAAACTCAAACGCCCATAGATGTAAGACAAGTTGCTTCACCACTGCTCCAACCCAAGAGGTTGAGAAATTTAGTATATATGTCGTCTCTTGAAGAGACGACTTCCACGCTTTTTTTTTTAAATGCAACGTAGATCGTTTCTTTAAGTGACGACCTTAAAACTACAATATTAATATAAATAGTATGGAAACTACTATATTTTTATAATAAGTTTCAAAAACTACAATATTAATAAAAAAAAATCCTCCTTTGAATTACTTACTAATTTAAACACTTTTGAAAAGAATATTTTTAATAAAAATATTATTATATCTTACAACATTTTTCAAAATTATTTTAAATAAAATATGTATTTCGCTGCACTAAATTAAAAAATGATTCTATTAATTATAATTATATTTTTATTTTTTATTACATATTTTGAAGATTTTCAATTAATCACTTTAAAGTCATTTTTGGATAATCCATTAATCAAGTGTTTGTTCAAAAAAAGTTTTTAAATTAATTCAATGTTTAAACACTTTTTATTTATTAAGATTTTTTTAAAAAACCACTTTTGATCCCATAAAATTACTCAATAAGCTATATTAAACACATTTTAAATTATTAATTTTTTTAAAAGTGTTTATAGAAAAATTAATTTGGTTCAAAATCATTTTTTTCACAAATTATTCCAAACACACTATTAGCCTGATTTGTTTTACTTTTCCAAACACAAAGTCTTTTTTAACCAATGAATACATATTGATAACCATATTGGAGGCCGGCAAGAACCATTTGTATAAGCCATTGTCCTTTGTTTGGTTTATTAGGGTATAATGTAACATAAAATTGTTGGCGTTTTGCCTAATGAGATTAAGAAAGGAGGAGGAAGAGGGCACGAGAATTTTGGCATGGTCTTCTTAACATTTCTTCATTGTTTTATCTAATACACATGGAATAAACTTGTGAACATTCCTTTTGATTATCGACGAAAACTATTATTTTAGGCCCCGTTTGATAACCATTTGATTTTTGGTTTTTGGTTTTTAAAAATTAAGCCTATAAATGCTACTCCCACCTATGGTTTTACTTGTTTTGTCATATACTTTTTGCCTATGTTTTAAAAAACCAAGCCATGTTTTGAAAACTAAAAAAAGTAGTTTTCAAAAACTTGTTTTTGTTTTTAGAATTTGGCTAAGAATTCAAATACTTCCTTAAGGGAGGTGAAAACCATTATAGAGAAATTGGGGGAAAACAAGCTTAATTTTCAAAAACCAAAAACCAAAAACCAAATGGTTATCAAACGGGGCCTTAGTTTATTTAAGTGCATCCAATAGTAGTAGTTCGAGAGAGCAACTGCCCTCGATCTAAACATTAGTAATTTTTCTTTTAAAGTTGTAGGTCAAATCCTCACATCTTGTGTTTGAATATATAGTAATACTAAAACAAAACGGTATTTGTTTTTTGTGTTAAGAAGATTATATGTATTTAAAAGATTTACATTTACTATGAACCTATTAAGTTTTAATTAGTCTAATTCTTATTTAACCAGATATATCCAAGAGACTAACTAAACATAGTTTAAGTGTGGTTAGACATTAATATCTCTCTTTGTGGGGTTGTAGATTCAAATCATCTTTCCACCAATTCTTCCCAAATTAGCATGGATAGTTTAGGGTCTGTTTGGTAGACAATTTAGATTCTGTTTTATGTTTCCAGATTCACTGAATTCAGTTCATCTATGTTTGGCAAATGTGTTTTCAAATACTGTTTCTAATGAAAGTCTTCTTCTTTCTATTGTGAGGTGAAATTTGTTCAACGCCTTTTACAAATTCTCCACCTTTGGACAAAATTTAGCTCCAAGCTTTTGAATCAGACTATTAGAGGGCTGGGGAATCTACCACTTTGAGCAAGCTTAAGCAGTGGTCAAACATAGCACGAGTTACAGGTTTGGTTAATATGTCTTACTGCATTTTCATCAGTACTAATCTTTAGGACTCTTATAGTACCCTTCTCAATGGTTGCTCTGATAAAATGCAATTTAACGTCCACATGCTTTGACCTCTCATGAAATTGTTGATTCCCTTGTTAAGTAGATAGAACCCTAATTATCACATGATCGATATATGTTGAAAATACAAACAAAGTCCTACATTGGCTACATAAGGGGAAGATCATGGGTATATGAGTGAGGACAACCTTCTCCATATTGGGACAAAACCTCACACTACTACCGCATGAATAAGCAGAAAAATAACTGAGAAATTAAAAGAAAACACCAAAATAAGAAACAAAAGAATTTACATGGAAAAACTCCAAAACAGGAGAAAAAAACTACGGACATAAAGAAAATCCACTGTGTGAAAAATTATTACAATCACACAAAATTCTCTCCCCAATTCCAATTACAAAAAATACTCTCGCAAAGCTTTATACCACTCACACCCTTTTCCCTACTCTTAAACAAGAGAATACAAAGAGGATATTTAACTAAATTTAGTACATCAAGCTTAAACTGTTTCTAACTGGGATGATTGGAAACCAAAGCCATGGGCTCCTTTTATAGTACTTGGAGCCCATCACTTCCTTGCACATTTTCGATATGGGACAACTACTTTTCTAATATATTGCCAAAAAAACCCTACAAAATCCATCTTGGAAAGATATTTGAAGAATCCACAGCTCTCGTTGCATCATTATCTTCACCGACAATCATAATCTTCAACACTGAGAATTATAACCTACCCCACTATAAAAGTAGACTACTTGGAATGTCACCTTCCAAGACTTTTCTTCTTTGTCATATGTCGATAAACCTTACTGAAATTTATGGTCCAACTTCTACCTACTTGGCTCACCCGAAAGTTCTTCAGCCATTGACATAATATCTACCACACACACCTTGCATAACCGCCAAGCCAATGTCCGTGTGCAAACTTGTGGAATCGCTGACATCATATCCTCTATCATGGCAAAGCGGACATACCATGAGGATGAATTCTGTCTTTCTTTAGAGGAAGTCACCATCTCCCCTGACGAGAGATACCATGTCAGCATCTGACCTAGAGTCCTTTGACAAACTTGTTATGTTAGGAAAATTCCTTTTCATGTGTCCAGACTATCTGCATTTCCAACAAGCTTTTTTTTTTTGCATGAAGTTTTTCTTCTTCTTCCAATTGATAGCTTCCAGTGCTGAATCCTCTTGTGAAGTACACTTGTCACTCTTCAGCATTCTTTCCTCTGATAGAAGTTTACTAGTAGCTTCAACAAAATTTAAAGTCTTCTTTGTTGGGATATTTTCCAAGAATACGGACGAAGATGAACATTGAAGCCTTCAAGACTAATTGTTTTCTTTTCAATATATCTGTTTTCTTTCCGATATATCTGTTTTCTTCTTTCAAACTCTAGTACATGTAGAGATTGAGCATTATGTAATCAAATTATTGCATTTCAATACTATTGCTTTTTATGATATTATTTTTTTTGTTTTAAAATGATACTATAATGAGCTATCAAGTAGTATAGAAATAAATAAATAAGAGAAAAAATATATTTTTCAGAGTTTTGCTGACGCACATTGCGTCTACAAAAGTAAACTTCTCTCAATGCATAGATTAGTCATTAGTCTTCGGGAGAAACTTTTTCCCGATGCAATGCATTGCCTGGAGAAGTTTGTTTTTTCCAACACAACGCCATTTTCGTCGGGAAGTGGCTTTCCCAACGGCTCTATGCCGACAAAATTGCCGACAAAATATTTTCGTTGGCCAAGACTTTTTTTGAAGCAATGCATTCTTTTTTCAACGCTTTGTTGCGTCGGAAAAAGTGAAAAGTCTTGTAGTGACAACCCATGTTATTAAAAGTCCAAGACTTTTGATAGCATTTTTTGTTAGCTATAGAAAATGCTATAAAAAACCATAAGAATAGCCTACTTACCTTGCTACGAAAAAAATCTATTATAGTGTTTGTAATAAGTTTCTATAGCTAATAAAGTACGCTACCATAACTTTCTTATAGCACTTTTTAAATGCTATTATAAGTTTCTATAGGTTTTTTCACACTCGATTAGGAGATTTTATAGCTTTTTTTTACGTCATTACAAGTTCTTATATCTTTTTCTTGTTAATTAATATATATTACGAATTGTCATAATGGCCATTTTTATTATTTCTAGTGGTGCTATAAACCATTACAATCATATTCATCAAATAGTATGTAAAATGATAAAACATCACAACTTCCATCTCATAATTGAAATTTTGTAATTCATTACACCACAAAATAACATATTTAATAAGTAGTGTGTCCAACACAATAAAATAAATTCCCAAAGTACTTTCTGACAAGTGAGTGAACAAAATACAAAATTCACCTTTTCAAAATTAAAGTAATATGGAGGAAACTTCAAGGGCCAAGTGAGTCATTATCTCCATCCATTCGCAAAGCCTCTCATTTCATTCACAAAAGCTGCACATACTAAGAAAGCGAGAAATTACTTGAGAATTTATTTTATGACTTTGAATTTAATAATCCATACTAATTCTTTGTTACTTCTAATGCTTTGCCAAACTAGTTACACCAGCCAACAAAATTCACCCACACCAAACATGTGAACCTGATTTATGCATTAAAAGCAACAAGAATAGAGGAAGTAAAGAAAACCAGCATAATGCCAATGAAGTTCCACCTCTTATGAGAGGCCCAAGATCTATAAAGTACAAAAACATCCAAATTCAAAGCTTAAACTTGTTGTAAAACAAATAAGACCACAAAGAGAGACACCAAATTTGAAACATTTCAACATTTTTAGGACAAGAGGAGAGAAAGGATAGATAGTTGAAGAAGTACCTATCTGTTATGGGTAAAATTAGACCACCAAGATGGGCTAAGAAAGATGCTACAATAAAGGGCAAAATGGAAAAATAAGCCCAATATATAATCAAAATGAACTAAATCCGAGCGAAAACTAGACCAGAGAGTGAGAAAAAGAAGAAATTGGCTTAGGCCGAAGCCCAAGCTCGTGGACGGCCTCAGCTGACCACGTGGCAAGGCCCACTTTTGGGCCTTTCCTTCGTCTCCCTTGGCTTGTGTACCTTTGATCCAGTCCGATCTAGTCCTTTCGAACCCAATTCTGTGAGGAAACCCACCAAAACTCTAGGAATGAGGTATTTAAACTCTCTCTTGAAGAGAGAGGGGTAAGTTAATTTTCATTTTTATCCCAGCCGCCTAAACTCTCTTAGAACTCCTAAATTCTCTCTAAATTCTCTTTGACTTAAGCATCGGAGCCTGTGTGGCCTACACCACATCGATACCTAGGTTTCACTTGTCTTGCAGGTCAAACTCTTCGCTTGAACTATAAATTCACCGTCGTTGTCACGTGGAGGTCAGGTGAGATTTCTCCTGCCTAAAATTTGGCAACAACACTTCCTAAAGCAAATTTTCACTTCATTTCCATACCTCTTTTATCTGCAATTTCTTCTTTAGCTTAATTGTTTTGTAATTTTCATTATGGTGTGTATTTACCTTATTTATATCTTTATTTCTGTGAGCATGAACTAATTGTTGGGATTTATGCCCTAAAGTCTTGTAATTAATGATTTATTTAATAATTAATAATAAATTTGATTATTTTATTTGCAATATAATATTATCCATTATATGAAAAATCCAAGGTTATTAGTGTAATCTTGAACAATATATGGTTAACATACGTGAGGATCATGTTCAAGAAATAACTTAAAGGGTCATAATATATGGATAAGGTTGGGTGCCTTATCCTAGTAACACTATTGATACGATCGACTTTGTAATAGTTACAAATGATTTGATCCAAATCGTTCATGTGGAGACATGTGAGTGGGGGTATCTTATACAATGAATTTGTATAAGACTGGACCACGAAATATTTAATCTCTCTTTATAAATCCGTAAATTGAGAAGATTAATATTTCATCAGGATGATCATATGCGACTCGATCTTAATCCTGAGTGAGTTATGAACTCTTGCCTGTAAGGGCTTGTCCCTTGATTTGCATGGGTGAGAGTGGCTTTTGTAGCCGATTCAATAAGCCTACCATTTTAGGGACTTGACCAAATAGGGAGCTGGGAACATAATCTCACAAGATGAAATTCCCTCATTCCCATATAGGGTAAGTAGATGAATAGTTCTCTTAAGTGCTGATTTCGGGACTTGAACAATGAGGCCCCACCCTCTCACTTGCCCAAGAGGGACTTAGTGGTAAAATGGACTTTTGACCTAGCTGTAATTACGAACAACTGGTAAATGATCGACTTGCATGTAATGATTATATCTATGGACACAACTTGTCCTATAGTGCATAAGAGTGCAACTTTAGGTCTATAGTGGAGTGACCCTAGAGTTAATGAATGAAAATTAATTAATTAAAGAGTTTAATTAATTAATTTTGTATCATTGGAGCTTATAATCTGTAGATCAATAAGGTCCCCTTGCTAGCTCATAGTAACACTAAAAGATCAATTTTGTTGAAAGAAAAATTTGAAATGTTCAAATTAATATTTAATTTGAAGTGTTCAAATTAATATTTAATATATTAGATATATTAAATGTAAAAGAGGAAAATATATTTATTGTATTTGATACGTTAAATATTAAAATTTGAAATGTTCAAATTAATATTTAATTTGAAGTATACAAATTAATATTTAATATATTATATATAAAAGATGAAAATATATTTATTGTATTTGATACATTAAATATTAAAATAATTAATGTATATTAGATACATTAAATAAAAGATATTGATAAAATTTGAATAAGATTCAAATAAATAAATATCGTAGGAGATTTGAATGAGATTCAAATAAGTATAAGATATATTTTAATATATTAGATATTAAAATATAATATTTTAATTATGACAAAGATGTGCCCTTGATCTCTATAAATAGGACCCTTGGGTTGAGCCATTAGAGATAACACACATCTCTTGAGAATTAGAGAATTATCTCTAGACCTCTTCCTCTCCAATCCCTTTATGGATTTTCTTTCAAGAGGCTCCCACAAGTCTTGGTCCTGTGTTCGAGTCATAGCCAGGAAGATATTGTGAAGGAGATGACCCGCCAAAAATATCTTCATATTTATCTCAAATGTATGTTTTGCTTAGCCTAAAATATTTTTTTGTTTAATTCTAAAATAAAATCAAATTCAATTCCAACGTTTCCGCTGTGGGTTTAATTCAATTATTCCCGTCATTAATTTTCTTTAGGCAAAGGTTAGGGAAAGTTGTATTAAATTGATGTAATTACTATGTCAGCGTTTGTTATTTTAATCTAGTTTGGGTGTTCTTATTGCATTATATTTTAGATTAAGTTTGGCTTACTTCATCCTGATAATTCTCATTTGTGAAGATTATTTGGTCTTTATACTTAGTTATTCTTGTTATTTTATGTGTATTATGAGATTAAAAAAAAGTTAGCAAAAAGTTGGTTTTAATTGAATTATTGTTGGAAGCCTTTTAACTTAAGTATATGGAGAAACGAAAGCAAAAGAAAATGAAAACCACACTTACTTGATGTTTTTGTGCGGGAATTTGAAGAATGTAACAGAAATGTAATTGCATTACAATTGCAATTCTAGTAGATTTGAAAAACAATGCAATAGAAATGCAATTGCATTTCTGCATAAATCTGGAAAACGCACCAAACACGTATGGGACTAGCGTAATTTTGGGGATTTTATGCCATTCTTCTCCACAAATTCATCAAGGAAAGTTGACCCAAGCTGCACATAAACAAATATGGAAACCCTAGCCCATAAAGCTTATAAAAGAATGAAGAAATGGAGGCAATGGAGTATGAGTTTTTCAGTCAAGAAAGAGTCCATCGTTTTGTTGTTTTCATTTTATTTTGCTACTGTTTTTTCTTTCGTTCCATACCTGTGAAGCTCCGAAGCTTAATCCTACCTCAACGAAAGTTAGAGGTGGTAAAGACCCAATCACCTTTGAAGAAAGAGTGATTGTGTCGATTAAGCAAGGAGTGAAACGGGTCTCTTTATTTGTTCTTCACGTTAGATTCTGTTTTGTTCATTTCATTTCATAGGAAGTTTTAATTGCTGTTATTTCTTTTCCATTGTAATTCTCTTGCTATAATAGTTTAGTTTCCCACGCTTTGTTATACGTTGTTGAATGTTAGTGTTCATTATAATAGAATTACTATTTATTTGAATCTTTATTGAACCCGAAATTCTTCTCTTTCACTTTTCAATTTTATTATGAATTATCAACCCTCCAACTTACTATTTTTTTACACTTTTCATGATGAGCAAAATTTCTTTTAGGGGTACAAGTTGGTGAATGCCCTAGAGGAAAAATATAAAGCTTAAAAGCACATACAATCTAGCTAACACTTGAACTTTGTTTGTTTTGTTGAATTTAATGTTGGGTAAGCCTAGCTGGCCATCTAGTGTTGCTTGTCAAGCATAAACTTAATACTGAAAAGGTTAATCGTAGAAATATAGGTTTAATCACTTAGACTCCTAAAGATTTTGAAGCAAAATTAAATAGGAGTCAAATTCGGTTTACTTAGTTTTCTTGTGTTAGCTACGATTGCAATTGCATTTTAGTTGCATTTCTTTCCAAAGGGGCATGAGCAGCTTGAATTCCCTTTTTCATACTTATTGGTTTTTGGTCGGTATATTCGCTACACGCAAGTGCACGTGATCGAAGTAATAAAGAAACTGGAAGTATTCCAGAGTATCGTACCCAAGGGAACGGGGTTTAATAAAACGAATTTTAGTTGGCACAAAATTGTTGAAAAATGGCAACTTTAAGTAACCGTGGGTGAAAAGTTTTGTGAGGTGTTTTCACTAAAAGAAAATTATTTGAAAATTCAATGGAAATGAAAAAGGGATTCAAGTTGCTAATGCCCCTTTGGAAAGAAAATGCAACAAGAAAGCAATTGCAATCGTAGCTAACTCAAGAACTAAGTAAACCGAATTCAACTCCTATTCGACCTTCTATGAAGTATCTTTAGGAGACTAAGTGATTAAACCTATATTTCTATGGCTAATCTAACTTAGATATTTTTGCGCACAGTTCTAGTGGTTTTGGAGTCTTGCCCTATGTCTAGGGTCGATGTTTCAGACTTATGTCTAAGCCTTTTCCTCCATTGCTTTTGCGACATCCGCTTCCCTTAACCCTTTCGGTATTAAGTTATAGCTTGGCAAACAACACTAGATGGCCAACTAGGTTTACCCAACAATTAACTCACCAAAAGCAAACTAGAGTTTAAGAATTAGCTAGATTGTTTTGCTCTCGAGCTTTACATCTTTCCTCTAGGGCATTCACAAACTTGAATCCCAAAGGAAATTTAGCTTTTCATAATGGAATAAATTGAAAACAGTAAATGTAAATTAGTAAAATCCATTGGTACAATCAAGGTAAACAATGCAATCAAATTGAAAATACAAAGCAATTCAGTAGCTTAAAGGAACAAGTTAAAAAATTCATGATACAAAATTAACTCAAAGAAACTTGTATATAAGTAGAAATTGAAGTACAATGGGCCTCCAAATTAAACTTGCTACTAAATTAAAATTATTGAATTGAGAATTCAACAACCCGTAGCTACTAACTCAAGTAATTGAAATTAAACTTGCTGAAAATCAACAGACCAGTATGCTCCTTCCAAGATTAAAAAAAAACAGAAGCTAATTTACTGAAATTGAAAAACAAACTAGTAGCTAATTAACAAAAATTCAAGAACAAAGTGCAGAAATCGAAGAAAATAATCCATCCTAAAAACCCATTTCTCTTCGGCTCAATCGAGCAAGATTGCCCTTAACCACTACCAACTTTCGTTGTTGTGGGATTGAAGAGAGTTTAGAGATGGAGATGTAGAAGAAAATACAATAAAAACAGTAACTTAATAATGAAAATAAAAAAACTGCAGTAGGCTTCCAAAAACCCAAAAACATAACGTTGTTTTCTTCAAAAATCGAGCTCAATCGAATAAGTATTTGCTTTTTACCAACATCAACTTCGTTGAGATGGGATTAAGGAAGAGATTCGGATTAAGATGAAGAAGAAATTAATACAAACAGCAACTAAAAAAAACTACAAATGAAAATTGCAGAAAGTAAGAAAACCCAAAAAACGTGAACAAAAATCTTCTCCAATCGAGCTCTCTTTGTTCGGCTTCTTTGTTCAATATTTATAGGGATATCATGCTAGGGTTTTCCTCTTGGTTGATGGACAATCATGGCTAATCATCTTGCTGAATTCGTGGGTCAATTTTCCTTCAAAATCCCGAAATTCTCGTTTTTTTACTTAAATTCCAGATCTACCAGATTGCAATTGCATAGCAATTGCACTGCAGTTGCATTCCACGAAAATCCTGCATCAAAACATTAAGTAAGTGTGAATTTTTTTTCTTCTTTTGTTTTCTTATCTCAACTTACTTAATTTAAAGGTCTTCCATCAATCATGTGATTAAATTCAAGCATTTTTTTTATTTTTCATCAAATAATATGAATAAAAATCACAAATATAACTAAGTTTAAAGGCCAAATAATCCTCATGAATGAGAATTATCAGTTTTTCAATTTATTTTTTAGCAACAACACCTTTCCACATTTTTTAACCTTGGTTATCGAAATTGCAATTTGAGAACGATTTTGCTATCTTTTGAATTTTGTTGTATCCGTTCCCTGTGGGATCGATATTTTGGAGTACTTCCAATTTTATATTACTTGCATTGACAATGTGCACTTGCACTGGACTGGAGCTTCATTTTTAAACTAAAAATCTTTTCTTAAAGCCCCCACATTTCAGTTCGATCACATCCATCACTATTTTCTTTTATTGTGGAAAATAGAGGTTATCAGATTGCTTCAAATCACATTAGCATTGATTAAGAGTTGCACTCTCAATTAAGTGAGCAGATTACGGATAATCACTCATTTAGTGCACTAATAGATGTGTTAAAGCATGCTGTAGTCATAAATGGGAATTTAAGCTGCTGAGTTAGGTATTTTGGAAAGGCATTGTGAGTACATTTAGTGGATTAAAGCAGCATAAGTTTTTCTATAGCATATTTGCACTAGCGAAGTATAATAACCCCTAATCCAAGCCCATTTTCTTGCAATTTTGCACACTGTGTCTTTGACCCTCACTACTATCAATTTCTACTTTAAGCCAAGTCGAACTTTTATTTTTATGTGCAACCTCGACCTTTAGGATTAATATGAAAATTCAATTGGTTACCTACTAAATCACTTAGAATTAACTTAAGCACTAATTTAACTTACTTGGGAGACACTCTTACTTATCACTTGCTGCATGTTGACTTGTGTATACTTGCACATGTATATTGTTTAAGCTACACTATTGTTGAGTGAGTTTGCATCAGAGTTGTTAAACTATTACAATGAAATACATAATGCAATCATACATCAAACCTAGAATCCCGACTTATGGTTGCCTCACCATTACATAACCCATGACTCTTCTGGAGAAGACAAAGTATTATAAAATGTCTAAAGAATTACCAGAGAAAACTCTCACTCTCCACACCTCACACTCTCACACACTCATTAATTTTTTGATGTACTTATATACCTTAAAAAAATGGCCATCCCTGAAGCATGTATTACCCCTTAATTATGTTAAAAGGTGACACCAGTCATCTGTCATGGTGTGCATGCTACATCAGGTGATTCATCAAAGTTTAGGAGATCGAGCACGTAAGACATGAGAATTTTTCTAGTCCTACCATAGTAGGGAACCTCTCCATACCTCTTCCTTTCCATGGCTGCCACATGACTCCTTTTTAAATATAAAATTCTACATAAATTTAATGGGACCAACAGTTTGTTGGAGAAAAAGAGAATCACGATTGTTTGAGGTTTTTTAAGATGGGTAAGTTTCTCTCTCCTATTTATATTTATTATTTAAAAAAATTAATATTGGTTTTTTTATCTTCTTTATTCATTTTCGTCTTCTATTTTTATTTTTTACATTCATCTTCCCTTTTTAAGACGTGTAAAAGTTTTTCTCTCCTATGTAACTCTTTATCTTCTTTAATCTTTTTTTCTTTCTTCTCACTAATAGTTTAAAATTTATTCAACAGTTTCATCTTCTTCTTTTAGTAGAGGAGAAAGCTTAACATGCTAGAAAGGATGCTAGAAAGGATTAAAAGAAGAAGATGAAAGTGATGGATAAATTTTAAACTATTAGTGAAGAAAATTTTTTTAAAAAAAATAATTAAAGAAGATAAAGAGTCATAGGAGAGAGAAACTTTTACACATCTTAAAAGGAGAAGATGAAAGGAAAAAATAAAAATAGAAGAAAATATGATTAAAGAAGATAAAAAACCAATATTAAAAAAAGTAATAATAAATATAAATAGGAGAGAGAAACTTACCCTAAAAAACTTCAAACAATTGTGATTCTTTTTTTTTTTCCAGTATATTTGGGTCCATTAAATTTATGTAGAATTTTAATTTTAAAAAGAATGAGTCATGGGACAACCATGGAAATGATGTTTAAAGTTAAACATATTTTTTAATGATAAGTTATACACATTCATGAGTTATAGTTTTATTAAGTATGTTAATGTATTTAGAAGTTTTTGGATAGGAGTTAAAAACATTTTTGTATTTGAATTGGTTGTTTAGGATGAGTTAGTATGAGAGTTATATATGTTCATAAAGGTAAATAAGTTATTCATGAAATTACGTATAGGATGGGAGTTATAAGATCTAGATTTTTCTATGAGTCTTATAAATGTGATGTCTTGGTATGTGTTGTATCATCAAGTAAGTGGAGAAGAAGAAAATCAAAGTGAATTTGAGAGAAAAGTGTGAACCAAGTTTGTAGCTTCTTGAATAGTTTTTTCAATACAAGTGAATTATTTTTCTTAAATATTCATTATTTGATCATTTTGATGACAATAATTCAAATTCTAATTCATCAAGAGGTCGTGGAAGACAAAATTATTCAAGGCCATATGGAGGAAGATCAAATAATGGCAGAAAGTATAACAAAAGTCAAGTGGAATGTTATAATTGTCATAAATTTGGTCATTATTCTTGGGAATGCAGAAATAAAGTTGAAGAAAATGCCCACTATGTGGAGTAAGACGTTAAAAGTAGTGAGCCATCTTTGCTTCTAGCATGCAAATGTGAAGAGACATGTGAAAATAATTCGTGGTATCTTGATAGTGGTGCAAGCAATCACATGTGTGGAAGTAAATCAATGTTCGTGGAACTTGATGAATCCGTTGGTGGAAATATCGTATTTGGTGATGCTACAAAAATTCCTGTGAAAGGAAAATGTAAGATTTTAATCAACTTGAAGAATGGTAAGCATGAGTTTATCTCTAATGTCTATTATGTGCCAAATATGAAGAACAATATTTTGAGTTTGGGACAACTCCTAGAGAAAGGCTATAATATTTTGATGAAGGATTATAGTCTTTCAAAAAAGGACCATCGTGATAATATGATTGCTAAAGTGCAAATGACGAAGAACAGAATGTTTTTATTAAACATTCAAACTGATGTTGCAAAATGTTTGAAATCATGTTTGAAAGATCCATCTTGGATTTGACACTTGAGATTTGGGCATTTGAACTTTGATAGCTTGAGATTTAGTCAGGAAGGACATGGTGAAAGGATTGCCATATGTAAAACATCCAGATCAATTTTGTGAAGGTTGTCTTTACGACATGCAATCGAGAAAGAATTTTCCACAAGAATCTTCTTCAAGAGCAAGGAGACCATTAGAGCTTGTTCACACTGATATTTGTGGATCGATCAAGCCAAGTTCTTTCGGTAAGAATAATTATTTCTTATTGTTTATTGATGATTTTAGTCGAAAAACTTGGGTTTATTTTGTCAAGAAGAAATCAGAGGTATTTAGCATGTTCAAGAGATTTAAAGCTCTTGTTGAAAAAGAAAATGGTCTTTACATAAAAGCTTTGAGATCAGATAGAGGGGGAAAATTCACATCAAATCTTTGAATTCACTTCAAATGAATTCAAAGATTTTTGTGAAGAAAATGGAATTTGTCGCCCTATGATAGTTCCATGGACTCCACAACAAAATGGTGTTGTTGAGAGGAAGAACATAACGATACTCAATATGGCTCGAAGCATGTTAAAGAGTAAAAAGATGCCAGAAGAATTTTGGGCACAAGCTGTTGAAGGTGTTGTTTACTTGTCAAATCGTTCCCCCACTAGAAGTTTGTGGAACAAAACTCCTCAACAAGCTTGGACTGGAAGAAAGCCATCTATTGCTCATCTGAGAGTATTTGGGAGTATAGCTTATGCACATATACCAGATCAAAAGTGCAATAAGCTTGATGATAAAGTGAGAAGCACGTTTTCATTGGATATAATGCAAGCTCAAAAGGCTACAAGATTTATAATCTTGCTACAAAGAAGATGGTGGTAAGCAGAGATGTCGTGTTAGATGAGGATGCATTATGGAGTTGGAATGATGAACCGAAGACTACAAGTTCCTATTTTTTCTCGAAGATGATGATGGTGGTAGTAACATTGCTTTACCATCAACACCACCTACATCGCGAGTCATTCCACAACAAAGCACACCTTCATCGTCTACAAGTTCAAGTGAAGGGCCTTGTGGCATGAAAAGTTTGCAAGACATATATGATGAAACTGAAGAGTTAAGTCAAAGTTTCAGTGATCTTACTCGTTTTTGTCTTTTTGGTGACAGTGAACCTTTAAATTTTGAAGAAGCTTCACAAGATGAAAAATGAAAGACTGCTATGGATGAGGAGATGAAGGCCATAAAGAAGAATGATACATGGGAACTTTCTACTCTTCCAAGTGAAAAGAAAGTAGTAGGTGTCAAATGGATATTCAAGACAAAAAGAAATGAAAAAGGAGAAGTAGAGAGACATAAAGCAAGATTAGTTGCGAAAGACTATTATCAAAGAAAGGGAATTGATTATGATGAACTGTTTGCTCTTGTAGCTCGCATGGAGACCATAAGGTTATTAATTGCATTTGCTACTCAAAATAAATAGAAGATCTTTCAGATGGATGTCAAATCAGCATTTTTAAATTGATATCTTGAATAAGAAAT
Source organism: Trichosanthes truncata (assembly GCA_033996785.1). NCBI lineage: Eukaryota > Viridiplantae > Streptophyta > Magnoliopsida > Cucurbitales > Cucurbitaceae > Trichosanthes > Trichosanthes truncata. The sequence continues at coordinate 24,659,409 of MU867261.1, forward strand.
CTACTTGGAACAACCTCTTGGTTATTCTGTGAAAGATCATAAAGATAAAGTTCTAAAATTAAAGAAGACCTTATACGGATTGAAACAAGCGCCAAGAATGTGGAATAGCATAATCAACAAATATTTCCTTGATAATGGGTATTTGAAATGCCCCTATGAACATTCTCTTTATATTAAGGCTAATGGTCGTGGAGATATTTTGTTGGTTTGCCTATATGTGGATGACTTAATTTTTACAGAAAATTGTGCAAGCATGTTTGAAGATCTCAATAAGGCAATGATCCAAGAATTTGAAATGACAGATATTGGAATTATGTCATATTATCTTGGCATCGAGGTAAAGCAGTCGGAGGAAGGTATTTTCATCTCTCAAGAACGATATACTAGAGAAATTCTTGAGAAATTCAAGATGTTCAATTCTAAACCTGTCATAACTCTGATGGAAACTGTGACAAAACTGTCTAAATATGAAGATGGAAATGTTGTAGATCCTTCATATTTCAAAAGTTTAATTGGAAGTTTGAGATATTTAACTTCCACAAGGCCAAGTATTCTTTTCATTGTTGGATTGGTGAGTCGGATTATGGAATCTCCTACAACGACTCATTTAAAAGTGGCAAAGACAATTCTTTGTTATCTCAAAGGTACGGTTGACTATGGATTATTTTATACATCGTCTAAAGAATTCAAGCTTGAAGGTTATTGTGATAGTGATTGAGCTGGAGATCTTAATGATCAAAAAAGTACAAGTGGATATGTATTTTTTGTTGGTAACACATCTTTTACTTGGAGTTCTAAGAAGCAACCTATTGTGACATTATCTACTTGTGAGGTAGAATATGTTACTGCAGTATCATGTGTTTGTCATGTAGTTTGGTTGAGAAATTTGCTTCAATCGGTTGGAATTTTGCAAGAGGACACAACTGTGATCCATGTGGATAATAAGTCCACATTTGCTCTAGCCAAAAATCCAGTGTCCCATGATCGAAGTAAGCACATTGATACAAGATTTCATTTTATCAGAGATTACATTTCAAGAAAGGAGATTTGAGTTGAATATGTGAAGACAGAAGATCAAATTGCAGATATTTTCACAAAGCCACTCAAGATTGATGTGTTTAACACATTGAGAACCTTGCTTGGAGTTTTCAGAAAAACATGTTTAAAGGGAGATGTTGAAAGTTGAACATATTTTTTAATGGTAAGTTATACACATTCTTGAGTTATAGTTTAATTAAGTATATTAATGTACTTAGAATTTTTTGGATAGGAGTTAAGAAATTTTTTGTATTTGAATTGGTTGTTTAGGATGAGTTAATATGAGAGTTATATATGTTCATAAAGGTAAATAAGTTAGTCATGAAATTAAGTATGGGATGGGAGTTATAAGATCTAGATTTTTCCATGAGTCCTATAAATATGATGTCTTGGTATGTGTTGTATCATCAAGTAAGTGGAGAAGAAGAAAATCAAAGTGAATTTGAGAGAAAAGTGTGAACTAAGTTTGTAGCTTCTTGAATAGTTTTTTCAATACAAGTGATTATTTTTCTCAAATATTCCTTGTTTGATTGTTTATTTGTGAGTGTCCATCACATGCTTCCAACAAAGGAAGAGGTATGGAGAAATTCTCTACTATTGTAGGACTAGATAAATTAATACACATCAGCTCCCTTTAAACCACATCTGCAAGTTGTGACAACTCAGCTTGCGAAGCTCAACAACTTGATTTCTACCATCAATATCAACAAGGATAAAACTTACTTGATACTTGGGCTACACCTTGTATCTGCAGCCCAGGAATGATCAAAAGTGAAACTAAAGCATAAAAGAGTCTAAGTTGAAGGAATGAACATTTCATTCCGCAGTGGAAGCATTGGATTGCTTTGATTTTATTTAAAATTAAACTAAAAAATAAGATTAAGTAAACTTACTTGGAGTAAATATGGAGATATTTCTGACATGTCTTTATCTCCTCCACAAAGTCTTCCTAGCTATGACTCGAACACAGGACCAAGGCTTGTGGGAATCTCTTGAAAGAAAATCCACAAGGGATTGGAGAGGAAGAAGTCTAGAGAGAATTCTCTAAATCTCTATTGAGGAGATGTGTATTATGTCTAATGACTCCTATTTATAGAGACCAAGGGTAAATCTTTGCCAAAATTAAAATATTATATTTTAATATCTAATATATTAAAATATATCTTATACATATTTGAATCTCATTCAAATCTCCTACAGTATTTATTTATTTGAATCTTATTTAAATTTTATAAATATCTTTTATTTAATGTATAAAATATACATTAATTATTTTAATATTTAATGTATCAAATACAATAAATATATTTTCATCTTTTATATTTAATATATCTAATATATTAAATATTAATTTGAACACTTCAAATTAAATATTAATTCGAACATTTCAAATTTTAATATTTAATGTATCAAATGCAATAAATATACTTTCCTCTTTTATATTTAATATATTAAATATTAATTTGAACACTTCAAATTAATATTAATTTAAACATTTCAAATTTTTCTTTCAACTAAATTGATCTTTTAGTGTTACTATGAGCTAGCAAGGGAACCTTATGGACCTACAGATTATAAGCTCCAATGATACAAATTTAATTAATTAAACTCTTTAATTAATTAATTTTCATTCATTAATTATAGGTCACACCACTATAGACCTAGGGTTTCACTCTTATTCATTGTAGGACAAGTTGTGTCCATAGATATAATCATTACATGCAAGTTGATCATTCATGAGTTGTTCGTAATTACAACTGGGTCAAAAGTCCATTTTGCCCCTATAATTACATCTTGCACCTTAAGTACCACTTATCCTCTAGTGAACAATCTGTTTATAATCTAATTATAAACTAAGTCCCTCTCGGGCCAGTGAGAGGGTGGGGCCCTATTGTTCAAGTCCCGAAATCAGCACTTACCCTATATGGGAAGAAGTGAATTCCATCTTGTGAGATTATGTTCCCAGCTCCCTATTTGGTCAAGTCCCTAAAATGGTAGGCATATTGAATCGGCTATAAAAGTCACTCTCACCCATGCAAATCAAAGGACAAGCCCCCACAGGCAGGAGTTCATAACTCACTCAGGATTAAGATCGAATCGCATATGATCATCTTGATGAAATATTAATCTTCTCAATTAACGGATTTATAAAGAGAGATTAAATATTTCGTGGTCCAATCTTATACAAACTCATTGTATAAGATACCCCCACTCACATGTCTCCACATGAATGATTTAGATCAAATTATTTGTAACTATTACAAAGTGGGTCGTATCAATAGTGTTACCAAGATAAGGCACCCAACTTTATCCATATACTATGACCCTTTAGGTTATTTTTTGAACATGATCATCTCGTATGTCAATCACATACTGTTCAAAATTACACTAGTAACATTGGATTTTTCATATAATGGATAATATTATATTGCAAATAAAATAATCAAAATAATTATAAATTATTAAATAAATCATTAATTACGAGGCTTTATGGCATAAATCTTGACAAGTGAGAGGGTGGGGCCCCATTTTTCAAGTCCCAAAATCAACACTTAAGGGAACTACTCATCTACTTACCCTATATGGGAATGAGTGAATTCCATCTTGTGAGATTATGTTCCCAACTCCCTATTTAGTCAAGTTCCCAAAATGGTAGGCATATTGAATCAGCTACAAAAGCCACTCTCACCCATGCAAATCAAAGGACAAGCCCCTACAGGCAGGAGTTCATAACTCACTTCGTATTAAGATCAAGTCGCATATGATCATCCTGATGAAATATTAATCTTCTCAATTAACGAATTTATAAAGAGAGATTAAATATTTCGTGGTCTAGTCTTATACAAACTCATTGTACAAGATATCCCCACTCACATGTCTCCACATGAACGATTTGGATCAAATCATTTGTAATTATTACAAAGTTGGTCGTATCAATAGTGTTACCAAGATAAGGCACCCAACCTTATCCATATACTATGACTCTTTTGGTTATTTCTTAAACATGATCATCTCGTATGTAAACCACATACTGTTCAACATTACACTAATAACCTTAGATTTTTCATATAATGGATAATATTATATTGCAAAGAAAATAATCAAAATTATTATTAATTATTAAATAAATCATTAATTACGAGGTTTTATGACATAAATCCCAACAATTATTATGTGTAACATCTATAATATTGGTAAGTTGGATGCTACATCAAAGTATAAAGTATCATTTTTTGAAAGATCACATCACTGGTTGGTTAAATATGAGACTTCAACACAAACAGTCACTTGTAGTTGCATGAAATTCACTTTTATGGGTATTTTATGTAGCCACGTGCTTAAGGTGCTTGAGAAGAAGAATGTGAACAGAATTCCTTCTTCATATAATTTGAAAAGGTGTACAAAAGAGGCTAAAACTTCAAGTGAATTTAAGAATCAAATATATGAGGTAAGTAGAAATTTTAAAGAGTCAATTGGAAAGCGTTATAACCACTTATGTTGTAATGCTTGCCAAATTACTTCACTAGCAACATAACATGAAAAGTTGATTGAGCATGCATCACAAACTTTTATTCAATTACTCAAAGATTTGGAGAAGATGAAGAAAAATATTTTGGTGGAAAATAATAATGCAAGCAGTGTAGAAGATTCAAGTTTGATTGGAGATAATCTAATAGAAGTACATGGAGTTAAAAAGAAAGTCTACAGTTGGTCGTCCCCATAATTGATTGAAAGATCCACTTGAAAAAAGGAAATACAAACAAAATGTGAAGTTGAACAAAGCTTCTTCCTTGTCAAATCGCATCACAACCCTCATCCAGGTACCACTACATCAACTATATCTATATTTATGAATTCCAAAGTAGATATATATAGTAATTCTAATGATTATTTTTTCAATTAGGAAAATATTATGGAAAAAGATACACAAACAACATTTATGTTGTCGATTGTAAACAAACAAACAATATCTATGGATAGGCAAAACAATATGTCATTCACTCAATTACTTGAGGTAAACTTTCTATTAAATTTTTTTTCTTATGTATGTATATATATATATATATATGTAGAAGAAATTAGCATTTGATAACAAAAATTCAACCAACTGAAGATTGATAACTTAGAGCATTAGTGTATTTTGTTTAAGTTTATTTGAAATATTTTATGTGAGATAATTAGATACAATTATCTTTTTGAGATAATTAAATATAATTATCTTTAAGCATAAGAAACATTTTGTTGAATGTTATATAAAGTTGTAACTAATGTTGAATATTTATTTATAATTTAGTTGTGATTTTTTTTGTTACATTATATTGTTATTTTAAACCTTCAATTTTCAATTGGTTATTTATAAAAGGTAATTTAGGATGCGCAGATTTAAACCTCTAATTTTGTAGAGTGGATTGGCTACTCAACGTTTGATTTTAAATAATTGTTGCTAGATTTTGAATAAATGTTCATGTTAGGCATCCAAAAAAAAGTAGAAAAATGGGAAATGAAAAAACGTTTAAAAAAAAAAAAGAAGAAAATTCCAGCACTAAGTGCAAAAAGAGGTGATAATAAACAACATTCCTTTGCTTTTTGACATGCCTAACATGGACATTTGATTATGAAGCCGTCATTAGCTTTAGGTTATGAAGCGTATTTCTCACGTTATTATTTTAAACTCTCAATTTTCAATTGATTAATTGAAAATAAATGGCATTGTGTAGATGAGAAAAATGAATAAAAATAAAAAATATATATAAATTTAAAAATAAAATTGATATTGTTTAAGGGTTTGTAAAAAAAGAAAGAAAGAAAGAAAGAAATGTTATCACTTAAATGAAAAAGAAAAGTTCTAAAAAAAATGAAAAAGAAAAATGAAAAGAAAGAAAAAAAACTTAGAAAAAGAGAGGTAAAAAAATTTTGGATTGCCACGTGGCACCATAAGGATGGGCCATGTGGCTAGACTGCTGGAGCCGAGGCAGGTAAGTTTTGCTCTATCAACACCTCCTTTTCAAGAAAGGAAAACAAAATTGTGTTTAGTAATTGTTTTATGTTTCCTTGTTCTATCTTTCTTTATTGAAAAAAGAAACATATATGTCTTTAAAAACTATTACTTGTTTCTTATTTATTGTTTCCTCTTTTTCAAGAAAGACAAACAAGATTGTGTTTAATAATTGTTTTTTATTTTTTGTTTTTGTTCTTTTATTTTTATTTAAAAGAGAGAAATGTATGTGTTTGGAAACAATTTCTTATTTCTTATTTCTTGTTTTTTCCAAACTTTAAATAAATAAAAAAACGGTTCTACATGAAAATTAATTTTTTTAATTAAATATTCAAATATTTTATGACATATTTATTGTTTGGCCCATGGGTTTGGGTTGGAATGGGTTTGGGTTCCAAACCCAAAACCATGTTTGGCACAAGATGTTAAAAACCCTTGGTTTTGAAACACAACCCCATGGGTTACTACAATGCAACCCCATGGGTTTGTTCCATGTTTTCCTCTTCCACTTGTCGTTTTCCATTTCCGACAACCACTTCGACAACAACTCCGGTGACAACCCCGACGACCACCGACAACAACAACTCCGACGACCGCACCAGCGACTCGACCACCGCTGACGACTACCTCCGGTGACCACTACGATGAGAGCTCTATAGACCAATCTAACGACTACCCATGCGACCTAACCACCCCAACAACTTAACACCTCGATGACCCAACCACCTTGACAACCCGACTTGCCCGAACCACCACCAATGACCATCTGACAACCACTCCGATAACCCGACCACCTAGCAATCGCCGCCGACAACCACCTAGTGACCACTCCCATGACCCGACCACCCCAGCAACCCGACCACCTTGATGATTACTTCGACAATTACCCCGACAACCTGACAAACTCAACCACCCAAAACCACCGTTGACGACCACCTGGTGACCACTCTAGTGAGCACCCTGGTGACCCGACCACCTAGCAACCCGACCACCCTAATGACCACTCCGACAACGACTCCAATGACTCGACCACCAAACAACCACTCGGACGACCTAACCAATCATATGACCACTCCAGCAACTTGACCACCCAACAACTACTGTCAATAACCACCCAACGACCACTCCGGCGACCTGACCACCGTGCAACCACCACCAGAAACCACCTCGGCAACCCAACCACCCCATCAACCTGACACCCAACAACCACTCCAACGATCATTCCAGCGACTTGACCACATAGTCAATTTTTTAAACAGTTAAAATAAAACTAAAAATGACTACGAAACAAATTTTTAACCCAATATATTTGAAATAGGTCTCAAAATACTATGCAAAATAGAGTTTCTAATATTTTAATTTCTAAAATAGAATTCGAATTTTATAACTCATTTATCCTTGAAATAGATTTCAAAATACGGTACGAAATTTTGTTTAAATTCCATAATTTCTTAAATAGACCTCCAATATTTTATTTTTTTAAAATAGAGTTTCAAAAATATGTTTATGAATACTTTGTAAATAGAGTTTTAAATTCTCTAATTTCTTAGATAGACTTCCAATTTTTTAATTTCTTAAATAGAGTTCCAAAAATAGGTTTCGGAATACTTTGTGAAATAGAGTTTTAGATTCCTTAATTTATTAAATAAACTTCTAATTTTTTAATTTCTAAAATAGAGTTCCTAAAATAGTTTTCTGAATACTTTGTGAAATAGAGTTTTAAATTCCCTAATTTTTTAAATAGACTTCCAATTTTTTAAATTTCTAAAATAAAGTTTGATAACTCTTCAATAGAAGAGTTATTCCTGTTTAAAAATCTCTTATTAAACCTGCTTGTTTGAGTGCTTTTAGTGATTTTTGGTTGTTAAAGTCCCAAGTTTTGTATGTATTTGCTGTTAAGAGTGAATTTCGTTTAAGATGTGAAAATGGTCTACTTTTGGCTAAGACATGAGCTTAATTTATTGAATTTTACTTCAGGTGAAGAGCTTTGAAAACAATGTTAGGAGATGAATTTGGAGAGATAAGTAAAAATCCTTGTTGAAGTATCTCTTTATTAAAAGAACCACCTGATTCACACGTGCAAGAAAATTCATTAATTGAGTTGTTCACCTATGTATTAGAACTGTCCAACCAACCCTGAATTCAAGGCTTCGAATGAGGTATTTAGATGAGACACTTTGGATGGAGAAAGAAGGCTGGAAAAGGAAAGAAGCTACGAAATGGGAGAAAGAAAAGCTGAGCAAGACTATCTACATTGGGAAAGGGAGCATATCATGCTTTCTTATTTGTCCTAGGATTCGTACCCATCCGTTCTTTGCACATCATTCTTCTTTCCCACGTATTAATTATTTAAAATATATGTCCTTACTAATGTTATTTAATTTTACATCATCATGAATGTAGTGAATGAGATACTTGTACAAACTATACATTCATAATTAACTATGCTTGAAACAATTGATCCACATAATTGGTTAAAATATTGATATGCAATTCAGTAAACAATTATAAAGTAAAAAAAATGGATATGAAAAAAAGAACCTAAAAAAATTGTTTAAAAAAACAACCTAAACAAACCCAGCCCAACCTAACCCAACCCTGCACCCCAAACACAGGTTTCAGCAAACCATCCAAACCCAACCCTGCACCCCAAACACAGTAATAAGGAACCCCAGGGTTTCTGATTCCAGCCAAGGATTCTCAGGGTTCCTTATTCCCAGGGTTGCGCGCCAAACAGCTCCTAAGTAAAAAATGATTGAAAATTCTTTTATAAGAATCGGATTTTGTTGTTTCATTTTTAAGTTATCAAATTATCAAATTATATTTATATTAAGTAATATTAATTACAAAATCTTCATTTTATTTTAAAAAATCTTTGATAAATATTTCAAATTTCATTCTTCGCTTATATATTTAGGTGGATAATTTTATAATAGTTTATTATAATTTTGTAATTAATATTATATATTAATACATTTAAATTATATTTATATGAATGTTAAATTACAAGTATAGTCTTTAACTTTTCAAATTTGTATCTAATAGGTCTCTAAACTTTTAATTTTTGTGACTAGTAAATCCTTTAAAAATATCTAATAGATTCATAAAATTTCAATTTTGTATCTAGTAGGTCTCACACATATTCAAAATTTTAAAAATTTAAATGTTCAATTAGACAAATTTTATATTTGTGTCTCTAATTGAACCTTAAATTTTCATTTTTTTTTTAACTAATAGCTATATTAATTTTTAAAATATCCAATGGGACCTAATAGACAAAAATTTAATTTTATGTCTAATATAACATTTAATTTTTAAAACTTTTGAATATGTGTGTGACTAATTTGATACAAATTGAAACTTTAAGGATCAATTACACAATAAATAAAAAATTTAGAGACACTTTTAGAGTTCAGGGATCACACACACAAATCTAAAAGTTCATGGGCTAAACTTATAATTTAATCTTATATGAATTTGTGCCTCTACATAAAGTTTTGGATCCACCACTCTTTTAAACATTTTCTTCGCCACACTCATCAAATCTCGAAATAAATTTTTTAAGAATAATCGATTAAATCACAAAGATAAAAGTTTGAGTTGTTCTGGAATAAGGCTAAAAGATAATTGTATACAATATTGTCCTTTTTGAATCAACAGTCAAGTCCATATAATTTTACTTTTAGATTCAACTTATCTAAATAGCTTCATACCATTTTTTTTTTAAATGAAAAAATAGCTTATACTTTAGAAGATATATCTTCAATTCAACAAATAGCTTCATACTGTTGAAATGGAAATTTTGACCAACCCAAGATTGCCACGTCATTACCCAACATTGATGACAAAATTATATTTAATTAGGGATTAATTAAATTTGCAAAGATTCCTATATTAAATTATGGCAGGTTCAAATACACTATTGAGTTCTTTGAAATTTGGAAGACAAAAGCCCAAATTGAAGACCCAGTCCAGATGCTAGACCCAAAGGCAACTAAGCTCAGTTCAAAGAAGCTGGCCCAAAGTCAACTAGGCCCAGTCCAAATGGCTAGGCTCAAAGTCAACCAGTCCCAGTGCAAATGGCTAGGCCCAAAAGGCTGGCCCAAGGTCAATCAGATCCAATCCAAATGGGTTGGCCCAAAATCAATTGGGCCCAGTCCAACAGGCCCAAGCCCACCTGGGGCCCATGAAGAACTTTATAAATAGAGAGCTTCATCCTTCATTTCAGGGGTTCAGAACTGAAGAAGCTCAGAGATAATTCAGAAACAAAGCTCAGAAGACTCCAGAAGCTCCTGAAGATCAAACACCATCTGAACGAAGAACACGTCACAGAAATCAAGAACACTCTAAGAGTCCATTGAAGTTTCAACCTCAAGAACAAGCTATTCAGCCATTGAGTAAAAACATACAAGTAGGAGAGAGAATCAGAGGATCAAATACTAGAGATTGTACTTACTATACACAAATCAATACAAAGTTCATTCCACGTATTAAATTTCCTTGTCGAAATCTCGTGTGAACAGATTGGCACGCCCAGTGGGACCACTCTACCTCTCATCTCTTTCTCCTTCAGATCGAATCATGGCACCAAAGAAAGCTACATCAAAGACTACTGCTTCAAGTGACACATACGCGGGACCAGTTACTCGCAGTCGTTCGAGAGGGGCTAAGATAAGTGAAGGCCGAACCCCTGACACAATTGCAACCAGAATCATAAAGCTGATTGATGAGTCTGCCAAGAGCAAAGTCACTATCAAAGACAACCCGCTGTTTGACCAGCCCATTCCTGCTTCCAGTCAACTGAAGGAGACATCGGACCCTAATGTGATGTCTGTTATGATGGCTGATGTCGACCCCGATGAGAGGATGGCAGAGATGGAAAGAAAGATCAACCTCTTGATGAAGGCGGTGGAAGAAAGAGATCTTGAAATCGTCCATTTGAAAAATCAAATGCAAAACAAAGAAATGGCTGAGTCAAGTCAAACCTCTGTTACAAGAAAGAATGACAAGGGAAAGGCTATCATCCAGGATGAGCAACCACAGCACCCTGCTTCAGTTGCTTCCTTATCTGTCCAACAACTGCAGGACATGATCATGAACTCTATCAGGGCTCAATATGGTGGGCCCACTCAAAACCCTCTCATGTACTCCTAACCGTACACCAAGAGGATTGACAACTTGAGGATGCCCGCAGGGTATCAGCCTCCGAAATTCCAGCAGTTTGATGGGAAGGGCAACCCTAAACAGCATATTGCCCATGTCGTTCAAACCTGCGAGAATGTCGGGACGAGCGGTGACCTCTTGGTCAAGCAGTTTGTTCGTACCTTGAAAGGAAATGCCTTTGATTGGTACACTAACTTAGAGCCTGAGACGATTGACAGCTGGGAGCAGTTTGAGAGAGATTTCCTGAATCGCTTCTACAGCACGAGGCGAACTGTAAGTATGATGGAACTCACCAACACCAAACAGCACAAGGGCGAACCTGTCATTGACTACATCAACCGTTGGAGGGCCCTGAGTCTCGACTGCAAAGACCGACTCACAGAAGTATCTGCTGTCGAAATGTGCACCCAAGGTATGCACTGGGGACTACTTTATATTTTACAGGGGATAAAACCTCGCTCTTTCGAGGAGCTAGCGACTCGTGCTCACGACATGGAGCTAAGCTTCGCTGCCAGAGGGAATAAAGACCTCCTAGTCCCAGACGTGAAGAAAGAAAGGAAAGAGTTTAAAGGCGCAGAGAAGGCTACAAAGAGCGCCGCCAAGGAATCTATGGTCGTCAACACGACCCCTCTAAAGTTTTCCTCAAAAGGAAAAGAAACCAATCCAAAAAAACAACAAGAAGCGGGCGAGAGACGCCGCCCAACTTTGAAAGAGAGACAAGAAAAAGTGTACCCGTTTCCAGACTCTGACATCCCAGACATGTTGGAGCAACTATTAGAAAAACAACTCATTGAGCTCCCATAATGCAAGCGACCAGGGGAGCTTGGAAAGGTAGGCGATCCAATATACTGTAAGTACCACCGCGTTGTTAGTCATCCGGTGGAAAAATGTTTTATTTTGAAAGAGTTGATTTTGAGATTGGCTCGTGAGAAGAAAATTGAGTTAGACCTCGATGAGGTAGCTCAAACAAATCATGCCGCAATAGTGACAAATCCAAGTGTTCAACCGTCTGCAATCCCCTTACACGAGAATGGAGAGTGCCTGATCCAGTTTGGGTCCTTTGAACCCATTGCAGTTCGGTCACCAAAGATTGCCTCAAGCAAGGATGTTCAAGAAAGAAGCCACCAAAAGAAGAGCACTCAAGAGAAGTGCGAACAGATTGAAGATGAAAATAGCGGGTAGATTGTCGTGACCCATTGCAAAAAGCGACGATAGAACTACATTCAGAAGAAAACTCGTGTGTTCCGGGAGAGAAAAAGAAGAAGTAAACTCCCAAGAAGAAAAGGCAAGAAGATTACCAGAAAGTCGAAGCTTGTAGTGCAAGAAAGCGAAGAGCTCTTCCGGCCTCGACAGACAGTTACCTTAGCGGAATTCTTCCCAAGTAACTTCCTAGAAAACAGCCAAGAAGAAACACTTGAGGTTGTTTCATGTCACGCCATCAACACCAATGAAGAGCCGACAAACTCGTTGGAGAAGTCAACCGAGCTAGGAAGCTTATCTTCCTTCAGCATAGAAGACTTGTTGTCACTCCCCCAAGCAGCCAAAGGCGCTCTCATTGAGGCCTTGATAGATTCTGATTCTGATAGTGCAAGTGCCCTGACCTCTATGGCGCGTCCATGTGCCTCATGCTGCATGTCAATAGGTTTTACCGATGAAGACTTGTTGCTAGGGTCAAAACCTCACAATAGGCCGTTGTTCGTCTCAGGATACATTTGAGAACAGAAGGTCGGTCGAATCCTCATTGACGATGGATCAGCTGTCAATATAATGCCTAAGTCAACTATGAAGCAGCTAGGCATTTCAATAGAGGAGTTGACGAACAGTAAATTGTAATCCAAGGCTTCAATCAAGGGGGTCAACGAGTAATTGGCATGGTTCGCTTGGAGCTCATCATCGGTGACCTAAAAGCTAAAACTCTGTTTCATGTCATCGACTCTAAAACCACCTACAGGTTGCTGCTAGGTCGCCCTTGGATCCATGGAAACGGGGTGATAACTTCCACATTGCATCAGTGCTTCAAATTTTACCAAAATGGCATCAAGAAAGTGGAGGCTGACACAAATCCATTTTCAGAGGCTGAATCCCATTTTGCTGATGCAAAGTTTTACATGAAGGGCGACAACATAGGAGAAATTGTGCCAGCGGAGGTCCCCTTAATCAAAGGCAGTGAAAAAATCAAACCAGAGTCACAAATTGAGAAGGAAAATGAAGCCGTCAAAGAAGCTAATATGTCTGACGCTAGGAAAGATGAAGCCTCAGCAGGCCTTGCAGGAGGCAAAGTTTCGAAAGACAGAGACGTCCTAAATCCCCCTGTCTTGCGCTATGTCCCTCTATCTAGACGGAAGAAGGGTGAATCACCTTTTGCTGAATGTTCAAGAAATTTGAGAGTCGAGGATATTGAAATCCTGAAAGAAAACTTCGCCACGCCTCTCACCAAGATAGCAAAGCAAGAGGTCAAGAAACCCGATGATGGTCAAGTAAAGGCAGTTTTACCTGAGAGACGAACGAAGGACGAATTTGATCCTAAGGCGTATAAGCTTCTGGAAAAAGCCGGTTACGAATTTTCGAAGCACACCAAGTTCGAGAGTCTGAAGATCATTGACGAAAGACCTGACACAAAAGAAGCTTTTGAAAGAGGGTTACACCCTACCTACGTCAAGAAGAGGACTTGGATATAAGTCACCTGAGCCTGTTTGCATAACCAGAAGATGGAAAGCAAGAATGGCAGACGTAAACCACATAACGGTGGGTGAGATTGATGATAAAAAGGAAGAAAATGCCAACCAAAGGATTCCCGCTCTTAGGTGCATCAGGCCGCCAATCACACGCACTTCAGTCTCGCAGAGGTTGGGTGAGGTTGCAACAGGGGAAGAGGAGTCACCGCTTAATACTGGCTCCACTCGAATTTCAGCTCTTCAAACGTTGAGCAAGCCCATTTCGGGAGGGGGAAGTACCTTATCAGCTCAAACTTTTGATACTGCTCGACCCTCGGCCCTTCAAAGGTTAAGTATACCTGCAGGCGAAGAAAATAGTACCTCTGCAACGCCAACTTTGGTGCGACCGTCAGCCCTCCAAAGATTAAGTATGCCCACAAAGGAGAGGAAGAATAGACTTTCCATTTCGGCTACGACACGACCATCAACTTTCCAAAGGCTAAGCGTAACTACGTCAAGAAATGAAGGGCATATAGCGTCAGTATTCGACCGAATTCGACCTGAAAGTTCGATGGAGACTTCAAAAGATTCGCTTTGCAGCGAGAAAAGAATTCACGGAGACATTCGTAGCATTGTTCCCTCTCGGATGAAAAGAAAAATATTTGTTGCGATCAACACAGAGGGTTCGTTAAAAGTAAAACGACGTGACGTAGTCATCACCAATCCCTCATAGGAGGATTTAGATCAAGATGAAAGTGAGACCTCTTGCCACCATATCACAATTGAAGAAGAGTCGGAGACTGAGATGTCTGAAGAGGATGCAGACGAAGCTCCACTGCCACTTGAAGATGGTATTCAGTCAACGGTGGACGAACTTAAAAAAGTGAATCTTGGATCGACGGAAGAACCACGCCCCACTTTTATAAGTGCGTCACTGACTCTTGAAGAAGAGGGCTAGTACATGAACCTGCTTACCTCGTATAAAGACGTATTTGCTTGGTCTTATAAAGAGATGTCAGGACTTGACCCGAAAGTGGCTGTCCACCACCTTGCCATCAAACAGGGGTATCGACCAGTAAAGCAAGCCCAACGACGTTTTCGACCTGAACTGATTCCTCAAATTGAGACAGATGTCAATAAGTTGATTGAAGCCGGATTCATCCGCGAGGTAAAATACCCAACTTGGATTGCCAACATAGTTCCTGTCAGGAAAAAGAATGAACAGCTCCGCATCTGCGTTGACTTTCGCTACTTGAATAACGCATGTCCAAAGACGACTTTCCGTTGCCCATCACAGAAATTATGGTCGATGCCACCACAGGACATGAAGCTTTGTCTTTCATGGATGGATCATCGGGTTATAATCAAATTCAAATGGCTCTCGAAGATGAAGAAATGACGGCTTTTCGAACCCCTAAGGGGATATATTGTTATAAGGTGATGCCCTTTGGATTGAAAAATGCTGGCGCCACTTATCAACGTGCAATGTAGAAATTTTTTGATGACATGTTGCACAAACATGTTGAGTGCTACGTTGATGACCTCGTGGTCAAATCTAAGAAGCGACAAGATCATATAAAAGATCTGAAAATGGTATTTGATTGCCTAAGAAAATATCAACTGAGGATGAATCCTCTCAAGTGTGCATTTGGAGTAACATCTAGAAAATTCATCGGGTTCGTTGTAAGACATCGAGGGATCGAGATAGATCAGTCAAAGATCGATGCCATCCAAAAGATGCCAAGGCCGAGAAACCTACGAGAGCTGAGAGGGTTGCAGGGGCATTTGGCCTATATCAGGAGATTCATCTCCAACCTAGCTGGTCGATGCTAACCTTTTCAAAGGTTAATGAGGAAGGGAGAAAACTTCGAGTGGGATGAGGCATGTCAGAACGCTTTTGAAAGCATCAAGAAGTACCTGCTCAATCCCCTTGTATTAAGTGCTCCGATAGCAGGGAAGCCATTGATATTGTACATCGCCGCGCAGGAAAGATCGCTCGGTGCACTTCTAGCGCAAGAAAAGGAAAAATGGAAGGAGCGAGCTCTCTACTACCTGAGTAGAACTTTGAACGGGGCCGAAGTAAACTATTCTCCAATTGAGAAAATTTGTCTTGCTCTTTTCTTTGCTATAGACAAACTAAGGCACTACATGCAAGCCTTCACAGAGCATTTAGTAGCAAAAGCTGACCCGATCAAGTACGTCCAATCAAGACCGATAATTTCTGGGCTTTTAGCCAAATGGGCGATCCTGCTCCAACAGTACGACATCATTTACGTGCCTCAGAAGGCGGTGAAGGGACAAGCATTAGCTGATTTCTTGGCTAGTCACCCCATTCCATCAGACTGGAAGTTGTGCGAAGACCTACCTGACGAGGAGGTCTTCTATGTTCAAAGCATGGAGCCATGGACCATGTACTTCGATGGTGCGGCACGAAGAGATGGAACGGGGGCAGGCATCGTCCTTATTTCACCGGAGAAGTATATGCTTCCTTATAGCTTCACACTCCGTGAGTTATGCTCGAACAACGTTGCTGAATACCAAGCCCTAATAATTGGCCTCCAAATGGCTATAGAGATTGACATAACGTACATAGAAATCTATGGCGATTCAAAGTTGATTATCAATCAACTTTTGCTTAAGTATGATGTGAAGCATGAGGACTTGAAGCCTTATTTCAGCTATGCAAGGCAGCTGATGGGAAAGTTTGATAGCATTATGCTGGAGCATGTTCCATGGTCAGAAAATAAGAAGGCAGATGCGCTAGCAAATTTGGCCACCGCCCTAACGATCTCAGATGAGGTGACTATAAACATCTCACATTGTCAGAAGTGGATCATGCCACTGGTTGATGGTGAACATCAAGAAGTAAAAATGATCTCTGTCTATGCCATTGAAGAGGAAGACTGGCGACAGTCTATCATAGAATATCTTCAGCATGGGAAGCTTCCCACAAATCAGCGACGTAAGGCTGATATACGAAGAAGAGCCTCCCGATTCATCTATTACAAGGAGACTCTTTATCGTCGTTCTTATGAAGGACTGTTTCTTCGATGCCTTGGAAAAGAAGAGTCGATCAAGGCACTAGAGGAGGCGCATTCAGGCGTTTGAGGTGCTTACCAGTCAGGTCCAAAACTTCATTTCCAGTTAAAAAGGATGGGCTATTACTGGCCCACGATGATCCATGATTCGATGGAATATGCAAAGAAGTGTGAAGCTTGTCAGTTTCACGCAAACTTCATACATCAACCGCCAGAACCTCTCCATCTAACTGTTGCTTCATGGCCTTTTGAAGCTTGGGGGCTCGATCTTGTTGGTCCAATAACACCAAAGTCGTCAGCATGACATTCCTATATTCTGGCAGCGACAAACTACTTTTCAAGATGGGCCGAAGCAGTCACATTAAGAGAAGCCAAGAAAGAAAATGTAGTACTCTTCATCCGAACTCATATCATCTACCGATATGGCATCCCGCATCGTATCGTGACGGATAACGGGAGGCAGTTTTCCAACAGCTTAATGGACAAGTTGTGTGAGAAGTTCAAGTTCAAGCAGTACAAGTCATCCATGTACAATGTCGCAGCAAATGGGCTAGCAGAGGCATTCAACAAAACATTGTGCAACTTGTTGAAGAAAGTAGTCTCTAAGACAAAAAGAGACTGGCAGGAAATGATTGGTGAAGCGTTATGGGCTTACCGAACTACGCATCACACTCCTACAAGGGTCACACCTTATTCCCTCGTTTATGGAGTGGAGGTTGTGCTCTCATTAGAAAGAGAAATTCCATCGCTCAGAATGGCTGTACAAGAAGGGTTGACTACAGAAGACAATGCAAAATTGCGTCTCCAAGAGCTAGAAGCGCTGGATGAGAGAAGACTAGATGCTCAACAGGCTCTGGAATGTTACCAAGCACGAATGACCAAAGCCTTCGATAAAAATCTCAAGCCCCGATCATTTCAAGTTGGTGATCTCGTGCTCGCTGTTCGAAGGCCAATCATTACTACGCGACATACGGGAACAAGTTCACACCTAAGTGGGATGGTCCCTACATTGTCAAAGAAGTTTATACAAATGGAGCATACAAGATCGTTGACAAAGACGGCTTAAGGATCGGCCCCATCAACGGAAAGTTTCTCAAAAAAATTTATGCATAAAATGTAAACACTCATAATCGTAAGAGTATAAACTACATGTTGTTCCTGGCCCGCATGAGCTTAAAAGGTGAACGACCCATTTGAAAGAAAAGAATGTATGTATTAAATGAACTACGTTATGACTTGATCCCTTCCATTAAAATGGTACGTAGGCAGCTTAAAGGAAACAAAAAAAACTTTAAGTTCAGTCAAAGCAATAAACAAAAAAATCCAAGCTAGAAGTAAAATTCGAAGATATTATTATTCATGAGCAAATAGGGTTACAAATGGGCCAATTGGGCCAATAGTATGTCTACAAATAATGAAAACAAAGAAAAAGAAAGGCTAAATTGTCCACTTGTAGTCTCACAGTTCTTGTCGCGCACCCTCTAAGTAATCACCAAGCATTGTAAGGCTCTTGGTGTCTTCTTCACTTGCGATAGGGGTGCTTTCAATTACACTTACTTTTTCGCGTATCTTGGAGATTTTCAGTTGTCGCTGATCTGAAGACTTCTTTTCTTCTGAGATGCGGAGTAAAATTTTCTCGTGATCAGACTCTAAGGTTTTGAGTTGGACTTTGAGCCTGTCAATCTCAAGAAGTTTCTGCTCAGATTCCTGCTGGAGTGCGCTTTCCCTTTCAAGAGAGAGGTTCTCCGTTGATGAGATATTGTCCAATTTACTCTGAAGCTCTGCCAAGTTGTGGTCCCTCTGAGCCAAGGTCAGCTTGGAAGAATGCAACCGCCTTAGTTCGCTATACTTTCCCACATGACGAAAGTAGCCATCTACGAACTGGCGAAGAGGTGGCAAGTTGGTTGCATCAACACTGGAGATGGTCTGAAATATCTTGTTCATCTCTGGTTCAAGAGAGGGAACCTTCTCAAAAGTGGCACGAGCAAGTTTCTGTTGGGCAGCCTCCCACATAGTTTGTGCTGCCTGACGTTGTATATCAGAAAAATGTGAAATCATGTTGTCAGCATTGAAGTTGGAAGCCTCCGAAATAGCAACCGACACCTCTTTTGGCTCTTGTTGGGGTTGTGTATCAACAGCAATCGAAGGGGTCGAAGTCATCACCCTGTCGGATGGCACTCTAAATAATCCGATCTGCGCAGGGAGGGTGTCCAGAATGTGACGGCTTGTCGGCGATTGATCTCCCTAAGAACCCTACAAGGTAAGAAAAATTGCTTAAGTCAATATATATAAATGCTTAAACAATTTAAAGAGAACGACAAAAAAAAAAGTACTAACCAGAGGTCTAGAAGGCTCAAGAGGCAGTGGGACCTTTGAAGTACCTTCAAAAGGGATAACATTGGGAGTCGCCACCTTCTCCATTTTTTTTGGTCTCTTCCAATGACGGTCATCATTGCTACTATAACTAGCATCGTCGCCATCAAGAGCCCTTCCTTGATTGGCTGGTGTCTCGGCCGGCACCTCACAAACAGTGTTGCCCGCGCCACTGGCACTGGGATCTTTGGCAGATTTATTCTTAGCTGGAGGAGAGGGTACACTGTCCACTAAAAGTCGAAGGCCTACCTTGAGATAGTTTCCATGCTTTCGTTGCCACCAACTCTTGTAAGCTTGAGTAGTTTGAGCACGAGGATTCAACTCAAACGCAGGGAGATACACGTGGGATGAGGTCAACGTCTTAGTACAAAGCCGCCAAGAACGAACAACATTCTCCAGACTAACGTGAGGAGGATCCTCATGCAAGTCATTGGGCACATCTTGGTAGAAGCCAAATTGCCGACCAAAGCGATAGGGGTTGTAAGCCTCGATAGTCATCAGCTTTCCATGGTGGGAGGATAAGTAGCATGACCGAAGACTTATGAAAAATGAGGAACAAGAAAATGATAGGCCTTTGACATCCTGCAAAGTCTCGGCCTTCTTCCTGGAAGCAACGTTCACATCCCACAATATGGATGCACCCCGGTGGATCAACTGACGAGCTTCAGAGGGGCTAAAATATTTTGCGCCACCTTCCCCGGAATAGTCAACCATCCAGGGCCCCATCCCTCTCATCGGCTTAATTTATAATAACCCATTAGCTTAAGCTTTTGAGTTTAGTTATATTTAACATACTTAAATTTTTCTTACTTCTCGTGCTAATATACCTCCTATGTTTACTCTCCCCCAAGACTCATTATCAAGTACATTTCTTGTATTCCACCACTTCTATCATGTTATTTACATATAACACTCCTATTCTATAACCTTCATGTGGAGGCACCTTGGTCATCTCCATTTTTGTTTAAATTCCACTTCATGATCCACCCTTTTAAGTTAATGTGACCTTTCTTTATTGGTATTAATTTAGTTGCTCATTTGCTTTAGAACATGTTACCTCATGTAAACTATCTATTAGCGTTTTGTCTATTGGTATTAAAACATAAACTAAAAATAAGTATATATTAATAGGAATTAATACTTTTAATAGTTTATGGACTAAGCAAATACCATGCTAAAGTACAATGACCAAATTTATAATTTATCAATAAAATTTCACTAATATAAATTGTTTCAACATTTATTTCAGAATGAGAACTTGATTGAAAAAAACTCAATACATCAAAGATAGGACTGAAACTTTTATTGCGAATTAAATTGAAAATGAAAAATAACATATTCGTATGAACGTCCAACTCATTTCCAAGGAGTCATCTTATGGCCAACATGAATATAGCTCAACTGATTAAAGCATATATCATCGATCAATCGGTCAGAGGTTCAAATCTCCCACATCACATATGGTTCAACTCTTAAAAAAGAAAAACACGAGTCATCTCAAGAATGAAATCTTTATAATAGACCTATTTACTTTCAAAATATGAACTTTCCGTTTATAATGCACTTGATTGGTCCATAACTATAGAACACTGCAATTTGAGAAAGACAAATTTTCCTCTACAAAAGCCATTTAGAAACAACACAAATAATGCCACAAGTATATGCAAATATTAGATAAAGAGCAAAATTAAATTTTATAAGATAGCAAAACCTTCAAGAAATACCAATAGTCTTGTTGAGCAGCCACAGCACAAGTGCAAGTTCAATGGCAAAAACGGATTTCAACCATGTTCTGTCCACCATGAATCCATACACTGTAATTCCTGCTTTGTTATTCCTCAAATATGTCACTGCAAAACAAAACAAATACCCTCCATTTATAACTTAAAAAATGCAGAAGCAAATTATTGATGGATTCTATATATGTGTTTACTTACCTAGTGCCTGCCTCTTTTGGAATGAGATTGTATGGGCAAAAACTGATATCAGTTTGACATCATCCAAGTCGTCCTCATCTCCATCATCTTCGTCGTCGGAGTTCAATTCAATGGTTGCAACCACAGTTGCTGTTGGCGTCTCGCTGTCGAGGTCATCGAAGGTGTTTATGGCGGCGGAGATGTGCCACTTTGCAGCAAGGCAAGTGATGGACTGTGCTTTGTGGGTGATCTTTGCAGCACTGCGCAGGCATATGAACAAGCCCGTCACCAGGCTGATGGAGCATAGCTGCATTCTCAAAACTCATAGCTTTTACCAACATATCCAAACAAATTCCCACTAGATTATAAACTTTCTGATTCACACACCTCTAAGTTAAAAATTGGCCTAAAAACCGATGCACGATGACGCAATAATAATCCAATCTAAAATGAAAATGAGACATACATTGATTTAGTACTTCTATAGTCATATTTATATCCATAAAGTTATTCGAGCTAGCAATAAAACACGATATCAAAATAGTAGTTAAACTCGATATCAAAATAGTAATTCAACTCAATATCTATAAGCCATTCAAGAGAAACATCCAAAAGCAAAACCTACGTGAGAGTTTAGGTCCAAAGCAGACAATATCATAGAAATACGAGGAGGTAGGCCTGTTATTCTATTATAATATCATAACATCATGAAAATATGAGGAGACCTATTGTTCTAATACGAAAAGGTATAATAATAATGAAACATACACATACAAATCCATATTTCTATAAGGGTTCATGTAAATCAATCAAATTACTCGAGCCAAGAACCACGCATAATAATTCAACTTAGTACAAGAAGAAACAGGCAAATAGAGCACATAGAAAGGGATCGAGAGAGCAGTTAAGGAATGTGATTACCGCAAGTTGTCCAGTCTTAGAAAGGTTAGCATGAGCATTTGATCTAGTAGTCATCAAGAGAGAGATAAACTGACTGGCAGTGACCAAAATCAAAGACAGCAACATGAACACTCTGAAGCGATGGCTGATGACTGTCAAGGTTCTTCTGAGGCCCAAATGCTCCATCAAGATGGTGCCGACCTTTGTTTCCCGATGGAATACGGAAGCAAAATCTTCAATTCTGATCATTTGCAGGCGGCAGATGAGACGGAAGAGAATGCAGACAAAGAAGAAGATGGAAGTTCTATATAGCCATGAGCAGAGCTCCAATGTGCAGGAGGTGATGTAGCTGATGTACATGTTGTTGCCGTAGTATGGTATTTTGTTGGCTGCTGACACGTACCACCAGATTTTGTAGGCTGCTTCTGCCATGAAACATGGCAGCAGAAAGAAGGAGATTAGCTCCATTGATCTCTGCAATTACATTCATAACACAAATTACACTTAATTTACGGACGATTCCAACGCATTTTGAATCGCTCAAATCGTACATGAAAGAAGTTATATATATGTATGTATAAAATAGATAGCTTCATGCCTTCATCCATCATAGAAGCAGATATCTGTGAGAGGACATTTTGTAAAAGTAATTTCAACTCATTGAAAACCATTCACAAATTTTTTAATGAATTTTCTACCACTAAATTTTTTATAAACAGAGGAGAAAAAGAGAGAAGAGAACTTTTCTTTTTTACCAAAAAAAGAACCAACAAAAAAATTTTAGTGGTGAATTCGCATAGTCATTGTTAGTAGTAAAGTATTTTCAATTGCTTAAAGCACTTCAAGGATCCCCAGTTAAATTACATTATTTTAATTCCTATTTTTTTAACTTTAATTTTAATATAGTCTCTTAAGGGGACGTTTGGCCCATGGTTTTGGGTTTCAAACCTAAAACCATGTGTTAGCCTAAAGTGCTCAAAATCCTTAGTTTTGAAACACAACCTCATTGATTATAATAGTGCAACCCTATGGGGTTTGTCCCACATTTTTCTCTTCCATTTCTGACGACCACTTCGACAACAACTTCAGTGACAACTCCGGCGACCCCTGACGACTGCTGCCAATGACAACTCCGACGACCACACCGGCGATCCAACTACCACTGATGACTACCTCCGGCGATCACTCCAATGACAACTCCAGAGACCAGTCTAACGACCACCCTAAAAATTCGACCACCCGATGACCCAACCACCCTGGCAACCACACTTGCTCACAACCACCTCCAACAACCATCCGACAACAACTCCGATGATCCGACCATCCGACAACTACCATTTACGACCACCCCAAAAACCTGACTACCTGGAAACCACCATCGACGACCACCTGGTGACCACTCTAGTGACCACCTTGGCGATTCAACTACCAGCAACTCAACCACCGTGATCACCACTCAGGCGATCACTCCAGCGACCCGACCACCCCGAGGACCCAACGACCTCACTTACCGGCAACCACCGCCAACGACCATTAGACAACCACTTCGGCAACCCGACCACCCGACAACTATCATTGACGACCACCTCGAAAATTCGACCACCTGACAACCACCGTTGACGACCACCTAGTGACCACTTCAGTGACCCGGCCACCCTGATGACTACTCCAACGATCACCCTAACGCCCAACCACCTGGCAACCACTATTGACGACCACTCTGGCGACCCAACCACCTTGATGACAACTCCAACAACCACTCCAGTGACCCAACCACCTTGATGACCACTCCAACAACCACCAGTGACCCAACCACCTCAATGACCTAACCACCCCGGCAACTCCACTTGCCCGCAACCATCGTCAACGACCATCCGACAACCACTTCAGCGACCCGACCACCCGACAACTACCATTGACGACCTCTCTGAAAACCTGACCACTTGGCAACCACCACCGACAACCACCTGGTGACCATTTCGGTGACCCGACCACCCTGATAACTACTATGATGATCACCTGAACAACCCAACCACCCGACAACCACTGTTAACGCCACCTGGTGACCACTCCAATGACTACTCCTGGTGACCCAACCACCCAGCAACCCGACCACTCTGATGACCACTCCAACGACCTGACCACCCGACAACCACCCAGTGACCACTTCGGCGACCAGACCACCCTGCAACTACCACCGACAACCTAACCGCCCCAACAACCACTCCAACGATCACCCCAACGACCTGACCACCTAGTCAATTTTTTAAAAAGTTAAAATAAAACTAAAACTTGCTACTAAACAAATTTTTTAACCCATTATATTTGAAATAGGTTTCAAAATACTATGCAAAATAGAATTTCTAATATTTTTATTTATAAAATAGAATTTGGATTTTATAACTCGTTTATTCTTGAAATAAGTTTCAAAACATGGTGCAAAATGTTGTTTAAATTTCCTAATTTCTTAAATATACATCTAATATTTTAATTTATAAAATAGAGTTCTAAAATAGGTTTATAAATACTTTGTAAAATAGAGTTTTAAATTCCTTAATTTTACGGAGGAAACACCTGTCTTAGGGGTCCAACATGTTAGACATCTTGAACAACGAGTTCCATTTAACAGCCGAACAGATTGGGAGGATTGCATTGTGGCCGTTTGAGAAGGATCGCATTGAAAAAGCTCACGCGAACTAGCTATATGCAGAATTAAAGGCGGTTCTAGGGGTGACAAAGCATGACTGCATGGCCATTGCAAAGACCCTTCTGTCAGATAGTATGATGATGAATTCCTTCTTTGCATTCTCTCCAGATTGGAAGATTGATTAATGCATGGAAGTGTTAGGGAGAGCACCTGGAACCCGACCCTCCCATGGACGACAACTCAATGTCTTCATCACCTTCAACTACTACTTAGTTTTAATTCAGTTTGTGTTTTTGGACAACTACTGCTATTTCTTTTTTTTTATTCCTTTCGGCTTATGTATTATGATATTATGAACTTCAAACCTTCATTTGCATTATGGATTTCCTTTACTCCAACAACATCATTCTTCTTTCCCACGTATTAATTATTTAAAATATATGTTCTTACTAATGTTATTTAATTTTACATCATCATGAATTGAGTGAATGAGATATCAATATACTTGTACAAACTACACATTCATATTTAACTATGTTTGAAACAATTGATCCACATAATTGGTTAAAATATTGATATGAAATTCAACAAACAATTATCAAGTAAACAAAATGGATATGGGAAAAAAAAAACAGCCTAAAAAAATTGTTTAAAAAAAATAGCCTAAACAAACTCAGCCTAACCCAACCTTGCACCCCAAACACATGTTTTAGCAATCCAGCTAGACTCAACCATGCACTCTAAACACAGTAATCAAGAACCCCAGGGTGTCTAATTTCAGCCCAGGATTCCCAGGATTTTTTATTCCAAACCAGCGCGTCAAACAGCCCCTAATTGTTTTTAAGTTTTCATTATCAACTCTATTATTTGATTAAAACTTACCAAATATCTAATTAAGTCAATAAGCATTTTATCTCGAGGGCAGATCTATGTTGGGACCTGGAGGCACAGGTGCCCCCAACATTATGTGTTTTATATCTATTAGATGCGTCTGTCATTTAAAAACTCAAAAAACAATCCTTGGTTTGCTGGCGAAAGGGGCACAATCAATTTTGCTTATTGAGCATCCTGGGATCAAAACCTCTGAAGCGCACTTTTTTAACCATTTTTTGTGTGTATATATAAAACAAAGAAAACGCCTCTTTTTAGTTTAACTTCATTTTTTTCTATTACTCTTTTAGTTTTAACTTCATTTTTTATTATATATTTAATTTGCACCATATATAATATTGTTTTAATTTTTAGTAAGTTGGATGCGGTGAGAATTTAATTATTTTTTTAATTTTACCCACATATATACAAAAAAAATAATTAATCTTTGGTAAATATTTTAGAAAAATTAAATGCATAAAAAAATTTATATTTCAAGTTTCATTTTTCCCTTATATATTTAGGTAGATAATTCTATAATAATTTATTATATTTTTATAATTAATATTACTTAGTATATTTAAAATTATATTTATATGAAGGCTAAATTCTATTTTTAGTCCCTAAATTTTAAATTTTATGTTTGATAGGTCTTAAACTTTTTAATTTTGTGTCTAATAAGTCATTGATTTTTTAAAATGTCTATTAGATTTACAAATTTTCAATTTTGTATCTAATAGGTCTTAGATTTAAAAAAATATATATAATTAATTATTTTATTAGACATGAAAGTTAATTTTGTATCTAATTAAACCTTAAATTTTTAATTTTATAACCAATAGATATATTTAAAAAGTGTCAAATAGGTTTCTCAAAAAAAAAAGTGTCAAATAGGTTGAAGACTTATTAGACACAAAATTAAAATTTATGTATAATAGAAGATTTAATTTTTTTTAATTTTGAATATGTTAGAGGCTTATTTGATACAAACTTGAAACTTTAGAAATCTATTAGATATAAAATTGAAAATTCAAGGACCTTTTAGATATTTTTTAAAGTTCATGATCATATATACACAAATTTAAAAGTTCAGGCCTCATTTAATAACCATTTGATATTTTGTTTTTGGTTTTTGAAAATTAAGCTTATAAATATTATTTCTACCTATGAGTTCCGTACTTTATTATCTACTTTCTACATATGTTTTCAAAAACCAAGCCAGGTTTTGAAAACTAAAAAATGTAGGTCCCGTTTGATAACCATTTGATTTTTAGTTTTTTGTTTTTGAAAATTAAGCCTATAAATACTACTCCCACCAATGGTTTTACTTGTTTTGTCATCTACTTTTTACTTATGTTTTAAAAAACTAAGCCCTGTTTTGAAAACTAAAAAAAGTAGTTTTCAAAAACTTGTTTTTGTTTTTAGAATTTGGCTAAGAATTCAAATGCTTCCTTAATGGAGATGAAAACCATTGTAGAGATATTAGGAAAAAACAAGCTTAATTTTCAAAAACCAAATGGTTATCAAACGGGGCCGTAGTTTTCAAAAACTTGTTTTTCTTTTTGGAACTTAGATAAGAATTCAAATATTTTCTTAAGAAAAATGAAACCCATTTTAGAGAAATTGGGAGAAAACAAGCTTAATTTTCAAAAACTAAATGGTTATCAAACGGGACCTCAGTTACTGAACTTGTGATTTAAGCTAATATGAACTTGTGCCTCCCTGATAGAAACTTCTGGATCCACCACTACATCTCAATATGACAAAATATTGGTGGTACTACTACAAAAGAAGTCATAAAGTTCCAAATTTGTTGTACATGCACCAAGAAAATAATATTAGTCATATCTATATGCTTTTCAATCAAAATGATGTTTTGAAACTTGACTCAATTTCGTATTTTTTCTAATTAATATGACTTTTCATATTCCTTGTACGAATGTTAGGTGAAACTTGAGTCAAATGAATGTCACATTACAAAACTAACCTATTATAAACGAAATTAACCGCTTAAAGAAAGTTGAATAGCAAAAATAGAAATTAGAGGAGGTAGGATTTTAACATTTAGGTTAAAAAACATTTTTGGTCTCTATCGATTTATGTAAGTAAGAAATTCTATTAAATTTTAACAACATTTTTCATAATAAAAATTAAATTGTTATAAATTTTAAAGTATAGAGACTAAATTGTTACATATTATAGTTTAAGAATTAAATTATTACAAAATTGAAAGTATAGAGACTAAATTGTTACAAACTAAAGTTCAAAATATATTTGTAGTCTCTAAAGTTAGGTGTTGGTGTTTATTTGGTCCATGAGATTTTAAAATCTATCACTTTTAGTTCTTGAAATTTGTAAAATAGTTTTAAATCACTCTTGAGCTCATCTATTAGTTGATTAATAGAAAAATGATGTGGTAGTAAATTATTTGAAAAAATATATTAATTTAATATTATATTTTAATAATTAGGTAACTAATAGACAAATGAGTTTAAAATCCATTTTTCAAATTTTACGGATAAAAATTATCCATTTTAAAACTTTAAAAACTAAATAAACACCAACTCAAATTAGGAACCAAAAGAGTAGATTTTGCCCTCTAACTATTTATAGACATAATTTTATAATTTTAGAAAATAAGGACGACAAATAAGAGATGAAGTTAAAAAATTAAAATATATACGTACGCATAGTTTGGATGAAGTTAAAAAATTAAAATATATACGTACGCATAGTTTGTTTGTTTGTTTGTTTTTTTAATTTTAAAAAGAATGTCGGCCTGCGCTTGCCACTAGTACTGCATATATAAATTTCAGCTAACTTTTTTAGAATAAAAAGCAATTTCTGACAAGTATTATGGCCATAAAAAAAAAGTATTATGAAAATAAAATTGATAACAGAGTCAAAGTCTTACATAGTCAATTTGTCTATTTTTTGTAAACCCATCAAACCAATTTTTTTTGGAAGAAACATCAAACCAATTTAATAATAACCATGAGATTAAATTTTCATCTACATTTTTACATGTCTATAAATTTGACATGACATAAAGAAAAATCGATATTTTTACTATATCGTACAAAATTGATTAAATATTTTAAAAAAAAATGTAACTTAATGTGAATAATATTGTAACAAGTATTTTAACTCATTTAAAAAGTATAAAATGTTTATTTATTAATTTTAATTTTAAATTTAAATTTTTTGTTTTTAAATTTTTTGTTTTAAAAATATTCATCGATATTGATATTTTATCAATATTTTTATCAATATTTTTATCAAATTGAGATTTCAACATTTTATTGACATCGACATTTTAAACGTTGATAATAACAATAAAAAGTCGGCGTGTAATATATTTAATTTAATCAAGCTCTTTTCGAATTCGAGGTATAATTCAACCAAGCTCGAAGGACGAGATATATTATTTTATTTCACATCAACATCACTGATTATTATTTTTCCATCAATTTGCCATCAACTTGCAGGCAACATAAATACCCAACAAACTAGTTTTATTATCACAAAATATTGACCATTAAAATAATTAAAATATTTATAAAAAAAAAATATTTGGTTAAACATGAGTTTAGCTTTTAAAACTTTTAAATTTATGTTAAATAGTCCCTAAATTTAAATAGTCTAAAAGATCTCTTAACTTTCAATTTTATGTCGTACTAAATTCTTAAATTTTTAATTTTATATCTAATAAATTATTGACATATTCAATCTTTTTTAAAATTTGTGAATTTATTGAAACAAAATTGAAAGCTTAGTTTCTGTTTGATAACTATTTGATTTTTTAAAATTGTGCTTGTTTTTTTATCAATTCTTTACAATAGATTTTATTTTTCTCAACAAAATATTTAAATGTTTAGCCAAATTTCAAAAAAAAAAGTTTTCAAAAACTATTTTTTTTAGTTTTTAGAACTTGGCTTGATTTTGGAAAACATAGATAAAAAGTATATAACAAAACAAGAAAATCCATAAGTGAAAGTAATATTTACAGGCTTAATTTTCAAAAATTAAATGGTTATCATACGGGGCCATAATGTCATATTACACGCAACATTCAATATACTAAAATAATTTTTAAAAATGTTGAATATGTTTTATTTCTAATAGTTTCATTAATATAAAAAAATATATTAATTATACTAGAAAAATTGGACACAAAATTGGAAATTAAGTGTAGAGACTTATCAAACAAAAAATTTAAAATTCAAAAGCTATTAAATTTTTTTTAAAGTTTACATATTTATTATATCTATTAGACACAAACATGAAAATTCATTATTAAACTTGTAATTTAACAAAAAGAATGTCTCTCTACTTTTAAATGTTTAATTTTAGTCGTTGCATTTTCAATAAATCGTCAAATTAATTGTTAGTTCGAAGTTAATTTTTATCAAAATTAAATAAATAATAATAAACGATCCCAAAAATTATAGACAAACTAATGGAAACTAATCAAAGTTAACAATAAACTAATAGAAAATTTAGACACAAAATTGGAAATTCAGACATTCTTAACCAACATGATTATTCACGAAAGGGGGGATTTTGAAATCGTCTGGAAAAAAGAAACGAGACGTACCTTTAATTGCTTCGAATACTCATCGCGAACCTTCGGACTGGCTTCACAGAGCTTATCGAGGAAGAGAAATCGGCTCAATCCGAAGAGCCGGAGCCAAAGAGAGAGGCAAGCGAAAGAAAGCGTGGCAACGGCGGAGAGAGAAAGCTGAACGACGACATGGAAAGGCCTTTGGTGATTTTCGTCGCAATCGGAGCAAGAGAGAGCGAAGTGCGATGCGATAGGGACGGCGATTGAGAAGGCGAAAAACACGAAGCAGGAGAGCGAAGCGCTATACGGATTCGAGTGATCGATTATGCAAATCCATTTGAGGAATGATTCGAACCTCCTCAATTCGGCTGATTCGGATTCCGATTCCGATTCTGCTTTTGCCGAATCGAGTGATTGTTGCAAACCGATTTGAGATGGAGATTTCTTCTCCTCGTCTTCCATAGCTTCGGAACAGGGGAGCGGGAGATTTTCATACACGGTGGATTGAGGAAGGAAAAAGGAGTGGGAAGACGTGAGGGGAAAAAACAGAGAGGAGAAGTTTAAAATAATTAACTTTGTTTTTTTGGACTGGATTAAAATAATTTCTGAACTCTGTGAATTATTTGAGAGATCCGGCAGTGAGACATCAGAAGTGGGGCAGTTTGGAAGCAATGTCCACAATGAAGTTGCCACGTATTATTTTCTTTTTTGCTGTTGATCCACTACATGAAGGTACAACGTAGCAAAAAATTGTAGTACTACAAGAGTAACATATTCTCTTTGTTCACACTATGTTCTTGAGTTTATAAATGGTTTTTAATTGTTGGTGGTCCAGACATAGTTTTCAAAAGGATGTTGACGTGACAAACAATCAATAGAGGTAGTATGAAAAAAATTTTATACTATGGTAGTACTAGAGTTTTTCTCGTGCAATGAAATGTCCAGGTGGCACTTGTTGGCTAATTGGTTTCTGTCAACCTAACCATAGTTTAACTATAGTTTAGGCTTATATGCCTTCGGACTTCGATCAAGAGATGAAAGATTCGAATCTCTAACTCCTAAATGCTATTAAACTCAAACATACGAGCTAATCTAATTATAAGTGTGCCATTCAAGCTAGAACGATTTTAGGGAGTGTTTAGCACACAAGTTCGAAGCCTGGAGTTGTATAGCTTGAGGTAGATTTGAGAGAGTTATGTAGCCTAGGTTTTAGTAGCCTATATTTGAAGATTGGAATGTAAGGTTGTGTAGCATGGGTTTGGGCTGTCTGATACTTTGTAAACTTTTTTTTTTTTTTTATAATTATTGTGTCAAATAGACAATTTCACAAATGTCAATTTTTAGAAAAATTTTCAGCTTTAGTTTGGCTTGAGTTTCTACTTTTTTTTTTCTTACAATCTTATCCTCAATGAATATTATATCTTCATGTTTTAATTATCCATTTTGAATACTTTCCTAATACACATATTTTCATCTAAGGCAATTATTTCATACATTTATGATAGATTTGATTTTTGAAAATATATCATTTTAATTATTACACATAATATGTTATAATTATTACACAATTATGATTTTTGAAAATAATTTTTCTTTTGTTGTCAATATTCAAAAATTTTCAGTAGAAAAATTCATCCAAATTTTCTCATAGTGTAGTTGCTAGCTGAAAATTCCTCCTTTTTATTTTGAATTTGTATTTTCCTAATATACTTATTTTCATTTAATAGAAATATTTCATCTATTTATTACATGTCTAATTAAAAAAAAAAAAATTTGTTTTAATATATTTACTTTCATTTTGACATTCATATATAACTATGTATATACCTCATATATACCATATAGATAATTTTTTTTTTGTTATGGTCATTATAGCCACATATACCTGATTTTTTTTTTGTCATACATATAGTTGCAAACACAACAATATGAGTGCTAATATTAAACTAATATAATTTATATATACTACGTTTAAATATACTATTAATTTGGATGGAATAAATATTGTATTCCAATGATCAAATGGGAAGATACATAGCCTTCTTATATAGAAGAAATACCCAATGCAAAGAAGAAAAGATGAATAAGAATAAAAATATAAATATAAGAAGAATAAAAATAAATACATCTAATTAATATATTTACTGCTAATATAAACCACTCCCCCTCAAGCTGGTTTAAATATATATTCTATTGTCAGCGCGTCAATCATTCTATCAAATTGTACTTTTGGTAGTCCTTTAGTCAACACATCAACAATTTTCTTTGTAGTTAGGAGATAAGAAATACATATCACACCATATCAATTTTCTCATTTATGAAGTGTTTGTTGAGTCCCCAATACCAATTGTGAAACTCATGTTTCTAGCTCCCAATTTGATCAAGTCCCAAAAATAGGCGACTTATTGAACTAACTATACATGCCTTCACAATCAGGAGTTCATAACTCACTCAAGATTATGATCGAGTCACATATATAATCATCTTGTCAAATATTTATCTTCTCAATTAACGAATTTCTAAAGAGAGATAAAATATTTTGTGGTTCAATCTTATACAAACTTGTATATAATACCTCCACTCACATATGTCTACAGGAACAATTTGGATCAAATCATTTGTAACTGTTACAAAGTGAGTCGTATCAATAGTGTTACTAGGATAAGACATCCACCTTTATTCATATACTAGAGATTCTTTAGGTTATTTCTTGAAATAATGTATGTCAACTACATATTGTTCAAGATTACACTGATGACCTATGATTTTCATATAATATTGGGCTAATTTTTGAGTTTTGCTTCATGATCAATGTTTTAACAACCTGCAAAAACTCAAAAGAAAAACTAGGAAAACTTGGTTGAAGCTCACCTGTTAGAAAACAAACTCTTTTATCAAAAAGTTCAATAATGTTTTGTTTTGAAATCAAGAAATATTTGTCCTTACAAGTTTTTAAAGGCACATTCTTGGCATTTCTCTCATTTTGATCTCTAGACCTAGTACTACTCACTTGCTTTTCTCTCTCATTTGAGTTTTTACATTTTTCTTCTTCATAGATTTCTATTGCTTTTTCCTCAGTCTCATGTCTTTTGTTTTCCAACTCACACACATCAAGTTTTACTTCTCTTGGAAGCAGTGATACAAGAGTAAGATCTCATGCTACTTTGTGATTGAATGTACTAACAATGTCATCACAAAGTACTCTAGTTTCAAACTCACTACCATCTACTTTCTCTACTCCACAACTATCAACACATGTTTCTCCAGAAATAAGTGGTACAATAGTAGTAGTAGGATTAAAATCATGTGACTCCTTGATATCTAATGACCTACTAGGAAAAATATCATTATCATACATGGGTGCAACAGTAACAAGCTTCTCTTTACTAATTTCTACCTTATCAACATGTTCATATATGGTAGGTAAACTAACCATCTTTTCCATGAATGTGTTGGAATTGTAGTTAAGCTTAGATTTAGTGTACTTTGAAGATCTTTTTTAAAGCTTCTTTTCTACCTTGATGGCTGAAGGGAATAATCACATTAAAACCATAGCGAAAGCGTTGAAATTGACTTTGATTTTATTTTAGAATTAAACAAAAAACTTTTAGGCTAAGTAAAACATACCTTGACTTAAATATGGAGATATTTTCGGTAGGTCTTTATCTCCTCCACAAAGTCTTCCTGGCTATGACTCGAACACAGGACCAAGGCTTGTGGGAGCCTCTTGAAAGAAAATCCACAAGGATTGGAGAGAAAAATGTCTAGAGAGAATTCTCTAATTCTCTATTGAGGAGATGTGTGTTATGTCTAATAGCTCAACTCAAGGTTCTATTTATAGAGACCAAGGGAAAATTTTTGTCATAATTAAAATATTATATTTTAATATCTAATATATTAAAATATATCTTATACTTATTTGAATCTCATTCAAATCTTCTACGATATTTATTTATTTAAATCTCATTCAAATTTTATAAATATATTTTCTTTAATGTATCTAATATACATTAATTATTTTAATATTTAATGTATCAAATACAATAAATATATTTTTCCTCTTTTATATTTAATATATCTAATATATTAAATATTAATTTGAACATTTCAAATTTTTCTTTCAACTAAATTGATCTTTTAGTGATACTATGAGCTATCAAGGGGACCTTATAGACCTACAGATTATAAGCTCCAATGTTACAAAATTAATTAATTAAACTCTTTAATTAATTAATTTTCATTCATTAACTATAGGTTACTCCACTATAGACCTGAAGTTGCACTCTTATGCACTGTAGGACAAGTTGTATCCATGGATATAACCATTACATGCAAGTCGATCATTCACGAGTTGTTCGTAATTACAGCTGGGTCAAAAGTCTGTTTTACCCTTGTAATTACATATTGTACTTTAAGTACCACCGATCATCTAATGAACAATTTGTTTATGATCCAACCATAAACTAAGTCCCTCTCGAGCTAGTGGGAGGGTGGGGCCCCATTGTTCAAGTCCCAAAATCAACACTTAAGGGAACTACTCATTTACTTACCTTATATGGAAAACAGTGAATTCCATTTTGTGAGATTATGTTCCCAACTCCCTATTTGGTCAAGTCCCCAAAATGGTAGGCATATTGAATCGGCTACAAAAGTCACTCCCACCCATGCAAACCAAAGGACAAACCCTCACAGGCAGGAGTTCATAACTCACTCACAATTAAGATTGAGTCGCATATAA
Source organism: Trichosanthes truncata (assembly GCA_033996785.1). Classification (NCBI taxonomy): domain Eukaryota; kingdom Viridiplantae; phylum Streptophyta; class Magnoliopsida; order Cucurbitales; family Cucurbitaceae; genus Trichosanthes; species Trichosanthes truncata. The sequence continues at coordinate 24,694,306 of MU867261.1, forward strand.
TCATCTTGATGAAATATTAATCTTCTCAATTAACGGATTTATAAAGAGAGATTAAATATTTCGTGGTCTAGTCTTATACAAACTCATTGTATAAGATACTCCCACTCACATATCTCCACATAAACAATTTTGATCAAATCGTTTGTAAGTATTACAAAGTGGGTCGTATTAATAGTGTTACCAAGATAATGCACCCAACTTTATCCATATACTATGACTCTTTAGGTTATTTCTTGAACATGATCCTCTCGTATGTTAACCACATACTATTCAAGATTACACTAATAACCTTGGATTTTTCATATAATGGATAATATTATATTGCAAATAAAATAATAAAAAATATTATTAATTATTAAATAAATTATTAATTACAAGGCTTTAGAGTATAAATCCCAACAATGGCAACATGCACCATCTCCTCTATATCCTTATAAGGTTGAATTTCTTCTCGATCAGCAACCATCTCGCCAATCTCCTCATTAAGTTCTTAGTATAATCGGTCCATGGTAGCTTCCTCATCCTCATCTCAGTTAATCTCCTCAAATTAATCAGAGCATCTCTTCATAGTAATTTTCCACACTTTTGCTCCCTTGTTTCAAAGTTTGCAATTTGTGGAAAAACTTTGGAACAAAAACAATTCCTAATTAGATGCTTGATTTCTTCCCATGAGGGTATTCCATGAATTCCACTCTTCCTTCTTTTCGACAACAAAACATTCCACCATGTTAGTGCATATTCCTCAAATGTAGAAATGATAAGTTTTACATTTTCCTTTTCACTATAGTGGTGGTGGTCAAACATGACATCAATTTCCTCCTCCAAAAAAATGTACTCCTCTGGGTTTGAAATACTCCCAAAGAACAATGGAGGCATGTTTTGGTAAACATGATGGTAATTTCTTGGAGCTCTTCTTTCAATATACATGGCTGCAAAAAGATGTTAGTATAAAGAAAATTGGACCTCACAATCACTCCCTCATACGTTTCACTCAAATATGAATGGTCACTCGTGTTTACGCTCAAAGATGTAACACTCCTTCACAAATAGTAAACTCTCAAAATAGAAAACACGTAGCCAAGAATTTGCAATATCACATACTTAAGGAGAAATCTTTGAACACAAAAGCGAGACTAACGTGAAGTATTCACACTCAAGAAAAGAAACAAGTAAAATCAACAAAAATAAGAAAACTAAGAATCAAGAACCTAATATTCAAGATCCAACAAACTATGATAAGAAACAACAAAAATAAGATATCTAGAATTGAGAATCTAATATTCAAAATTCAAGGAATTATTCTAATAGGTAACACATGAAATATTTGAAAGCAATCAATTCAAGCAAATTGAGAAACCCAAAATAGTTGCAAGATGAGCACAATCATACTTTCGTGCATTGGCTACGTGAAAAAAGTAACATTCTTTAATAAATTTTATAAGGTTTCTATTTATATCTTTTTCTAATTGTAGGATAAAATACAGGTTGCGCTTGCAGTTGATGGTCCTCAACTGGATATATTCACGTATGCTGGATATATAGTAAATGGTCATTGATATCATACAAAAGAACGTGAATGAATAAGAAATGTACAAAATAGTGATGTTAGCTTAGTTGCCAACACTCAAGTTTCTAGTGCTAAAGACAAAAATCTTATTATCTCATACATGATTTACTATGTAAATTCAGGAGATATAGGAGCTAAGCTATTATAGTTTCACGTTCGTGTTATTAAAATGTGATTGGGTAGACAACAACAAAGGTTTTAAAGTAGATGAACTTGGATTTACAACAGTGGATTTTAATCGTTTATGACATAAATCTGATCCATTCATTTTAGCAACTCAAGTATTTTATGTAAATGACCCTAGACCACGAAGACGAATCTAACGATGATGAATTGGGAGACAGAGTTCTTGATTGTTATTGGTTATTGTCTATTGAAATCAATTCCTAATATTATTACACTCAATGATATGAATAAAAACTCATCTTTGTATACCAAAACCTATTGCGACGATATATGGATTGACAACAAATAACATTTTGAATCAATGTATGTGGTCTAAACTATATTACGTGTTTTTTTGTTTTCATTTTTTTTATTATTCATTTTCTCTCTGTATACTACTAAACATAATTCCTATTTTTATGTGTAGATTATATTTTTCATCACGGTCTCATCCAGTAGCAGCAACAACCGTAATGAAGAAGAAGAGATTAGAAATAGAGTCGTTGTTAGGGGTGCAACGACCATGCGTGACTTAGCACACACTAGAGATGGGAGAGAGAGAAAAGTTATTAGATATAATAATGGTGGATATCCTGTTGGAGAAAATGCCAAGAAGATGTAGAGTTTTATTGGAGTTTATGTGAGGAATCAAATCCCCATAACATATAATCATTGGAGACGTATCATGTGACCTGAAAAATAAAATAATTGAATGTGTCGAGGTATGTTTTATACTACTTTATATTTATAGATTTTTATAGATTAACTCGTTTATATTATATTATGTCATTCTGATTTTGTTTTTTCAATATGATTATGGATGTCATTTGAGATCAACCCTCATTCGAAGTAAGGGTGTGCACGATTCGATTCGGTTCGATTTTGGCCACAACCAGTGATCGAACCGAACATCTTGATTTAAGATACGATTAAACTGAAACAAACAAACTATATATTCAGTTTCGATTTGAACTAAACTAATTTGGTTTCGGTTCACCACGGTTCGATTTCGGTTTTTACAGATTTTTCTTCATTTTGTCGATGTGCATCGTTGGTCAATGATGAAAGAGACGAGCGAACAATAATTCCTGAGGCAGCGTGAGAGCGGTCCATTGAAGGAAGACTGATGTGAATGAGAGTTGGAAGGTGGGGTGCCGCCGGCTACAGAGATATGAGTGTTAGAGGTGGGGGGCTGCTAGCTACCATCAGAGTGAGATAACTTATGAGAATGAGAGTTGGGAGATGGGGGTGATTCGTTACTATGGAGACCGGATAAAGTGATTGGAAGAGGAGATGGGGAAAGAAAGAGAAGATAGAAAGATGGGGAAGGCTATGAGAGAAAAGAGAGAGAAAGATGGCGAGGAGATGTGATAGAGAGATGAAAGATGGGGGAGCAGATGAGAGAAGAGGGAGAGATGTTGAGGTGATGAAGCAGCAGGGGAAGTGGGAATTTTCTAGGGTTTTGGAATATGTTATGAACAAAGTTAAAATACTTTGTGGGCTGGGCTTGAAGACTTAGTGGGGATGGGGCAATTGGGCTTGGATATGAGAAAAAAGTGGGCTAGAAATAATTTTTTTTTAATTTCTTTTTTATGGTATGTTGTTCGGTTCGATTTTGTTGGTTTTTTTAAATACAAAACCGAAAATCGGACCAAACTTATCGATTTTTTCAAATATTAAACCGAATAAATCAAAATTTTCAAGAAAATCAAATCGAACCAGTCGGTTCGGTTCGGTTTGTTGGTTTGGGTCAGTTTTTGCACACCCCTAATTCAAAGCACGCTATCTTACAATCAGCTAGAACGAAGTTCATGACATTTAAATACAAGTTGACCCAAAAATACATCATACCATTCAAAGACCATTCATCTTGTATGACCAAACCTCCATCAAGCTATAGTCATATCAAACAAGCTGATTATGATGCATTTGGTAGAGCCAGATTATTTGAAGAATTTCAAGTAAATTTATATGATGTACATAGCATAAGTAAAAATTGTTGAGATTTATGCCCTAAAACCTCATAATTAATGATTTATTTAATAATTAATAGTAATTTTGATTATTTTATTTGCAATATAATATGATCCATTAATGAAAAATCCAATGTTATTAGTGTAATCTTGAACAGTATATGGTTGACATACAGGATGATCATGTTCAAGAAATAACCTAAAGGGTCATAGTATATGGATAAGGTTGGGTGTCTTATCCTGGTAACACTATTGATACGACCCACTTTGTAATAATTCAAATGATTTGATCCAAATCGTTCATGTGGAGACATGTGAGTGGAGGTATCTTATACAATGAGTTTGTATAAGACTAGGCCACAAAATATTTAATCATTTTTTATAAATTCGTTAATTGAGAAGATTAATATTTCATCAGGATGATCATATGCGACTCGATCTTAATCCTGAGTAAGTTATGAACTCCTACCTATGAGGGCTTGTCCTTTGATTTGCATGGGTGAGAGTGGCTTTTGTAGTCGATGCAATATGCCTACCATTTTGGGGACTTGACCAAATAGGGAGATAGGAACATAATCTCACAAGATGGAATTCACTCTTTCTCATATTGGGTAAGTAGATGAGTAATTCCCTTAAATGCTGATTTTGAGACTTGAATAATGGGGCCCCACCCTCTCATTGGCCCGAGAGGGACTTTGTTTATGGTTGGATCATAAACAAATTGTTTATCAGATGATCAATGGTACTTAAGGTGCCAGATGTAATTACAGGGGTAAAATGGACTTTTGCCCAACTGTAATTACGAACAACATGTGAATGATCGACTTGCATGTAATAGTTATATCCGTGGATACAACTTCTCCTATAGTGCATAAAAGTGCAACTCTAGGTCTATAGTGGAGTGACCTATAATGTCCCATTGCTAGCTCATAATGACACTAAAAGATCAATTTAGTTGAAAGAAAATTTTGAAATATTCAAATTAATATTTAATATATTATACATATTAAATATAAAAGAGAAAAATATATTTATTGTATTAGATACATTAAATATTAAAATAAGTAATGTATATTAGATACATTAAAGAAAAGATACTTATAAAATTTGAATAAAATACAAATAAATAAATATCGTAGGAGATTTGAATGAGATATATTTTAATATATTAGATATTAAAATGTAATATTTTAATTATGGAAAATATTTGTCCTTAGTCTCTATAAATAGAACCATTGGGTTTAGACATAACAAACATTTCCTCAATAGAGAATTAGAGAATTCTCTTTAGATCTCTTCCTCTCCAATTCTTTGTAGATTTTCTTTCAAGAGGCTCCCACAAGCCTTGGTCCTGTGTTCGAATCATAGTCAGAAAGACTTTGTGGATAACATAAGACCCGCCAGAAATATCTCTATATTTACTCCAAGTAAGTGTTTTTAATCTTATTTTTTATAGTTTAATTTTAAACCAAATCAAAGACAATCCAATGCTTCCGTTGCGGAGTGAAACGTTCATTCCTTCAAAAATCTATAAACTTGAACTATTTGTATGATGCTTCATTTTGTAATATATTTATTGTTTTAATTGTTTCTAAAAACTTAGTCAAGTTCAACAAAAACAAGAGAGCACAAAACAAATATAATTGCCACATCTCACATAAAGGGTACGCAAATTTGATGGATGAGTTGATAAGTTTTCATGTCATTATTGTACAATATATTGTGTTAGTATAAGTGATTTACTATATAGATAATATATTTATCATGTAAATTTGAATACAAAAATCTGATAGGGATGAGTCGCTTAATCATGCGACTTTATGGAAGAGTGCAAGAGTCAACAAAAGAACAAATGATTATGACGATGATTCAACGCGTGAAGTTGCACGTCGAGTTGTAAATTTATTATGTAATACTAATATATGTTATATGACAATTATAAATATTGAATGCAATTATATCACTTTATTATGTAATACTAAGTCCATTTTCTTGTGACACCAATTTCAGCCTAATCCAAGTTTATTTGAGCTAACACCAACTAGAAAACCAAACACTATTCAGACACTACTCACCCAAACAGTAGTTACTCGATTTTGACCTTCTTACCTTCCAAGGGATATTCGTTCAAATCTAATGATCCAATTTATATTTCTACCTTATCACTTGTACTTAGGTCAATTACATGTATGAATATGCTTTTATTTTCAAATTGGCGCGAGCCATTTGCTCACTTTAATAGCTTCAAATTGAGTATGTTGCTGAATTTCACTATTGCTTTGAGTTACTGAGTTGTTTGCCTTATTTTCTAAATTTATCCCAACCTAGATCTGATCTCTTTTTGAAATTTTACATGCTTAAACTAGACTTCTTAAGCTTTCTAAATCATCTTTTAAATATATATTTTCAGAAATGGAATATTCACATCGATGCTTCAAAATTGGCCTAAATTCTGGAAAATTGGTCTTTGATTGATGTTTGTTGTGTGCTGTCTTTAGTTTGCATTTGTTGCTTAATTGTGTTTTTCTTTATTTCATCTTGCTTTCTTTGTACTCTAGCTTGATTCACCACAAGCAAGCAAGTTTGGTGCATCTAAGGAATCACTTAACTAAGTTAGCTTGCACACTCTCGGTTTTACACCTATTTATTTTGTCATTGTGAGAGTAAGTAGAGTGATTTACCAAATTGAGTGATAAACACGAGTGGATGAGTGAACAAATAAGGGAGAGCATATTGGTAAGGTCCATATTTGTTTTCTCTAACCTTTTCTTGTAGCCATATCAACATCCACAAAAGGAGTCTGGATAAAGAAGGAAAAAGCTAGTGACAACATGGTTAGTAATCAAATTAAAGGTGTGAATCAAAGCCTAGACTTAATCAAAAGTATGATCCAAAGAATGGAGAAAAGGCTAGAAGCCATTGAGAGACCTCAAGCACTAATTACACCACAAACTCATCACAAAAGGAAGATAGGCCAAGTGGAAATATTCTTTGAATGCAACTACTTGAATGAAGAAAGAAAGGTAGGTATTGTTATATCTCACTTTCAAGACTATGCTCTCACTTGGTTGGAAAAATTATTGTCTTATAGGCATAGGAACCAATTGCCAAGGATTGAAACTTGCAGTGAATTCAAGAAGATCATGGATGCACACTTTGTCCCAAAAGCTTACTCCAAATTTAAAAAGTTGAAGCAAGAAGACCAGGATGTGAAATCCTACTATCTCAAGTTGGTAGCACTAGTGGAAAAACTTTGTGTTCATAAAGAGGATGAAGCCCTCATGAATCGATTCTTCAAGGGGCTTAGAGAAGACATTGCCAAGAGAGTTGCTCTTCAACCTTGCTTCACTTTGAGAGAAATGTTGCACTTAGCTCTCAAGGTTGAGGGGAGACTACTTAAGAAAAGCTTAAGGTATGCAAATCCTAATCCTAATATTGATCATAATGTTGTTGGGTTAGAAAATAGGGGGCTTAGAAAAACATTGCTTACTAGCGCCACCATTAATGATTTCATTTGATTTGTTTGAAGGGTAAATCATGTAATGTTAAGTAACTCCCGAGAGTTAGATCTAACAACCTTGTTGAGGGAACAAGACCTTTAGATCTAAAATCCAAAAACTCCAAAACGTTATGGAATCAACCCAAGGGAAGGTTTTGGAACGGTTTACCTTGATGATCAAGATTAAGAGTAAAGAAAACTAGTTTCTAAACTCGTCATTCGAATCATTCCACAAGAGGTATGATCAACACCACTTGAATGACTCTAGCATGCAAATTCTAAAACACAAGAAATTGCAATATGAAAAAAACTTAGCTCTCAACAGAGCTAAAAAGAAAAGACTCAATTCATTCACTTCAAAATTCTGTCTACAATGAAAGAAAAGAATGCTTTATATAGCCTTTGGCACCCTTAACCTAATTGGCCAAAAGAGACCAAGAGACACAACTTTTATGGGCTAGTTAATGGGGGAAAATGGTAACCTACGTGAGTTACAATTCAGCCACAACTCCCATGTTAAATACAAGTCTTAAATGATAAACAAAAACTGAAATTACAATTAAAATATTGCAATAAAAGAAATGTTCTATCTTGTAACCATCCATGGAGTAATGATCCGTAGCTTGAACTTGAGTTCCATAATTGAAGCTTAACTTGTCTTGAATGAAGCTTATAATGATACTTGACTTCATTGAATGCATCTCCACCTCATTGAATGCAACTTGAGTTCAAACGTCACCTTATTAAATGTAACTTTAGTTCAACTTAGTTCTTTTATGTAAACACCAAGTTAAACTTAAGTTCCATAAATTCAACTATGAGTTCATTAAATGCAAGTTAGAAGGCATTTAATGCATCTCCATCTTGAAGCTCAACTTTGCACAACATGTAGGAAAAGACTCCAACATCTTCTAGAATCTCCTTTGTTGAGCTCACCATAGCTTGAATATAAGTGATTAAAATTTGTTGTAGCTTCTTAGCTCTTGACCTTGTAATTGGACCTTGAGGCATGACAATAGATGCTTCTTAGTTCACATCATGTAAGTTAGCAATAGGCTTGATTTTGAACATTGTTGCAGTGGCCACAATGTTCGAAAGTGATGAGAATGAGACAATCAATGGAGTGCTTTGAGGAAAAGAAAATGTCAAGGTCTTTATTAATGTTATTTAAACTGAAGAAGATAACCTTTGTATTCCTATTTCGGTGATGGGGAAGATAGAGACTCTTTTTCAAGCTACGAGTTGTTTGGGTGCTTGGCTTCATAGCCTTATTATTATAAAAAACGACAAGGTATTCTTCTCGATCAAAATGTTTAAATGTAGTTATATATAACTGAAATAGTTAATATTAAGAAAGCGGAAGAAATTTTGGATCTTAAGCACTCTAATTTGATCAATTTTATCATAAAAAAACATGCTCAAAACTGGAAAAACAGAGAAGGAAGAACACTACCTTTGAACCTCAAAATTGAAGCAATCCGAGGCATTTATTTGAACAATAACTGGTTTTGGACCTCCTCTAGAGTCTTCCCTACTATCCTCAGGCCTTGGAATGGATTGTGGGATCCTTAATTGAGAGAATTTGGAAGAAGAATGGGTAAAGGTCTAAAACCGAGAGAAAACAAATTTTCTGCAAAATTCAACTTACCCATGGTGTTTCTTTGCAATTAAAGCTATTAACAAGCTTCATCAAGCTTCCTAAACTTGACAACACATAGATGAAGAGGATAATTCAAGAAGGAGGTGGCCAATTTTGATGAATTTGATAAAGTAAGGAGGTTATTCATCAAACAAATGTATTTGGTCCAAAAAGCTATCAAAAATGAATTTGATTTCTTCTTTAATTTTAATTCAAAATTAATATAAAATTAATTTTAAATTAAAATCAATTTTTTAATTAATTAAAAAATTTAATTAATTTTAAATAATTATTTAATTTAATATCAAATATCAAATTAAATAATTGGACCAATCCCGATTTCTCAAATCGAACGTTCGAACATGAATCCCTATTCATGTTTTAAACCGAACCAATATTTAAATCAAATTTAAATATGTCCACCTCTTCTTTATCATAGTTTAATTCATAATTAAGCTATGAAACGTTAAGTATATCGCATATAATTAACGTTTTCTCCCAAAACCGAATTTGAACAATTCAAATTCTTTTCTCTCAAATTGTTACAAGGCTTAGTCCGAGCTAGTAAGGGGAACCTAATGGACCTACAGATCATGAGCTCCAACGATACGAGATTAACCGGCCAAATTCTTTAGCCTAGCTAATCAACATTCGTTAACCACCGGGACATTCCACTAAAGCCCAGTGGCTGCACTCTCCTCACTGTAGATATATTTCTGTCCACTCGATATAACATGATTAATAAGTCAATCATTCACAGGTTGTTCGTAATTACAGCTGGGTCAAATAAACCGTTTTACCCATATAATTACTTCTTGTTCCTTGAGTCCCGTTGATCCTCTAATGAACAATTGGTTTGTGGTCTGACCAACAAACCGAATCCCTCTCGGGCCAATGAGAGGGTGGGCCCATTGTTCAAGACCCGGAGTCAGCACTTAAGGGAACAACCTCTCTACTAAACCCTAAAGCGGGTAGGAGTGAATTCCATCTCGCATGACTATGTTCCCAACTATCTACCCGGTCTTATCACCAAAATGGGAGGCTTATTGAGTCGGCGATCTCGGGCCACTCTCACCCATGCAAATCTAAGGATAATCCCGAATAAGCAGTAGTTCATAGCACACTCAGGATTAAAATCGAGTTACCTAGGTCATCGTATGAAAATAGTCAGTTAAAACAGTAAACAGAGTTAAAAAGTCTAAGTGACTATTTCGCGGTCCAGTCTTATGCAAACTTATTGCATAGGACGCCCCCACTTTCATGTCTCCACATGAACGATTCAGGATCACATCGTCAGTACTATACAAAGTGGGCCGCGTCCATAGTGTCTCCAGGATAAGGTACCCAGCCCTATCCCTATACTATAAACCGTTCTGGCTATTACTTGAACTTGATCCTCTTTGATGTCATACATAAAGTTCAAGTATACATCTTATAGTCAAGGGTTCTTAATGTAGATACCGTATTTGGACTGGATAATTTTTATTTTTATCCCATAATTATTTCTTGTAAATGATTTTTTTTTTTGAAAAAAAAAACTAATTTTTAAATCAAACATTTAAAAAAAAGTTTGTTAAAAAGAAATTTGTTTATTTATTTAGTTTATTTTATTATTATTTTTTAAAAATATATATATATATATATCTTAACTACTTTTTTTATCCTAATTCTCTCCCTAGTTTTTCTCATTCCATTTCCTACTCTCACGTATCTTTCTCCCCAATTATCTCTCCCTCAACGTCACTCACTTCCTTCTTTCTCTACCTACTGCACTAATTTGGGGGAGTGGCAATCTCTTATAAAATGGAGGAAAAAAAATATTGAGGGGGAGGGGGGAAGGTTTTCTTTGGATTATAGAGAGAAAATAAAATAAAAGAGAATAGAAGAACAAAAAGATTATGAGAAGATCTTGTCACCATCAATACGACAAACAGGTCTAGACAATCTTTTCCTGACTTCATTCGTAGGTAAGGTGTTAGGTTTATTGTTCTTTTTCTAATTCGACATTCTAATTATTTGTGTGATTGTTATTTTAATTTGGCCAAAATAGGTTAATTTAGCCCCTGTACGTTCTAATTTGTGTGTGTTATTTTAATTGGCCAAAAAATAGGTTTTAATTTGACCTTTGTGCGTTCTAATTTACGTTCTAATTCGTGTATATTTTTTAATGGCCTTTGTATATTTTAATGTCTTAATGGCCACTGTATATTTTGATTTGGCCATTGCATATTTTGATTTGGCCATTAATTTGATCACTGCATTATTTTAATTTGGCCACTGATATTTGTCTGGCCACTGTATGTTGGTATTTGGTTATTGCATATGTTTATTTGGCCACTGTATATTTTGATTTGGTCATTGCATATTTTGATTTGACCATTAACTTGGCCACTGCATATGTTTATTTGGCCACTGTATATTTTGATTTGGCCATTGCATATTTTGATTTGGCCATTAATTTGATCACTGCATTATTTTAATTTGGCTACTATGTTTGTTTGGCCACTGATATTTGTCTGGCCACTGTATGTTGGTATTTGGCCACCGCATATGTTTATTTGGCCACTGTATATTTAATTGTCAATTTACATAACATGTTTGTTAAGTCCGTCAACAATTAGATCATATGAGGTTTTATTTTTTAGTTTGACCATAGTACGTAGCTTTTATTTATTTTTTTTATTATTATTTTGTTTTCCCTTTTCATAACATGTTGGTTCAATTATCATTTTGGCCTAACATGTTTGTTGGTTTTGAATTTGATCATACCATATCTGCTATCTCAAATTTGTCTAATTTTGGTTTAAACCATGATTGTAAAATTTAAAATTTCAAGATGAATTTAGGTTCAATTTAGACGTTCAAAATCAATTCAATTGGTTTTAATTAGAATTTCCAAGTGATTGTCAATTTGGTTTCGATGTGAATTCCCGAATGAGTTTGAAATTAGTTTTAATTTGGAATTTCTAATAAAATTTCAATTTGGATTAATTTGACTTTAGAAATAAATTAATTCAGATATTCCATACTTTTTTTTTCTTCCTTTTAATAGTCTAAATTTGAAATACTATAATGAATTTCCAATTTGGTTTTAATTTTTTTTTTTTTGCAACAAATTAAATTTAATTTCCAAGTGGATTTCAAATTTCTCTTTGAATGGTTTCACACCACTCATAATTGTTAGTTCATGTTTTATTTCTAAAATGTGAATTAATAAACATGGGACATTTTAAAATAGGGAAAAATCTGTTTGTATGCGAATGATTTTCAAGCTTGTTTAATAATTAGCTTTTAATATTTGAACTTCTTGTTTGAAATAAAGCAATTGACAAAATTATTCCATTTAAAGAGAATTTATTTTGAGGGCTGAGTAATATGTCTTCGTGGAGTTAGACTCCCGTGCAGGTGTACGAAAATCCTCATTTTCTTTTTATTATTATTTTTAAAAAAATAAAAATAAAATCACGTAAATCCTATGACGGAGTCGAGATAATAAAATTTCTCAATTTCTTGAGGTAAAATTTTTTTCCTTTAAATAAAGGAAAATTCCAACGTGATAATAAATCGATGGGTACATTCCCACTCACCGTATTGACCCTTACTTTATTTCTATAAAGTTGAGGTAAGAGCGAGTGAGACATTTTATTTTTTATTTTTTTATTATTATTTTCCTTCAGATTAAAGGATCTTTTATAATAAAGTATTTGGATAACATAAGATAAATGTGGTGACCGTTTTTTAAAACGGGTGTTGTAGGGTGCTAATACCTTGCCTACACACAATCGACTCTCGAACCTAACCTGGTTTATGCAGATCATTTTTATTATTTTAATTAGGTGTCCAATCACACCTTCAAAATGGTTGGTGGCGACTCCAAAATTCTTTTGAATAAAGAAGACCCTTGAAAGAGGATGTCGGCCACTCCGCGTCGCGACCACGTTGCGACACTTAGTTCATTGGATTTGGGTTATGGAATACACAATTCACTTTATTCAATAACAACTTTATTGCAAAATAGAATATACATTCAGTTTACAAAACCACGAGTTTTAGGACATAAAACCCAACAATAACATACATTGAATTTTAATTATATTGCATTTCCTATAAGATCCTAAACCAAAAGTACCCATTAAACATAGTTTTCCTAGTCATACGATTGTTCCTCCATGCATCAAGATTCTTTATCGATATGCTAAAAAACTTGGCAAGGATGATCCAATGCACGTGCCTCTAAGTGATAAAGTATTTGAAAAAGGAAAAACACTCTATCTTATGCCATAAGATATCATGCAATTTTATGCAATGGTAGACATATTAAATAGCTACATATTAGTCTATATCATGTAAGTAAATATATTTTTAATAGTACTATAATTTTATTTATAACTATTAAATTATCTATAGTCTCATGCATTTGTGAAAAAAAAATGTGATATAGGTTTCTTTGGAAATGTTTTGAGGACACAGAAAGACTAAATACATTCAAAATAGTGGACTCGAACAACATTGCACCATGTTTTAGTACTCTGGATGATCGAGCAAGAAAATTACCAACTATTTTTTTCACTAAAACAACCATCGCATATGGTACTCATTCCATATAATCCTAAGTAAGAGTCTAAATAAGTAAGTTAGTTTAGATTTAAGATCTTAGATTTAAGATAGCTTTAATTTGATAGTGATAATTACACATATATTGATTGGTTTTGATAAGCATCATTGGGTATTGTGTGTTCTGGACGTACATGCAAATACAACTTATCTTTTCAACTCCCTACATCCTAGCATGACAGACAACCTCCAAAAAATTGTGAATACGTAAGTTTGTTTAGTATTGAAAGTTAATTTAGTATATGATTATCTTAAAGTTTGTAAAATATTATGCATTTCTTTTTATATGTTTTTAAATTTTATTTAGGGCAATGAGGATTTATGTGGTCCAAAGTACTAATCGAATACAACGAAAGACTAATACTATTAATTGGATATCCATAAAGGTAAATTAAATGAATTATAATCAATTGTTATATGTTTTGTAGTGTTTTAAATATTGTTATTTATTTATATGTTTTGTAGTGTCCTCACCAACAAGGTAGCGTGGAATGTGAGTATTTTGTCATGAAGTTCATGAGAGAGATTTTTTATAACCCATATGCCCTTATCAAAACTCTTGTATGTAACACCTCCTTACTATTATATTTTTACATATCCATAGCACTTTTTCATATATAATTATAATAATTTATTCTTTTGTTTTCATGTAGTTTAATACTAAGAAGGCTTTTACACAAGCACAACTCGATAAGTTACAAGCTGAATGAGCAGATCATGTTTCAAACTTCATCACTTGAGTATGGTGCTTGTTAATATTTATCATAGCTAGCTTTTTTTGAAACTTTGGTAGCTCTTTAGCCAGTTTTGTAAATGAGAATTTTGTAGCCTTTATGAAAATTGTGTAGCTAAACAACTCTGTTACGAGAGTTTGGTTATTTAGCGATGGAATGAAATATATTAGATTTGGTTGTGAGAGCATTGTGTTGTTTTCGACTGAATTAAATGAAAGGGAATGGTAGTTTGTGTTGCATATGTTTCTTTGATTTGTGTTTTCATTTTCAATTGAACGAAATTAGTATATTGTGTTGGAACCATTATTATGTAAATTTGTTTTTGAATTGTGTTTTGTTGAAACGTATTTGTGTGATTGGACTAGAATTAGTTGTACTGAGAGTTGAGAATTATTTTAAAAGCATTGCTACAAGTTTTTTACAGGTTTCGGGTTCCAATTATGCTAAAAATATATTGCAGGTTGAATTAGAAGCAATGTCGGTGTAAAACTGTCATCTTATATTCAAATAATAACGTTTATAAAATGACATTATAACAAATTGTCATTGTAGCATGTGTTTGGTAGGGGTGTTCATCCCAATTCAAAAAACTGATCCGACCGACTGAAACCGACCGAATCGACGTCGATTGGTCGATTATATGAGGTGGTTGGTCGACATCAGTTTCGCATATAGTAAAATCGACTAATCGATCGGTCGGAGTGGCCAATAAAGGATTTTCCTACCTACCGACCGATCTTCGTATATTAGTATTTTAAAAAAAAAAACAAAGAAAGATGGCCAGAGTGTACCTGTATGCGCAGACCATTCACTGCCCAAATCGTTGGTATATTCATTTTCAAGAAAATGTAATGATTACTTTTCAAAAAAAAAAATATTTAATATTTTTTAAAAGTAATGATTACTTTTTAAAAAATATATATATTTAATCTTTTTTTTTCTCTCGTTTCACTCTTCACCTTCATTCTCTCATCGAGACATCTTCTTCTTCTCCTCTCTCTCTGTTTTCTCTCTTTTCACTCTTGACTTTCTCTTTCTCACCTAGACTTCTTCTTCTCCTCCTCCTCATCGTCTCTCTCTTTTCTCATTCTCATTCTCTTTCCATCTTTTCATCCTCATTGTCTTCAACGTTCTTCATTTCATCAACATTGTAGTCCCAAGTTCCACAAGTGGCGTTCGTGTACTTCTCTCTTTTTCGTTTATGTTTTATCTCTTATTCTCCCTCAACATTCCTCTGAATCTTCTTTATCTCTTTTTTCTTCCCCATCTCACTTTATCACCACTCAAAACTGACAAAATTGATCCACTGACGATGTATTTGGTCATTCGGTTTCACGAAGCATCTTAAAATCAACCACCACCGACTAAAAAAAATCAATAGATCAGTTTTCGGCGTCGGTTTTCGTCCAAAACCGACACCGACCTACCGACGACCAATCGATAGATGAATTTGGGTAAAGGTAAGATGTCGGTGTCGGTTCAAGACCATCATCAATGTAGCCTTCGATATCGGTTTCCAACTAACATCATAAGAAACCGTCATCGTATGAGTACCATGACACAAACTTCGATGTCATTTTGAAACTGACATCGTATTGGTATGATGACATTGGGTTCAAAACCGACATTGTGGCTAACCGTCATTGTATATTTACGATAACGATTCGTTTGATGTCAGTTTTGAACCGTCATCAAAGCAAACCGATATCGTGCCCTACGATGACACCTGGGTAGATGTTAGTTTTCCAAACCGACATCATATGGCTTCGATGTTAGTGCAGAAATTTGAAGTACGAATTTGTTGTAGTGACATTGAGTAAATTCTGGATTTAATAGATTCTCCAATTAAATTTCAATCGACCTCCTTAAATCAAGTAAGCATTGTCAACCACAACTCAATACACTAATCTCGGTAGAAAACCTAGAGGTGGCTATTGCACCCCAAGAAGACATCTTCTATTCCTCGACAATCCTAGATCACAAATTCAAGAACTCTATTGTTTTTCCTTAAAGATTTGAGATTGAAGCTGTCATTTTGAGTTCTTCTTCTTTCTTGATTAAACCTCATTCGAACACTTGATTTGAAAGAAGAATAGTGTAAACACTTGAGTTTCCTTGAAAAATGTTGAATCAAGGTAGATATAGGAAGCAAGCTTAGGAGTTTTTAGTTTTTGTTTTAACGTTACTATTCGTTTTCCTTTATTATTTGTTGTATTGTTATTTACTTCGAACTCTCGTGTACTGCATTCATTCTTTGAGTATTAAGTTAGTTTTCATTCCATTAATTTCTATTTTTTATTATTAAGTTTTGTTCTTTACTTTAACATGAGCTAAATTCCTTCTTGGAGATTCAAAGATACTCTAAGTAGGAAGTAAACCTCACCTTGTGAATTAACAACCTTACTTAACACTTAGGATCGTTTGCTTTTATTGAGTTTAGATCTCATTGTTAATCTAAACTAATCACTTAGGTTAGCATATAATGTTGAATCCAATTATGAAAGGGTTGGGTAAAATATGGTTTTCATAAAAGTAATATAAGAAAAAAAAACCAAGACATAGGACTTTGCAGTTGACCCTAAACATAGGGCAAAGACTCTAGGGCCATTAGAGTTGTATGCCAAGTTATCTAAGTTTTAATTAGCCATAGACATGTGTTTTAATTGTTTACGCTCCTAAAGGCACTTAGAAAATAGTTGAATAAGTATTGAACTCGGTTCACAATGCTAAGTGTCAAAAGGGTAAGTTGTGAGCGCAAACAAGTCATATTCTACTTAAACCAAGTTGTACCCAAAAGGGTGAGTTGCAGGAGCATATAGGCAGCAATCCCTGTCGAGCTCTGCTTAGTTGAATAGTAGGTTGTAGGCACAAAGGTGGGCTCAAATTTCTCAAGGGCCAAAACAAATTTGAATCTCCCCTTCTTTTATAAATATTCATCTCAATTGTTTTTTGTTCTCTTTTATTACTATTGCTCATTTTTTGATTTCACAAATAACAACCATCTCCATTATTTTCTTGGTTACATTGGCTACAAACTTTGAGGGATCTTTACTTTCAAATTGAACTTTTGTTACTTCGTTCTTTTGGGATTCAGTACTTGGAGTACCTCCATTCTACTACTTTGTAGACAATGTGCACTTTCACTTGTTCGAGATCTTTTTAGTTCTACTCTGCATCCCAGATCGTCATCAATGACACAAATCTAAGATGATGAGCTGCAATGAAGTTGTGATTGTGAGTTAAGAAGAAGTGGTGGGTGAAAAACTATTATGAGGCTCGACTGATGAGTGGCGAACAAAGGCTGCCAATGGTGAAGACCAAGACAAATGATTGTGGGTGATAGAATGTCGTACACGGGCGATAAAGTCTGTCAAACCATGAATAAGATCTGATGAGTGTGATTGAGATTGTGTCAGTCGGAGATCTCATTGGTGTTGTTGTTTGTAGTTTATTGCCATGAAACTAGGCAACTATGTTGTGTGATGAGGTAAAAATGTGAAGAAAAAAATATAATAAAAGAAGGGTGAAGAGGAAAGAAAGATGGAAAACACACACAAATATATCACACAAAGTAGTAGTACTAAAAGTATACACCAGCCCTATGACAAATAATACAAGGAAATATTCCAAGATTGATTCCATATGACTACTCGACTCACAAATAACTTTGTTACTTAGCTTACAAAAGTAACTAGGTAACTAGAAATATGATTGTGAGATGTTTTTGATATAAAGAAATGACAAAAACTATTAAATGGTAATTGGCAACAAAGAAAATGAAGCTAGGCTCAGTTCATGCCTATGCTAACATTGTAACTCTATTTTACGCCAATGCAAAATTCTCAATGAAAAACTTTTGAACTAAGGTATGATGCACTTGATATGGCTACACTCTGTCGAGCTACAGACTACAACTAACCCAAATATATGTCTATACGTGGAATTGCTACAGTAAATTTTACCTAGACCCATTATTCTACCTCACGAGTGATTACTTTAGGTTTATAGCAACCTAGAGAATTTTACTCTCCCTCGCTCTGTTTGATAATTTTGACACACTCTAAATCTTTTAGTATTGCAGTGTGGTAGTGATTTTAATCGGTTGGCCAAATGAAAAAAATATTGGGGAAGAAGAACACACAAACAAAAGTTCAGATAATCAACAATTGAGAAATTATTTTAACATAAAACTGAATTACAAGTGCTAGTTCATCCAAGCCTTACCTAAGAAAAATTAACTCATCATTGGTTAACGTTCACACAAAATAGCAGAAGAATACATATTGCAATTGAATAATAAGAGAAAGAGAAAATAGATGTAGATGTTGCTTGCTCTGGTTTTTGGATTATCTCGATTGTTTCCATTGGAAGAATCTCCAAAAATCGTTCTCTCCTTTCATGCAACATTATGCTATCACCATCAGATTTTGACCTCTTTTGAAGCCAGTTTTTGGTTCTTCCTCACTCTATTATGGCGTCTCTATCACCTCAGGTCACAAAGAATAATGTCTTGCCCACTGTTTACCATTCTATAGTAGCCAGCGACGAATCTACATAGGGCCAAGTCTCCCCAACTTAAAAAAGCATTTATATTAGTATAATTTAGTTCCAATAATAAGTAGAAAATGGCTACTGGCTCGTTGGTATTAGCGTCCAGCCCCCCTCCCACTTATCGCCTTGGAGGGTGCATGTTTGACTCTTCCTAAGTGCGCATTGTTTGTTTGTTTGTTTGTTTTTTTTTTTTTGTACACTGATTGGCGCATTTCCTAACTTTAATGTGTTTTTTTTCTTTCCATTTTTCTATACAGACGCTACTTTCCTAATGTTAATGCTTTTTTTTTTAATAAAATGGTTAAAAAAGTTTAACGGTTTTTTCCATATATATGGTAAATAAAATGTTAATTTAAAAATATATAAAAAGATATTCATTTAAATAATATAATTTAGATTATTATTTTTTTATACTTCACTATCTCATTTAAATAATTTTATATACAAATATCTATAATATAAATATAGAATATTATTTTTTTTGCTTTAATTTATTATTAAATTTTTTTTCTTGATATCAAATATAAAAAAAACCATAGTTCTTATAAAACAAAAAATTATACTTATTATTTCAAATTTTATTATCGTTCTTGTATATTTATATAAAAAAAAGGCTAAAAATACTTTTAATCTCTAAATTTTCATGAAAGTAACAATTTTAGTTTTTAAATTTTAGTTTGTAATGATTTAATCTCTATATTTTTTTTTATTTTGTAAACATTTAATTCCTATAATTTTAAATTTATAACAATTTAGTTTTCTTTTTCTAGTACGTAACAATTTAATCTCTGAACTTTAGTATGTAAAGATTTAATCTATATACATTAAAATTTGTTACAATTTAGGCCATATCATGAAAAATATTGTTAAGATTTAATGAGATTTCTTACATAGGTAGATAAATAAATAGATTAGAGACTAAATATGTTTATAAATAACAAAGACTAAGTCGTTACATAATAAGTATTGACACTTAATTTTGATGGAATATTTCACAAAAAGGTTAAATTGTTATAAATCTTGAAGTACTGAGACTAAATTATTACAAATTTGAAAGTACATAGACTAAATTGTTACAATTCATAGTTCTAAATGGTTGCTTTTATGAAAGTCTAGAAACCAAAACTATTTTTTAGCTTATAAAAAAGCAATCATACTTTGTATCTAACAACTTAATATAAAAATATATTAAACCCCTCGACATAAAGTTATGGATCTACCATTGCTAATAAGTCCAACGCCTTTGGTTCTGCACTTCACCGGAGAAAACTCTAATGAACTCTCTCTGGTTGTAGGAATTGATCGCGTGTAAGAAATTGTAAAGCTAACTCCCCTTTTTTTAATAGTCCTCATCTCCTTTTATCCTGTTTCTTCTGCCTATTACAAGTTGTCACGCGTCCCTTATTGATAACAGAAAAATTCTTTCCTCTTGCGCTGGCCTTCGTCTGCTGCAAAGTGAGGTCATTCGTGCTTGAATGAAAATTCAAAATTTTGCACTGGTCAACCAAAAAGTCAACAAGTCTCTTTAAAAATAACAAAAATTGTTAAAACGAATAAGAAAATGAATATCTAAGGATCTTACGCAACCGTATTTGGAACCAAGATTTTATAGCAAAAAAGTTGTTAAAAACAATGTTAATCTATTTATTTAAGAATAAGATTAAGCTATTTTTAGGTTATATTAACTCTTTATTCACTTATCAATTGTCTATGGAGATGACTTTGTGAAGAGGTGAGGGTTCAAGTGTTGTCGATGACTCAATGGAGATGTTGTTAGAGATTGAGTCGAGGAAGAATGATGACTCGGTTTTTAACAGTTAGGGTTTTTTTAATAACTAAAGTTTCTACTATGATACCATGTGGTTTTGAAAAGAATAATTCTCTTATTCAATATAGGAACAATTACTAGTACACATAATACAATGAGAATTTACTAAAAAGAAATCTAACTATAATCTAAGAAAAAGCAAAAATTGACTGAGAAAACATTAAACTACAACCAATAAAATAATATTTTAATTAATTAATATAAATTATTCCTAAACTATTTTTACCCATGGAAACATGAACATCTACTCAGTTTTATCTATTTTATTTGTATCTAAACTCTAGTGCAATGACTAGCACAACCAGTCAATTAGAAAACACAAGTTCATTACTATGTAAATAGAAAATTTAAGGCTAAATTATAGTTTTGGTCCTTGAGATTTGGGTTAAGTTTCTCTTTGGTCTCTAAGATATTTCTAAAGTAACACTTTAATCCTTAAAATTTAGAAAATAGTTATTTTTTTTAGTTCAACAACATTTGGGGATGGAGGATTCAAACCTTTAACCTCTCGATCGAGAGTATATGCCAATTACTGCTGAGCTAAGCTCACTTTGACATTTAGAAAATAGTTGTAAATGATCCTTGAGTGAAGTTAACCATTAGTTGACTAACGGAAAAATGATGTGGTATAATTGAGATGACAATTTTTAAATGACATGATACATTTTATTAATTTTATATTGATTTTAGTCTAGGTGATGAGGTGGTGGTCGAAACGCACAAGTGCCCAATAGAAGAAGAGAACAAAAAGTGAGGGGAATGAGAAATAATGGAGAGGAGGAGGAAAGAGAAAAGAAAAAAAGACACCTAAGCTAAAATCAATATAAAATTAATACAATATGCCACGTGACATCAAATATATGTGTAAAATTTGAAAGATATATGTGGCATCAATTACAACTCAATTTCAACTATTTATAAGATTAAGATTTTTTTTTTCTTTTTTGAGTTCTACAATTGTGGGAGTGGGGAGCAAACCAGAATTTTAGGAGTAATTGGTGTTGTTATGGGTAAAATTGGGCCAACAGAGCAAAACCAAGTTATAAAAAAGATCATAAGCAAAATTAACAAGTAAAAGCCCAATGCAGGACAAATTTAGGCCAACACAAAAGAATTGAGCCACAACGCAAAGGAAAAGAGAAGAAATTGGGTCGAAGCCCAATTTCTACCCAAGGGCGACCCTATGGTCGGCCTCTCAAGGGAGCACGTGCCATGTATGCCCCTGATGAAGGGAATAATCTAATTAAACCAAAGCGGAAGCGTAGGAATCGGTTTGAGTTTATTTAGAATTAAATAATAATATTATGGTTAAGTATAACATACTTTGAAAATATGGAGGATTTTCTGGCGGATCTTTATCTCTTCCATAAAGTCTTTCTACCTATGACTCGAACATGGGACCAAGGCTTATGGGAGCCTCTAGAAAGAAAATCTATAAGGGATTAAAGAGGAAGAGGTCTAGAGAGAATTCTCTAATTCTCTCTATTGAGAAGATGTGTGTTGTATGAAGAATGCCCAATGGCTCACCCTTAGGGTCCTATTTATAGTGGTCTAGGAAAGATAATTAAATAATATATTTTAATATATAATATATTCAAATATATTTATCTAACCAATTTGAATCTTATTCAAACCTTTAAAATTCTCCTACGACATCTATTTACTAATTTGAATCCAATTCAAATTTAATAAATATATTTTCTTTAATGTATTTAATATACATTAATTATTTTAATATTCAATGTATCAAATATAATAAATATATTTTTCTCTTTAATATTTAATATAAATTTGAACACTTCAGATTAAATATTAATTTGAACATTTCAAATTTTTCTTTCAACTAAATTGATCTTTTAGTGTTACTATGAGCTAGCAAGGAGACCTTATGGACCTACATATAATAAGCTCAAATGATACAAAATTAATTAATTAAAATCTTTAATTAATCAATTTTCATTCATTAACTCTAGGGTCACTTCACTATAGACCTAGAGTTGCACTCTTATGCACTGTAGGACAAGTTGTGTCCATAGATATAATCATTACATGCAAGTTGATCCTTCACGAGTTGTTCGTAAT
This sequence comes from Trichosanthes truncata, assembly GCA_033996785.1. Taxonomy (NCBI): domain Eukaryota; kingdom Viridiplantae; phylum Streptophyta; class Magnoliopsida; order Cucurbitales; family Cucurbitaceae; genus Trichosanthes; species Trichosanthes truncata. The sequence goes on from MU867261.1 coordinate 24,716,958, forward strand.
TACAGCTAGGTCAAAAAGTCCGTTTTACCCCTATAATTACATCTTGCACCTTAAGTACCACTGATTCTCTAATGAACCATATGTTTATAATCTAATTATAAACCAAGTCCCTCTCGGGCCAATGAGAGGGTGGGACCCCATTATTCAAGTCCCAAAATCAGCACTTAAGGGAATTACTCATCTACTTACCCTATATGGGAAGGAGTGAATTTCATCTTATGAGATTATGTTCCCAGCTCCCTATTTGGTCAAGTCCCCAAAATGGTAGGCATATTGAATCGGCTATAAAAGCCACTCTCACTCATGTAAATCAAAGAACAAGCTCTCACAGGCAGAAGTTCATAACTCACTCAGGATTAAGATCAAGTTGCATATGATCATCCTGATGAAATATTAATCTTCTCAATTAATGGATTTATAAAGAGAGATTAAATATTTCGTGGTCCAGTCTTATACAAACTCATTGTATAAGATACCTCACTCACATGTCTCAACATGAATGATTTGGATCAAATCATTTGTAACTATTACAAAGTGGGCTGTATCAATAGTGTTACTAGGATAAGACACCCAATCTTATCCATATACTATGACTCTTTAGGTTATTTCTTGAACACGATCATCCTGTATGTCAACCACATACTTTTCAAGATTACACTAATAACCTTAGATTTTTCATATAATGGATAATATTATATTACAAATAAAATAATCAAAATTATTATTAATTATTAATTAATTTATTTATTACGAGGCTTTAGGGCATAAATCCCAATGCCCGACTCATGGCATCTTGGTTCAATTCGGTTTGGTTCATCTTTAACTTAATTTGCAAAAGGGAAGGAGAAAAACCCTAAGGGGATCATATAAATACCTATCTTCTATCTAGAAAAGGTAAGTACTGCCTCATTCCTAAAACTCTTGCTACACTAAATTTTTCTGGGTTAACTTAAGCATCAGAGCTGGTGTGACAAGCACCACACTAGTGTGCAGTTTCCTCTTCTTTTGCAAGCCATGTTCTCCCCTTTTAAATAAAATTACCGTTGTTGTCACGTGAAGGCCATATGCGTTTTTTCTGTCTGAATTTTGGCAACAACAAGTGGCTTATCCACTAAACTATAATTGGATTCACAAATTAAGATTGTCATTACCATTCATTTTAACTCAAAAGATATCATTGGCATCATATAACATCATTCACATAATCAAATTCTATGCATCACCATGTCAATTTATGTGAATGATATTGTAAATAATATCACTACTTTCTAATTTTTACTCTATCAGTTTCACATTCATTTTCAACCATCATTTTTAGCAGAGACTCTCAGGAACAGTTTGGAGTACTGAGTGGATTATAATAGTCTGAGTTACAATAGTCTGTGATGTTATATATTATGTGTTTAGGATGCAGAGTTATTTAGTCTAGTTTATAATAATTTGTGTTTGAAGTGCATAATACTTCACAGATTATTATAACCCACGCCCCAAACAATCCATCATAGTTTTTCTTTAAAACAATTTCCAAGTTGAAAGGTTAAAATAAAATTTTCAAAGTTTAGAGCACGATGAAAAATCCAAAAATAAAAAAAATAAAAAATAAATAAACCCAATCCCAATTTTGTAATTTAATATTTAAGAAAACGAAATTATAAAACTTGATGGACGTTGGCAACTTGGCAAACAAGGGAAATGGCATCGGGAAAGTGCCAAATGCCGATTGACCATTCTTATGCGGTTCATCCTATTCCTCATATTTCCGCAGATTCCATTCCACCATTCCAAGCTTGATTTTCCAATTTTCTCCCTCGCTCCGAAACCATGTCGACTGCTTGGTCTTCTTCGTCGTTGGCAGTTTTTGCGATCTCCTCCGTCGAATTGAAGCCAAACAACACCAAGAACATAGCTTCTTTCAGAATCGGCACTTCCTTCTCTGCACGCCCTTTAATTTCTAGGTAAGGGTTCTTGTAAATAGTTCTTGAACAGCGGGAGCTACGGATCTCATCTGATTAATAGATTTGCATATCTAGTGTTTGTATAAATGTCTATGAGTGAACGAAGAAGAAGTATTTTGAGTGACTGTTTGATTCAATTATTTTTATCAATTTTCTTTTGTCATCAACTGTAATTGGTGATGTAGAAAGTCGTGTCGGGTGCTGGCAACAGTTTTGAAGGAAGATGAGGAAAAAGTGGTTGTGGAGGAGTCATTTCCTCCCAAGGTTTCTCCTCTCGACCAAGGGGAAGGGGGCAGTGAGGAAGGACCAGAAAATTCGTCCTCCAATGGCTTGGATAAATGGTTCATTAAGCTTGAACAATCTATTAATGTTCTTCTCACGGTAAACTTAGTCTTTCTATTGTGTCCAAGAAAACTTATCACCTCTAACAATTTGCTCTTCATGTTCTGATATGTTGAATCATGACTCCACTTTACTAATCTTTCCAGGATTCAGTAATAAGAATCCTTGACGCTTTTTACCACGACAGACACTATGCAAGGTTCTTTGTCTTGGAAACTATTGCAAGGGTTCCCTACTTTGGTGAGTTTTTATGATACCTTGAGCCTTTTATTTTGCTTCATGCCTGGCACGTTGTTAGGGCCTTCTTTTTGATTGCTTCTTAGAAACAGAGCTAATCTGTAATAATCTTAACATGGGTGGGACTTTTATTCTCATTGCCGGCAAAGTCTGTAATCTAAATGCAGTTTGGCTGGCTATAGAAACAATTTTATGACACCTAATGAAGAACATTTTCATTCGCAAGAAATTGAGTTCTCTAACAAAGATGCAGATAGGTGTTTAATTTAAAAGAATTGGTTCTGAAACTAATTTAATATTGTAGCCAGATTGTACAGCTCCTGTTGATGTTGTTTGAGGATGAGGACGTTAGTATATAGTTGTAATTGTTCCTAATTTCTCCCTTTTAAATTGCAGCGTTTCTGTCAGTTCTGCATATGTATGAAAGTTTTGGCTGGTGGAGAAGAGCTGATTATCTGAAAGTTCATTTTGCTGAGAGCTGGAATGAGATGCATCACTTGCTGATCATGGAGGTACTTATTATCTTGGGCATCCTTTAAATGGCACATAATATCCTTTTCCTTATGTTGCCCCCTTGGAAATTCCATGATTTCATCCTGGTTATAGTTGGAAGGATTCCCTTTTTCATTTGTCCTAGAATGTTTTAGGACTGTGTATAGATGATAGTGACGGCTGCATAGGAATTGACTATTTCCTACAAGATTTTCCTTTTAAGAATCTCTGTAACTGTTTAAGTTTTTGCACCCATCTAGACATTGAATTACTGAGGCCCCATTTGATAACCATTTCGTTTTTGGTTTTTGGTTTTTGAAAATTGTGTTGGTTTTCTCACAATTTCTCTACAATGGTTTTCATTTTCTCTAAAATGGTTTCCATCTTTCTTAAAGAAGCATTTGAGTTTCTAGCCAAATTCCAAAACAAAAAAGTTTTTGAAAACTACGGGCCCGTTTGATAACGTTCCTGTTTTCTGTTTCTTGTTCCCGTTTCTCATTTTTCAGAAACAGACATGTTTGATAAACGATCCTGTTTCTTGTTTCTTAGTTTTTTAGAAACGTTTCTAAAAAAATGGCAGATTTTGAGAAACTTCAAAAAGTAGTTTCTCAAATTCTGTTTCTGTTTTTTTTCCAGTTTTCATGCATGTATTCCTATTTCTATTTTTACTCATCTCTCCCATCTCCCTTCTTTCTCTCTCTTCCATTCTATTTTTTTTTCTTTTAATACTTTTTAATCTTTTTTTTTCTTCTTTGATTTATTTCTTTCTATTTGTTCTCTCTCTTTCATCATAATCTTTTTTCTTTTAATAGTTCATTATCTTTTTTTTTTTTTTTTTTTTTTTTTTACTTTTTTCTTTTCGTTTATGTTTTTCTCTTCTCTCTTATTTTCTTATTTTCTTTTACTTTACATTAACGAGCTTATAGTTATTATTTTCTATTTAATTCTCTATTATTTTTTCTTTTGGTACAATTTTATTTTTTTTATTAAATAAATAAACTAATAATGTATTTCATGTTTACCATTAAATTTAAAAATATATATATACATTCTCTCTCTTTTTCTGATTTTACTTGCGTGTATTATTGGCTAATGCATTTTTAAAGAAAAATAAAAATAAAGTTTATTATTAAATTAAAGAAATGTGGGTATGTTCGATTTTCTGACCTTAGACAATTTACAAATTCGTCTAATTGAACTAACTCTTGTAAGTCAAAATCGTTCAAGGTGAATTGATTGAAATAAGAAATAACATTGCAAATCAAATTTGAACAAAATTTGAAGGATAACTTTTTTTATTATTATTATTAATTAGGTGTTGGGCCTTAATAAAATATTATAACCTCTTTATAATTGTTTTATTTTTATTTTAATGCATGTTATATGTTTTATTATAGTATATGTACTAAATTTTATTTTTACCAAAAAATAAGAAACAAGAAACAAGAAACAGAAATAGTTATCAAACATGTTTCTGTTTTTAGTTTATAAGAAACAGAAACAAGAAACGAGAAACAGAAACAGGAAACAAGAAACGAGAAACAAGAACGTTATCAAACGGGGCCTACATTTTTAGTTTTCAAAACTTGGCTTGGCTTTTGAAAACATAGGTAAATAGTAAATAAGAAAATATGGAAACTCATAGGTGAAAGTAGTATTTATAGGTTTAATTTTCAAAAGCCAAATGGTTATTAAATGGGGCCTGAATAAATTAACTCCTTTTTGGACTGAGTGCAGGAATTGGGGGGTAATGATTGGTGGTTTGATCGCTTTCTTGCTCAACATATCGCTGTTGCTTATTATTTTATGACAGTAGTTATGTACATGATTAGCCCAAGAATGGCATGTAAGTATTGTTGGAGCTGGTAAATTTACACCTGCTTATACTCTCTTTCTTGCATCCTTTTATGGGTTTGTTCAGTTCACTTTTGTAACTGTAACAAATTACCTAGAAAACAGAAAATTGGCATGGCTTTCCTTCTTAATAAAATTTACAATGGAATTGAAATATAAATTGCAGTTTGGCAACAGTTTTGGTGTAAAACAATAAGAAGTGGCTAGTTACTTTGAGACACCTTTCTACTTTGCTGCACTTTTAACATCTTCAAATTTTTTGCATTCAACTTTTAATGACATTTTTTCTCTATTGATATTTGATTAGTGCAGATCACTTGTCTGAATGTGTTGAAAGCCACGCATTTTCAACTTATGATAAATTTATAAAGGCCCAAGGAGGTATGTTGGTTGCACTAGATGTTAATGATCTTGATTTTCTTCTAGTTAACATTATATCTCAAATGAGAATAAAGTTCTGATGTGTTCCATTCCTTGTGTTTATTCTACAGAGGAGTTGAAAAAATTGCCTGCTCCCGAGGTTGCTGTGAAATATTACACTGAAGGAGACTTATACTTATTTGGTAAGTTCTAGCTTTCTTACCGCATGTACAGTTCTTTTTGTTCACTTTAAACTGACACTAAGAAATTGATTTCATTCAGATGAATTTCAAACTTCCAGAGCTCCCAAATCACGAAGACCAAAAATAGGTAAATTTTGAAATCTGAATTAGTTACTGTAGTTCATATTCCAATATATCATAATATAATACAGCCATGAAGGCATGTCTGAAACAAGAAAATGTTCTTTTTCCAAAAAAATGGTTGGCAAAAATAGTAGGGGAAGAGTAGAAGCCCCAAGCACGTGTATGTAATTCTTTTTTTTTTTTCTTTTTATTTGAAGTTTTAAGCTCCCTCAGTTTACTAAATGAGCCTTTAAATTACTGGCTGATAATATAATGCGTAATAGTTGATGCAGGTGGTAGATCAGAATTCAGATAGTCCTATTGGATCTGTGTTCTGTGTTAGAAAGTTCGCTTGACTGAATATAAATTTAAATGCACCCAAGAAATTGATTAATGAAGGCAACGTGAAAAGTTGGAGTATTAAAAGTTTGGTACCTTCATAGCTTCATTTCCAGAATTTACCTTAAATTATAATTGATTGTGGAACGTCAAAAGTTTTACAACTCTTCCATTATTGATCACAATTATAAAACGGGGTTTTGATTCCACCTCTTTACTGCACCACCTATTAGAGTTTCCAAGTTTTGTGGTAGAACATAGGCCGTTTTAGTTTGGCGAAGTTGCAAGATGGTGTCGTCTAGCAACAGTAGATCGTTGTATCTCAAATAGTAGTCGCCAACTTGAGTATGACTCAGCTAGTTAAGCACATACCCTCAACTAAGAAGTCAAAGTCACTAGATTGACTTCAAGCATTAGGAAATCTACTCAAAAGAAACTGTATTATACATGACAGCTCTTGATTTACATTATGCATGTTTTCCCTTGATTTCCTTATACTGTTATTTGTTTTCAATTGAGCTTGTTTTTGTTTGTGTTCTAATTCTTGCACGTCTGAAGATGTAACATATCTTTTTACCACCATTGTTTAACCCACGGGCTCGGCTTGCTTTTGGGGTTAAACTTTTTAAGCCAACCCCTCTAAACAAATTGAATTCAACAGAAATGTTAGTTATTTATAAGATAACCTTATGAAATTTTTTTACCCCTTTGTTATCTAGAGAATTTGTACGATGTGTTTGTGAACATCAGAGACGACGAAGCCGAGCATTGCAAGACCATGAGAGCCTGTCAATTGCACGGGAATCTCCAGTCCCCGCATTCTTATTCAGAGAGCTCTCCTGAAGATGACGAGCCACTCTGCAACCTTCCTGAAGCAGCAGATTGTGAAGGCATTGTAGACTGTATAAAGAAAGCCGTTACTTCTTCCCCTCCGGTAAAGTAAAAATTATGCTATATATATATATATATATATATATATATATATATATTATATGTATATACATAGAAAGGAAATGTAACTTCACTAGATTCACACAGCAAATATCTCACACGTTCATACAAGAGAGAATCTCATATATAGATTAATTTCATGGTCATGTAAAAGGTGACATTGCGCCTTTGTAATACAGTGGTTATACCAATTATATATAGAGTTTGAAATTTCGAATGTTATTTATCGATTATATGCAATCCAGCCAATGAAAAAATGACCGTTGTTCACTCTATATGAGTTCTTAGAGTTGTCTTATCAATTAGATGAGAATTTTTTGTTTGGGTAATTTGATCATGAGATTTGAACTTAGTTTTTATTTAGTCTTTGAGATTTCAAAATTAATACTTTTGGTTCTTGAGATTTGAATTTAGTTTCCAGATTTAAGAAATGACATGTTTGGGTCTCAAGGTTTGAATTGATTTCTAATTGGTCCTTAAATTTTGAAATTGATTTCTAATTAGTCCTCAAAGTTTGAAATTAGTTTTTAATTGGTCGAGTATAAAAAATAAAAAATATATAAAAAAAATTAATTGATTTAAAAAATATATATCATCATAATCTAGTTAGCCTTGAATTTAATTTCTAATTAGTCCCTAAATTTGAAATTGGTTTCTAAATAACCTCTTGTAAAATTGACCTAATGAAATAATGACATGATAGTTAGCCTATGCTAACTATCATGTCATTATTTCATTAGGTCAATTTTACAAGAGGTTATTTAGAAACCAATTTCAAATTTAGGGACTAATTAGAAATTAAATTCAAACTTTGGACATTCAACGTCGTTTTCAAAATTTCAAGGGTCAAATAAAAGCAAAATTTAAATTTCAAGGACTGACAGTGTTAGTTTAAAAAATTCAAAGACTAAATATAAATTAAGTTCAAATTTTATGGACCAAAAGTGTATTTTACCTCTTTTGTTTTTATTGAATATGTGTCCGTCACATCATAATTCTCACTCCTTATTTATGTATATATATTTTATTTGTTATGTTTTGAGCATTTGTGAATTTATCTTTTCGTTAAAGGATACCTTCAGACATGCACGCTTTGGAAAAAAAAAAATTGATATTTACCCTAACCTTGGCAAGGTGTATTAATTGTTATCCTAAAATTTCAATCTAACTAAACCCAATATTTGTACAATATATCACAATTTTTACATTTTGTTCATTTTTTTTCTAAATTAACTTACTAATTTTAGTAATAAAAAAAATGGTAAAATCCTCCCAAACTCACTAATTTGAATGAAAATCAAGCGTTAGGACAAAATTAAGCCAAACTAATATGCAAAATCGATCATTGAATAAAAATCTAAAAGCATACTAAATTTTAATAAAAATTCAACTTTAATGCTCTAAAGTTTCATCAATTTGGTATCATATGTATATTTTATAATTCATTAAAGACAAGCGAGACTAACGAGAGTACCTTTTTTAAATGATTCTTCAAACAACTTTTTAAATGATTCTTCAAACAAATGTTTATCTTAAGGTAAAATTGCAATGCTTATTTAGTTTAAGGTAAAATTTTCAACAATTATACAAGTCTAAGGTAAAATTTACAGCATTTATCATAGTTTGAGGTCCATGATGAAATTAAAATTTTATGGTAAAAATTGATACACCTTATCAAGTTCAAGGGTAACGATCAATCTTTTACCAAAAAAAAATTATTACAAAGTGAGTTGTCATCAGGATATTCGATATGATTGAAGCTAGTAAATCGATTTTCAGTGAGATGAACAAGGGCATATTTGAGAGTGATTTTGAAAATCAATTATTATTGTATGAAAATCATGTTTAAAAGTGTAAAATCATACATTAAATTGATTTTGAATGACTAAAGCCATATTTGAGATAGAGTGACTTTGAACCTGACAAAAGTGATTTTAGGACATGTTTGAAAATGATTTTAGAAATATTGATTTTAGCAAAATTGATTTATTAAAAGTGATTTTCATATAATCATTTTAATGTTTGGTTCTACGCTTTCAATAGTGATTTTCATACAATTAAAAGTGATTTTCAAAATGAAGGGAATAATCGAATTAAACCCACAGCGGAAGCATAGGAATCGTCTTTGATTTATTTAGAATTAAACTAAAATAAAAAGGTTAAGCAATAAATATCTTGAAAATAATATTATGGAGAATATTCTGGCGGATCTTTATCTTTTCCACAAAGTCTTCCTAGCTATGACTCGAACACAAGACCAAGGCTTGTGGGAGCCTCTTGAAAGAAAATCCCCAAGGGATTGGAGAGGAAGAGGTCTAGAGAGAATTCTCTAATTCTCTCTATTGAGGAGATGTGTGCTATATAGAATGGCTCAACCCAAGGGTCCTATTTATAGTGACCAAGGGAAATCTTTGCCATAATTAAAATATTATATTTTAATATCTAATATATTAAAATATATCTTGTATTTATTTGAATCTCATTCAAATCTCCTACGATATTTATTTATTTGAATCTTATTCAAATTCTATAAATATCTTTTATTTAATATATCAAATATACATTAATTATTTTAATATTTAATGTATCAAATACAATAAATATATTTTCCTCTTTTATATTTAATATATCTAATATATTAAATATTAATTTGAACACTTCAAATTAAATATTAAATTTGAACATTTCAACTTTTAATATTTAATGTATCAAATACAATAAATATATTTTCCTCTTTTATATTAAATATTAATTTGAACACTTCAAATTAATATTAATTTGAACATTTCAAAATTTTCTTTCAACTAAATTGATCTTTTAGTGTTACTTTGAGCTAGCAAGGGGACCTTATGGACCTACAGAGTATAAGCTCCAATGATACAAAATTAATTAATTAAACTCTTTAATTAATCAATTTTCATTCATTAACTCTAGGGTCACTCCACTATATACCTAAAGTTGCACTCTTATGCACTGTAGGACAAGTTGTGTCCATTGATATAATCACTACATGCAAGTCGATCCTTCACGAGTTGTTCGTAATTACAGCTGGGTCAAAAGTCTGTTTTACCCCTGTAATTACATATTGCACCCTAAGTACCACTGATCCTCTAATGAACAATCTGTTTATAATCTAATTATAAACTAAGTCCTTCTCGGGCCAGTGAGAGGGTGGGGGCCCCATTGTTCAAGTCCCGAAATCAGCACTTAAGGGAACTACTCATCTACTTACCCTATATGGGAATGAGTGAATTCCATTTTGTGAGATTATGTTCCCAGCTCCCTATTTGGTCAAGTCCCCAAAATGGTAGGCATATTGAATCGGCTACAAAAGCCACTCTCACCCATGCAAATCAAAGGACATGCCCTCACAGGCAGGGGTTCATAACTCACTCAAGATTAAGATCGAGTCGCATATGATCATCCTGATGAAATATTAATCTTCTCAATTAACGGATTTATAAAGAGAGATTAAATATTTTGTGGTCCAGTCTTATACAAACTCATTGTATAAGATACCCCCACTCACATGTCTCCACATGAATGATTTGGATCAAATCATTTGTAACTATTACAAAGTGGGCCGTATCAATAGTGTTACCAGGATAAGGCACCCAACCTTATCCATATACTATGACTCTTTAGGTTATTTCTTGAACATGATCCTCTCGTATGTCAACCATATACTGTTCAAGATTACACTAATAACCTTGGATTTTTCATGTAATGGATAATATTATATTGCAAATAAAAGAATTAAAATTATTATTAATTATTAAATAAATTATTAATTACGAGGCTTTAGGGCATAAATCCCAACACAAAATGCATGTTTAGGAGCAACTTTAAAATAAGTGTTTTAAGCTAAGAAATTTAATCACAATTAATTTTTTAAATGTATGTAGTTATAAATCATTTTAATATTTGATTCAATACTTGTAAAATTGATTTAAATTTAATTAAAAGTTTTTTTTTTAAAAAAATGATTAATGTTTTTTTTCAAATGTGATTTTAGAATCATCAAGTTACTAAAAAAAAGTATTACATTTGAGATTTTTTAAAAATAGAAGGTGGTAGACAAAAGTAATACAGAAATAACTAAAAATTAAGAGAAAAAAATATAAAGCTCGAGAAAATTTTCAAAGAAAAAAAAAATGTTAGAGACATGGAGAGATAAAAATTTTAGAGGGAGGGACAAAAAGTTTAGAGAGAGAATTTTAATAAAGAAAGCGAAATTCAAAGATAGAGAAATAAATATAGAGAGATAAACAAAAAAATTTGAGCAAATGATAAAAAATTTAGGAAGAAAAATTTTAATGAGGAGAAAAAAAAATTAAGAGTTAGGGACAAAAAAATACAAGAACAAAAAAGTAGAGCAAGAGGTAAAAAAAATTAGAGAGAAAAAAGTTAAAAAGATGCAAAAATTATAGAGAGGAACAAAAAATTTAGGTTTAAAATACCATTTTGGTCCCTGTACTTTGAAGGTTGTTCCATTTTAGTCCATGTACTTTAAAATGTTCAAATTTGGTCCCTGTACTTTTAACAAATCTCAAAAATCGTCCCCACCATTAGTTTGGGGTTAGATTGACGTTAAAATCTAATAAAAAAAATATTTTTTCTCTTTCCTCCTGCTTTCTCTCTCCCATTCTTCGTTTCTCAAAAATCGTCCCCACCGGGTGAACAAAAATCATCCCTTCTTCCTCTCTCTAATCTCCATATTCTTCTCTTTGCTAGTTAAAATTTCTCCATTGATGATGGCTTAAAAACCTTCATATTCGATTTGATGGAAGGTCATGGCCATGGCTTTTATCGAAGCATAGCTTTTATTTTTCTTCTTAGATTTTGAAATTCCATGAATCTAAGTTTGATGCTTGACAAAAAGCTAAAAGAGAAAGTTAAGAAAGGATAGCAAGGGGAGAGAGAAAGTTAAAGAAGTGAGAATGGAGGAGAGAGAAAGTTGGAGAAAAGAAAAAATCGAATATTTAAAAGCTACTTCTTCTTCTCTTCGAAATTTTGCTTATCCATCACTTCTTTTTGGTCAAATATTAGATTGAACTGGAAAGGGGGAAGGAGGAGGCTGCAATGAGGGGGGGGGGGGGGGGAGTGGGGAAAGAGAGAAACGAAGAAGGGGAGAGAGAAAGCAGGAGGAAAGAGAAAAAATATTTTTTTATTAGATTTTAACGTCAATCTAACCCCAAACTAACGGTGGGGACGATTTTTGAGATTTGTTAAAAGTACAGGGACCAAATTTGAACATTTTAAAGTACAAAGACTAAAATGGAACAACCTTCAAAGTACAGGGACCAAAATGGTATTTTAACCAAAAATTTAGAAATAAAAAAAAGTCAAAGAGAGTTAAAACCATTAGAGAGAAAAAAAAGTGAGAAAAATGAATCAAAATTTAAAAAGATAATAAAGTAAGAGATACACATTATAAAAATTTTAGAGAGATAAAAATTGTCATTTTGTAAACAATGACTGATGAACTCAATGGTGACGGTTTTGAGAAAACACACTTTTTGATGGAAATTTATGAATTTTTACCAAAGATGACAGTTTGTACCCATCGCCAAAAGTATAATTTTTTTAAAAAATTCAAATAATAGTCATTTTAAATCACAATCATTTGACAAAAATCACTTGAGAATCACCTCCCAAGTGATTGACTGGGAATCACTTCAAGTAATTTTGGATACTTCAAAAATCACTTACTCACCATTGTCAAACATCACAAATTTGGGAATGATTTTAGAAATATTGATTTGTTTAAAATTGATTTTCATATAATCATTTTAATGTTTGGTTCTACACTTTCAATAGTGATTTTCATACAATTAAAAATGATTTTTAAAAGGCATGTTTGGGAGCGACCTTAAAATATGTGTTTTAAGCTAAGTGATTTAATTACAATTAATTTTTTAAAAATATTTAGTTATAAATCATTTTAATATTTGATTCAACACTTGTAAAAGTGATTTAAATTTAATTAAAAGTATATTTTTTAAAAAAATTATTAATGTTTGTTTTCAAAGGTGATTTTAGAATCATCAAGTTATTAAAAAAAGTATTGCTCTTGAGGTTTAAAAAAAATAGAAGGTGGTAGACAAAACTTATACAGAAAGAACTAAAAATTAAGAGAGAAAAAATATAAAGCTAGAGAAAATTTTCAAAGAGAAAAAAATGTTAGAGACATGGAGGGATAAAAAATTTAGAGGGAGGGACAAAAAATTTAGAGAGAGAATTTTAATAAAGATAGTGAAATTCAAAGATAGAGAAATAAAGATAGAGAGATAAACAAAAAAAATCTAAACATAATGATACAAATTTTAGGAAGAAAAACTTTAATGAGGACAAAATAGTTAAGAGTTAGGACAAAAAAGTACAAGAACAAAAAAGTATAGCAAGAGGTAAAAAAATTAGAGAGAAAAAGTTAAAAAGATGCAAAAATTATAGAGAGGAATAAAAAATTAAAAAAAAAAAAAGTCAAAGAGGTTCAAACCTAGCGAAAAAAGTGAGAAATATGAATAAAAATTTAAAATTATAATAAAGTAAGAGATACAGTTATAAAAATTTTAGAGAGAGAAAAATTGTCATTTTGTAAACAATGACGAATGAACTCAGTGGTGATGGTTTTGAGAAAACATACTTTTTTATGAAAATTTATAAATTTTTACCAAAGATTACGGTTTTTACCCGTCACCGAAAGTATACTTTTTTAAAAATTCAAATAATAGTCATTTTAAATCACAATCACTTGACAAACATAGCCTTTGAATCACCTCCCAAGTGATTGATCAGGAATCACTTCAAGTGATTTTGGATATTTCAAAAATCACTTACTCACCATTGCCAAACATCATAATTTTGGAAGAGAAGTGATTTTAGGCATGTCAAAAGTGATTTTGGCTATTTCAAAATCACTCCTAAACATGCCCTTAATCATTTCAAAATCACTTTTAAACATGTCTGTAGGTAAGTTTTGGTTAATGCCAGATGCTTAATTGAGACAGAGGGAATAGCTCACTTTTTGGGATACAGTACTCAGTAGGGATGAACTGTGGAGTATATGGGATTGATTGGTTGGAGTGAGTTATATAATTAATGAATTAATGAGTCAATTTAAAATGTAAAACGATGGAGTGGGTTAAATCACAAGCCCAAATTATTGAATGGGTTAATTGAGTCAAGTTGTTGTCATTATTATTCTTCTTTTAGAAAAAGTGGTGGTTATTTTAAATAAGAATTGAGAATTTAAAATTTAGGTTAAATTATAAAGGTACTCGCTCAACTTTCATATTTGTGTCTAGTAAATCCCTAAACTTTAATTTAAAAAGCTTTTAATGAGTTGTTGAACTTTCAATTTTGTGTCTAATAGGTTCCTATACTTTCAATTTACTGTCTAATGAGTCCTTGAACTTTCAATTTTGTGTCTAATTCACAAATCTATTGTACACAAATTTGAAAGTTCAGAGTCCTACTAGACACAAAATTTAATTTTACGTCTAATAGTTCCATTAATTTAAAAAAAGTTGAATATGTCAAAGACGACCTATTAGACACACAATTGAGAGTGTTGAGGAAACTATTAGACACTTTTAAGGGTTGCTTGGGACAGTTAGGGTTTTGGAACCCATAGAGTTTATTGGCTGGAATCATAAACCCTAGAGTTTTTGAAGCATGTGTTTGGGGTGCAGGGTTAGGTTGGTTGGATTTTTTAAGCCTGTGTTTGGGGTGCAAGTTTAGGTTGGTTGAGTTTTTGAAGCCTGCGTTTGGGGTATAGGGGTTGGGTTTGGCTAGTGTTCACACATAATTTCAACAAAGAAATAAGAACACGTGTAATGAACTTGTATTGTATTAATTTGAGTATAGTGAGTACAATCTCTAGTATTTAATCCTTTTATTCTCTTTCATGTTTGTATGTTCACTCAAGGGCTAAAGAGCTTGTTCTCGAGATTGAAGCTTTAATTGATTCTTGGGGTCTTGAAGTGTTTTTTATCCTGAAGGAGTATTCTTTGTTCAGGAGGTACTTGATCTTCAAGAGCTCAATGCGTTTTTTGGTCTTTGTTTCTGAATTCTTTCTGAGATCTCAAATTTATGAACCTCTGAAATGAAGGAGGAAACTCTCTATTTATAGAGTTCTTCAAGGCCTCCAAGTGAGCTTGGGCTTGTTGGACTGGGCCTAGGTGATTTTGGGCAAACTCTTTGGACTGGGCCTAGTTGACTTTGGGCCAACACTTTTGGACTAAGCTTGGTTGACTTTGGGCCTAGCCTCTAGACTGGGCCTGGACTTTGCTAATTTGGGCCTTCAATTCGGGCTTTTGTCTTCCAAATTTTAAAGGACCCAATTGTGTACTTGGATTTGCCATAATTTAATTTAGGGATCCTTGCAAATTTAATTAATCCCTAATTAAATATAATTTCATCATCAATGTTAGGTAATGATGTAGTAATTTTGGGTTGGTCGAAATTTCTATTCCAACAAATGCCCCATTTTCATGATTTATACACACGTATGTCTGTGAATCTCGACAAAAGTTATTTTGGAATCAAAGCTTAAGATACTCCTAATTTGGACTCCATTTGACATGTTAATTTAATCAAAATATGAAATTTGGTTCATAATCTTGATTCTTTTTTCCTTTTTTTTGACACACCCTTTTTTTATACCAATTTATTAAAATAGGAATTTGAGTCAATATTTTGATTTTCTTTTCTGACATAAAATTTCAATTTGAATTTAGTTGAATTTATGGCCTACTTTAATTCAAAATCTAAATTTGGGGTGAGGTTAAAATTCTATCTCAAATTTTATTTGAAATTGGATTAGAATTTGGAATTCCATCCAATTTTTGTTTGAATTTCGAATAAAATTTAAAACTTACTCCAATTTTGATTTGGGACAAAATTTAGACTATACCCAAATTTCGGATTGAGGAACTTAATTTGAAATTTGGTCAAATTATAGTTTGGGACAAAATTTTGAGTTATGCCCAAACATTTGAGAAAATTTTGATTTTACCCCACCTTGTTTGAGTTTGGAAAAAAATTGAATGTGTCCAAATTTGAAAATTAGAATAAAAACAAACTTAGAACTTCCAGGATCAAAATAACCGAACAAAATCCTTTAATACTAATTTTGTCCATGGATCTTTGGTTTCATCTTTGAGTTAAGATTCAATTTTGTAATTTGAAGAAAATCTCAACCCCTAAGTTTTCCCTTCACTGTAAATATCAGGCGGCATGGACACTCTCCATCCAAGTCCCAAGGTCGTGAGAGAGCCTCATTTTGCTTGTCGTTAGATTTCGTGGAGGTCGTTGTGCAGCTGTATGACCACACCGAAGCCGCTGTCCGAGTCTGCCTAAGTCGTTGAACCGCCAATGAGTTGATGTCATAAGAACCCGTGGGATTTGTCACAGATCTTCCTCGGGTTCGAGCAGCTGCACATCGTGGGTCTTCGCTAGAAGTGAGTTGTCGCCGCCAATGAGTTGGTGTCGCCAAGTCTGTTCGTTCTGCGTCGCCGGAGTTGAGGAAGTGAGAGCGAGAGAGAATGTGAGAGAGAGAGAGAGCTTAGTGGTAGAGAGAGAGTTTGGGAGAGAAAGAGCTTGGTGGGAGAAAAAGAGAGTTTGGTGGAGGCAACCACACTTTTGTTCGTGTTTTTTTTTTTACTCATACTTTTCTTTTCTTTTTTTTTTTTTTTGCAAACTTATGTTTTTTTTGCTAACTTTTTCTTTTTTTTTTTTTTCCTTTTTCAGGAAACTTTGCTTGCAATCTCTTTCAACTGTTTTGATCCACCACTTAGGTAAATAAAGGGGATTTTTTTTTTGGCTTTGCTTTTTTTCTTTTTTTCAGGAAACTTTATTTGCAACCTCTCTCAACCCATGTATAGCCCAAAATGGGTGACACTTAGTAGGGCCAACAAGAGAAACAGTGATTGTGCCTTTAGTGCTCATTCCTTACTTCACAACTGAACATTATGCAACCTCCAACTCGAAGATAGAAGCAAGTGTAGGGGTGACACATAGTAAGGCCATCACGAGTAACGATGATTGTGCCCTCAATGTTCATCCCTTACTTCGCAACCGATGATAATGCAACCTTCGATTTGAAGACAAAAGCAAGTGTAGGGGTGACACATAGTAGGTCCAACATGAGTAACGGTGATTGTGCCCTCAGCGTTCATCCCTTACTTCGCAACAAAACATTATGCAACCTTCTATTTGAAGATAGAAGCAAGTGTAGGGGTGACACATAGTAGGGCCAACACAAGTAACGATGATTGTGCCCTCAGTGTTCATCCCTTACTTCGCAACAGAACATAATGCAACCTCCAATTTGAAGACAAAAGCAAGTGTAGGGGTGACACATAGTAGGGCCAACACTAGTAATGGTGATTGTGCCCTCGATGTTCATCCCTTACTTCACAACAGAACATTATGCAACCTCTGATTTGAAGACAGAAGCAACTGTAAAGGTGACACATAGTAGGACTAACACAAGTAACGGTGTTTGTGCCCTCAGAGTTCATCCCTTACTTCGCAACAGAACATTATGCAACCTCCGATTTGAAGACAGAAGCAAGTGTAGAGGTGACACATAGTAGGGCCAACACGAGTAACAATGATTGTGCCCTCAGTGCTCATTCCTTACTTCGCAACAGAACATTATGCAACCTCCGTTTTGAAGGCAGAAGCAAGTGTAGAGGTGACACATGGTAGGGCCAACACGAGTAACGGTGATTGTGCTCTCAGTGTTCATCCCTTACTTCTCAACATAGTGGAACTCTCCCATTTTTTTTTGTTTCTTTCTCTCTCTTTTTTTTTATTATGGTCCACTTATAATTTCTTTTTCTTTTTTTTCTTTTTTTTATCTTTCTTTGTATGGCTAAACTTTTCTTTTTTTCTAGATTCATGGTGCACTTTGTCGAACACATCTCTTCAGGGCAGAAACACCTAGTCATTCTGAAGGATAAGGATGAACCGATTAAAAATGAGCTTACTTTCTTCGCTGAGGAGCCAATGTCTGACCCCCCTTTCACCTTTATGGCCTGACCTGGGTGCTATCTTTCCAGCTGAACTATCAACAGAGAAGTCTTTAAATCCAGACAACAAAGTATGGATTTAGAAATCTTCCATCCACAAAAAAGCCTATAATCGAGGCCCAGAGTTACCCTTGGGACGTCGCTTGATAGAAGGCCAAACTTGTTGGAACCCAATAATGAAAATTCCAGAGATTTTACTTTCACTCCATGTTATTGGGAGTGGCTCGAATTTGTAGTAGGTTGAAATGAACAACTACTTTATGAGGTTCACCTATTTAACGCGGTGATGGCCTACCTCTATACTTACAACCACAATAGTGACGTGGTTTGAGCTTTCCTTGAAGGTTGGTGTCCTACGACAAATACTCTCCATACTACGACAAGTGAACTATCTATCTCTCTATGGATTTTATGGATTTTTGGCGGTTGATAACTCTTAGAAAACAAGTTATAATTGCCACCAAATTCTTCTATTTCATGTCCTAGCGCAGCAAATGTTATAAGGCATTTAAGGGCAATGTAGCGCATCAGACTGAAAATTGGCACTACACAGCACTTCTTAGTGAAAATGCATAGAATTTCCTTGTTCTTGCCCTTGCATCTTATTGTTATCGTTCCTTGTAGGGAAGGCAAAGAGGCGCTGTTGTATGATGATACAACTAAGTAGCGAGGCGCCAGTACTTGGAAGAGACCAAAAGAATTTGCGCGCATTACCCATGTCAGAAAGGATAGATGGTGGAGCAGAAATCGTATTGTGTACAGGATCAAGGCCGACAGAAAAGTAGAATGGCAGAGAATGGGACCACTGGTGCGAAAACTGTTCCGTGCAGAGAATGAAAATGGGCGCGTAAAGTAATATTCTCACCCACGACTGTTGCTTATATAAGGATACCATCTTCTTCACTAAAAAGAGAGGAAAAAAAAGGGAAGAGGAGAAGAAACAAAAAAAAAAAAAAAGAAAGGACGGAATGAGAAAAACAAGAAGGATGGCAAACAAATCTTCATCGGAAAAAATGCCATAGCCACTGTTGAAGCTCAAGGAAGAGGAAGTGACAGCCCTCTAAGAGTGATGCGGTAGGAACCATTAGTCACTGCACCATTGCTTTCTTCTTCCTATTTTCAGTGTATAACTATTTTAATTAATGTCTAGTTACTGTAATTTAATGCTTTTTGTTATGGTTGTAGGAGCTAATTTTCTCATCAAGACTTGGCCCGAAGGCCCTTTTGTTGACCTTACCTTAACAATGTCTTAATACTAGTAAAATAGAAGTTTAACTCCAACCTTCTTCTTGAGTGTGTTTATTGAAATTGCTTGAATTCCGTTTGGCCAATCGAGTTCGAGTAGTAGCATGTTTTAGGCACTAGGAGGGTCAAAGCATGTGGAAAGAACTTGATAGGAGCAAGGATAACACTTAGTTTCCATATTGATTTAGGGATATTTCAATCTTTTGCAGGTGGTAGAATGGGGCGATAGTTGTTGAGCAATAGTTGCACAGAGGAATCTAACCTCTATTGAGAGTGAACGCGATACCGGGAGGGAGGGAGTCAGTCATAGGTCCCCAAGTCTAGGTTGAGTGAATACATTTGCAGCATTAGCATTTTGCATAATATGGTGGGTTGGCATAAGGGGCCAGGGCTAGGTCTTGAGTTTCCTTTTTATCAGTTTCTCTTTGCATTATCTGATTAACATTGTTACCAATTAGTTATTCTATCTTAAATTTGTTTATTTCTTTGCACTAAAATAACGATCTCACAATACTTCGGGTACCACACGAAATCTGCTAAGTAACGCTTTGTAGTGAAATTTTTCATTGCATCAAAAGAATAGTACACCTTCCCTGTGGATCTCGACCCTGAAATACAAACCAAGTATTACTTGTTGGTGCATTGGTGTGCACTTGTGCCGATGCGTTAGGTGTCAGCAAACTCGTCAGTTCTGTAGGGTAGAAATTAAGGGCACGACCTTGCATATAATCATCCATCCCATAGCATGGTTACCCTTGCATTTTTAACTTTTACATCACTCATGCATTGCATATTTATATACCAACACCACACCAACAACAAGCGGTCTCCCAATTAAAGACAATTTTTACAAGGAGGTTGTTCCTTGCCTGAAAGAATTGACTGGGTCTCGGAGTAAGCATAGGTACATTCCAAAGAGCTGCGAGCATCTTTTTGAAGCATACTATCTAATAGTCTCTTCAAAGAATGAACGAGGGTCATCTTCAAAGACTGATGCTCATGTGTCTATAGGCTCTTGGATTTCATTTTGGTTTAAGGGTATTCAGAGGTACGAGATAGCTCCCCCACGACAACAGAAAAAAGCTTCTCCTTCTAAACTTACTCATAACCCATATGGTACCAAGATCAAATCTTGAGACTGGACAAGCAAAGAGTATAAATTATTTCATGATCTCGGTGTGGCAGATGAATGGCGTGAAAACACATATCCAGTGCCTTTCTGTCCTGCTGGTTGTGTATCTCCATGTTCCCTCGTAAGGGAGTTCAACTTCTTCACCCCAGAGTATTTAGGATTGCTAGTCTGGTGGCTGAATGACAGATCTTTAGCCTTGTCGTCCCAACTTTGGCTAATATATATCATGGACTGGGCAGAATAACGGATGCGTCCAATCCGATCAAGCGCATGGAAGTCTGCTTACCTCTACACTATATTTATGGCTGGCTAGCCCATTACTTCAACATGCACTACTTGATTCCGGTGGAGGTTTGAGGCCTAAGATGGTTGATTTTTCCGGCGAGGGCCACTCAAAATACTTTGGGGACTTTAATGCTCGAAAATTAATTAACAAGGGCGCAACCATCATATGACATACAAATGTTCAAGGTAGAAATAAGCACGAGCTTTTGGAAGACAGCAATGTCCTATCCTTTTCTCAATCTTCATATTTTTCCAGCCTTCGCTCGTCATACTTATCATCGCAGTGCGGGGACCTATTAATTATCGAATTTTATAGTCCTTATCGATTAGGTTGGCAGTTTGGATTTTACCAAGATGTGCCAATTAATTGAGAAGGAAACCCGTCTGCCCTTAGCCTGGAAAATATTTTATGCCACTGAAGGATCTGCACCAAGGATAACACGTTGTCTCATGTGTATTTACCAGCTCGCACGTTAGACCTACATACGCATGTTTTCCCACAGTATAAGAGCTGGTGGTTGAAGAAACATGGTGATTACTTTGAGGAGAATGCGCATAAGTTTATAGGTAGTGCAATTCCCTCTCCAGCCTGCCCTAAATTAACCAAAAGTACTGGGGATAATCATGGGGTAAAAAGATACGCTTGCCTGAGGATGATGTCATCGCCCTCGAATAAGATAATTCAGAACATGATGAATCAAGCCACAATAATACCCAAGACCATTGTTGGAAAAGGGTGCCGAAAAAGTCAAAAGTATCTCTTACCAGTATAGATAACTTTTTCAAAGGGGTCGCGAGTGCTTCGTAATTCCCAATCAACCTTTGCTTTTGGTTAGTGAATTTTTTTCCTTTCCAATTAAATGATTATTGATAAGCCTTAGAATTAAGGCTTATTTAAGTCACAAGTGCTCAAAATATTCGTGTTTGTCCTAAGATTAATTGAAAATAGTGGAAGATTGCTTGAATTTAAGGAATAATTGAATGTGATAGCATTTGGAAAAGAATTCTAAATAAATTGATTCTTTTTGCAGAAATTATGGAAATTGCTAAATCAGATTGCAAAATCTGATTTTGCAATTGTTTCTGGAGTAGGGAATGTGAAAATTGCTAAATCAGATTGCAAAATCCGATTTTGCAATCCTGGGCAGAGAATTTATGGAAACTTCATATTCGCGTGGACGAAGAAACCCATATATGGGAAGATCAATTTTCGCCTGATTTGGTGGAATTGGAGCACGAAATTTGGTCAATCTTCAACCTTAATGGAGGCCTATAAATGGGGAAGAAGAATTGGAGCTAAGCATCAGATTTTTGGGAGCAATTTTAGACATCAATTTCGTGGGTTTTGTGCGAAGAAACCCATATATGGGAAAATCCATTTCCGCATGAATTGAGGGATTGGAGCGCGATTTTTGGCAAATTTCAACCCTAGAAAGATCTCTAAAAGAGGAGGGAAGAAGCAAGAAGAATCAATTCGGGATTGGGAGGCGAATTTAGATTGAATTTTGTGGGTATTTACGTTTTTTTTGCGAACCTCTGTTTTTCGATTTTCTGCTGTTTTTGGCCAAAACATTCAAGTTCCATTTCGGTTTTTCTTCAGTTTGTATTACATAAGCATTGCGTGAACTATTTCTATTCTCATTTTGATGTATTTTGAATTAAGTTTGAGTTAAATTTCAATTTAAGTTGGTGGGTATTGTTTCTCAAAACATACTCTGTTTTTATTCAAGTTTAGTTTCTGTGGGAGCAATTTTTTTTATTTAAATTCAATTTCTGTGGGATTGTTAACTCCATCAATATCCAAGGGCAGAGAGAAGAAGGATGAAAACTCACATATATGCCTATGGAGTTGTTGTTTAATTTCCCATAGAAAACCCTTTTCTTGAATTCCTAGTAGTTGCCAAAAATAATATTACAAATTATTGTTTTAATTATTCAATTTACACAATTTTTAATATGAACTTTTTCTCAAAAAAAATAGTTTAGGATTTTTATTTTTAATATGAGCTAAAACTTCTTAGGGGGTTCAAAAATGTGAATTCCCTAAGAAGTAATTGTAGCCAAAATTTCAATAAAAACCAAGCCTACATCTCAATTGTTTGCTTGTGTTGATTAAAATTCCGTTGAGATCCTAGAATTGATCAACTAGGGTATCAACACAAGCTTAGATCTAATACCGACGGGGTTAGTGACAAGCGGATTTCGCACAAGTGATGGAGAAAAAGAGCTTAGATATAAGCCAATTCCTTACCCTAGACATAAGGATTAAGGACTCCAGGACCCATAAAATTGTTGAGCCAATTGATCTAAGATAGAGGGTCTATAAACATATAAGTCTCTCACTTATCCTCCTAAAACCTAAATTCAAGGTGAATAGGAGATGCAATTTTGGTTTACAATTGAGTGTGGAGTAGGTTGAAATTGCAATTTTGGCTTGCAATTACAACTTAGGGCAATGACATTCTTGAGTCCCATCTTTATCTAAATTCTTTTTGAAATTTCAATTACTAAGTCTATTTAGTTTGCCATTTCTAGATTCTGCAATTCAATTCTGCAATTTTTCTTTATTTTCATTATTGCCATTTCTCAATTCTGCAATTCGATTCTGCAATTCAATTCTGCAATTTTTTCCTTTATTTGCTTATTGTCATTTCTAGAATCTGCAATTAGAATCCGCAATTTTTATTTTTCACCAACACACCAAACCAACTGTATTTTTGCAATTTTAGTTTTCTAGTTGCAATTTTCCTTACACTTTTTCTTTACAATATTTTTGTTACTCCGTTCCCTGTGGGATTCGATACTTGGTACTCATATACCATTTTATATTACTTCGATCGCGTGCTCTTGCGTGTTACAGCTGATCAATTATTTAGTGTTTTTCCTCTCTTTCATTATACACGCACTTTTTTTGTAGTCTCCCCTGAATGGTGTCCTTCACGAAACTGAGGAGCAACATAGCGAGGAGTCATTAATGGGCCCTGATGCTGTTGACAATGTTGTTGGGTGTGCGAGCAATTCCAAAGTGATATCATCGAAACGAGCTATAATCTTTTGTCGTCCTCTCCAAATTTTCGGGAGCTCTCAACAAAACCAAAAGAAAACCATTGCTGCCATCTTGAAGCCTCCCAGTTTTGTGCTAACCTTGTGATTTTCAGTTTCAAACAACAAGCAACCAAAGGTATGTGGGAACTTGTGCAACAAAAAATTTTACGCACATCTTTTGAAAATGTTGCCAGTCTTGTGCCCGAAACGCATAAGATACTCAATGCCATTTCAGGGAATCGGATGAATAATTTGACTTTCCTCCAAAATTTTTTAGGGGATTATTTTAAGAGGGTTGAGACGTACAACAAACTTGAATTCCACCCAGTTGACTTCGAGAAGTCGAAATCACCAGCTGGGGGAGAAAAATTCTAAATTAGAGAAAGTATAGCTTGTGGAAAGTCAATTACTTAAGGAAAGGGATGCACTGCAGCAACAGTTTACACAATCATCACTGGAGAAAAGAAATTAGAAGCTAAGTTACAAAATGCAAAAGTCGAGTCTGAGAAACTTTCTAGTTTGATTCATGAGAAGGAGAAAACCTTAGAACAGTAGAGGCTTGAAGTGACTCGAATCCGTGATGAGATCGGCAGTATTGAGTGTGCCCCCATTGTGGCAAGGAAGATTCCAAAACCTTGGCGCTAATCCGTGAAAACTTAGAGGCTATGCGTGAAGAGCTGAGGAACTTCAAATGGAAGCCTTGATTTGATCAGTTTCTGTTCTTTTGCTTATGTAAATGTATTTTTTTGTTCATTGACCTTATTAGACGAATCATCTATTTGTTCAATCAATAAAATATTAGAGCCTTATTCATGGATAACACTTTTTTTTTTAATTTTTCTGACTGAACTTAAAATTTCATTTAAGTTGCCTACGTACCCTTAGGATGAAAAGGGATCAAGTCAATAACGTAGTTCAAAAGGTTTTTTTTTTTGGGCCATTCACATTTTAAGCTCATGCGGGCCAGGAGTAACATGCAGTTTAAACTCTTACGATAAGGAGTGTTTACATTTTATGCATAAATTTTTTTGAGAAACTTTTCGTTGATGGGGCCGATCCATAAGCCATCTTTGTCAACAATCTTGTATGCTCCATTTGTGTAAACTTCTTTGACAATATAGAGACCATCCCACTTAGATGTAAACTCTGCCAACCCATTAGCTGCAGTGTTATACATGGATGACTTGTACTACTTGAACTTGAATTTCTCACACAACTTGTCCATTAGGCTGTTGGAGAATTGTCTCCCATTATCTGTCACGATACAATGTGGGATGTCGTAGCGGTAGATGATGTGAGTTCGAACGAAGTGTACAACGTTTTCCTTCTTGGCTTCTCTTAGTGTGACTGCTTCGCCCGACCTTGAAAAGTAATATGTGGTCACAAGGATATAGGAGTGGCATGTTGACAACTTAGGCATTATTGGACTAACAAGATCGAGTCCCCAAGCTTCGAAAGGCCATGAGGCAACAGTCAGATGTAGAGGTTTGGTAGTTGATGGATGAAATTTGCATGGAACTGACAAGCTTCACACTTCTTTGCATACTCCATTGAGTCGTGGATCATCGTAGGCCAGTACTGGTCCATTCTTTTAAATTGGAACTGTAGCTTTGGTCTGGACTGATGAGCACCGTAAATGCCTAAATGTGCCTCCTCTAATGCCTTTAGAGATTCTTCATTTCCTAAGCATCGGAGGAAAAGACCTTCGTACGAACGTCGATAAAGAGCATCTTTATAATAGATAAATCCTGCAGCTTTCCTTCGTATCTCAACTTTATGTCGAAAGTCTACAGGAAGTTTTCTGTGCTGCAAGTAATTTATAATAGATTATCGTCAATCTTCTTCCTCAATTACATAGACTGATATGATATCGACTTTTTCACATTGATCTTTTATTAGTGGAACGATCCATTTTTGGCCAAGAGTTATTTTTATAGCAACATTGTCTGAAATTGTCAAAGCAGTAGCTAAGTTCGCCAGTGCGTCTACCTTCATGTTTTCTGATCTTAGGACATGTTCTAGCATTATGTTATCAAACTTCTCCAATAGTTGTCTGGCGTAGACGGAGTAAGGTTTTAAATCTCCATGCTTCACATCGTATAGGAGTAAAAGTTTATTTATTATCAACTTTGAATCACCATAAAATTCCATGTATGCAATCACAAACTTTAAAGCCATTTGAAGGTCGATGATAACTGCTTGATACTCCGCTACATTATTCAAACATAATTCACCCAAGGTGAAGCTATATGGCAACATGTGCTTCTCAAGGGAGATGAAGACTATGCTGACGCCTGCTCTACTTCTTTGTGTCGCGCCATCAAAGTACGTAAGCCCAAGATTCTGCGATTTCAATATAGAATGCTTCCTCATAAAGAAGATCTTCACATAATTTTCAGTCTGAGGGAGTTGGATGATTGGCTAAGAAATTTGCCACTGCTTGTTCTTTCACTGCCTTTTGGGGTATGTACATAATATCATATTGTTGTAGTATAATCGCCCATTTAGCCAGGTGCCCCAAAATGATAGGACTACATAGAATATATTTGATGGGATCAACTTTTGCCACCAAATGTATAGTGAAGGCTTACATATAATGCCTTAGCTTATTAATGGAAAAGAATAAAGCAAGACACATTTTCTCAATTGGAGAGTAATTTAGTTTAGCTCCCATTAGAGTTCTACTTAAGTAGTAGAGAGCTTGTTCTTTATGTTTTTCTCTTTCTTGTGCTAATAATGCTCCAACAAATCTCTCATGTGTAGCAACGTATAATATTATCGGCTTTCCAGGTGTTGGGGCACTTAAGACAGGAGGATTGAGTAGGTACTTATTGATACTTTTAGGTCCCACATGTGATTTTGTCATTTTTTAGACTCAACCACGAGGTCATCTGTAAACCCGAGATTTTTCCTTGAAATTTCTTTACAAAAAGAAACAAAGGGAAAAAAAATAATAAATAAAATAATTGTTAAAACTTTTTTGGGAAATTGTTGTATAAGGAAAAGAGGAATAAAACAAAAGAAAGGGATAAGGGAAAACAAAAAGGAGCTAGGTGTTTGGTATGTTTTGTTTTTTTTTTTAAAAAAAAGGAAAAAGAAATGTGGGAATGGATAAGTTTTGGAGCACTCACCACTAACTCCACTTTCTAACCCATTTTCTCCCATTTGCTTCTCTTTTATTAAAGAAAAACAGAGCATTTCGTGGGAGAAGGTGGAAGAAAGAGGAAAAGAGAGCTTGCTGGGGTTGGAAGTTGAAGAAGAAGGGGGGAAAACTCAGCACAAGCCTCCATGGCAACTAGGTGATCAACTCTACTCACTACTGATGTTTAGAACGTTTTGAACTCCACAAGAAGATTTAAGAGGTGAGATTTGATTTTCTTGAAAGTTAACCCATTTTCGAACAAATTTTGTGAAGGAAGCTTGAGCAAAATCTGACTTTAAATTATTGATTTGTGAAGGGGAAGTCAGAGGAGAGATTTTTCTATCAAATCTGAGGAACCTCTGGTGTTTGAGACATGCTGATCTGTAGGATTTGAATCAGAAGCTCCATTAGGTATGGTTGGAAAGCTTATTTAATTTCCTATAACTTTAATGAATAAGTCGTGAGTAAAAAATGATTGTAAGTGGCTTTAAAATTCAGATCAGGTGTGGTGTGCAGCAGAAAAACGATTCTGGAAATTTCAGAAGTTTAATTTTAGGGAAGTAGTTTTCGAGGTATTTACGGACACATCCTTTGGGAATTTCGATTCCATTCCTTCAAATAAGTTTTAGAGGGTTCAAAAAGGAAGAGTTTGGTATAAAGTACATCATTTTTGGCCAAGTAATGAAGAAGTTATGAGTATGTGAGGTTAGAGTATGAAATTTGCAGAATGCTGGGAAATAGATGGAGTGATATTTGTAATCTTAAGTTTGAAAGTCATGAGATTGAAGTTCTAATGCTTGATTTTGGTTTTTTTTGACAGGCCAGGAGGAAGTATGTCAAGTTTACGGGCCGAGGATCTAGTTTTAACACTGTGAGTGACAAAACGAATTTCGAAAACGATTTCTATGCCTGAATTTATGCTTATGGAAATATAAGACTTCCTAAGAATGAATTAGTTTAAATGCTTTATGTTTTTTTTTTAAACATTGAACACATACTTAAGAGCATACATGGTTTCCTAGGAAATGATTAAGATATTGAGCCGAGGTTGTATAGTACCGTGTGCACACAGGTCATTTTCTGTTGTCGACGTTGAGTGTACTCCATGACAACAATGCTGTCGTGAGTGCTGGGCGGGGCCCACTACGACAAAGACGATGGGAGTGCTGGGCGGGCCCCACTACATCGTAGAATGAATGTTGGTTGTACTGGGCGTGCCCTACACAACGTAGATCGTCACATGGTTTTTCCTTAAATGGTTAATATTCTTGATATGCCTTGTGAGATTTTAATGACATGCCTGCTGGAGTACTGAAAAGAAAAACTATTGTGACTATACATTTATATTTAACGCTTGAATACAGATTCATATGCTCATAGATTATCAGGTGATATGATTTGCGAGTTAGTAGCTTTAACTAAGTCACTCGCTGAGCCTCATAGCTCATTCTTTCAATGTTTTCCAACTTTTCAGGTAGAGATCGAGCTCCCGGTGCCTGAGATCCTGCCATAGTCTGCCGAGCACTCTCTAAGTTTGATATTTTGTACTTGGGTGGGGTTTTGTAGCGAGTCCGTATATACATTGTAGATATTTTGGAAGGAACGTATAGTTATGTTCGTGTATGCACTAGTGGTGGTGGTTGTGTAAATCATGGTTGGGTATATTTTGGGTTGTAGTGCTCTCTACCCGTTTTAATTTTCAAGTGATGTTTAAGTAGAGCCGCTCCTTACGTTCGTATAGTAATTAACAAAGTTCTGTTGTGTTGTGTTTAAAGTATTTCATATGCCAGCATAGTATGTTTATCAGATGTTACAAAGTCACAGGTATCGTTAGAAAGGTAAATGATGTCTGATGGCTTCACGCTATCTTCTGGGCTAAGTTAGCGGTTAGTTCGGGAGGGGGTGTGACATCATCAAAATAACATTCAACATGTTTATGCAACATATAATCAAATATCTTCTGCATGGCACGCTGATAAGTGGCACCAACATTTTTTAATCCGAAAGGCATCACTTTGTAGCAATATATCCCTTTTTGGGTTTGAAATGTCGTCTTCTCCTCATCTTGAAGAGCCATTCGAATTTGATTGTATCATGATGATCCATCCATGAAGGATAAAGCTTTGTGCCCATAGTGGCATCTACCATGATTTCTATAATAGGTAGTGGAAAATCATCTTTCGGCATGCGTTGTTCAAATCACGAAAATCGACACAAATACAAAGTTGCCCATTCTTTTTTCTAACGGGGACAATATTTGCTATCCATGTCAGATATTTAACTTCGTGAACGAATCCTGCCTCGATCAGTTTATTGACTTCTACTTCAATCTAAGGGATGAGTTCTGGCAGAAAGTGCCTTTAAGCTTGCTTGATTAGCCGGTATCTTTGTTTAATCGCGAAGCGATCGACAGCTACTTTTGGGTCAAGCCCTGGCATTTCCTTGTATGACCAAGTAAAAATGTCCTTATATTCAGTGAGAAGGCTCATATAATCATCTTCCTCTTCACGAGTAAGTGATGAACTTATAAAAGTGGGACGTGGTTTTTCCGTCATGCTAAGATTCACTTCTTTAAGTTCATCCATTGTCGACTGACTACCATCTTCAAGTGGCGGTGGGGCTTCGTCTGCATCCTCTTAGGACATCTCAACCTCCGTTTCTTCTTCAATTGTGATGTGGTGGCAAGAGGCCTCACCTTCATTTTGCTCTAAAGCCTCCTCTGAGGGATTGGTGATGACTACATCACGCCGTTTTATCCTTAATGAACCTTCCGTGTTGATAGTAACAAATATTTTTCTTTTCATTCAAGAGGGAACAACATTGCGAATGTATCAGCCAGTTCTTTTCTTGCTAGAAGATGGATCTTTTGAAGTCTCCATCGAGCTTCAAGTTGAATTCAGTCAAAGACTGACGCTGTAGGCCCTTCGTTTCTCAACGTAGTTACGCTTAGCCTTTGGAAGACTGATGATCGTGTCACAACTGAGATTGAAAGTATGTTTTTCCTCTCCTTCGTGGGCACGCCTAATCTCTGGAAGGCTGGCAATCGCACCAAAGTTGGGGTTGATGAGGTACTCTTTTCTTTGCATGCAGGCATACATAACCTTTGAAGGGTCGAAGGTCGAGTGGTATCAGAAGTTTGAGCTGATAAGGTACTTTCCTCTCTCGCAGTGGGCTTGCTCAACCTTTGAAAGTTGAAAGGCGAGTGGAGCCAATACTAAGGGGTGACTCATTTTGCCCTGTTGTGGCCTCACCTAACCTCTATGAAACTAGAATGCATGCAATTTGTGGTCTGATGGACCTAAGAGCTGGAATCCTGTGGTTGGTTTTCCCTAATTTCTTTGATCATCGACATCATTCACAATATGTGAATTTACAGATTATGGATCTACATATTATAAGCTCCAATGATACAAAATTAATTAATTAAACTCTTTAATTAATTAATTTTTATTCATTAACTCTAGGGTCACTCCACTTTAGACTTAGAGTTGCACTCTTATGCACTGTAGGACAAGTTGTGTCCATAGATATAATCATTACATGCAAGTCGATCCTTCACGAGTTGTTTGTAATTACAGCTGGGTCAAAAGTCTGTTTTACCCCTATAATTACATCTTGCACCTTAAGTACCACTGATCCTCTAATGAACAATTTGTTTATGATCCAACCATAAAGTAAGTCCCTTTCGGGCCAGTGAGAGGGTGGGGCCCCATTGTTCAAGTCCCAAAATTAGTACTTAAGAAATTACTTATCTACTTACCCTATATGGGAATTAGTGAATTCCATCTTGTGAGATTATGTTCCCAGCTCCCTATTTGGTCAAGTCCCCAAAATGATAGGCTTATTGAATTGGCTACAAAAGCCACTCTCACCCATGCAAATCAAAGGACAAGCCCTCACATGCAAGAGTTCATAACTCACTCAGGATTAAGATCGAGTCGCATATGATCATCCTGATGAAATATTAATCTTCTCAATTAACGAATTTATGAAGAGAGATTAAATATTTCAGGTCCAATCTTATACAAACTTATTGTATAAGATATCCCCACTCACATGTCTCCACATGAACGATTTGGATCAAATCATTTGTAACTATTACAAAGTGGGTAGTATCAATAGTGTTACCAGGATAAGACACCCAACCTTATCCATATACTATCACCCTTTAAGTTATTTCTTGAACATGATCCTCCTGTATGTGAACCACATAATATTCAAGATTATACTAATAACCTTGAATTTTTCATATAATGGATAATATTATATTGCAAATAAAATAATCAAATTTATTATTAATTATTAAATAAATCATTAATTACGATGCTTTAGGGCATAAATCCCAACAATTATGCCTATAATAGTCAATCAGTTCAACACGGTACCGTCTACCCTTATCACACTCAGCTGCCATTTGCTGTTCAACATAGTTCGAGAATGTAGTAGTGCGTGAGGACCAATAAGCTAGTCAATCATAAAACCATTGTTGGAGGAGATTTCTTACGAACTTGAGCAACGCAGTTATGGGCAATAGTTTATCTTCTACTATAATGGCATTAAAGCACTCGGTAGAATTGTTGGTCATGTTATCATAACGCTTATGGGTTTGATTAAAGCGTGTCCACCGTTCGACATCAACTTCTTCTAAATTTGTTGCAACTGCACTGCCTTGAAACCGACTAAGTTCATCCTAATACCTTCTAAATTCGGACTCACAAAAAGCCCTATTTGCACTTTTAAATAGTTTCAAAATCGATTGTCCTTGAAGTTGGGTAGTGAGGTTTCTCTATAGATGATAGGTGCAAATTTCATGAAGTGCATCGAGGAATACAGCTCGAACTACATTGGCAATAGTCATGTGACGGTCGGAAATAATGACCATATTAGTGAATGAAATAATCGAATTAAACCCACAGTGGAAGCGTTGGAATCGATTTTGATTTTATTTTAGAATTAAACGAAAAATAATTTTAGGCTAAGCAAAACATATATTTGAGATAATATGGAGATATTTCAGGCGGGTCTTTATCTCCTCCACAAAGTCTTCCTAGCTATGACTTGAACACAAAACCAAGGCTTGTGGGAGCCTCGTGAAAGAAAATCAACAAAGGATTGGAAAGGAAAAAGTCTAGAGATAATTTTCTAATTTTCTATTAAGGAGATGTATATTTCATGGCTCAACCCAAGAGTCCTATTTATAGAGACCTAAGGCCAAGGTTCGAAATGTCGAGGTCCAAATTTTATGGAAATGTCGACGAAAATTTAGGAAAAATTTACGAAAATCATGAAAATTGATGGAAATTATTTGAATTAGCCAATGAAACTTTGATTGTTGCTTAATTAGACTATAATTAACCATTTTTAAGCATCACATCTAAAAACTAAGACAATATTTAGATATAAATATTGATTGAAATGTTGATGGGAGCAAAAAATTGGAAGAAAAAAATGTAGAAATTGATTAAAATTATATTAATTATTTCATGAAACTTTAATTATGGCTTAATTATACTATAATTGAATTATTTTAACATCATATATGTAATATTTATATTCAAAGAGACTTTAATTATGATGATTTAATTAAATTATAATTAACCATTCCTAAATCCTAATTGACTATATAAAATAATATCAAATATTTGTAATAAGAGGATATATGACATATTTGATGTGACAAACTAATTGTGAATTTTTTAATATAAAATACATGTTTAATACCAAAAAGATGACATTTGAGCATCTAATCCAAAATCTTGATAATTCTAATAGAAATTCAATATTGCTCCCAAGTCATCCTTTACTGAAAATGTTGAACATAGTTTCTGACATGAAAACGATATGACTCGTACGACCAACATATAGACCACATTCGTGAATACATCTCATCAGTCAATTGTCCTTTATTTTCAGATGGATAATAACTCTGTGGTGGAAAGTTAGGCTGGAAATTGCTTTGACCAAGACATGAAAAATCATCATAATTTGAGTAAGAATAATTACCTTGACCATAGCCTTGTTGTCTATTATTATTGTTGATGTTCATTGTTTCCATACTTGAAAGTAAAGAATTCTCATCCAAATTTGTCGAATAAAAATATTCTGCATCTCTATGTCGATAAAATGATTTACCAATAGCAGCAATTCTCTCACCACCCTCTCGAGATCTATGGTCCTCGTCTTGGGTGACATGGTCAAATCTAGCCTCACAGGAAAAAGGACTTATCCTGGTTCATTAGATTGTCCTTCCCCAACTTGGTAACCATTTGAAGTCTCAATATTTGTATCACCTCGTCCACCAGATATATTATTATCATCATTGTCATCGTCTTTACTGTCATCATCTTCGTCATTGTCGACTTACCTTTACGAAGCTTTTTTTCTCACTTTTAGAAGTTTCGCTTCAGAATAACTAGCTTCTAAACAAATATCAAATTAATAGTAATTTAAGTGGTCGTCAGGCATCCTAACTTCTTTATTTATTACTTGCTCCACATTAATACCAGTCTCTGCAGCCATGTTGGCAATCTCAGGGTTTGGATTGCCAGACTCATCATCCAAATGTGCTGGTCGGACCCATTAAAAAAATGAGTCATCACCATCATCATTTGGATATGCCACGACATCTACCAAATCGATGTAATATTTTTCTGCTACTTTTTCACCTTTGACCCTTATATCTCTAAGCTTCAATTTCATGTTGTAGTAGCAAAAAATAAGTTTGTGGAGCTTTTCGTAAGCTAACTAATTACGTTGCTTTGTATGGACTAAAGCAAACGTACTCCAGTTTCGTTCACGTGTAGATGACGAAGCTGTTTGAGACAAAACCCACATAGCTAGCTTCTGTACTATAGAAGCAATTTTACCATACATGCCCCACCAATGGATTGCACATACACAAAAAAAATAATAATAGACAAACAAAATTAGTATTCTTCTTATCTTTACTTTAATTTAGTTGACATCTCTAAAATATATAAGCTGCATTAAAATATTATGTATTAGGTGAATTTATATGAATTCAAATTTAGATAATTTTCTATTGATTCTTTTCTATAATTACCTTCTGATAAGCCTTAGAATTAAGGCTTATTTAAGTCCCAAGTGCTCAAAATATTCATGTTTGTCCTAAGATTAATTGAAAATAGTGGAAGATTGTTTGAAAATTAAGGAAGAATTGAATGTGATAGCAATTGGAAGAGAATTCTAAGTAATTTGATTCTTTTTGCAGAAATTCTGGAAATTGCTAAATCAGATTGCCAAATCTGATTTTGCAATCCTGGGCAGAGAATATATGAAAATTTCATATTTGCGTGAATGACGAAACCCATATATGGGAAGAACAATTTCCGCACGAATCAAGGGATTGGAGCATGATTTTTGGCATATTTGAACCCTAAGAAGATCTACAAAAGAGAGGGGAAGAAGCTCGAAGATCACGCTCGAAGATCTACAATGAGTTTTTCTTTAGTTAGTTGTGATATTTTTATTTTTAATATGAGCTAAAGCTTCTTAGGGGGTTCAAGTATGTGAATTTCCTAAGAAGTAAATGTAGCCAAAAATTCAATAAAAACCAAGCCTACATCTCAATTGTTTGCTTGTGTTGATTAAAAGTCTGGTGAGATCCTAGATTGATCAACTAGGGTATCAACTCAAGCTTAGATCTAATACCGACGGGGTTAGTAATAAGCGGATTTCACACAAGTGATGGAGAAAAAGAGCTTAGACATAAGCCAATTCCTTACCCTAGACATAGGGATTAAGGACTCCAAAGCCCATAAAATTGTTGAGCAAAATTATCTAAGATAGAGGGACTATAGACATATAAGTCACTCACTTAGCCTCCTAACAACCTAAATTTAAGGCTAATAGGAGAAGCAATTTTGGTTTACAATTGAGTGTGGAGTAGGTTGGAATTGCAATTTTGGTTTGCAATTACGACTTAGGGCAATGACATTCTTGAGCCCCATCTTCATCTAGAATTCCCTTTGCAATTTCATTTTCTAAGTCTTTTTAGTTGTTATTCCAATATTGCTAATTTTAGATTCTGCAATTTAATTCTGCAATTTTTGGTCATTTCGCATTTAGATTCTGCAATTCAATTCGGCAATTTCTGTTATTTCAATTATTGTCATTTTAGATTCTGCAATTTTTGTTTTTCACCAACACACCAACCCAACATCATTTTTGCATTTTAGTTTTCCATTTGCAATTTTCCTTACACTTTTGCTTTACAATATTGTTGTTACTCCGTTCCCTGTGGGATTCGATACTTGGTACTCAGATACCATTTTATATTACTTCGATCGCGTGCACTTGCGTGTAATATCCGATCACCTTCATTCCAAAATCTCCAACATTTGAGCAATCTGGAAATAATTTATAATATACTTTATGTACTGTTTTAATCAAATTAAAATCCATTCCAATACTAGTAGTGTATTGATATTTTGGATTCAAATAATGAACTACAAATGATATAACAATTTGGTTAGTAATCTTAAAAAATTCATAAGTGATGTAATGAATAAAATTGACAAATTCAATTTCTAAATTAGTTTTCAGGTAGGGGTGTTCCCTTATGGTCAACTTAAATATCCCAACCTAGACATAACTATTTTTAGAAAAATTCATTTAGCCAATTTGTTCATGCTCAGCTAATAGTAATCAATGAAAGTGAATAAAATTAACTAATTCAATTTCTAAATTAGTTCTCATATAGAGGTGTTTCCTTACAGTCACCTTAAATACTTCAGCCTAGACAAAACTATCTCTGGAAGATAAATTATAGTCAATTTATTCAAATTTATTAGTCTAATAGAATAGTAAATACAATTAATGACTATAAAAATATACTTAATTTTAATTTAATAATTAGTTTTACCTGCAATATGAAGAGTATGGGAAAGTGTCTTGTCTCATCGATTTTGAATTATTTGGTTGACCCATCATCTGACTTTGATCTGACTGATTCTAGATTTCAAATTTTCAACGAAACTATAAACAACAGACACCTTTGGAACAACCTCAGAGTCCACAATTCAAAGAGCATTATACATTGGCCCAAAAATATTGACAATGCTCTCCACTTGATCCCAAAATAAGTTATTTAATAAGCGAGATTCAATTTTTTTTCCAATTTTCATCCGACTCAACTTGCCATTAAACCATGCATATCAGTGAATAGTCGTTTTAATCTAGCTTTCTTCTTCAGCATGCTACTTAATGCAAGACAATTTGTTGCAAATCTACTGGCACAATATTGGACTATATCACCTTCACATATCTCACGCATTTTACTAAGTAACCATCCATGATTATATATATAATTGGTCATCCCTCGTGCATCTTTAATAATATGGTCTATTGAGGCCCTTTTACCTATATCCTCAAACATTAAATCTATACAATGTGTTGCAAAAGGGGTCCAATAATTATTAAATTTTTTCATTATCAATTCTCCAGCTTTCTTGAAAGCAGAGCCAATGTATGTCACAATTTGGATTACTTTCTCACTCCCTATCTCTCGTATGACATTTTTAAAGAGATTATAAATATATTTATGGTCTTTAACTTGTTTAGATGCATCAACTGACCTTAAGAAGACAGTAGTACCATCAGAATAGACCATAAAATTAATGATGAACAATTTTGTTGGTCTTGTCCATACATTAGACATGATCGTGCAGCCAAAAAATTCTGACTTTTTTCTTTTTTTCTGTTCCTGAACATATTTTTCCATATGTTCATACTCCATATCCAAATATTTGTTGAGTTTCATATGGTGGGGGTTGTTCAACACCCATACCTACAAAATGAAAACTCATTTGAATTAGGATTTATGTAAGTACAATTGTATTACAAAAAACAAACATGCTTGAAAATTTTTAATAAGCACACTTATCAGCTTTTTGTATTCCCACAACCATATTTTAAAAATGATACGACTTTAGTTTATTGGTTGGGATGTTGTCATAAATAAAAAAAAAAGAGAGATTAGACATCCAACATTTTGCCTAATGACTCCTCTTGACAACATATCCTTTAATTTTTTTTATTTGGCTCCTTTAGACTTATAGTATGAAGGCTCCTTCATACTACTAGATCATTGGAATTGACTAGAGCCTTGACCTTGCTCAAGTTTGTTTCTTTCTAAGTAACTCATAGTCATATCAAAGACTTTAATATCCTCGTCACTGCTATCATCAGTTTGATGACCTTTCATATCGGATCGTAACTCCTCTTGAATTTCTTTCACTTTTTTTGCTTCTCTAATTTTTTTCGTCTCCTTCATTTTTAGTTTATTTGAAATTTGTTTCTTCACCTGTGGTGACACATTCAAACAGGGTCTGGTGTTCTTTTTGTGATAATTTCTAAATAAATGATGTTTAAATCTGGTTATGCCACCACTTTTAATCACCAACTAGCAAAAATTGCATACAGTGCCAGATTTGTTTCCATCCAATGACTGCAATAAGCCCAAGCCGAATCGAACACCCTCCTTCCATCTATGAACACTATTAACAAACCAAAAAATAATAATAAATATACAATCTATACTCTTAAAAAACTAATATAAAATTATCACCACTAATAGAATATATTATTTACTTCACAAACATTTAAAAAAAAAGTGAATAAAAATGACTAGCTCCATTTCCAATTTAGTTTCCAGGTAGAGGTGTTCCCTTATGATCAACTTAAATACATCAGCCTAGACAGAATGGTGTGTTGGAGAATAAAGTATAGTCAATTTATTCAAATGACAATAAACTAGTATATAAATGAATTATTTAGTTCATAAACAATATGACTAATAAAAAATTATAAAATTAAGAAATATAAGAATAATCACTTCAATATCAATCCATAATAATAACAATTATAACAAAAAGAAAAAAGATAGATTATGTAATGAAGATAATAATGACAATTAAATAATGAACATAGATTAAACAAAAAATAATAACAATTATATAACAAATAATAATAATAAACAACAATTAAGTAACGAAGATAGTTTAAATGAACTAAAAAATAATCTATACTATTAATAAAATAAAAGTTAAATAATGATATAAAGCGATAATAACCTTGAAAGTTGAAACTTAGAAGTAATAGAGATAGACTAAAAAGTAAATTAGAAACTAAAACTCCTAATTTAAGAAGGGAATTTCAGAGAATTAGAGAGAAATTGAGAGAATTGAAATTGGAGAGAATTAAGAATTGGAGATTGAGTTGTTGTAGTGAATAAGAAAGTGAAATGAAGTGGGTATTTATAGGTGGTAAAAAATAATTTAAAAAATAAAAATCTACAAAAATAAAAGTATAAAATAGTAAATTAATAGAGTATATGTATTTGTTTAAATAAAAAAATACAAAAACCAAAAAAAAAAAAGACATATGATTGAAGTGAAAGCTGACGTGTGGTGTGTGTTAGTGGGCCAGAATGGTGTGTAGTGTAGGTGCATGCAAAACAACATTTTTCACACATTATAAAAAAACGAAACAAGGACGACATGTCATTGAAAGGGGGGCGGGGGGGGAAACGAAATTTCTCCCAAAACGACTTGTCAAAGTGTCGAGACATTTCGACATGTTCAAAATTTTATACGCTGCCTAAGGCAAATCTTTGCCATAATTAAAATATTATATTTTAATATCTAATATATTAAAATAGATATTATACTTATTTGAATCTCATCTGAATCTCATCCAATATATAATTATTTGAATCTCATTCAACTCCTACAATATATTATATTTTAATATCTAATATATTAAAATATGTATTATACTTTTTTAAATCTCATTCAAATTATATATATATATAATATACATTAATCCTTTTAATATTTAATGTATCAAATACAATAATATATTTTCCTCTTTTATATTTAATATATCTAATATATTAAATATTAATTTGAACACTTCAAATTAAATATTTATTTGAATATTTCAAGTTTTTCTTTCAACTAAACTGATCTTTTAGTGTTATTATGAGCTAGCAAAGGGACCTTATGGACCTACAGATTATAAGGTCTAATGATACAAAATTAATTATTTAAACTCTTTAATTAATCAATTTTCATTCATTAACTCTAGGGTCATTCCACTATAGATCTGGAGTTGCACTCTTATGCACTATAGGACAAATTGTATCCATGGATATAATCACTACATGAAAGTCGATTCTTCATGAGTTGTTCATAATTACAGTTGGGTCAAAAGTCTGTTTTACCTCTGTAATTACATCTTGCACTTTATGTACCACTGATAATCTAATGAACAATTTGTTTATGATCCAACCATAAACTAAGTCCCTTTCGGGTCAGTGAGAGGGTGGGACCCCATTGTTCAAGTCCCGAAATTAGCACTTAAGAGAACTACTCATCTACTTACCCTATATGGGAAGCAGTGAATTCTATCTTTTGAGATTATGTTCCCAGCTCCCTATTTGGTTAAGTCCCCAAAATGGTAGGTTTATTGAAATGGCTACAAAATCTACTCTCACCTATGCAAATCAAAGGACAAACCCTCATATGCAGGAGTTCATAACTCACTCAGGATTATGATCGAGTCGCACATGATCATCCTAATGAAATATTAATCTTCTCAATTAACGAATTTATAAAGAAATATTAAATTTTTGTGGTCCAGTCTCATACAAACTCATTGTATAAGATATCCTCACTTACATGTCACCACATGAACAATTTGGATCAAATCATTTGTAACTATTACAAAGTGGGTTGTATCAATAGTGTTACCAGGATAAGACACCTAACCTTATCCATATACTATGACTCTTTAGGTTACTTCTTGAACATAATTCTCTTGTATGTCAACCACATATTGTTCAAGATTACACTAAGGAGTTGTTTGGCACGCCGGTTTGGAATCAAGAACCTTAGGGTTCCTTGGCTGGAATCAGAAATCATGGGGTTTTTGATTCTTGTGTTTGGGGTGCAGGGTTGGATTTGGGCGGTTTGCTAAAGCTTGTGTGTTGGGGTGCAGGATTGGGTTTGGTTAGTCTATTTTTCTTTATATAATTTTTTAGACTGTTTATTTTTTTTTATAATTTTTTTAGACTGTTTTTTCACTCCATTTTTTTACTTAATAATTTTTTGTTAAATTGCATACCAATATTTTAACCAATTCTGTGGAGCAATTGTCCCAGCTACAGTTAAATTTAAATTATTATATGTGTAGTTTGTATAACTATATTCTATCTCATTCACTCCATTCATGATGATGTAAACTTGAAGAACATTAGTAGAAACATAGAATTAATAAGTGCAAAGTAAGAAGTGTGTTGCTAAGGTAAACAAAACCCATAATTAAAACTAATTTATGAAGTTTAAAATATTATAAAGCACAGTATGAAGGAAATGACAAAAAAAGAGAGGTGATGAAAGTTTCGATTCTTCGTTCAAAAAGAGTCAAGTTCCAGGTGCTTTTCCCAAATTTTTCACACAATAATCATACTTCTAATCTGGAGAGAATGCAAAAAAGAAGTTTAGCATCATACTATCTGAGAGAAGAGTCTTTGCAACAGCCTGTAGTCTTGCCTTTAGTTCTGCATATAGCTCTTTCATGCGGGCTCTTTCAATTCGGTCCTTCGTAGACTACCATGATACAATCCCACTAATTTGTTCAGCTGTTAAGTGGAAACCATTATTCAGGATGTCTGACATATTGGAACTCAAGGACATACGTCTCCTCCTACTCGATCTGGATGTTCCTATGTCTCCTATTTGACTCATGGGCGTAGCTGATGTATCCTCCCCTATTGATATATTGAGGGGAAGTGGATCGCAGACGAATGAATCTTCAAAGTCAGGGTTGAAGTCATCATTTAGGTCAGCGCAGTGTTCGATGCCATATCAATTGGAGTCTATGTGCCTGCCCCCATTGCTCTATCCTTCCCAAATATGATAGCTAGATCATTAAACCAAAGGGAGGGCTTGTTTCGAAGACTTCTAGCACCTAGGGGACTCTGCATCATAATATGTTAACAAACATCAATTCTAGTGATATTTTACTATTTAAAAGACAAGAATTATAAGGATATTTCTCTTACCTTCACCCACACATCAAATATATCCTTCTCGGCCTCAATGCATTTGCACTCCTTGCTCCATCCAAACCCACTGCATGCAGGCCCTAATATCTCAACAATTGCTTGGGATTGCTTCTTCATGCTCACTATGGACTCTAGATTATGGTTGACCTATATGTCGCACCTTGGAATCTTTTCCTTCATCATCTTATACACTTGGACCAAAAAACCAAGCTTGAAAGTGCCATTATCGGCTCACCATTCACCTGCATGCACGAGATGCAACAAACACTCAACCAATACGACATCTTCTTTGGATGTCCATATATGCTCAGGGCATCTAGATCTTGATGAAGATTATGCCATGTGAAAAAACAAGTGCGTTTGAACAACATAGTTCAATCATACACAACATTTGACAAGTATAAGATAACATTCATGATTATGTAATTAATTTATTCATATTATATGAACGTTACTTACACGCAAAAAACATATCGACAAAAGATGGTGGTTACAGACAAACATATTTACATATATATAACAAAAACAAAAAAGACCCTAAGAGCCCATATGGATAAATATTCAATTGGCCTTTCAGTCCACCCACATATGGTTTGCGAGAGTTTCCCTCAATTCAGTCTAGGCATCTATTGTCTCTACAAAGCTAATGTTGTATGCGCTCATCCAATTTGAATTGGGATCACCTGGGTGTGCTTCATCGAAAGTGAGATCTAGGGCAGGCCATCTCCTGAACAATCAAGTTGTGCAACAAACAACATGCAATTATCATCCTACACTGGACTTCAACGGGATAAAAAGACTTTCCTCGAAGGATTGCCCATCGCCCCTTCAGCATACCGAATGCACTCTCGATGACATTTTGGGTAGATGAATGTCTCATGTTAAACAACTCTTTTGGGTTGTTTGGTAGATTTCCTCCCTGCCAATCGATTAGGTGGTAGCGTTGTCCTCTGTACGAGGCTAGAAATCCTTCAACATGGCATAAGTAGTAATACTTTGCGATCATGCCAGGATTATCAATGCCATATGGAGAAAGAAGAAATCAGTGTTTACCCCTTGGGACCTTCAATCCTGTTGGTCGGAAAACTGCATCACGTAAAATCCTAGAGTCTCATGTAGATCCTTCCCACCCAGGAAGGACAAATATGAATTCACTGTTTTGAGAACACATAGCAAGAACATTTGTGGTAATCTCACCTTTCCTTGTCATGTATCATGGGCGATCAGTTGCACTTATGTTCACTTTGATATGTGTCTAGTCCAAAGCACCAAAACAATTATGCGATGAAACATGAGATATGGTTTCAATGGTGTAATAATGAAATCATATTTCCAGTTTAAAGGTTAAGTACCCTAAACCATTGCCACTTCTCGTTCTGGCAAGTATTGATGACTAGTTCAAGTGACTTCAATAACACTGAGTGAAGTGTTAGTATGCATTCAGGATGGCATTGAAGTGTCTGGATACAGTCTCACCAGATCTTGCGAAATGTCTTCGTATTTCTCGATTCTTCACATTGTACACAATGATGTGGAGGAATATCAGGACCATTTCATCCACATCCATGTATTGAGTGGATGTCAAGCCCCTCTAACTTTAAGTATCTCACATAGGATGGCAAACGTTCTCCTATCCATCCGTGTATTCTCACGACAAGCTATATCATTTACATGTATAAGACGAAAGAAATTTAACTGCCTAATTTGGTGTCTTACATGGAGGGAATGGTTTTCAAGTTTCCTATGATCTTGCATTATTGCAGCGAAGGTTGCTGCGAATTGGAATTTTGTGGCGCATACAACTGTAAGTATTGCTATCAACTCATGTGGGTCAATATCCAATCCGTCCATTTTATTACTTTAGTTATATGGTCTTGAGAAAATAATTTTAGGTACGTGCTATAAGACTTGTGTACTATTCCACTAATGTCATGTATTTCTGCATGGCATTCATATCGTGTCATATAGATATCGAGGCATAGCGACATAAAACTTCTTCCCTCCCATAACTCTAATGTAACACACATGTAATAATGAGAAACATCTTTCAAATAAATGTGTGAAAGAAAACATAATCGTACAAGGTTGGTCTAAAAAAATTGTGTTATACAAATATTATTTAGAAAATATGTATTTATTTTAAAGTTTTGCATTATGAATAAAGTGCATAATAAACAACCATACCTCATTTGAAAAACAATGTTGTATTAAAACATGTTTTTTTTTAAAAAAAAAATCATATTCTACTAAAAAACATATCTATGAAATTTTGTTCCCAACTTTTGGTGCTTTGCAAAATCCAATTAAGAATTAGGGACACTATTTTGAGAAGTCTCAACTTTTTTTTTAAGTTTAAATGCCTCTATTTATATGTTTTTTCCAAATCTGTTTTGTACGCTTGATTTTTTTTTTCAAACCTATTTTCTATGTTATGTTTTTCAATTAAAAATCTAATTTCAAATTTGTTTTTTCCAAATTTTTTTTTCAATTTCTTTTCTCCAAATCTATTTTTTTTTCTTCATAAATTCTTTGGTGCGATGGTATTTTTTTTTACCAAATGAAAAAACAGTTGGTACCTTTTTTTTTTGTTTGAAGCTATATTGTATTAAATAGTTTGTACCTTTTTTTTGTGAAGCTACTATATTAAAATTTTGTGAAGCTATTGAAGCTAAATGAAAAAACAGTTTGTACAATTTTTTTTCCCAAGTTGTTCTACTAAACAAATTTTAATTTTTTCATGTCATTGGTACTAAGTACAAAATTGTGTTCTTCAAAATTATTTCAACAAATACAAATAAATTTATAACATGAATAATGTAAACAATTTCATCACATGAATAATTACACATGCACATTAAAAACGAATATATGAATATATGTGTGTAATGAAATATATATAAACATTCCTTAGATAAAAAAAACCAAAAAAATGTAAAAAAAAAAAAAATATCACAAAACAAGTCTTACAAAATGTTTTAAAAAAACAGTAAAATACATAAATAAGAAATAACCATTATTTATAAATATT
This sequence comes from Trichosanthes truncata, assembly GCA_033996785.1. Classification (NCBI taxonomy): domain Eukaryota; kingdom Viridiplantae; phylum Streptophyta; class Magnoliopsida; order Cucurbitales; family Cucurbitaceae; genus Trichosanthes; species Trichosanthes truncata. The sequence continues at coordinate 24,760,798 of MU867261.1, forward strand.
TCCAGCGCAAAAAGAGCAGCCTTACTTTTGAAAAAAATAATAATAATAAATGTAGAAGGGTTCAGATGAATGGGAAAAAAAGTTAGAAAAAAAGGAATAAGAACCCACCTTTAGTATTGTCGGTCATTCGTGAATGACTTATCTAACCAAGATAGTACAACTCATAAGCCTTATAACCTCTACCACCATAGCCCAAGAAAAAAAAACTGAGAATAGTACGTAAATAATAATGCTATATTGAAAAACATAAAATGACATGAGAAAATAGGTTTATGGAGAAGGATTTTTGAAAGCATACCTATTGCCCTAAGGAGAAGTGTTGGTTTGAAAAGAGGGAGACTCTCGTTTAAATAGAAATTTGAGAGGGATGAGGTTAATTAATTCTCAATCACCCAAGTACCCATAAGGACAAGGGTTATTATAATAAGTTGGAATGAGTTGTCAAAATAAATAAATAAATAAATATGGATGGATATTAACTAAGCTAAGTGAGAATTAATGTGGCCTCAGATCAGTTAATATCAAATTTTAAACAAAGTAAAATCCAACCAGACATTTGAAATCAACTATGATGTGACAATCTGGATACTTCACAACTAGATTCATACAAATCACAACCAAATTTGTCTTATTTCAAATAGCACACAACATATGTATAACACAATTAGGGGCTGTCAACAAAAGATTCAAAATATGCATACCAAACAGAAGAAACACAAATAGGATCAAGTGTAGTAAATCACAAGTGTAGAAAAGAGTTCAAAAAAACAAAACAACATAAACAAAACCAAAACAGATTAGGGAATCATCATCGGCCATTACCAAAACCAAAACAACACATATGCAATCACAGGAAACTAATAACATACCAAATCAGTGTAGTAAATTAGGGTCTTAAGAACTTAATCACAAGTGTAGTAAAGAGATCAAATTATAGGTAAACATAATAGGGAATCATCATCGACCATTAACAAAACCAAAACAACATGTATGCATATCAATCACAGACTAGAAGTGTAGTAAACCAGGGCCTTAGGAACTTAATTACAAGTGTAGTAAAGAGTTCAAATTATAGGTAAACAAAATAGAGAATCATCATCGGCCATTAACAAAACCAAAACAACACGTATGCATACCAATCACAGACCAGATTAGTGTAGTAAATCAGGGCCTTAGGAACTTTATCACAAGTGTAGTAAAGAGTTTAAATTACAAGTAAACAGAATAGAGAATCATCATCGGCCATTAACAAAACCAAAACAGCACGTATGCATACCAATCATATGCAACTAATCACATACCATATCAATGTAGTAAATTAGGGTCTCAGGAACTTAATCACAAGTGTAGTAAAGAGATCAAATTATAGGTAAACATAATAGGGAATCATCATTGGCCATTAACAAAACCACTAATCACATGCAACTAATCACAGACCATATCAGTGTAGTAATCAGGGCCTCAGGAACTTAATTACAAGTGTAGTAAAGAGTTCAAATTATAGGTAAACAAAATAGAGAATCATCATCGGCCATTAACAAAACCAAAACAACATGTATGCATACCAATCACAGACTAGATCAGTGTAGTAAATCAGGGCCTTAGGAACTTTATCACAAGTGTAGTAAAGAGTTCAAATTACAAGTAAACCGAATAGAGAATCATCATCGACCATTAACAAAACCAAAACAACACGTATGCATACCAATCATAGGCATCTAATCACATACCATATCAATGTAGTAAATTAGGGTCTCAGGAACTTAATCACAAATGTAGTAAAGAGATCAAATTATAGGTAAACATAATAGGGAATCATCATCGGCCATTAACAAAACCACTAATCACAGACCAGATCAATGTAGTAATCAGAGCCTCAAAAACTTAATTACAAGTGTAGTAAATAGTTCAAATTATAGGTAAACATAATAGAGAATCATCATCGGCCATTAACAAAACCAAAACATGTATGCATACCAATCACAGACTAGATCAGTGTAGTAAATTAGGGCCTTAGGAACTTTATCACAAGTGTAGTAAAGAGTTTAAATTATAAGTAAACATAATAGATAATCATCATCGACCATTAACAAAACTAAAATAGCACGTATGCATACCAATCATAAGCAACTAATCACATACCAGATCAAGTGTAGTAAATCAGGGGCCTAAGGAATATAATAGGGAAACATCATCGGCCATCAAGAAACAAAACAGGCGCCCAAACGAATGAAGCCAAATCAAGTGTATAAAATCAGAGCCTCGTAAAATTTAACACAATTGCATTAAACAAACGAGATCAGATCAATAGATATGTAAGAAAAATAGAGAGTATTCACAAACCATTTGGCCTCAGGAAGCATCATTTGCTGAGGAAGAACGACATGCAAGCCAACCCACACCAAGCTCCAACGATGCCAACCATCCCCTACCAAGCTTCCTTCTACTTTCTCTCTGCCTCACACATGAACACATCAACTTAGGAACCATATCCGAGGAATAAGAGAAGACTAGTCAGGAACGGAGAGGCGACAAGGGAGGGTCTTCTTTGAGCAGCAAGGGTTAGGTTGGTGTAACGCCTCGCATTTTCATGTTAGTCTATATTTTGACATTTTGGAGATTCATTTGGATTTGATTGGACTATTTAGAATTATTGCCTAAAATCTAATTTTAGTAAATTATATTTAAATGGATTGAATTAAGATAATTCAATGTCCATAATTTTTGTGAGAGATTTTTAATTAAATCGTAAATTCATTATTTTGGAAATTTAATTTTCTCTTTTGGATTTTAGTTCAAGTTTAAAAGTCCTAAGTTTATCTCCTAATTTTCTCCCAATATTTTTCCTAAATTGAAGCTAATTTGGAGTTTAAGTTGGTTTCTAAAATTTAGGAAAAGAAAAGAAAAGAAAAGAGGAAAAGAAAAGAAGTGGAAAAGGTTTAGGGATTTGGAAAAAAATAGAGCTTTGATTTGTGGTAAATGAAATAGAAAGGGAAGAAAGGAATTAAATTAAGCAAAGGAAGATAAGAAAAAGGTTTTGATGTGGTTCTAGACAAAGAAAGAAGGGCAAAAAGGAAAAAAGAAGAATTAGGGTTTTGTGAAAAAAAATAAAAAATAAATCCTAAGTTTTGTCTTTCATGTACACGTGAATAGAGGCATATTCTTCCCCAAATCTCCTCTTCTTCCTCCTCACAAAAACCACCCTCACCATTTCTGTTTTTCTTCTTCCTCACGCACAATGGTGACTAACCACTCGCACGATGCCGACGAGTTCACAGACGGTGGCGCGACTCCCTCCGATGAGACCCATATCACCACAGCACGCAAGTACCCATGCGTTCAATGAGCAGCTTCCCTTTTCTTCGAGTTTTTTTAGCACTGACAGATTTTCGAACGACGGTTCTCCTTGACTAGCAGTCGACAATTGCATTTTCAGTGCTCACGGCAGCACGACTACACTCCAGCGACTCCCGTTCGTGAGCAGTAACGTCAATGGTCTCTATTACTAGTAGCGAACATGATTTTTTGTGGCGTTCGATGTTCGATCCACGACACCCACAACCCGATTGGCTTTGGATTTAAGTACCCACTCTGTTTTAACACTAGATTCATGAGATCGAGCAAATTAGAACACTGTCCAACAAGGAAATGAGTTATGTTGGTGAGTTTTTATTGGTTCTAAGTCTTTTTTTTTGTTTTCAAATTCGATTGACGATCGTAGATCAAGTTCTAATTATAGGAATCTTTATGAGCAGTTGTTGTTTGAGTAAATTAAAGTTTAAAGGCAATTCAGATTTAAAAAATTATAGGGTAAGTTTAGCCTTCAAGACTCGAGCCTAATTCGTTTATATGCCCAAGTTATTAATTTTTCTTAGGATATACTTTAGGGATAGCGAAGGATTCTTAGGTGGAGGTGATAGCTTGTTGAGCTCGCAAATAAGGTAGGTGACCTCATGCCGGACTACTCAAAGCAAGTTGGGAACTGAATTTTAAAATACTATGTTTTATATGAAAATGGATTTTACATGTATGATTTCCAAATGTTTTATGAAAGTGATGGATGAATTATAATTTTATGATGAATTATGTGAGAATGTTTCCATATGTTGCATCACTGAATGAAATTGAAAATGTTTTGGGACCTTAGGCATATACGTGTGTTTTCATGATAAAATGTCTACGAAGGCTATGACAATTACCCTCCTAAATTTATAGATGTACATCTAAATGAAAAGGAACTTGAAAAGGTAAAATGAAAAAAAACCTGAAAAGGTTAAATAAAAAGAAACCTGAAAAGGTTAGATGAAAATGAACCTGAAAAGGTTAAATGAAAAGAAAAAGTTAGGTTGCGTTAATTGTCCACATTAAGCCGAAGAGAAAAGGTAAAAGAGAAACGTTTCCACTATGAAAATGTTTTAGGTCCCACTAGAGAAAAAAAATTTTAAAATCATTCTATATATGTTTGCATATCCCGAACTTATTAGTGAGGTCCCTTACTGAGTATTTTAAATACTCACCCTTTTTCAAAAATGTTTTCTTTCCGATAAAGGCAAGGACATCCTAGGCGATTGACATGATAATTTACTGAAAATGGGGCCATGTGTGACTTAAGGAAGCTTTATTTCCGCATCTTTATTGTTTAGTGTTTTCAATGTCTTGTTAGTAGATATGTATGAATTTATTTTCATTGTTAAACGTTTTATTTTATTTTCATGTTTTGTAATGATTTTAAAGGGATCCTGAACCAAAATATTTTGATTGTTTTAGCAAAAAGTTTAATCCTTTTTGTCTTTTATTAAAGGTTTTTGATAGCACACAATATGTGCTATTTTTAAGCCTTATTTTATGCTAATTTTGAGGCTTAAATATATACTTTCACGTTCATAAATTTTTATTTTGTAGAAATTGAGCATTTGGAGCAAAACGAAGATTTTAGAAAAAATATGATAACAAATGAGCTAATTGGGCAAGACGTTAAGCAACCAATTTTGGGGACAATTTTGGGAGAAGAAAAATATTCCTAATTTAATTAGGTTATGGATTCCTAATTTGATTAGATTTTGGATTCCTAATTTAATTAAATAATGAGTTCTTAATTAGATTAGGATATGCATTAACCCCTAATAAATACTCACATTCTCTTCACTTCAAGGCATTCAACTTTGGAGAGCACAACTCTAAATTTCTACATATAAGAGTGAGAAGAGATCTGAGAGAAATATTCAAGACCAATGCGTGGAGATCTTACAGAGACAGAAAATCGACACACTAGGATAGTTTTTTCTCTTCTTTCTTTTTATTTAGTAATTTGATATTGTTTAAGAGTTTAGATTTTGTGATAGTGAACATGAGTGACTAAACTCTCTTTTTATTCTAGGGATTGATGTAGCCATTAGACCTTAGGTTTTAATTATTTAAATTTCATGATTGATTTTCATTAATTTCATTCATGCTTTTATATTCTTAATGCTTTTAATCTTTTGATCACGGATTAAATGTTATGTTGGTCTAAATTCACGCTTGAACAAGGTAATTTAGATTAGATCCTAATTGCATGACTAAAGGTAGTTCTAACTTGATAATGATTAGGGCTCCTTTTGAAGTTGTTAATGAAGAAACTTAATGCTATGCATAACGTTAAAAATCATCAGAGATGTAAGTTTTGCCTTAGTGCATAAGAATTGTTTGTCCTCGAGAGAGTCATTCATGATAAAAGACTTCTAGACTTATGAAATATTTGTTTGATCAATCTTGGATGTTTAAGTAATTTAATTATTTTAGCCTAATAAGTGAAATCAACTCCCTAGAATATTCTCTCATCTGATTGTTTCAATTTTTATTAGAATTGTTTTATTTAAATCTTGCAATCATCATTCAATTCTATTCTCTAAATATAATTGGGAGATAATATTCATGGTACTTAAGTGAATTAGAAAATCAATCCTGAGGACGATACTCGAACACTCTTTCACTATATTAAAACTTGACTTGTACACTTGCAGTATTGCGCAAAAATTACGCAACAAGTTTTTGGTGCCGTTGTCGGGGATTGGCAATTATTTAATTCACTTAATATTGTGAAGAAATCACTTGGTCTTAATTTAGAGTTTTATTATTTATTTATTTTAATTTTTTTATTTTACTAATTTTTGTTTAATTTTCTTTTTTTTTAGATTTGGGTTGTTTATGTGAAGAAACAAGGAAACCGTCCCATTCGATCTTGAGATAGAAAGAACGTGCAGAAAAATTTGAAAGGAAAAAAGAGATCAAACTAAACCCATGGTTGAGCAGGAAGAGCAAAAGGCCATCAGAGACTACTTCCAGCCTGTGTTCCCTGCAAAACACTCTGGAATAGTCAATGGACCAATAAATGCCAACAACTTTGAGCTTAAGACAGGACTCATTCAAATGGCTAGAGACAGTACTTTTATTTAGAAGATCCACACTTTCACCTTAGATCTTTTCTTGAAATTTGTGGAACTGTAAAGATAAATGGTATTTCTGCTAATGCAATTCACTTACGTCTTTTTCCTTTTTCTTTGTAGGATAAAGCTAAAGATTGACTTAAGTCTTTATCACCTAGGAGCATTACCACATGGGAGGAATTAGATCAGGCATTCCTTACAAAGTTTTTCCTACTTGCCAAAACAACTAGGCTCATAACAGAAATTGGCACATTTAGACAACAGGATGGTGAGCAGTTGTTTGAGGCATGGGGACGCTACAAGGAAATGTTAAGAAAGTGCCCTCAGCATGGATATCCAAACTGGCTCCAAATTCAACTTTTCTACAATGGTTTGACTAGTAACACTAAAACGATCTTAGATGTTGCAGCTGAGGGTAATTTCTTAGCTAAAATTGTTGAGGATGCTCTTACATTATTGGAAGAGATGGCAACTACAAGCTACCAATGGCCTTCTGAACATTCCACTTCTAGAACAGTTGTTGATTTATATGAGGTTGACGAGGTAAGTTCCCTGAAGGCTCAAATGACTTCTTTGACTCATGCTTTAAATAAACTTACAGGAATAGGGAACTCCCAATCAATTGCATCAATTGCAGCTGTCAACAATCCTCAATTATATGAGAAGCTGATATTGAGCAAGCCAAATATATAAACAATCGCAATTTTGGCTATAAGAGCAATCAAATATAGAATTCATTGACCACCCACTATCACCCAGGTTTGAGGAACCATGAAAATTTTTCTTATGCTAATAATAAAAATGTTTTGGAACCTCCTCCAGGATATGCATCTACTTCACAACAACAAGAGAAAAAGTCATCATTAGAAGACCTATTGGGAGCATTTATTATTGAATCCAGAAATAGAACCACCCAATTGGAAAATACGGTAAGTGGACATGGAGCTGCTATAAAAAATATGGAAGTCCAACTTAGTCAGATGACATCTTCCATGAACGCCATGCAGAAAGGTAAGTTTCCTAGTGACACTGAGGTAAATCCTAGGGAATACTACAAGGCTGTGATCTTAAGAAGTGGAAAGCAACTAGAGGGGCTTGAAAAGAGACCAGTTGAGAAACCAAGCATTATTCAAAATCAGGAAACAACAAAAGAAGTAGAGCATGTAGCAACACTTTTGCCTACAATAGAGAAGCTTTCTAACTCTACTAATTATATTATTCCTAACTCTATTCCTTATCCTCAATGATTTCAAAAGAAAAGGCTTGATTCTCAATGTTCTAAATTTCTGGATATATTTAAGAAACTTCATATTAATATTCCTTTTGCAGATGCCTTGGAAAATATGCCAAATTATGTAAAGTTTATGAAGGAAATTCTATCAAAGAAAAAAAAAATTGAAATTTTTGATACTACCAACACGACTGAGGAATGCAATGCAATACTTTAGAAGAAACTACAAGATCTAGGAAGTTTTACTATTCTTTGTACTATTGGTAGTATTTCTGTTGACAAAGCTTTATGTGATCTTGGGGCAAGTATTAATTTAATGCCTCTTCTTGTCTACAGAAAACTTGGTTTAGGGGAAGTACAACCTACCACTCTCTCTTCAACTAACTGATCGCTCTCTGATTTATCCAAGAGTTGTTGAAGGTATGCTGGTTAAAGTTGATAAGTTTATTTTCCCTGCAGACTTTATGGTCTTGGACATAGAAGAGGACTCTGAGATCTCGATCATCCTAGGGAGGCCCTTTTTAGCCACCAGACGGGCTGAAATTAGTATACATAAAGGTAAATTGACTTTGCAAGTGAAGGATAAAAAGGTAGAGTTCAACATATTTCGTTCTATAGATTCTTCAGACGAGGTTAGTGAATGTCATAGGATTGATGTGTTGATACTACTATTAATAAGTTTAATGAGCAAGTTGTACATGTTAAGCCTCTAAAAAAACTGCATGTATAATTTAGATGTTGAGAATCTAGAGATAATGGATCAAATAAAAGATGTTAATTTTAATAATCTGAATCAACTTCCTATAGGACACTTTAGTGATGAAAAAATAGTGGATTCATCTGTAAATGATTTTATGCATGATGAAGTGTCTTTAATTGAATTGAATCATATGCATGTGCAACTTAGAGATTTTATTTTGAAAGACTCTTATGCTTATCATGAGATTTTTTCAGTTATATTGAGTAAAGTTGCTTAGGTGATTTTGTTAAAAGAGGATATGAGCAAAGAAGCTGATGTTAGACTACATGAGTTTCAACCACCATGACGCATACTCACCATTCAATCTAGCTAGAGACGTTGAACCAAGCGCTTCTTGGGAGGCAACCCATTTTTCTTCAATTTTAGTTTTTCATTAGTTTCTTTTTTGTGTCTTTGTTATCATGTCTCTGTTGATTCTTTTGTAGGTACTTGACCACCATTGCCATAGTCTTCTTCCTCTACATTGATGAACATGATGATTCTCTCACTTACCAAGGTAGTATTGTTCACTCTCTTATTTTTCTTTGTCTTTATGCATGCTAACTTTAGTAGGTAGTTTATACATTGAGGACAATGCATGTTTTCAAGTTTGGGGGGTGGGGAATCTGCTGAGCCTTGAGCATGAAAAATTTGAATATTTTTTAAGCATGATTTGTATGAGGAACCAGTTGCATTGTTATGATTAAAACAACCTAGGATAAGTTTTAAATAATGATTTTTGCAATTGTTGAAATATGACAGCATATCCTTGAATCGAGTAAAATTTAATTTTTTTTTCTTTGATTCTCTTGAACTTTTAGAGCACACAGTCTTCCTATTTATGGTTTTGAAGGCTTAGAATTGGGTTATATGATCTGGATATTTGTTGTCACCTCGAAAGGCTGTAGGAACTAATTAGAGAGTTAACTTGCATGATGGTTAGTAATGTTACACTTTTCTATATACTTTCCTATTTGCTTTCATTATATCACCTATTCATTCAAGGAAAACTAAAATAACTTGTGTGCTAAAAAAAACTAGAAAATTAAAAAAAAATTAACTAAGGACAAAAAGAGCTACATTTGTTGTGATCAGTTAGGACCACCTGTGAGTTGATGGGTAAGGGTCCCTATAGTGGATGCTAGTGTCCACCAAAAAAAAAATCAAGTTTGGAGGAGGCATACCCCAGTGTTCAAGCACCCTAGTGGCATATTACTTTTTTGAGTGTAAGGAGGCTTAATAATTGGAACTTAGGGCCAGAGTAAGGGAAAAACAAGCTGAGGATTGTATAAAACTGTACCAGACTATAAAGACTGAGATAGGAAAGGCTAAGTGCACACACACGTACAGGATAAAGAGAATTAAATTTAAATTTCTTGAAGATATGATATGCTTGATTAAATTATGCTATTATGCATTATTTGTTATTTAGAACATTGAGGCTCAAGTCACTTGCATGCAATTGTTGATTTATAGCATGGTTTTGTTTTATTTTGCTCGAGGACTAGTAAAAGCTTAAGTTTGGAGGTATTTGATAGCACACAATATGTGCTATCTTTAAGTCTTATTTTATGCTAATTTTGAGGCTTAAATATATACTTTCACGTTCATAATTTTTTATTTTGTAGAAATTGAGCATTTGGAGCAAAACGAAGATTTTAGAAGAAATATGGTGACAAATGAACTAATTGGGCAAGAAGTTAAGCAACCAATTTTGGGGATAATTTTTGGAGAAGAAAAATATTCCTAATTTAATTAGGTTATGGATTCCTAATTTGATTAGATTTTGGATTCCTAATTTAAGTAAATAATGAATTTCTAATTAGATTAGGATATGGATTAACCCATTATAAATACCCACATTCTCTTCACTTCAAGGCATTCAACTTTGGAGAGCACAACTCTAAATTTCTACATATAAGAGAGAAGAGATCTGAGAGAAATATTCAAGACCAATGCGTGGAGATTATACAGAGACAGAAAATCGACACACCAGCATAGTTTTTCTCTTCTTTCTTTTTATTTAGTAATTTGATGTTGTTTAAGAGTTTAGATTTTGTGATAGTGAACATGAATGGCTAAACTCTCTTTTTATTCTATGGATTGATGTAGCTATTAGACCTTAGGTTTTAATTATTTAAATTCCATGATTGATTGTCATCAATTTCATTCATGCTTTTATATTCTTAATGCTTTTAATCTTTTGATCACGGATTAAATGTTATGTTGGTCTAAATTCACGCTTGAACAAGGTAATTTAGATTAGATCCTAATTGCATGACTAAAGGTAGTTCTAACTTGATAATGATTAGGGTTCCTTTTGAAGTTGTTAATGAAGAAACTTAATGTTATGCATAACGTTAAAAATCATCAGAGATGTAAGTTTTGCCTTAGTGCATAAGAATTGTTTGTCCTCGAGAGAGTCATTCATGATAAAAGACTTCTAGACTTATGAAATAGTTGTTTGATCAATCTTGGATGTTTAAGTAATTTAATTATTTTAGCCTAATAAGTGAAATCAACTCCCTAGAATATTCTCTCATCTGATTGTTTCAATTTTTATTAGAATTGTTTTATTTAAATCTTGCAATCATCATTCAATTCTATTCTCTAAATATAATTGGGTGATAATATTCATGGTACATAAGTGAATTAAAAAACCAATCTTGAGAACGATACTTGAACACTCTTTCACTATATTAAAACTTGACTTGTACACTTGCAGTATTGCGTAAAAATTACGCAATAGTTTTCCATTTCCATTAGCATGCATATGGTAACATCCCTAGAAAGTTTAATATGAGAAGTCAGGTCGTTATAGCTGGTAAGGGGTTCGTTCGAAACCGAGGAGGAGAGGTGTTTCGAGAGATGGATAGAAGAGAGAAGAGGGATTCAAAGCCAGCGAGGGAGACAAATCACCCATTCAAAGCCAGCTGTTCTTCGATTCCATTCAAGAGACAAAGCATAGATTCAAGAGACAAAGCATAGCTTCGAGAGAGGAGAAATCGTTCGAATCGTGAGGGAAAACAAAGTTAGGGTTTCGGGGAGAGGAGACGACGTAAGAGAAGAATGACGGAAACGAGAGAGACGAAATGGCGTACGCGGGATTGGTTTAGGGGAGAAAATGTAGGGAGTGGGATTAAGCAAAACCAGCGGGTTGGAATATGGAAAACAGGGGGTTTGGTTTTCAAACCGTTTTAACAAACCGGTGGGCCAACACACAGGTTTGGGTTTTGAACCTAAACCCGGCCCAACCTTAAGGGGCAGTTTTGGGCACAGGTTCGGAATCAGAAGTTTGGGAATCAGAAGCCTAGGGGGTTTGTTTTGGGGGTTTCTGAAGCCTGGGAATCAGAAAGCTGTGTTTGGGGTGCAGTGTTCTGGAGCATGGGAATCAGAAACTGTGTATGGTGTGCAGTGTTCTGAATCCTGGGTTTGTGCAGGTTTTTTTTCCTTTTTTTTCCTTTAGCTGTTTTGTTCTCTTATTTTTTAGTGGATGTTTTGTGAATTGTAGAAGCCATCATATAGCATGAATTGGTTACAAAATTGGAACTCTATTTTTTAAATTAAAAAATAAGAAGTCTATTTAAGAAATTAGAGAATTTAAAACTCTATTTCATAAAGTATTCAAAAACTTATTTTGGGAACTCTATTTTATAAATTAAAAAATTAGAAGTCTATTTAAGAAATTAAGAAATTTAAAACTATATTTCACAAAGTACTCAAAAAACTATTTTTGGAACTCTATTTTAGAAATTAAAAAATTGAAAGGCTATTTAAGAAATTAGAGAATCTAAAACTCTATTTTACATAGTATTCAGAAACCTATTTTTTAAACCCTATTTTAGAAATTAAAAAATTAGAAATCTATCTACAAAATTATGGAATTTAAAACTTTATTTTACAAAGTATTCATAAACCTATTTTTGGAACTCTATTTTAGAATTTAAAATATTGGAGGTGTATTTAAGAAATTAGAGATTCTAAAAAAACTTTTGCATTGTATTTTGAAACCTATTTCAAGGATAAATGAGTTATAAAATTCGAATTCTATTTTAGAAATTAAGATATTAGAAACTCTATTTTACACAGTATTTTGAAACTCATTGGCGGTGGTTGCGAGCAAGTCAAGTTGTTGGGGTGGTTGGGTCAATGGGGTAGTCGGGTCGTAGAGGTGGTCGTCAGACTGGTCTCTGAAGTTGTCATCGGGTGATCATTGGAGGTAGTCGTTAGTGGTGGTCGGGTCGTTGGAGTTGTCATCGTCGGTGGTCATCGGGTGGCCACCGGAGTGTTCAGCGGAGTTGTTGTCAAAGTGGTCGTCGGAAGGGTTGTCGGTGTGGTCGTTGGAGTTGTCATTTTTGGCGGTCGTCAGGTGGTTGTCAGAATTTTCATTGGAGTTGTTGTCGAAGTGGTTGCTGGAGTTGTCATCGTCGGCGGTCGTCGGAGTTTTCATAGAAGTTGTTGTCAAAGTGGTTGCCAGAAGAGTCGCCGGTGTGGTCGTCGGAGTTGTCATTGTTGGCTATCGTTGGAGTTTTCACCGACGTTATTGTCGGTATGGTCGTCGGAGTTGTCATTGTCAGCAGTCGTCAGGTGGTCACTAGAGTTTTCACCGGAGTTGTTGTCAAAGTGGTTGCTGGAAAGGTCGTCGGAGTTGTCATCGTCGACGGTCGTCAAATGGTCGTCGGAGTTTCCATCAGAGTTGTTGTCGAAGTGATCGCTGGAGTTGTCATCGTCGACGTCATCGGGTGGTCGTCGGAGTTTTCATAGAAGTTATTGTCAAAGTGGTCGCCAGAAGGGTCGTCAGAGTTGTCATTATTGGCTGTCGTCGGAGTTTTCACCTGAGTTGTTGTCGGTGTGGTCGTCAGAGTTGTCATTGTCGGCGGTCGTCGGGTGGTCACTGGAGTTTTCACCAGAGTTGTTGTCAAAGTGGTCGTCGGAGTTGTCATCGTCGACGGTCGTCAGGTGGTCGTCGGAGTTTTCATCTGAGTTGTTCTTGAAGTGGTCACCGGAGTTGTTGTCGGTGTGGTCGTCGGAGTTGTCATTGTCCGCGATCGTCGGGTGGCACTGGAGTTTTCACAGGAGTTGTTGTCAAAGTGGTCGCCGGAAGGGTTGTCAGAGTTGTTGTCAAAGTGGTCGCTGGAAGGGTCGTCGGAGTTGTCATTGTCAACGGTCGTCAGGTGGTTGTCAGAGTTTTCATCGGAGTTGTTGTCGAAGTGGTCGCCATAAATGTAAAAGGAAAATATGGCACAAACCCATGAGGTTGCACTGTAGTAACCCATGGGATAGTGTTTCAAAACCAAGGGTTTTGAACACCTTGGGTCAAACATGGTTTCGGATTTGAAAACCAAACCCATCCAAATCCAAACCCATGCCCCAAACACACCCTAAATGTCCGCCCAAATGCCTCCTAATAACCTTTAATTTTTCATATAATGGATAATATTATATTACAAATAAAATAATCAAAATTATTATTATTTATTAAATAAATCATTAATTACGAGATTTTATGGCATAAATCCCAACAATTAGGATCCTTTCCAATTGCTTTCTTCAAATTCGTCATGAACCACTTCCATGACTTGTTTGTCTCCTTGTGCACAATTGCATATGCTAGAGGATATATTTGATTATTATCATCTATTGCTACTTCGACCAACATGAATATTTTATACTTGCCTTTCAAATGGGTCCCATCAACAATAACCACTGGTAATGAGCATAACCCCCAAGTCACAAACCTAACGCCATGAATAGGTATTTAAAGTCCATGGACTGTTCTTTAAGTTATTTCTCAAATATGGTTACCGAATTTTCTATTTTAAGGGCTTTTCCATAAGCATGAAGAAAGGCGTACGGTCTTCTAGAGACCTCTTTACTAGAGCATGTGTTGTTTCCCTTACACGCCATGCTTTGTCGTAGCTTATGTTCACAACATATTCTTGCCTAACATCCTCAATGATGTGTTTAGGCTTGTAGACACAACCAACTCTAAAAACTTGTCCTTGATTAAGTATCCAATTACATTAGTGCTTGCCTGCCTATGGTTGTGATGCAACAACTCAATTGAGCACGTGTGCACATTTGCATACTTAAAGATCCTGAATATATCACAATTGGCCAATTGGATTGCATGGAGTCTCCACTTTGCAGGTCTCATTGATATATCACAAACTATATAACTTCTTTGTTGATTTCAAAACTCGAAACTTGAAGTTCTTGTTCGTGGCAAACATGGATAGACAATTTTTCATGTCATTCTTACAAAAGAATATTTGGTCCACCTCAACATTAGCTCAATCGCATGCATGATTATGTCTCTAGTGATTTTAACCTTATGGACAGATGGTCCCATATTATTATATACTGACGGTGTCGTAATATTATGTCGATCGATTCTCATTTCGAATGACACGTCCATCACCCTCCCCTCATGCACTCACGTAACTACTCTTTTAAGGTGTACATAATTTTCGAGCCCTAACTCAGGCTCAGTTTCTACATTAACCTCAGCCTCAGTTTCTTCATTGGCCTCGGTCGTCTCAGTTTCTCCAGTGGCCTCCATTGACCTCTGACTCAGTTTCTCCATTGGTCTCTGGCTCACTTTCCACGTTCACCTCTGGCTTAGTTTCTACGTTAGCATCAATATCGATCTCAGACTCTCTGTTGATATCAGGCCCAGTTTCCATGTTGGACTGATTCTCTACGTATTACGTATTATGTACGTTCCCATACTTAGCTCCATATGAGTTCCATGTATCATTTGCACCCTAATGATGATGAGTCCTATGTGTTTGATCATACTTTTCCCATTCCGCTCGAGCATACGAAAGCCCCCAGTCAGTGTTGTCATTGCCTAATGAGAGCACCGATTGTACGCTATTCATTATGCTACTCCTGAACCAAGGATGGTATGTATGATTCTCATGCTCCTATGCATGGAAGTTGATTGATTCCATATTTTGCATGCCACAACCCCCAGAACCCGAATGGTCAACACCCACATTCTGATTCCTATTGTTTATTTCTACATTGTCTTCTTTTGACTGCTTATCCATAGTTGTTATTCATAGTTGGACTTTCGAGAAGTCTGGATGTTGAAGGAGGAATTTGACATCAACATCCCCAGTTATGTACAATGGAAGGTAATTGTAGTGCCACTCGTATCTCACCCTGATGATAATGTCAAATTCTAACGATAAAATTTTAGTAATCTAGTATACGTGATTTTTTAATTTCCCGTATGTCAATGGGCATGACACGGCCATACCTTTCACTATACCACCACTGCAAGAATTCGTTTCCTCATCCCAATCACCACCAAATCGAACAAATAAAACATTTTGGCTTCATCCTTCAAATTGAAGTGAGTGAATAAATAAGAGTAAATGTTTAAAAAAAATAGATAAAAAGAAGTCAAAATTTAAGGAAAATAGAAAGATAACAAAATGTTGACTATTTCTGGCTATTGACTCTCGATTCTCGCTCCTCAACACTCTACCTCAAACTTCGATCTTTAATTTATCTTTTCACAGTTCATAATTTTTTGCTTGGCTCGCTTTCACATTTTGACAATGTGATCACGATTTTGGCATGACTATATGACAAAACACATTTGAATAGAAATGCAATCAAACTCTCTTACTCCATTCTGAATCAACTTTAAAACACTTTTGATATTCTGCGACAAAATACATTTCAATGAATTGAAATGTGAGCACACAAGAATAATACTTCTGCATGTGTACCTGCTTTCAAATGTCGTTTTGATGATGCTTGGCACTTTATTCCAATACGTAAATTGGCGTTTCAAGGTTGATGTGAGGAAACTCAGATCTTAGTCATTAGTAGTATGTAGAAACTTCTTCGGAACAACCTATGCACATCCATATGCTTCCTTCAAGCACTTAAATAACTATGTATGTTTAGAAATAAATAGATTTGATAGGTTGATATAAAGGTTGGATGCACAAATTTGACGCGAGCTTGTCAATGGCTCGTCAAATTACAATTTATAAACCGATCCTAACCTACTTGTAGCATTGAGTGGACATGGTCGATCTCAAGGAACAAAATATCAATTTCTCAAATTAAATTTGCAAAAGAAAATAAAAAGGAAGTTTTGTGTTTTTTGTAAATAAAATAAAACATACGCATATAAAAACAAAGATAGATCAAATCTTACCAATATCCAATCTATAGGTGTGGTTCATTCAATTGCAATATCAATCATAGACTTACACAAATAAATTAACCATTTTAATCTAAGTACTTAGTCAACCTAATTGGAAAAGCCAAATTAGATTTTATTTCCCTATGTCTATTAATACCAACAAAGCATTGCAATTAAACTTATTACTTAATTCACTGAGTACGATAGTGTTCCATACAAATCAAGCAATAACATTAAGAATGATGAGAGGACTAAAATTGATTAACCAATTGAGATGGCACAAACCAATTAATCAATCTTTCTTGTTTCCTAGGATCTATCATGCAAGCTATGTACTTTAGGAAAAGCCTTAGATACACACACATGAGCCAATCCTATTGCTACTTTAATTAAGCAATCAATCACAACAATTACGGATTGTAATTTTCATGCATAGCGAACTTGTAAATAATGCATGAAATCGAATTGTCAAATTCGATAAATGCATACATACAAGGATTAAAACAAGACATAAGAATACTTAGATTAAGATAATAAAATTCAATACAACTCAAAGTCTCACAACATTGCAACTGAACTACACCGACCTATGAATTGAAACACTTACCATAGCTGCTCATCGTGATGATGTAGCCAAGGTTCGTCATTGGTTCAATATAGTGCCAAAAGAAAAGTAAAGAAAAAGGGAGAAAAACTCTAAAAACTATTGTCTAGAATGATTACACCAGGAGGACCCCGTTTTGTAGTTGTCCAAAAGAAGTCTTAAATAGCCTTGATGTAGACAACTTGCACAAGTAACAAACACTAAATTCTAGAAAGATATTTTTTCAAAACAATTAGGGAATAATATTCAAAATAAATAAAAATAAAGTAAATAATTTCCTATCTTACAAACTGCTGGAAAATACATCCAGAAATCAAAAATCCTTTCCTAAATTCTCAAAACAAACATAAAAGGTTGCAAATAAGGAAAGTTTCTGGATTGCACAATCTTTAGTATTTTGCCAATAACTTCTTCTCCAAGAATTGGATCGACATGATCTTTATATGACTGAAAAGCTTAGAGAACTTTAAAATAGTATCTAATTTGGCTATATTCCTAAATGTGATCAGCAAGATAATGGGAACAGAATTCAACACAAAGTATTCTTGGATACAACAGTATTCCAGCAGGAGCAATGATCACTCAAAACATCATAACTTTCATAATACTTGGTAGAATATAATTATGCTGTTGGAAAGATAATTCAATAAGCTTTGATTTGATATCAAATTTGAATATATTTACATCTCAAAAAGACATGATATTTTCGGTCAAAATTAGTATAGAAATCTAGAACCACAGCAAACATTTCAACGGTTGAGATTTTGAAGAAAGTATGGCTTCCAACCGGGGCGTTTTGGTCATTTTCATCCTTTATCTTGCTCTATTGCTTGAATGATCTCCAATTTGGTTTGAATTAACCCTAAAATGCTGCAAACTCTCCAAAACATGCCAATTGCTCGAATCCCTACAAAATAATAATAAAAAACATAAAATCTTTCTGACTAACAAGAAATAAGTGTGATTAAATAGGACTTTATAGGTCCTATCAGATGCATTTTGATTTTCCTCTGTAAAAAAAAGTCACCCTATCTTTCAACCGTTCACTGTGTAGAAAGTTGTTTAGATCAACTTTTGCACGTTTATGTATTTCTTAAGGCAATTAAATAGCTCTTTATTTTATAGATGCGAATAGATTTGAAAGGTTGGTGTGTGGTTGGATGCAAGTTAATGTGAGTTTGCTGTCTTAAGATTGGGAGCCTTAAAATCGCAAGTCACCTCAATATGTGCAACTGACAATAACAATCATGAGAGAACAATATAAATAAAAAGTAAAAAAAAAAACATAAAGTATTAAAATTTAAAATTCAAGGAGGGACCGGGAGGTAGTCATGGGAGTATTTCAACCTTGAATAAGTGCCACATACAAGCGTCGAAAGTTGATGGGCAATGAAACAAATGTAGGGTTTTGAAATAATGATTTTGGAAAGTGATTCAGCCCTAGCACAAGTATACGTTGTCCACAAGTAGTATAAAATACATAAAGTCCAAGTATCGATCCCACAGGGACTGCTAACAAAGATTCCGAGTTATAAAAATGCTCTTTGATGCAATCTTAAAGTAACCAAGATAAGTAGCAAAGATGTTAATGGTAATGTGACTTAAAACAATAATGAAAAGTATGGGAATTCAGTTAAGTATCAACCCTAGGAAACTTTGCTAAAATATTGTGACCGCATAATCACCATTTTAACTTTGTGCTATGAATCAGGTTTAACTCTTATTTAACATTGATTTCAAACTCCCTTATGAGGCTAAGTAGTTGCTCCTATATGTCTGTAGTCAACTTATCTTAGATAGTTAAAAACGCGACCCTTTTGATCTTATAGGCGTGCCTTATATTTAAGGTCGACAACAAAATCCTATGTTTAGGCTTTCTTTCTCTATCCCTTTTATGACAACCATTTATTGCCCAACCCTTTTAGTACCGGACTCAACATTGCATGCTAATTTAAGTAACCAATTTAAACTAACATTTAAGGCTGAAATTCAATAAAAGAAGAATGAGCACAAAGTGAATTTGATGATTATTGGAGGCAATATATTAGGCTAAGTCATTCCATAAGGGTATCCACAAAACTGAATCTCAAATAAAAATTTAGCTAGACATGGAAGAAATGCAAATAAAATGCTTCATTGAGATAGAATTCATAAGTACACGAATGTATGGAAATGAAAATAACAAGTGCTAGAAAAATAGTAAGGGAAAATCACTCTAAGAGTTTATCCAAGCCTCTTTCAAGATGGAATCGATCTATACAAGCTAATTCTCTTGAAGGCTAAGGGTTCTTGGGTGTGGAATATGAGTTTCTCCTAAAGGAATTCTCTCCAACACCATTTCGTTCCCTATTCTAAGTCTCTCACTCGAAATCTAGGGTAAATTCTATTCTCCACGACTCTCCCTTCAAGCTCCACAAATTGCCCTTTATATAGGCTTTTGGAGGGTGAATAGTTGCCTATTTTCGTGCTTTGGACCTTGACTTTGAACCCTCAAAGTCAAAATAGGGTGTAGGTTGCGGTTTTGACTCAAACAAATTGGACCACGAACTTCTCGAATTTGACTGGAATTAGGGTAGATTGCGGCCGTAATATTTTTTGCCTTGGAAAAAATGTAATCGCAATCCCTTGTTTTGGCAAAATTCCTACAAAAGAACAAAATAGAGTTAATTTCACCCAAAAATGACTCCTTTACCCCTTAAATGACTCACCTATCACCAAATAACTATTCTCATGTGACTCTTTCATTTATGCATGCTTTTGGACAATAAAAATACGTAAATACATGCAAACAACCATATTGTAATCAAGAAATGAACTATATTTAGGGCCAAATAAATGTGATAAACATAGTTCATCAAGAGTTGAGAGCTACACATGTGTTGGAAAAAAATGTTAAAAAATGTCAAAATAAGTTTTAAAAAAACATAAAGTGTTAGAATTAAAAATTCAATGAGGAACCGAGAGCTAGTCACGAGAGAAATTACCTTTGACCGAGAGCCACATACAAGCTTCGAGAGCTACCCATGTGTTGAGAATCAACCGAAATAAAAATAAGCGGAACATAGATGTGGGCACCTGTGCTCAGAACGTAGAGAGAGTCAGATTTTCGTAAACGAATGAGAGCGGGGGTTGCTACCTCGAGTCCATCATTAATTTGAAAAAAGGTGGTCATATTTCATTTCTGCCTCCAAATTTAGGTCATTTGTACAAAAAACTATCTCTTGGGTCAGAGGTTTGAATCCCCATTTTTCCACGTTGTACTAAAAATATATATACATATATGTGTGTGTGTTTTAATAACTTTAATTTTACGTAATAAGTCATTTAAAAAAAGTTTATATAATAAGTAATAATTTATAGTATGTAAATAAATTCTCAAATATATGGGAATATATGTGCGTGTATATATATGTGTGCATGGTTAAATTATAAATTTGATTGCTAACATGAGCATAGCTCAACTAACATAAAGTATGTACTCTCGATCAAGAGGTTAGATGTTCAAATCTCACACCCCACACATTGTCATATATATATTTGATTCCTATAGTTTGAAAAAAGTTAGAATTTAGTTCTTATGGTTTTAAAGTTAGAATTTTGTCCCTATGGTTTGATAAAACCTCATAAATAGTCCCTACCTTTAGAAGCTACTAATGGAATGAATATGTGGTTGTTAGAAGCCACTAATAGATAGCTAATGACTTTTAACGATAGAGACTATTTATAAGGTTTTATCAAACTATAGGGATGGAATTCCAACTTTTAAAATCATAGGGACTAAACTTGTGATTTAATCTTTTAAATTATACAAATTTAACTCATGAGCCATATATCCCTAAAGTTTGGTTAAATTACAAGTTTAGTCTCTAAACTTTTAAGTTTATGTCTATTTGGTTTCTAAACTTTAAAAAGTGTCTAATAAGTCTCTAAACTTTCAATTTTGTGTCCAATAGATCTTTGAATTTTAACAAATGTCTAATATGTTCTTAAACTTTCAATTTTGTGTCCAATGGGTCATTGGATTTTCACTTTTATGTATAATATATATGTTTTTTGAGTATAACAAATGTTGGGATATGAAGATTTGAATCTCTAACCTCAAGAGAAGGAGTACATGCCAATTACTGCTAAGCTATGCTCAATTTGACTTCAATTTTATGTTTAATAAGTGTTAGACCTATTCGACATTTTTAAAATTCACAAACCCACAAGACACAAAATTGAAAGTTTATGGTCTTATTAGACATAAATTAAATTTTATATTTAACAAATTAATTGATTTTTAAAAATTTTGAATATGTCAGGAACCTATTAGGCACAAAATTGGAAGTTCAAAAACTTATTAAACGCAAAATTAAATGTTAAGGAATCTATTATATACTTTTTAAAGTTCATTTTAAATACAAAATTGAAACTTAAGATATTCAACTTGTAATTTAACCTCTATAAAGTTTTTTTAAGGTTAAATTACAAATTTAATCCCTGAACTTTGAGGTCTGTATCTATTTGGTTCTTGAACTTTCAAAATTACAAATTTAGTCTCTTAACTTTCGAATTTTTTAAAATTCACAGATCTACTAGACACAAAATTGAATGTTTAATAGGGTTCGTTAAATAGAAAATTCAAATTTATATCTAATAGATCAATTAATTTTTGAAAATTTTGAATTTGTCGGTGACTTATTAGACACAATATTGAAAGTTCATAGAGTTATTAGACACACAGTTAAAATCTAAAGATCTATTAGACACTTTTAAAAGTTTAAAGACCAAATAGACACAAACCTCAAAGTTCAATAAAGTTTGTTTTCATTAAGGGGGCGTTTGGTTCGCAGGTTTGGGTGGTTTGTTAAGTCTGGGTTTATTAAGCCTGAGGTTGTTAAGTCTGGGTTTGTTAAGTCTGTGTTTGGATGGTACATAAAATAGGTTTGTTAAGTCTGGGTTTGTTAAACCAGTGTTTGGATGGTGACAAGTCTGGGTTTGTTAAGTCTGTGTTTGAATTCTAATTTGTTAAACCTAAGTTTATTAAAAATGTATTTGATTGGTAAATTTAAAATTTGTAATAAATAATATAAATTATTTAATTAAAGTAATAAAAACTATATATTAAATTATATTTAAAATGTAACTTTATTATGAAATTAGAGAGTATTATTTTAATAATAAATAAAATATTTTTAATACATTTGTCAACTCAATTTTCTTCCAATAATTATTTTATAGAATAAATATTTAATTGTTCATAAAAATATTTTCAGACTATGTACCAAAGCGTGAATAAATATAAACAATTTTTTTTTATGTAAATATATCCAACATAAAATTAACTATAAAGAAAATATTATCAATTGTTTATTTAATGATTTATAACTTGTTGTACTAACAAAAGTTATTTACTACTTATCATCAAAATTACTATTGAACTTAACTTTCTATATTTAACTAATACATAAGGTTATAACGTTAAAATATTTTAAATAATATTATTTTAAAAGCTATTAACTTCAAGATACACTAACCAAAATAGTTTAATTAATTAATTTTACAAATATTATGTTTTTAGTTGACTATGATAACATGATTTTTACATTTTCATAAGAAAATAAGTTTAGGAAAGTTGTGGATTTAGAAAAATGGATTTTATTTTATGAAATGGAAATTGACGTATTAAATTTAGGTTTATATAACGTGTATGGTTTGGAATTTATAATAAAATAATTTTTATTATAATTTATACGTTAATAAAAATTTTAAAATATAATAATAAGTTTCTTCACGATGAATATCTCGTACACCATATCTTTCTCTTCAAATATGGAAAAACAGAGCACAAATTTCTCCAATCGCTCCAAAAATTTAACAACAATACTGTATGAAATGAAGTCATATCGTCGATTGTGAAGGTGAAGAACATCTTGGGGTCAATGGAAATGGAGAAGAGAGAGAACAAATCTTGAGAGGAGAGAGAAAGTAAATTGTGATGAGTGAAAGGAAGAGAAATCATGAGAATGGAAGAGAGATGAGAGAGAAAGAGGGAAGGAAAATTGGGAGAGGAAAAAGTGGGTAACATAGGTAATGTGCATGAGAGAGGAGAGAAAAAGAGAGAAGAAAATTTGGGAGAAGAGAAAGTGGGTAAAAGATAAGAGAGTTTAACAAAATGAGAAGAGAAAATGAGGGGTTAATTACTTGGGTCTATGGGTTTGTAAAACTGGAAACCAAATATGGATTAGAGTAATTAAACCCAAACTTCCCCCTTGAAACCTGGTAACTAAACACATCATAAAATAGTTTATAAATAATATAACGTGGGAACCCGACCATGCATGCATCTTAGAGGATTTTGTGGAATTTAACCTTGATAACAACTTGATCACATTCACAAGCATAGGAATTAAAAAACATTAAATTTGAAAAGGGATTAAATAAAAAAGAAAAGAAAAGAAAAGAAATCGCGCGCCTAACGTGGGCAGTTTTGGCCCTCACAAAAATATCTGTCCAAAAAGGCAACACAATACACTAACTCCCATTTGCCACTCCCTTCGGCGCCATTGATTTTCCTTTCAAAGCTTTTGATTGATTCCTTTCTTTCTTCTTCTTACGAATTCGTACGGTAATCACCTCTTTCCTTCTTTAAACCTCTCTCGATCCTTCAATGGCAGCCACATAATTTTCTCAGGCTCTCCACTGCCCGCCTCCCAAAATATCTCTCTTCTTGCTTCTTCAGCTAAGTTACTACACTGGAATAGGAGAATTTTCAGTTATGGGTGGGGGTTCTATCGGAGCCTTGGTTCCTACTGTTAAACCTGAGCCCTCTGCTGTGGACTCCACTGCTTCCCCTGCTCCGCCGCCGTTGCCTCCTCCTCCTCCGCCCCCCCTGCCGCTGCCGGACGTGATGGCTTCTGAATTGGAACCCGGAGATGCGAATGCCACTGCGTCTGATGTCAATACGGTGGATTTGGATAAGGATATGCTTTGCCCGATTTGCATGCAGATCATTAAGGATGCGTTTCTCACTACCTGTGGACATAGCTTTTGCTATATGTGTATTGTTACTCACCTTCGGAATAAGAGTGATTGTCCTTGTTGCGGTCACTTCCTCAGGAGCAACAGTATTTTCCCCAATATTTTGCTTGATAAGGTTTGCTGTTCATTTCTCGTGATCGATTTGGGATAATTCTCTTTTATGGGAAATGATGATTTGATTAGTAAAGGAGGGGATAGTTCTAGAGATTTAATTGGATCCTAGTTCCTATCGTCGAAACAGTTGTTTCATTAGTTTTTCAATTTTACCTGCAGTCCCAGTTTGATTATACGAATATCAGTTGATAATCACATGTTACTTTATATCTTTTCAAGTATATGTGGGCGACTAAGTACCTAAGATTTCACGCTGGAGAGTTAAAATATTGTTCTCGGTTAGACTGTTGTTGCACTGGAAGTCATTTCATTCTGGGTGAAATTATCTTTCTGTGATTCCTAAGATTGTTGCTGGTCTTCCTTTAGATTTGTAAAGTTCTTTACATTCCCAACAAACTGTCTATTACATATCAAGGAAAAAAAAGGGTAGGAAATGAATCTTTTCATATTTTACTAGCAGCTAATCTATGGCTTCACTATTTGTACCATAATCTAACATTGTAGAAGTTCCCAAAATCTTCATTATTCAGTAGTTCAACTTAATGCTAAAATATTGTAAAGTTTTATATTTTATTATATCTAGTGTCTGATGCAATATTAAAGTACCCTATTATGCTGATGATCTTGATCATTTAGGTGCTGTTTGGAGCACTGAGTGGGTTATAATAACATGGGTTACAATAGTTTGTGAGTTATAATAGTCTGTGAAATAATATAATATTGTTTAAAATGCAGAGTTGTTTAGTCTGGTGTTATAATGGTCTGCGTTTGGGGTGCAGAGTATTCCACAGGTTATTATAACACAAATTATTATAACCCTTGCCCCAAACAGCCCCTAATCATTCACCTGCATGATTATGCAATAATGCAAATCAACATTCTTTTGTGAGAATATTACAATCCAAACAAGGAGCCTTGACTAGTTGAACTATGTTCAAGTTGCTATTATTTAAATTGACAGTTAACATGTATAAAACGAAATTACTAGACAAATAATCTTCTACATGTTGAGGAAATTGGATATTTTAGCTCTAAAATTTGTGTGATTTTTTGGAAGCTCCATGTTATGTTGAAACCAATTTTTTATGCCCTTGTCTCTAACTTTATGTCAAGCGACTGTGTCATTATATTTTTGGAATTTTTAATTGCATTCTTGAATTATGGCATTGCAATGCATCTTCATAGTTACTTGTGTGCCAACTTTTGCAGTTGTTAAAGAAAACTGCTGCTCGTCAGTTAAAGAAGACTACATCCCCATTTGGATATCTTCATCAGGCATTACAAAAGGTCAGCACAATTTCTCTTACAGTTTTTTTTCAGAATTTACTACTCATCATCACTCCAGTAATGAACCGTAAAGGTGTGCATTGTTACCTTTGACATAGGATTCAAGGATAATATAATTTTCTTAGTTGACTGCCATGCTAGTAATTCTACAGTTACTATCTAATGTGTGGATTTTAGTACAAACTTCCTATTATTAATTCCCCTACTATGCCTTCATTGACCTCATTCAACAAGCTGAATTTTCCTTATCACCTTTATCAGGGCTGTGACATGTCAATAAAGGATCTGGATGAACTTTTAACCCTCCTTGCTGAGAAGAAAAGAAAAATGGAGCAAGAAGAAGCAGAGACAAATATGCAAATTTTACTTGGTTTCTTGTATTGCTTGAGAAAGCAAAAGCTCGAGGAGCTTAATGAGGTCTCTTTTACTTCAATTGTCAATTTTTATTTTTTAAAAAATAAAAAGAAGTCTTTTCTGAGGCTTGGTTGGTTATCCTATCTGTAATTTGATGGGCTGCTTTGCAGTGCGTTAAAGATGACTAGATCTAATAAAGGGGTCTGAGTAACATGATGTTTAGAATTCGAGTAAATTTAACTTTATCAAGTTGGAAATGAAACATAGTTTTGTTGGAAGAAGTACAAACTACTTTGATTAATGCCTGAGATTAAATATGTAGTCTGGACATAACTAAATTTGTCCGGGGCATCAAAATTTCAATTTATGGAACTCTAAAGTTCAATCTAATTCTCGGAACAGATTTTTTGATGCACTTTAAAACGTTGTTGGGTTTTTGTTTTCCTTTGTTTCGAACAATGTTCAACTGGTTAAATGAATTAGTTTTATGTCGATACATTTGCTCGTTTGTAAATACGTCTATGATTGTGCTGCATGCCTACAGAGAAATCACCATGTTCTATTAATACAACCTTATGAGGAGCTGGCTTTGTTTAGTTTACATGTATGTAAAGGGTATTATTTTTTTTTCTATAAGAGTATGTAAGGGTATTATGAATGTATAACTGGCATGGTACAAGTTCCGGTTGCGTGTTGGTGCATGCATCAAGTATTTTCCCATTATAGATACAGAGGATCTCTCATTGATCAAGAATATCTTTTGTTAATTTGCTTCATTATTTATTTATTATCCCATTATAGATACAAGCTGATCTTCACTACATCAAGGAAGATATTAGCTCTGTGGAGAAACAGAGATTGGAACTATATAGGTCCAAAGAAAGGTATTCGGGGAAAATGAAAATGCTGGTTGATGACACTGTATCCACAAAATCACGGTCTTCATTAATCGACAAGCATGGAAATGGAATTAATTGTGGCACCCAACGGTCACAAGGCTGGATGAGTTCTGGGAATTCACCCAATGCTAGAACTGATGTAAAGATTCAAATAGGTTCCCAGGGACCACTTAGAAAAGATGCTCATTGTAGTTCAGATTTGCATTCTGTTGCTCAATCTGGACTAGCTGTAGCAAATAAAAGGCGGGTCCATACACAGGTAAATCTTTTATTTAAATTCCACTTCTATGGAAAAGCTATCACAATGGTCTATTCCAGTCTGGCTTCTTAGTCAAACTCAAATTGGCATCTTTCTGTAAACAAAATCTCAGTGATTTGGAGATAGATTATTTGACCTCCTTAATGAGTATTCTCTGAAATAACAATCTTGTTGGTTATTGTAAAGATTGTAGATATTGGCTTCTTGGTTCTAGTGGTGTATATTTTTGCAAGTATCAACTCGACTCTCGAGTTCCTAACTAATTATCTTTCTATTCCAATCACTGAATACACCAATACTCTATTGTTTAATGGAACCCTCTCAAAAGTTATGTTTATCTTTTCAATTTTCCACTCTTACAAAGTAAGAGGCCTCATTGCTATTTGCCTCCTTGCTGTATTTTATGTACATGTGGTGATACTGTGGATCGTAATTTCTCCATTATGGTTTTGCTAGGTGCTTGTGGAATAAACTTCTTTTTGAACTTGAAGTTCATGCTCCATTTCCTAAATTCAAGTCTTTATTTTTTTTCTTTTGTTGGATTTTGGAGGTAGGACTCCTGAAAACAGTATTCTTTTTAAGGATATGTCCAATTTCAGCTATTTTGTAGGTTACATGGATATAACAGGATAGAAAACTTTGGGAGTTGTTAATAATGCTTAGGTCAAAGTGCACAGTGCACACTTTGCTTTTTCCCTTTTTCCCATTTTTTTGGGTACCAGGAATGTCAAGTTTGTTGGTTCTGCTTCTTTTGAAAGTTTATGTTGTTGGAGATTTTATTGTACTGTTGATTCTTTTTTAGTTGCTTAACCTTTTTATTAATATTTGTGTTCTTTTTTTGTTTCAATAATAAAAATGTAAATTGCTTCTGCGTCTGGTTAGGGAAAAAGGCAAAGATTTGGGCACTTAAATATTTTTTAAAAAAGGGAGAGGGACTAGGAAAGAATCTGTCACCTAGAGCAAAGAGGAAATGAATGAGGAAACTATGTATACAATAAGAAAAATGTGATCAGCGGATTAGGGAAGAATTCTTCATAATTTGCTGATGACAACATCATTTTAAAACTCAACAGACATCTAGTTTGAGGCAGCTATACATTAATTTATTTCCCATTCCTTGCATTTTGTTATCGAGCCATATCGATCTATTTTTGGTAAAATTAGGAAAATTTTAGCTTTTCTATGCTGATTAAGTCCATCTCGCGATGCTATTATGTCAACCTATCTTTAATTAAAAAAATAGCACTGTTAATGAGAAATGGACTGCCTACATTACTGTTTGATTCAATTATTGACATTTAGGATCTATCTTGTCATATAGTTTAATGAATTGCAAGACTACTATTTGCAAAAACGACGAAATTGGAGGAAGCAATTGTTTAAACAAGAAGATAGAGAGATAAAGTTCTGCAGTGGAGAAAGTTATAATCCAGCTCTTGAAGATTTTCAGTCTGTGCTAACTTCTTTTATGCAATATAGGTACAGTTTTAATTTATTTATTTTAACTATTTGGCATTGGTTTCTCATGTGTGTCGACTAATTATTTACTTCTGTCTTATCACATGGCCTATGGATTAGCCGATTGAGAGTCATTGCGGAACTTCGACATGGTGATCTTTTTCATTCTGCAAATATTGTATCAAGGTGAGTGATTGTTATTCACATTATATATTGAGACATTAAACTCCTTTGGAGATCCTGCTATAGTGATTCAGATTCTTTTACAGGGTTTTTGATCACTCTAAAACTTGATTTAATCTTTATACACTTTAATTTGGATACATCATGGTATGATTGATTGAGCCAATAGTAGATTTCTGGTTCAATTCAAAAATAAGTTTGGTCGAATTCGAAGTTAAATTCTGCCCTAAGCTAACCTCAAACCTTTTGCTCACAACTCATTATTGATGAACAATTAATTGTTAGGGGTCTCGAAATAATGAGATTCTTGTCATTCACTTTTGTTTTCATAAGTTACTTTGAGCCTTCTTCTATCACCATCTGTCTTTCAATGAGATAAGGGCATATCCATTTTCTTTAGGATTTGTTCGAGTTGTAAAAATTCGGAAATGATAATCATGTCATTCTTGTTTCAGTATAGAGTTTGATCGTGATGATGAGTTCTTTGCAACTGCTGGTGTTTCACGTTGCATCAAGGTTTTTGAGTTTAGCTCGGTAAGCATTTAATGGTTATTCATTGGAAAACTAAAATGGTATTAATTGCTAGAAAAAGACACACGTAAGATAACCTGTCAATTGGATACAGAGGATGTTGAAACTGTGATTTCATGTGTGAAATATTCATTTCACTTTACAGTGAACTATTACAATTTTTTGAACAAGAAATGAGAATTCATTGATAAGCAGAAAGAGGAATAGAATACGACCAACCAAAGGCTACAAAGAGTAGACTCAGGAAGGAAAAGAGAAAAAAAAACAGAAATAAAATCAAAGAAAATAAAAAAAATCGTGAAAATCACAGCCCCTACAAAAGAGCCCCCTAATTGTTACAAATGTCATTAAGAGAATAAGCAGCAAAGTGATTAGACAATAAATACCACTGGGAAGCTTTAATCTTGATAAGTTCAAATCGATCCACCCAAACAAGAGACTTGTCCTAAAAAGCTCTTTGATTTCTTTCCAACCAGAAATCCGAGAGATTAGGTTTGGAAGCATTAAACCATAATGACTTTGTTTCTGTGGGAAAAACCAGCCCACAGAGAAGATGGAGAATGTTAGATCTGGAATCCTCCCCAAAGACCCAACAATGGTGAGAGAAAATAGGGCATTCCAGCAATGACGAGAGAAAAGGCAATGAAATAATAAATTATTCTGATCTTCAATGGCCTTCAAACATAAAATACAAGCTGAAGGAGATAACACCGTTAAGGAGTCACTGAAGAATTAATACCACCATAAAGAAAAATCCAAGAAAAAAATAGAAAAATGTCGATAAATTTTTTATATATGCAAAAATAAGTATTATGAATAATAAGATGATGAAAGTCTTAAAAGATTAGAGGTTTTGTAGGAGATGATTGAGTGAAATAAACCTTTTTGAAAATTATTTATTGATTTTGTAATTAAAAAAAAAAGGTTAAATTATCAAAAATACCCATGAACTATGAGGTTGGTTTCAATTATACCCCTAAACTTTGAAAAGTTTCATTTTAACCCTCGAACTTTGATGTTTGTTTCAAAACAACCCTTGAAGGTTTTTTCCGTTAAATTTATGGACAAAAAATAACGTATTTGCATATGTTTTGATTTTTTTTCAACGTATATGTTCAAATATGTTCACATAAGCAACAATACAAATGCAAAAACGTCATTTTTCGACTATCAATTTGATGAAAAACAGCCTTCAAGGGTATTTTTGAAACAAAAATCAAAGTTCAAAGGTTAAAATGAAACTTTTTAAAGTTTGGGGGTATAATTGAAACCAACCCCATAGTTTAGGGGTATTTTTGATAATTTAACCAAAAAAAAAAAAAAACAAGTAGAGGTTTAAGCACTGCTTCAGTAAGGACGTACAATTATTTTTAATATTTTTTGATATGTTGGTTTTCAAATTTAATTTGAATACGTTAAAGGACTTAGTATTTAATTTAATCAAATATTAGCGGATCGGGTCATAGTATTCATTGATGGTGTTTGTTTTATATTTTTCTTGATATAAATCCTGAAATTTAGTTGTTTCATTAGTAAGTTAATAACATGTAATGTTTTAAAAAAAGTTAATAACATGTAAAATATCAAAAATTATATTTGAATGTCGTGCACAACTGAAAAGTATTGGTTAATATAACTTATATCTTTAAGTTTAAATTATTGTGACTTTTCATTGATCATCCATGAGGGGAAAGGCCTGATACTGAATGCAGTGCTCATGTTATGGCTCATGGCCACATGATATACCTGTATCTTTTTTTATCATTTATTTATTTTCAATTTTAATATAAATATATATATGATTTATAAATTATGGATAGTACTTGCTGTTTCCAGGTAGTAAATGAACGAGCAGATGTTCACTTTCCCGTTGTGGAGATGTCTACACGATCTAAACTTAGCTGCTTGAGCTGGAATAAATACACAAAAAGTCATATTGCTAGTAGTGATTATGAGGGAATAGTAACCGTCTGGGATGTAAATACTCGTCAGGTGGTGGTCATTATCCATTTAAAGTTTGGTTAAATTACAAATTTAGTCTTTATGGTTTTGAGAAAGTTAGAATTTTGTCCCTACGGTTTTACAAGTTAGAATTTTGGCCCTATGATTTGATAAAACCTTATAAATAGTCCTACCGTTAGTGGCTTTTAATGACCACGTATTCAAATCCGTTAATTGCTTCTAACGGTAGGGACTATTTATGAGATTTTATCAAACTGATGAAATTCTAACTTTTAAAACCATAGATACTAGATTTTAACTTTTTCCAAACCATAGGGACCAAATTTGTAATTTAACCTTGTTTTCTTAGCTGGTTGATTATCTCCATTATTTGGTCATATTTATCTTTTTTAACAGGCTCTTTTTCCTTTAGAGTGTTATGGAGTATGAAGAACATGAAAAACGAGCTTGGAGTGTAGATTTTTCACGTTCTGAACCTTCCATGCTTGTATCTGGCAGCGATGACTGTAAGGTAACTGAAGAAAACACTCTTTTTGAGTTGGTGAAAATCATTGATCTTAGAAATTGGATTTGTTATTGATAGGCCATAAGTGAGGGTCAACCAACAATTCCCTAATTTCTGTGATTGTTCAACCGCAAAGGATATTTTGCTCATCAACTATGGCACTTGGAAATGCTGTCCTTTGTTGAGTCATATCTCTCAATTAACCATTATAGTTATAGATCCATACTGAAACTGTTACAGGTAAACATGATTTGTAGAAATAGGCCAATACAATGGGGCATCACTCAGCTCTGGGTCAAGGGTTAATAGTCAGTTCTGGGTGGTCTTTGCTGAAACAAGTTACATTCCTGCTTACTAACACCAAGCTACAACACTAGGTTCTTTTCAGTATGTTTTCTGTGAGACTATCCTAAGGTGCATTTTTCTCTCTTTTAACAGGTCAAAATTTGGTGCACAAAGCAAGAAGCTAGTGTGTTTAACATTGACATGAAAGCAAATGTTTGCTCTGTCAAGTACAACCCAGGATCTAGCTTATACGTGGCTGTATGTCTATTTTGCTCTCTTTACACAAATATCATAAACACTAAAGTGAAGGCTCTGTTTGATAACCATTTGGTTTTTTGTTTTTGGTTTTTGAAAATTAAGCTTACAAGCATCACTTTCACCAATGGGTTTCTTTGTTTTTTTATCGACTTTTTAACTATGTTTTCAAAACCAAAGCCAAAATTTGACACTAAAAAAAATACTTTTTAAAAACTTGTTTTTCTTTTTAAAATTTAGCTAAGAATTCAAATACTTCCTTAAGAAATATGAAATTGTAAGGAAATTATGAAAAGACTAGAACAATTTTTAAAAAACAAAAATAAAAAATCAACTGGTTATCATGTGGGGCCGAAATTTTGTGTGTGTTTGATAGTTACTTTTCTGACAATCCTGATCAACCTTTGCTTGCACAGTTAGGCAAATCCTTCTCTCTCCCTAATACTTGAGCATTTTCAGGTGGGTTCCGCTGATCATAATATCCACTACTACGACTTGAGAAATCTCAGCCAACCTCTGCATGTTTTTAATGGCCATAAGAAAGCTGTTTCTTATGTGAAATTCTTGTCAAACAATGAACTCGCATCTGCTTCAACTGACAGCACTCTGCGATTATGGGATGTAAAGGAAAATCTGCCTGTGAGTTATCTTCTTGATATGTTGTCTATTCACATCCAAATTGGAGTTAATCTTCGTGAAAATTGTGCTCCTTCTCTTTTTTCGTCACTAGTTAGTCTTTCTTGGGCTAATATATTTTTTCCTGATTCGTCTCTTTATTATTTCAGTTGTGTGTGTATAGAGGACACACAAATGAGAAGAACTTTGTGGGTCTAACAGTAAACAGTGAATACATAGCATGCGGCAGTGAAACTAATGAAGTCTTCATTTATCACAAGGTTATCCTTTATTTTCTATCACCGATTTTGCTTGTGATAAAGATGATCAGTTGAGATCAACAAGTTAAAACGGGATTTACTCGCAGGCAATATCGAAACCAATGGCTTGGCATAGGTTTAGTTCAGATTTGGAAGATAATGATGAAGATGCAGGTTCATATTTCATAAGTGCTGTTTGTTGGAAGAGTGATAGCCCCACTATTTTAACAGCAAACAGCCAAGGAACAATCAAAGTGCTGGTACTTGCACCCTGAATGACAACATTAGAAATGACTTGAGACAGAGAAAAGAAGAGAAGAATAAGCAGGTACTAAAATTCCATGCCCTCAATCTGTGAATATCAGCTTGTAAATTTGGTTTTCATTCAACATCTGTGAAAGGTGGATTATGCAATGCTATGTGGACTCCATCTCCTCACTTAGATAATTTTTTCCTCTTTTTTTTCCTTTCCTTTCCTTTCCTTCCTTTCTTTCTTTTGGGTAGGGAGTGGTCTGAAGTGGGAATGTTGGTAGAATTATGTGATTATTTGGAAGCCTGCGTTTAGCGGGAATGGTTATTTGTTGGAGAGTTAAATGTTCATACATAGTTTAGAAACTGCAAATGTTTGTATTACCATTGAACTTTGATCTGGAGAGACAAATGGGGATACTGTTAAAGACTTAAAAGTTTTGTAAAGTAAATGAAGAAATTTGATTATTATCATGCAAAATTTTGCTAAAGTATGCAACAAACTTCTTTCAGATGAACTATAAATAACTTAACAGGTCGAATATCTATTACTCTGTTTTATCTCGCATACTTCAACTAAAATTGGGTGAAATATAGTGTACATCGAAACTAAGTTTACAACATGACTAAAAATATAGTTTAACATTTTTGTTTATTGTTGGGTTTGCCTCTGTTTTAAAAGTAAATGTTTATTGTTTACTATTTAATGATTCATATGTTGCTACTTAATTCTTTTTGGTAATAGAAAATCCTTTAAAAAGATTTCCATTTTTATTTTTGAATTGGCCTTTTGTCTTTAACTTGGCATTGTATTTTGATTTTAACACAAACAGTTGGTCTATAAAAAAATGTTTTTTTTTTTTTGTTCCCCCCCCCCCCCCCCCCCCCCTGTAGGAAAAAAATTTCGTTGCAAGCACTATTCAAATGTGTGCTGATAAATCTAATACTTTGGGTTCAACAAAGATGAGATAGAAATTTGAACCTTCGAATTTCAGGGAAAGGAGTGGTGTTTTAATAGTTTATGTTTATCTAGCAAACCTATTTCAATTTAATTGAAATTAGGATTATGTATGGAGGCTATGAAATTAAGTGAACAAATATTCATATCCTATATTGTGGATGAGGTAGTTGATAAGAATTTTAATAATCATTTAAAATATCAACCACAATCATATCTCCCCATTAATTTATAATTCGTTTAATGAAGGGATTTGATATGCTTGATTCCCAAAATATAATAAACTAGAACAGAAAATCCAGCAATTAACTTTAAAACAGAAGGCTAAAAAATAAAAAAGGAAGATAAAGAAAGGGAATAGAGTACACAAGGATTACAGGGGATTACAATTAGAGATGTCCATGGGGCGGGGTGGGGCTGGGGAATCCCCATCCCCGTCCCCGCCCCTCATTTCATTCTCCGTCCCCGCAAAATTCTCCATTTAATTTCGCGGGGATTGGGGCGGGGATTCCCCGTGGGGAATTTGCAGGGATTGGGTTCCTTGTGGGGAATTTTTTACCGTTCTTTTTTTTTTATTTATCTTTTTTATTTTTTAAAATTTATTCTCAATCATAATAAAAATTATTTCTAAATAAATAATTTTCAATATAATTCTATTTAAAGTAAATGTTATAAAATTTTCTAATAAAAACAAAAATATACCATAAGTAAAAATATTATAACGTCGAAACAACTTAATTTCTAAAAATTTAAATTTCAATATTACAACATAGTCTTTAATTTTTTTTTTTATAACGAAATAGTCTTAAACTAATTCCTACTATAGTTTTTTTTCAAAAAAAAAAAAAATTATATTTATAGGTAATAATATATATATATATATTATTAATCGGGGCGGGGACGGGGACGGGGAATATATTCCCTGTCTCCGTCCCCGTTTAGCCAACGGGGAAAAATATCTCCCCGCTCCCTCCCCCATTCCCCGTGTAATCAGGGATTTTCCGCCTCGTTCGGGTCGGGTCCCTGCGGGGCCTTGGCCATGCGGGTTAAATGGACATCTCTAATTACAATGGTTCAATCATATAGGTCTACATCCACTATGCAAGATGAGTTTATTCTTTATTGCTTCTCAATCGTAAACTACATCGACAGAGAAAAGAAAACTCTCTCAATCCAACACTCTCGTTCATGTTTGAAGAACTAACCGAATGGGAGAAGGAAAAAAAAATTAATGGTTAAATTATCAAAAATATTCATGAACTATGGGGTTGGTTTCAATTATACCACCAAATTTTGAAAAGTTTCATCTTAACTCTTGAACTTTGAAATTTGTTTCAAAATAACTCTTGAAGGTTTTTTTTCGTCAAATACATGGATAAAAAATGATGTGTTTGCATTTGTATTATTACTTATGTGAACATAATTGAACATATATGTTGAAAAAAAATTAAAACATATATAAATACGTCATTTTTCGTTCATAAATTTAACGAAAAAAATCTTCAAGGATTGTTTTGAAACAAACTTCATAGTTCAAGGGTTAAAATGAAACATTTTCAAAGTTTGAGGTATAATTGAAACCAACTCCATAGTTTAAGGGTATTTTGATAATATAACCAAAATAAAAACTCTTTTGATTTTTCTCTCTCCATGACAACTGTACAGAATGTGCTCACCCCACCAAACGATACGTTTGCATAAAAAAAAATACAAACCAAATTGTAACCCTGAACTTTCAGCAAATTTTGGTGTTGTAATTACTCTAATAATGTTTTGATTGAACCTCTTTGCTAAACCGTTTTGCCTTTTTACAGAAATTTACAAAGTTATCATTAAGATGCTTGAGACCATTATCAGTCCTTAGTACCTTTACCTTTTTACCTGTTTGGTTTTCAACTAAAGTTTTTCAATGAGTAAAAGTATCAAATGTATCACTCTTGTTTTTTAAAACAAACGCCCATGACTTCTTTGAAAAATCATCTACTATACTCATAAAATATTTACCTCCACCAAGTGTTGATACTTTAGCTGGCCCCAAAAGATTCGAATGAACATATTCCAAAACTTCCTAGGATAAATGCACTTTGTTAGAAAACTTTACTCTTGTAGATTTTCCTAAGGTGCAATGTTCACAAAATAGCAATTTAGAAGGTTTGAAAATTTCAAACAAACCTTGCTTATGCAACTCCACAAGTCCTCTATGTGAAACATGTGTCATCCACTTATGCCATAGAATAGTATCTCTATCAACTTGGTCTAAAACAACATTTGCACAACTTGAGGTTTCTAATGAGTTCTGTAGAACATAAAAACCATTTCTTAAAATTCCTTTCATTTATAGCAAAAATCCTTTATATATCTTTAAAACTCCACCCTCTGATTTGTATATATACCCACCTTTATCAAGCTGACCTAGAGAAATCAAATTTCTCTTTAATCTTGGCACAAATCTAACATTAGGTAGTATCATCTCCATACCATCATGTAGTTTAATTCTAACTAAACAAATCTCCTTAACTTGACAATATTGATCATTTCCCGTAAAGATCTTACTTCCATCTAACTCTTCAAACTCAAGGAAATAATTCTTATAAGGAGTCACATGGTAGGAGCATCTAGAGTCAAGAATCCACTAATTTGAGAGTGTTAGGCTGTTAAAACCTCTGCCGACTCATATCCCTCATGGACATTAGCCTTCATTCTTCTCTTGGTTCTTATTCTTATTCTTCAACTGATAACATTTTTTTAATAAGATGTCCCTCCTTGTGACAATAATAACATTTTCTCTTCTCTTTTCTCCTTTACTTAGATCTATGTTTTGCTTATTTACCTTGGGATTTATTCTGTTTTTCAGGTCTTCCTTTAGCCAATAGAGTCTATGTGTTCATTTCTCTCTATTTAATTTCAAACTCTTTTGATTTTAAAGCATCAAGAACAATAGATAGTGACAAAGAATCCCTACCATATTTAATTGCAGCCTTTATCTCTTTGTAACTATCCGACAATGAATTTAGAAGGATCATCGCTTGATTCTTATCATCAATCGTCTCTCCAGTGTTGGCTAAATCCATGCATATTTTGTTATAATCAACTAAATTCTTGTTTTTGATGGTTGCATCTTATACCCAAAGAATTTTTCCTAAGATAAATTTTAGGGTAATTGTAATGGGTAGCAAATTAGAGTTTGTTATTAGCAAATATAGCAACTTTTAAAAAGATGTGCAAATATGGCAAATCTTTTAAATAAAATTTCATTATTCCCTTTTTACCCTTGATTGTTGCGGATGGGAGTGAAAAATGGCCATCAAAAGAAGTGAAGGCCAAGAAGCAACCAAAAGAATGTTTAATTTTAATTTTTAAATGCCTCCAAACACTTTTACGAAGGACTTTTTTTCCCTTTTTTTCCAATTTTTTTCCTATAGTATTGGATATTTTTTGGGTAGATTTTTCTTTTTGGATATTTGATTCTATGATTAGATGGGAGCATTTTTATAATCGGTCTGGATGTTTCTAGCCTCAACCCTTATTATTTCATTCACTAGATTATATGTAAAATTTTATCAAACAATAATAGACTGTTTTATGATAATTTTTAATTTGATTTTGAGAAGGATCTCACTACTTTATTCAAAGTTGAATGTGAATGTTAAAAAAAAATTGAAATTAAGTCCTACACTACGTGAATTAAAGTTGAATGAAAAACATTCTTATAATCTGAATGTTAAAGTCTATCAGTGATAGAAGTTTATCACCGATAGACTTCAATCACAATACATGTACTGTAGCTATCATTGATAGACTACAATATTGAAGTCTATCAGTGATAGAAGTATATCACTGATAGACTTTAGCCACATTGATAGTCTATCAGTGATAGACTTCAATCCATGATGGTAGCTTATTAGTGATAGACTCCTATCACTGATATACTTCAATGACAATATATGTTGTCTATCAGTGATATGTTGCTATCACTGATAGATTTGTACAACAACAACTAATCAACAATAATTGCAATGGTGATACATTCAGAAGTTAGGTAAAGTACATTGTGCATTTCCAATTGTTCTTTTTGTCATGTGCTTTTTTGGTCATCTTTGTTCTTCTTCCTCATTCTCATTTTCTATTTCTTTTTCATCTTCCTCCTCGTCATCATGCTTCTCGTCACTTTCATTTATTAAAATGAAGTAGAAGGGTTGAATAATTTTAGCCTACTATTATTGATAAACTTCTATTCATTATTGTGAAGTCAATAAGTGATAGTCACTGATAGAATTTAAATAATTGAAGTCTATCAATGATAGACTTATCACTGATAGACTCTATCAGTGATAAGAGACTATTACTGATAGACTCTATCAGTGATAGAAGTTTATCACTAATAGACTTCAATTGTAGAAACAACAGCTAATCAACAATTACGAAAAAAAAACCACTTCAATGTTCAATGCTAAAAGTCAAAATTCAATCTAAGTGTTAAGTGTCTTCCCATGGACTCCCGTTTGCATTACATGACCTCTCACTGATTTGTATGTGATATGAAAGCCAAAAGTATATTATCTAATATTGAGTATGAAAATGGATTATCGTTAATTTGTATTACATGATATTATAGTGCTAAGTAGATTTATAGAAGCAACTAAACATCAAACAAAACCAAATAGAAGATTACATTTACTGTGATTACTTCATAAGTGATAGAAGCCTATTACTGATAGACTTCATTCATCACATGTAGCCTATCTCTTGTACAAATCTATTAGTGATAGCAAAATCTATTACTGATAAACTAGTACAAAAACACCTAATCAACAATAATTTCCATTTTGATTGAAGTCTATCAGTGATAGGCTTCTATCGACTTCACTCACAATGGTAGTCTATCAACTAATCATCAATGATGCACCATTTTAATGTGATTAATCAAAAAATAAACAAAGAAAAAACATAATCCAACCAAACAGAAAACCAAACATATTAGAAGAAGCATAATACAAAGAAAAAAAATAGCAAACTAAACCAATTAAACAATTTGGATGCATCTAAACATCAAACAATACTAAATAGAAGATTAAATATGAAAAGACTTAAGTTCATATGAAAGAAGTATATCACTCTGGAGTTTATAAGTGCAAGGAGTCTATCAGCGATAATTTACAATTATTGATAAACTTCTATTGATTATTTTGAAATCAATAGGTGATAGTCATTGATAGACTTTAAATAATTGAAGTCTATCAATGATAGATTTCTATCACTGATAGACTACCAGTGATAGGAGTCTATCACTAATAGACTTTGTTAGTGATAAAAGTCTATCACTTAGGGGTTTTTAGTCTTTTGACGCAAACTTGATTTAATTTTTGCCATATTTGCAAATAGTTTTAAGATTTGTTATTTTTGCTATTTTTTTGGCCTGCTTTGCTATATGTGCAAGCATCCCTAAATTTTATTTGGTAAGGATTTACTCAAATAAAGAGTTTCTAATTTCTTCCAAAGCTCGACAGGTTTTTCAACATCATTCATTTCTAATTTATTTCCTTCAGTTAATGTTGCCAAGTATCAGGTTTATCAAGAATTTTTCCACCTTTCTGTTGAACTAAGAGGGCTTTCAATGTCTTCCTCCAAAGGGTAAAATCACCTTTTCCATCAAACATATCTAATTCAAATTTGGCAGACATTATGGAAATACAAACCCGAGAAGAAAAATAGCAAACACTGGCTAAAATCAACCAAAGAAAATACAGAGACTGCAATCGAGAATCCATGAAACAAAAACGGGTAAAAAGTCTGATGCTTTTCTTCACTAATAGACAACCGGATAAAATAGAGTACAATAACAGAGAAGAAATTCAGAACCAAATCAAACAACCATTCTCTAATACCATTTGATATGCCTGATATATTCCCAAAATATAACAAACCAAAACAGAAAATCCAGCAATTAACTATCTAAACAAAATACTGAAAAATAAAACAAGAAGATAAAGAAAGGAAAAGTGAGTACACATGGATTATAGTGGTTCAGCCATATAAGTCTACATCCACTGTGCAAGACGAGTTTATTCTTTATTGGTTCTCAATCGTAAAAAAACACAACACATCGAAAGAGAAAAGAAAAGTCTCTCAGCCCAACACTTTCATTCACTGATAACTCTTAGAATAAAAGTTATTAGTTAGTCTTTGAAGCTTGAATTTCCTAATTTTAGAGTAATCTGCTTGTGCTTTATTATGAAATTTCCTTAATTTGTCTCTATTCGCTTAAATGTTGGTTTGGGAGAGTACAATTGTTATTAGAGCATTTAAGTGTTTATAATGTGGTTTAATTGTTGATTTAGGGCTTTTAAAGGTGATTAAGAAGAAAAGTGGACAAA
This sequence comes from Trichosanthes truncata, assembly GCA_033996785.1. Classification (NCBI taxonomy): domain Eukaryota; kingdom Viridiplantae; phylum Streptophyta; class Magnoliopsida; order Cucurbitales; family Cucurbitaceae; genus Trichosanthes; species Trichosanthes truncata. Next base: position 24,801,538 of record MU867261.1, read on the forward strand.
TGAGTTATGAGAAGCTGAATTGAGTATGTCTTGCTGGAGCAATTTTGAGATCAGAGTTTCACACGTTTACCTACATGGACGAACAACTCATTAATTAAGATGGCATTGTTGTCAGTCAAATCAGCCGAAATCAACCAATGAAGAAGTGCCATTTTACTTAACGAGTCTAATCAATCCTTCATTGGTTGAGGCAGCCGTTTTTGGAAGACAACTTTTTGGAGAGAAGGATCAGAGACTTTGAGGGAGTAAGTGCAGCAAATTTCGAAGAAGAGAAGAAACTAACGATTGGAGAGGAGGCATTAATGCATCCTTCCATTTGGGGAAGCTTTTCATCCAATTCTTCTTCTTATCTTTCCTTTAGGAGTAGGTTCTTATATTTACTTGATGGCTTTAAATTTCTTTGCATTTACATTTCAGCTTATATTATTAACTAAACACCTTAGGGTGATGACTAGGGATGATTGTATTATTTTGAATCCGTAGTTGAGGCTTCTTTGTTTTGTTAATATGATTTTGAGAGTTTATAGGTCTTACACTCGGTTTCGTCTGGCCAACCAAGTTCATGCATTGTCTTCTTTTATTTTGGGAAATATAAAGAGAGGTCGATCCCTTAAGTCACATTAGCTCATTATAGGAGTTGGTTTGTAACTAAGTGAGGAGGCTAGGAATAACAACCCACCTAATGCACACTCATAACAATGAGATTATCGAGTGGTTTAATGGGAGTTAAATTATTGATTTAGGAGATCTGGAAGGGTTTTGTGATGTCTATTGTGTGGGTTAATATAACAAAGCTCTTGTCTCAACTTTCGTCTTTAAAATAATGCAAGAATTTCCCTAATGTCACATTAGCTTATTATAGGAGTTAGTTTGTAACTAAGTGAGGACGCTAGGGATAACAACTCATCTAATGCACACTCATAACAATGAGATTATCGAGTGGTTTAATGGGAGTTAAATTATTGATTTAGGAGATCTGGAAGGGTCCTGTGATGTCTGTTGTGTGGGTTAATAGAACAAAGCTCTTGCCTCATCTTTCGTTTTTAAAATAATGCAAGAATTTCCCTAATCTGAATCTATTTTCAATCTTGGTATAAGTCGTTTCGTTTACTCAAGTAAATTGTGTATTTATTGCATCTTTTTATTGTTAATTTTACTAAAGCATGATTAGTTTAGTTAAAAACCAAAATATTATCTAGTTACCAATTGAGTTTATTAAGGTTAGATCTAGCTTAGTATTGTTCTAGGTTCTAATTCCTGTGAAAATGATAATTTTACTTATCACTTGTTACAATTATTGTGTATACTTGCACAGGCAAAAAAAAAAAAAAAAAATTGTTTTTATTTTTTTCTTTTCATAACAATCGTACATAACGTGCTCACCCCACCAAAAGATATGCTTGCATAAAAAAAATCAAACCAAATTGTAATAAACTCGTCGATGTGGCACATAAGCACGTGGGAGCATGAGAGATCAACATATCTTTAAGTCAACAATCAAAGGATTTTCTTTTAGTAAGAAACGAAGAGTTATATTTTCTATTAATTGTTATTGTTGTATGTTATTTTTGGAGACAAAAGGTATCTAGATGTGTCTATGTGTATTTCAAAATTTCTAAAGATCTAAGATTAACACAATACAAGTTTCAAAAAAAAAAAAAAAAGAAAAGGAAAGAAAGAAGAAGAAGAAGATTAACACAATACTCTATGCAATATAATTTGGTTTTATACACCATAGCGATGGGATGAGATGAGGATAATGATGCACTTTCTGACTTTGTTCATATGAGATTTTTTTATCAATTTCTTTCTTTTCTCCTATTTTCTTGATTTGGGGAATCAAGATTAGGAATTTAGACAAAGGAGAATCTTCATTCCATACTTATTTTTAGTTGTTTTAATATAAAAATCATGAATTATCAATAAATATATTGAAGTTGTCAACTTGATCATAATTTTCAGATTTGATGTTCAAATCTCAATCATTGAACTAAAAAAGAATAATAAAAATAAAATAAAAAAGTAAAAGTTAGAATTACAAATTTAGTCCCTAAACTTTTAGGTTTGTATCTATTTGGTCATTGAACTTTGAAAAATATCTAATAGATCCTTGAAGTTTCAATTTTGCGTCTAATAAGTTCTTAAACTTTAAACAAGTCTAATAAGTTCATGAACTTTTAATTTTGTGTCTAATAGGTCATTGAAATATTCAAAATTTTAAAAAAATGAACTAATCTATTAGATACAAAATTAAATTCTATGTTTAATAAGACTCTTATCTTTTAAATTTGTGTCTAGTAGGTTTGTGAATTTTAAAAACATCGAATAGGTTAAGGATCTATTAGACGCAAAATTAAAAATTTAGGGACCTATTGAATACAAAATTGAAAGTTTAAGAACTTATTAGATACTTTTAAAGTTCAGGGACTGGATAGACACACATTTAAAAGTTCAGGGATCAAATAAACACAAATCTGAAAGTTGAGAGACTAATCTTGTAATTTAATGGAAAGTAAAAGACAATTAAATTGTACATATTAGAATTATATATTTTGTATGAAAAATTAGTAAATTATCCATTTATTTAAATAATTAAATTGAAAAAAAATTTAGTATTTTTATTAAATATTTACTAGAAAAAAATATATATGTTAATAATCATTAAAAATATTAGGGCCCCGTTTGGTATCGTTTCTATTTCTTGTTTCCTGTTCTTGTTTTTTATTTACTGTTTCCTATTTTTTAAGAACAAGAAACAAGAATATGTTTAGTAATTATTTATGTTTCTTGTTTCTTGAAAAAAAAAACAAAAACAAAAACTTGTTTCTTTCTCCCTATTTTATAATTTAATTAAATAGAATTGAGTTATATAATATAAAAAAAGGGCAAAATACTTTTTTGGTCCATCAGTTTTGCATTTGGTTCTTTTTTGGTCATCAGTTTTCAAACTCAACAAATTTACCCATGAGGTTTATATTTGGTAGCATTCTTGGTCCCTCCATCAGCTTTCATGTTAATTTCTAACAGAAAGCTGACATGGCACCTATTTTTTATTAAAAAAATATTTTTTCTAATCTTTTAATTATTAAACTTTAAAACAAAAATATTTTTCTCTCTTCTTTCTCCCTCTTCCCACTTCCTCCTCCTTCCATCTTATTCTTCCTCCAATACATGGCCACTGCCATCGTCGCCTATCGCAGACAATCGCTGCTTATCACCAGCAACTGTCACCGCTGCTTGTCCTCTTTTCCTTATTCTCCTTTTTTTTTTTAAACGAAATCTATTTGAAACGAAGGGGGTTTTTCCCTTCGTTTCAAAAGAAAAAAAATGAGGGGAAAACCCCCTTGATTTCGTTTTAGACGAAAAAATGAGGGGAAAACCCATTAAGAAAGGGAAATTCTTATTCTTTTCCTTCATTTTTTTTCTATGTTCCGAAGTGAATATTTCTCCAAGAAATGGAGGGCCAAGGAAAGAAATGGAGTTGACGACCATTGGAGAGGATAATACTAGAGAATTTAAAATACAAGCACAAAATTACACTTGTTATGGGTGCATTTCGACAACCAGATCAAACCCAAGAGAATAGAAAACAAAGAGGCCAAATCAGGTTAAACTAAGGCCTAGGGCGATTTTGGGCTTAGGAAAATGAAGAAAAAGGCCAAAAGGACCAAATTGAGTCAAGTCAACCCAGGCCGAGCAGAGAGTTGGTTCAATCATGCCTCATGTGTGCTCCACGATTTCATAGCCCGAGACTCTCGAAGGCCCACTTCGATCCTAAACCTAATCCAATTCGTAAAGGGGAGGACCCCAAATCATCCTCATATAAATACATCATTATAACCACATTGGAGGTAACTCATTCTCAGTTTCCATTCTCTAATAACTTGCTACACTATTTTCCTCTCTGACTTAAGCATCAGAGTAGCTGTGGCAAGTACCACACTGGTGTGCATGTTTTCTTTGTTTTGCAGGCCACCTCTTTCCCCTCACAACTACAAATTCATTGTTGGCTTCACGTGCAAATCAGGTGTGTTCCCTTTGTCTGGATTTGTGCATCAATAGCTGGCGCCGTTTGTGGGGGTCGAGATGGTTTTATCAAGAAACTTGCATACTGACATCGAGAATGAACAAGAAGGCCATGAATCCAAACCATGCTATCAAGGAAGAGAATTCCAATCAAGAACGCCACCTAAGGAGGACGAAGGAATGCATTTCCCAAACAATAACAAATTTGCAAGGAGGAAGAGCCCACCTCATCCTTAAACGAGGAAGAGCTCACCCCATCCTTAGATGGGAGAGAGATCACCTCATCCTCGAATGGGGAATAGCTCACCTCATCCATAAATTGGGAAAAGCGCACCTCGACCTCATACTGGGTAGAGCTGACCAGAAGGACTCGAAGCACTGAAAAAGAAGTTCACCATGCTCCATTCACCAACGATGAGCTTGCCTTGGCCTCTTCCAAATGAGGGAAGACATGAGGTCGACCAAACCATCTTGGCTGAGAAACGAAATAAGTCAGATCAAATCTTCAATCACCATTAGAAAAAATTTGTTCGCGATCCCACCAAAGGAAAAGTCCCCGATGGAAAAAGACTTGGGCAAACTATATGCTCATTGTTAGAATCCAAAGGAAAAGCTAATTCCAGGTAGAAACAAACAAGAAAAGTCGCGAGGAGGCCATAACAATTGTACTAGTCAAGGTCAAGGTCAAACCCTAATACTTGATGGGAAGACCAAGGCTGATCTGAATCGAGCCGAAGCCAACTTGACCCGACCCAACCCGAAGTTGAGTCGAGCCAATGTGAGGTCATCCTAGGATTTTCTTTGAAAACCTAAGTGTATCAAAAGAAAAAAAAAAGAAATTGAGGTTTCCAAAAAGAGAAAAAATGATCGAAGTCTCATTCAATAAGAAGAATTCGAGACCAACTAGAGAAGTCTAACGAAGATAGAGTCAAACAAGGTTGAGGCTGAGATGAAGACAAAACCCTAACCTGAGATCAATGTATCAAAAAAGACAGAAGATAGATTCTAATGAAGATTGAGGCTGAGACGAGGCTGACTCGAGCCAAGGCTGACCTAGCCTTAGGCCAACTCGAGCCAAGGTTGAGCCAAGGTAGAGCCGAAGCCAAGATCGAGGCCAAGATGACTAATCATTTTGCTCGATATTAATTCAGAAGATCATTTGATGACTAGCTAAATCATGTCAAGACCGATCAAGTTAAAAACAACAGTGACCAAGTCGAACCCACCATGCCCGAGCCGAGCCCAATTAGCTGAGCCAAAGTAAAAGAAGTCAAGTCAGATGGAAGCAATTCAGCTAGATCATAAAATTTAATAATGGCACAATCAAGGGTATTCCACAAAACCATAGCTTCATTTAATTACCAATATAAGTGAAGAGTGCATGGGGTTTGATTGAATACATGAAACCAAATAGGTTAGAGCTCACCTCATCCTCAGGTAGGGAAGAGCTCACCTCATCCTCAAAAAAGTTTGAGCTCACCTCATCCTCAGGCGAGGAAGAACTCACCTCATCCTAAAAAAGGTTTGAGTTCACCTCATCCTCAAATAGGTTAGAGCTCATCTCATCCTCAAATAGGTTAGAGCTCACCTCATCCTCAGAAAAGGAAAGCTTACTTCATCCTCAGAAAAGAAAAGGCTTACCTCACCCTACGAAGGGTTTTGATAATTCTCATTCATGAGGGTTATTTGGCTTTTAAACTTAGTTATGCTTGTGATTTTATTCATATTATTGGATGAAAAGTAGGAAAAGGGTTGAATTTAATTACATTATTGTTGGAAGATCCTTAAATTAAGTGATTAGTTGAGAAAAGAGAATAAAAGAATAAGAAAACCCACACTTACTTAATGTTTTGGTGCAGGTTTTTGCAGAATGCAACAGAATTGCAATTGCATGACAATTGAAATTCCATCAAATTTGGACTTTAAGGAAAATCCACAAATCTCCAAAAATCTAGGAATTTTGTGGGATCTTGTCTCCATGATTTTAGCTGTAATTTTGGCCATAATTGTGCATCGTTCAAGAAGGAAATCCTAGCCCAAATCCTCTATAAATATGGGAGGAGAAGCCACAAGAAGGATCATCATTTTTCTGCTATTTTTAGCCTCAAGTGTTGCTATTTTCACGATTTTCTATTGTTTTCACGATTTTCTGCTGTATTTTCTGATGTATTCACAATTAGTTGTTGCTATTTTTTTAATTTTTCCAGTCGATTGAGCTTCAAAATTCGATCCTTCCTCAACAAAAGTTGAAGCGAAAGTTGAAGAAAGTAAAGACTCGATTCCCTTTGAGAAAAGTGGGATTGAGTCGATTGAAAGAAAAGTCAGAGAGGATCTTGTTTGTCGTTTTTCTTAGAATTTATTTTCTGCACTATTTAAGTTATTTTCTTCTATTTTATGAACTTAGTTGCTGCTGTATTTTCATTCATTTAGTTGTATTTCAAGATTCAAGTTGTTTAAGTTTCATTGTATTTTCGACATTGAGTTCTTAGTTCTTAATAAAATCTCCAGCTTGTTCGAATTAACTTTCTTCTACCAAAGTGTTATTCTAGTTTTTGTTCTTTAAGTTTGGTTAAGTTATTTTTATTTCTACATTCTAGAATTTTATCTATTCTTTCTTTCATTCCTAGTTATGCATTTTTATTACTTTAAAATTTTATTTTTCAATTTTTCTATGAAGAGCTAAATTTCCTTAGGGATTCAAGTTTGTGAATGCCCTAGAGGAAAGATGTAAGGCTCGATAGCAAAAATAATCTAGCTAACAATTGAACTTTGTTTGCTTTTGGTGAGTTCAATGTTGGGTAAACCTAGTCGGCCAGCTAGTGTTGCTTGTCAATCTTGAACTTAATACCGAAAGGGTTAAGAGAAGGCGAATGTCACAAAAACAATGGAGGAAAAGGCTTAGACATAAGTCCTAAACATCAACCCTAGACATAGGGCGAGACTCCAAAACCACTAGAATTGTGCGCGGAAATGTCTAAGTTAGATTAGCCATAGAAGTATAGGTTTAATCACTTAGCCTCCTAAAGATACTTCATAGAATGTCGAATAGGAGTTGAATTCGGTTTACTTAGTTTCTTGTGTTAGCTATGATTGCAATTACTTTCTAGTTACATTTTCTTTCCAAAGGAGCATTAGCAATCTTGAATCCCTTCCTCATTCCCATTGTCTTTCAAACAATTTTTTTCTTTAGCCAAAACACCTCACAAACCTTTTTATACCAACGGTTACTTTAGTTACAATTTGTCAACAATCTTGTGCCATCTTAATAAATTTTATTAAAACTCGTTCCCTTAGGTACGATACTTTGGAGTACTTCCAGTTTCTTATTACTTCAATCACGTGCACTTACGTGTAGCACCGATCAAGTTTAAGCTTACTTCATCCTTAGGCGAGAAAGAGCTCACCTCATTCCAGGAAGGGAGGACTCTACCGCATCCCTGAAATGATTCCAGAACACCTTAAGCTCTTTATGTTATCAAGATTCTCCTTAAATAGGGGCTTAAAAGGGGATATGCCTCCCTCATTAAATAGAGATCAAATATTGATCCATAGGACAATCCCATAAAAACCAAAGGAACTACTAGAGAACTGAGAGGCCATAGTCGACTTGAGCCATATGATCGAACTGAGCCGAGGCTGAGCCAAGGCCAAGATAGCTCATCATTTATTTCTGATAATAATTCAAAAGTAATCATGGAGATCCATACATTAATCATAGCAAACTTTGGAGCCTCAACATCAAAGATCTCTACAAAACTGCAAAATCTCAGATAACTTTATTTTGAACTCGAAAACTTTCTAATACTACATTAAAAATTTAAAAGCTAGATGATATAATCATCATGAAATAGCTGTTTATCTTTTGTCTTCTTTACGATGACACCTCTTTTTGTTCTTGAATTCACTAATTAGCATGTCATGCTTTGTATTTTTCAAGATAAAACCTTGTATGACTTAGTGATATAATGAATATGAGTAGAACATCATGAATAAACTAGGAATGCCATGAAGTATCAGAAGAAAAAAATTTCATGTGGAATTCTGAAGGTCATACAATTGCTTATTTGATATAATAAGTTAGTTGAATGTAAACCCATTTTATGAAATTCCTAACATATATTAATTCCTCATATGTGAAATTGTGAATATGTTTTATTCAATTAAATCAGCATAGCATCTACATCAAATCACTTAAAAGTATTTTCATTGGACTTTTGATATCATGAAGAATATTGTGTTCATTAAAAATTATACTTTAAATGCATAATAGTTAATAAAGATAATAATAAACTATAAATTTCACTTATTACAAATGTGGACTATTGGCTTGGAAGCTAACTAGAGCAGCAAGCAACAAGGATATGCTTTCCTATTAAACAAAAAACAAGTATTGATTTATAAGTCAATTCCAGGAAAACAGAAAGCAAACAAAATGCAAGTATTGATACATAAGTCAATACCAAGAAAACAGAAGCAGTTGGTTGGGGGATAGCCAAGGCCACATGGCTAAGCTGAGGCCATGTGATTGAGCCAAGCAAAAGTGAAGCAAAAAAAAAAAAAAAGGCCGAATTGGCTACTGGTCAACCTCACCGAAAAAAGGAATCGGTGTGTGCCAACTTATATAAGAGACACGCCAACACGCGTCTCTGCTTATCAACAAGCCGCCAGTTGGGAACTTTCAAGCTATTTTTCTATATTTTCCCTTGCTTTTTTTTTTAATCAAATTTGACAAATGGATCAGTTGAAATACCAAAATCTAGAATTAATTCTAGATAAGGTAACTTTTGAGCAAAAATCTAAGAGCCAACTCTAAGGTATGGCCAATTATGTCATGCAATTAAAGCATGAAATATGCAAAACTCTTGAGCACTAAGGTGCAGAGGAAGCAAACTTGAGAGTTGATTGATCCCTAAAAGGGTTTGGTTAACTACTCTTGGCAACCCAAAAATCTGAGGTACACCTCACGATGAGTCTCGATTGTGCAAAACTCCACTTAGGTGCGGAGGACTCAAATCTTAATTGGGTCCTCAAAAGGGGCTTAGTTAATTGGTCTAAGCATGACTTAAAATCCAAGATAAATTTTGCGATGGGTCATAATCAAATCTAGGGTCAACCTTAGAACTTTTTATGTTATAAATTTTGGAAAGACAAAAAATTAGCTCAAGGGGCTTGATAGGTCATTCCAAAATTACATTTGGGGCTAACCCCAAAATCTTTATGTTACAAATATTGGAAAGCCAAAAAAAAAAAGTCCAATGGGCTTGGTAGGTCATTACAAAATCAAATTTGGGGCCAACTTCAAAGCCTTTTCATTATAAATCTTGGAAAGCTAGAAAATCAGCCTAAAAGGCGTGATAAGTCATTCCAAATCTAAAACCAAAACCAAAACTCAAGAAAATATAAGGGACGCCTTGTACTTGGGTTAAATAATATTCCTCGAGGATAAATTTACAAATCAATACTCCCAAATTGGACTTTGAGTATCCAACCCAAAAAAGAGCTAAACCACAAATCCTAACATAAGACAAATAGAAGACAAATAGGCCATATCGAGTCAAACTCGAGGCCCAAGGCGATTTTGAGCTTAGGAAAATGAAGAAAAAGGCCAAAAGGCCCAAATCGGGTCGAGCCGAGCCGGTTCAATCATGCCTCACGTGTGCTCCACAATTTTGTAGCCTGAGCTCCCGAATGCCCACTTCGATTCTAAACCTAATCCAATTCGTAAAGGAAAATACCCCAGGTCATCCTCATATAAATACATCATTATAACCCCATTGGAGGTAACTCATTCTCATCTCCATTCTCTAATAGCTTGCTACACTATTTCCTTTTGGACTTAAGCATTGGAGTGGTTGTAGCAAACATCACACTGATGTGCAAGTTTTCTTTGTTCTGCAGGCCATCTTTTTTCCCTCACAACTACAAATTCATTGATAGCTTTACGTGCAAATTAGGTGCGTTCCATTTTTCTGGATTTGTGCATCAACAACACTATGCATCATAACATTAAAATTTTCACTATTTCCACTGATTTTATTCCAAGTAATAGGATCAACATAGTCCTATATTTTTATGCCTAAATCATGTTAGTTTAGAGGTTTTAATATAATTAATTGATCATTTTGTAGGAATTTGATCATAAGGCATGTTTCAAGAGATTCTACGTCGAATCACGGTTTCAACGCATCAAACCGGAGGTCATTTAAACACTCGAGTAAAGAGTTAGAGCAAAAATGATTAGTGTTGTGCGATAGGTAGCATCTAGACGCTATCGACAGTCCCTTGAAGCCTCCCTCAAGCTACAGAGAGCCCCTATGACGCTGGGAGCATCTAGACGCTCCGTCGATTCCTATAAATAGATTTTTTTCGTCCTCTAGGTCATTTGTCTCCAATTTGCAGCCGTCATGGGGCCTTTTTAAGTTTTTTCCTCTCTATTTTTCAGTAGTTTAGGATAGATTAGGTAGTTTAGATCAAATCTCGGTGTCGGGCAACATTAGTTTGATGGATTGCTAGGCTTTTGACGTCGGTTCGGGATGTAAACTTGGTAATTATACATTTTGTTGTGAGATTTTGTTATTAATTTTATTTTCTAGCATGTTTTATGGCTTGCAATTCTTGTGATTAATCCTAGCTTGCTCTTCTTTAATGGAACTGACAACTCGTATTAATTTAGAGTGTTGCTTAGCTATGCTAGATATATCCGAAGGTGTCCTCGATCTCTAGCTTAATTTGAGTAGTAAATAGGCCGGTTGCCACGTCGGTTAAACTAAGTAGAATTGCTTAATTACGAGTACATGGTAGGCCTTAGAATTGTTAGCGCGAGCTTAGTTAATTTAATTTAGATTGACCAGTCTTAATGAATTAACTCATTTCGGCTTATTCCTTGGGTGTAATGCGTTTAATTAATTCTTTTGGTATTGGTTGTGCCAAATTAATTAATTAAATTTGAATCAATTAGGCGTTTGTAAATTGGTTTAATTAGGGGAGGCTCCTACGGTGTCTTGAGGAGTTCGGTTGGTCTTAAAACACTGAAAAATTGCATGTTAGGTTAGTTTCAATGATAAATGAATTGCATAGTTACCTGTTTACCTCCAATTCGGTGCGCAAGGTGGGATCTCTATCTTTACTACTTTTTAATCCTTCTGTCTATCTTATGTTTTATGATTAACTTCCCCCCAGTCCGTGTCATTAAGAAAATCAATTAATTGAAATCAATTTATTCGGTTCTTTGTGGTTCGACCCGGTCTACTATTAATTACTATAAGTAGTTAATTTTAGATCGGTATTATAAATTGTATTTGATTGAGCCTTCGACAAGCTCCTTCAAATTTGGAGGTTATTATTGTGCTTTGATGATGTGTTTAGCATGATTGGTTGAGTCCTTGAGCATCTGAGCTCGGACCTATTTTAGGTTTGATAGTTGCACTTATATGTTGTCCTTGAGCACCTGAGCTTAAATTGTTGATCGATTATGTTAAACATGATTCTTGTGTGAATTTTTTTTTCAAAAATTTTGTGTGAATTATGAGCTTGAATGCTTGATGATGTGTTTTCTTGTTGTTTGATGAGGACAATTGATGAAATGCATGGTATGTTGCTTTAATTACATTAGCTGAAGTATATAAATGTTATCCTGCTTTGAGTCTTTTTGTGCCTAACTTTCAAAATTTTCTGGTCTTTTCTACACGATTTGAGCACATTAGCCTTTCCTTTAGTAGTCTTTAAGGCTTAGGGTGGGATTATGGAGCTTGTATGTCTGTTGTCACCCTGATAGGTGTAGGGCTAGTTGTTGAGTGGAAAGATTGATAGCTTGTAATGCATTGCTTAGGAGAAGTAAAAATGTGATTTTCCTAAAAAAAGAAATTAAGGAGGAAAAAAAAGTGTGCTTAAAAATAAGACCATTCTTGAAAAAAAAAAAGAAGAAAATAAAACAAGCTTGTAATGGATTTAGTGAATCAAGGGGTAAAAAGATCTACTCATGTTGTGATCAGTTAGGCCATCCATTGAGCGAGTGCTCTGGATACGGGTCCCTGCAACATGTGCGTGAAAGCTAGTATCCTTTGGTTTCTAAAGTGATACAAGTTTATCCCGCGGGTTTGAGTTCAGGCACTTAGTAACTGTCACACCCCTTCCCAGCTTACTTGCCTAACCTAGGAAGAGATGTAAAGACAGAGACAATCAACCCTCTTACTAGCTCTCCCTGACCATCCCAACATATACCTGAAAATGAAGGCAACACAACACGTTTGAACAAGTAAGTTTGAAACGCTCAAATACACATATGAGCAAGACACATTCACTTTCAGTACTATGTTCTTTAACAAGTCATAACATTTTATAGTTATTACAACTCCGCTAAAATGCTTTTACTACAAACTATATACATAAGAAAGTGTATATATAAGGAGCTAAAACGGCGTGGTGGCAAACAGGTCTTGTCAAGGCTAAGTACCGGGAACTCGTCTGCTACCTGGAAAGAGAAAACATAATGAAAACGTGAGCTGGGAAGCCCAGTGAGTGTCTATCTTAAAAACATTATAAGCTCAAAGGTGAAGCATAATGATGGACAAGCTACAAGTTAGAGATAACTTATCACTTATTTGTAAACATAATCAAACCATGCTACCCATTTACAGGTTTAAGTCACCACATTATGTATAGCATAGAAACTCATAATGTAGTACCATACTGAAGAATAGACATTTCAAAAGCGTAGAAGCTCATAACAATAAAACTCATAACATGATACCACTTTCTAACCTTAGCTGTGGTAGAGTCATCTCTATACCAACAACGTTCATACCTCTCTCACGTGCACGTGGAATGCCATTGAACACACTGGTCTTCCCTAATACCTTCTCTATGTCATTCAGTATTGGGGTTAGACCAGTTATTACCCGAATACCTTCTCTTTGTCCTTCAGTATCGGAAATCATGATTCCTCCCTCCCAAGTATCTTCTCAATGTCCTTCAGTACTGGGGGTTAACAACATACTGGAGCATACTTTGATTACCTTGGAAATCATGTTTTGATAACACAAACAACAAATTCTCAACATTTGCACTTTTCCTTTCTAAACATGTTTCCAAGTGGATTTACACAAGGCATTTTCTAAAGGAAGTCATACTTCCATAATTTAGTTTCCATGCTTGAATGTGTAGTTACAAACTAATTCAAATCATGCTTAAGTTTCATCAATGACATTCTATTAAAAGCTCCATGAAAAATATACAAAAGTAAGTCAAGCATGTTTCAATGATCAACATTTATGCTTTTGAAGAAAAACAAAGGTCAAGCATAGTTCTAAAATAGAGTCACTCACAATCACCAAAAGGGTTCCAAGGATTATAAGCTATTCCTATCTCCGTTTTCCATGAAAAAGAAATTAATAACATTAATTCCTTTCCTTATACACCTTAAAAACATATCTAATTCAGTCCCATAACTCAATTCATAATAACCATACGCACTTGGGTGTAAGGTATATAGAAATGGAAGCACATCTCCTTCAATCTCTTGCTAGCAGTTTTTTTTTCTTGCACCTAAAATTCCAGGTTCAACTTTCAGCTTGGGTTCCTCAAAATTTAGCAAAACAACCACCAGCTATTTTTTGATAAACCTCAAGTACAACATCTTAACTTACTTACCTCAAAGTTTCAGCTTCTAATTCCTCCTCAAGAGCTCAAAAGAAACTGATTTCTTCACACTGTTCTGCTACCCAAGAACTGTGAACACCTCTCGGTTTTCTGCAATTTTCACCTCCTTCCCCTTTGTATTTTCAAAGCAGCCGCCCACTGTCGTATTCTACACTCAATTTATGAGATTTTGACTCAAAAATCATCGAATTTGGTGCAGTAAATTAAGAGATATGGCTGTTTGAAGTTGATCCTCTTCCAAAAGCTTCCAGCTGCACAGCACCTACTTGCCAAAGACAAATCCGTGGCTCCACAAATTTTTGCCAGCTCCTACTTCCTCATTTACATCTTAATCCCCTTTTTTTAAAACACCAAAACAAGCCAATAAATTCACCTAACACATTTAGCCAACTTTACTTAAGTTTGTGAGAAATAAGAACTTTCATTCAATACATAATGCACCTAAAATTTACCCAACTTGTTAATGACCTTAACTTACTTCAATTCAACTCTTAATATGCTTATTCAATGGCTTACCTATCTCCTTATGAAGTTTTATACACATTATAGTTCACAATCCAAAAGATTCCCAAATCCCATCACGACATCTTTTAGTACAACCTATATCAATTTGCATATGTCAAAACATCATATATGAGCACAATATGATCAAAAGAGAGTTTAGGGCTTACAGTAACCTATTACTTGTTTAATGGTTTGGAAGCTTCATAGCTAGTCCTAGTGCCAGTGTAGGGGGAAGATGGATTGAGAGTCTTATAGACCTTCTCCAGGCTTGTAGGGACTACTTTACAAGGCCACACACACACGTGGTAAAGAATCGGAAGACTTTTTATAAGTGTCACAAAACATAGATAGTATATGTATGCTTCTCTTTTGTGGTTTATTACCATATTCCTAAGTATTGAAATTAGAGTCACGTGCATGCAATTATTGATTCATATCTTTATTATTTCTTTAGGTCTTGCTCGAGGACTAGCTAGATTTAGGTTGGGGGTTATTTGATAAGACCAACATAATCCTATATTTTTATGCCTAAATCATGTTAGTTTAGAGGTTTTAATATAATTAATTGATCATTTTGTATGAATTTGATCATAAGGCATGTTCCGGGAGATTCTACGTTGAATCACGGTTTCAACGCATCAAACCAGAGATCATTCGGACACTCGAGTAAAGAGTTAGAGCAAAAATAACCAGTGCTGCCCGTTAGGTAGCGTCTAGACGCTATCGACAGTCCCTTGAAGCCTCCCTCCACGCTGCTGAGAGCCCCTGTGACGCTGGGAGTGTCTAGACGCTTCGTCGATTCCTATAAATATGTTTTACAATTAAAGTCCAAAAGAAGGGTGTAATAAGAATTACATGAAAACTTGACTTTAAGATTAAACCCTAAATAGAGTTTAAATTGATGCTTTCGGTTGATATTTTTATGATGCTTTGAAGCTTGTTTCTCCACTCATTCTCCTTCCTCATGAAGCTTGATACTTTAAATATTGAAGCGGAGATCTCCTTCTTCATTGGTTGGTCCTTGTGGCATGATGCGGCTTGCTTAAAGCATATCATCCTCTCACTCTTGAAAGGGATTCGCCCTCAAATCCAACTTGTCACCTACAATCAAAGGAATTAAATTAATAACTTCAAAGTTAGTACTATGTTCATTCTCACCTTGCAAAGCAACTTTGAGGTCTTGTGAAGACATGTGTCTAACTCACTTCTTTCCATCACAATATCCTTGAGATGTTATATTTTCCTTCCAAAAGTATTTCCATAGCCATCCACTTGAGTATTTGAATTTATGTTTGGACCCTTTGGACTTCCTTTTGGAGTTTGGCATGTGAATTTTCCAACTCACTACTTTGCATTCTCGACCTTGGATAAGTTTGGAGTCAATCTTGTAGCGTTTCTTCTCAAGATGATGAGTGGATTTGTTCTTGTCGTGTCTTACCTCAAACATTTGGTCATTGGTAATCTCCTTTGAATCTTGCTTCAAGATCAGCGCTTTAACTACATGCAAAAACTCACAAGAGAATCTAGGCAAACAAAGCTTGAGTTCACACATGAGAAAACATTCTTTAATATGAAAAGGTTCAAGTATATTATGCTTTGTAAGCACAAAAGAATTAACTTCAAAACTCTTTTCACTATGCCTAATGCTCATACACAAGTCAAGTTGATTGTTCATTTCCTTGTCATTCACTTCTAGCTCACAAACACCAACAAATGATTTTTTTTTTTTATACAAGATGGTTCAATAAGACATGCATCCCCAAGTGCATCAATTTCCATAGTCTCAATGCTAGCATGTTCTTTCAAATCACAAACATCAAAATATGGTTCTTTATTCGTGAGTGGTGCAAGAGTAGTGATCTCACATAGATGCAATGGTTTGCTAGCTAAAGAATTAGAAATGACATGCTTTGCATCACAAACTAACTCTTTTTCATTCTCACTACTTTCTATTCCAACATTAGGCATACAATCATGCATATCTTTGTTATCAAATGGAATGCTTAGTATCACAAACTATTTCTTTCTCATTCTCAACAACAAATAAAGGAAAACTAACATTTTCTAAAGATGTATTATCATTATAGAATGGCTTAGGGTTAGCATACCTTGTAGACCTCCTTCGAAGTAGCCTTTCAATTTTGATGGCAACGTGTGCCATTTCTTCAAGACTAGCACAAGGTCTAATTTCTTCTTGATAAGAAAGCTCCTTTGAAATTAAGTCCTCCATAAAGCCGATTCATCATAGCCTCCTTATCTTCATCAAAGTCAAGTTCATCAAGAAGTAAGCACGTCTCTTGGTAGTATTCTTTCACACTTTTGTGTCTTTGTTTCAAGGTTTGCAATTTGGTAAATGCATTAGAAACAAAGTGCTTCCTCATTATGTACTTGAGTTCATTCCATGAGGCAATCTTAGGCTTGTGATTCCTTATCCTATGCCACATCAAAGAATCCCACCATTTTAGAACACAATCCTTAAAATAAGAGATAACAAATTGTACCTTTCTTTCCTCACTGCGATAGTAGCTTTCAAGGATGCCTTTTATTTTTTTCTCCCAATAGAGACACTCCTTTGGATTGGTACTTCCATAGAACTTAGGAGGTATAGGGTGGAAGCTCCCATTGAGGTGTTGATTCTTTTGTCCATAGATCTTTGAGTATTCATTACTGCAAAAGAAGGTTAGAAAACAAAGATGGACCTCACCAATCACTCCCTTATTCATTCACTCATAGAATGAAGAATCCACTCGTTTTAGCGCTCAAACATTGGAGGCTTCTCACTTACTCACAAACACTCAATAATATACAAGGAAAAAGGTAATCGTGAGTGTGCAGTTTCTATTTAGCCAAGCAATGCCTTAGATGCAAACAAGCTAGTTTGCTTGTGACGAATCGAAAATTGGACTTAGATCAAGATAGAGTACAAAGAAAGATGAAATAAAGAACAACACAATTAAGCAACAAATGAAAACTAAAGACAACACACAACAAACAGTAGTCAAAGACCAATGTTTCCAGAATTTAAGCAAATTCTGAAGCATTAGTGTGAACAATACACTAGTGTGATTTTAAATTTAAAAGATGCTTTGGAAAGCTTATAAAGTCTAGTTTAATCATGCAAAGTTTCAAAAAGAGTTGAGTTTTAGGTTGGGATGAATTAATGAAACAATACAGACTACTAATAACTCAATGCAATAGTAAAATTCAACAACATACTCAACTTGAAGCTATTGACGTGAGCAAATGGTTTGTGCCAATTTAAAAATAAAAGCATATTCATACATGAAATTGACCTACGTACACGTAATAGGGCTACAATACAAATTGGATCATTATATTTGGATAAATATCCCTTGGAAGTTAAGAAGGTCAAAACCGATTAACTGCTATTTGGGTGAGAAGTGTCTGAACAGTGTTTGGTTTTTTGGTTGGTTTTAGCTCAAATAAACTTGGATTGAGCTGAAATTAGTGTGAAATGAAAATAAACTCCCAAATAATTGTTTGTGTGGGCTTGTAATAGAATTTGGAGTTTTGGTTTGGGCTGTGGACTACTTCAAAGTCAGACCAAAGGCTAAAAAAATTGCTATAGCATACATAGTGAGCAACAATTTTTGAAAATGATGGTATTTAGTGTAAACAAATGATTTTGGTTAAAAAAAACTAAAAAAGTTAGTGGATACCTTAAAGTTTGATTGTTGATAGCTGCAAAGAGATTTTGTCAAAAGGACAAAGAGGTACAAGGTCTGAAAGTGAAGACAGGCAACATGTGAAACAATGAAAATCTGTCAACTCCTGTTTTGTATTAACAGGTATATTCAAGCACAAAAAATACTTGCACATGAGATTTTGACTCCAAAATGAATGTAGAGGTTTTAAATTTACCCTAAAATAAGGGAAGGTGGATTTCACTAAATAAAATGATGGAAAACGTAGGATTTGGTAGCAGAAAGTTAGGGTAGTCACTGTTTGCTACTGTTATTTTTTCTTCAAACAGCTTCTGCTTCCCCTTCGTTTTTCTTGCCTTAATGAATTCCTAATTAGATGAAACTTTATAGTCACATACTAGACTTAAAGAGATTCAGAATGGGAATGTATTTGATGTATTTAAGTTTTGGATCATCACACTTCAACTAAAATAAGTTGACACAGTGCAGTCACACTCTCTGCTACAATGGTCTGGGAATAAGTCTGATTCCTCACCACTTTTGCTTTATCAAATGAACACCAAAAGTTTTGAAAACTTTTATATCAAAATTAGTCTTGAAGAGCTTCATTTTAGATACAAGTTGGAGGTCATTTGATTCTTGGAGCATAAAGTTATAACCAATACAAGTTGAAGCAAAAAAATTTCAATTCTGTAGAAACAAACTTCTTTTCTTTCCTTCTTTATATATATATATATATATATATATATATATATATATATATATTTCTCTTTCTTTTCTCTTTCTATTTTTTTTGTTTTGTTTTTTTTAACAACAACAACAAACTTGAGATAAAACAAGTTGCAAGAAAGCAAGTAACATAGAAGCTTTAACAATCACCTTTGGAATACAAGCAATCGCTGGAGCTTGAAAGAAACAAGATAAAAAGCAAAGTAAAGATAAATGGATAGATATGGATATGTCCGATCTTGAGCCTAAGCTCTAATACCAAATGATGTGAAATCAAAGGCAACGAGAAAGCTCTGATACTAAATGATGTACTCAACCCTATCACAAGTGGTTTAGGCAACCCTTGTATGAACAAGCACCTCTTAAACACACACGACAACACCTAGTACACACACAAGGAACCACTCAAGAGAAAGAAGAAAGGACTAACCTTGATGGTGAAAGCTTTGAAAAGAGAGAACTTGCTCTCGATCCAAATTCGAAACTCTCCACAAGTTTGAGGACCAATCAAGCTTGAACGTTTCTAGGGCGTGCAAGATCTTAAGCAAGAGAATGCATGAGACATGCTCACAGTTTGGAGCAAAGAAAAAGGCTTAAAGCTCTTTCATTCATCCATGAAAAATCTTCCCTCTCAAATGGACAAGTATGACTTTTAAATAAGCCTTGGAAAGTAAAGCCAACTAAAGGTAAAAAAAAACAACCCTATACTAACCTAATTAGAATAATGTTTAAAACAAGCTAAGTTAAATTACAACAAAATACTCTAACTATTGTGTATGATCTTTATGGGCCTTGGACATTCAAATATATTTTACAATTAAAGTCCAAAAGAAGGGTGCAATAAGAATTACATGAAAACATGACTTTAAGAATTAAACCCTAAATAGCGTTTAAATTGATGCTTTCGAGTTGTATGTTTTCATGATGCTTTGAAGCTAGTTTCTCCACTCATTTCTCCTTCCTCATGAAGCTTGATACTTTAAATATTAAAGTAGAGATCTCCTTCTTCATCACTTGGCCCTTGTGGCATGATGTGGCTTGCTTGAAGCATATCAGGGAACCAAATGCAAAATTGAGAAACCAAAAATGTATTTTGCCCTAAAAAATATATAACATGCATTTAAACTTATAAAAACAATTATCAAAAGTTTACATTATCTAATTCAAATAAGTCTCGATCCAAAAATTAACAACAACAATAAAATTATTTTTATTCTTCAAATGTTGCCCAAATTTGATCTGCAATGTTATCTCTCACTCGAGTTATTCACCTTAAATGATGTTGACTCAGATTCAACTCAATTATATTGCTCTATTAATGTCGTGGTTGTAAAATATTAAAGTGAGGCCAAAGGCATGTTTTAAATTTTGCTCACTAAAATATGCTTTTGGCCTCAATTTAATATTTATTTCTCTACAATAGTTCGAAGTGTGCTAAAAATTAAAATAATAATATATTTCAAATTTTAAAATTCAAAATAAAAATAAAATATATAAATATACATATTGCAAAATTAAGAAATAAGTAAAAAATAATATATAAATATACATATTGCAAAATTAAGAAATAAAATATAAAATAAAGATGTATTGTATAGGATTTGAAACCAGACTAAAATTTACAATGAAAAGGTTGCATGCCCAATGTCACAATTGTACTCTTTTGCAACCGGGCAAACGATTGTGCGGCACTTGCTCTAACCAACGAGCGAGTCAATCGTACGAAAAGTGAAAATTGTGGACAACTTCGCTATAGGATCTAGTCTCCACTCATGTTTTGAGAGAAAATAGTTTTATTAAAAAGTGAGAGAAAGCATTTGAAAACATTTGAGAATGAGATTGTTATACACTAGCAAGCAAGTAAGGGACAACAACGACTTAGATAACATATAACTTCGGGTATGAAAAATTGACAACTAGTCGCATCCCCCTATAGTACATTCTGAGATTTTTCACTATGACAGGCATGAACATGAAAAAGTCGAAGAGTCATACACTTACAAAATGACATGAAAAAGGAAACAAGTAACAAAACTAATTACATGATATTGACATAGGGTGGTTGAGGATGGTTTGGACATGCAACCATAGGCAAACATCGCCCTGAACAAGCATGCCCAAGACATTCTCCCCCACTTAAACTGTTGACAACCCTGTCAACTGGTGAAGCTTGAACTCTTCAATCTTCTGTGTCTAGGCTTACAAGTCTCCAACTCGCTCCCAACTTGTTTCTTCCATAGGGAGGTTCTTCCATTTGACGAGGAATTCTTAAACCACCTGTACAGGTCTTCTAGCTTTCCTGACTCTCTTGGTCAGGATCTCTTCAACTTCTTTGATGTCTTTCTGCTTTAAGTCGATGCCTGGTCTGATGATGGTGTTGCGACGGTCATCATCTGGGTCGAGGTAATAGGGTTTTAAGTTACTAACATGAATTAATGGGTGAATTTTTATCCATGTGGGCAATGCCACCCCATATGAAGTAGCCCCAATTTTCTTGAGGCTTTCAACTAGTCATTCATACTTTCTGATGAGTCGTTGATCTTTACGACTACAAAATCGGATTTGTTCTGGTCAACTTGATAAGGACTTGGTCTACAGCTCGAAACTCGAGAGGGCAACGTTTCCTGTCTACTCACTTTTTCATATGCTTAGAAGCTTTCTCTAGATAAGTGCGGGCTATGTATGTTGTCTATCTCCATTCTTTTGTAAAATTGTGGGCTTGTGGATTCTTTTCTGCATATGGATGGTCAATGATATGAGGCAGGGATGGTTGTCTTCTGCTTATGATCTCGAAGGGGCTCTTTTCGATGGAAGAACTGGTATGACAATTAAAACAAAATTGGGCTACATTAAGCAACTGAACCCAATTTTTCTGTCGAGCGTCAACAAAGTGGAGCAAGTATTCTTCGAGTAAGCAGTTAAATCTTTCAGTTTGACCATCGGTTTGTGGGTGGTAGCTTGAGGACGTATTAAGACTCGTCCTCAAGAAAGCAAATAACTCTGTCCATAATGTATTGATGAATTGACCATCTTTGTCACTCATGATGCTTGCCGGGATACCCTATAGTTTCACAATCTGTTTGAAGAACAGTTGGGCTGTCAGCTCAGCTAAACATTGCTTGGGTGTGGGTATGAAGGTGGCATACTTTGAAATTGATCGATGATGACCAAGATGGCCTCGTGTTCCCCTCCCTTCGGGAGGTGTGTGATGTAGTCCATGGACACACTTTTCTAAGGTCTTGTGGGTATAGGTAAAGGTTCAAGGAGCTTTGACACCTTTGTTTTTTCAACTTTATCTTGTTGGCAAATGAGGCACGTCTTGGTATACTACATAACATCGTCTTGCATACTCGACCAAAAGTTGCCCTTCTTTACTAGGGCGTAAGTCCGTTGCCACCCTGGTTGTCTTGCTCATAAGGTATCATGACATGCGTGTAGTAATTTCCTTCTCATGTCTTATGCTCTCGAAACATATCCATTTTCTTTTGTCAACAACAGGTCTCTTTCGACCCAAAACTGTCTAGTCTTCCCTGCTTTGGCTAATTCAACCACAACTTTTGCCGAAGGGTCTTTCTGTAAATGTTCTTTAATGATGTCACTTTGGCTAATTCAACCACAACTTTGGTTGCTTGATTAGTCTTCCCTGTTTTATGCTCGAATTTAAAATCAAACTTCGCTAAGGAGTCCTACCATCGAGCTTGTTTTGATGTTAACATGGGTTGGTTGAAAAAATGGCAGATGGCATTATTATATGTCTTCACAACAAAACGTGATCCCAACAAATACTACCTCCAGACTCTGAGACAATGGACGACAACTAACATTTCCTTTTTGGATATAGTGTATCTCCTTTCTGTGTCGTTCTACTTTCGACTCTCATAGGCGATCGGGTGGCCCTCCTGAATGAGGACCCCCCCCAAGGGCAAATCAGAGGCATCTGTCTCTACCTCAAATGGTTTCATAACATTGACCAATCCAAGGACAAGACCCTTCATCATGGTTGCTTTCAAATCTTCGAAGGCACCTTAGCATTCGGTTGTCCATAGCCATGGGTCATCTTTCTTCAACAACTCTGTCAGTGGGGTGGCTCGTTTCAAAAATAATAGTTAGTCAGTCATAAGAAGAACCGCAATTCTATCACAAACGAGGGAACTTTTCACTCTCGAATCGTCTTCACTTTTTCGCTATCCATACTGATCAGTCCGCATTTAATAACATGCACGAGGAAATTGATGCACTGTTGAGCAAATGCGCGCTTCTCTTTCTTCACATATAACTGGTTCTGTCTCACTTTTCGAAGACTAGACGTAAGTGTACTCGATGTTCTTCCATAGTGGCGTTGTAAACAACTATATCATCGAGGTAGACAATGACAAACTGATCCAGATACTCATGAAAAACTTGATTCATCAAGGTGCAAAATGTGGCTGGGGCATTTGTCAGGTCGAACGACATTACCAGGAATTCAAAAGCCCCATATCTCGTCACGCAAGTAGTTTTGGGCTCATCGCCCTCAACAATGCGTACTTGGTAATAGTCTGATCGCAGATCTAACTTTGTGAAATATTTGGCCCCATGTAACTGGTCGAACAGTTTAGATATTATCGGGAATGGATACTTGTTGAGTACTGTCACTTTGTTTAGTGCCCTGTAGTCGATACATAACCGTAAAGTTCCATCTTTATTCTTTTGGAATAACACGGGGCTCCATAAGGTGCCTTTGCAGGACAAATGAACCCTTCACTTAGAAGTTCGTCTAATTATTTTGAGTTCAGCCAACTCAGGTGGTGCCACTCAGTACGCATTTTTTGCTTGGGGTTTAACCCTTGGCAGTAACTCAATTTCATGATCGATCCCTCGACGTGGAAGTAAGGTCTTTGATAGGTTGTTGGACATTATGTCTACATACTCGTGCAAGACTTTTTGGACTTCCATTAGGATAGGTTCTATATTGGTGATATCATCGACCATTGGTATGGCCATGAATGTGGGTTCCTCTAGAATGAGTCCCCTCTTTAACTGCAAGGCTGAAATCATTCTCACGCCATTAGGTTGCTTGATGTTCGCCGAGATCACTATGGGATTACTATCAATAACAACTAGGCACTTGCTAGTGGCATTGGGATGACTTTATGTTCTAGAAGGAATTCCATCCCCAGTACCACGTTGAAGCCATCCATACAAACAACTACAAGGTCCATCTCTCTCGACCATGTTCCCAATTTCAAAGAGACCCTTTTGGAGACTCCTACGATGGGTAGGGCCTCTGAATTAACTGCTTTCATCTTTCTAGTATCTCTTTCTATCTTTAACCCCAGTCTATATGCTTATTGGTCGGATACAAAATTGTGAGTCACGCTAGAGTCAACCAAAGTACTCTTTGCCTGGCGAGAGTTAAGTATAGCATCAACCAACATCAATCCCTTCTCAGACACTTCTTTTGGCTCAACTTTCTTTTGTATAGCAGACAAAATTTTCAGCCCTCCCATCATGGGGTTGTCATTGATAGTGGAAAAAACAATGTTATTTCTTAGCTTAGTTTTATGCTAGTTTTGCTATGATTATGTGTGCTTTCATATGTTTTTATGTATATTTCTCATAAACCGAGCATTTGGAGCAAAACTGGAGAATTGTCAGATATTCGGACAAATTTGAGCAACTTAAGGCTATATTTGAGGATTCAAGTGTTGAAGAGGAAGGACATGGCAATTGGACCTGAGTGTATAGCATTGCAACGCCATTTGAGAAGCCTGTTAACCTTGAAATCTCGAGGGCACTGATAGTGCACGAAAGAGTGCTATTTCTTGGACTTAGATTAATGCTAGTTTATGGTTTTAAATTATGCTATTGATGCTTTTGGTATATATTTTGTAGATTTTAAGCTAATAGAGCAAAATCGAGCAAAAAGGAAGGTGTTAGGATGAAAAAAAAAAGTAATTTGACTTCAATTAGAGTTAGCAAGTGAAGAAGAGAAGAGAAGTGAGGCAGAAAACCCGAGGCCAAAGCGTCGCGGAGAGCATTGAGACGCCATATGTGCAGCCTCACAAGTTAGAATTTTTGCACGCATAGCGTCGAGACGCTGCTTTATGGCATTGAGACGTTATAAACACGAGAGCCAAGCGCTTTTCGTCTGTAGCGTTGAGACGTTGCGTGTAGCATCTCAACGCTACCCCGATTTTTCTTCTTTGCAGTGCGAACTAGGGTACAACGTCTCGACGTTGTCCCGATTATTATAAAAAGATCCTTTTGGCTGCGGATTAAGGGAGGCATTTTGGAGAGAATTTACCCTAGTTTCGATTCACAACAACTATTTTGGACTTAGAGGGTACTTTTGAGAGCAAAGAAGGGATTCTAAGCTTGAGATTGCGGGACATCACGACGGGGACGAGTATTGGCACACGTCCAAGAGTTTCTCTCTCTTTTGTTCATACTTTGTTGATGTTTTTAGACTAGTCCTTAGAGTTTAGATTTTATTATAGCGAACTTTGCGTAGTTGAACTCTTGGAACTTGTAATTATTGAGGCTTTGCTTAAATTTTGACTTATAGTACATTGCAATATTATTCATGTTTCCATGTTTGAGCTTGTGGCCAAAGTTTAGTTATCTTTAATTTGAATTTTTGCTAGGGAAATTAGAGCTTGAATTTTATTGAGGATGCATGACTTGTTGGGATTTATGCCCTAAAGCCTCGTAATTAATAAT
Source organism: Trichosanthes truncata (assembly GCA_033996785.1). Lineage (NCBI taxonomy): Eukaryota > Viridiplantae > Streptophyta > Magnoliopsida > Cucurbitales > Cucurbitaceae > Trichosanthes > Trichosanthes truncata. Next base: position 24,826,821 of record MU867261.1, read on the forward strand.
ATATTTAATAATTAATAATTATTTTAATTATTTTATTTTCAATATAATATTATACATTATATGAAAAATCCAAGGTTATTATTGTAATCTTGAACAGTATGTGGTTGACATACGAGAGGATCATGTTCAAGAAATAACCTAAAGGGTCATAGTATATGGATAATGTTGGGTGTCTTATCCTGGTAACACTATTGATACGACCCACTTTGTAATAGTTACAAATGATTTGATCCAAATCATTCATGTGGAGACATGCGAGTGGGGGTATCTTATACAATGAGTTTGTATAAGACTGGACCACGAAATATTTAATCTCTCTTTATAAATCTGTTAATTGAGAAGATTAATATTTTATCAAGATGATCATATGCGACTCGATCTTAATCCTGAGTGAGTTATGAACTCTTGCCCGTGAGGGCTTGTTCTTTGATTTGCATGGGTGAAAGTGGCTTTTATAGCCGATTCAATATGCTTACCATTTTGGGGACTTGACCAAATAGGGAGCTGGGAACATAATCTCATAAGATGGAATTCACTCTTTCCCATATAGGGTAAGTAGATGAGTAATTCCCTTAAGTGCTGATTTCGGGACTGAACAATGGGGCCCCGCCTTCTCATTGGCCTGAGAGGGACTTAGTTTATAATTAGATTATAAACAGATTGTTCATTAGAGGATCAATGGTACTTAAGGTGCAAGATGTAATTATAGGGGTAAAATGGACTTTTAACCCAGCTGAAATTACGCAAACAACTCGTGAAGGATCGACTTGCATGTAATGATTATATCTATGGGCACAATTTGTCATACAGTGCGTAAGAGTGCAACTCTAGGTCTATAGTGGTGTGACCTATAGTTAATGAATGAAAATTAATTAATTAAAGAGTTTAATTAATTAACTTTGTATCATTGGAGCTTATAATTTGTAGGTCCATAAGGTCCCCTTGCTAGCTCATAGTAACACTAAAAGATCAATTTAGTTGAAAGAAAATTTTGAAATGTTCCAATTAATATTAATATGAAGTGTTCAAATTAATATTTAATATAAAAGAGGAAAATATATTTATTGTATTTGATACATTAAATATTAAAATTTGAAATGTTCGAATTTAATATTTAATTTGAAGTGTTCAAATTAATATTTAATATATTAGATATATTAAATAAAAGATATTTATAGAATTTGAATAAGATTCAAATAAATACAAGATATATTTTAATATATTAGATATTAAAATATAATATTTTAATTATGGCAAAGATTTTCCCTTGGTCACTATAAATAGGACCCTTGGGTTGAGTCATTCTACACAACACACATCTCCTCAATAGAGAGAATTAGAGAATTCTCTCTAGACCTCTTCCTCTCCAATCCCTTGGGGATTTTCTTTCAAGAGGCTCCCACAAGCCTTGGTCATGTGTTCGAGTCATAGCCAGAAAGACTTTGTGGAAGAGATAAAGATCCGCCAGAATACTCTCCATAATATTATTTTCAAGGTATTTATTGCTTAACCCTTGTATATTAGTTTAATTCTAAATAAATCAAAGACGATTCATATGCTTCCGCTGTGGGTTTAATTCGATTATTTCCTTCATGACTAATAGTTTATTATTGCATGGGAATCAATTATTTATTATTAGAAGCTATAAAAGATTCACTTTGTTGGCATGCTTAATTGAAGATTTAGACTGGAAGGTAGACTCAATTTGGCATGATTCTAGTTGGGCTTGGAAAAGTCATTTAATCAATTTAGTGATCTTCTTGGCTTATGATTGTTGCATGTATTTATGTTTCTTAAATTAAACCAAGTGATGCTTCATGGCTAAAATATTACTCGTATGGATTTTCTCTAAAATTGTCTCCAATCTTATAAATATATATATTTTTTGTTGTAATTTGACTTTATCTCAAGTTTCAGTCCTCTAGATAAAATTGAGCACTAGTAGTTATAGTACTTAATTAAATTAAGAAAGTCAGTCACTGTGATCGATCCTAGCCACTATCATTGCAAAATCTTAGAGGTCTAGGTATAAATGTATTTGATAGAGCATTCGACAAGCTCTTTTATCAGGCACAATGTTGCAACGCTAGCGAAGAAGATTTTTTCCTCTTTGCAAAATGCTAAGGACAACGTTGCAACACTGTCTTAACTCTATTTAAGGAACTTTTTCATTCGAGCAAAGTGAGCCGTTTTGAGAGACCAAAAATCCTAAAATTGATTCAAGCACTGTTTAAGGACATATAGAAGACCTTTGGAGAGCCAAGTAGTTGACTCAAAGATCGAGATCGTGGACATCAAGTCGGAGACGAGTGTTGGCATGCAATCTAAGTTTATTCTTTATTTCTTTTTCTTTTCTCTTGAATTTAGGAGTTTTGTGGGCTGTACTTATGTTGTAAATCTCTGTTTAGACCTTTGCTTGGTTGTAGTTGTTGAACATTTGGTTGATTTTTAGTTTAATTTATATATTGACGTCGTTTATGCATCTCTTTATATTGTCTTAACCTTTGGCCATGGTTTTTCATGTTTAACTAAATTTAGCTTGAGAGAGTAAGTTAGTTGTAGAACACTAGATGCATGACTAGATTTATTCTATTACATGGGAGTGAGTAGATTAATTCTAGAAGTCTTAAGAGAATTGCCTAATGCCCTATTTAGTAATAGAAATAGACCAAGAGGTTGATTTATTGCTAGGCATGAGTTCAATTGAGCTCGAGAGAGGATATTGATAACTTAGTAATTATTGGTTTAAGATTGTTTGTATAAAATAAAGTTATTAATCAATTCAGGTTGGGCTTAAGGTAATCAACCATGCATGTTTCTCAAAATTGGACTCCAAAACATGTACATATTAGTTTAGATTTTATTTCTCCTTGATACCAAAATTATATTTCTCTAAATAAATTTGGGCATAATTAACTATGATACTTAATTAAATCTAAGAACCTCAATCCCTATGGATGACCCTTGCTATTATTATTGCAAAATATTTAGAGGTTTGGTTTATAAATTAATCTGATAAGAGCCTTCGACAAGATCTCCTTTATCAGTCATCACCTTCTTCCTTTTTAGCCACAGTTTCAGGCTCATGATTATTACTGATTTTAATTGAGCCTTGAAGTGCAGTGAGGGTGGCTCGATGTGAGTAGTTTATGGGCACCTTTGCATAAAAGGCACTGCAAGGGCCCTTGTGGATAGGTCTTCGGTGGATAAGGTCCTCCAAGTGGTCTATTTATACCCTCATTTCGCTGACTCGTAGGCCTGAAAGATTTGTTCCCGCATTGTGAGGTGGGATATATTTCTTTGGGAGCTTAACTTGCCATCATAGTCTAAGAGTCTCTATGCTGCTGCTAAGGCATAAACAAGATCTTGAACCTTTTGCTCATATAATTTTGTTCTGGCCCATGGTTGTAATCTCTCCACGAAATAGAATATTTTGTCCTTCTCAGACATATCTCAGATATCCAACATCACTGCCGAGAATTGTTTGACATAGTCCCTTATGCCTCCGGTGTGCCTTAGTTCATGTAGTTTTCGCTTTGCTATGAATTCAACATTTTCAGGAAAGAACTGAGTCCTCAACTATTTCTTGAGGTCTTTCTAGGATTCAATGGTGCATAGACCATTTTGAATGACGTTAAATTTCGAGCACCACCACAACTTTGCATCATGTGTGAGGTGCATAAAGGCTAAGGTAACTTTCATCTCCTCTAAGGTTGTACCCGTAGCCTTGAAGTACTGTTCAACATTAAAAACAAAATTCTCAAGCTCGTTAGCATCACGGTTCCCTTTGAATGCCTTGGGTTTCGAGATCTTCAATTTATTAAACCCGATGTGCATTTGACCCGGGGTCTAGTTCTCTACTGTCCGCATGGTCAAATTCACTCGAGTACTCAATTTAGCCATCTCAACCCTAATCGCTTTTACAACCATTCTCACGTCTTTTGTGAGATCATTGACCAACTTTAACACAATATTTTGTGAATTATCTAGCTCTTTGACATGTTCCTCCATTTGTGCAACAGAGTGGGTGGAGCTATCCCCACGTTCAAAGTTGTTAGGTCGTCCAACTCTATCTTCCACGGTCTCGACCCTCAACGTTAATTCTTGTATTGGTAGTCCATCAACTTGAGCATTTAAGGCTGTAATCTAGCCCATTTTCCCTATGATCTCCTTCATTTGATCTTCAAGGAATTGTACCGTGTTGGGTGCTTCCCTCAGGTATAGCAACTGCTCTTCGAAATTCAACTAGTCAGTCGACCTGCTACTTGCCTAATTGTTTTGTCGCCGACATGACCACAACTTCTCAAATTCGAGGAGCCAACTAGGCTCTGATACCACTTGTCACAATCGTACTCTTTCACAATGGGACAAACTATTGTGTGACACTTGCTCTAACCCGACGAGCAAGTCAGCCTACGAAAAATTAAATTTGCGGACAACTTTGCTATATGGTAGCCTCCACTCACGTTTTGAGAGAAAATGGTTTTATTAAAAAGTAAGAGAGAAGGAATTTGAAAACATTTGAGAAAGAGATTGTTATATATTAGCAAGCAAGTAAGGGACAACAACGACTTAGATAGCATATAACTTCGGGTAGGAAGAATTGACAACAGTCGCATCCCCCTATAGTACATTTTGAGATATTTCACTATGACAGGCATGAACATGAAAAAGTCGAAGAGTCATACACTTACAAAATGACATGAAAAAGGAAACAAGTAACAAAACTAATTACATGATATTGACATAGGGTGGTTGAGGATGGTTTGGACATGCAACCATAGGGAAACATCGCCTTGGACAAGCATGCCCAAGACACCTAGCTGACCAACGAGCCAAAGAACTAATTTGTTAATAGTGGGAACACAAATATATAAAAACCAAAGAAGAAATGAAACAGAGTGATAGTTTCTCAAATTCTACCTCAATTTTAGAAATGTTTTTCAAATTTTGAAAACAAGAAACGAGATGCATTATCAAACAAGTCTGTTTCTTAAAAAGTGGGAAACGGAAACAAAAAACAGGAAACAGGAACGTTATCAAACAGACATCAAATTTAGCCTCAATTTTAGAAACTTTTTTCAAATTTTGGAAACAAGAAACGGGATGGATTATCATACAAGTCTGTTTCTTAAAAAAAGGGAAATAGAAACAGGAAATAAGAACGTTATCAAACAGGCCCCAAGTTATTCATAGTTTCCATATCTAATTTAAAAAAACATGTTTATGAAACCAACAAAAAAAATTTTTCGAGTTCAACAACATTTAGGAGTAGGGGGATTCGAACTTCTAATCTCTTGGTCGAGGGTACATGTTAATTATTGTTGAGCTATGCTCACTTTGAAGAAACCAACAAAACTGTTGAAGTATCAATTTATTGAAATGTTTATAAAAATAGCAATAGAATGTCAATGTCGATTCATATATATGAAAAAATTTATAGAAATTAATAAATTTGTAAAAAACATTTAAATTAATAAATTAACATTGTTATATATATATATATATATATATATATATATATAGATAGATAGATAGATAGATAGATAGATAGATAGATAGATAGATAGATAGATAGATAGATATCAAAAGATCAAAAGAAGCATTGTTATAATTTCAACAAAAAAAAAAAAAAAAAGAAATAAACCATTCGACCTTTTATCCACTAAATTATCTTCAAATTAACATACTAAAAATATAAGAAATCCATGTGACATATGTCAAAAGATCAAAAGAAACATTGTTATAATTTCAACAAAAAAGAAAAAGAAAAAGAAAAAGAAATAAACCATTCGACCTTTTATCCACTAAATTATCTTCAAATTAACATACTAAAAATATAAGAAATCCATGTGACATATGAAAATGTAGATAGAGAACTAAAAAGAAAAGGCAAAAATCAATTTATACCTCTTAATTTTGGGGGTTGTATGAATAAAAACCCTAAACTAATAATTGTATCAATTTAAATCCCAAACTTTCATAAGTATATCAATTTACACTTTCTGTCAGATTTTGTTTGAAAAATATTAGAATTGATACACTTATGAAAGTTCAGGGTTTAAATTGATACAATTATTAGTTTAGAATTTTTCTTGATACAACCTCAAAAGTTTAAGGGTATAAATTGATTTTTGTAAAAAAAAAAAAAAGAAAAAGAAATAGATGGAACCTAAAAACTGTTTGGTAGGCAATCTAAAAACAAAAATTTGAAAACAAGGGATTCAATGAAAACAAAGTTGTATTTCATGTTTTCAGATATGTGTTTGGTAGCAGATTTAGAAATTGTTCCAATTTAAACAATTGTTCAAAATGTGTCATAAAATATATTTATAGACCATGAAAATAGTCGTAGTTTTAAAACTAAATATTAGATTAAATATAAACCATTATTAATTAATTTATGAACATGTTTTTTGTTTTAAATTTTGTATAATTGTTATTTTGCAATATCATATAATTTATAATATATTATATTATACATATTTTAATTTAACAAAAATAAATTGAGTTTATAATGTGAAATAAATACTAAATTTATTAAAGTTTTTGTTTTTATTTTTTTAATATAATTTTACATTTTAAAATTTCAAATTCAAAATCTTGATACAATCAAAACATAAAAATGTTGTTTTCAGAATTTTCACTATTTGAATACAAAATCTAAAAATAATTTTTGAAAACACACATGCCAAACATATATTAACTCTGTGAATTCGAAAACATAAAACAAAATCCTACAAAACAGGTCATTAACATCCATTAACATACGGAACTAAATGGAACTCAAAAAAAATAAAAAACACACACACAGATGGAAGGAATGAACTGCCAAACTGTGGATGCTATGCACGGTTAGTTTGTTCGATCGGACGGCCAGGAGAACGTAAGCGAGTAAGGACCTACGTTTGATGATTAAACCTCACCTGTATCCAAACCCATCCTCCTCTTCTATCTAGGGTTTTCGCTCACTGAACTTTCGCCAACAATTTTCCCTTCTTTCTACCAACACCAACTCGCTATCTAACTTCATTTTCGATTCGCTTCCTGGCCCGTCTCAAACAATCCAACCTTCTCTACTTTCAGATTTTCGCTTTTGTAAGTTTCCTTGTCTCTTTCTTCTTCTCTGCTTCCTCTGCCTGAAGTTTTTCGCGAGATTTTTTTGCAATTTCTCAGTTTCATTTTCATTTCTGTAATTTCTTGTTTGGCATTTGAATCTTTTGTGTGTGGGGTGCGGGAGTGGGATTTTATCTATATGGGGAAATCTGGGACTCGAAAGAAGAAGGGTGGCTCCAATCATGCTTCCTCGGCTGTTAATTCGACTCCCAATGCTAATGGGGGTGTTGATTTGGATTCTTCCATCTTTTTGAAAAGAGCCCATGAGTTGAAAGAAGAGGGGAATAAAAGATTTCAGAATAAGGATTACGTTGGTGCTCTTGAGCAGTATGAAAGTGCACTTCGTCTTACCCCCAAAACCCACCCTGATCGAGCTGTCTTTCATAGCAATAGAGCCGCTTGTTTGATGCAAATGAAGCCAATTGATTATGATACTGTTATTGCTGAGTGTACCATGGCCCTCCAGGTCCAGCCTCAATTTGTTCGTGCTCTCCTTCGGAGGGCTCGTGCCTTTGAGGCCATTGGGAAGTATGAAATGGCAATGCAAGACGTGCAGGTCTTGTTGGTCGCCGATCCTAACCATCGAGATGCTCTTGACATTGCCCAGCGGTTGAGGGCTGCTGTGGGACCTCGCCAGGAGGCTCAACAGGACCTTCAGAGCCGCCCGTCGCCTGCTGCTCTAGGTGCCTCGGCTGTTGGTGCTCCCATTGCAGGCTTAGGTCCATGTTTGCCTGCCCGACCAGTTCAGAAGAAGGTGGCAGCCTCCATTGGGGGTGCTACTGTACTGCTAAATAGTAAACTGGAGAAGCATCAAGGGGTTCTACCTACTGAAAATGGCCCACCTGAACCCAAATTGCAATTTCCCAAAGTAGTCTTGAAGCCTTCAAGTGGACCTTCAAAGGCTCCTAGTGTAAGTGAAGATAAACTGAAGGAAGGTTCATTTTCTTCGTTGTTGTCACATACTCAAAGTCAACACCAAGAACCTAAGGTTCAGTTGAGGCCTTTGAAACTTGTCTATGACCATGATATTAGGCTTGCTATGATGCCGGTGAATTGCAGGTTCAAAGTCCTTAGAGAGGTTGTGAGCAAACGCTTTCCCTCATCAAAATCTGTTTTGATCAAGTATAAGGATGCAGATGGTGATCTGGTGACAATAACCTGTACAAGTGAACTTAGACTGGCGGAGCTTTGTGCTGATAGCTTTGTTCCAAAGGACCCTGAAGTAGATAAACCTGCTTCAATTGGAATGCTTAGATTGCATGTTGTAGAGGTGAGTCCTGAGCAAGAGCCACCTTTGTTGGAAGAAGAGGACGAGAAACCTGTCGAGAGTGAAGAATTCAAGGGAGATGACAGTGGGCATGTTTCACCTCTTGGGGAGTCTGTGGCAGAAGCTACTGATTCTGAAAATGATAAGATAGAGAAGGAAGTTCCGAAGGAGAAACCAGGAGCTTCAGAAGATCCCGAGTGCAAGGAAGTTGAGATGGACGATTGGTTATTTGAATTTGCTCAACTTTTCCGAACCCATGTTGGTATCGATCCAGATGCTCATATAGATTTGCATGAGCTTGGAATGGAGCTCTGCTCCGAGGCTCTTGAGGAGACGGTAACTAGTGAAGAAGCTCAGAATCTTTTTAACAAGGCAGCATCAAAATTCCAGGAGGTTGCTGCTTTAGCTTTCTTCAACTGGGGTAATGTTCATATGTGTGCTGCAAGGAAACGCATTCCTCTAGATGAGTCATCTGGAAAGGATATTGTGGCGGAGCAGCTTCAAACTGCTTATGAATGGGTGAAGGAGAAGTACACCCTAGCAAGAGAGAAATATGAAGAGGCTCTTTTGATCAAGCCTGACTTTTATGAAGGTCTATTGGCCCTTGGCCAACAGCAGTTTGAAATGGCTAAACTTCATTGGTCTTTTGCACTAGCTAAGAAAATAGATCTCTCAAGTTGGGATTTTACAGAAACACTCGAGCTTTTTGACAGTGCAGAGGAGAAAATGAAAGTAGCGACTGAGATGTGGGAAAAATTGGAGGAGCAGAGGGCAAATGAGTTAAAAGATCCAACTGCAAGAAAGAGGGAAGAATCACTGAAGCGACGAAAGAAACAGGCAGGCAGTGCAGACAGCGAAATGCAGGGAATAGGTGGTCAGCTTGAGGTTTCTGCGAATGAAGCTGCAGAGCAAGCAGCACTGATGAAGTCTCAGATCCATCTATTCTGGGGCAACATGCTCTTTGAGAGGTCCCAAGTTGAATGTAAAATAGGGACAGGAGATTGGAAGAAGAACCTCGATGCTGCTGTAGAGCGCTTCCGACTTGCTGGAGCTTCTGAGGCTGACATTTCAGTTGTTTTGAAGAATCATTGTTCTAATGAAAACACTGTGGAAGGCGATGATAAGAAGAGTCTAAACGTAAATGGCAACGTGAATCGAGAAAAGAAAGATATCATCAAGGAGGTCGATCAAGCAGCATCTGGGTAGCTGACAGAAATGATGTTACCATCACATTATATGACCAGTGTTTGAACTCACCCAAAACCGATTGCGAAAATTCATTACAACGAACCAAAGAAAAGAAATCACATTGTTTCAGCCAGGCATTAGGATGACTCCTTTTGACCGAAGCAGTGGATGCCCGACACATTTAGCAGCCGTGTAGGTTTCATTGGGGCAGGTTATGAATTCTGAGTGGTAACTCTCTCTTCATCATTTCACAAGTAATCAAATAATTAGTCTGCCAGATTGATGATTTTTATCTTGAAGAAACGAACTGATTCTGGTTTTGCCTCATTCATAACTTTTTTCCATATTGTGGTCAGATTTTGTTGCATATATTTATATTTTCCCCCATATTCTTAATGAGCATGTCATGTAATATCATAACAGTTGTGGCTGGAAGGAACTGAAAGGAGGCTGGTTTTGGTTAGTTTATGAAGCTTTTCATAGCAGACAATATGTAAAAGCTTCTCTAGTTTTCTTGCATCACAACACTTTTGAAAGTATGATTCAATTGCTGTTGTTTTAATGGCTAATTGACATGAAATGAAGGAATGTACTATACCCTTCACATTTAGTAATTTCTTTTATTATTTTTTTATTTTATTTTTTAATGAGAAACCAGCTTTCATTTGAGAGAATGAAATAAAACAAACAAGGGGCATACAAAAAAAAGCCCACCAAGTGAGAAGCTTCACCCTAACTATACAAAAAAAGGCTTTCAGTTCAAAACACCTAATGAATAATTACGAAAGTCTTTGAAAACTGTGGATCTAAGGAGAGGCATCAAGCCTAACACAGGACCACACCTCCCAAGATCTCTCACAAAATGAAATGCCTCGAAGAACAGCAAAAAGGCCAGGCTGCCATAAAAACCGCTCTTGTCTAGGAAAGGTGGATGAAGAAATTGAAATTTCCTTGGAACTGCCCGCAGATTCTTGATAAATGGATTTTTATAGTGAAGAATACTATTAATTAATTAACTTTTTTTCTTGGAAAAGTAGTTTTTAGATTTGAAATGTCAGCTTTTCTCTTATCTACAAACAAAAAAAATGTAGAATTGTAAGTAATAGAAAGAAAGAAATAGGGAAAATTTCCTATATTTAACTAGAGTTAATTTGAATTTCATCAAAATAATGTCTTAAAATTAAGAAATTTTCAAAACTAAATTATAAAATTATCTATCAACCAACCAATAAGATAAAATCTAATTTTAAGGCAAAATCTAATCAGTAGAATAATTAATATTAATTTATAAAAATGTGAAATTCAACTATAAAATTATTTGAACATGGTGGGAGAATTGGAAAAATGGTTGGAAATGACCTTAATACAATTAACTCATTTTAACTTAATCCAATTTCTCAAATTATACTTCAACAATAATTTCAAAACGCGCCAAATAACGTAACTGACTCCAAAATACTTATTTGAGAATTATTCACACCAAATTCCAAAATTAGAATAATTAAATACTGGAAATATTTGGGCGTTACAATATGGATAAGGTTGGGTGTTTTATCTTCCTAACCTATTTATACGACCTACTTTATAATAGTTATAACTAATTTAATCCAAATTGTTCATGTGGCGATATGTGAGTGAGGATATGACATACAATGAATTTGTATAAGACTAGATCACAAAATATTTAATCTCTCTTTGTAAATCCGTTAATTAAGAAGAAGATTAATATTTCACAGGATGATCATATGCGACTTAATCTTAATCTTGAGTGAGTTATGAACTTTTGCCTATGAAGGCTTGTCCTTTGATTTGCATGTGTGAGAATGACTTTTATAGCCGATTCAAAGCCTACAATTTTGGAAACTTGACGAAATAGAAAGTTGGGATCCTAAGTTTCACAAGATGAAATTCACTCATTCTCATATGGGGAAAGTAGATGAGTAGTTCCTTTACGTGTTGATTTCAAGACTTGAATAATGGGGCCTTACCCTTTCATTAGCCTGAGAGGGACTTAGTTTATAATTGGATTATAAATATATTGTTCATTACATGATCAATGGTACTTAAGGTATAAGATATAATTACAGAGGTAAAACAGACTTTTGACCCAACTGTAATTATGAACCTCGTAAATGATCGACTTTCATGTAATGGTTATATCCATGGACACAACTTGTACTACAATGCATAAGAGTGCAACTCTAGGTCTATAGTGGAGTGACCTAGAGTTAATGAATGAAAATTGATTAATTAAAGAGTGTAATTAATTAAATTTGTATCATTAGAGCTTATAATATGTAGGTTCATACGATCTCTTTGCTAGCTCATAGTAACACTAAAATGATCGATTGAGTTGAAAGAAAATTTTGAAATGTTCAAATTAATATTTAATATATTAAATATATTAAATTTACAAGAGAATGATATATTAAATTTGAATAAGGTTCAAATGAATAATATATGTTGTAGGAGATATTTGAATGAGATTCGAATATATTAAATATATAATATATTAGATATTATAATTTGAATTTGGCAAATATCTTATCCGAAGTTCCTATATAAATATGACACTTAGGTTGAGCCAAAGCCCAAATTCTTCCCATAGAAAGAAAACTCTCTAGAATTTTCTTTCCAATTCTTTGTCGTTATTTCTTTCAAGAGGTTCCCACAAGCCTTGACTCTATGTTCGAGTCAGAGCTAGGAAGACTTTGTGGAATCCTTGAACTCTTACAAAAAATTCTCCATTGTTTTTCAAGGTATTTATTGCTTAACTTGTATTTTAGTTAATTCTAAATATAATAAAAGACGATCCCAAAAATTATTTCCTAAATTGTTTATAAATAATAGACTTCTATTGTAAATTGTTCATTCTCATCACTTTATACATTCCTTCTTTGCGTGTCATCCAAATTTCGCACAAAAGAAACAACCTTTATTTTCTGGTTGTTGATGTTGTTTCTTGAGCTGGATTAACAACATTAGATTTCCCCAAACTTTGAATTTATGATCTAATGCTTTGAGTTATCACATAGTAACATAAATCAATAAAGGAGGCATTGTGCAACATAAAATTAGAAACAATAATGGTGCATGCCATTGAAGGCCCAAAAAAGAAAAAACTATCATTCCAATTTTCTTTAGAAAGCATTTTCTAAGGCAACAAGTCTATGAAATTAAAGAATAACACATTGTTCACCGTTTAATAAGATTTAATTGTAATAACAATTAATAAAACATAGCCATAGCCATAGCCATGGTGTGCCTTGATGACATAGCCATGGTGATATGTGGTTGAGCTTATCAAACAAGGAGTGTGCTCCGATGAAAAGTTAGCTGATAATTCTTAGAATAAGTGTAACGACCCTAACTCATACGACTCTCTAATGCGAAAGCATGACCGAGTTACCTCACTCATGCCCGAAATTTCGGCAGCATGATGACGTAACTAGGAGGAAACCAAAATTTTACAAAGACCTGCGAAGAGAAGAAACTCTTCTATACCTCAAGTAAACCATTCAGCATCTAACAAACTATGACAATTATGCTGAGCTTCAATATCAAACACAGAACTCTAGGAAAATCTAGCCAAATACACAATAACTAAAGAATATTTAAACTTTACAAACCAACACACAACAGGGAACAAGGAACCAAAACTAAAGGCTAAAACAGAAGAAAGAAATTTGGTGGAGTCTCCATAATCTCGTCAAGTCATCGCCAGCGTCACCTGCCTCGAGAAAGTTCACAATCTGCAAAGACAAACAAAGTAGCACGAGTGAGTATAAATATACTCAGTAAGTAGCCCACTTAAGGGTCCAAAGTTTAAAGAAGACATTCCAAGAAGAGAACTGCCCTTACTCACGCTTGTGCTCACATTTCAAATACACAGTGAAATGCTCAGTCCAGCCAACTAACAAATCGCACACCCTAACCCGAGTCCATCCCGATAAGGCATTGTCTTGAGCACTACCCACGAGTCATGTAACTTAGGTTGACATTGGCAGTGAGAGAAAACAACTCTCATGCCTACACACAATGGTGAAATCACCCCTACGCTAGCACACAACTTGGTGAAGGGAAGCAACCCTCACCCTCATCACAATGGGGAATCACCCCTTGATAAGCCTTAGAATTAACTCCAAATTGCTTAAAATATCATTGTTTGTCCTAAGACCAATTGAAAATAGTGGAAGATTGCTTGAATTTAAGGAAGAAATGAATGTGATGGCATTTGGAATAGAATTCTAAGTAAATTGATCTTGTTTGCAGAAATTATGGAAATTGCAAAATAATTGCAGAATCTGATTTTGCAATTCTGGGCAGCATGGAATGGCAAGGAAATTATGGAAATTGAAAAGCCCGCGCAAGCGAAGAAACCCATATATGGAAAAATCAATTTCCGCACGAATTGGGGGATTGGAGTGCGATTTTTGGCAAAATTCAACCCTAGGAAGATCTACAAAAGAGGGAGGAAGAAGCTCGATGGACGGATTGGATTTTGGGAGGCGTTTGGAGGATTGAATTTCGTGGTTTTTTTTTGAAGCTCTGTTTTTGTGGAAGTACCGTGTTTCTGTTTTTTAGCCAAGAATTTCAATTTGAGTTTAGTTTCTTCAGTTTTCTACTTGCATTATGGAGAGTTCTTGAAGTACAATCTCTGTTCTCCTTTTGATTTCTTCTTGTATTCATTTTAAGTTGTAATTTCAATTTTAGTTGTTGGGTTTATTTCAAGAACATTACTCTATTTTCTAGACTTCCTTAATTTTCTCTGTTTTACCGAGGATTCAACCTTATGTTCTTAGAATTTCCTTTCTGCAAGATTGTTCAATTTCTGCACTTTTTCAGTTTGTCCAATCCGATTCAAGTAGCACTTGGGTTGTTAAGACTAACCATCTCCTAAAATTGGTGAAGGTTGAGTCGATTAGAATGAAGTAAATGGTTAGCCAAATTTATTGAATGAATTTTGTATTAGTTGATTCTAGCCTCTGTTGTTATTCAAGTTCAATTTCTTTGGAATTGTTGTTTTTATTCAAGTTAAGTTTTTGTAGGAATGTTTAAAGCTCATAAAACTAAACGGCAGAAGGACGAAGACTAAAAATTTATTTAGTTGCCTTTGAGTCTTTGCTGTAATTCCCATTGAAAATCTTTTTTTTTTGTTTGAATTCCTGGTAGTTTTGCCAAGAATAATATTACAAGTTATTGTTTTAATTTTCCAATTTACACATCTTCTAATATGAATTTTTCCTAAAAAATTAGTTGTAATATTTTTATTTTTGATATGAGCTAAAACTTCTTAGGGGGTTCAAGAATGTGAATTCCCTAAGAAGTAATTGTAGCCTAAATTCCAATGAAAACCAAGCCTACATTTCAATTGTTTGCTTGTGTTGATCAAATTTTCGTTGAGATCCTAGATTAATCAACTATGGTACCAACTCAAGCTTAGATCTAATACCGACGAGGTTAGTGATAAGCGGATTTCACATAAGTGATGGAGAAAAGAGCTTAGACATAAGCCAATCCTTACCCTAGATATAGGGATTAAGGACTCCAAGACCCATAAAATTGTTGAGCCAATTGATCTAAGACAGAGGGACTATAGCCATATAAATCTCTCACTTAGCCTCCTAAAAACCTAAATTCAAGATGAATAGGAGATGCAATTTTGGTTTACAATTGAGTGTGGAGTAGGTTGGAATTGCAATTTTGGCTTGCAATTACAACTTAGGGCAATGACATTCTTGAGCCCCATCTTTATCTAAATTCCTTTTGAAATTTTAGTTTACTATCCAATATTACAATTTCTCAATTCTACAATTAGATTCTGCAATTCAATTCTGCAATTGTTGTTATTTCAATTATTGTCATTTTTAGATTCTGCAATTTTTCTTTTTACCAACCCACCAACCCAATATTATTTTTGCAATTTAGTTTACAAAGCTACAATTTTTCTTATACTTTGCTTGACAATATTTTTGTTACTCCGTTCCCTTGGGATTCGATACTTGGTACTCACATACCATTTTAAATTACTTCGATCACGTGCGCTTGCGTGTACACACCGATCACCCTTACATTAGCACACAACTCAACGAAGGGAAGCAACCCTCACCCTCATTATAATGGGGAATCACCCCTACATCAACACACAGCTCGGTGAAGGGAAGCAACCCTCACCCTCATCACAATGGAGAATCACCCCTACATCAGCACACAGCTCGGTGAAGGGAAGCAACCCTCACCCTCATCACATCATATCAACTTAGAATTACAGACTCGTCCAAGATAGACATAAGGTCAGGTGACACTAATCTAACGGGCTTTTGTACTTTCGCAAAGCTTTTGGGACCTCCAGGGTCAACCCACCATACCACATTTATCCATCATGCCTGAATCACAAACACAAACTGGCCCAAAGTTTGCAAGCACATACAATGGGGAATCACCCCCTAATTCGCATAAACAAAGAGAGAAAGCAAATCTCAAGCCTTTCCAACATTTACAACGTCTTACGCCTCATATATATATATATAGGCGCCACAAATCGTAACGGACCAATCCGAAAGGCTACTTACTTTCTAGGCCAGCACTAAAACGACCCACTTCTCTTTCTTTTAAGAAGTTATTCGTAGCATATGACTCAGGCCCACTTCCACAAACAACCACAATTGCATCGTTGTGACCTTACACCAAGGATCATAAACACGAATATCAAGTATGGACTTTTGCCCCGATACCACATTCCTAAATCAGAACTTTGCATAACTATAGCCCATACATGTGCCAGCGGCACATTACCCTCCAATTATTTAAACCAGCAACCAGTCCCCTAAACACACTAGAATTTAGGACGACCACTGGTCACTGTATACCCTTAAGGTGTTCTAATTCAACCACTTAAGTGTTTCAAACATTCTAAACTCTGTCAAATATCTCAACATCACATGTAGACTCTTGCTTAACCACTTATGATCATTCAGGTATTCCAAGGCTTACTTTTATAACCAAACTCTAACGAGTTGCGTACAGTAAACATAACACACGACCCAGACCTTTTGGATATCATACTAGAGTCGATAGTCTTGAGTATTCCAAAATAAATTAAGCCCCTATTACCATTTTAACACGTACTTAAGCAACTTAAACTTAAGAACAACTCAGGATAGTTCAACCAATCACACCATGATCCACGTATTCACAATAGACATGCATATTTAGTCACAAACACCACAAACATGAACCAAACTCATTCAAATCCAACCTTGGCAAACTCTTAATGCGCTACACGTGCTAACTACAATAACTCAATACTTTAAGCATCTATTTCCATTATAACCACTTACTTAGGTCACTTTTAGCTCAAACAACCTCCATACAAAATCTACTAAATAAAACATGCTTCATAAACATGATTTTTTTTTAGACACACTTTTGCAATTTCCAAACTATCAAACATACATCAATTTAAATGGAAACTTAAAGGGGCTTATACCCAAATAACTACTTACAATTTACTCCAAGGTTCAAAACGGCTCGAACTCGAACACTTGATCTAGAATTGTCAAACAACGGCCTACGCATTATAGGTAAAATTTAAAACACTAAAACAGTCCCTAAAACACAACAAAATTCCTAAAACATGTGCCAAATATCTCTAATCTCACACATAGCTTCAAATGAGATGATAACCATAACACCCAAAGAGAACTTACCCCAAAATCGAGACCAAAGCCCACTGGACAGCAGCCCAAATCAACTCGATCTTGCCCAAAACGGCCTTTAAACGCAATGGGTGTCCGGTAATTGAATCCTATAATCAATGGGTAATCTTAAATGACCATTTACTAAATAAGTAAGCCCTTAAAATTCAGTTTAACAACCTTGAACTACTTCGAGTCATTGTTAGAATACTTACCCACGAACCAAAAGCTCGTTAATTTGACTCCAAAGGTCTAAATTTACATATTTAATATCCAAAGGCTATGGGTAATCTAAAATTAGCACAAAAACTATGTGGATATCTCAAATTCACCAACATAGCCAACCATTAATTTGAAATCGAACCTCAAAATGCTTACCCACTCTAAATCAAACTTGCACACAACTTGTATGAACACCTAGCATGCTGAAATTGACCCAAAACAGACTCATCTCCCTTGTTGTTTGTGCAGAACGCGTGAGAGGGAGGGAAGGAGCAGGCGGTTAGGGCTGGGAGCTGGTGGCGGCATGGGCGTCGACTTCATGGGGAACGACTGCGGCGAGGGGAGCTCGGCATGTGGTGGCTTGCGGCGTGCGGATCGGCCTGACGACGCGACTGCAGGGGCTCGCGATTCAGGCAGCACGGCGGGAGAGAGGAAAATCAACAGGAGAGAGAAAGAGAGAGACCGACGGGAGGGAGAGTGAGATCGGGGAGGGGAAGGTGGGTGAGATAAGGAGAAGAATAAGGAAGGTAGGGAGGAGGAAGAAGATAAGAACAAGGAGATGTTTGTCTTAAAAAAAAATTCATTAATTACTTTTTCCCAAAATTCCAAAATCACCCCTATACTTATCCTTTCATTCCCTCTTTGTCCTTTCAAGCTTCCTAAACCTCAAATTGGCCCAACAACAAAAATTTTAATTCCCAAATTTTGAAATTAACGCCCCTTGATTAAGCCGGACGTTACAATAAGAGTTATTATTGGATAGGTTTTTGAGCTTGAATTTATTAAATTAGGAGTAGATTGCAAGTGTTTTATTGTGTAAATTTCCCTTAAATGCTTTAGTTTGCTTAAAGTTATTTTGGGAGAGTAAAGTTGTTAATAGGGCAATGAAGCTGTTAGAAATTATGATTTATTTTGTGATTCAGGATTTATGAAAGTAATTATGCAACAAAGCTGTCAATAAGCAAAAAGATTAATGTCTGGAGTTGATAAGAGAAGCTGGTTTTTAAAAGTTTGCTAGAGCAAACTTGGAAGCAAAACTTCGCACGCTTAAGCACGTGGGATAGCAGCTCATTAATTGAGTTGGATCCCTTGTTATCCAAATCAGCTTTAGTCAACTAATCAAAAAGTGTCATGTTGCTTAGCTAGTCCAATCAGCCCTAATTTTGCAAAAGAAGGGTTATAACTTTGGAGGCAGTAGTTTTTTAGGGAGAGCTTCATAGAGGGGAGAAGCAGAGGAATCGAGGGAGCAGGAAGCCATTTCCAAGGAAAGAAAGCAACTGGAAGAAGAAGAGGGCAACTTTGCAACCTACCATTTTCGACAACTTTTACTCTTCTTTTCTTCTTTTTTCCTCTAAACTTTAGTTTACTGTATTTTGTTTTCTTTTACAGTAGTTTCTTGTAGTTTTTCTATATTTTCAACTTGTAACATGAACTAATCACCTTTAGGTGAGGATTAGAAATGTTTTTATTAATCTAAATAAGGGGTTGAGACTCCTTAGCTCTTTTCAATCTAGTTTTGAGTGTTTTATTGTTTAAGTTTGGGTTTGTCTAGCCAACACACACCAAACATTGTTTTCTTTTGTTTTGGAAAAAAATAAAGGATAACCGATTACTCAAAATCACATTAGCTCATTGTTTGAGTTAGTAGCTAATCAAGTGGAGAGGTTAAGGATAACAACCCACCTAATGCACGCTTTCAACAGCTTAAAATGGGTGTAGTTTAATAGAAATTAATGCCCCCGTTTGATAACCATTTGGTTTTTGGTTTTTGGTTTTTGAAAATTGTACTTGTTTTCTCATCATTTATCTACAATTTTCTACAATGACTTTCATCTTTCTTAAGAAAACATTTGAATTCTTAGCCAAATTTCAAAAACAAAAACAAGTTTTTGAAAACTATTTTTTTTAGTTTTCAAAATTTGGGTTGGTTTTTGAAAACATAGGTAAAAAGTGGATGATAAAACAAGGAAAACTATAGGTAAAAGTAGTATTTATAAGCTTAATTTTTAAAAACCAAAAATAAAAAATCAAATGGTTATCAAACAGGACTTAAGCTACTGATATTAGAGATTTGTGAAGATTCGGTGTTACTTGTTGTGTGGATTGAGGGAGAAAAGTTATATAGTGTAATGAAATTACAGATATGCCCTCAAGATTGGTTTTCTAGATTACTCAATTACCACATATCCAATCACTCATTTTTATTTAGAGAAAAGATGCGTTTTGAGGAAGTTAGTTTAAAACTCAATTAAAAACCAATGAAATTAATGTGAGACAATTCAGAGAGAAACTATCCTAGAGATTTGATTTCATCAACTAGTCAGATGAATCAATTAATTAAGCAACCAAGATTGAGCATGCAATTATTTCATAAGTCAAAGAAGATAAAAGGTAACAACCGTCCCTCGCGAGCATAATTGAATCTCAAACATGTTATAAACACAATATTCCTATCTAGATTTATTAATATGCGAGATCTTAAGTCTACTTCTTTTAATGTCTTCTAGAGAAATCCTAAATCGACCTATCTTAGATAAACTCTAGTCATGCAATTAAGATCTAATCTAAACTCTCTCCCGAGCATAAGTTCATAACCAATAACATTCAACCTGCGATCAAAGGATTAAAAGCATTACACACATAATTGCACGAATGAAATAAAAGCAATTAATCAAGGCAATCAATTAATTAACTCATGCATCCAAATTAACAAGCTACATCAATCCCTAAGATTAAAAGTTCAGCCATGCATGTTCAAGAAATTAAATACAAAGCTCACTAAAAATTCCATAACGAAAATACAAAGTTCAGAGAAAGAGAAGAAAAATTGAGGTTCGTGTGTCAATCGTTCGTTGATCGAACTGAAATGTGGGAGCTTTAAGAAAATATTTTTAGTTTAAAAACAAAGCTCCAGTCCAGTGCAAGTGCACACTATCGGTGCAAGTAATATAAAATTGGAAGTATTCCAAAGTATCGATTCCACAGGGAATGGATACAACAAAATTCAAAAGATAGCAAAATTGTTCTCAAATTGCAATTTCGGTAACCAAGGTTATAAAAATGTGGAGAGGTGTTGTTGCTAAAGAAATAATTGAAAAACCAATAAGTATGAAAAAGGAAAATTCAAGTTGTTCATGCCCCTTTGGAATGAAATGCAACTAAAATGCAATTGCAATCGTAGCTAACTCAAGAAAACTAAGTAAACTGAATTCGACTCCTATTCAATTTTGCTTCAAAATCTTTAGGAGACTATGTGATTAAACCTATATTTCTATGACTAATCTAACTTACATAATTTCGCGCATAATTCTAATGGTTTTGGAGTCTCGCCCTATGTCTAGGGTCAATGTTCATAATTTATTTCTAAGCCTTTTCATCCATTGCTTTTGTGACATCCGCCTTCCCTTAACCCTTTCGGTATTAAGTTTAAACTTGACAAGCAACACTAGTTGGCCGGCTAAGTTTACCCAATATTAAACTCAACAAAAATAAACAAAGTTCAAGCGTTAGCTAGATTGTATGTGTGTTTAAGCTTTACATTTTTCCTCTGCGGCATTCACTAACTCGAACCCCCAAAAAAAGTTTAGCTCATTATAAATGGAGTAAAAAACAGTAAATTAAAAGTCTGAAAATCCATAACAAAATTGAGAAGTGAAGGAGAAGAAATTCGGGTTCAATCAAGATTCAAATAAATGGTAATTCTATTAAAATGAACACTAACATTCAACAACTTATAACAAAGCTTGGAAAACTAAAATATTACAGCAAGAGAGCTACAATGGAAAAGATATAACAACAGTTCGAACTTTCTATGAAATGAAATGAACAAAACAGAATTTAACGTGAAGAACAAATAAAAAGACCCATTTCACTCCTTGCTTAATCGACACAACCACTCTTTCTTCAAAGGTGATTGAGTCTTTACCACCTCTAACTTTTGTTGAGGTAGGATTAAGCTTCGGAGCTTCATGGGTCTGGAACGAACAAAAAAAAAAGCAACAAAATAAAAATAAAACAGTAGAAGATGGACTCTTTCTTGCGTGAAAACCCATATGTCATTGCCTTCATTTCTTCCTTCTTTTATAAGCTTTATGGGCTAGGATTTCTATATTTGTTTATGTGTAGCTTGGGTCAACTTGCCAACTTGCCTTGTTGAATTCGAGGAGAAGAATGACATAAAATCCCCAAAATTTTGTTAATCTCGTATTTGGTGCGTTTTTCGGATTTTTACAGAAATGCAATTATATTTATATTGCATTGTTTTCCAGATCTGCAAGAATTGCAATTGCAATGCAATTGCATTTCTGTTGCATTCTTCAAATTCCTGTACAAAAACATCAAGTAAGTGTGGTTTTCATTTTTTTTTGTTTTCTTTTCTCCACTTACTTAATTTAAAAGGCTTCCAACAATGATTCAATTTAAACCAATTTTTTGCTAGTCTTTTTTATCTAATAACGCATATAAAATAACAAGAATAACTAAGTATAAAGTCCAAATAATTCTCATAAATGAGAATTATCATTCGTCCCTTTCACGATGTCTACGATCACGAGCTCGAAAATTCCTTTTAATTTCTTCGCTCTAATGGTTTCCTCCAACTCTCCAAAACAAGGTAATTTCGAAATAGGCTTTTTGTCTCTCCAAAGTTGGCTCTCCAAAACATGTCCCAAAAAGATGAAATTATAAGTATTAATATCACAATGTCGTCAAAATCACATGGTAAACAAATTAGGAAGCTGAGCATCGAGAGGCTATAAGCAGCGTCACAACGCTTCGGACGAAAATGCCCAATGCGAATCGCGCACGTGTGTTTGGTTGACGGAAGCTTCAACTTCGTAGCGTCTGGATGCTCTTAGGGGCATTGATCTGATGCTAACTATGCAAGTGATCTAAAGGCTTGAAGCACTGCAAGTTGAGCTTCTTGATGCTCACAAGGCGTCAAGACGCTTTCCCCTCATATTTCTTGACTTGAACTACTTCATTTGTTCAGTTGACCACTTTAATTTGACTCTATTTAGCTCCTTTTTAATCATGAATCTTCTAAAAGCTTTAGTTTGCTCCAAATGCTCGAAATCTATAAAACAACCAAACATAAACTTGGAAGCACACAATTAATCCACAAAACTAGCATAGAATAAGGCCTAAAGACATCATATTTTGTGTGCTATCATATACCTCGTTACAAGTTTCTTTGCATTGCTTTTCTAAGCATTTTCTATGTTTTAATTTGTTGCTTTGTTACTACCTTTATTTTTTCCAAAGCATGATTAGAGTCGTTAACAACCCAAATTTTATCCAATTACCGTTTTGAGTTCATTAATAATTAGATCTAGCTTGGTAATTTCTAAAGTTCTAATCCTTGTGGAGACAATATAAAAATATTTATCACTTACTGCTTGATTGTGTACACTTGTACATCCTTGTGTATGATCCTATTGCCAATTTTAAGCTACACATTGAAAGGTAACATTGACTTGGTTAAAAGTGATAGATATTATGGAGATATGTGGTGGTTTTACGTGCCTAACAATTATTAAATAATACATTAACTATGTGGATTTAGAGCATAAATCTCACATTGGTCCTCTGTTCGATTCATAGCGAGAAAGTTCTTGTGGAGGTCGTGGAAGTTCTCCAAAAAGGTATTTATCTTTAGTTTTGTCATTAATTCTAGATAAAACAAAGTCAATCAATTCCAACAACTTGATTTCTAAATTATTTAAAATTCATATATTTCTGCTACAGGATGAATTGTTCATTCTTATCACATAGCACCACACTGTGCCTACGTAGACTTGTGACCAAGTTCTGGCATTAATAGTGGAGATTTCTCCTTTTTTTTTTCCAAACATTGAGAAACTTGATTGGACAAACACACACACACACATGACAAATTTTCCTTTTTATAGTAAAGAATACAAATTTTATTCCATTAAGATGAAGTCACAAACAAAATATAAATGAATAAAATCCAAACTTTTGAACTTTTATTATATAGTACAATAATCCAAACACACGAAACTTTAACAAACAACTCAAACATAAGTTTGATATGATATGTGCTATAATGTAATGCAATATATATGTTATTAGTGTGCGTAAAGTGAAGCATGAAAATCAAGCAAACTTTCTTTTGAAATGATGTTTGGAGTGAAGCACCGAAGAGGAGGGGATGAAACCTGTGGGAAAGATAGTAGAAGTATAGTTCCAAATATTCTCAAGCAGCTTCACATATAAGGGCATTTGAGTTATTATGAACAAGGTGACCGGAAAAAAGGTGGCGACATAGATAAAATAGATGGTCCATGTCAACTGGGACTTCATGGTGAGGACGATGGTGAGCGCAAATGCCATCATGGTGCTGGCGACGGAGAAAAAGAGGAGTTGGAAGCCAATGGACAGTTTCAAAGGCAAAGAGAGCAAAAACTCGTCGATTTCAAAGGAGGAGGTTTGGATGGAGAGGAAGAAGGCGACAGAGCTGAGGGAGGTGGCAAGGGCAAGGATGTCCATGATTGTGAAGATAGTGTAGATGGGTTGGAATAGGAGGATTGGGGTGCCGGTTTTGTCATTGAGTCCGCCAGGTACGGTATAAGCGGCGGCAAAGACGACAGTAGCAACGAGTACGGCAACAGTAGAGCAGGACTCAGAGGTTTTCTTGAGCCACTCTTTTCCTTCACGTAAACTTTCCGTGTGAGATTCGTTGAAAAATTCTCGAGCCTTGCCTCTCTTTTTGCTGTAATGCATAAGGTATAGAGCTGGGATTTCCTTCTTCACGCGCTCATACCATTGGAGCTCTTGTTGGAGTTGTATACCAGGACCGTGGGACGTATAACGACTGTATTTGGTGATTCCCACTTGGTGCAGTGCTGTGAACCCAGAGGCGTCGATCCGATTTACCAGCCTTTCCATGATGAATTTATTTTTTATAAGCCAATTGAAGATCTTCTCCTGCCGATGCGAGATTGCCACATGTAGAATGTTTCTTTGCTTTTTTGTCACGTAATCAATCGCTTGCGGGTTCGCTTCCACGATCTTCTCAACCACCTCGATGATTCCATTGGAGGCAGCTACTAGGAGAGGCGTTTCATGATGGTCCCTCAGTTTATTAAAATCAAATTCATCTCCTTTCTTCTTCTTTTTTTTCTTTTCTTTCTCATCGTTACCACCTTCTTCTATTTTATTCTTCTCATTCGTCTCAAGTTTTATTTCTATTTCCATTTTGTTTGTTTTTTCATCTTCATCTCTGTCGTCTTCTTCCTTCGGATCATTACTGTCGTCCAATACCAGTTTGCTTTCATCCTCCACATTCACCTGGTTCCTCTTCCATGAACAGTCTATCTTCGCAAGCATTTCGGTGACAGTCGCAACTAATTTATCTTGTCTCTTTTTACTGTAAATATCTTTCCATTGTGGCCACCCTGTACACATCTCAAACTGAGAATGAGAGGAATGAGAGAGAGGAAGAGAGAGAGAGAGATAGACCAACCGACCGACCAACCTTGCATGATAAATGTCCAAAACCAGTATGTCAAATACATTACAAAATGTTCCCCTGCAATGCAATAGAGATCTTATCAGAGTCATTAAACAGGGTTTTTATTATTATTATTATTATTTTCTCTTAGCAGGACGAGGATGGACAAATTATTCCACCACTATTAGATGTCGATCCAAAAATATGTCTGCCCCTTAATAATCATGGGATACAAAAGCAAAGTACATTTATAATTTTTCTCCCACATTCAATGGCACAAAACTCCCAGCCACGTTATGACAATTTCATTGAATAATTTCTCTGTTAGATGAGTTGTGTTTATTTAGTTTCTAAATTTATAAAAAAATCACTTTGTATTTATTTTTAATTTTAATTTTTAGATTTTAATTGTGATTTTATATAGTCTTTCTAGCACCCTATCATATCATTATTCTTTTACTCATCTACTTTCTTTTATCATTTGTATCAACCAAGTTTTGTCTAATAACACGTGTCGTAAATTAAAAAAAAAAATCACTTTTTTAAGTTTTTATGTTTTAGATTTTAATTGTGATTTTATATAATCTTAGCTTTCTAACACCCTATTATATCGTTATTTTTGTACAACTATCTACTTTATTCTATCATTTGTATCAACCAAGTTTTGTCCAATAAAACGTGTCATGTTATTATTTAATTTTGTTAACAATTTTAACGGTAGAGTACATGTATCAAATTTTATTTAAAAGTTAAAATAAATTGAATTAAAACTTTTTGAAGTTTTGAGATTAAGACGTAACTAAATTTAAAATTTAACCTTTAAGAAACCATTATTATATATTCTAGTACTTATTTTGAAATATATATGTAACATTTTTTAAATAAAAGAAGCAGTTGGTCAACAAATTAAATAATTACAAGCTTACTCTATAAATTTAAAAATAAATACAAAAAAACTTACAAAAATGTGAATAGCAGAAATTTCGACGACAATTAGGTGTATATCCCGCTTCTAAATCTTCAATATTATTCTTATTTTCCATACCAGAACTTTTAGATTCATGGTTGCCCCAAGACCAATCCTTAGAAATATTTTTGCTAGGAACCACTGTAATAAAAAATATTTAAAAAAAAAAATTATTACTTTACGCTCCAATTAAAAAGAATTTAAACTCAACGAATAAAAATAATCAACATCAAATGATAAAAATTTCTAAAACTAATTTACACAAAATACTTAGACATGGCCACAAACATTAAACAAGTAAAAAGAAGATCCAAACTTCAACACGAAAATGTACAACACAACAAGCCATGACTAGCTACAATTCTTAAAGAGAAAAAGCGAAAACCAACCAATAGAAAGTATTAACTTCATTTAAATTTAACCTAATCCACAAATAATGTATTTAGTTGAATATTATTGGTTACAATAACATTTTGGTCCCTATACTTTGAATTTTTACTTTCAAATATTCAATTTTTGTCTATGTACTTTCAATAAATCTTAAAATTAGTCCTTACAATAAGTATATTGTTAACATTTCTAAAAAATATTTCGTCTCTATTAATTTTTTCTTTATAAATTTTGGAAGCATATTCACATGGTGTCTTATATTGGATGAAAATTATTTTGAAAAAAAAAAAGTGAGAATATAGTTACATGCATAGATGGTTGATTCCCATAATGTCATGGAAGAACCACTCGGGAAAGCGTGCGGCATGTTGGCTAACAAATGAAGAGCTGTCTGGCCTTTTGAATTTGTATCCTTCAATAGTGAGTCATCAAATTTAATAAGCTCCAAAACCATCTCTGCAACAACACCCACCCCAATGGCGGATCAGGAAATTTAACTAATTAAACTCATACACATGTGGGCCAACTTTCCTTCCTTGCCTTGTCCAGGAAGAAGAAAGGAAGGTTGCCTCAAAGTTTTAAATTTCTCTGTATTCATAGATTCGATATCGACATAAAAGTGAATCAACATTTCCATTATATCATAGAATTAAAATCAACGAAATATGACCAAATTATCAACAAAATATCACTAATGTAAACTTAATGTTAATGGTATAAAATTTAAACTTATTAAAAAATGATCAAATGCTTATTTGTTAATTTAAATATTTTTTATGTTTATGATATTTCCAAACTTATTCATCGACACATTAATATTTTATCGACATTTTTTGTTGACATCAATATTAAGAAGAATGGTA
The DNA here is from genome assembly GCA_033996785.1 of Trichosanthes truncata. Classification (NCBI taxonomy): domain Eukaryota; kingdom Viridiplantae; phylum Streptophyta; class Magnoliopsida; order Cucurbitales; family Cucurbitaceae; genus Trichosanthes; species Trichosanthes truncata. Next base: position 24,854,005 of record MU867261.1, read on the forward strand.
GGCCCTTCTTAGTAGTTGTCTAATATTTAAAAAATGATAGGTTAAGTTAGTTTAAAGTATTTTGGGTCTAAAAGAACTTATAAGTATGACACAAAATTGAAAGTTTACGTACTTGTTAGACACTTCTTAAAATGCATTATATTGACCAAATAGACTCAAACTTGAAAATTAAGGAATCAAACGGCTAATTGAACCTAATATAAAAGTTTTATAATGTGAGATAAATTTTGTGGTTTCTAACAAGAAAGGGAAACAACTAACTGAACTTCTGATTTTGAACGGCGGCATGAATGAGCGGAATCCCGTTTGATAGTCTTGACGACGACTCACGTAAGGAAACTTTACACAGTCGAACAAAATAGTTAACAATATCAAGGTATCCACATTTTGCAGCTATATACAGCGGCGTTTTCGTAGTCATTCTTCACTGGCAGATCCTCTTCTTTGTATTCAACTAGAAGCTTCACGGCGGCTAGATTCCCGACGTAGGCCGCTTCGTGCAACGGCGTTCTTCCAGTACTTCATTTCACTTTCGGCCTTTTTTCCCATGACCTCCAGGAAAGTTCTAGTCGGCTCTTCTTTTCTGCTGTGCACTGCCAGATGCAACGCTGTGTCTTTGCCAATCGTCATCGGAAACAATATTTCTGACCCATCGCTACTTATAATTTCCTTATGCAGATCCTCCCATTCTTCTTTTATCACTGGCCAATAAGATAATCTTCCCATTTCATTCAACAATAAGCCTTTTCTCGGCGTTTCTGCCATATTCTATATCCTCGATCTCTTTTTTCTTTTAATTATCTCTCTTTAAACAGACTAATTAAGGTACTTAGTATCTCAATATATAGATAGAACTTCCACCATTCTCACCATTCAACACAACATTATATTGTTATTGCTTCTCATTCACAATTAATAATCTCTTCCTTTGCTTCTTCAAATAATAAAGCTTCAATTCTTATTCTCTCTCTAGACAATATCGTAGGTTTTCTCTTTTTCTTTCATTATCATCCACACAATTCATGGAAAATGTTTGCTTCAATTTTTTTCAAAAGAATTTGTTCTTTAAATTTAAACCCCCATCATCTGTGTGTTCTTTGCTTCTTTAAGGCTGATTTGGTCATTAAGGGTTCGCTTGATAACGTTCTCGTTTTCCGTTTCATGTTTTATATTTCTTGTGTTTTAGGAATTAAAAACATAAACATGTATGATAACTATTTCTGTTTTTTGTTCTTGTTTTTTAGTTGAAATAAAATTTAGTACATATTGTTGCAACGTCATCGCGAATCGGAGTGGCCGACATCCTAGCTCTTTTAGGAGTCCTTTTAAATTAAAAAACTTTTGGAGTCGCCACCAACCATATTGAAGGCATGATTGGGCATCTTCTTAAAGCATTAAAATGTATGTGCATAAATTAGATTAGGTTCGAGAGGTTATCATGTGTTAGGAAAAGTATTAGCACACCCATTAAAAACGGTTATCGCATTTTATTTTATATAATCCAATTATCTTCCACAAAATGGTCCTTTATTTTTAAGAGAAAACAATTTAATTTTATAAAACAAATGTCTCACTTGATCTTACCTTAACTTTAAAAATAAAGGAAGAGTCGATATGGTGAGTGAGATTATACTCATCTATTTATTATCATGTTGGAATTTCCTTTTATTTAAAAGAAAATTTTTCACCTCAAGAGAATTTGAGAAATTTTATTATCTCAACTCCGTCATAGGATTTAAAGGAATTTATTTTAATAATAATAATAATAATAAAAAGAAAATGAGGATTTTTGTACACTTGCACGAGAGTCAAACTCCACGAAGGCATATTACTCAGCTTTCAAAATAAACCCTTTTTAAATGAAATAATTTTGTCAATTGCTTATTTCAAACAAGAAGTTCAATGGTTGAATACTAATTATAAAACAAAAGCTTGAAAAATATTTGCATAAAAATAGATTTTTCTTTATTTTAAAATGTCTTGGGTTTATTAATTCACATTTTTTATAAATAAAACATGAACAAACCATTATGAGTACTGTAAAACCATTTAAGAAAATTGAAATTCATTTAATAAAAACCAAATTAATTAAAAGCAAATTGAAAATTCATTTAGAAATGATAAAACAAAACTAATTTGAAATTAAAAACAAACATCAGCCAAACAGAAGTTAAAGAACACATGTTAGGGGCAAATTCAAAATTAAACAAACATGTCATGGTCATTTTGGAAATTAACAAACATGTTATGGTCAAATTCGAAATTAAACCAACCATTATGGACAAATTGAAAATTGAAAATTAGATACAAGTTAAGGACCAATTGAAAATTAACAACGGGCGAATTCAAATCAACAAACAATTATGGCAAAATAAACACAAAGTTATGGTAACAAGTTAAGGACAAATTGAAAACTAACAAGAAATTATGGGCAAATTGAAATCAACAAACAATTATGAGAAATTAAAGACAAAGCTATGGTCAAATTGAAATCAACAAACAATTATGAGAAATTAAAGACAAAGCTATGGTCAAATTGAAATTAAAAAAGACAGTGAAGGGCAAACTAGGAATTACACAAGAAATTAAGGGTTTAAATTGGAAGTTGAAGAGAAAAAGAAGTTCTCTATCCTCTCCCAAATGCACTTACGAAGAAGGAGAAGGTACACCGTGGGTCTCGGTCTGTTCGCCAGTTTCAGATCGCCAGACTCCTGCTGATCTGCTCGTGACGCCGCTGCAGGTGGTCGCGTCGCCGAAGTTCGTGGGTGTTGGTGAGTTGCTGGAGCTGCTGGATCGTTCGTTGGGAGCTGTCGCACTGCTGGCTCGGGGGTGCTGGATTCAGAACTGGAGCGTGGGTTTCGGTTTTGCACGTTGTGGGTCTCGCGTTCGGGTCGGTGGGTGCTGAATCTCTCGTCGGTGAGACGTGGATGGTCACCGGAGTTACCCGTCTTCAACCTTTTTTTCAAACTTCCCCTTCTAACTTGCTGTGATTCTCACTAATTCTCCAATTCTCTAACAATTTCTCTCTGAACTTATAACTCTAAGTTTTCCAGCTCTCTCTAATTCTTTTCTGATCTCCCCCTCTTCATACAGATAAAATGCGCTAAAAAAAGAAGTAATGCGGTTCTTCAGTTCAAGACCTGGCTTTTGCGTGAGAGGCATAAGGGACGTGGAAAGCAAAAATTCATAATAATAATAATACAAAATCTTTAAAATAAAATAAATAAATCAATAAAATAGAAATAAAACTTGGCAGGACCCAATATGATATCTACACATATAATATAGTAAGATATATAACATACATTAAAACAAATATAAAATTATTATAAAGAATTTATAGAATTTATTCAACCCAAACAAAATTAAAAAATAATAATAGAAATTTTACACCTCAAATATTGTTCAAATTTGATATGCAATATTTTTTCTTTGACAATTAATGGTAAACATGAATTACATTATTAAGTTATATATTTAATCAAAAGAAATTAAAACCTATCAAAATTGAGGAAAACTAATAGAGATTTAAATAAATAATAGGGCAAAATACACTTTTAGTCCCTGAGGTTTGAGGTTGATGTCTATTTGGTCCATGAGGTTTCAAAATATACATTTTAGTCCCTGAGGTTTGAAAAATTATTCTAAATGGTCCCTGACATTCTTTGACCGTTAGTTGACCTAACAGATTGCTGACATGGCTGTAAAATTTTCTAATTCAACTTGATGATGTGGCAATTATGTTTATTGGAGGCTGAGATGGCAAACACCCTCTCACTTTGTTTCCGTTAGCTGCCACATCAGCTGTCGTTGCTGGCGCTAGAATATTGATCTCTCTCGGTCCTCCTCCTCCCCGGAGATATCCTCGCTCGATAAGCCCTCTTTTCAGTCTTCAAGTTCGCCTTCGCATAGAGCAGGTGACACGCAGATCGATTGAAGATTTGCAGTTTTCTGAACCCTTCACTCTTTACTGCTCTCTCCACACAGTTTGCAGCAGAAGATTTGCGGTTTGCCTCGCCCCCTTTTCTCTTTCGATATTATTATCATTTCTTTATCTTTCTGTTAAAGATCGAACCGACCTCAATAAGGGAGGAACCTGAGACGCTTTTCAAATTCGCTTTCTTAACTTTGGTGGGTTGAATTGAGAGGATTCGATGGGTTTCACTACTAATCTTCTTCCTCCCCTTGCTGGGGTCTTTTCAATTTCCGCCCCTCTTTTCCATTTTCGTTGATTATCATCTTCTTCATTGATTCTGGTTTAATTTTATCCTTTTCCTTCGCCCCAGCATTATGAGTTTCTCCATTCACCCAATCTGCCACTCCCCCCACCAATCTCAAAAAGAGAGAGAGCGCAGTATCTTTCTGAAGTCTGAACAGGTTTCTCCCCTCATTAACCGAAGATTTTCTTCTTTACCAATTTGAATTGTGCTGTTGCTGTTGTATAGCTAATCTTACATTTTCTTGGGTTCAAAGCTTTTAACTTATGAACAAATCATTGATGTTCTGCATTGTTTTAACTCATTTCCATTTTCATTTCCTTTAATCTTTGTATATTTTGCTACTGGAAATCAGCTTAAAAAGTACTGGTCCAGTGATTTTTCCCCTGTAGCTGTTTGGTAATTAAGTTTATTAAACTTCTGATTGACGGAATTAACGATATTTTGTGTTAATTTCTTTGCGAAGTATATACCATTGACGGTGATGTGGCGGCTAACGGAAACAACGACAGCGGCCAACGGAGATTTCCAACAACGGTGGTTGGCAAGTTTATCTAGCAATGGTGGTTGGTGAGATTTTTTAGCCATCGTGACTGATGATGAGGGGAGAAGATGAGAGGAAGGAGATGAGAAGGCGATGAATCAGTTGCAAACAGAAAATTATTAAATAATATATTCCTTTCCAAATAACCAAGGTGAAAGAGGAAGGAGGAAGGAGCAGGGAGAAAGTGAGAGGGTATTTGCCATCTCAGCCTCCAATAAACATAATTGCCACATTATTAAGTTGAATTAGAAAATTTTACTGCCATGTCAGCAATCTGTTAGGTCAACTAACGGTCAAAGGATGTCAGGGACCATTTAGAATCATTTTCCAAACCTCAGGGACTAAAATGTATCTTTTGAAACCTCAGGGACCAAATAGAAATCAAACTCAAACCTCGGGGACCAAAGTGTATTTTGCCCTAAATAATAATAACTAAAGGCCGGTTAATGAAAAGAACAAAAAAAGAAAAGGATAAAAAAGGAAAAGGAAAGGAGAGAGAAAGGAAAGAAATAAACAAAAAGAGGAAAAAAAATGGAAGGAATAAGGAAGTATTAAAAAAAAAAATTTCTTCAAAAAAAAAAAAAAAAAAGAAAAAAAAAGATAAGGAAGTGTTAAAAAAAAATTATGATGGAAGAGAGAGAAAAGATGGAGAGAAAAAAGAGAGATGGGTGTAAAGAGGACGGAGAGAGACAAAGGGGTACATACATGAAACATGAAAAAACAAACAGAATCTTGAGAAACTACTTGTTTTAGTTTCTCAAAATTTGCCTCCATTTTTAGAAACGTTCCTGAAAATTTAGAAACAATAAAAATGATGGGTTATCAAGCATGTTTGTTTCTTAAAAAATGAGAAACAAGAACCAGAAATAGAAAACGAAAACGTTATCAAACGAGCCCTAACATTCTTGTTTCCCGTTTCTCATTTTTTGATTTTTTGTTTCCTATTTTTTAATAAAGAAAAACAAAACCATGTTTTGTAATCGTTTCTTGTTTTCTGTTATCTAAAATTTTAAATTAAAAATAATGTAAAATTTTAGCATGGAAATTTTTTTAAAGTAAATTTTTCAAAAATTTTATGTTATATTTATTTTTAGATATTTATTATGCATTTTTAAGTCAATAGTGATAAAATAATGTTTTTATTTATGTTGTAAAAAATTCTAGAAACATGAAAAAAAAAACAAGAAACTCGATTTTATTGTTTCCAAAATTTCTATTCAATTATTTTGGAAACATTTATGAAAAATGAAAAATAAAAAACTGAAACAATTACCAAATGACACGCCCCACCCTAAATTACTCTACGTAACCTAGGATGTGGCGTATCGACAATAAATCCCAAGTAAACTATATGGAATCCATTATCAAACTTAGAAAAACTAAACATATTTTTTAAAACAATAGGTGAATAGCAAAAACTTTGTTGAAATAAATTTATAAAAATTTTGGCAGAGTTTTCCCTAAAAATTAGATAAAACACATCATGCACTCCCAAATAATAGATTTGAACTCCAACACTAACACCAAGTGTACCTTATAGCACAAAAATAAGTAATTAGTTCAGAAATCAACAACCATAGCAAGCTTGAAAACCAACAATAGAAAAGCATAAATATTTCAATTTACACAAACCATCATAATATTCATAAATGCTATAAGGTCATCAAAATAGTGTTAGCCTTCCTAGTTACAAAGTCAAACAAAATACTAAATTAACATGCAAAATCATATGCAATCTGAATACAACTGGCGGCAAATCTCACCTTCCGTAGGCTCATTGGATACAAGTACTACATGTTTGAAAATTTTAAAAAGAAAGAATGAGCTAATAAGCTCAGTGAGTGGTTAGAGTTCGTAAGAAATTAATTTTGAAAAAACCTCTATCATAAATGATCGTAGAGTATAGCTTATAAACATAATAAACATTTTTGCATATAGAAACCTCCAATTATTTGTAAACTCTACAAATAAGGAACTTGAAAGGTTTTAGTGATACCCCGCTCTGGATTACCTTAATCAACCTAAGACATGGTATGTTGGCAGCGAAATCCCAACTAGCTAAGGGAGTCCAAAACTAAACACATTTTTGAAAATAAAGGGTTGTTAGTAAAATTTTATGGAACAAAAACGATCAAAATTTCGACAGAATTTTCACTAAAAATTGGATAAAAACACACCTGAAATAGAATATATAGACTCTCAAATAATATATTAAAAGATGAAACACTAACACCAATGTGCTCTGTTGCATGCTATTTAGTAAATAGTTTAGAAATCAATATCCATGGTGTTGATGAGCAAATGCGAAGAAGGAGAACACGTATCTGATTTGCACGTGTGCTTCAATGGTAAATTTATTTAATTAGAAAAAAATGTGACATGAGAAAGAGGTTAAAGCAAACCGAACAAATCAAATGAGAATGAAACAAAAGCTAATGGCTTTGTTTTTATTAATTTAGTATAATCGTACAACCATTCTTTATATACATCAAAGAATGAGAAAATTGGTGCATAAAGGAGATATAGCCACTAAAGGCAAAGTGAAAAGTACAAAAGGAAAAAAATCAATGAATTATGACTGAGCCCTTGCTGAATAAATCATTGAGAGAGAGAAAATTTCTTGTAGTAGCTAATTGTAGATCACACAATTAGCAATTTGTGAATGAGGAGATGTCGTAATTAAGGCTGGGAATAAGGTAGAGGCTGAATAAGGAAAAGAGCGATCCTGCCTGTTGGTGAAGAAATCTTGCCATGAGTGAAGAAACCAAAAAGGAGTTGTTGTTGCGTGATTTTAAATGCAATACTGCAAATGCACCGGTCAAGTTTTAATTGAGTTATTTTGAGTAAACGAGTGTTGTCCACAAGATTGGTTTTTTTAATTTAATTGATTACTATGAATATGGCCACTTATTTTTATTTAGAGAACAAATTCGAATGATGAGTGAAATTAGGACAAACAAATGCCTGGCGAGAAAAAAAATCTTAGGGAATGTACTTCACCAAAATCAAACCAAGATATAGAAAAATATTAAAATAATACAATTTTCCAAATTAGCAATATACAGTAAGAAATCTAATCGGACAGGGAGAAGAGAGAAGAGAGAAAGCCTAGTTAAAAATATTAAAACAATATAATTTGTCAAATCAGCAGTATACAGTCAACAATCTAACCACCACATATTCTTACCTTAGTATCTAAAGGTCAAAAGAGCTCAGGGACCATTTAGAACTACTTCTTAAACTCCAAGGACCAAAAATGTCCTTTTTGAAACTTCAGGGACGAAATAAACACTAAGTCCAAACTTTAGGGATCAAAAGTGCATTTCGCCCTTAAATTAAAAATTTACCTCGTACGGTTTTAAAAGATTGTTCAAAATATGATTGGATTTTTTTAGTTAGTCCCAAACATTAAACATGTTAACTAAATAATGAACCTAACATAATCTATTAATTAGACAATCCTGGGCTGATTTGATACACATAATGATAAAAGAAAGTAGACTAATAGAAAAACTAAAATCACATTGTTGATGCCAAAATCTAGCCAAGAAAAATCTCACCTAGCCTTCACATGTTTCAATGGTAAAGTTTGTAATTTGGGGAAAGAGGTGACGTACAAAATGAAAAGAGTTGCACGTCTGTGTTGTGGTTGTCACATCAACTCCAATGCTTAAGTTAAAGAGAGAAGAAATATGGCAAGTTTAGGAGAGAGAATGAGGATTCAGTTGGACTTCCCTCGATTGGAGTTATCCTCTTCTAGTTATAGTTGTCTAGGGTTCCCTATTTCCTTTTAGGAAAGGAAATCAAACTCTAGGGTTGCCTGTTTCCTTTTACGGGAGGGAGTTACCTAAAATCCTAACCAATTCTGCCCTTAGGCTATTGGACCCAAGAGTTGGTTAGTAGAGCTTATTAGCCCAATGGTTAGCAAATATTGGTCTTATTTTATTATGTCGAAAATTACTCATAACATTAGTCCCCACTCCCTAATTGGGATTCATGATTTGATTTTTGATGGTTATAGGTTGGACATATGGAGCCTATTTAGGAATATAACCTTTTAATTGAATTTATATTTTTTGAGACCTTATCCCTCAGGTCTTGTTAGGTTGTTTTTCTCTAGTCTTCCAAAAATAATTCTAGGAATAACTCATCAAGATTCTTGGGCTGATTTTGGATTTCCTTAGGTTCAAATGCTTTAAGATGGGCCTTGGGTTGTCTTTAGAATGACCCATCATGTCTTTTGGGTGGAGTTGTAGGCTTTCTTCAAGTTTAAGTGTTTCAGGGTGGACTCCAAATTATCCTTAGAAAGACCTGTCAAACTCCATGGGGATGACTTTAGGCTTTCTTAGGTTCAAATGCTCAAGACCCTAGATTATCTTTAGAATGTCCCATCATGCTCTTTTAGGCAGATTTTAGACTTTCTTAGATTTAATTGCTCTAGGATAGTTCCTAAATTGTCCTTAGAATAACCCATCATGCCTCTCTCTTGGGTAGAGTTGTGGGCTTTCTTAGGTTTAGGTGCTCTAGGGTAGCAAAATGACCCCCAATGGGGATGACTCTAGGCTTTTTTAGGTTCAAATGCTCTAGGCCCTAGATTATCTTTAGAATGACTCATCATGTTGTTTTGGGAAAATTTTGGGCTTTCTTAGATTTAATTGCTCCAAGGTAGTTTCTAGATTATCCTTAGAATGACCCATCATGCCTCTCTCTTAGACATAGTTGTGGATTTTCTTAAGTTTAAGTGCTTTAGGGTTGATCTCGAATTATCCTTAGAATGACCCATCAAATCCCAAGGGGATGACTTTAGGCTTATTATGTTCAAATGCTCTAAAGTAGGCCTTAGATTATCCTTAGAATGATCCATCATGCCTTTTGGGTAGAGATATGGGCTTTCTTAGGCTTAAGTGCTTCATGGTTGGCCCTGAATTATCCTTGGAAGTCTCTGTTGAAACCTTAGGCGTTGAATAACTTGAGCGAACTTTGTAGGTTTGGGTTTAATTACGGGTAGATTGGCTCAGCCCCCAGTTCTTTATTAAACCTTTCATATAAATAACTAATTTTGGATTTAACTAGGGGTGGGTTAGCTAGCCCCAGTTCTCTACCCAAAGCCTTTAAATTTTGCTTTTATTTGTAAGGGAGGCATATACTTTATTGTTACTTTTTGTTTGAAAGGTTGACATATTCCTTATTGCTTTTTATTTGAGAGGGAGACATATCCCTATTGCTTTTTGTTTGAGAGAGAGACCTATCCCTTATTACTTTTTGTTTGAGTGGAAGACATATCTCCTATTGTTTTTTGTTTAAGAGGAAAACATACCCCCTATTTAGTCCTCTACTCAATGAGGACTTTCCTTGCATGGAAGGAAAAGTTGATTGATTATGCCTTTGAAATCTTGTGACCTTTAGCTTGAGTACTACTTGTGTTGTTGGGCATGTTGAGTTTAGTTCATTTGGGGTGGGCCCTAGATTTTGAGCTCTTGCTTGAATTAACTGCTTAAGCCCATTAGGCTCTGATTAGCTTCCAAACCGGTGTTCTTTATTGTGGCCAGTGGAATTTGTAATGCTTCATCAACTATTCTACATTCAAAGTATAATTTTCATGAACATGATATTTCTCATATGATATGAGAAGTCTGATGAAAAAACACACTAATTTTAGAGCTAGACAGTTAAATGCAGATCAAATGTTCATTTAACTGAATGAAATATATTCTTAATCTCTTATGTTAGGAATAAAAAGATGGAATTTCATGAAGTGATATGCTATTAAATAACTTGTTATATCATATAAGCAATTGCAAGACTTCTAGAATTCTACATAATAAATTTCTCTACAATTATTTCATGGCATTCCTAGTTATTCATGATGTTTAATTTATTTCATCATAGTACTAAGCCATACAAAGCTTCACTTTGAATAGTCTCAAAGAGCAAATATTATAGCACATAAGGATTGTCATTTTGATGCTAATGAGAATTAATGAATTTTAGAATGCAGATCACAAGGAGACATTAATTTACAAAGAAGACAAAAGATTACAACATAATTAACTATGTCATGCCTCTTTTGGTTATTAATTAATAACATGAGATCTAGGTAAATTGACTATTGAATTTAAATGTGGCATTAGAAGATTTTGAGTTTGAATAAAACTTATATGGTATTTTACAATTTTATAAAGATTTTGAAAGTTAAGGCTTCAAAATTTACTCCAACTGCAATTGCCTAACAATCTGTAGCTACCCTCCATTGCATGGATCTCACAATTATCTGGCCCCATTTGGGCTCAAAACTTTTGTGTTTGAAGAAGTCCTGAACTTGCAAATCTGAAGCCATTAGGTCGTGGGTGTTCATATCTGAGATCAATGGGACCATGGGACACGAACCTGAAGTGAATCAAGGTCCAATTTCAAGTTTATATTGTTGCTGGGATAAAAAAATTGCGTGATCCACCCAAAATCGTGTGGGTCACTGCACAGCCATTGGAAGAGTTCACTAGAGGTCTGAGATTGTTAAACTATGGATCTTTGAGTTTTTTGCGTGAGATGCACCATTGGTGTTAGTTCATCAGCTACTGGGTTATTTTTCGCTGGAGTCGAGGGGTGTCATTGTTCGTGGGTCAAAAATCACTGAAAATCGTGTTGCTATTGAAAGCCACATCACTGCCAGCGGTAGATGTTGCTTTCGCGATTCTTATGCCCGTCAGAGAGGAGGGAGGTGCATTGCTAGCCGAAAGACGAAGACCCAATATTGTGGTGTGCGGCTTGCTCTTCAAGCGTGAAAGAGGAGAAAGAAACAAAAATTTAGGGTTCGTTCTTTTTCTTTTTTCTTTTTTCTTTATTGATCCAATCTAGCCCATGTGTCTTCATTCTTTGTTGTTCTTGTTTGTTCTTGCCTAGGGTTTGTCTTTTCTTTGGTTTCTGACTATGCTGTAAATTTTTTCATGTCTTTTACTAAAAGACTTTTTCCTTGGTTAGATTGCAAACAAGTTCAACATGGTCTTGATTTGATCTTCTAAATTATGGTGTACAAGGTAAAACACTCTCGTTCCCCATAGACAGCGCCAACTGTTGATGCCAAAATTTGGCCAGGAAAAATCTCACATGACCTTTACATGCTTCAACAATAAAATTTGTAATTTGGAAAAAAGTGACCTACAAAACAAAAAGAGTTGTACATTGGTGTGGTGCTTGTCACCCCGACTCCAATGCTTAAGTCATAAAGAGAAGAAATGTGGCAAGTTTAACAAAGAGAATGAGGCCTCAGTTGGACTTACCTCAATTAGAGTTATCCTCTCTTATTTATAGTTTCCTAGGGTTCCCTATTTCCTTTTAGGTGAAGGAATCAAACCCTACCTATTCCCACTATTATTCCCATGCCCAAGGTTATAAACCTTTTCCAAACAAGGGGATGCATATCCCTTACCCATTCCCACCATTATTCTCATCTTCGTTCCCTCATTCCAAATGACCCATGTTTCCTTTTAGAGGAGGAAGTAACCTAAAATCCTAACTAATTCAACCTTTGGGCTATTGGGCCCAAGAGTTGGTTAGTAGAGCTTATTAGCCTAATAGTTAGTCAATCTTGGTTTTTTTTCATCAAGTAAAAAATTATCCATAACAGACATAATAGGTATTATTTATTCTATTTTGTCCAATTATCCATTTCTTTCTATCATTTATCTATCACATTAGATCAAATCAATTTTTTTAAAAAGAAAATCGGTTAATATTTTGTTCTACACCGAGCATGTCATGTATTTTTATGACAGTATCGAGTATCCCACATCGGAAAGAAGAAAAGACCTCACAATCTTTCTAAGATACCGGGTTACTCTTCTCATTGTCAATTGGTTTTGAGATGGAGCGGTATGTATGTTCATCTAATATAGTATCATAGCCCATGAAATCCAAACGGGTATTCGGCCTAAAAATTTGGATCCGACCCAAGAATGGTAAACCTAAAAGAGGTACCATCTTGAGAGGACATGTTGAGGATCGGATCGTACATCAAAAAGATGAAGAGACTTCATAATCTTTATAAGATATATGAGTTACTCCTCTCATTACCAATTAGTTTTGAGATGGAACTCCATATTCATCTAATAGACAGAAATAATATATCATCAATTATTTATCTAAATATGTAACAAACACCTCGCTAAATGCTCTTTCTCATGGCAGGGCTATATTTTGTACATTGTTTGACATCCTTGTTTTGGAGATTCCTGATGCTATGACTCTCTTTTTTTCTCTGCTCTCATTCTCTCTCTTTATCTCAAGAAAATTAGAAGGCTTAGTTGTGACAAAATGAGCTGATAATTTATAACTGTTGAATGTATGAAAAGAAAGACTGCAAAATTTTTTAGAATATGTATCCAATGGTTATTAAGGAGCATGTAGATTTTTGAATCCACCTTCAATGATTATTAAGAGAATCATATTATGGCAGTCTCATTGAATAAATTTTTATTTTTATGTTTCTCCTCTAATGAGATTGAGAACTTTACATAGGGTGGTCGCAATTGAAAGAGATATACCAAAGAAGCGACAACATAAATTAGCTTTAATCATCATCAAAATGCTCGCCTAGAGTGATTATTCATGGCATCGAAAAGAACCAACACTAGAGAACACCAAAGTGGACTCCACTGGAACCCACACTGTTGTGGCGCCTCATTGAATAATTTATCCACTAGAACCCATGCTGAAATGGACGTTGAAATATTTTGTTTGAGCGAAGACAAAGACGACAACAAACCACCAGATGACAAGAACAATGTGTCAATATTAGAAACATCAACTTTGACAATCACCACTAAACCCCTCTCTTTCTTGTCACCGAAAGCAGAATCATCGAGGTTGTTGAGAAGATCGTCGAAGCGCATCCTCCGGCCATCATCGTCTTCACGGTGATGGACGTCAGCACTTTCGCCTCGGCGTTCACATCGGTGGTTATGTTTTTGTCAATTCTGATGTCATCGTTTAAGATGGAGGATTTTCTGCATGTGTTGATAAGGAAAACGACCCTCCACATATCTCCACAATGGTATGATATTTTATCCACTTTGGGCATAATCCCTCATGGCTTTGCTTTTGATTCCTCCAAAATGCCTCATACAAATGGAGATAATTGTCCTCACTTATATACCCACGATCACTCTCTTCCCTAGCCACAATGTGGGACATTTGTTTGCACTCTTAATAATCCTCCCCTCGAACAAAGTACCAAACTTGAGCCTCTCCTCGAACAAATCCGCCCAACTCCCAACTAAGAACTTGCTCTTCATCTTGAGGCAACATCCAAATAGAGCACAAGGCACGGATCACATTGTGGGATATTCCTTGATGGTGGCGATCACACAATCTACCAACTTTTCCCCTTGAACAAAGATCTACCTCCTCTATCAAGCAAATGTACAATAGAGTTATATTTTGCTTGTAACCGCAAGCTCTTTTTTGTTCAATTTGGAGATTCATCCATAATGTCGTATAACTATAAGGCTCACTAATCTTTGTTCCACATTGAGGATTTCTCCGACACACAGCTAGGTTTAAGACCATGGCTCTGATACCAATTGATAAGGACAACGACCCTCGACATATCTCCACAATAGTATGATATTATCCACTTTGGGCATAAACCCTCATGGCTTTGCTTTGGTTCCCCCAAAAGGCCTCATACCAATGGAGATAATTGTTCTCACTTATATACCCATGATCACTCTCTTCCCTAGCCAATGTGGGACATTTGTTTGCACTCCTAACATGTGTTGCCGCTGAAATTGTCCATCAGATTTCAACTACTGTTCTTATCGATCGCCAACACCGTGATGGCCTTTGCGCTCATCGTGAAGTTGGCAGAAATGAAGTGGACTGTGATTTTGCTGTATGTCGCCACGGTTTTTCCTGTCACCATGTTTATAATAATTCAGTTGTCGTTGTATTTGGAACTGGTGAAGAATATTTGGAGTTATCACCACATTCTTTTCAAGTTCCTTCCAATGGGTTTCGTCACCATGTTTTGGAAAGTTCCTTCTAAATTTTTGACAAGGAATTCTGCCTTGTTTTCATAGCTCGACTAATCATTGTTAGACAAGTTGGTTTTCTTACACAATTGCTTCTTTCTTTTTGTTATTTTAAGTTTTTATTTTTAGTTCAACAAAAGGGCGGAAAAGTTGAACCTCTAACTTTATGGAGGTAAACAATGTCTTCACAAGTTAAGGAGGAATTATTCGATGAGGCCACCACAATATGGTTGACAGTTTTGCATCATTGTATGTGTAAGAGAGAACTTGTAAAAGTACTTTGCTTTTGTATCAATTAGTTATTAGGAAGTAGACATATTTTTGGACCTACATCTGATGGTTATTAAGAGACAGCCACATTGTGATAGCCTCATTAGATAATTTGTCCGAGTTTATCAACTATACACTCATATCAAGGTTACTTTAAGTTAAACTAATTCGCGTCTGCTATTAAGAATTTTATGCTTGTTAAATATGATGTTCAAAAGTATGAACTCATTTGTCCAGTGTTTGGAAAAAACTATAGAATGATTGAGATTATGTTTGGGAGTGATTGATCTTACCCAAAATTATCATAGTAAGGAGTAAAAACGTTATTATTTAAAAAGGAAAAGGTGAATTTAAGATGACTAAGAGTAAAATTTTTGGGTATGAAATATTTTTGGTGTAGCTTAAGAGGATAAAAGGAGAATTCTCCCAAAGAATCAATCAAATCTTTATTGTCAATCAAAAGTTATTGAATGTAAGAGGACAATTCATAATTTTTAGAGAGTTGGAAAACAAACTAATCCTAATTCTAATTAACCAAGAAATTGATCAATATATATAATTAATCACTAATCCTACTACTTCATCATGTTGTGTTTGGTAAATTTTTGGTTAGTTAATACTAAATTATTGTGATTTAGCTATTTTGACCAAACTAGGCATATCAAATTTAATTATTAGATAATTATTTAAAATTTTATATAATTTAAATTACAAGCAATTTTTTTAATGTAAATTATTTAATAAAAGTTTATGAAAAAAATTGATGCAATCCAAATTTTGTTGAGAGAAGAAACTAGACATGAAGAAAAATGAGAATATATTTGAAATTATTAAAATTTAATTAGAGAATATGCAAAAATTTGTAGAAAAGTTGAAGTCAAAAGCTGAAATTATTCCATCAACCCGCCACAATATGAGTTCTTCTTTAAGATTTACTAAACAACTTAAATGGTTAAGATTCTTCACGTTTTACTCAAACCAATCCCAAACTGTTACAACTTGCAATGTTAGTTTGTATTTTTTAAATTTATTCCATTTTATAATAAAATTGATTGTGTTCAGTAAAAAGTAAGTTATTCAGAAAAATTAATATATATTTTTAATATGCAATAATTTTTTTTATATATTGTAAATATTACATTTATTTTCTTGTACAATTTTTTTACAATGATAACATTTATTTTGTTGTACAATTTTTTTACAATGATATAAATAATAAATCTATAATATATATATATATATACTAAAAAGCTACAATCTTGAAAAAACATTTTTAGACCATTATGTCCCTTTATCAATTTACTAAGTATGCCATTTAAAATTTTAAATTAAATTTTAAATTATTAGAATGTGAAAAGTTAGGAATAGAAAGGGCTTGAATATGAAAAGTTTTGCTTATTTATTTCTAATCATTTATGATTTTATATTTAATTCAATTAATAGTAGAATTTCAAAAGTTTTCTAACCTATCAATCTCTATGTGTATATATTTGGAGTTCTCCTAATTTTTTATACAACAATTATGCTCTTTTGAGGAAATTAACTACCCATGTGTAGACCCGAAAGAGCAGTGAAAAAGAAATCATCTTAAATATGGTTGGAAGACTGGTTGGAAAATACCACATCAATTGACGATTGAGGTTGGATTGAGCTTCAAATTGTTAATGATATACCATAAAATTGGAGAAAGAAACAGACGTTTCAACTTTCAACTGACATAAGGAAAGATTGGTCAACAACAGCATGCACAATTTGAACAAGGAGATCCAAGGGAGCAAGAAAAATGAGAGTCCAATTTTACATGAGGCTTTGAGAGTCTCTATTAATGAAAATGAGGAAAGTGTTAGGGTGAGGACTAATTAGGAAGTGGGAATCTTTTTTTTTTTTTCTTCTTCTTCTACTCTTTTGGAGCATTTTCTCTACAAGCAAACAAAAAAAAAAATCTAGCTCTCTTTATTAGTTTGTTTCTTTTCATCTTTAGATTTGTTCTTCTTAAATTTTTGGGATATTTAGTAGTGTCATGTAACACAATGATAATTATCATTATTATTAGAGAATAAAAGCAATCATCTTCGAACAAAAATTTTAGATCATTACCTTGCAAAAAAAATTCTAGACCATCTTATCTTTCTTATTTTTCATGAATTACAAATATACCAGCTATTTTAAGACCATATTTTTCCTTTGAGTCCATCATGAGAATTACAAATACAAACATTTTCAACTTTCTTTTTTTGCAACCATACTACTTTTATTCCTAAATAATAATTAATTGATTAAAAAATTTCACATACAATTTACATTAATTCAAAATATAACAACTCCATACACATTATCAAAAGCATTAAAATTAATTATTCAATATAAAGTATTTATCAAAATAATAATAATTAATCCAATGAAATAATAATTTTTTGGCAAATACATTCCTTACAATCGTAATAAAAAAAATTGTTTTTATTTGAAAACTTTTTTAAAACATATTACAAACTACAAATTTGTTTTAAATATTCAATTCAAATTTGTTTTCTTTTTTACTTTTAAATTTTAAATATTTGAATGGTTATAAAATTTAATTAAAACTGTAAAAATTTTATTCTATTGAATTATTTAAATCTAAAACAAATAAAAGAAAAATCTACTTAGTTACATTGGAACAAATTTATTATACATTTGTAAGTTTCAAATTCAATACTGATTAATTATTAGAAAAGGGTTACAAATGTAGTGTTTAAAATGTATTACTTTTGTAAGTTTCAACTTGGTAATTATTAGCAAAGGGTTACAAATTTAGTTTTAAAAATCAATCATCAATAATAAAAAAAAACAATCACCTATTAAAATTCCAACTGATGAAATCTTATAAATGAAGTGGAGATAAAATTCTCTGTACATGAGGCAATCGCTACAATTGAGCTTTGGTGTAAGTACGTTGTAGGTATGTGATGTCAAAAAATTAAAGAATAAGCTATAGCACATGAGTTGGCTAATGAAGCTACTAAAAAGGAGACGAAGGAAATGTAGGATGTCAATTTCTACTGTGGTTCTTGCACTAGAGAAAGAAGATGGAGTAGAAAGTTTTTTGGTTATTTAATTCATGTTCAAATTTATTTTTGTTAAACAATGTAAAATATTTAACATTTTAATCACTACCTACATCACTAACCAACCGAAGCAATACCACTTTAATGCCAATTTCACGTGTGCAATTAGACCTCGACCTATGGCTCTACGAGTCCTTAGACTTTTCTCATTTTTCTTAATTTTTTTAAATTTAATTCTTCTCCAAAGATTCTTTATTGTTGTTGGACTAGGAATAGAACTATAATTCCTCCAATCAAATATTTTCTTTATGACAAAATATTTTATTATGAAATAAAACTCCCTATATTGAGGTGGTGTCTGGAAGAAAGTGATCTAATTGCTTTTTCTTAGATCAAATTAGTATACTTTTTGTTTTTACTACTAAAATTTGTTATAATTTAAATTTTAGTTATCTAGGTTTGGTAAATGATTTATTTATTTAACTTGAATTTAAGAACAACTAACAATGATATAAATATAAATTAAAAGTGAAAATTTGAAGAATTTCACACCCTATTTGACTAAAGTTATTTATAGAATAATCTTAAATTTCAAAACTCATTTTTTAGTTTTACTTTTTTAAATATGATGATTATTTATTAATACATTTTGTTTGACTTATGAAGCCTAACCAAAATTTGTTTAAGAATATAAAAATGTATTTCTTTATTTTTCAAAATCAAACTTAGCCATTGATTAAGTAATCAAATTAATTTTAACTGGAATATATAAAAATTCGAAGAATAAGTAAAAGAAATTATATAATAACATATTAAAATTAATTTTGATATAATAATAATTAATAACAATATTTTGTCCAAATCATTTGAGAATTAAATTATTTCAGGATAAAAATATATATACACGTGCATTTGCACGTGGTAATACACTAGTCAAATTTAAGTGCATTAAAGTTAATTACTCAATGTAAAGTATTTAATAAATCAAATGATTTAAAAAAAAAAAAAACAAATGTAACCTCTTTTTTTTTAGACTATTTTTTTTTTACAATGACTAACTTTTTTTTTTTTTTTGGAGATTAACAAACATAATCTTTATATTATTCTTTTCGGATAATATATTTATTAATCTTAATGTCATTTCATTTTTAAAATTTTGAAATTCAAAATAAATTTAATATTTTGAATTTTAATTTTAAGGTAGGGTTCTAATTTTAATTAGAACTCTAAGATTTTATATTATAATAAATAAATAAATATTCAAATTATTTGTAAATATACTAATTAATTACTCTTATATGAGGGTTCAATTTTTGTAGGTTATAAATTTGGTTTTTATTATGATTATTATTAAAATAAAATAGTTAACCATTAGAACTCCAATCATTAACAAAAGAAAGTTCGTTATTCTTTTTTCTTTTTGAAATAAACTTAATTATTCATGATAAAGTACTTAATGAATCAAATAAATTAATCATTTGTAACTATCTCAATTTTTTTTATAACAAACTTAACATGTATATTATTTCTTATAAAATATATATTAAGGCTCATTTTATTTTTAAAATTTTGAATTTCAAAATATATATTCAATTTATTTTAACATTCTATATTTGAATTTTAAGCAAAATTTCTAATTTTAAATTAAAATTATAACTTGTTAATAAAAAAATAATTACAATAGTCATATTCTATTAATAAATAAATAATAAAATTATTTTGTAACTGACTAATGAATTACTTTTAATAAGTTTAATTTTTATTATGGTTATTAGTAAAATAAAATATTCATCTATTAAAATTCCAATCATTGTCAAAAGAAACATATAAATATGGTAGCTTAATTTATATGAGAAACCAAAATTATAAAGAAGAGAGATTGTCGAAGTGTGAGTTATTGTGAATAGAGAAAAAGGCCTTAACTGTCACAAAATAGAAGACCGTTGGTGCTGTGAGGACAAATTGAAAACTCAAATGAAAAGAGACGAACGATTGCACATCAAACAACATAAACGAATGACACAAACAATAATAGAGAATGTCAATGGAGGCAGTGAGGAGAAGGCATAGGTTTGAAAAAAGAAATGTTGATTGCTAGGGTTTTGATAAAAGTTAGTTTTTATATATAAAAATGTCATTGAAGTTTAGTTTTATTTCTAACTTTTTTTTTAAGTAGGTACTTGCATTAAAATTACTAAACTACCACTAAGGATATATATATTTGAACTCCTAATCCTAATCATGAACTCAATCAGCAATTGCATGGATATGTGTCTACAAAGAGAGAGAAATAAAGCAAAAATATATTTGTCTTTGAGAATGTTATTTTTAATTTCAATGAGAATTTTTGTTTCAGCAATTAAATTTCCTTTATAGAAAATTATAGAAATACACATCTAATCATGCTGTAAAACTTAAAATTCATTCAATTTCTTCTTAAATATCTGAAATCTTATAAATAGATGGGTTTGGACCAACCAACATGATTAGGTGAAGCAAACGCCTACCTAATTCACTTCATTGACTAGGTTTAATTCCCTACATCCCTTATGTTAATATCAAAGTTGATTTTTTAAAATTTTCTAATTCCTTAGTAAAAAAATTCATTAACCAACAAATTCTCACAATTCATTTTTTTTTTTAAACTACCCCTCATAAAAAATTGTAAAAGATCATGCTAAATATTAAGTTGTCGTCGTATTTATAATTGTACAAGAACAACCAAATAATTATTTAAGTAACTTAAAAACAAAAACTTTAGAAATTTTAAAACCTATTTGACTAAAGTTATTTTTAGTTTCATGATTTTAATTATGATACTTGAAATGAATCTTAGAATTTTGAAACCAAACTAAATAATGAATATTTAAAATAATCATATTTAGTAATATTTTGCTTAAATCATTTTTTAAGGGCACTTATATTATTTAAAAGTTTGATTATTTTATAATAAAAAAATACATGTGGATTTTGAACGTGGTAATACACTAGTAAATATAAAACATGGATCAATCAATTATTAATTATGTAATGACCCTAACCCATACGAATCTCTAAACGCGAAAGCACGACTAAGTTACCTAGCTCATGCCTGAAATTTCGACAGCATGACAGCGTAACTACGAGAAAACCTAATTTTACAAAGACCTGATAAGAATGAAAATACTTCTATATCTCAGATATAACACTCAGCCTCCAACAAACTACGATAAAATGTGCTAAGCTCAACCATCAGACACAAGAATCTAAGAAAACTCTAACCAAATACACGGAGCACAAGAGATATTTAAGCTTTACAGACCAACACTACAACAAAGAACAAAACTACAAAACTAAATGCTAATATAAGGAAAGGAAATTTGGTGGAGTCTCCATAGCCTCGTCAAGTTATCGCTTCCGTCACCCGCCTCGAGAATGTGCATCATCTGCAAAACACAAACACAATAGCATGAGTGAGTATAAACATACTCAGTAAGTAGCCACTTAAGGGTCCAAAGTTTGAATCTATACAAAGGATGGCACACCCTATCTCTCATACTTCAAATGAGACTCAAACCCAAACATTCACTTCAGTTAGCTCAGTGCCCACTCACTTTATCCAAAGCTCACCCCTCTCTAGTATTGCCTCGTATTACACTTGCGAGTCATGTATCCAAGGTTCAACGTAGTGAAGGAAAGCAACCCTCAAGCTCATCACAATGGGGGAATCGCCCCCTAAGTTAGCACACATGGTGAAGGAAAGCAACTCTCACGCTATCACAATGGGAGAATCGCCCCCTAAGCTAGCATACGCAATAAGGGAAATCAACCCTTACGCTCATCATATCACATAACATCCTAGGAATACATGCTCGCAGGAGAGAAAATGTAGAAAAAAAAGGGTAGGTAGATCTAGTCTAATAGGCTTTTGCTCATTCACAACACTCCTGAAAACCCTTGTGGTAACTCACCATACCAAAACTACTCGAAAAGCAATGCACTTTGGAACTTCGCCTAGAGCCTAAGGTCCAACTCCCTACTGGAATGGCCAGGTCGGTGAGTCACTCTAAAGCCCCTAACCGATGGGTTGATTCAAAATCCAACCACTTTAAAGCCCTTAAGTGGGTTTCAAGCTCACATTACCACTCACAGTGTCAGAACCACAACCACTTCCTGAACCAGAGTTCACCAACACAACCAAAGATACAAATTCAACATCGAACATGATTAAATAGACACGACTTAAATATAGGTTCAAATGAATCCCACTTCACCAAAGTCTCATTCATGTTCAAGCAAGACACAATTCTCCAACAATCAAACACTACTTAACCATTAGTCTATTAGTTCAAGCGTTCGGAGTTCCACAGCCACTCTAGGATCCACCGCAAACCACACATCACAGACAAACCAAACACACATGTTTATACAATTTTAAACTGACCTCTCACACGTTCATACTTCAAGAGAAGCCACGTTCTCAGTCATCCATTCATTCCAGAGCATTAATCCGTATCCAAGCCCTTACTAGTACACAAAGCCAAGACCCTATGAATACCCCGCCAACAATCATGACTTTTGCCAAATCACCTAACTAGGTCGGCAGGTTCCTTTAAATCCTTGGTTGAGGTACAACAAGGTAAATCTCATTCTTAAGAGATTTACTAAGCAAAATATCCAATGATCAATATGGTTACATGCATACTTCATGCTTAAAAGAATTGCATCCACCACCACTTAATCATATTCTAAACTCAACCAATTACAACCTTAGGCAAACTCTTAAAGTGCTACACATGCTAATTATAAACAACTCGAAACTTTAAGCCCCTAATTTCCATTATAGCCACATAAAAGGCCATTTACAGCTCAAACAACATCCACACCGATCCACAAATCATTACATGCTTCATAAACAGAATTTTCAGGCATGCACTTACAATTTACAAGTTCACAAACATACATTAAATTCAAAATAAGGAACTTACAGGGGCTTAAATCCAAATGATTACTTACACAAATTACTCCAAGATTCAAGGCAACCTAGAACTCAAATGCTTGATCTTGAATCGCCAAATAAGTCCTACACATCATGGGTAAGTTTTTTAAAACATCAAAATAGTCCCCCAAACTTCACGAAAAGGTCCTAAAATATGGCTAATTAAGTCCCAATTCACGTTTAGCCTTAATTGTGTTGGAACACACAATACCCACATGAAACTTCCCCCAAAACAATGACTAAAGGGTGCTGGACAATAGCTTAATTTTTCTCAACATCGCCCAAAAAAGCCTTCAATCGCGATGAGTGACCTGTAAAATTAGTTTGTTGATCAAAGGTCACTTTAAAAGGCCATCTATCATTAAAACGGCCTATAAAAGTAATTTAAAATCACAAACCATTTCCAACTTATGCCGAACACTTCCTCGTGTTGATTGGAGCGTTACTCATGGCCTCGCCTTAGATTTCGAACTCAAAATGCCGCTGACATTAACTCCAAAAGATTTGACTTCGTGAATCCGAGACCCAAATACTATGGGTAGTTGATAACTCTTAAAATAAGAGTTATGTGTTATTATTTTTGGATTGAATTGTCATATTTTATCTTAGTTTATTATGAAAATCTCATAGCTTTGCTTTAGTTTGCTCTAAGTTTAACTTTGATGTATTAAAATTCTTATTACAGCATTATTATTATAATTAATGAATTTATGTGATTAATTTAGGGTTTGAGTCAAGAAGAATTCTCGAAGCCAATAGCAGCAGTTTTACAACAGTTTGCTGGAGCAAATCTGGCAATTTAGGCTAACAAGAATTTAGCACGTGAGAATTACTGCTCATTAAATGAGCTGGAAAATGTCAATCCAATCAGCGTATTTCAGCCAATAGAAGCTCGCCACGTCAAAGGACCTGTCTAATCAGCCCTTATTTGCACAAACTATGAGGTATTTAGGGTTGGGCATCCGTTTTGATCAAGGAGAAGAAGAAGAGAGGCTGGAGAATCCCGAAAAACAGAGAGAAACGGAGAGGAAGTTGTCTAAAGAAGGAATCTACCGGAATATTTGCAAAAACAGAAGGGTTCTCTGTAGGAGCTGGTGCCTAATGCTGAATCAACCTTTTTGTGGCAACATTTCGACATCTTCTTCTTCTTCTTTCTAGTTTATCAGCATTGTTTAGCATTATGTCTGTATTCCGAATTATTTTATGTTTTTCTTGCATTATGAACTAATCACCTTTAAGATGAGGATTAGGGGTTGGATGTTTTGATTTATTTTACAGCTTAATACATTTCATTTAGCTCAATCTGATTTTTAAGAGTTTTTCTATTTCTTTAGCACAATTTCGTTTGGCCAACCATTTTGTGCAGTGTTTCTCTAATTTCTGGGAAGAATAGGAGGAACTGATTGCTTAAGAACTACATTAGCCTCATGTTAGGGTTAGTATCTAGCTAAGTGAGGGGGATTAGGGATAATTACTCACCTAATGCACACAAATACAGTGGCTTATTTATCGCTAGAGTAATGGGAATGAAACAGCAGATTTCTGGTGATTCGGGAGAATACCATGTGAGCTGTAGTGGATTGAGAGAATTGAATATATATCTAAGATGTAGAATAGATTAAAATGGAAAATTACCCCTAATTCGAGCCTTCCATTTAACTTAAAGTACAAGTTCAGTCATTCTTTGTTGTCTGCATTTTTACTCTGTTATCTTTGTTTTAGCATTTATTTTGTTCCAGCAATTCCGAATTATTTTATTTCGTTTCCTTAATGAATTTAAATGGTTACAAATTGAGTTTATTGAGAATCAATTTGTGGTAAATTAGCGAATTATTAGTCTCTGTGGATACGATAATTTACTTAGCACTTGCTACAAATGAATGTGTACACTTGCGCATTGACATCTTAATATTGCCAAATTATTCACATCACTCTAGCAAGGTATTAGTAGTCTACAATTAATACAAAAACTTTATGGGTATCTATAATTCACAAACACAGCCAACTATTAATTGAAATCGAACCTCGAAAATGCTTATCCACTCCAAATCGAACTTGAACCTGACTTGTATGACACCAAGCTCGTCGAAAAACGACCCCGAAGACACATCCATGTGTTGGTCAAGCAAGCTAAGAGGGAGAGAGGGAGGTGTGGTGTGCTTTGACTGCTGAATGACAATAGGGGTGTGGCTATGTGTCTGGGTGTTCGGGCTGCACGACGAGGATGGCGAACAACTTGGACGTGAACAGATCTGTAGCGGCGTGTGTAGATCGGGGAAGTGCAGCCAGCGATGCTTCCAGCAACGTGCTGCAAGTGTTTAGGGAGGATTGGTTGATGGCGTGTAGCGCAAAGGAAAGGGATTCACGCGCCAGAGGTCTGAGTGACCTATAGTTTGAAGGAGGAGAGAGAGAGAGAGAGAGAGAGAGAGAGATGGAGGGTTTTTGGTGAGGGGGATAAATTTTCGGGAGGGAGAGGGAGACGATAAAGAAGAAGAGATAAGGGAAGGGATTTTCTTTTCTTTTCTTTTTTCTAAACTTTAATTGCTTTCCAAAAATGCCCTCAATCAACTTCTTACATTCCGTACTTGCCCTTTCTTAAACCTCCAAATTTCAAAATTAACTCCAAAAACAAAATAATTACTTGAGAATTATTCCAACTTAATTTCTAAAATTTCGAAATTAATGCTCGTTAGTAAGCTGGGCATTACAAATTAATATGATATAATTTTTATTTTATTAAAGTTACAACTTTATGTATTTCTAATTTGAAATAAAAAGTCAATATTTTATCAAATTTTAAATAGTTATAAACATTTATTTAAAAAATAGTAATTTAACTTAAAATAAAATATACAAGTTTAAAACATGCATAAATGTACATTCAAAATACAAATAATAATAATAATAATAATAATAAGATTAATTATAAAATGATCCAAAAAAGTATATCACAATCAAGTAACAACAGATCTAAAATTTTATGTTGGAGGGCTTGATATATTTGATATTAGTTTGTTCAATAAACAATATGACTGATCTTTTTTATATAAATGTTTTGAAAAAAAATGAAACTTGCAAATGATAATTACAATTTTTTTTTAATAATAATTATAGTTTGTTATAGAATTATTTATTAAAAAATAATCCAATAACATTTAAAAATATTTTCTCTCGTAGACATCATAGATTATAGATATATGAAATTGAAACTAACCAATAAATTAATTGAAACGCCCTAAGATTTAAAACTAACTTAGGGAGCACTACTATACGTACAATTTATATGCACCGAAAATTTCGACATCATAACAGCGTAACTATGACTCTACCAAAAATTTTCTTACACCTGTCAAACAAGAAAATTGTACTCCCTTAAATTAGAGTAACTACACATATCTACCACGCTTCCCGGCCACAGTTCAGAATACCTAAACTTCTAGAATAAGCAGATTCTCAACAACTCGAACATTCTTAATTCAATTAAACCAGCAAGAACAAGGGTAGACTTTTAGCATCAAAACTTTTATTCCATATCCTAAGTCCTACCAAAGGAATATGTTCACAACCTCACAAAACAAGAAAAGAAACTATAAATAATAGAAAGTGACGCCTATATCTAACATCTATTAAAAACAACTAGAGCCCTATCCATGCAATCCAATCAAAACTCCTAATAAAATACATGTAAACTAATGATGTCCTCTCAACATGTCTCCTTGTCGGCATCAACAATTTCGTTGAGCTCTTCATCACCTACAAAATCTTTTGGTTTGGGAGGAGGGGGAATCAGTACAAAAATACTCAATAAGTAGCTCACACTTGGTGAGCCACCAAGCATCAAACAGCAAACAACATGACGCACACAAACATGCTTTCTCAAAAAGTAACTCAAAGATCATGCTTCACATACATGCGCAAGTAAAATGAGCAAACGACTCCTTTAACACAAATTTTTGCACTATGCTATGCAAGAACACATGAATTCCCGTATCATGCAATGCACAATCCTCCTAAAACATGATTCACCCGTCATGCTTCGCACAAGAATTCCGCGCTATGCTACATGTCACAATCGTACATTCGAAGCGGGACAAACGATTGTACGGCACTTGCTCTAACTCCGACAACAAGTCAGCTGTATGAAAATTGAAAATTCCCTGACAACTTTGGCAAAGGGTCTAGCCTCCCCTCACGTCTCGAGAGAAAGTGTTTTTATTAAAACGTGAGAGAGAAATTATTCGAAAACATTTGTAAAAAATATCGTTATACACTAGTAAGCAAGTAAGGAACAACAACGGTTTAAATAACATATAACTCTGGGTAAGGATAGACAACTAGTCATGCCCCCTATAGTACATTCTAGGAATTTATATTATGACAGGTTTAAACATGAAAATGGCGAGGAGTCATACGCCCACAAAAATACAAGGAAAGCTAACTACTAAGCAAAATGAAAGCATGATAGAAAGGGGTTGAAATGGGCATGCGGTCACGGGCAGCCTTGGACAAGCATGACGTGACATTCTCCCCCCACTTAAATGGTTGACGCCCCTATCAAATGACTCTGCTCGAACTCAACGGTCTTATGAGCATCTATCTTCAAATCTTTAATGCGGTCCCAGCAGACCTCTAAGTCTTAGCTTCTCTTCCACTCGTTAAGAAACTTCTTCACATTCGTACTTTGATTGACTCTTTAAGGCGTCTTCTAAGCCAATACCTCAAAGGTGTTCTTCAGGGTGATCGGTGGATTCGATGCTTCATACCTTCTCATCATAGGGGGTCGTTTCTGCTTGACCTATTCATTTGTGCACCTCGGTGCTTCATTTGGATACTTTTGAGCGACTTTTGGCTTTGGTCTCCATTCCTTTGGAAATTGTAGACTTGGTGATTCTTTCTTCCACAAGGTTAGTCAACAACATGAAACCTGACGTCGCAACGCTTGTCTTGGCTCTTATTCAGTTGAAGGGATGATAGCAATTTCACCTCATTCAGTTGTCTTAGATTGTCATTGACGACGGTGGGATTAAATCCCGTGATTACTAAAATTTTTGCCAGCGGCATCAGTATTACCTTGTGTTCGAGGAGAAACTCCATCCCCAACACAATGTCGAAGTCATCCATCTTGACGACTACAAAGTCTGCTTGTCCAGTCCAAGCACCTAACTTCACTGTCACTCTTCGTGCAACACCAAAAATGGATAAGGCTGCTGAATTGACAGCCTTAATCTTTCCCACGTCTTTAACCCAACGTAGGTACAACCGTCGGGCTTCTTCTTTAGTCATAAAATTATGGGTTGCTTTTGAGTCAACCATGGTGCTTTTTGTAGGTTTCTGATTTATCCATGCGTCGACATACATAAGGCCATGTTATGTGGGTTCCTCAGTCTTTTCTACTCTCTTCTGTAGGGCCGATAGAAATTTCAAGGCTTCGATGCTGGCATCGCCCCCATCTTCTTCAAGTAGGGTCTCTGCTTCAGAGGTTTCCTCCTTGGCCCTTGAAGTACTTGCCAATGAGGCTTGAAAAGCTTTCAAGGCCACTTTGTTTGGGCATTCGTAAACTCGATGGGGCCCTCGACAAAGATAACATGAAGGGGGCTTTGGACCAGTGTTATATTGTTGAGCTGACGCTCGCCATGTATCTCTCCCCCTTTGTTGGAAAGGCCTTCAATCTCCTCCCTCAATTCTCCTCTCGTCCCTGTTGCGAAAATTGCAAAAACGCAAGTGCACGCGTCAAGTTATAATATAGTGAAATAAAGTATGAGTGTCGTCCTCAGGATTGAGTTATTTAATTAAATTAATTACCACAAATTTAACCATCTAATTTTATTTAGAGATAAAAATCAAATGATAAGTGAGAATGTATAAAACTAAAACGAGATAAAATTGAGACAATCGGGAGAAATAGTATCTTAGGGACCTATCAAGCTAACAATTTAATCGACGGAATGATACACTAATGTATTTTCATGTCATAAATCAAGAAATTCAAATAACAATTGGCCCTGTCAAGCCAATTGAATCTCATGCACAAATTATAAGCTAACATACCTGTCTAGCCTTTAATAAACATACACAACATTAAAAACAATTCCGTTAATGATTTCTAGTAGAATTCTAGCCACTTTCATGCTACAATAACTGCTAGTCATGCAATCGGAGTCAGATCTAAATTATTCTTCTTCAAGCATAAATTTAGATCAATCAAGACAAACAAACTTTGATCAAGAGTTCATAGGCATTAATGAAACGATTGCACAATTAGAAAGAAATACAATAATTCAAATCATTCACATCAACAAATTATTTGGCCAACGGTTCCATCTAGCTCTAAGAAAATAAATTAGCTACTCATAATCATAAATCATTCTTAAACTTGCATACAAAGCCATAACAAAAATATTCAGAAAAAAGGAACGAGAAAGAACTAATGTGACGTCTGAAGCTCCGTTCCCGTCGCGAAATCACGATCATGAGCGTTAAAAATCCTCCTTGTGCTCCAAAGAATCTCTACTCTTGTCCCTCAAACTCAATTTTCGAAAGTAGCTAAGTCTCTCCCAATTGGCCTCCCCTCCATCGCAAGTCAAAATGTGATATTTATAAAATTTGGGACAACGTTGAGACGCTATACCCTAATGCGCGAATTACTTAAGGAAATTTGGATAGCGTTGAGACGCTGTGGACAGCGTCTCAACACTACGGACGAAAAACACAAGCGTGTGGTCCTTTTCAGCGTCTCAATGCTTGGACAGCGTCTCAACGCTGTCCTCACAGCATCACAGGCTGCATCATGGCAGCGTTGAGACGTCGCTGAACAGCGTCTCAACGCTGCCCCCTCGGGTCTCAATGTTGCATTTTCTTCCTCCTTTTCCTTAGTTTTTCAATTCTTGCCCAAATTGCCTCATTTTGCACTGTAGTTGCCTTTATCTCTGATTCCTCATTCAAAAGCTTAATTCCTACAAAATTTACAGATACGACGTGAAAATATCCAACAAAACATCAAAAATAGCAATAGTTAAAATACAAAAATAGCTCACAAACGTGTGCTATCAGTCCCCTCCCCCACTTTTGGGAGAGCTAGATCGATAATTTCTATTATCTCTACTTGGGGAAGTTTGACTTCGTCTCACATCTTGAGATTTCCCACTACTTAGGTCATTGGTGAGATCGAAAAAGCGTTCTACGACCGCGTAAGCTTTGGACAAGTTCTGCACTCTTTGTTCATAAAACTTGGACTTAGCCCATGATTGCAACCCTTCAACGAAGGAAGACCTTCTCTTTCTCTGACATATCTCGGATGTCCAACATTAACCCAGCAAACTGCTTCACATACTCTCGAATTGTCCCAATGAGTTTTAACTCTCGCAACTTGCATCTTGCTAATATTTCAACATTTTCTGGGAAGAATTGAGAGAGCAATTCTTGTTTCAACATTTCCTACGTATCGATGGTACATCGCCTCTCTTGGATGTCCATTTAACGTGATCTCCACCACAACTTGGCGTCATCCACCATATGCATTGTGGCCCAGGTAACTTTTGAATCTTCAGATGTCATACTTGTGGCCCTGAAGTATTGCTCCATGTAAAATATGAAGTTCTCTAAGGATTTTGCATCACGAGCCCCATAGAAGGGCTTGGGTTCGGGCACCTTCACCTTATTAAATTGGACCATGCCCCAGTTGGAGCTTGATTTCCCACCGCTCTCATGGTGAGATTAACTCGGGCACCCAAATTCGCCACCTCTGCCCTAATAATATCGATGACAGCTCTCACATCTTTAGAAATTTCAGACACCATTTGAACTATTTCCATTTGGGCGCTGTCTAGACCTTCGACGCACTCCTCAATATGGGCAACAGAGCCCGATGAGCTATCCCGATGCTTAAAACCAATGGATTGTGTGGCTTTATCTTCTAGGGCCTCAACCCTCACCATCAATTCTTGGACGGGCATCTCGTCAAAGGGGCTAGCTATCCGTTAATCGTGTCGGCCTTAGCGATAATCTCATCCAGGCGAGATTCTAAAAATCGAACACAATCAAGCACTTCTATCAGGAAGAGCATTTACGCTTCGATCTCAGTCAATCGGTCGACCTGCGACTTGCCCAAAGATTTTGTCGCCAACATGATCGTTACTTTTAAAATTCGAGGAGCTAACTAGGCTTTGATACCACTTGTCACAATTGTACACTTTGAAGTGGGACAAACAATTGTGCGACCTTGATCTAACCAAGTGAGCAAGTCAGCTGTACGAAAATCGAAAATCACAAGCAACTTTGGAAAAGGGTCTAGCCTCCCCTCACATCTTGAGAGAAAATGTTTTTATTAAAACGTGAGAGAGAAAGTATTCAAAAAAATTTGTGAAAAATATGGTTATACACTAGTAAGCAAGTATAGGGCAACAATGACTTAAATAGCATATAATTACGAGTAGAAAGGATGGACAACTAGTCATACCCCCCCTATAGTACATTCTAGGATTTTACATTATGACATACTTAAACATGAAAATGGAGAGTGGTAATACGCCCACAAAAATACAAGGAAAGCTAACTACTAAGAAAAATGAAAGATATATAATGAAAGCATGACCGTGACACTACACATTCACTACCCAATACATGATTTGCGCGTCATGCTCCGCACTCTCAACACATGAATTATGCGCCATGCAATGCACACTCAGCCCGACACATGATTTATGCGTCATGTTCTGCCCTTACAATCCTATCACATGAATTTCGTGCCATGCAATGCTCTCACATCCCCAACACAATTCTAGCAAAATGCAAGTTCCTTAAACACATGCTACTAGTGAAGGAATGAACGTTTTACTCTACAACGGAAGCATTGGATCGTCTTTGATTTTATTTAATAACTAAAAAATAAGATTAAGTAAACTTACTTGGAGTAAATATGGAGATATTTCTGGCATGTCTTTATCTCTTTCACAAAGTCTTCCTATGTAACGCCCGGCTTATTTACAGGCATTAATTTCAAATTATGGAAATTAAGTTGGAATGATTTTCATTGGGTAATTTAAATTTTAAGGTTAATTTGCAATTTGGAATGAGAAAAAGGGAAAATTTGGAAAGCAATGATTGGTCAAGGGACATTTTTGGAAATTGGAAAGTTGTTTAAAAAAAAAAAAAAAAAAGAAAAGAAAAAGAAAAATAAAATAAAACCCATCCTTATCCTTATATTTTTTTTATTATTTTTATTATTTTATTATTTTTATTATTATTTTTCTTTTTCTCTTCTTCTTCCTCACGAGACTCCCTCCCTCACCGAACACACACACACACACACACACTCTCTCTCTCTCTCGTCCGATTTCTTCTTCTTCCTCGGGATGTCACCGCCGCACGCCCTACTCGAATCCGGGCCGCCGGCGCACGCCCAGCCACCCGACTCTGCTGCAAGTCGCCGTCGTTCGACTCCCCTCGCCGAACCACGTCTCCTCCGCACACCCAGCAGCCGCACGTTGGAGTTGAGGATCTCGAAGGAAGTTTTTTTTCGTCCAAACCGTAACGCCGTAGCTTCGCCGGAGTCCCTGAACACGTTGGTGCTGCAGCTTCTGCCTCGCCGGAGCTCTTTTATTTCTGGAAGTCGCCGATTCGCGAGTAGATCTGACCGGAAAGGACCGGATCTGTCCAGATCTGTGAGCCACGCGCTGACCGGAGTCCTTACGCTCCGCCATGTGCCGGCCACGCGCCGCGACACTCGCCGCCGTCTCCGATTCAAATTTTCGAGCCTGAACAGTCCCGGTTACGATCGTGTTACGATTTGGGATATCGATTGAAGGATCAAACTTTCGAATTAGAGGAGACCATAGCTTGGAAGAGGTTTTGTTGCCAGTTTAATAATCATTACCATATTCAAGGTAAGTAGTCATTTGGATTTAAGCCATTTAAATTCCTTTTTGATTGAAATGTATGTTTGATAGTTTGTTAATTTTGAAAGCATGCTTGAAAGCGGTGGTTATGAGATATGAAAAGGTTAGTGGTTATGTTTAAAAGTAATCTTGAGCTAAAACGGCCTAAGTTGTGGTCATAAAGGAATTAGTGGCTTAAAATTTCAAGTTTAGTATGTTAGCATATGAACCTCTTTAAGAATTTGTTCGAGGTTGTAATTGGACAAGTTTGGACATGAATGTGGTGATTTGTGAATAGTCATTCTTGCCTAAATTATGAGTATGTGCGCGATGTCGTAGTTGGTTAAATAAATATAAGAATTATCGTGCTGGGCTTAAGATTGTCTGAAACTTGTTGCTACTCTAGTTAAGGGATTCAAAGTTACAAGTGAATGGATGAAAATGTGTCGGGGGTTATAAATGAATTTGATTATAGCTTACCCTTGTAAGTATAAATGTGTAGATAGTTGTGTTAAACTAAACAATTGTAATCGTTTGGACTTCTGAGATGTTTGGTTAGCTGTGGAGTGCAGAAAACTTGAATTTGAGATTGATTGGTTGATTGGGTTCAATGCTTTTGGGTTCAAGTTGGGTTAGAGGCTGAAGTAGAGTACCCTAAAGTTATGCAATACTCAGGGTCGAGGACCGTATTTTATGTGTTCAGAATGGTCTTATGTTTGGGCTGAATTAACGAGTTTTGGATGGGTCCGAATGTGAGTAGAGAGTTACTAGTCGTCCTGATTTCTAAAGTGGTTATGGAACTGAATTCTGGATTAAAAGGGATGAGGGCTATGTGCCGCTAGCACATGTATGTGCTTGTGAACTACGGGCCAGGTTGTGAATGTGGTCCAGAAATAACAAATGAATTGGGTATGGTAGATTACCCTGGAGATTCCAAAAGTAGTACGAAAATGCAAGGAGCTTGATAAATTAAAGCCACCTGTCTTTATGTCTCTCCTGGGCGAGTCTGTAACTCTAGGTTGACTAGATGTGATGAGAGTGAGGGATTGTGTTCCTTCACTGTGGTGCTAGCTTAGGGGTGATTCCCCATTATGTTGAGCGTAAGGATTGCGATCCTTATGGCCGGTGTGCTAGCTTATGTGTGATTCCCCACTGTGTTGAGCGTAAGGATTGCGATCCTTATGGCCTGTGGTGCTAGCTTAGGGGTGATTCCCCAATTATGTTGAGCAAAAGGGATGCGTCCCTTATTGCCTGTATGCTAGCATAGAGGGGTGATGTTCTATTGTATGTAGGCGTGAGAGTTATTTTCTTTCACGGCCTTAGTCAACCTAAGTTTCATGGCTCGTTGGTAGTGCTCGAGACAATGCCATACCGGGATGGACTCAGGTAGGATGTGCGAGTGGTAGTTGGATGGTTGATGAGTTGAGATTAAGAGGTAGATATACGTGCCAGGACAACTTTTGTGTTGATGAGGCTAGCATAAGGGCGTTATCCCCAGAGATGTGTGACGAGCATAAGGGTTACGATCCTTATTGCCGTGGGTGCTAGCATAGGGGCGAGGACCCCAGAGATTTATGTTGAGCGTAGGGAATGCGTTCCCTAGCCCCTGTGAGCTAGCTTAGGGGTGATTCCCCACTGTGTTGAGGATAGGGATATGTTTCCTATTGCCATGTGCTAGCTGAGAGATGATTCCCCATTATGTTGAGCTTAGGGAATGCATTCCCTAGCGCCTGTGTGCTAGCCTAGGAGTGATTTATCTATTGAGATGAGTGTGAGGGTTATATACCTTCACAGGTTTGGGTTCTAAGTAATAGGACTCGCAGACGTGACACGGAATTAGAGTCAGGAAGTGGTAAAAGTCGAAGTTGGTTGAATGAGCATTTAGATCACTGAAGTAAATATTTGAAGTAAATATTTGAAGTATGAGCACGAGTGTAAGTAAAGAAAGTTTGCCTTCGTGGTAGGTTTTCTTTAAATTTTGGACCCTTAAGTGGGCTACTTACTGAGTATGTTTATACTCATCCTTGCTACTTTGTTTGTTTTGCAGATTTGAGCAAATTCTCGAGGCGGGTGACGTAGGTGATGACTTGACGAGGCTATGGAGACTCCATCCAATTCCCTTTCCTTGTTTTTCATTCTTAGTTTTGTTTCCTTGTCCCTTGATGTATGTTTGGTCTGTAAATTCTAAATATTCTTTAGTTATCGTGTATTTGGTTAGGGTTTCTTAAAATCCTGTGTTTGATGTGAAGCTCAGCATATTTGTCGTAGTTTGTTGGATGCTGAGCGTTTTATCTGAGTTATTGAAGTGTTTTCATTCTTATCAGGTTGTTGTAAATTTTGGTTTTCTCCTAGTTACGCCGTCATGCTGCCGGAATTTTCGGGCATGAGCGAGATAACTAGGTCGTGCTTCCGCATCTAGAGTGTCGTAGGAATTCGGGTCGTTACATCCTAGCTATGACTTGAACACAGGACCAAGGCTTGTGGGAGCCTCTTGAAAGAAAATCAACAAAGAATTGGAGAGGAAGAGGTCTAGAGAGAATTATCTAATTCTCTATTGAGGAGATGTGTGTTGTGTCTAATGGCTCAACCCAAGGATCCTATTTATAGAGACCAAGGGTAAATCTTTGCCATAATTAAAATATTATATTTTAATATCTAATATATTAAAATATATCTTATACTTATTTGAATCTTATTCAAATCTCCTCGATATTTATTTATTTGAATCTTATTCAAATTTTATAAATATCTTTTATTTAATGTATCTAATATACATTAATTATTTTAATATTTAATGTATCAAATACAATAAATATATTTTCCTCTTTTATATTTAATATATCTAATATATTAAATATTAATTTGAACACTTTAAATTATATATTAATTTGAACATTTCAAATTTTTCTTTCAACTAAATTGATCTTTTATTGTTACTATGAGCTAGTAAGGGAACCTTATGGACCTTCAGATTATAAGCTCCAATGATACAAAATTAATTAATTAAATTCTTTAATTAATTAATTTTCATTCATTAACTCTAAGGTCACTCCACTATAGACCTAGAGTTGCACTCTTATGCACTGTAGGACAAGTTGTGTCCATGGATATAATCACTACATGCAAGTCGATCCTTCACGAGTTGTTCATAATTATAGCTGGGTCAAAAGTCCGTTTTACCCCTGTAATTACATCTTGCACCTTAAGTACCACTGATCCTCTAATGAACAATTTGTTTATGATCCAACCATAAACTAAGTCCCGAAATTAGCACTTAAAGGAACTACTCATCTACCTTCCTTATAAGGGAATGAGTGAATTCCATCTTATGAGATTATGTTCCCAACTCCCTATTTGGTCAAGTCCCCAAAATGGTAGGCATATTGAATCAGCTACAAAAGCCACTCTCACCCATGTAAATCAAAGGACAAGCCCTCACAGGCAGGAGTTCATAACTCACTCAAGATTAAGATCGAGTCGCATATGATCATCCTGATGAAATATTAATCTTCTCAATTAACGGATTTATAAAGAGTGATTAAATATTTCATGGTCCAGTCTTATACAAACTCATTGTATAAGATACCCCCACTTACATGTCTCCATATGAACGATTTTGATCAAATCATTTGTAACTATTACAAGTGGGCCGTTATCAATAGTGTTACCAAGATAAGGCACCCAACCTTATCCATATACTATGACCCTTTAGGTTATTTCTTGAACATGATCCTCTCGTATGTCAACCACATACTGTTCCAGATTACACTAATAACCTTGGATTTTTCATATAATGGATAATACTATATTGCAAATAAAATAATCAATAATTATTATTAATTATTAAATAAATCATCAATTGCGAGGCTTTATGGCATAAATCCCAACAACTAGACCATGTCTCATGCCCAAACAAACATGCTTATATATATGTTTCAAACTCAATAAATCACCAAGCTAACTTCACACAATTTTTACAAGTCAACAACCAAACATGTTCATCAAAAGACAAAAACATAGAATAAATATCATGTATAAATCAAACAATAGAACATAGAGCATGGATCGCACATTCAAATAGACTCAAAAGGTAGAAACTACTTACTTAAAGCTCTCTTAAAAATATTCCAAGGGTTCCTAAACCAAGAGAGAATAAGTTTCAGATGCTATATTTAGTTTGAAAATCCTTTAAACAACTACCACAAGCTCAAGGAAAAATTAACTTACTTGGATACAACCTTAAGATCTAAAACAAGCACCCCAAAATTCACCCAAACTACAAACGAAAGTATCAAATGGTTAGCAACTAATTGGACATCTCCTAACACTTGATTTAAAAAGGCCTAAACTAGGACTTACCACTTAATCCTTACCCAAAAGGACTTGAGTAATTGCTGGAAATATCCAAAAAGGCCCCAAACTGACTTGAAACTACAAATAAAGGGGCACTGAGCATTAGGAACTGACTTAAGGTGCTTCAATGCACTCCAAAAAAGTTTAAGGGATGCTAAACTTACCAAAACCAAATTAAGCACCTGTTGGTTCTGGTTTGGAAGTGTTCGAAACTACAAACAAAAAGTACCTTAGGGTTAAGGACTTATCCAAAGTGGTTTAAAATAGTCTAAAGAGATACCTACTTAATAAAAGAAAGGTTATAAGGTTAAAACCCAATTCAAAGTTCCTAGTCGGGTCCAAAAGAGTGTTCAGAAGGATTATTCTTACCCATAAACACCCTACGACTTAATCAAACACTTCGAACCAAGTTCAACTACAAAAAGAGAGCTTCCAAACGTTAAAACTAAATTACAACACTTATAATGAATTCAAAAGACTTTGAATAAGGTCTTGCCACCTAAAACTTAGCAAAAAGACTCAGGTCTTTGCTGTAAAGCGTTCGAAGGGACTCCAAGTTGGTTCGAACTGCAAATAGAAGGTTCCCACACGTTAGAACCTAAGCTATAACACCTAAAATGATTTGAAAAAAAGTTTAAAACACAATAAAACTTACCAAAAGAGCTCTTACGCTATGATGTTTGATGTTCGAAGGTGTTCAAATCGATCATGAACTGCAAACTGAAGGTTCTTACATGTTAGAACTAAAGCTATAATACTTAAATGGATTTGCGAAAGGTCTAAAATGTGGTGAAACTTACCATATAGCACCAAAGGGACCAGAATGCTTGCTGGAAAATGGGTTTTTGGCACCAAGGAGAACTCAAACTCGATCTAGGCGATGTTCACCGAAGTCTAAACAACAAATCAAAGTCATTTAGGGAATGGGTAATCCAAATCTAAAGTCGATTAGGCATTGGTATGTGTCAAACCTTGACGAAAAGGGAGGAAATCGTCACTGGCAGCCCACCAATATGCAAAGAACAAAGCCGACAATGTTGGTCAGGTTGCTCATGGTTGCTTGCATTCGCAAATCAGTGATGAGACGAAGGGAGAAGACGTTGAATGATCAGAGGGAGCTTGCACCGACCATTTGAAGGAAGAAAAAAAGTGTGCTCGCTCGTGGGTCTCGAGAGTAGCTGCAGAACGGATTGCTCGTGTCGCCGCCATCATGTGGAGAAGGACTCACCGGCGGTTGAATATGAAGAGGGGGATGGGGGAGAAGAAGAAGAAAAGAATGGAGACCAGGGCTTTTCTTCTTTTCTTCTTCTTTTTTTTTTTTTTTTTGTCTCACTTGTTTTCTTTTAACTAAACAAAAACCTAATCTAAACTCCCAAAAATCTTGGCAAATCTAGAGAAAAATCTTTTGGGTTTGATCTTTCAATCTTCAATTTAAATCTAAATTAAAAAAGAAAGCTAAATTTCCAAATTATTGAATTTGGGACTTAGCATAAACTTTGTCTAATAATCCAAAAAGAATTTAATTAACTCGATTCAGTCACTTAATTCCAAATTTCATAATAACTCCAAATGACGAATTTAGTCGTACCTTAAAACACAAGGCGCGCTTTACATTAATCCATATCTTATATGTTCAGAATTAAAACAAAGGAAAATAACACATTAATCCATATCTTATATGTTCAGAATTAAAACAAAGGAAAATGTTATTGAAACAAAACCTAAAATAAAACAATTTAAAAAGGTTACTGTAAAATTATATTTTAACCATTTCAAATCCCTTTTTGTAAAGCAAAAGTGGTGTAGACATAGTGTGGGAAGGCACATGATTCAAAGAACAGATGGTTTGAAGAAGGAACAAATTCTTTTAGAATTTTTGAAGCAAAGGTTTTCTATATGTACACGTTCTGCCAATGGTGAAAAGGAAAAGAATACAACCTTTATAACTAGAAGAAGAAAACAAAGATGTTTGTTTAGATATTCTTGATGGCAATGGAGAAGTTTATATATCTAATCTATATATATATTTATAAATTGGCCTGAACAAAAAGAGTTTGAGAGACGATAGAAAATGGATTATGATTATTATTATTATTATTATGTTTCGGATTTCTTCAAGACGATGCGAAGCCCTTACATGGCAATGGTGAAGGAATAATGGAAGAAAAGAAAGGAGAAGAACATTTACGATGAAACGCCTTTGTTCAAAGCGACCAAATATGGACATCTTCCCATTGTTGAGTATTTTCTAGATAATTGTGTAGAGATTTATTTTCTCGATTGTCCAAAAAACTAGGCTGAAAATTTTCATAAAAATAGTGTATCAACCGTTAGTTTGGGGTAAATATTATTCTTGGTGTTTATGCCAACAACATTAAAAAAAAAAAAAAAATTAACGAGTGCCAACTAGGATGAAAGAATGCAAAGTTAGTAACAGGTATTTGTGGGTTAAAAATTGGATGTGGGTTTGTTCCATTCCAAAACGTAAAGTTTTTAAGATCATGAATCACTGCAGCTCCATGGTGTATTTGTAAAGATAAAGAGAGACCTCACAATTTATAAGATACATAAGCTACCCATCTTATTGCCAATTGGTTTTTAGATGGAACCTCATGTTTCTCTAATATTCATAATCACTTTCAAACATGCCCTAAATTTTCGTATCACTTTAAGCAAGAGAAGATGGGTTGTGGAGGGTTTGAAGCCGAGGTGGATGTTAAAGTGTTGATATAATTAAATTTATCATAATCTATCAGCTTAAACTTTTGAGTTGATTGATGATTTAACGGTGGAACCGTGGAAGGTGAGAGTATACTTACTATATCAAGAGAAGAGAGACGTTACACGACCTACATTTGTTGACTTTAATTTGCACACCTTCATCTTAGTGGGAACCTATTGATTTTTTGTTATTTTTAAGTTAGCTAGGAGAGGCCAACATGAGCATAGCTCAATTGACATAAAGCATGTGAGTTGTGACCTTGACCAAGAGGTTAGAGGTTCGAATCTCTCACTCTATATATTGATGAACTAAGAAAAAAGGTCAATTAGGAAAGAAAGGTAGAAAAATGAGAAATTGAAACTTTTTTAATTTCTCTCTCCTAGTTGTACTCAAAATTTTAATGGTGGATACCTACACACCAGTGTGTAGCCAAATCAATATTCAAATAGTAATCTAATGATTTTGTTAACAAATTTTGATATATTTTTTTTAATGAAAGGAGCTAATTGAGAATTTTCAATACATGAAGAAAAAATTTGAGAATGGTAAAAGATTGTCGAAGAAATTGAGAAATAGATAAAAAGATTATATAGGGGGACATCTTGTATATTTAGGCCAGTAAAAGTGGTAGGGTGTAGTGTGGAAGAAGAACAGAACACAAGGGGCTTGAAGAACGAACAAATTCTGTCTTCTTTTTATGTTGCGTCAGTATCAAAGTGATTAAAGAAAAAAGAATACAACTTTATCACTCAAAGAAGAAAAGGAAAAAAAAAAATATGTTAGTCTGAGCCATTGTGAAGTAAAAAGTTATATAAATATACAATATTTGTCCTCGTCTTCAACATAACAAGAAAATCAAAAATGGAATATCAAATGGATGTTTTCAACAAGATGAGAAACTGTTACAAGGCACTGATGACAGAAGAATGGAAGAATCTGGCTGCGGAATTTAACGACGAGACGAAGTTAAGGTTTCCGATGACGAGCAACAAAGACATGGCGTTGCATTTGGCAGTGTACAGCGGAGAAGAAGAGCCTACAAGAACTTTTCTTACCAATTTGGACATTAAACAAGATTATTGGAAGAACAACGTTGGAAACACACCATTACATGAAGCTGCCATTGTCGGGAATTTGGCTGCTGTTAAGCTTTTGGTTGAATTCAACAAGAAGGATATGTTGGAGAAGAACATTTATGGCGAAACGCCTTTGTACAGAGCGGCGAAATATGGACAACTTCAGGTTGTTGAGTTTTTTTTAGATGATTGTGAAGATTTCTTTTCTCGATCGTCCCTTAATTGGACAAATTGGACTACAGGGAGGGCAGATGATACTCCCATCATTCATGCTGCCATTCAAAACGAGAATTTTGGTTTGTGTGAAAATTTTCTACTATTTATATATATGTCGACTTTTTTGTTCGTAAATAGTTTTTTAACGTTGCTAGATCGTCCCACATTCCAAGGGCATGATCGAAATCACTTTTTTCATATCCAAAATAACTAAAACGGCATGATAGAAGTGATTTTGGTTCATTCTAAAATTACTCCCAATATGTCCGAAGTTGATCGGTCGGTGATGTGATTGTTGCAGAGGTGGTTTTGAAGTTGGTGGATTTTGACAAGTCGTTGTTGGAGATGAAGAATTCAGCTGACCAAACAGCTCTCCATGTGCTGGCGGACATGCCACACGTTTTTGAGAGTGGATGCTCTATGAGATTCTGGGAATGGATCATCTATTCTTGTAAGAATATTCTCTCTTTTGCCGACTTGATTATAGTTAAATTGGTTAATAAATTATTTACTTTTCTTGGAGATTGAGGTTTGAATTTGCACTTCGAACTCGAAATAATTAATTAATACATTTTATTACTCGATTTTCATATTTTTAAGAATTATGGCTAGCTAGTTGTAGACATTTTAGGGACAAATTATTCAATGTGGCAGCTTCTTAATAACCGTTGAATATAGATCCAAAAATATGGTCTACCCTAATAACGATTGGATACAAAAACAAAACACTTGTACAATTTCTCTCTCCCATATCCAATGGTGCAAAACTGTCAGCCACATTGTGGCGACCTCATTGAATGGTTTCTCTTTAGGTGGTTAGACCATGCTTTCTTCTTCTTCTTTTACTGATACTTTTAATTATATTATATATTTTCTAGTCTTTTTTAAGTTTAATAAAATGTGAGAGTGAGAAATCAAAGATTCTTAATCTTATGATTGAAGATATAACATTTTAACCAATTCTATTACATTCAGGTTGGCTAGATATTTCCTAGCTAAAGTTTGGTTGAACATTTTTTGTATTGAATTTGGATGTTTCTTTACTTGTTCAAATTTGTGGCTAGATTTGAATATTTTTTTAAACAAATTAATTAGACATGTTTATGATCTAATTGAGTTTTTATTAGCTGAATTTTGAATCAGAATAGTACTTGCTACACACCTACTAAATCTAACAATATTAGTAATAGACCAATATAAATAAACGCATGTTAGCTAGTCTCTACCTTTTTTTTTTTTTTTTGAACATTAGTCTCTACTAATTAATTAATGTATAGGTAAGTATTATTTTCGTAATAGAAAAAGGAAAAGATATTATATTTAGTCTATGTATTATTTCTAATTATAGTGCCTCATAATTATTATATATTTTTTCATGAAATTTTAGTTTTTAAACTGAAGAAGCTAGTACATGTTGTTGAAAGTTCATATTTAATCTATGTATTATTTCTAATTCAGGTTAAATTTTATATATATATATATATATATATATATATATATATATACCTTTAAAATTTGCCATTTATTTCAAAAATACTTATATTCTTTCAAAATTTGCAATATTACCCTCAACCTTTCATAAACTTTACAAAACTATCCTTAAAATAGAAATTCATTAGAATGTTGGAAAGAAAATTGATGTGACGATGTCTTGGACGACGTGACACTGTCTAGGATACTTGCCTATATTAAGTTAAAAGAACAACATTCCAACATGTCGATTTTTCATCAAACATTCTAACGATTTTTCTACTCTAATAATAGTTTTGATTATGAAAAGTCAACGTTAATATTGCAACTTTTGAAAGAATAGGGTATTTTCTAAACAAATGACAAAGTTTAGAAGTATTTTTTATAATTTAGCCTTTTAATTATAGTGCTCATAATTATTATATTTTTCTTTTTTCTTTTTCAATTTTTTTTTTCGGATCACAGCGCTCCCGGAAGAGAATATTTACAAATTTAATTTTTGTAATTTTGGGTCTTTCGACAACAATGATTCTGAAAATTCCAGTACGAAAAGCAAGAAGAATGAAGATTTAGAAGCAGGATGTAACTCTAAACATAGTCGTCGTTCAAATTGCTGTAAGTTTTTTAATTTTGCAAAGTAACCATGTAATTGTTTGGTTAAAATGTCATTTTATTTTATTTTATTTCCGTCTTTATACTTTCAATAAATTTAAAAATTGGTTGAAAAATCAGTATCAAAGAAATAAAACTTGAATTAGAAGAAAAATCTATATATCTTTCAAAATAATTACTAAAATACTTCATATTTATATCTCAAAGTCTTGAAAAATATATTGAATTTTGTAAGTTATTTTTTTTGAGTTCAACATGCAAGAGTGAATATTTGAATATCTGACATCTTGGTCGAGAGTTTATGTTTTAACAAATTAAACTATACTCAGGTTAACGGCTTTACGAGTAGTTCCTACCATTAAAATTGTTAACTAAATAATGATATGAAATGTTTATCAATTAAATAATTAATATCGATTGGTTTGATACAACGAGACAAAAAAAAAAAAAAAAAAGGTAGAACCGCTAAATAGAATAAAATGCCATGACATTGTGCCACCCACTTCCTTGTAGTTCATCTTTACCCTTCTTTATTAACTTGCTTAAAAAAGCAAAATTGAAGGACTCTTTCTACGTGGCAGGGCTATATTTTCGACGTGCTTTGACGTGCTTCTTTTGGAAATTCATCTTGCTAGGTCTCCTTTCTCACTCACTTTCTCTTTCACGCCCTTTTCTCTCTCACATTACCATCTTGTTTTATATTCATTTCATTTTTAGTTCTCTATTTTTAAAATTTATGCTTGTTTCATTCCAATTTTTTTATTATAGTTTTC
The DNA here is from genome assembly GCA_033996785.1 of Trichosanthes truncata. NCBI lineage: Eukaryota > Viridiplantae > Streptophyta > Magnoliopsida > Cucurbitales > Cucurbitaceae > Trichosanthes > Trichosanthes truncata. The sequence continues at coordinate 24,898,180 of MU867261.1, forward strand.
ACATTTCTTACGTAAACATTTGAATTCCTAGTCAAATTCTAAAAACAAAAACTATTTTTTTTTTTTTAGTTTTCAAAATTTGGCTTGATTTTTGAAAACATTGGTAGAAAATATATAACAAAAAAAAAAAAAAAAAACTCACAAATGGAAGAATTTTGAAAACTAAAAAAAATGGTTTTCAAAAACTTATTTTTGTTTTTAGAGTTTGACTAAAAACTCAAATATTTTCTTATAAATGATGAAACTCATGGTAGAAAAATGATGAAAAAACAAACATAATTTTCAAAAACAAAAAATTAAGGCCCCATTTGATAACCATTTGGTTTTTGGTTTTTGGTTTTTGAAAATTAAGCTTGTTTTCTCCCAATTTCTCTACAATGGTTTTTATCTCCCTTAAAGAAACATTTGAATTCTTAGCCAAATTCTCTATTTTATCTTTAACGTATTAATAATTCTCAATTAGATCTTTCAATTACAAAATCACTTAAAGGCATTTAACAAAAAAACTGATAAGACGTTAAATTGTTGTCTTGCTAATATATTTGGATGTGTGCACATACCACTTGGAAGGATTTTATATTGATGGGCAAGTTGAATTTTGCTAATTAACAAGTTGGGTTTAATTTGTTACGCATCATTTGAATAGCACGTCTATGTGTCCAAATATGTTAATTAATTACATCAACTTTTTGTCAACATTTTTTTTATGGGGCACTTAATTAAGAGTTTTTAATAATAAACTAGAGAATTAAAAAAGATTGAGACAAGATTGAGAATACATTTTGTTACCTTCTAGTCATCCAACACCATACTAAAAAGACACACTAAACACAAACTTAACAAAAAAAAAAAAAAGGCTAAATAGTTTGTTAAATGTTTAGATTAATTATATCTGATCTACACACAGGGTGGCCACAATTGCAAGAGTTATACAAGGAAAGGCAAAAACATAAATTAGTTCTAACCATCACTGAGATGCTAGCCGACATAGATTGCTCATGGTTCCAATCTAGACAGAAGCCCGAGAACACCGGAGTGCTTTCAGTCCAGACAATACATAAACCAAAAGAAGTAGAAGATAAAGAACTTGACTACGAGGACCATCTCGAGACGCCACTGCTACTGGCCGCATCCAGGGGAATAATCGAGATCGTCGAAAAGATCATCGAAGCCCACCCGCAGGCAGTTGACTACGTGACGACGGCACATGAAAGAAACATTCTGCACATCGTCATCGCGCACCGACAAAAGAAGATCTTTGATTGGATTCAAGATAAAAAAGTATTCATGGCCAGAATGGTCATGAGGATCGACACGATGGGGTTCACAGTACTGCACCATGTTGGAATCACTAAATTCATCCACCAAGACGACCACGGTCCAGCGTTGCAGCTTCAGCATGAGCTCATATGGTTCGAGAGCGTAAAAAATGTGGTCCCGCCCCACTACGCCATCCACAACAGCAACTCGCGATGGAAACCGCGTGAGTACTTTGATGCAACTCACAAGGAAATGCTTGAGAGTGCCAAAGAATGGCTCAAGAAAACCTCTGAATCTTGCTCTGCTGTTGCGGTCCTCATTGCCACCGTCGTCTTTGCTGCTGCCTTCACCGTCCCCGGTGGCCTCAACAGTAAAACTGGCTCTCCCATCCTCCTCTCCCAGCCCATCTACATGGTGTTCACGGTCATGGACATCGTCGCCCTCACCAAGTCGCTCACCGCGGTGGTCATGTTTCTCTCGATCTTGACGTCGTCTTTTAAGATGGATCATTTTCGACACACATTGCCAATAAAATTGTCCTTGGGATTTACATTCTTGTTCTTCTCAGTGGCAAGCACGATGATGGCATTCGCTCTAGCGATCATACTAACGATGAAATCAACCGAGATGAAGTGGGCACAGAGTTTTTTGTATTTGGCGACATTTTTTCCAGTAACCATGTTTATCATAATTCAGCTGCCGTTGTATGTGGAACTGGTGAAGAACATTTGGAGTTATCGACACACAGTTTTGGAGATCCTTCCGATGGGTTTCATCATCCTATTTTATAAGGCTCCTTCGAAACTTTTTAACAAGAAATCTACTTGATTTTCATGGCTGGACTTGGCGTTGGAGCTTTGCAGGTGGATTCATCATAAAGAAGTTAATTTTCTTACTTAATTACCTGTATTGGTTTAATAAGTCTAAAGAGGTTAGGTATGATGTTCAAAAGTATGGTTTTTTTTTCGAATGTCAAAAGTATGGATTTATATACTTTGTGTTTGGATGGTATAAAATAATGGAGAATTATAATGGGTTGAAAAAAAATATATTAAGATATTTGCAAATTTAGTCATGATTTTGGGATTTGCAATTTTTTTTTTAATTTGATTTTTGTTTTTTATTATTGCAAACTTTACCCTCATTGGTGTATAAATATTCACTCATTGGTGTATCAACACTCATTTAACATGCATTTCAAGTATAACATTGGAATATCAACATTCATTTTACATGCATTTTAGTAGCAATTCAAGTATATCAATAGCATATTTGATATATATATTTTATAATTTGTATATTAATCAATTGATTTGCAAAATATAAAGTATATCTATTATACTATAGGAAAAAAGATTTACAATTGCTTAAAAAAAAAGGTTATTATAGGTCTTTTATAGCATTTTACGCAAAGTCGTGACAATCCATGCTATAAAAAACTATAAAAAAAGGATTTTAATAGCATAATTTTCTCTTCATAAAATTTATGATAGCATTTTATAAAAGCTATAAAAAGCTTTTTATAGAAAAAATAAAAGGCTATTCTTCGTCAATGATATAATTTATTTATAGCTATAAATATTTATTTATACCTTGAAATGAAAGTCATAATAAGCCTTTGAATGGTTAATTTTCTTTTCTATTTATAACATTTATGAACTTTTTATAGCATTTGATGAATGTTGTTATTAGAACTTTCATAACTTTTCAAATATGTTAATTTCAATCATTTTTACATAATATACAAGTCAAATAATAAATATATGAACCATAAAAATAGATACAAGTAAATTATATCTTTATCTAAATAATCATTCATACAATATTCGCATTGTCTTACAAAAATAGATATAGTAATGAATAACATCAACTTGGAGTGATACAAAATGCAAACTTTATCACCTAACATTCATTAATTACGAATATGTTGCTATAAAAAAATTCAAATAACTCAAGCTAGTTGTGTTGTGGCCAAGACATTCCATTGTTGTGAAGTAATTCTTTTATCAACTTACAAAAAGTTATCAAAAAAGAAACAAATGAATATAAACATTCAAATAAAAAATTTAATGGACGAATAAATGATCAAAGACCAAGAACTTTACTTATTGCATCATTGGCCACATTAGTTAAAATATTTGTCCCTACTAGCATTACATCATTGACAACATTAGTTAAAGAAGCATTAGTTAAACCCTTTAAGCTAGTTTTGAAATTTCCAACTTCAAGAACCTGAACAATACAAGTAAGACCCTCCAAATCAAACTTACAGATATCAACAACTAGTTAAAGAGGATGTATCACTTTCAAAGATGCATTTACATGAAAAATAAAAAAACAAAATCCAACATCAACCACAAAAATTCAAGTATCTTCCATTTGATAACTACCTCCCCACTATAAGAATTTTGGGTTTTTCCGACGCCAGTTTGGTCAAGAAAAGTCCCAAAACCGTCGAGAAAGGTATTCCCGAAGCAAAAAAATGTGTCGGCAAGGTCGTCGGCATATCCCTGTCGGGAAAGATTTTGCCGACCAAATTTTTGTGGCGTCGGCATTTTCTAGCAATGCCGATGCCAATTTTTGGTCTGTAATTCAAGGAATTTCCGACCAAATTGCTTTTGGTCGGCAATTCAAGGCAATGTGCCAAACACCACTTTTTGGTCAGCAATTCAAGGAATTGTCGACCAAATTATTAGTTGGTTGTCCTTTATAGGAATTGTCAACCAAATTGCGTTTAGTCGGTAATTCCATGAATTGCCAACCAAATTATTGGTTTGGTCGGCTGTAACGCCCGGCTTATTTTCAGACATTAATTTCAAATTTTGGAAATTAAGTTGGAATGATTTTCATTGGGTAATTTAAATTTGAAGGTTAATTTGAAATTTGGATTGAGAAAAAGGGTTTTTTTGGAAATCAATGTTAGGACAAGGGGCATTTTTGGAATTTTTTTTTAGAAAAGAAAAATGCCATCCTTATCCCTCCACTTTTGATCTATCTTCTTCTTCTCCCTCTCTCTCGCGACAGCTCTCTCTCTCTCTCCTCTCTCTCTGTCTCTCTCTCTCTCCCTCTCACCTGACTGCAACCTCACCGCCGAGCACCCATCCTCGCCGCCAGCTTCTTCTTCTTCGTTTGCTGCAACTCACGAAAAGCACCCACCCACCGCCGGCCTTCTTCTTCTTCTTCCTCGTCGGTTTGCAGCCACAGCCGAACCCCCCATCCTTCTGTCTTCTCTTTTTTTTTTCCTCTTTCGTCCGACCAAGCCACCGCCGGCGCGCCACTCAGTTCACCGGTTTTGCTTACCCAGTCGTGGATTCGCTCACCGGAGAAGCTACGGCTGCCGCGCTCAGCCGATCTCCACCTTTAAGTCCCTCCCTCGCGTCTGAACGTCACAAAACTCACCGGAAGACAACCCACGACTTGGATCTGTCCAGACCCAAGGTCCACGCGCTCTCACGCGCCGATCGAAAGTTCTCACGCGCCGCCGCACGTGCCGCTGTGCTCCGGTCACGCTCCGCCCTGTTCCGGTCAGTGTTTCGAACCCCAAACAACGTCCCGAATCGTGTTTTGTAATGGGTATTTTCGACACTGATTTAAATTGGTTTAAAGATTTTGAAATTGGATTAATCGTTAAGTATTGGACTTAATTTCAGGATATCGATTTGAGAATCAAACTATCGAATTGAAGACAACTTGATAAATTTCCAGCAAGGTTAAAGGTTCGGCACGGTCATTTTTATTTGGGTGAGATATTGTGCTAAATTAAAATCGATCTAAGGAAATAAAAAGGACTAAATGGAGCTCAATTATGAAATTTCAAGAATCTTGGACCAAATTTTATAATCCTTATTTTTATTGGATTATTGAAGGTTAAGCAGGAAGACCAGAGTTTGGAAGAGATTCTCACTGCTAGAATAATATTAATTATTCTATTCGAGGTAAGTGGTCATTTGGATTTAAGCCTTTCAAATTCCTTTTTGATTGAAATGTAAGTTTGATAGTGTGATAATTGTGAAAGAATGCTTGAAAACTATGTTTAAGAAGTATGAAATGGTTAGTAGATATGTCTAGAAGTAGCCTTGAGCTAAAACGGCCTAAGTTGTGGGAATAAAGGAATTAGAGGCTTAAAGTTCGAGATCATTATGTTAGCGTATGAAATACTTTATGAATTTGTCCAAGGTTGTAATTGGAAGAGTTTGGACATGATTGTGGAGATTTGTGAATAGTTATTTTTGCGTAAATATGAGTATATGGAAGATGGCGTGATTGGTTAAATTAATATGAATTATTGTGATGAGTTTAAGGTGACCTAAATGTGTAGTTGTTCTAGTTAAAGGAATTAAGATTGTAAACTAAAGATTGATCATTGTGGCCAGTGTATAGAACCTTAAATTAGCTTATACTTGAGATTCATGAATGGTGATTGTGATTAGCCTGCAAAGTTCATGATCATAATGTAGTCCCCTAAAAGTGCTTACGCATGGGTTTTTGATTTACTCAAAATGCTTGGAAACACTTAAGTAGTTGGATGAAGTTTAGTTTTTCTCGAGTTATGGTTGAGCTGACTGAGCATAGGGTGTTGGGGTGGTTATGGAACTGAATTATGGAATAAAGGGATAGAGGGCTATGTGCCGGTAGCACAGGTATGTGCTTGTGAACTTCGGGCTAGGTTGTGAATGTGGTCCGGAAATAACAAACGATTTTGGTATGGTAGACTACCCTAGAGATTCCAAAAGTAGTGCGAAAATACAAGGAGCTTGATAAAATAAGAGCCACCTGATCTTATGTCTCTTTTGGGCGAGTCTGTAACTCTAGGTTGACTAGATGTGATGAGAGTGAGGGATTGTGTTCCCTCACTGTGGGTGCTAGCTTAGGGGTGATTCCCCATTATGTTGAACGTAAGGATTGCGATCCTTATGGCCTGTGTGCTAGCTTATGTGTGATTCCTCATTATGTTGAGCGTAAGGATTGCGATCCTTATGGCTTGTGGTGCTAGCTTAGGGGTGATCCCCCACTGTGTTGAGCATAACGGATGCGTCCCTTATTGCCTGTATGCTAGCATAGAGGGGTGATGTTCTATTGTATGGAGGCGTGAGAGTTACTTTCTTTCACGGCCTTAGTCAACCTAAGTTACATGGCTCGTTGGTAGTGCTCGAGACAATGCCATACCGAGATGGACTCAGGTAGGGTGTGCGAGTGGTAGTTGGATGGTTGATGAGTTGAGATTAAGAGGCAGATATACGTGCCAGGACAACTTTTGTGTTGATGAGGCTAGCATAAGGGCGTTATCCCTAGAGATTTGTGACGAGCATAAGGGTTACGATCCTTATTGCCGTGAGTGCTAGCATAGGGGCGAGGACCCCAGAGATTTATGTTGAGCGTAAGGAATGGCTAGCATAGGGGCGTTATCCCCAGAGATTTGTGACGAGCATAAGGGTTACGATCCTTATTGCCGTTGGTGCTATCATAGGGGCGAGGACCCCAGAGATTTATGTTGAGCGTAGGGAATGCGTTCCCTAGCGCCTGTGAGCTAGCTTAGGGGTAATTCCCCACTGTGTTGAGCATAGGGATGTGTTTCCTATTGCCGTGTGCTAGCTGAGAGATGATTCCCCATTATGTTGAGCGTAGGGAATGCGTTCCCTAGCGCCTGTGTGCTAGCCTAAGGGTGATTTATCTATTGAGATGAGTGTGAGGGTTATATACCTTCACAGGTTTGGGTTCTAGGTAATAGGACTCGCAGACGTGACACGGAATTAGAGTCAGGAAGTGGTAAAAGTCGAAGTTGGTTGAATGAGCATTTAGATAACTGAAGTAAATATTTGAAGTATGAGCACGAGTGTAAGTAAAGAAAGTTTGCCTTCGTGGTAGGTTTTCTTTAAATTTTGGACCCTTAAGTGGGCTATTTACTGAGTATGTTTATACTCGTCCTTGCTACTTTGTTTGTTTTGTAGATTGCGTACAATCTCGGGGCGGATGACGCAGGTGACGACTTGACGAGACTATGGAGACTCCATCCAATTCCCTTTCCTTGTTTTTCATTCTTAGTTTTGTTTCCTTGTTCCTTGATGTATGTTTGGTTTGTAAATTCTAAATATTCTTTAGTTATCGTGTATTGGGTTAGGGTTTCTTAAAATCCTGTGTTTGATGTGAAGTTCAGCATATTTGTCGTAGTTTGTTGGATGCTGAGCGTATTATCTGAGTTATTGAAGTGTTTTCATTCTTATCAGGTTGTTGTACATTTTGGTTTTCTCCTAGTTACGCCGTCATGCTGCCAGAATTTTCGGGCATGAGCGAGGTAACTAGGTCGTGCTTCCGCATCTAGAGTGTCGTAGGAATTCGGGTCTTTACATCGGCAATTCAAGAAATGTCGACCAAATCTATTTTAGTCGGTTTTTACTTGTCAACGGCCGATGAAACACATTTTGGTCAGCAATTCAAGAATTTCCGATCAAACTAATAATTTGGTTGGCAATGCCTTGAATTGCCAACCAAACGCAATTTGGTCAGAAATTCCTCTAAAGGCCGACCAAACCAATAATTTGGTCAGCAATTCCCATAAAGGCCGACCAAATCAAAAATTTGGTCGGCATTGCTATATCTTCGATATTTTATTAATTTCAAGAGATTTTTGTCCAGATTTTCATTATAATTTAAACATGTTGTACTTAAAATAAATTGTACACAAAATAAGTCAAATAACAAAAGTGGAACTTTTACACAAATAAACCTAATCTAGAAACAAAAGTTTAATGAATATAAGTTCTCATTATCTTCATGGTAAATCTTTGTCCTACTTTCAGAATAATGTCGACTCAACCCACCTATGAAAAACAAATACATGAACATAAGATCAAAACTTTAAACACATAACAACTAAACTAACATTTCAAAAATATCAAAATTTAATTAAGTTACAAAATTATATAAGCAAAACCCCAAATTTAAGAAAGCAATCAAGTCATCTAAGTTTACTAAGTAAACCAAATTACAAAACTATATAAGTACTTTTTCTAAACCAAAAGCACAAACATGTACATTTACATATAATTTAACATATAGACCTAATACTAATGAAGTATATATATATATATATACCAACAAAATCATCTAACTTATAACGAATTATAAGGAACTAAAAAAAAATTAAATTTAACAAAAACAATCAAAACTTTCTACTAACTTCCAAAGTTACAAAACCCATGAATATAACGAAAGAAAACAATCAAAACAACTAAATTATAACTTACTAAGTAAACTAATAATAAACTCATCAAATTATTATACCGATCTAAAACAATCTAAACAACTAAATTAATATAACTTTACTAAGTAAACAAATAATAAACTCATCAAACTATAACAAACAAATCTTTATAAGTATAACACCAAATTTAACAAAACCAACCGAATTAATCTAACTTTACCAAGTAAACAAACATATTTAACTAAAACTTAACTTAAACTTATCAAAAAAGTTACAAAACATATATGAGTATTACCAAAAAAATTTCAATAGACATGTATAGCATCTAAAACTCAACCATCATGAACATAAGCTCAAAGAAACCAACTAATCAACTCATCAAATTTATAACCAACTAATAGAATGAAAACTCTATAAGTATAACACCAAATTTAACAATACACAACCAAATCTACATTTTTCCAAGTAAACCTGTAACACCCCTAAGAACACAACAGAGTGATGCGGAAGCATAGCTGAGTCATCTCGTTCATGCCCGAAATTTCGACAGCATGACGACATAACTACAAGAAAACAAAAGTTTTTGAAAACCTGGAAGAGACATATAACACTTCTATGATTTCTAAGAGACACTCAACACCCACCAAACTACACATAAGGTTGAGTTCACCAACATTGATACAAATGCAAAAGATAACTCAGAACCAGAAATATAAGGAAGATAAAGGTACAATTTACAAATCAAGTATACAAACTAACATGGAAACCACCTATCAAAAGAAAATAGAACAAAAAGAGCCTAGGAGAGATCTAGTGGCGTCCCCATAGTGGCGGATGAGCGTCACCTGAAAGGTACGAAGCACGAGTGAGTATATATATACTCAGTAAGCAGCCCACTTAAGGGTCCAAAGTTTAAAGAAAACATACCAAGAAGGAAACTGCCCTTACTAACACTCGTACTCAAATTTCAAATACTCGCTTCAGTTAACTAAATGCCCATTTACCCTACCTCAAATCTCACCCCTCCCTGGCTATAGCCTTGTACTATACATGCGAGTCATGTAACTTAAAACCAAAGCAGTGAAGGAAAGCAACCCTCACGCTCATCACAATAGATGAATTTCCCTCTAAGCTAGCACACAAGAAATAAGGGAACGCAACCCTTACGCTCATCACAATGGGAGAAACGCCTCATAAGCTAGCACACCAACAATAAGGGAATGCAACCCTTACGCTTATCACAATGGGAGAATCGCCCCCTAAGCTAACACACAGGCAATAAAGGAACACAACCCTTACGCTCATCATGTCACATAACATCTTAGGCATACAAGCTTGCACAGAAAGAAAGAAAAAGGGTAGGTGGCACTAGACTTGTTCAAACTCAACATCTTGAAAACCCCCTGGGTAGATTACCACGCCCAAATCAAGCCCACTTCTTAAACCGAAGTTCACAAGCACAACCAAAATTACAAAGTCAACCTCAAACACACTTAAATAGTCATGGCTCAAATTTAGGTTTAATTGAATCCCCCTTAACAAAAGTCGCATTTATATTCTAGCAAAACTCAATTTACCAACAATCAAGCAATTCCGCCTTATCAACAAACTAAACATGCCCACATACACATGCCCACATACATTCTTTATATACAAGGGCATAACAAATAAATTTGATGGCTACTTACTTTTCCGGCCAACTCAATAACGATTGCTTTTTCTCTTTAGGACGACGCTAGCTTTACCCCTAACAATTGAGAAAGACCGCCCAAGCCTAAACCACCTCCAATGTCAACTGCAGCCCCAGTAAATAATAGCTGCTAGATTAATGCTCAGAACGCCCCAAATTGGATAAATTAGTCTCCAACCATGATAGTTAATCCCACTATCAAAAGAGCCAAGCCCACACCGAATCGAACTCTAAAATGCCCAAATTCAACTTCCAAAGCCGCTTGCCACACGAAGAATGGCTGGAAAAATTCTAAATGCTAAGAAATGAGTGAGAGAAGGAGAGAGATGAAGAAGAGAGAGAGAGATAGAGAGAGAGAGAGAGAGAGAGAGAGACGGAGAAGGAGTGAGGGGCGGAAGAGAGAGAAAGAGGCGGAGAGTGAGTGGGGGGTTAGGGAAGGGAAAGGGACACGGGAGGGAGAAAAAAGAGAGAAAGAGAAAAAGAGAGAGAGAGAGTGAAAAGGTGAGGGTTCGGGAGGAAGAGAAAGATAAGAGGGAAAGAGAATGAAAGAGAGAGAGGATGAGGGGGGTTCAGGAAGGGAGGGATAGGGATGGAAGGAAATAATAATAATAATAATAACAATAATTTAATTATAAAAAAAATCTTTTTTTTTAACCGAGTGTTACAAAACCAAAGTTACAAAATCACAAGTAACTTTTTCAAAATGAAAATTACAAACACGCTTAACTTTACTTTGTCAAAAAGTTACAAAATATATATATGAGTTTTGCCCAAACTTTTCAATAGACATACATATCTAAAACTCAATCATCATGAACATAAGCTCAAAGAAAGCAAATAATCAACACATCAAATTCATAACTAACTAAGAGAATGAAAACTCTCTAAGTATAACATCAAATTTAACAATACACAACCAAATCTACATTTTTCCAAGTAAACCAAAGTTATAAAATTACAAGTAACTTTTTCAAAACAAAAATTACAAACACACTTAACTTTACTTTGTCAAAAAAGTTACAAAACATATATATGAGTTTTGCCCAAACTTTTCAATAGACATACATAGCATCTAAAACTCAACCATCATGAACATAAGCTCAAACAAACCAAATAATCAACCCTTTCATTGTGTAACGAACTCAAACAATCAAAATTTTACCAAATAAACTAACTTTACCTAGTAAACCAAAAGGTACTAAACATATTAAGTAACTATTTTGAAAACCAACTATCATGAACATACTCAAACAAACCAAATATACTTAAATCTTAAGAACTTAAACTCACGATTTAACTAAAACTTTAGACAAATAAAAGTGTAGATCACATAGTAGTTTTACCTAAAACTTTTCAAAATTTACGAACATATATACATAGAATCTAAAACTCAGCTATATCATGAACATACATACAAACCAACTAAACTCAAATTATTGGCTACCTTTACTGCAAGATAGCCATACACAAATTGTCTTACTATGTATAAGCATCTTAATTCAATCTCAAAACGTACTAACCCCCCCCCTCCAATGCTCAAATCATTGGCTACCTTTACTGCAGGATAGCCATCCATGAAGAAGTTGTAGAGAGATCATACCTATTTAGATGATCCTTGTGAGTGGATGAATTGTGTAAGCATTGCTCGGAGGCTAGCCAACTCATCTGAAGTTCGATTCTAGACTTCTTCCAATCTATGTCCAGTCTGAGACAACTCTTCTCTCATGCTCACAATTTCAGCTTTGGCACGATTCATTTCTTCTTTAGTCTCGTTCAGTTCTTCTACTCGATGTGTATTTTCTGACCGTAGTTGAGCCAATTCCACCCTCAACTCATGCTCTCATTGTGTTTCCCCACTAGATGTTGAGTTGCTATACTTCCTCTGTTTTGGCTGTGGTCCCTAATCCATGCCTTTAATGTGGCCCAATCGATGGCCTAAAATAGTTTCGACGATCTCAGCTTGGGTGAGTGGTGGGACCCTTTTGAACTGGGTGCTTCTTGCAACTCCATCATTTGACTCTGGGAGAAAAATTAAAATAAGTATTATTCTAGTAATAAGATTATAAACAAACTTTAAGAGTATGAAACTTACATGAGCAACACCAGCTGTTGAATTCACCCACCCTTTTCCTTCTTTGTATCTTGTTTTTTCGAATAACTCAATTGGTTCAACAATGTCTTTTGTTTTCTGTAACTCAATGTTTTTAATATATTAGTAATATTGAAAAACAAAAAACTAATAGAAGAAATATTTTTCAACCCTACCTGTGCTTCTTGTATATGCATGAATGTCTCAGACCCAACACGATGGTTGAAAGGTAGCCTCGATCGGTTCTTTTTATTGTCTCCGTAGTTTGCTAGCAAGATAAAATATTAGTAAATAGATCTAGAATTGTGCATGTGAGACGACATATTAATTAAGAAAGGTAAGTGACGTACCTTCCATTTAGGAGTATCCCACCTATCGCGTAACATATGCCAATCGGCTATATCAACCACCCTAGGATGTGGGCGTGCACGTCCCTCCTCAGGAGAATATTTTCTGTAATGTTTGAACAAATCCGCCCTATACTCCTTGAATGTAGTCTACATCTCACATTCAATAAACTCGTGGACGACATACTTAGACAAATCCAACTCGAAATGGTTCTGCATAAAAAATATATAATATTAATTTTAGATAAAATTAGACATCATAAACACAAACAACTAAACGATAAACTTACTAGGAGTTTATTTTTTATGTGGTCCTTTAGATCTGTGGACACATCTTTCTACTTTGATAGACGCATTGGAAATGATTCTCTTACAATTGTCTCAATCTGATGGATAAACTTAGTAGCAAAATTACACACAAGCTTCTTCAACTCATCAGTTATCTGTATTGGAATTGTAACGCCCGATTTATTCAAGGGCTTTATTTTCAAAATTTAGAATTTAATTTGGGAATCTTTCTCAATTTTAATTTTTAGTTGGGCTAATTTGAAGTTTAAGATGGTTAGAAGGGCAAAATTCAAAGGGAAAAGGTTGGTTGAGGGAAAATTTGGAAAAGAAAATAATAAATAAAATATCTTCTTCTTCCATATCTCTTCTTCTCCTTCTTCCCTCACTCTCTTTTCTTTCTTCTCGACAGCCCATTTTTTCTCTCTCTTCTCTCTCTCTCTCTCTCTCAACTAAGCCCTCACGCCGTCCAGCTCACTGCCGCACACAACTCAGTCTACACGCCTAGCTCGCGTCTCCACCACAGACGACATACGCAGCTGCTCGCCGTCATTCCACCACCGCGTCTCGTTGAGTGCCGTCCAACAATGAACCGCGTCGCCTGAACGCCTCTCGTCCACGATTGTTTGGCATGCTAGCATTCCAGATCCGCCGTGAAATTAGACGTCAAGCTGCTGTGTCGCTGTCTCTCTCTCCTCGTTTTGCACAGACAACAAGGGGTGTCGATTTTGGTCAAATTTCCTGCAAGTCCAGTGTTGTATAGCCTCGTTTGGATTTGATTTGAAGTGGGTAAGTACACAAATATTGATTCAACGTGATTTTGGGTTGGTAATGATGTTTTTTATGGTTTTAACAATTTTGGAGATTAATCCATAATATTTTGGACTTGAATTTAGATTACCCATAATCTTTGGGTTTTTGATTTGCGAAATCGACTATTCGGAGTGGTTTTCAGCAGCGATTCAAGTTCGAAATCTAAGGCGAAACCATGGGTGACCCTCTAATCAATAAGGGTAAGTGTCCGGCATGAGTTTGAGATGGATTTTGGTCGTTAATGTTAGTTTAGTCATTATTTTGATGTTTTAAAAACTTACTCATAGCATGTTAGACCTTGTTCAAGATTTTCCCACTATGTTAGGAGGCTGGGTCGTCGAGTTCAAACCAATTCGATATCATTTCAACAAGTAAAGGTGTTGTTTGGGGTCACATATTCAGTTAATGGGCTACCTTGAATCTTGAAGTAAAGGTAAGTAGTCATGTGGATTTAAGCCCTCTAAGTCATTGTTTGAATTTGATTATTGTTTAAAGATTTATGAATTGTGAAAGCTTGCTCAAAATTTGCGTTTATGAAGAATGTGATGGTTAGTGGATTTGTTCGAGAGATGTTTGAGCTAAAAAGTAATCTTAGTATGTAGCTAGTATGGAAATTAGGGCTTAAAGTTTCAAGGTTAATATGGTTAGCATATGAAATACTTTAAGAATTTACCCAAGGTTGTAATCGGTTGAGTTTGGGCATGTTTGTGGTGATTTGTGAATATTCATGCTTGCCTAAATGTGGGTGTGTGGATGATGGCCCGACTGATTAAATTATTATAAGAATTATTATGATAAGCCCAAGGTTGCCTAAACTTGTTACTATTCTCGTTAAAGGATTCAAGGTTACAAACAAATGGATAGTTGTGTCAAACTTAACGTTTGTAAGTGTTTGGGATTTCTGAAATGGTTGGTTAATTGCGAAATGCAGAATAATTGAATGGTTGACTGAGGTTTAATTTTCTCGGGTTGTGGATGACTTGACAGTGTGCAGGGCACCGGGGTGGTTTGTTTTGGGTTAGAGACTGACTTAGAACACCTTAAGGGTATATAGTGCTTCGGGTCGTCATCCATGTTTCGTGTGTTTAGAATGGGCAGATCTCTGGGCTTGATTAACAAGTTTTAGACGAGTCTGATTGTGAAATGAGGGTTATTGGTCGCCCTGATTTCTGGAGTGGTTAGGGGACTGAACCCTTGTTTAAGAGGGTAGAGGGCTAAATGCCACTAGCACATGTATGGGTTACCTTGGTGCTAGGCTAGAAAGTAAGTAACCGTCGGGATTATTTATTAAGCTCTCTATCCTATTGAATGAATGTGGTACGAATAGTTTGTCGATAGAGCAAAATCGCTTGTTTGTTGGAAAAAACGAGTCCTTGCGAAAATATAATTGAGATACTGGCCAAATGTGATGAAACTAATTTAAGCTCGAGCCATGGCTACTTAAGTATATTTGAGGTTGACTTTGAGCATGTTAGAGGTGATTGTGAACTTCAGCTCAGGAAGTGGGCATGGCTCTGAGAATAGTATTCTACCTCGAGGGTTTTCAAGATGTCTAAATTAGTCGAGAGCCGTTAGATTAGCACTACCTAGCCTGTTTCTGTCATTTCGGGCAAGCTTGTGAGCCTAGAATGCTATGAGATGTGATGAGCACAAGGGATGTGTTCCCTTATTGCCTATGTGGTAGCTTAGGGTAATTCACCATTGTGTTGAGTATAGGGGATGTGTTCCCTTATTGCCTGTGTGGTAGCTTAGGGGTGATTCCCCATTGTGTTGAGTGTAGGGGATGTGTTCCATCATTGCTTGTGTGGTAGTGATAAGCCGTGAAATTAAGGCTTAATTTAATCCTAAATTGCTCGAAAGAACTCTTGTTTGTCCTATTATTAATGGAAAATGGTGAAAAATTGTTGAAAGAAGGAAATAATGAAATATGGTAGCAATTGGAAAAGATTTCTAAGTATTGTGATTATTTTGCAGGAATTGCCAAACCAATTGCCAGACCATTGCCAAACCAGCGAATTGGCAATCCTCAGCAGCTGCAGATATGGAATTTTCGGGAAATCCGTGATTGATGAACCCATAATTGACAGAGAAATTCTCGCACAAATCAAGGGATTTAGAGCATTATTTTTGGCAAATGGGAACCCTATATCGGTCTACATAAGGAGATTGAAGAACGCCGAACAAAGGAGGACGATTCGAGGGCTCATTACGAAGGATTATTTGCTATTTTTCTGGGTTTTGGACAGCCTCTTTTTTGGCTGTTAGCTACTGTCTTTACCATTTTACTCAATTTCCATCCAACTTTCCTTCAAGTTTGTATTACAAAACATTGCCTAGATACTTTGTTTTTCGATTTGTTGTATTTTCATTCAAGTTTAAGTTTGTTTCAAGTTCATTCGAAGGTAGCTTTGCTCGCAAGTGCTCCTCTGTTTTTCTTCGGTTTTAGTTAATTTCTTTCACCAAATTTTCAATTACAGTGCATCAACTCTTCGTTCTTGTCACAATGAATGGTTTTGGGTATTCTCCTTTTGCTCTTAAGTGAATGTAAACAAGTATTATTGCGTAGGAAACTCCAAATCCATTCGAAATTCTTGTTTTTTTAGAGTTTTTCTTCAATTCGGATTGTTCAAGCAATTTTCTGCATCTTCCTTAGATTTCCAATCCGATTCAAGGTATTTTTGAATCGTCAAGATTAATTTCGCTCTAAAAGTGGAGGAGATTGAATCGATTGGGTAGGAAGAAGTGGGATAAACATCGAATTAAATTTGTTGACTTCTTGCTCTATTTTTCCTTATTCTTCAGTTTAGCTTCTGGAGAAGGAATTAAAACAAGGAAGGAGAAAAGGGAAAGAAAATTACGTAACTACCCTTGCCACCTTGATTTAATTTTAATTAATTACTTTTGCTTGAATTTCTAGGAAAACCCAATTTACATTTCATAAGTTAGTATTTTATTAAATTTCATTATGAAATCTTTCTTTAAAATTAGTTTTATGTTTTTCATTAAAAATATGAGCTAAAACTTCTTAGGGGGTTCAAGGATGTGAATTCCCTAAGGAGTAATTGTAGCCAAAATTCCAATAAAAACCAAGCCTACATCTCAATTGTTTGCTTGTGTTGATTTAATTTCCGTTGAGATCCTAGATTGATCAACTAGGGTTTCAGCTCAAGCTTAGATTTAATACCGACAGGGTTAGTGACAAGCGGATTTCACACAAGTAATGGAGTAAAAGAGCTTAGACATAAGTCATTCCTTACCCTAGACATAGGGATTAAGGACTCCAAGACCCATAAGGTTGTGAGCCAAAAATTATCTAAGATGGAGGGACTATAGACATATAGAGCCCCCACTTAGCCTCCTAAAAAACCCAATTTTGAGGTAATAGGAGATGCAATTTTGGTTTACAATTGAGTGTGGATTAGGTTGGAATTGCAATTTTGGTTTGCAATTACGACTTAGGGCAATGACATTCTTGAGCCCCATCCTCTATCATTTCATTCTTAAGTTCATTCAAATTTCCATTTCATATTGCCAATTTAGATTAGCAATTTAATTCTGCAATTTTAGTCTTTTCGCACATTGCCATTCTGGATAGCAATTGGAGTAGCAATTTCTGTTATTTCCAACATTGCCATTCTGGATTAGCAATTGAATTAGCAATTTCGATTTTCCACCAACAAATTGATTTTGTGTATTTTTTTCTTTTCAAACATGCAATTTTCCTTACACTTTTGCAAAACAAAATCTTTGTTACTTCGTTCCCTGTGGGATTCGATACTTGGTACTCAGATACCATTTTATATTACTTCGATCGCGTGCGCTTGCGTGAACACCGATCAGGTAGCTTAGGGGTGATTTCCCATCGTGTTGAGTGTAGGGGATGTGTTCCATCATTGCATGTGTGGTAGCTTAGGGGTGATTCCCCATTGTGTTGAGTGTAGGGGATGTGTTCCCTCATTGCCTGTGTGGTAGCTTAGGGGTGATTCCCCATTGTGTTGAGTGTAGGGGATGTATTCCATCATTGCCTGTGTGGTAGCTTAGGGGTGATTCCCCATTGGGTTGAGTGTAGGGGATGTGTTCCCTTATTGCCTGTGTGCAAGCTGGAGTTTTGGTTGTCTCGAGTGATAAAAAGGGAACAATTATGTTGCACATAGCTGATTAAAGTGAATGTTTGAGATTGAGCTGGGATTTGTGAGTTAGGGCGATGCCCTCATTTGTATGGATTTGAACTTTGGACCCTTAAATGGGTTACTCACTGAGTATGTTTATACTCATCTTTGCTACTTTGTTTGTTTTGCAGATGATGCATATTCACGAGGTGGGTGACAGAGGAGACGACTTGACAAGACTATGGAGACTCCATTTTAATTTCTTTTCCCTGTTTTAGCTTTTAGTTTTGTTTCCTTGTTCCTTGATGTGTATTTGGTCTGTAAATCCTAAATATTCTTTAGTTTCGTGTGTTTGGTTAGAAGCTCTTAGGTTTGATTGTCTGTTGGTTGAACTCAGCACTATATATCGTAGTTTGGTGGGTGCTGAGTCTATTTCCTGAATTATAGAAGTGCTTATGTCTCATTCCAAGTCTTTGGAAATTTTGGTTTTCTTCGAGTTATGCAGTCATGCTGCCGAAATTTTGGGCATGAGCGAGGTAACTAGGTCGTGCTTCTGCATTAGAGAGTCGTATGAGTTAGGGTCGTTACAGTTGGTATCAGAGCCCTAGGTTCTAGGTTCTGTAGACTCGCTTACATCGTAAGCATCAGTTTCTCCATAGTCGAGCTCAAGAAGGTCGCCTCGTCACCGTCAGGTTTGTCTTCTGCTAAATGTGAAAAGTAGCGTAGGATTAATGTTTGTATGTTGGTTCATTGTTTCTTGGCTTGTGAATTGGTAAAGTAACCCTTAAGTTGATATATGTGCTTTATGTTGTGACTTTGTGGATGAAGTTGATTTAAGAAGGGTTATGCTTCTAAATGTCGTTAAACATTGAGGAGGATATACAAAATATATCAGTCAACTTGTACTCATACACTTGTTATTCGTGGATTTATTTTGAACCCTTATTCATTTATTAATTTGAAATATTATTTCACTAATACATTGTCATCAACTTATTATGGTTTAGTTTGTTCTCTTGGTAACCATTTTGATTTGAGTATTGTAGAGGTTGATGATAATGTATTACCTCCAATTGTTAAACGTCAAGCAGAAATGCCTCAGAAACAAATTAAGGATACCTTGATCTGTTGGTGAATTGACAAAGTGCACAAAATAAAGTCATTATCAATATTGTGTTGGCCACAATAGAAAAATATGTAAATTTCTACCTGTTGAACAGTAATGATTGGGTATATCAAGTATAGATTTGTTATTTGATTGACATGGTAACTAGGTATATCATTGAGTTGTAGCTAATTGACATGTATATGAGTAACTAGACACATCAATGATGATAGACTTGCAATTTTTTTTTCACTGATGTACATTCTTAATTTCTTTTATTAAGAAAGTTGTGGAAGACAAAATTAATTAAGTTAATTTTAATATAAAGTTGGTACACGATGATATAGGGTATATCATTAGTATACTTCATAAGTATATCAGTGATATATATAGATAGATCATTGATATACCTAATATAAAGTATATAAAAAATACGTGTTTATCAATGATATACTTGATATGAAGTGTATCAATGATATATGATCTATGTCATTGATATACTGAATATAAAGTATATCATCAATGATATACTAAATTAAATATATAAATAAAGCTACTGTAACATGAAGCTAGTGGAAAACAAAGTTGTTAAAATTGAGTGTGGTAAAATTTTCCTTTTTTTTTAAAGAAACAAAATGTGGGTAGATGATATTGGCACGTCAATGATATACTCATATTAGGTATTTCAGTAATATATGATAATAGATTATTTATAGGGGCACTTGCAAAAGTATCAAAAAATTAATGTGAATTTGTAAAAGTAGCAACCACATTTCAATTTTAGAAAAATAGCAAAATTCGAAGGCCCAACCCACGCAAAAGAAAGCAAAAGTCCAACATACTCCTAATGAGCATGGAGCCAAAACAATGATATATTTGATATACCAATAATATACCTGATTTGATATACCATTGATATACCTAAAATATATACCTCATTTGATGTACCATTAATATATTGGAAATATATACCTAATTTGATATACCTAATTATAAGTGTTGATCATATACCAACGATATACCCGATATACCTTATATGAATGTTGATATACAAATGATGTATATACCTGATATATTATATTTTCTTTAATTTACTTCTCTATATTGTGTTCAGTTTCTCTTATTGAATTGTGTGTTGTGCTATTTACAAATTTTAGATGAAATGTCTATCTTTTATAATCTAAATGTTTGTCTTCGACACTTGATATGAATATTGATATACCATTGATATATCTAATTTTTTATATTACTGGAGGAATCGATAACACTAAATATACTTGATTATGAGTACTGATATACTAACAATATACCTGATTATAATACTTCAGAAACGCAGCAAAGAACAAAACATCAAACTTCTCACTACAAGACTTTTCACATGTTTTAATATAAAAACTAAAATCAATGATAAAAAAATTACTATATTGGAATATAAATAAACATAAAACACAAAAAAATATAGATAAGTGAAAATTAAAAAATACACAACTGATGCACTCCATATATGGCATATCAGTTATACAACTAATATACCAAATTAAACGAAACTGATATACTTTGATAGAAAGGGTAAAATTAGGATATTAAAAAGGATAGAAATCTGATTTTCAAAATTTTGCTATATTTACAAATCTCAAAAACCCTAGTTATATTTGCAAATACCTTTTTTTTTTTTTTTGCTATACCCATTGCAATTTCCCTTATTTTTACTCTATAAAAGAATATTGTGCATAATTTAGTTTGTATTCTTATTATTTTTTTAATTTGTAATTGACTTAAGTTATGTTGTTTTACTTTGGGTATACTCTAATGTTATTATTATTTTTTTCCTTTTAACCAAACGTTGACATGGTTCGAATTTTCCACCCCACATGTTTAATTCTCCAAAAAAAATATATTGACACGGACATGGACTAGATGATCATAGTGGTAAGGTTATTTCAATTTAATAGAAATATCCTAATATACCTTTTTTATATACTGGTATATCGTATATTTACTTTTGTCAACAAGAATTAAAAGAATTATTAAAATTTTATTATATTTATAGAATATAATTTTTTGGCCTCTCCCAAACCATTTTATCTGGGTTTGGCCTTAGTAATAAATAAAAATTCTGAGCAACATGAGCATAGCCCAACCATTAAGACACCACTTCATTCCTTTAAAGTCGAAGGTTCAAATTACCACCCCTAAATAGTGTGTTTGGAAATAGCTTTTGAAAAAAATGCTTTTCAAATACAATCACTTTTTCTATAATCACATTAAGAAAAATTGATAACTTAAAGTGTGTTTAGTATAGCCTTTTGAGTTATTTTAGATATCAAAAGTCTTTTTTTTTTAATCTTAATAAATAAAAAGTACTTAAAAATATTAGATTAATTTAAAATCTAATTTTGAATAGACACATATCTTCAAAACATGTAGTAAGAAAAAGAAAACATATTAGTAATTAATAAAATCACTTTTGAAAGTAGGGCAACAAAACAAATTTGTTATTTAAAACACTTCTTAAAAAAATTGTAACACCCAATAATTTTTTTTTCAAGTATTATTTTGAGTAGAATAATTTGTGTTTTTAATTTATGAGTAATTGTTTTTGAACTTGGGTTAAATTGAGTTTTAGGGAGTTGGTAAAGGGAAAAAAATGGAATGAAAGGGTAGGTAGGAGGGCATTATTGGTTTTGGCTTAAAATAAAAAAATAATAATAAAGAGAAAAAAGAAAAAAAAAATCCCATTCTCTCTCCCTGAATTCTTCGTCTTCTTCTTCTTCTTCCTATCCTCCTCCTCCTCCCTTCCATCGAACAATGCCTCTCACCCACGCCAACCACCACCTAAGGATCTACGTCGTCACTTAGATCTTCTCTTGAAGTCGCGTGCGCTGGGGGGGTTCAGATCTGTGTACGCAGTTGCAGCCTCGGGCGCTCGCCGCAGCTGCCCTCGTTGGAGCACAGACATCAGATTCGCCTCAAAACTATCGTTGCAAGCTGCCAACCCTCGCCACGTCGAGCTGCCGGTCGATGCCTTTCTCTCCCTCTCGTTTTGTACAGATAGTAGGGTGGGTGTATTTCGGGGTCGTGTTCTGACAGGCCCAACATTCGTATAGCCGTGTATAGTCCCAATTTGGAGTGGGTAAGTATTCCGGTGTTGATTCAAGATGCTCTTTTAGATAATAAATATGATTTTGGTACTGTTCTAGCCTTTGGAAATTAAACCATATTGTTTAGCTTTTATTTTAGGAAACCCATTGCGATTGGAGAATGGATTTGTCAAATTAGGATTGATTTGATACCAATTTTAGCAAGCGACCATACTGTTTGGGTGAGAATCGAAGGGGAAGGCTCGTTCCTAAACTCAATGGGACCCATGGGTAAATTAGTAGAAGTTTGGATTTTTTTTTTTTTTTTATATACCCAAGAGCTTTCTAATGAATTTAGGAATTTTAGACTTACCCCCAATTTAGGTACATGTTAGACAAGCTGCAAGTTCGTTTGATTAAGGTTGGAGGCTTTTAAGAAATTTAATTGGGTAAGCTTTCGCCACTGTTTTAAGGTGAATTTATTGAGTTTTAAGAGCTGATTTGGTTAGTAAATGGTCATTTAAAATGACCCATTGATTGAATGATTCAATTACAGGACACCCGTCGTGTTTAAAGGTTGTTTTGGGCGAGATTGGGTCGATTTGAGTTGTTGTCCGGCAACTTCCAACACTTTTGGGGTTGCACATGATCCTCTTTAGTAGGAGTTGGAAGTTCCTTGTTCTTGGAATCATAGCCAAGGTAAATAGCCTAGTTGGATAATTCTTAAATGCTTTGGACATGGAGTTCATGGATTTTTGTATGCATGTATGTTTGAGTGCTTAAGAGTATGATTCCTTTAGTATGTGGTTGAGCTTGGTTGACGTTAAACGATGGGCTTAGTAGAGGGCTTAAGTAGGGGCTCACTTTATTATGTTTTGGCACGGCATTTAAAGGGGTTTGATGATTGAGTTGAGTGGTTTGCAATAGTCGTGATTGCTAGTATGTTATTCAAGGGGTCTCGGTCGTATGTAATGTTTTCTGTAAGTAACTTGTTAGAACTTGGTTATAGAGTGAGCCTTGGAGTGCATGGATAACTGCAAAATTTAGAATGCGTGAGTTAGTAAACTATTTGGTTAAGTAGTGTCTACTTGTGAAGTTTAAATGTTTGACCGTGTACGACATGCCTAAAATATTAGAATGGTTGACTGGGGTTTACCTTTCTTGAGATATTGAATGAGTTGACTGCATGCAAGATGCTTGACTTGTTGAATTTGACTAGTTGGCTACTTAGAACACCTTAAAAGTATACAATGGTCAAGATCATTATTCATCTTTCTTGTATTCAAAATGGTGCTAGTTGACTTGTTGTATTTAACATGTTTGAGACAAGTCTAGATGTGAGTGTGGAAAGATAATGGTCGTCATGATTTCTAGCGTGATTAGGAGGCTGAATTTTGGGTTAAATGGTTTGAGGGCTATATGCCGCTAGCACACGTATGGGTGACACAAGCTTGTCGAGGGCTTGTCAAATTATAATTTATAAACCGATCCTAAGCTACTTGTAGCATTGAGTGGACCGGGTTGATCTCAGGGAACCGAATATCAACTTCTCAAATTAAATTTACAAAAAGGAGAAAACAATTAAAAAGGGGGATTTTTGGTTTTTATAAATAAAATAAAACATAAGCAAATAAAAATAAAGATAGATCAAATCTTACCAAGTTCCGATTCAAAGGTGCGGTCGTACTCAATTGCAAAAATTGATCACAGGCATTCAAAATATTTAAACTTAACAATGCAAGCACTTGGTCAACTTATTAGGAAACCCCAAAAAGTAGCAAATTCCCTAAGGTCATTAACTCTAACAAACGTCAAGTTAATGCTAATTACCTAAACTATTTTGACGAAACCTCTCCAAATTATTTAGATAAAGGCATTAAGTGCTTTGGAAGGACCAAGACAACTAATTAGATGAAATAACTTTAATCTAATTAAGATGCCCCTTTAATTCCTAGAATTAAACATGCAAGCCATGTAATATGGAAACCCACAAAACATACACATGTAATAATCCTAACGCTACCGGTTCAATCAACATGACAATTACGGATCATGCATCATGATTAGCAATCAAACATGTAAAGCGATCGAGGCGTCAATTCAATCAAAAATACATGCTTATAAAATTAACACAGGAATAAAAGAATACTTGCAATTAAAAGAAAACTACATTAAGGTCCAAGCCTCACAACATTGCAATTGATTACGACCGACCTCTGAATCAGAAACGCTGAGTTTAGCCAAGCATCATGATGGTATATCTCCCGTTAAACATGGTTTGATTTGCTACAATAAAAGTATAAAAGTAGAAGGAGAAAAGCTATCAAAAGCTCTCTCTCAAAGTCTAAGCAAAAGAGGCAAAAGTCCTTGACCTAAAGTGAAAAAGTGCTATAAATAAGGCTTGGGCAGCGTTGAGATGCCAAGGGTGGCGTTGAGACGCTGCCCTTGCGATTAAGGAAAGAATAATTGCTTATTTTGTGTGGCGTTGAGAGGCGTCGAGCATGGCGTGGAGATGTTACTAGCGTTGAGCACGCCAAATCACAGCGTCGAGTAAAGATAGTAGCTTAGCGTTGAGTAGCGTCGAGCATGGCGTTGAGATGCTTCTGGCGTTGAGCAAGCCAAACTGCAGTGTCGAGCATAGTGTTGAGCGGCTTTGAGCAGCATTGAGACGCTGCTCCCTGGACAGATTTGGTACTTTTGCTCTAACTTTTCACTTAGGTGTCCGAATGACCTTCGATTTGGCTCATTTGAATCGTTATTCGACATAGAGTCTCCAAATATGTCTTTTCTCGAATCCCTACAAAATAAACATGAAAACACATAAAAACTATCCAACTAACAAGAGTTAAGTGTGATTAAATAAAACTTTATACGTTCTATCAATGGGCTACGGTTGAGTGAAGTTCTTGTTTAGGAATGTCGTTAAACTAGGGCATGAGTCTATACTCGAGATTTGTGTTTGTGGTCAGTGGAATAAGGGTCACAATGTTGCAATTGTTGTTGTTCGTGATGTGTGGCTCTAGGTTGTCGCTAGTAACTTCCTAAAAGAGAGAGAAGTTGGTATCCTTGGTGCTGGCCTAGAAAGTAAGTAGCCATTTGGACTTACTTGCTAAGATCTTGTGTATGAAGAAGGTATGTGGTGTTGGGATTTATGCCCTAAAGCCTCGTAATTAATGATTTATTTAATAATTAATAATAATTTTGATTATTTTATTTTAATATAATATTATCCGTTATATGAAAAATCCAAGGTTATTAGTATAATCTTGAACAATATGTGGTTGACATACGAGATGATCATGTTCAAGAAATAACCTAAAGGATCATAGTATATGGATAAGGTTGGGTGCCTTATCCTGGTAACACTATTGATACGACCCACTTTGTAATAGTTACAAATGATTTGATCCAAATCATTCATTCATGTGGAGACATGTGAGTGGGGGTATCTTAGACAATGACTTTGTATAAGACGGGATCACGAAATATTTAATCTCTCTTTATAAATCCGTGAATTGAGAAGATTAATATTTCATCAGGGTGATCATATGTGACCCGATCTTAATTCTGAGTGAGTTATGAACTCTTGCTTGTTAGAGCTTGTCCTTTGATTTACATGGGTGAGAGTGGCTTTTATAGGCGATTCAATATGCCTACAATTTTAGGGACTTGACCAAATAGAGAGCTGGGAACATAATCTCACAAGATGAAATTTACTTCTTCCCATATAGGGTAAGTAGATGAGTAGTTCCCTTAAGTGCTGATTTTGGAACTTGAACAATGGGGCCCCACCTCTCACTGGCCCGAGAGGGACTTAGTTTATAATTAGATTATAAACAAATTGTTCATTAGAGAATTAGTGGTACTTAAGATGCAAGATGTAATTATAGGGGTAAAACGGACTTTTGACCCAGCTGTAATTACGAACAACTCGTGAAGAATCGACTTGCATGTAATGATTATATCTATGGACACAACTTGTCCTACAGTGCATAAGAGTGCAACTCTAGGTCTATAGTGGAGTGACCTATAGTTAATGAATGAAAATTAATTAATTAAAGAGTTTAATTAATTAATTTTGTATCATTGGAACTTATAATCTATAGGTCCATAAGGTCCCCTTGCAAGCTCATAGTAACACTAAAAGATCAATTTAGTTGAAAGAAAATTTTGAAATGTTCAAATTAATATTAATTTGAAGTGTTCAAATTAATATTTAATATATAAGATATATTAAATATAAAAGAGGAAAAGATAATTATTGTATTTGATACATTAAATATTAAAATTTAAAATGTTCAAATTTAAAATTTAATTTGAAGTGTTCAAACTAATATTTACTATATTAGATATATTAAATATATAATAGGAAAATATATTTATTGTATTTGATACATTAAATATTAAAATAATTAATGTATATTAGATATATTAAATAAAAGATATTTATAGAATTGGAATAAGATTCAAATAAATAAATATCGTAGGAGATTCAAATAAATATAAGATATATTTTAATATATTAGATAATAAAATATAATATTTTAATTATGGCAAAGATTTTTCCTTGATCTCTATAAATAGGACCCTTGGGTTGAGTCATTAGATATAACACATATCTCTTCAATAGAGAATTAGAGAATTCTCTCTAGACCTCTTCCTCTCCAATCCCTTGTGGATTTTCTTTCAAGAGGCTCCCACAAGCCTTGGTTCTGTGTTCGAGTCATAGCTAGGAAGATTTTATAGAGGAGATAAAGATCCGTTAGAAATATCTCCATATTTACTCCAAGTAAGTTTGCTTAACCTTTATTTTTAGTTTAATTTTAAATAAAATCAAAGACGATCCAATGCTTCTGCTGTGGAGTGAAACATTCATTCCTTTCATGTAGAGCATGCTTAGCTTGAATTTATGAGAAGAAAATTTGCTTGAATGTCGGTGATTTATGTTTCTCTTGAATATGTATGAGGCATAGTTATTGCGAGATATGAAGGGCCTAAGAATTGCTTTCCCTTTTGCTCTTGCTCGCTTAGGGGGTGATTCTCACATAGTGTTTAGAATGAGGGTTACTTTTCTTCATTCAATGTGCTAATTTAGGGGGTGATTCCCCCACTGTATGTGCTTATGAACCTCGAGCCAGGTTGTGGGTGTGGTTCTGACATGATGGGTGAGTTTAACATTGTGAGCTACCCTGGAGGTTTCAAGAGCATTGCGAATGAACAAAAGTCTGCTAGGCTAGTGCCATCTACCCTTTCCTTTTTTCCCGTGCGAGCATGTATTCCTAGGTTATTGAGATAGGATGGGCATGAGGGTTGCTTTCCCTTTTTGCTTGTGCTATCTTAGGGGGCAATTCCCCAATGATATTTAGAATCAAGGTTGCTTTCCTTCATTCAGTATGCTAGCCTAGGGGTGATCCCCCACTGTTTCGAGAACGAGGATTGCTTTCATTCATTGCATTGTGCTAGCCAGAGGGGAGAATTCTCCCAAGATTGTAGGCGTGAGGGTTGTTTTCCTTCTTTGCATTAGACCAGTCTAGGTTACATGCCTCGTAGGTATAGCACGAGGCTATACTAGAGAGGGGTGGGGCTTGGGGTAAGGTGAATGGGCACTTAGCTAACTGAAGTGAATGTTTGGGTTTGAGCAAGAGTCTGTGAGTTAGTGCAGAGCTCTTCTTTGTATGGTTTTGAACTTGGACTCTTAAGTGGGCTGCTTATTGAGTACTGAGTATGTTTATACTCACTCTTGCTATTTTGTTTGTGTTTTTGCAGATGGTAAACGATCATGAGGAGGGTGACAGAGGCGATGACTTGACGGTATGGAGACACCACCGAAGTTCTGTCCCTGTGTTTAGTGTCTAGTTTTGTATCTTTGTTCTTTAGTGTGTGATTTTTTTTTTATAAATCCTAAAATTCTTTTGTTTCCTATTTCGATAGGATGCCTTGTATTCGTGTTTGTTGGTTGAACTCAGTATGTTTTATTATAGTTTGGTGGATGCTGAGTAGTTTCTCTGGGTTATAAAAGTGTTTTATGTTTTTTTTCTAGGTTATTGAAAATTTTGGTTTTCTCATTGTTACGTCGTCATGCTACCAAAATTTTGGGCATGAGCGGGGTAATTCACTCGTGCTTCTGCTTTAGCTTGTTCAGTTTGTAGGGTCGTTACAAAAATATAAGATATAGAAACATTTTTATTAAAAAAAATTTACAAAAAAATGCTTGAACTAGAAGGTATATCAAACACACCTAATGTTTGACTCTTACCAAATTTGAATGTCATTCTTGAACTCAAACTTAGAGCATGTTTGGAAATAATTTTAGAAATAGTGCTTTTAGTAAAAATGATTTATTTATAAGTGATTTATTATAAACTATTTTTATATAATCATTTTAATATTTAGTTTTACAATTTTAAACATGATTTTCATATCATCAATTTTGATTTTGAATGATTAAAGATATATTTTAAACGTGATTTATAAAAAGAAACTTACAAATCAATCTCGTAATTTACGTGGCACAAGCAATCCAAGAACAACGATTGTTGCTTGAAAGAGATACACCGGGCAATGTCTCCAAGTAAGTGTTTTAAACAACATTATTCTAATTAAAAGAGATCTCTCCCCGCAAATTAATATTTGAAAGGAGAATATATGATAAAGGAACTATCTCAATTACGCTTGAGAACTCCCCTTATTCAAGGTGAACCCCCACAACAATAATAAGAAAACCCCATTAACAAGATGATAAACAACCCCAAGAAAGTTAAATAGATTTTTACTTGGAAACTTTGATCGATGATCAAGAAGAAAGAAGAACTTGTTCCTATCTTCAAGCTTTCAAACTCTCCACAATCTAATGGATCAAACTAGATTGAAAGTTCTAGACATGCATTCTAAACACAAGAATACAAAGAAAGCATAAAGCTTGAGACATACTAAACTCAAATATGAGATTTCATTCAACTTCAACTTGTGTTCCAATGACAAAATGATAACCCTATTTATACTAATTGAATAGACACCATGAAAGGACACATCCTTTCACCTATGTAGTCTAAGTTCAGCCCCTAACCTTTCAAATCCATACATGAACCAAATTAAATGTAAATACATGAATTTAATAGGTACATAATGCATTAAAGATGTGAATGAATCTGGATTTTTAGATTCATCATGACTCTTGGTTGAAAATGTGCATTTTCAAGCTTGAAATGATGCAACTCTTCATAATGTGGACACCTTAGCTTGGAAGTAAGAATTAAAGTCTTCTTGGTCATTTATTTTCTTATCAATATAGAATATAAAAAGTAAGAGTTTAATATCCTAAAGTAATTTTTTATATTTAAAAAAAGGTTACCTCTATGTTGGGAAGGAATAATTTTTTCTTCTTGTAATTCACTTTTGTTTGATTAAAAATTAATTGTACAATAATTTAAATACAAAACAAAAGTGATCATTTGCATATATAAGTAAAAAGTAGGAGTTGTAGAAGAATAAAATCTTATATAAAAAAAAAAGGTTAAAAAAAATCCTTTCTGTCCTAAACTTTACTCATTTAGTCCCTAAATATAATGATTTAGTCATTGTACTTTTAATTTTGTAACAATTTAGTCCTTGAACTTTAATATGTAATAATTTATTCTCTATACTTTAACATTTGTAATGATTTAGTCCCTATAGTAAAAAAAATATAGTTAAGATTTGATGAATTTTTTTATGGGTGATAAACTGATTAGGAACTAAATGTGTTTATAAACAATGTACAAAGATTAAGTCGTTATATGAAAAAATTTAACACTTAATTTTGAGGAAAATTTTTCTCAATAGGGATTAAATTATTATAAACTTTGAAGTACACATGGACTAATGGTTACATATTAAAATTTATGGGCTAAATTGTTACAAATTTTTGACCAAAATGTTACAAACTAAAGTCCAAGAACTAAGATCCCATTTGATAACCATTTGAGTTTTAGTTTTTAGTTTTTGAAAATTAAGCTTATAAACACTATTTTCACCTATGAGTTACTTTGTTTTGTTATCAATACTTTTTACTAATGTTTTCAACATTCAAGCCAAGTTTTGAAATTGAACAAAAAAAAAAATAGTTTTTGAAAATTTGTTTTTGTTTTTGAAATTTGGCTAACAATTTAAATGTTTTCTTAAAAAAAGATAAAAACCATTATAAAGAAAATGTAAAAATCAAATGGTTATCAAACATACTTATAAATAGTTTGTTTCACAAAAGTTGAAGAAGTAAAAGTGTTTTTTAACCTATAAAAATGTGTTTTTAAGAATTCAGTTGGCGATATAAGGAAAAGAAAAAGAAAAAGGAAGAGAAATATGCTGGTATGTACTTTTCACTTTCAAGAGAGAGAATACAACCTTTATTACTTGAAGAAGCAAAGGAAAATGTTTTGAATCTTTCTGAATGAGAAGCAAGCCAGAATATATATATAGGTATGAAATGAACCTTGTGGTATTGTTGAATTAAAAGAGAGAAATATAGAGAGGAGAGAATAATACTAATGGATTTATTGGACACAATGCGAAGGCCTTACACGGCAGTGATAAAAGAGGAATGGAAGAACCTGCAAGAAGAATTATTAAAGGACAAGATGAAAATCGTGTTTCCGATGACGACGAGCAAAGACACGGCGGTGCATCTGGCGGTGTACAGCGGAGAAGAAGAGCCTGTGAGGGGTTTGCTGGCGGCGATTTCGGAAGTGGACGAAGAGTTCTGGAGGAACAGTGCCGGAAACACGCCGTTGCATGAAGCTGCCACCATTGGGAATCTGGCCGCCGCCAAGCTTCTGGTTGAGTACAATAAAGAAGATCTATTGGCCGAGAATATTTATGGCGAAACTCCTCTGTTTAGAGCGGCTAGGTGTGGACATCTTCATATTCTTCACTACTTCTTGGAAGATTGTGAAGATTTTTTCTCTCGATCGCCTTCCAATTGGATTACCAGGAAGGGTAATCCGCTCATTCATGCAGCCATTCAAAGCCAGAAATTTGGTTTGTCTTTTCTTTTTCTTTTTCTTTTTTTTTTTTCTTTTTACTTCATAATATTTGGGCTTTTTTTTTCAAGAAAATGTTAAATTACATGTTTAGTTCTTGTAGCTATTTCGTTCCTGAATTTCAAAAAGTGTCTAGTAGGTTTTTGAACTTTTAATTTTGTATCTAACAGGTCATTGAATTTTCAATTTTGTCCCTAATAGTCCTTCTAGACCTATTGGACATTTTTTAAAATTCACAAATCTATTAAACACAAAATTAAAAGTTTAGGAGGCACAAAATTTAATCTTTATGTCTAATACATCAGCTCATTTATAAATTTAAAATATGTTAGAGGCCTATTGGACTCAAATTGAAATTTTAAAAACTTATTTAGACATTTTTTTTAAAGTTTAGAGATCTATTAGAAATAAAATTGATAAAATTTAGGAGCCCATCACACACTTTTTCAATTTCAATGACCAATATATTAGACACAAATTTAAAAGTTCAGATACTAAACTAGTAACTTAACCTTAAAATAATTAATACTTTTTTTTTTGGAAAGTAAAATAATTAATACTTGTTTGATTAAAAATTTTCAATTCAATCCTTTTTGTTTAACCATTTTTAATTATCCTTTCAGTCATTGATCAGAGTTAGAACTGGTCAATGAGAAGATATTATATATATATATATATATATATATATATATATATATGACAAAATACTTTGTGAGTGAGTTAGTATAATTTAGGTCTTAATTCCTGTCTTATACATTTTTTAACTAGATAAAAAAGTTTCTAATTCTTTCATCGAATTTCTTCGATATGCAAAAATTTCAACTTTTCTTCACTTTAAGTAGCATGAATTTAATTAAATTTCATTAGCTACCATATCGTGTAAGTTTACATCAACCAATTTGAACATTTCACCAATAGAATTTGTATAATTGAAAAGTGATAAAATATAAAGGATCAGATTGCAAATTCTTAAATAATAGAAACTAGATTTTAAATAGAAAAACACTCAAATATTGTAAACTAAAACTTTTCTTTTTTGTCTCTAAGTTTTTTAATCTGATGTTGTCACAGAGGTGGTTTTGAAACTGGTTGAATTCGACAAGTCGCTGTTAGAGATGACAGATCCAGAAGGCAAAACGGCTCTTGATGTGTTGGCCAACATGCCGCTCGCTTTCCAAAGTGGATTATCCATGAAATTCTTGGAATCAATTATCTATACTCGTAAACATTATTCTCACCTTTTCTCTTTAGATATTATTGCTTAACATTTTTATTAATTAGTAAACACAAAATAAATATTCATATAGGCATGAAAGACTAAAGAGAACAAAGTATTACAAGTTAGACTTAGAACTACATTAATTAGAACATTAATTAGAATTTAATAATATTTAAACATATTTTAGATTATATCTTTTGGGTACCATATTATTCCACTATTGCATGAATGTGGTTTGTCCGAAAGATATTTTAAGAAGTTGTCAACTACCGTGCTGCATCACATTGATTATATATATATTAAAACAAACATTTCACATAATTTTAATTATATCCTCTTTTATCTTTTTAGTATTTTCTATATGTGTGTGTATATATATATATATATATATATATATATATATATATATATAGACCTTGAAACTAAATAAAACTTGAATGACTTTTTTGAATGAAGCAAGACATATAAATAGCTAGTTGTAAATATGGTATTAAATTTCCATCGACATTTCCACTTGTAATATAAGAAAGATTGATGAAACATAAACAAAATAGCAACAAAATGTCACTAATTTGAATATAATATAAATAATGAGCACTTTAACTTATTTAAAAAGTGTAAAATGTTTATTTATTAATATATATATATATATATATATATATATATATATATATATATATATATATATATATATATATATATATTTTATAATTTTTTCTAGAAACATCCATCGACATCAACATTTTATCGATATTTCTATCGAAATTTCCATAAAATTGAGATATCAACATTTCCATCAACATCGATATTTTAAACTTTGGCTGTAATACAAAGTAATTGATCATACAAGTTATAATGACTATCGATATTTCTATCGTATCGATATTTTTATAAAAGTGAGATCTTTACATTTTCGTTGACATCGACATTTTAAACCTTAACTGTAATACAAAGTAACTGACCATACAAGTTATAATGACTAGTAATATATATATATATATAATTCTTTTTTCTTATCACAGTGCTTCCTACCAGGGACATTTACAAGTATAACTATTCAAATTTTGGGTCTTCCAACGACGATGGCTCTGAAAGTTCCAGTATAAAAAACAAGGAGAATGAAGATTTAGAAGCTGGACGTAACTCTAATCACCGACGTAATTTTTGCCATTCAAATTGTTGTAAGTTTTTTTCTATTTTATAGAGTATGCTTAATAATTTTTTAATTGACCAATCACTTTTTTTATTTATTTAAAAACAATTCCAATATTTTTTCAAAATAACATACAATATAAATTATAAATTTAGTTCTCAGTGCCTATTTAGTCAATCAATTTTTTTTTAAAAAAAAATAATAATTTATGCCCCTCTCAATTTTGAATTTGGATTAAATGTTGTTCCCTAACATCAAACTATTCACTAAATAGTATAAACTACCATTTTTATTGGACAAACATTGACTCATTTGACAATAGAATAAATAGCAAAAGAAAATAGACAGTTGGACAAAATAAAATGGCACACGTTTATATCGCTCTAATTTATCCATTTGACCACTTTTTTCACTCACCAACCCTACTATACTCACTAAATCAACATATGGTTCATCATTCAGTTAAAACAATAATACTTGTAACGATGTCAATTCGACTATAATTTAGTGGACAAGGCACTTATTATCTTCCTTACCCTCCACATATTTGTTGAACTAACAAAAAAAAAATTAATGCCAATCAACTTAAACTTAAACTGTTTACTAAACAAATATAGACTGAAACATCTAGTTTAACTCCAGAAAAAACCATGCATATTGATGAATTCTTTTTTATGTGGCAGGGGTATATTTTCTACATTGTTTCACATGCTTCTTTTGGAGATTCATCTTTCTAGGTCTCTCTCATGCCCTCTCACTCTCTTGAAATTTTATTAGAAGAGACCACCACGAGGCGTGACGGACAATTTTGCACCGTTAAATATATTAGAAAGAAATTTGTAAAAATACTTAAAATGTGTTTGGCATTACATTTGGAAGACTATAAAAGTGATCATGAAAAAACTCTTAATGGTTTTAGTGTTTGGTATAACTGATTATAAATTCATTTTAATAAAAGTACTTTTTCAACCATGTTGATTTGCAAAATCTAATTAATAGTAGCTTTCAAATTAGCTTTCCTAAAAATGTGGTTGGTTTGATTAAAAATATTTTGACTAAACATAATATTATAATTTAAATCATATGAATTTTAAAATAATTATCCTATAAAAACTTTGAAATTAAATATCAACATGACATTATGCACACTACTGAAAAATTATACCTATTTTGATTATTATGGTTAAGCAATAACAATTTAGATTTAATTGTACCAAACACTTTAGTTTGCTTCTCAATCTTTAAAGGTAAAACTTACAAAACACTAATATACTTCTTACAACAATCTGCATCCAATAATTATTAGAGAGTATGCAACTTTTTAAATCTACATCCAACTGAATGTGGTTACTTCATTGAATAATTTTTCGACCCTCTAACTTTAGATCTTTACAGGATGGCCACAATGGCAAGAGATGTACCTGAAAAAGCGGCAACACAAATTAGCCCTAACCATCACCAAGATGCTTGCTCAGATAGATAATTCACGGGGCAAAACCAAATGGACACCGGAGAAACACGAAATCGACTCCACCGGAGTCCACCATCCGAGTGACGGTGAAGCCCTCGACATCTTAAAAATCCAACCATTAGAGAATAACAACCAATTAGCAGAAATCACAGACATCGAATACGACGACCACCACGAAACCCCTCTCCTCCTCGCCGCCGCCAACGGAATCATCGAGATCATCAATGAGATCATTGAAGCCCAACCTCATGCCGTCGATTACGTGACGGCGCACAACAGAAACATCCTTCACATCACCATCGCCCATCGCCAGAGGAACGTCTTCGATTGGATTCAGAATCAAAGATTGATAATGGCGAGGCTCGTCACACGAATCGACGCCTTCGGATTCACCGCTCTACACCACGTCGGAATCATGAAATTCTATCGTGGTGGGACCCACGGCCCTGCTCTGCAACTCCAACAAGAGCTTAAATGGTATCAGCGCGTACAGAATCAAATCCCTGCTTTCTACGTGATGCACCACAACAAGAATAAATGGACGGCTCGAGAGTTATTTGAGAAGAAGCATGAAAAAATGCTCGACGACGGCAAAGAATGGCTGAAGAAAACATCCGAGTCATGTTCCGCTGTCGCCGTCCTCATTGCCACCGTTGTCTTTGCCGCTGCCTACACCGTCCCCGGTGGCCTCAACTCCAAGACCGGCTCTCCGGTCCTCCTCACCGAACCGATCTACATCGTCTTCACAGTTATGGACATCGTCGCCCTCGCCTTGGCACTCACGTCGGTGGTTTTGTTTCTGTCGATTCTAATGTCGTCGTTTAAGATGGATGATTTTCTGCACACGCTGCCGTTGAAATTGTCGTTTGGATTTCAGTTGTTGTTCTTCTCGGTGGCGACCACGATGATGGCGTTTGCGTTGACGATCGTGCTGACGGTGAAGTCGGAGGAGATGAAGTGGTCGGTGAGTTTGCTGTATATGGCGACGTTTTTTCCAGTGACGATGTTTATAATAATTCAACTGCCGTTGTACGTTGAATTGGTGAAGAACATTTGGAGTTATTGCCACAATATTTCAAAGTTCCTTCCCATGGGTTTTGTTACCCGGAAGCGTCCTTCCAAAATTTTGAGGAGGAAATTTGTTTGATTTTCATGGCAGGCCTAGCTACGTAGCTGGCTTTAATTTAATTTGTATCTATCCATTCATTAAAAAGATGTTGATTTGAATTTCTTTACTTAATTACCCTTTGATCCATTTAATTCAATGGAAATCTTTTTTTAATAGGTTAAATTATAAATTTAGTTTCTAAACTCTGAGGTTTGTGTCATTTGATTTCTGAATTTTTAAAATTATAGGTTAAATTATAAATTTAGTTTCTAAACTTTGAGGTTTGTGTTATTTGATTTCTGAATTTTTAAAATTACAAATTTTGTCCCTAAACTTTCGAGTTTTTAAAAAT
Source organism: Trichosanthes truncata (assembly GCA_033996785.1). Lineage (NCBI taxonomy): Eukaryota > Viridiplantae > Streptophyta > Magnoliopsida > Cucurbitales > Cucurbitaceae > Trichosanthes > Trichosanthes truncata. Next base: position 24,934,476 of record MU867261.1, read on the forward strand.
TCACGGATCTACTAGACACAAAATTGAAATTTTAGGGTTCTATTAGAGATCAAATTCAAATTTATATCTAATAGATCAATTAAGTTTTAAAAATTTTAAATTTATCAAGGACTTATTAAACATAAAATTGAAAGTTCAAGAACCTATTACACATAAAATTGAAAGTTTAGAGACTTATTATATTAAACACATTTTAAAAGTTCATGGACTAAATAAACACAAACTTCAAAGTTTAGGAATTAAAATTGTAATTTACTTCTTTTAATACGTACAAGTTTGTTCAGAGTTGAATTTATGTACAACTAGTGGGTTTGATAAGTTGGGGCTCTGTTCATTCCTTTGTTTATTACTTTTGTTTTAGCCTATTTATTATGCAGCTATGCCGATAGGTGCATTATTTTCCCCACCCTCATTTGTTGTACTAAAAAAAAAGATCCTTAAGATTATTTAATGAAAAATAGTAGTAGTAAAAGAGAAATTTGAGGTGTTGAATTACATGATGTTCTTAAAATATATTTACTTCTCACATATGTTTCAAATCAAATTGATAATATTGTTTCCCAAGATACAATTATCATTTTTAAACAAGAACACTCTGCAGCTTCAAAAAACGGCCTAGAACTCGTATTGAATTTAGAAGTCTTAAAAATTAAAAATTAAAAAAAAAAAATTGATAGAGAAAAAAAAAGTTAAAAAACATAGAGAGTTTCCAAATATATTGTCATAGGAAAAAAAAAAAAGAAATGAGTGGAAGACACAATTTTATAGTCAGAATTATAAAACTTTTGATATTCTATAATCAAATAAAGCTAAAGATAAAAATATTTTATTCCTATTGTTAATTTATGTACATAGAGACAAGACCTTTTACATTTTATAGCTTTTCATATTTTTGGTTCAATAAATGCATCCTTTGCATAACTTGAATGTATCACCCCTTAAAATTTTGAGCTATTTTCAATATTGAAGAAGCTTTAAAAAGCAGTGACATTTAGAGAACTAAAAGTAAAGAAAGAAATAGAACTCAAGTGTTAAATGGAAAATGGTTGAAAAAAAAGCCAATGTTTATAATAATAGAGAACGAAAAACTACCAAACTATTGAAATTTTAGAACTTCTGAAGTTTTATCATTAAATATAATTAAAGAACAAAAATCTTTTAAGTCTTAAAAAAAATTAAATGGGATAAAACCTTTTTATTCCAACTTTTTTTTAAATTCTGTGTATTTATTTATTTTTAAATTCTGTGTATTTATTATCATTGATAATTATTTATTTATCTATTTATTATTGATAATTAGTTAATTTAATATTTATAATTAATTATAGGTTAAATTACAAATTTTGTTTCTATAGTTTGGAGAAAGTTATTAAAATTTAGTCTCTATAGTTTTAAAAGTTAGAATTTCGTCCTTAAATGGACAAAATAATGTTTTGTAGTCTTCAAAAAGATAATGTCACGATTTTATGGTCAACATCAACATTAAATGGACGGCTCAAGGGTATGTGTGATTTACCCGAAATCGCGTTCTATGGTCATGTTTCATTTAGGTACTCTCGTATACCATGTACATGATTTAGGTAAATTGTAGCCAATGTACACAATTTACCTACCTACTTTTACAATTAGTTTCAAAACTATTATATTTTTGTTTTTTTAAACTATATTATTTTTTTTTTAAAATCCCAACAAATGTAGGGTATGGAGATTTGAACCTCCAAACTCATGGGAAGGAGTATATTGTAACGACCGGCACTTTCAGGTATTAATTAAGGCTTTAATTTTGAAATTTAAAATTTATAGTAAGGTCAATTTCATGCTTAAAGTTGTGTTGGAATTTAATTTTAGAGATTTGTATGATTGAGATTTGAGTAATTGGAGGGTAAATTGGGAAGAAAGAAGGAAAATAAAGGAATTAATTGATTTGGAGGTATTTTTGTTATTTAAGGGACTTTCAGCCAAGCCAAGCCCAAGAGAAGCCAAGCCCACTAATTTCCCTCTCTATTATTTTAATCCGCACGCAGCCCTAGGTTAACAACAAGCCTTGAAGCCAAGCCTCCAAGCCACCATCTTATCCAAACTCCTTCTTCTTCCCTTGAGTTTTCGAAAATCACCATTGGAGCAAGGAAGAAGTTTCCAGCAAGCTTCCCACATGCCCAGACCGCTGCACCTCTAACCGGACCGTCGCCGCCGCCTTGCAGATCCGATCGCCGCCGCTGCAGATCCGCGAACCTCCGAGCCGTTGCGCGACCATCGCCGTCCCACACGCCGAAGCTTCGCTCGAACTGCAGACTGCCCAAATCGCCTCGAACCGTCGCCGCGAACCGCTGTCGGACTCCACGAACCGCCGCTCGGATCCGTGTACGCCGCCCTTCAGACCGCCTCCTGCTGTTGGCGAACCGCCGCCAGATCTGTCGCCCACCTCACGCCGGCCGCCACACGAGCAAACCACAAGATCGGACGTCGTTGCTGCTGATCGGTGTACCCGACGAGTTTGCTCTGTTTTCGATACTGTACAGCCCCGCTTCGGCTTCGTTTTCGCGTGGGTAAGCTTACTTGTGTTGTTTACTCATGGTTTTTCATAATGGAATTTGATTTTGGGCACTGTTTTAGTAATTTAGAGGTTGACCCATTGATTTTCGGGCTCAATTTTAGAATACCCATCGTACATAGAGGTCGGCTCGGCAAAATCGAATCAAATCGTCATCTATTTGGCAAGATTCGATTCTGTTTTGGGGTCGGGATTGAGGTAAAATTCTCATTCTAAAAATCAAGCAAATCCTTGGAGTTTTTGGATTTTTAGTAGATTAAACGTGAGGGTACAATTAAATCATGGACCTTGTAATTTGAATATTGTTTTAACCACCAATTTGGGATTAAGTTAAATGCTAAGGAATTATTTCTAAGATTGGAATTTAGTTGGTGGAAGAAACTTTGGAATGAATTATGAATTTTAGGAATTTTTTTCTAACCTTAGGATGGTTTGAATTAGGCTCCAAATTGTTTGGCTGAGGTTCAAGGTGAAGGAATTTTTGGTGGGCAATTGGGTCATTGGATTCTTGAGCTTAGCCAAGGTATGGGACTTTATGCCGGTATGCTTAAATGCAAGTCAGGAACTGAATTGAAAAAAATATATATATATTTGAATTAAAAAGTTTCATAAATATTTTATTATGAATTTTTTTTATAAATTTCAAAATGTTTGCTATATATATATATATATATATATATATATATATATATATATAAAGATTTTCACTTGTTGATTGCCAAATCTTCTCATGAATGTTATGCATGATTTATGATTTTGATTTATGATAAATGATTGAGAATGTTGCTTGTGTTGCATCATGGAATGAAAAATTTAAAATGCTTTGGGACCTCATGCATACATTATGTTTTCATGATAAAAATGATTTCGAAGGCTGTGGCAATTACCCCCTAAAATTATTGATGTACATCTATATGAAAAGGAGCCTTACGAGGCTATATGAAAAGGAACCTGAAAAGGTTAAATGAAAAGGAGAGGTTAGGTTGGGTTAATTGTCCACATTAAGCCGAAGAGAAAAGTTGAAAGAGAAACGTTTTCGCTATGAAAGGAATTTAGGTCCCATTAAAGGAAAGAAAATGTTTTGAAAACTCATTATGTGTGTGTATGCATATCCTGACCTGGTAGTGAGGTCACTTACTGGGTATTGTAAAATACTCACCCTTTTCAAAAATATTTTTCTTTTCAGGTAAAGGCAAGGGCATCATTGGCGAATGACTTGGTAGTTGTTGCAGAGGCCATGGGTGACGTAGAAAAGTTTTACTTCCGCAAACTCTTATAGGCTAGCATTTTATTTATTTATTTATTTTATGACCTTTTAATTGTCGAGTTCTACAAATTATTTTGGATTTTAAATGTTTTGGTTTATTCTTATGTTTTGAAATAAAGGGATCCCGAGCTAAAGTTTTTGATTGGTTAATAAATGATTGGATCTTTTTGTGTCTTTATTAAAGATTTCTGAATTTATAGTAGAATGTATGTGGTAGCGTCCCTAGGAAGTCTAATTTGATAAGCAGGGTCGTTACATATATGTTAATTACCGTTGAGCTATACTCGTCTAGGCGCTCATATTTTATTCTTAATTTCCTTAAAATCATGGCATTGCCTTTTTGAAGACTACAAAACATTATTTTAAAATCATGGCATTAACAATCTTTCATCATCAATAATTTTGACAATAGTGACCGTTAGATTTGTGGAGTCAAATCAGCTTGGAGACTTGAGAGCATTGCATCTCGACCAGTGGCAGATTCAGAACTTTATGCCAGGGGGGCACAAGTTCATAAATTACAAGTTCAATCGCTTAGCTTTTAAATTTGTGTATATATGATCCTTAAACTTTAAAAAATATTTAATAAGTTATTAAATTTTCAATTTTGTGTCTAATAGATCTCTGAAGTTTCAATTTTGTATCTAATAGGTCTCTGACATATTCAAAAATTCAAAAATTAAATGTTTAATTAGACATAAATTTTAATTTTATGTCTAATAAGATTGACATCTTTTAAATATATTTATTAGTTACAAAATTGAAATTGTAAGGTTCAATTATATATAAAATTAAGTTTTGTGCCTAATAGAGAACGATTAATTATAAAATGTTTTGAAATCTAAGACCTATTAAATACAAAATTGAAAGTTTGTGGACCTATTAGACATTTTAAAAGTTCAATGACTTATTAGACACAAAAATAAAAAGTTTAAGACCTATTAGACACAAAATTTAAAATTCATGGACTAAATATGTAATTTAACCTTCATATAAATATAATTTTAAATGTGTTGATTTGTAATTTTATATATTTTTTTAGGAAAATAATATTTAGATTAAGTAATATTAATTAAAAAATATAATAAACCATGATAGAATTACCTACCTAAATATATAAGCAAAAAATGAAACTTGAAATATTTAAAATTTTTTAAAATAAAATTAAGTTTTTTTATGCATTTTTTTAGTTCAACAACAATTGAAGGTGGGAGGATTCAAAACTCTAACCTCTTGATCGAGGGTACATACCAATTACAGTTGAGCTATGTTCAAGCTTTTATGCATTTAATTTTTCTAATATATATATATCAAAAGAGCTATGCTCAAGCTCTTATGCATTTAATTTTTCTAAAATATTTACTAAAGATTAATTTATATTTGTTTGCATATGTGTGTAAAATTGAAAAAAAAAAACAAAATTTCAATTGTATCCAACTTACTAAAAATTTAAATAATATATAGATATATATATCGAAAAATTTAAATTATATATATATATATATATATATATATATATATATATAAAGGAGAAAAAGCATTTTGACCTCTAAACTTTGCATGTTGTATCAATTTTAACCCTAAACTTTCAATTTCATCAATTTAAACCTCAAACTTTACAAAGTGTATCAATTTTAACCCTAAACTTTTAATTTCATCAATTTAAACCTCAAGCTTGTATAAGTGTATCAATTTACACCATCGGTTAAGTTTCCATTTCAATCCTTATTAGAAAAGTTTCCACACATGTCCAAAGTCACGTGTTGCTCTATAATAGGTACGTATTTGTTATTTTTTTTTATAAAAAATTAAAATTGCTGAAGAAAATTGGAGTAGACTCTCCATAATGTCTTTCAATTCAGAGCATGATTTTTTTTTTTACTTCTTATCTTATTTTATTCTGCTGTTTTTTTTTCATTTAATTAATTGAGGGTATTTCAATTGTAAGGCATGATTCTACTCAATCCACTGCCTTTTAGTAGAAACAAAGCTTATTTGCACCATATTTTTTCTCAATGGAGTAGTCTCCTTTTTGAATTGTTTGCCAATATTTTTTTTTTAAATTTCTCATCGGCCTTAGCTTGATTTGTCCTCCATCCACTGCAATGGACGTGGAACTTTCAGAATCATCACCCTCGCTAGAATTTTTGTCTTTTTTCTCTCCGGTATCAATGTCACTTTAATCCCCTATAAGATTGTCGACGGGGCCGACAAGGTTTGCTAGACCAGTTCATTGTGTTCATGGGTGTCATTTTGTTTGTCATTGCCTTTCTTGTTCTCTCTCGCATTTTAGCTGAGCTCAATCTTCTTTATACTTGTCGTGATTGGTATCGACACCAATGGCGAGGGAGACACACAAGTGTTCATTTGTGTGAGTCCTACTTTCGAAAGTCGAGTTCGTGATTTTCATGATGGTGGCGATTCGATATGAAATTGTTTAATTATTCTTTTAGTAAATTTATTTTTTAAAAAATAACAAATAATTACCTATCATAGAGGAAAATGTGGCTTTGGAAATATGTGGGAAATCTTTCTAACTGTGATAGAAACGAAAACTTAAACGAAGGTGTAAATTGATACACTTATTCAAGTTTGAAGTTTAAATTGATGAAATCAAAAGTTTAGGGTTAAAATTGATACAATTTACAAAGTTTGAGGTTTAAATTGATGAAATTAAAAGTTTAGGGTTGAAATTGATACAATTTGCAAAGTTTGAGGTTTAAATTAATGAAATTGAAAGTTCAGGGTTAAAATTGATACAACATGCAAAGTTTAGGGGTCAAAAATGCGTTTTTCCCTAAAATAAATTGGTAAAAGTTTCAAATAACATCGTTGGCTTGGTAGTTGTACACTCTAGCCCCCCCTCACTATCTGACTAGCGGCCTAGGTTTGAACCTTAGCTCCACGCTTAATACATTTGTTGTACATATTATAGTACATATTATAATATGTAAAAAATATATATTAGAATTTAATATATTAGTGTATATCAACGAAAATTATATATATATTTTTATTAATTTAAAAAATTATAGACAATTTATTTCAAGTAAACAAATTTAGAATTTAATATTGTAAATCATATTTTCTTTGGAAAAAAAAGTATATAAATATTTAAAAATTATAATAATAGCAAATATATAATTCAATACTTTTCTTTTTGGAAAAGATCAATTTATACCCTTAAACTTTGGGGTTGTATGTATTAAAACCTCAACTGATAATTGAATCAATTTAACCCTAAATTTTCATATTTGATTCAATTTAATCCCTCCATAAGTGATTTATAATTATATTCACTTGATTTCATTTAAAATCCACTCAAAATCATCTAAATAAAATTGTTATTCTCCAAAACTCTACTAAATTAGCAAGAAAAATTATCACGTAATTCATTCTAAATGAGTACAAAAAAATAGAGGAAGACGAGAAGATGAAAAACTAGTCATATTAATGAAAAACTAGTTGAGTTATGCTCCAGATCGACATATAGTGTTATAAATTTTGTATTTGTATTTGTTTTTTGTTTTTTAAATTTGAATTTTTACTTGATATCTAGTATAAATGAAAATTAATAAAAATATTTTAAGATTTTTAGTAATTGAGAAACTATAATTCTTATAAACGGAAAAAGAAAACTTATTATTTTTATTATTATTTTTTGTATATTTGGTAGAAAAATAAGTTATATTTCTATTGAACAAACTAATATAAAAAAATATAAATTAGTATAAATATATATCAATGTCTTCAAAATTATCTTCATACGAAGCTCCACTAACATACAGTTCTGGATTCGCCATTGATAATGGTTGGATGAAAATTTGAAATATATGCCAACCAAGAGGTAAGGTTCAAAAGGTTCAAATCCTCTACCCCACATATTGTCAAAAAAATAATAAGAACAAGTTCGAAATCTATACGCCATTAATAATTGTTCAATATAGGTTCAAAATATATTTTATAATTTTTTCTATAGAGAAAAGGCGTTTGAAGATTCCTTAAGTCGACCAAGAGTTCAGAGGTTCGAATCCACACTTCACACATAAAAAAAAATGAAATCTACAGGCCCTTAAAAACAATACAGGTTCAAAATATATTCAGAAATTATAACAAATGGGTTGTTTCTATAGCCTCATTTCATAAATGTCTCAAATTAGTATAATTATGATCATTGGTAGGTTTTTAGGAATTGATTAGATTTTTCCTCTTACCAAAAAATACCTTGCATCTCATTAATGTAATCACATTTAATATAATATTATGTTTTATTATTTAAGGGTTTTACGATTTTCTATTAACAAAATTTCCATGCATAATTAATGTGATTTTTATGTTGCTAATCAATTATATCATAAATTGATCTTTTCCTTCAAATTGTAATTTTGACTTTTCTGGTGTCGATATTTTATTTTGATTTTGATTTATTATTTTGTTCAATTTTGACTTTTCTTAATTGATGCTGTCGATTTTCATTTATCATTTATGATATTTTGTTAAATTTTTCGTGTTATCTTCCATTGACCTTTCCAATTATATATCAAATAAGGAAAAAAACAATTTGAAAAATATAAGCATCCATTGTACTTTTCCATTATGATATTGATCAAAAAGAAAATATTTTCCTAATATACTTATTTTTATTTAAAACAAACATTTCATCCGTTTATTACATGTGTAATTTTTTTTTTAAAAAACATTGTCTTTGTTGGGATTTATGCCCTAAAGCCTCGTAATTAAATATTTATTTATTTAATAATTAATAATACTTTTGATTATTTTATTTGTAATATAATATTATCCATTATATGAAAAATCTAAGGTTATTAGTGTAATCTTGAACAGTATGTGGTTGACATACAGAAGGATCGTGTTCAAGAAATAACCTAAAGAGTCATAGTATATGGATAAGGTTGGGTGCCTTATCCTGGTAACACTATTGATATGACCCACTTTGTAATAGTTACAAATGATTTGATTCAGATCGTTCATGTGGAGACATGTGAGTGGGGGTATCTTATACAATGAGTTTGTATAAGACTGGACCACGAAATATTTAATGTCTCTTTATAAATCCGTTAATTGAGAAGATTAATATTTCATCAGAATGATCATATGCGAGTCAATCTTAATCCTGAGTGAGTTATGAACTCTTGCCAGTGAGGGCTAGTCCTTTGATTTGCATGGGTGAGAGTGACTTTTCTAGCCTATTCAATATGCCTACCATTTCGGGGACTTGACCAAATAAGGAGCTGGGAACATAATCTCATAAGATGGAATTCACTCCTTCCCATATAGAATAAGTAGATGAGTAGTTCCCTTAAGTGCTGATTTCGGGACTTGAATAATGGGGCTCCACCCTCTCACTGACCTGAGAGAGACTTAGTTTATAATTAGATTATAAACAGATTGTTCATTAGAGGATCAATGGTACTTAAGGTGCAAGATGTAATTATAGGGGTAAAACGGATTTTTGACCAAGTTATAATTATGAACAACTCGTGAAGGATCGATTTGAATGTAGTGATTATATCCATGGACACAGCTTGTCCTACAGTGCATAAGAGTGCAACTCTAGGTCTATAGTGGAGTGACCCTAGAGTTAATGAATGAAAATTAATTAATTAAAGAGTTTAATTAATTAATTTTGTATCATTGGAGCTTATAATCTATAGGTCCATAAGGTCCCTTTGTTAGCTCATAGTAACACTAAAAGATCAGTTTAGTTGAAAGAAAATTTTGAAATGTTCAAATTAATATTTAATATATTAGATATATTAAATATAAAAGAGGAAAATATATTTATTGTATTTGATACATTAAATATTAAAATTTGAAATGTTCAAATTTAATATTTAATTTGAAGTGTTCAAATTAATATTTAATATATTAAATATAAAAGAGAAAAATATATTTATTGTATTTGATACATTAAATATTATAATAATTAATGTATATTAGATACATTAAATAAAAGATATTTATTAAATTTGAATTGGATTCAAATTAGGAAATAGATGTCGTAGGAGAATTTTAAACGGTTTGAATAAGATTCAAATTGGTTAGATAAATATATTTTAATATATTAGATATTAAAATATATTATTTAATTATTTTCCCTAGACCACTATAAATAGGACCCTAGGAGTGAACCATTGTTTATTCTTCACCACACACTGTTGGATCAGTATGACAACCCTAGAGGGGGGTGAATAGGGTTTAATAAAACTTTTTCCTAAGTATGCACAAATAATATAATTATCAAACTTTTTATAAACAAATAAAAAATATAATTAATACAATATGTAAAGTATGGAAATTAATTCAATCTAACACAATAAACAATTAAGAACAAATTAAAGCATGCAATAAATTTCTACAATTAATTTGCAAAAGTAAATGAGAAAGAGATAGAGAGGATGACACCGTAATTTTATAGTGGTTCGGTCAAACTCGACCTACTCCACTCCCCAAGCGCCTCTTGGGAATTTGAATAAAAACTTTACCGACTCTTTCCAAGGATTAGAGCCCAACCGCTACAACACTCCTTTTACGAGTTCAAGAGCAAACTCGATCCTTTCCACGGGTTAGGATCAAACCGTTACAAAGTTTGAAGAAAATAAAGAACACACTTAAGAACTCTCTTGATAGAGTAAATTTGCAAATTTAACTCTCACAAATCAATCCTCACAACACAATAATTCTCTCTCAAGAATAAGATGAAAAGAAAAAATTTAGAGTTTGGAGAGAGCAACAATGGGAGCTTTTTGAGATTTTTGGAGGATTGAAAGTTGTAAAACTTGTTTTTGAATTTTGGAGAAGAAGGATGGTATTTATAGAGAGGGAAATGAGGTAAAAATCAAAATTTAATTTGGGCCATTGGATTGTAGTAAAAGTAGAATGAATGGTGGAGATTAAAAGAAAATAAAAAGTAAAAAGTAAATAATAAATAATATATATAATATAATATAATATAATATAAATAATATATAAATAATATAATATATATATATATATTTTTTTAAACAGCCCAACGGTCAGATGCATTTAATGCATTCTGATTTTTTTTTTTTTTTTAAATTTAAAAACCGTTAGACACATAATAAATAATATATAATAATATAAATTTTCATTTTTCTTTTTAAACAAACAAAAATCCCACCAAGTGTCACTTCCCCATAGCCCCACGTGTCACTCTCTAAATGGTCCACATTGCTGACTTGGCTGCCACGTCATCACGTCGGGAATTTTCCGTTCAAATTTGTTTTGCCCATAACTTATTCGTTTTAACTCCGATTTGAGTGATTCAAGAGGCGTTGGAATCGTTGTTCCGAGCTCTACACCATGGACACTTCAAAACACTAAAATTGTTATTAATTAATAGCAGGTTTGTTATCATCAAAATATTAATTAATTAATTAATTAAAATTAATTAATTTGAGATTAAGGGCCAAAAAGCCAACACACACATCTCCTCAATAGAAAGAATTAGAGAATTCTCTCTAGACCTCTTCCACTTTAATCCCTTGTAGATTTTCTTTCAAGAGGCTCACACAAGCCTTGATCTTGTGTTCAAGTCATAGAGAGGAAGACTTTGTGGAAGAGATAAAGATCCGCCAGAAGAATCTCCATATTTTCAAGGTATGTTATGCTTAACCATAATATTATTATTTTATTCTAAATAAACTCAAACCGATTCCTACGCTTCCGCTTGGGTTTAATTAGATTATTCCCTTCAGTTTTTTTCCTGAAATATCCATCGAACTAAAATATCATTCAATTATCTAAATATTTACCTAGTATGACCTGATATATACTAGTATGTAAACTTTGAGTTTTAAGGTTTAGACTTATAGACATAAAAACTAGTGATTTGGATTCATATATAACTTCATTTATACCTCATATATACCATGTACACAGTTTTCTTGTCTTGCTCATCGTAGGCAAATATGCCGAGTTTTTTTTTGTCATACATATAGTCGCAAACACAATAATTTAAGTAATGGTATTAAATTAATATAACTCAAAATATATACTACGCTTATATATATTATTCCATATTTATTGAGATATGTATTTCACTTATTACAAATTTCGTCATATATACTCAATATATTTAGTTATTTGCAAATATATACTCAGTATATTTGTTTGTATCATTGTTCACATGAGATTTTCAGAGAAATTTAATTCGTGGAATGAACTTGATTTTATTGATTTTTGTAAAGTGTTACAATCTCTAATATTTATCCTCTGATTCTTTCTCTCGAATATGTAAGCTTTGAGCTTTGACTTGTTGATTTTCTTGGATCGGCCTCTGGGTATGTTGATCTTCTTGGATTGACTTGCTGACTTGTTGATTTTGGATCAGATTGTTGTCTTGTTGATCTTAGATCGACCAGTCGGTTTGATGATCTTAGATCGACTTGTTAATTTGTTGATCTTGGATCGGCCTGTGGGTTTGTTGGTCTTCTTAAAGTCTTCTAGTCTTTGAATTTTCTGAATTTTGAATCTTGAATCTTCTGAATTCTCTTGATTCTCTAACTGAACTTAAAGCTTTTAAATCTTTGGCTGAATGCTCTGGATTCTGACTCTTCTGAATGTCTTCAAATGAAGGGTAGCCTCCTCTATTTATAGAGTTTGGTGGACCTTGTATGCGCTTGAGTTTGGGCTTGGTTGGCTTTAGGCCCAACTTTTGGACTTAGGATTATTTGATTTTAATCCATTTTTTTAATATACTTGGATTATTTAAATTTGGCCCAATCCATTTTTAGTGATCTCGGGCTAAATTAGCTTCAAGTCCAAACGCCACACGGCATAATTTGATTGGACTAGTTTAAGTCACCTAATGGATCAGTATTGGATAATTGGCATTATTTGATTTGCCAATTTTCCATGTCTTTTAATTTAATTTGTGTACACGTGTATATTTGTAATTGGTCCCAAATTTATTTTATCATTAATTTAAATTAAGGACGTGCCATTGTGTGATTGGCCGAAATTTCTCATTCAACAAATGCATCATTTTCGAGATTTATACTCAAATATGCAGTGGAATGGATCTTGAAAAAGATACTTTAGAATAAAAATATGTGATGATTTTGACTTCCTTAGATGAAATTTAGGATGTCCCTGAATTTTGGTTTGATTTTGGAATGAAATTTGAATTTGAATCTTAATCAAATTTTGACTTGAGAAATTTTGCCAAAATTATATGGATTTTGGCTTGAATTCGGAATGGAATTTGAACTTGAGACTCAAATTTTGATTTGGGAGAAAATCTTGAGTATGCCCAAATTTTGATTTGAGAAGTTTTGCCAAAATTATATGGATATTGGCTTGAATTTGGAATGGAATTTGGATTTGAGACTTACTCAAATTTTTATTTGGGAGAAAATTTGAAGTATACCCAAATTTTGATTTGAGAAATTTTGTCAAAATTATATAGATCTTGACTTGAATTTGGAATGGAATTTGAATTTGAGACTTATTCAAATTTTGATTTTGGAGAAAATTTGGATTATGTCCCAAATTTGATTTAAGGTAATTTTGCCAAAATTATCTGGCTCTTAGCTTGAATTTGGAATGAATTTGAATTTGATACTTAATCAAATTTTGATTTGAGAGAAAATTTGGAGTATGACAAATTTAAATTTGAGAAATCTACCCAATAAAATTTGGATACAAATTTGAATGAACATAATCTTCGGTTTTATTCAAAGGAGGAAAATCTAATTTGGAATCGAGATTCTCAAATCCAATTTAAATTTGGTATGAAATCTTACCAAATTTAAATTATTAATTTTATGGTATGAGAAAATCGTGTGGGATTCCAAATTCTTCTATATATATCAAGCAAAATGGGTATTCAATATTCAAGTTGGAGTTGTTTCGCAGCCGATGTTGACTGCGTGTTGTTGGAAACGTCAATGAGCCCACAATAATACTCACTTATATCTCACAATTTTGAAGAGAAGAAACTTGTTCTCTTACAAAACTCAAGAACACACAAGAGAAGAATATTGTTCTCTTGAATAATTTTCTTTGAATTGCTTTGCTTCTCAATTGACTTGGTTACAAATGAGGGAAATGACCCCTTTATATAATATCCCAAAAGACACTTCTAAAAGACACAAATTAAATAAGTACATGTATACATAATATTCATGTATCTTAACAAAATAACCTTCATGCATCAATGAATTCATGTATCTAGGAACTATAAATTCATGCATGTGTATCATGAATCTAGCTTAATTTCTAACACGTGTATGTCTGAGGAATGTTTCGTTGCTTCTCCAATTGCAGTTTGTGCCAGTATTGAACAAATCACAAGAGTTTCGCTTTGCGTGGATTTGACGTCATCGATCATTGGTCGTGGCTGAAGCGTTGTTGCTATCATATCTACAGTCGCCGGTGTGGGTCTTTGTTGCATTGGGGAAGTCGTAGAGTCGCCGTGGCAGGTGCTGGAACAAGACTCAGCGCCTCATCGAAGTTGGGCTTCGTCGGGTTGCTTTTCTTGTGATCATATCTATTGCCATGAACCTTCGCTGGTCGGATTGTCAAGTTAGGTGGCTGTGGGTATGGCTGAAGGAAGAAGATGAGGGTAAATCGAAAAGAGAGAGAGACAAAATCAGATAATTATTTTTCTTTTTTTTTTTAATGCTGCAACTATTCCATGGAAAGATATTTTTTTTTCTTTTCAATGTGCACACTACATGCACCTTAGACTTTTAAAAAAAAAAAAATTTCTAAGGTTTTTCTCTCTCTTGTTTCTTTTTCTTTACATTTTTTTTCACATTTTTTAGTTTTTTTTTTTTTACATTTTTTCCATTGTTTTGAATACTGCCATTCTTTTTTTTTTTTTAATTTCTACTTTATAATTCCATGCATTTTTTTTTATTTTTCTTTCCTTTTTTTTTTTTAATTTCTAATCTTGTAACCTTTTTTTTATATAATTTTTTATTTTTTAGCTAAGATGCCCTCAATACCATCAAAGGATGTCACTTATGAGGCAAAGTCAAATGCCCTACAACAGATGCCCTCATTACCATCAAAGGATGTCACTTATGAGGCAGAGTCAAATGCCCTACAACTTTGAAACTTGAATTGAACCCTTTTACTTGGAGTGAGTAAAGTCAAAACTTGAAGTTGGACTGAAGCGAAGTCGCCAGAACTTGAAAATGAAGCAACAGCCTCGGCTTTAAAGTGAAACGACAACCTCGACTTTAAAGATGAAGCGACAACCTCAACTTTGAAGTTGAAGTAACGATGCAACCTCAACATTTGAAGTGTGAGCCACTGTGAAGCCTCCAGACTTAGATGGAGCGATGACGAAGCCTCTGAACTTGAAGAGAGAGTAATGACAAAACCTCTAGAATTGAAGAGAGAGCGACAATAAAGCCTCAAAAATTAAAAATAGAGCAATGAAGAAGCCTCCAAACTTAAAGATAGAGTGATTACAAAGCTTTTGAACTTGAACGACGAAGCCTCCAAACTTGAAGAGAGAGCAACGACGAAACCTCCGAACTTGAAAAGAGAGCGATGATGAAGCTTCTAGACTTAGATGAAGCCAAGCCTCCAGACTTGAAAATGAAGCGACGAAGCTTCAAGACTTGAAGCAATGAAACAACACCCAAGCCGCCAAAAAAAAATTAACAACCTCGACTTTGAAGATGAAACGACAACCTCGACTTTGAAATTGCAACCTCGATTTTGAAGATGAAGCAAAGCCATCAAACTTTAAAGATGAAGCAACAAAGCTCTACTTTGAAGTTGCAACCTTGACTTTCAAGATGAAGTGACGACGAAGTATCTTGACTTGAAGATTAAGTGATGACGAAGCCGCCGAACTTGGAGATAGATCAATGATGAAGCCTCCAAACTTGGAGATAAAGCGACGATGATGCCTTCAGACTTGAAGAGGAATGAAGCTCAAACTTTGAAGATGTCACGCAACCATCACACATGGATTTAACTTGTGGTATCATGTTTACAACGATGCAACGCCTTTAATCTGCAGTGTCGCTATCCTCAATATAGTATTGAGCATCTTCAGTTTGTTCTGTTGCCCCCATTAGGGAGTTCATCTTCAATTTGTAGTGTCATGCTTCAATAGTTGTGGCATACATTTTTTTCTGTTTGGAGAGACTGAACTTAAAGTTTTCTTTAAGCTGCCTACGTACCCTTCAATAGAAGGGATCAAATCATAACGTAGTTCAATGATTTCTTTTTCCTTTTTTTGTTTGTTTTTTTCTCTTTTTTTTTGTTTGTTTGTTTTTTTTTTTTCCATTCACCTTTTAAACTCATGTGGGTAAGGAGCATCATGCAGTTTAGGCTCTTGCAATAAGGATTTTATGCACTGGCGACATTAGCTTGAACATATTATGTCATGAGCCTCAGCATTTTGTTTGCAATGACAGGTGTTTGACTTTCTTCATGTTGGATTTGTAAACCCGAGATTTTTCCTTGGAATTTCTTTAAAAAGAAATTTGTTAAAACATTTTTGGGAAATTGTTGTATAAGGAAAAGAGGAATAAAACAAAAGAAAGGGTAAGAGAAAACAAAAAGGAGTTATGTGTTTTGGTATGTTTTGTTTTAAAAAAAAAAAAAGAAAAAAGAAAAAGAATTGAGGGAATGGATAACTTTGGGAGCACTCACCCATTTTCTCCCATTTGTTTCTCTTTTATTAAAAAAAAAACAGAGCATTTTGTGGGATAGGTTGAAGAAAGAGGAAAAGAGAGCTTGCTGGGTTGGAAGTTGAAGAAGAAGGGGGAAAACTCAGCACAAGCCTCCATGGCATCTAGGTGATCAACTGTACTCACTACTGTTGTTTAGATCGTTTTGAGCTCCACAAGAAGAGTTAAGAGGTGAGATTTGTTTTTCTTGAAAGTTAACCCATTTTCGAACAAATTTCGTGAAGGAAGCTCGAGCAAAATCTGACTTTAAATTATTGATTTGCGAAAGGGGAAGACAGAGGAGAGATTTTGCTGTCAAATCTGAGGAACCTCTGGTGTTTGGGACGTTCTGATCTGTAGGATTTCAATCAGAAGCTCCATTAGGTATGGTTGGAAAGCTTATTTAATTTCCTACAACTTTCATGAAGAAGTCGTGAGTAAAACATGATTGGAAGTGGCTTTAAATTGCAGGTTAGGTGTGGTGTGCAGCAGAAAAACGATTCTGGAAATTTCAGAAGTTTATTTTTCGGGAAGTAGATTTCGAGGTATTTACGGACACATCCTTTGGGAATTTCGATTTTATTCCTTCAGATAAGTTTTAGAGGGTTCAAAAAGGAAGATTTTGGTATAAAGTACATCATTTTTGGCCAAGTAATGAAGAAGTTATGAGTATGTGAAGTTAGGGTATGGAAGTGGTAGAATACTGGAAGTAGATAGAATGGTTTTGCAATTCTAAGCTTGGAGTTCATGAATTCAAAGTTCTAATGCTTGGTTTTGGTTTATTTGACAGGCCAAGAGGAAATAGGTCAAGTATACGGGCCGAGAATCTAGATCTAACGCTGTGAGTGACAAAACGAATTTCGAAAACATATTCTATGCTTGAATTCATGTCTATGTGAATATAAGACTTCTTAGGAATGAATTAGCTTAAATGTTTTATGTTTTCTAAACACATGGTTATGAGCATACATGATTGCCTAGGAATGATTTTAAATGCTCGTTGTGAGCTTAGATTTTTCCAACGAAATTTACATGTGAGCATATGTTTATTGATTTGTTAAAATCTAGTGAAAATGTTATGATTTCAGGCAAGCATGCTCTAGCAGGTAATATTTAAAGATTATCATGTGTTTTTCTGAGACTCGAATGAGTAAATGATTGAGATATTGAGCCGAGGCTGGTTAGTACCGCGTGCACACAGGTCGTTTTCTGTTGTCAACGTTGAGTCTACTCCGTGACAACAATGCTGTCGTGAGTGCTGGGCGGGCCCCACTACGACAAAGACGATGGGAGTGCTAGGCGAGCCCCACTACATCGTAGAGTGAACGTTGGTTGTACTGGGCGTGCCCTACACAACGTAGATTGTCATATGTTTCTAGATGGTTAATATTCTTGGTATGCCTTGCGAGTTTTTAATGACATACTTGTTGGATTTCTGAGAAAGACTATGGTAATTATACGTTTATATTTAGCGCTTGACTACCGACACATAAGCCCAGAGTTTACCAAATGTTGTAATTTGCGAGTTAATAGTTATAAACTCAGTCACTCACTGAGCTTCCCAGCTCATTCTTTCAATGTTTTCCAACTTTTCAGGTAGTGATCGAGCTACCGGTCCCTGAAATCCTGCCATAGTCTGCCGAAAGCTCTACGAGTTTGATATTTTGTACGTGAGTGGAACTGTATAGCAAGTCCAAACATTTTGTAGATATTCTGAGAGGAACGTATAGTATATTCATGTATGCACTAGTGGTTGTGGTTGTGTAAACCATGGTTGGGATGTATTTTGGTTGTAGTACTCCCTCCCCGCTTAGTAGTTCAAGTGGGGTTTAAGTAGGACTGCTCCGTATGTATGTATAGTGACTTTCAAACTTCCGTTGTGTTGTGTTTAAACATTTTAATTCAAGTATAGTATGTTTATCAGGTATAACAGGGTCACAGGTATCGTTAGGGAGGAAACGATGTCTGTTGGCTTCACGCCATCTTTCGGGCTAAGTTAGCAGGTGGTTCGGGAGGGGGTGTGACAGGATGTCTCTGGAACAACTTCGAGTGATTGGCCCCACATAGGAGTTACTTAAAGCAGCATCCTTTGAAGAAACTTTTTTCGATGTCATGTTTTCTTAGAGAGAGAGAAAGAGATGAGAGGTAGAGGCCGTCCCACTGGGCGTGCCAATTTGTTCACATGAGATTTTTAGAGAAATTTAATTTGTGGAATGAACTTGATTTTATTGATTTTTCTGAAGTGTTACAATCTCTAATATTTATCCTCTAATTCTTTCTCTTGAATAGTAAGCTTTGAGCTCTAACTTGTTGATTTTCTTGGATCGACTTGTGGGCATGTTGATCCTCTTGGATTGACTTGCTGGCTTGTTGATTTTGGATCAGACTGTTGTCTTGTTGATCTTAGATCGGCTTGTTGGTTTGATGATCTTGGATTGACTTGTCGGCTTGTTGATCTTGGGTCAGTCTGTTGGTTTGTTGATCTTCTTAAAGTCTTCTAGTCGTTGAATCTTCTGAATTCTGAATCTTGGGTCTTCTAAATTCTCTGGATTCTCTGACTGAACTTGAAGCTTCTAAATTTCTGGCTGAATGCTCTGGATTCTAACTCTTCTAAATGCCTTCAAATGAAGGGTGGCCTCCTCTATTTATAGAGTTTGGTGGACCTTGTATGGGCTTGGGTTTGGGATTGGTTGGCTTTGGGCCCAACTTTTGGACTTGGGCTTATTTGAGTTTAATCCATTTTTTTTAATATACTTGGATTATTTAAATTTGGCCCAATCCATTTTTAGTGATCTTGGGCTAAATTAGCTTCAAGTCCAAATGCCACATGGCATACTTTGATTGGACTAGTTTAAGTCGCCTAATAGATCAATATTGGATAGTTGACATTATTTGATTTGCCAATTTTCCATGTCTTTTAATTTAATTTGTGGACATGTGTATATTTGTAATTGGTCCCAAATATATTTTATCATTAATTTAAATTAATGATGTGGTATTGTGTGATTGGCCGGAATTTTCTCATTCAATAGCAGTTATTTACAAAACTTATTAAATAAAGAGCATTTGAATAGTTATAAAATAAATGAATGAATGAATAGTCATTGCATAAATCATGAAACTAGGAATTTTTCTAAGATCCTAGAGACTCTGGTCTGATACTATCTCCATAGTCTCCCAAGCTGAACGCCCTCACCACACGCCTTATAAGTTTATGTACCATCTAAAAAGAAAAGTAAGGTAGCATGGGAAAGTATAAAGAAAATATACTGTAAGTAGCCTCACTTGAAAGACTGAAGCTGCAAACACTTATAACATTCATGATACTTGAAAACATGTGGGGTCCTCACTAAAGTACACAATTGTGTTCTGATACATTAAGGGCCTTGACTGAAAACTTGCAAATATTTTGTCTAAGTGAACACTTATCCTTTCCCAAAATTGAACCAACTATGGTGCCTGTGCGGGTCAGTCCTGTAAGGCTAAGCACCACTATAAGTTAGTTGGCGACCCTCTAATGATACTAAGTCTATCTCCACATTCTGATTATACATATAGGGGAGCTACCCCAATGCTGTACTAATTATGGTACCTATGTCAGTTGATAATCCCATGAAATGGGATTAGTTTAGCATCTTTTCTTGCTTATTCTTGGTCAAAATTGAGTAGAAAGCACACTTTTATCTTGTTTGTAGGAAGTTTCTTGTTAATTCTAATTAAGAGTCGGGTTTTTGTTTAGTTTTCCATTTTCTTATTTCTTTTACTCTTTTTAGTTTTTTGTTGTAGTTGGTTTAGTGTGCTTTGTTTTCCTTTTGTTTTGCAGTTTAAGAAGTGAAAAAATGCTCGTTGAGGTAATGATGTTGCAACATTGTGTAGCATTGCTCAGCATCCTGCAACATTGGCAGTTTGGCAGAAAATAGAAATGTGGGCCCATATTTGATGATGTAATAGTAGCTTTTGGTCTTTAAACCTATTCTGATGGGCCGAAAATGGAAAGGAAAAAAATCCCAAAGAAATTATTGGAAGAAAGAAAACCCTAATTTAGGGGGTATGGAAAAACATGAGAAAGAGTGAGAGATCTATCGCAAGAAAAACTAGAGAAAAAACAGCAAAAGGAGAAGAAGAAGAAAAACGCATTAGGGACGAGAAGAAAAATGCAGCAGAGAGAAGAAGCTTTTTATGGAATCTTCTTCAGCCGCCCATTCTCACTCTCTTCTTCTTAGTTCTTGGGTTTATGTATCTTGCTCTTTAATTTTCTTGAAGATTTATTTAGGCTAAGTTGTTCCTAGGGTTGTTATTTTGTGAATTTTCATTTAAACCTAAGATGTTTATCAGTAACGATTTATCTCTGTTTATTTTCTTTATAAAAGCCACGAGCTAATTTCTTTAAGCTCGAATTTATGGAGTCATAGCTCTATTTTGGATCCCATTTTGCTATGGAATGCTATAGAAGTGTAGTTTGGTTATGGGTTTTTTATTTTATTTCTTATTGTTCTTCTTAAGAGTGATCAACGTAGGAAAGATTACAAGTTTGTTTTAATTCTGAAAAGGTTAAAATAAATGGAAATAGCATAGGCAATACAAGTAGGTTCATGTCTTGAATTAGGGATGAATTCAATGGTATAGACATATACTTTTGACTTGTAAACTTAGGGAGATTGGGCTATCCATGTATTTGAAAGCTGAGTTTTCATAGACATATGTTAAACTTTTCTTTAAAACTTCAATTCGGGGATTAGAATTAATTTTGAAATTTATTTTCAAGATTTTTCGTTACTACACAGTGCAGTAATGCTACACAATGTTATAGCATCACACAGCATCAGGGAGCTATAATTAGCAGTGAACTTTCATAAATTCCAGCTCCAAAATCATTTGATTCTTGACTTATTTATTATCAATTTTAGTTGTTTATTTCCATTAAATTGCTAGAGTTTAATTTCCTTGTGTCGTGCTTGCTTATTGTTAATTTTATGTTGCTTAATTGCTTTAAAATTAGCATTAGTGGTACTCAAGTTTACAAAATTTGCATTACTTGATCCTCATGGGATCGACCTTGTCTACCAATTACTACATATGATTGTGTATGCTTGCATAGTGAGTTTTTGCACAACAAGTTTTTGGCACCGTTGCCGGGGACTAATTGTTTGAGAATTTTATGAAACTGAGTACTTTTATTTCTTGTTTTTAGTTTTTTAGTTAAAAAACACAAATTCGATTGGTTACTTGTGTATCGTGCTAGGTGCTAATTTTATTATACATACGAGGAGCACGTTCTTGAATTGTTACCACTTGATCCCGAGATCGAACTCACATTTCATCAAAGAAGAAGGGAACAAATAGAGTTAGCAGTGGTTGAAGAGATGGTTGATCCACCATTGAGAATTAATAATAATGGAGGAGCCGAAGTAGTGGAAGACGAGAGAGACCGAGTTATTTAGGAATATGCAGTGTCAATCTTAATTCCAGGAATTTTGCCACCAGAGATAGAGGCACAACAGTTTGAACTAAAACCGGTCATGTTTTAAATGCTTCAGCACACAGGCTAATTTGGTGGTACGCCAATGGAGGATCCTTACCCACATCTTCAGTTGTTTATGGGCGTTAAAAATCATTCATAATTCGCGAAGTGAGTGAGGATGCTCTCAAATTGACACTATTCCCGGACTAGAATGGTTAAATGCCATACCATCTGAAGCTATCACAAGTTAGAATGAGTTGGTGGAGCAGTTTCTTACCAGGTATTTTCTTCCCACTAAGATGGCCAAGCTCATGAGTAAAATCACATCGTTTCAGCAACAGGATGATGAATCTCTATATGAGACATGGGAGAGATTTAAAGAGTTGTTACGAAAATGCCTGAACCATGGTATTCCCTACGGTATTCAAGTGCATACTTTTATAATGGGCTGAATACTCACACAAGAATGGTAGTGGATGCTTCAGCTGAGGGAGCACTTATGTCAAAGACATACAATGATGCCTTCGAGATTTTGGAGAAGATTGCGAAGAATAACTATCAGTGGCCAACCTCACGCCTTAACCCGACTCGACAGGTAGCAGGAATGCATGATGCTAGTACAACGAACCTTGCAGCGCAGATTGCCAGTCTTACTAGCACGTTGAAATCATTGAACATGGGTGGAAGTCCATTTGTGCCCCCAGTAACAGTGTCATGTGTTTATTGTCGTGAGGGCCACACCTTTGATGTTTGTCCTGAAGGAATGAACGTTTCACTCTGCAGCGAAAACATTGGATTGTCTTTGATTTTATTTAAAATTAAACTAAAAATTAAGGTTAAGCAAACTTATTGGAGTAAATGTGTAGATATTTTTGGTGGATCTTTATCTCCTCCATAAAATCTTCCTGGCTATGACTCAACATAGAACCAAGGATTGTGAGAGCCTCTTGAAAGAAAATCCACAAGGGATTGGAGAGGAAGAAGTCTAGAGAGAATTCTCTAATTCTCTATTGAGAAGATATGTGTTGTGCCTAATGGCTCAACCCAAGGGTCCTATTTATAGAGACCAAGGGTAAATCTTTGCCATAATTAAAATATTATATTTTAATATCTAATATATTAAAATATATCTTATACTTATTTGAATCTCATTCAAATCTCCTACGACATTTATTTATTTGAATCTTATTCAAATTTTATAAATATCTTTTATTTAATGTATCAAATATACATTAATTATTTTAATATTTAATGTATCAAATACAATAAATATATTTTCCTCTTTTATATTTAATATATCTAATATATTAAATATTAATTTGAACACTTCAAATTAAATATTAAATTTGAACATTTCAAATTTTAATATTTAATGTATCAAAGACAATAAATATATTTTCCTATTTTATATTTAATATATTAGATATATTAAATATTAATTTGAACACTTCAAATTAATATTAATTTGAACATTTCAAAATTTTCTTTCAACTAATTTGATCTTTTAGTATTACAATGAGCTAGCAAGGGAACCTTATGGACCTACAGATTATAAGCTACAATGATATAAAATTAATTAATTAAACTCTTCAATAAATTAATGAAATAATTAATTAATTTTCATTCATTAACTATAGATCACTCCACTATAGACCTCGAGTTGCACTCTTATGCACTGTAGGACAAGTTGTGTCCATAGATATAATCATTACGTGCAAGTCGATCCTTCACGAGTTGTTCGTAATTACAGCTAGGTCAAAAGTCCGTTTTACCCTTATAATCACATCTTGCACCTTAAGTACCATTGATCCTCTAATGAACAATCTGTTTATAATCTAATTATAAACTAAGTCCCTCTCGGGCCAGTGTGAGGGTGGGGCCCCATTGTTCAAGTCCTGAAATCAGCACTTAAGGGAACTACTCATCTACCTACCCTATATGGGAATGAGTGAATTCCATCTTGTGAGATTATGTTCTAAGCTCCCTATTTGGTCAAGTCCCCAAAATGGTAGGCATATTGAATCGGCTATAAAAGCCACTCTCACCCATGCAAATCAAAGGACAAGCCCTCACAAGCAGGAGTTCATAACTCACTCAAGATTGAGATCGAGTCGCATATGATCATTCTAATGAAATATTAATCTTTTCAATTAACGGATTTATAAAGAGAGATCAAATATTTTGTGGTCTAGTCTTATACAAACTTATTGTATAAGATACACTCACTCACATGTCTCCACATGAACGATTTGAATCAAATCATTTGTAACTATTACAAAGTGGGTCGTATCAATAATGTTGTTAGGATAAGTCACCCAACATTATCCATATACTATGACCCTTTAGGTTATTTCTTGAACATGATCCTCACGTATGTCAATCACATACTGTTCAAGATTACACTAATAACCTCGAATTTTTCATATAATGGATAATATTATATTACAAATAAAATAATCAAAATTATTATTAATTATTAAATAAACTATTATTTACGAGGCTTTAGGGCATAAATCCCAACATGTCCATCCAACCCAGTTTCAGTGAACTATGTGGGGTATAATAAGAATTTTAACCCCTACTCGAACACATATAACCGGGTTGGAGGCAACACCCAAACTTTTCATGGAACAATCAAGGAGTTGGACATTCTAATCAGCAAATAAGACCTCTTACACCTCCAGGATTTCAACAACAAGGGTATCCTCAGCAAAATTTTTAGCAACCTAAGAT
The DNA here is from genome assembly GCA_033996785.1 of Trichosanthes truncata. Classification (NCBI taxonomy): domain Eukaryota; kingdom Viridiplantae; phylum Streptophyta; class Magnoliopsida; order Cucurbitales; family Cucurbitaceae; genus Trichosanthes; species Trichosanthes truncata. Next base: position 24,959,168 of record MU867261.1, read on the forward strand.
ACAAGCTCAAGATTCTACATCTTCCATTGAAAGTTTATTAAAATAGCACATGGCAAAAACCGATGCCATAGTTCAAAGGCAAGCCGCTGCACTTAGAAACTTGGAAACACAAGTGGGTCAACTAGCTTCAACCTTAAATAATAGAGCTCAAAGCATCTTGCCAAGTGATACCGAAAATCCAAGGAATAAAGGAAAAGAAACTTGCAAGGCAATCCAACTTATAAGTGGGAAGTAGTTAGAAGAACCTAAAACCAATGCTTTTAAGGTAAAAGAACCCACTTCAATCTAAGAGAAGGTTGAGGAAAGTGGAAACAGTGCAAAGGTTGGGGGTGGACAGAACGTTGCTATAGCATCTCCTCAGCAACAGAGTGTAGAACAGGGTAATGCTGCAACATCATCACAGCAACAGACCATAGAACAGAGTAATGCTACAATATCCTAACAACAACAACCATCAGAACAGGAGAATATGAGACCACCTCCACAATTTCCCCAACGATTTTAGAAGAAAGATCAAGACAAGCAATTTGATAAATTTCTAGACATTTTGAAGGGTTTGCACATCAATATTCTGCTTGTTGAAGCCTTGAAGCAAATACCTAACTACACTAAGTTCATGAAAGAAATTTTGACCAAAAAGCGAAGACTTGGGGAATTTGAAATAGTGGCTATTACAAAAGATTGCAGTTCAATTCTTCAAAGCAAGCTTCCTCCTAAATTAAAGGATCTTGGTACTCTCACTCTTCCTTTCTCTATTGGTAAAACTTATAATGTAAGGGCTTTATGTGATTTGGGAGCAAGCATCAACTTGATGCCCATGTCCGAATTTAAAAAGCTTGAAATTGGAGAAGCAAGACCCACTACAGTCACTCTTCAATTAACGGATCGTTCTTATACTCATCATGAAGGAAAAATTGAAGATGTACTTGTTCAAGTGGATAAATTCATCTTTCCTACGGATTTTATCATATTGGACTATGAAGCTGATGTAGAGGTTCCTATAATCTTGGGTAGGCCATTTCTAGCTACTGGGAGAACGTTGATCGATGTAGAAAAAGGAGAGCTTACTATGCGAATGAATGATCAACAGGTAACCTATAATGTGTTCAATACTATGCAATCCTTTGATGATGTAGAAAAATGTTTTGCTATTGGGGGTTCTAAATTCAACTGAAAATGTAGAAATGAACAAAAGTTGCAATGAGAGCTTAGAGAATGAAATGTCTTTTGAACATTTTATGGAAGAAAGTGAAGTTGAGGGTGGACACATCTCATGGTTGGAGAATAAACAATCATTCATAGAAGGGAAACAGTTAGAAATACTGAGTTCATCAAAAGAGATGTGCTATCGAAATGATAGAGAGAAGAATAGGTGGGTGTGGTACTTTGAATCAAGTAATTTCAAGACAATGCAAAATCAAAGAGCAAGAGTTCCAAAAAAGAAAAGGAAGAGAAAAAGGAAAAAATAATGGAAGGCAACTTCAAGTCCTCTCAAAGTTTTATGAAAGATGTTCTTGACTTGGGTTGTGGACTTGAATTAAAACGCTCAATGAGGCAACCCAATCAAGCTAAGAATTTAATCTTTTTTGTTATTTGTCCTTCATTTTCTTTCATTTTGCACTTATGTTTTTGTGGTAGTTTGTTGTGTTTGAAAAGTTGTTGCTTTAGAGCCTCTTGAGTATTTTAGGTGAAGAGGGAGGAAGCTCATGAAAGAAAGGAGTAATTAATATTCAAGGGCTAAAAATTCTTGTTTTTTTTTTTTGGTAAAAATCTGCTCCAATTGAGGCAACATTGCTGCAGCATTGAAGCAGTAAAAGCAGGGGAATTTTTTTACTCATTCTTTTTCTTATTTTTTCTTTCTTTTCATTCTAGTTGAACCCTTAGTCATAATTTTGGTTGGTTGAATGTTGAAGTACCATTAAAGTGTTGGATAATTGGTTAATCTTGTTTGGGCTATGTTCATTCCATTTTCTTTTTTGTTGTGGGACACAACAAATCCTTAAGTTTGGGGGTGGGTGTTTGTGTTTTTGCTGCAGTTTGTTTCCTTGTTGCTTTGGTGTTTTTGTTGGAGCATGCTTTGGTTTTGTTTTGTGGGGGAAGTCTTGTTGGGTTAGTTGTGTCTTTTTGTCGAGTTATTGTTGGGAACTTTTGGTGGTTTATTTTGTTGCTAAGAATGATAATTTAGACTCTTTCCTTCTGATTTACATATAACACATTGGAAATGACAAATGAGCAAGTGAGTTAAAGTAATCCTTCGCACTTAAGTCTTAGCTACCAAACTTGTGGATTATAAGTAGCTTTATGGTCTTGAAGAGATCTTAGGGGCTAGAGTGGGTTAGTTTGGTGTCTTGAAGTGATCTTAGAGGTATTAAGAATAGACTCTGAGCAAAAGTCTTGTTGTAATTTTAAAGTTTGGGGGAGGTCATTTGCCAAAAAAAAAAAAAAAGACAAAAAAGAACAAGAAAAAGAAAAAGGGATACTCCTCTATCTCTTGTGGCTTAGCAAACTAGGACTAGACATGACAACCATGTTTATCTTTAAGTCGAACAATGACAGTAGATATAGGTATGTAAAAGCAACCCATTTTAGTGATAGTGCTCGTAGTTAGGCATCTTCATCACCAATGTTGGCGTTTAAATCGAAGATGCAAATGACTAGAAAGGTTCCCTTGAAAAAAAGAAAAAAAGAAAGAAAAAAAACTAGACCTCCCCTATTCTCCTTGTTAGCATTTTTGGAATAGGAAAAAAAATAAGTGAAAGAACTGTATTCTTGAAGAAAAAAGAGAGAGTTTCGCTTGAGTTTTATATTATGAGCTTATTTGTAAACTTTAATCTTATGGAAAGGCACCGTATTGAGCCACTTGATGTCCACTATGCTAAGTTCTAGGATTTAAGCTTTAGAGCGACTTAGGTGATGCAAGTTGGAATCGTTAAGACTTTGCACACACACACTTAAGGGGTCGCTTTGGCTTGTAAACGACTTTGTCATATCTTGTTTGTGTTTGTGTTAAATGAAAGGTGAGAGCCTACCTGAAGACCAAATAATCAAAACTTTTGTTGTGCCCTGCTATGAACTCATGTTTGTTGTTTGTTGTCTTTTATTTTTGGTGTATCACTCAAGGATGAGTAATGAACTAAGTTTGGGGGTGTGATAATCCTATGAAATGAGATTAGTTTAGCATCCTCTCTTGCTTATTCTTGGTCAAAATTGAGTGGAAAGCACACTTTTATCTTGTTTTTAGTAAGTTTCTTATTAATTTTAATTAAGAGTTGGGTTTTTGTTTAGTTTTCCTTTTTCTTATTTATTTTACTCTTTGTAGTCTTTTGTTGTAGTTGGTTTAGTGTGCTTTGTTCTCCTTTTGTTTTGCAGTCTAAGAAGTGAAAAAATGCTTGTTGAGATACTGATGCAACAGCATTGTGCAGCATTGCTCAGCATCCTGCAACATTGGCAGTTTGGCAGAAAACGGAAATGTGGGCCCATTTTTTATGACGTAATAGTAGCTTTTGGTCTTTAAACCCATTCTGATGGGCCGAAAATGGAAAGGAAAAAAAAGCCCAAAGCAATTATTGGAAGAAAGAAAACCCTAATTTAGGGGGTATGGAAAAAACGTGAGAAGGGGGGAGAGATCTATCGCAAAAAAAAAAACCAGAGAAAAAATAGCAGAAGGAGAAGAAGAAGAAAAATGCAGTAGGGACAAAGAAGAAAAACGCAGTAGAGAGAATAAGCTTTTTCTGGAATCTTCTTCATCCACCCATTCTCACTCTCTTCTTCTTAGTTCTTAGGTTTATGTATCTTGCTCTTTAATTTTCTTGAAGATTAGTTAGGCTAAGTTGTTCCTAGGGTTGTTATGTTGTGAATTTCCATTTAAACCTAAGATGTTTATCAGTAACGATTTATCTCTGTTTTTTTTCTTTATAAAAGTCATGAGCTAATTACTTTAAGCTGGAATTCATGGAGTCATAGCTCTATTTTAGATACCATTTTGCTATGGAATGCTATAGAAGTGTAGTTTGCTTATGGATTTTTTTTTATTTCTTATTGTTCTTCTTAGTAGTGATTGACTTAGGAAAGATTACAAGTTTGTTTTAATTCTGAAAATGCTAAAATAAATGGAAATAGCATAGACAATAAAAGTAGGTTCATGTCTTGAATTAGGGATGAATTCAAGGGTATAGACATATACTTTTGGCTTGTAAACTTAGGGAGATTGGGCTATCCATGTATTTGAAAGCTGAGTTTTCATAGACATATGTTAAACTTTGCTTTAAAACTGCAACTTTGGGATTAGAATTAATTTTGAAATTTATTTTCAAGATTTTCCGTTACTACACAGTGCAGTAATGCTGCACAATGTTATAGCATCACACAACATCAGGGAGCTAAAATTAGCAGTGAACTTTCATAAATTCTAGCACCATAATCATTTGATTCTTGACTTATTTATTATCAATTTTAGTTGTTTATTTCCTTTAAATTTCTAGAGTTTAATTTTCTTGTGTCGTGCTTGCTTATTGTTAATTTTATGTTGCTTAATTGCTTTAGAATTAGCATTAGTGGTACTCAAGTTTACAAAATTTGCATTACCTAGTCCTCGTGGGATCGACCTTGTCTACCAATTAATACCTACGATTGTGTATGCTTACGTAGTGAGTTTTTGCACAACATCAGTCCTGCAAGGCAAAGTGCCACTAGAGGTTAGGACCCTCTAGTAGAACTAAGCTTATCCCAGCATAGTACCTCATGAAAACATACTTGAAAACATACCTGAAAACATCCATGGGAACATACATGACATGCCGAGAAAGGTAATTGTCACTAGAAATCTCATGAACTTAGAAACAAATATACATTTAACTGAGGCCCTCTAAACATGCTAGAAATCATAACATTCGTTACCAGTCTATTCCATTATCAGACCCCTCTAATCACCATGCTAAATGATATACTTAAGCAAACCTCATACTTAAGAAAATCACAGTTTATCTTGAGTAGATCATCCAATGACCAACATGCTAGGTCACATACTTAAGAGGAATCATAAATCATAATCATTCAGTCATACATGCATTCCAAATTCTATGTACTCCATATCCAAGATTTTAGGGAGTTAATCCAATTTAGTTACTTACCTCAAAAAGTGACTACAAGCAAAATTGGTTCTTATCTAAGCAATTCCTGTCCAACCTGAACAATTCCTAATCATAATCAGTAACTTAAGCACCCCTACTTAAAAATAAAGTTCTTGAAGGTTAAAAACTTACCCAAACTTGCTAAAGGAAAACACCCAAAAGACTTTGTATTCAACAACAAATCTCCACAACTAATCAGTTAGTCCAAAACTACGCAATAAGGTTCCAAAAGTTAGTATTAAATCTCTAGCATTTAATCATGAATCCAATTGGGTTTAGAATCAACGTTACCCACAAATCCTCATCAAAACAGGAACCTACTACATGCTGCTTCCACTTCGATTTGGTCTGATTTCGTTGATTCGGACTCCAAACGCAAAGGGTAAACTGAAACGAGACCAAAACTATCATGTGTTAACTTTGAACCACCAGGAAACAACCTAAACTTGATCTAAAAATAGAATTTTACCACCTAGAGTCGTTGTTGGAAAACACACCCCGTAGAACAAGGCAGTAGCAGCTGCAAAAAACGCTCCAGCGCCCAACGATCAAAGGGGAACCCGCCAACTGCTGCAACTCATGAACCCCGATGCCTGAAGCACTGGTTCTCTAGGCGACGACCACAACACACACAATGAATCACTGGCAGAAAACGTGTCGGAGATGAAGTGGAATCGTGGGTCTTGTGCACAACCTCGTCGTCGTCGAAACAGAGAAGTTAGGAGGGAGATCGCCAAAGTTTTGCATGGGTTATGTTCTCCAGATCATTGGCGAGGACCGATTGAGAGGATGATCAGCATGAATAAACAAAGAAGAAGAAGGATCAAAGAAGATGGTGCTAAGGGAGGAAGGTTTGTCGTCAAAGAGGAAGGAAAATTGGGGAAGAAAAAACCCTCGGGATGCGTGTGCACTAGAAGACAAGGCTATTTAATGTCAAAGTCAAAACCTTAATTCCAACTTTTCCAAATTTACCCTTCTTCTCCCTTACCTTTTCTCTCCCTCTTACACCAATATCTAAATCCTTAAATAAGTCACAAAAATTGCTTGAGACAATTCACCAATTAACTCAAAGCCTAAATAAAACATAGCATAGCCTCAAAATGAATTGAATGAGGCATAAATCCAAAGATGACCTTAAATAAAATTAATTTGAATGGTGGAAATTAAAATACTTGAAATGTCGACCGTTACACATTAGATCATCATAGGGTACATAGAAGTGCATTTTGGCCGTTAAAAAACGTGTTAAGCTTGTATTGAGTTGGATTTTGGCCTTAGAAGGCACTTAGGTACTTTTAAGTCACCAGTGTAGGTTTGGAGGGGGTAAATTCCACTTCTTTGACGTGGACCTTGTTTAGTGTAGTGTACTTTTTTCGACACAAGACCTTGCGTGGGATAAGTAGTGGTTTATACCGACGCGTTAGGCATTGAGATAAACATACTTTTCCCAACGCAAGGTCCATTCATCGGGAAACAGTTTTCTGGTAGTCTATGCTGACATTTTTGTCCGACATACATTTTGCCACATAATAGATTAAAAAAGTATTAAAATTTTGAATTTTCTTTTTTATAATAAACATAAAACAAAAAGTAGTTATTTAATTGCTTTTTTTCAAAAACATAAAAACAATTATCAAGTATGTTTAGTTTTTTTATTTTTAAAACAAAAAACAAAAAAAAATTGTTGCCAAACTTATGTAATTTATGTTTTAAAAAAATTAAAAATTCAAGATTTTATGAGACGCATTTAAACTTTAAAAACATATTAAACACAAAATTATTAAAAGTTTAAGGACTATTTAGACACTTTTTAAAATTTAGAAACATATTAGACTTAGCCTTGAAAGTTTAGGATTTATAATTGTGTAATTATGCTGAAATAAACATAAAAAATTCATAGATAAGTTTATGTAAGAAGAGTGATGTATAGAAACTTGGATTTGTATGACTTGTATTTAGTGTTCGAGTGTAAAATTTGCAAGAGTTAATATACGCAATATAAAAAATTAGCTTATATGCAAACTCTAAGTCACTAAAATTAAAACAAATGATTTAAACATTCAACAAGAGTGTGTTCATGAAAGAAAGTGTTTTTATCCAAAACTTAAGTTAAGACGGTAGAAGTCATGCATTGGTTATCTGAGAACGGTCTATACTTTTTAACCTAAACTATAGAAAATACCCCTGAACTTTGTACCTCATTTCAATAATGCCTTAAAATTTAAAAAGTTGCATTAATACCCTTGACCTTTCAAAAAATTTCAAAAATATCCTTACCGTTAAGTTTTGGATGGAAAACATTTTTCTTTTTCTTCCCCTCCCACTTTAAAAATTATTCCTCCATAGAAATTAATGAGAAGCTTTTCTTAAAAAGAAATTAAAAATTTGTCAATCTCACATTTGACGAATATATGGGAATTGTAAACCCAACAATCGTAGTAATGGAGAAGATGATTGCATCAGAATTCACATGCACCATCTAGAAAGAAAACATCTATTTGTCGATAGACGATGGAGTGGAAAGGTGCACGTTGAATGAGAAATTTTGGCCAATCTCAAATTGTCACGTCATTATTCCAAATTAATGACAAAATTACAAATAATTAAATTTGGGACCAATTATGAATTGATATGTGTCTCGAGTTTAACTTGAAGACAAAAAAAAAATGGCAAATCCTTGGGTCATATGAAATTTGGGTCAAAGTTGAACAAAACCCAAATCCAAATGGTTGGGCCCAAAACCAACAAAGTCCAATTCCAATGGTTGGGCTTAAAGGCCATTAAAGCCCAAACCCACATGCCCATGGAAAGCTCTATAAATAGAAGATATCTCCTTCATTAGAAGGGGTTAGAAATTAAACTCTAAAAAGTAGGACTAGAGAACTCAGAGATAATTCAGAGCAAATAAGGTCAGAAGACTCTTTGATAGCACCTAAATGTGTTATTTTATGGCATTAATTCATGATAGTTCTGTTACTCTCACAGGTTTATTTATCCATTTTGTTGGGATAGAGCAACTTGGAGTCAATCAGAGCATTTTGGTTAAATCAGGACCATATAAGAGCTTATTGAACTTAATTCGAGCAGCTGAGTCAGGAAAAATTGAAGTCCAAGTCAAAAGACCTGATGAAGAAGCGTCAAGACGCCAGTTTAGGTGTCATAACACTGTTGCATGTAGCAAGCATCCAGCCAAAATTCTTGTGTAGGTAGCGTCTCGACGCATCGAAAATTCATGTGCAGTAGAATTGCTCGACACTGCAGAACGCTCTGCTTAACTCTGCCAGTGTTGAGACACTACTTTTTGTTAGGGACAACGACCCTCCACATATCTCCACATTAGTGTGATATTGTCCACTTTGTGCACAACCCCCTATGGCTTTGTTTTTTGTTTCACCCAAAAAGCCTCATACCAATGGAGATAATGTCCTTCACTTATATACTCATGATCTTTCCCATATCTAGCCAATGTGAAACTTTGGTCGTACTCCCAACAATCCTCCCCTCGAACAAAGTACCACCAAGCCTCCCCTTAAATAGCCATCTATCCATCTAGCTCTTATCTCGACCAACTCCTTTACCAGAGCACACCTCCAATCCAATAAAGCTTTCTACCATGGATCTCTACCATGTCTACACCTACGAGACTCGCCTTCTTTGTTCGGCACCAAAGGATTTTATCGACCACGACTCAGAGGCATGGCTCTGATACTACTATTAAGGACAACAACCCTCCACATATCTCCACATTGGTATGATATTGTCCACTTTGGGCATAAGCCTTCATGGCTTTATTTTTTGTTTCACCCAAAAGGCCTCATACCAATGGAGATATTGTCCTTCACTTATATACCCATGAACTTCCCCTTATATAGTCAATGTGGGACTTTGGTCGCACTTCCAATACTTTCAGCATCGAGACGTTGAAAACACGCGCACTCAAGATCTCCTTCTGTAGCATCGAGACGCTGCCTGATTTTTTCCTTATTTTAAAGCCTAGCGTCTCAATGGCATTTGAGAGGTTCTCAATCTGGCAGATTCTTCTATAAATTCAACACTTATCTCTAGGGCAAACGTCTTTCTTTCTTTTAGCCTTTAGTTGTGAGACAATTTTGAGAGAGTTTTTACATCTTTTTCATACTTTTTTTTTGTAATCAACCGAACCTATGTTGATTTCCATCTATATTGTCATGATGAGCGGCTAGGCTTTGTGTTTCTAATTCAAAGGTCGGTTGTATTCTAATTATAATGTTGTGAGGCCTGAACATTTATTTGTAATTTTCTTATAATGCAAGTATTCTTGAATTGTAAACATGCAATATCAATTGAATTGATGCCTTAGTTGTGTTGTGTGTTTGCTTGCTACTCATGACTCATGATCTGTAATTGTCATGATTGATTGAACTTAGTAGCAATAGAATTGTCTCATGTGTATGTTTGTGTGGATTTTCCATAATCATATAGCTTGCATGATAAATTCTAGGAATTAAATAAGAAAATTGGTTAGCTTATAGCTATCTTGTCTAATTGATATGTCTTGGTCTTTCCCACTGTGTTTAATGCTTTCGTCTGATTAATATCGAATGCTATTGTGTCCAATTGGTTAGGTGTTAAGTATTGATTGTAATGCTTTGTTAGAGTCAATTAATTTAGGGAAATTATTACTTGTTAAGGCTTTTTCTAATGAGTTGACTAAATACTTCCATGAAAAAGTACTTAATTTGTTTTTAATACCTTCAATCAAACATTACAATTGGATGCAACTTGCCTTTGAATTGGAATTTGGTAAGATTGTGGATTTCCTTTGTTTTAATTGCTTTCTTTAATTTTAATTATATTTTTTCATAAAAATCCAAACCCTCCCACCCTTCGTTACTTTTTATTGAAAGCATTGAGAAACTACTTTCTTGGTTCCCTTGGAATTCGACCTGAACCACTATTTCTACAAGTAGGAGTAGGAGGCTTGTTTAATTTGGCAGGCCTCGGCAACCCGACCACTCCCTGAAGTCCTTGAACCCTAAACACACCTTGAGGGAAAGATTTAGAAATTAAACTCTGCAAAAGAGAACTATAGAATTTAGAGAGAATTTAGGGCAAAAAAGGTCAAAAGACTCCCTAAAGTCCTTTGATGCTAAACACTTCTTAAAGCCAGAGACTCTTCAAGACTTGATGACTTGAAGATTTTAAAGATTGATTGAAGCTTCAACCTCAAGAACAAGTGCTGCAACCCTCGAGTGAAACACACATACAAGAGAGAGAATTCAATAAAAAAAACTATCTCTTAAAGACTGAAAACTCTCTGGAACCCTTGAAGGCTGAAGACTCTTCGAAGACGAAAGACGCTTTGAAGATCAGAAGACTTCAAGATTGGAAGACTTTAAAAATCAGAAGTCTTTAAAGACCAAAATATCTTTGAAGATCTAAAGACTTTGAAGACAAGTTGAAGGGATTTGAAGCATAAAGACTTCAAGACTTCAATAAATTATTCAATGATCAATAGGCCAAAGGACAATCCAACAAGATCAACAAGCCAAAGGCCGATCCAACAATCAACAAGTGCGATCGAGAACAAGTTGTCCATCCCTTGAGACATTTATATATTTGAGAAAAAGAATCAAAGGAAAATATTAGAGATTGTACTACACCTACTCAAATTAATACAAAATCAAGTTCATTCCACGTGTCTTATTTCTTTCGAAATTATGTGTGAGTAGTGCAGAAATTTGGTACACATAAACCAAAGGAAACAAATGCAAGTGCTTGCGAGTATAAAATTATAAGCTAAAGGTTGTAGTAGAATTTTAGATTTTATTATTTTTCCAATTGTAGAGAAATTTTAGTTTGTAAATAGAGAAATTATTTAGTAGATAAAAGCTTGACAGTAATTGGCACAAGCACAACACGATCATAATCATAATGTAACTCCTGCTTTATCGATGAGCATCATCTTCTTCATATATTTTATAAGCAAAGCTTCTTATTGATTTTCATGGAGGAAGAATTTGCAGAGAAATAGTGGAAGAAGAAGAAGAGACATTTTCAGGGAAATTTTCTATAATTGAACCTACTTTTTATTCAATTCCACCCACTTGCGAGAGACCTTTATGATTTACCATGGTTGGTAGGAGGTGATTTCAATGAAATTGCTTATGACACTAAGAAGCAGGGAGGAGCCACTCGAAACACCAATCAAATGGATTCTTTCAGAGAAGTTATTAATATTTGTGAATTATTAGATCTAGGCTTTAGGGGTATATTTTTCACTTGGGTTTGTCATTTTTTAGGTAGCTCTGTTTAGGAAAACACTTAAATAATACAATTTGAATGTACCATCTTCTTTCTCATTTCGAGAAAAAGGTGCAGGAGAAAAAGGAAACAACAAAGGATCCAAATCAAACCTAAATGGGAATGACATGAAAAGTCTTTTTCAAAACCTAGCATTAATGGCATTACAACGATATATGAGAGGAATGGAGAAAAACTCGTGATTGGTTTGGAGGGAAGATCCGTTTATGATATAGTGAAAGAAGGAGTCAATATCTTCTAAATTATAAAATGTTTTGCAAGTGTCGGGTGATAATTCTCATTTATGAGGGTTATTTGGCTCTATAACTTAAGTTTATTCTTGTTGTTTATGTTACTTATTGATTCATTCTATGTAAATTAGAGCAAGTTTATGCAAAAATGAGTCGAGCACATGGCTTTAACCATGAGTTGTCAAATGAACTTAAAAAGGTTTAAAAAGAATCATTATTGAAAGATTTTATACTTTTTTATGATTTTGTGCAAGAACTATTTAAGTGCCCAGTTGAGACTACATAGCTAGGAGGTAAGATGCGACCACAAAATGACCAACCGACAGATTGAGCGAGATTTTCAGAATTGATTGATTTTGGAATTTTCTTCCCCAATTCACGGCACTGATGGCTACAACAGCTCCTCACACTATTTCGGCAGAAACCCTAGCCCTTGAGGACCTATAAAAGGTAGTCGCTACATCAAAAGAAAAAAGGATGCTTGAGAGGGACAATCAACCACCAATTACTTAAGCTACCACACCAATTGTCGAAGAATCCTATATTTGCAATAGAGGACATAAGTCTCTACTGTTTTGCTTGGAACTCAGTCAAACACCTACTTTAAAGAATAGGCTTGTAACGACTCGATTCTCTCCTTGAGAAAGGAAGAATATCAAGAAGCAATCTAGGAGTTTGATTTCATTTTTATCTTTTACATTCTATCTTCTTTCCTCTTTAACATTCAATTCTGAGTTATAGTTCATCTTGTAATCATTTGTTCTGGTTAATTGTTTTTTGTATTCATTACATTCTGAGTTTAATATGAAGTTCATTTCAATTCAATTTGTGTTTATATTTTCTTTAATTATGAGCTAAACTTTTCTTTTGAGATTCACAAATGTGGATGCCTTAAAGAATGGAATAAGGCTTATTATGTAAATAGCAACTTTGCTCAACACTCTAGTTGTTTGCTTTTAGTGATTCTAGATTCTAATGTTAAACTAGATCAATCACCTAGAATAACATATTTTGTTGAGTCCAATACTCAAAGGGGTGGATAATATACGGTTTTCATAAAAACAATTTAGGAAAAAGAGTCTAGACATAGGACTTTGTGTTTGACCCTAGACATGGGACAAAGTCTTTAGGACCAAAAGGGCTGTGTGCGAAATAAACTAAGCTTTAATTAGCCATAGACATATACAGGTTTAATTGCTTAGATTCTTAAAAGTACTTTTAATAAAGACTAAATAGGTGTTAAACTCGGTTCACTATGCAGAGTAGCAAGGGGTAAGTTGCTTGCATAATAGGCTGCATTTCTATTTAAGGACATAAGCATATTTAAATCCCTTTAACAACAATCATCCTAGATCATTATTTTTCATTGGTTATTGAGGTTGCACCCTTGAGGAAATTTTTATTTTATATTTGAATTTTGATACAAATGTTCCCTTAGGATTAAATACTTAGAATATTTCCACTTTATTACTTGTAGGTAGCATGCACTTGCACTAGACTGGAAGCTTTTCTCGAACAAAAGTTTTCCAAATAAGTATATGTTGCATGTGTTTTCAATCACTAGCAAGAATTTCCAAGTCACACTCACCTTAGTTTTCAAGTATCAAACAATTAAACTATCCTTGGTTAGTGGACTTTGAACTCGCAAGCTACGAGTAGGCCTTGCCACATAAAATTACTTCGATTCAAGGAGAGCTAGGGCAAAATTCAATGATTGTTGTCATATTGTCATCGAGAACTATCATCAATACTTCTCTCAAAACATTGATGGGCACCAAAGAAAGCTAAATGTGTGTCTCACGAAATTAAAGCACTAGAATGTTCAAAGACTTGGTAGGTCATTGAAAAGAGTTATTATGAGAAAAGAAAAGAAAATTCAAGATCTAAAAGCTATGGCAAGTTTCCAACCCACAGATCATTGGAAGCAAGCAGATAGGAATTTGGATTCGTTGCTAGAAGAAAATGAAAAATATTGGAAGCAGAGATCTCGTGACGATTGGCTCGCCTAGAGTGACCACAATACCAAATGGCTTCATCTATGGGCATCACAAGAAAAATGTTGTAACACAATCATTAGTCTTTTCGATGCTTTAAGAGGATGGATTACAAGAAAGAAGAGTTGAGTCAAGTGGCGACAAATTATTTCTTGAATATTTTTACATCCTCTACACCAAATCTCGAAGATATTAATAAAATTCTGTATTGTATCTCCCTTGCAATTTCTGAGCTGAATAACAGCGAACTTACTAAAGTAGTAACTCAGAAAGATATTGAAAAGTCTCTAAAAAGCATGCATCCAACTAAAGCTCCTGAGCCTAATAGAGTTCATGCTTTGTTTTACCAGAATTATTGGGATATCGTGGGTGAGGACATGGTCCATCTTTACCTTTAGTTTATGAATGGAGATGATGAGTTGGGGAATCTGAACTGCACGCTAATTGCACTAATTCCTAAGGTTAATGAACCAAGGAATATGGCCAAGTTTCGTTCAATCAACCTATGTAATATGACATACAAACTCATTGCTAAAACTTTAGCAAGCAGACTAAAGTTGGTGCTAGATTAAATTATTTATCCTGTCAATCAATCTTCATACTTAGTAGACAGATCACAGATAATGCTTTGTTGGGCTTTGAATGCCTTCATGCCATTTGTTCAAATGAAAACGTGTGGCCTTTTAGAAGAAAACTTTTGAATAGAAAAAATCTCCAGTCTAGTGCAATTGCACACTGTCAAACAAGTAGTAAAGAAAGTATTCCAAAGTATCGATCTCACAGAGAGCAGATGTCACAAAAATTCAAGATTAAGGCAAAGATGTTCACACAGAGCAACCTCGGTAACCAATATTAAATAATTGGGAAGGTTGTGAGTGTACTCAAAATCAAAAGATAAAAAGATGGAATTCGAACATGCTTTTGCTCCTTAGAAAAGAATTATGACCTAAAACGCAATTTCAATCTTTACTCAAGCACTAGGCAATGTAAACCAAGTTCAACTTTTATTCGATTTTAGTGGAAAAACCTGTAGAAGCCTAAGTGATTAAACCATATGTCTATAGCTAATACGAAATTAGTTTAATGAGAACACAACCCTTGGTCTTAGAAGTTTTGCCCTATGTCTAGGGTAAAAAACAAGTGCTTATATCTAAGCTCCTTTCCTCTATTGCTTTGTATGAATACTTAATCTCATTTAACCCTTTCAATATTAAACTCGATCTCTGTATGTTCACCTAGGTGATCAATCTAGATTCACAATAAGAATGATAATCAATAAAAGCAAACAATGCTATGGAATCAAGCAAAGTTACTTTTACATCTTAGGCCAAGCTTCCAATCCTTAGGGCATCCACATATCCAAATCCCAAGGACGGAATTAGCTCATGATGGAGAAAATAAATAAGAAAATAGTAAAAGAAAGAAAACACACACTAACTTTAAAAGAAAGAAAAACAGAAACTGAAAATAAAGTGTTGAACTAAAAGGTAAAGAATAACTTAAAGGAATAATAATGGACTTTATTAAAACCAAACTTGTTGTGAATTAAAGAACTAAAATTAATAACAAGGACTAGAAGTAAACTGAATGTGAAATAACAAAAGTTAAAGTACTAAAATTTAAGACTAAAACAGAAAACTGAACTTGTGATTACAAGGGAAAAGTCAAACTTTAAGGAGATAACTTCCACCTCTTCAATCGATCTACACTCAACCATTTTCAAGGAGAGTAAGATCTTCACAACCCTAGACTTTCGACATGGCTGGATTGAAGTTTGGGCAGCGTTTCTTCTCCTTTAAGTCGAGAAAACAGAAAACTAAAAGTGCAGAAAGTAATGGGTCTTCAATCGATTGTTGGTGATTGTGGACTACTTTTCCGTGGCTTGAATCTTCATATTTATAGCCTCCAAATTCCAAGGTTTGCTCCTTGGATGTTTAAGTCAAATCTTTATGAGCTTGATTCATGGAGAATATCTCTAAATATCAGCATAAAATCAAACTTCCAAAATTTTCTCTTATTTTTCGGAATTCTGTCTCCAGGAAAAATTGCAGTTGCAATTGGAGTCACAATTCTTGCAGTTTTCACTTTTCTGTATAAAAACATCAAAACTCATTAAAAATCAACTATTTTCCTCTTATTTCATATTTCTTAGCTCAAAACAATCCCTTTACTTATTTTGGCTATTTTCTCATCAATTTGCTATATTTATTAGACATAAAAACATGCATTCGTGTAAATAGCTTAAGTAAAAAAGGCTAAAAATATGTATATTATGAGCATTATCACACTGCCAAACTTAAGTCATTGCTTGTCCTCAAGCAATATCATAGCAAACATATAAGCACACCACAAGCCAAAATAGATTCTATGAGTGATTATGATAAAATTACGCCTTTCAGGGGAGGTCTCATGCTCATAACACTTACAAAACTCTAATGATTCCACTACATGCAACTTATATGCCTCCCTTGTCTAAACAAAATACTTTCATCCTACAACTACACCTTGGGTTTATACTGCCTAGTACATTTATTTAAGTTTCACTCGATTGCTCACAAGCTAACTTTTGATGGTTTCTTTAACTAATAACATCCCCCCAAACTTATTCTTCACTGCTAAGGTACATATTTTCTCTTTTCTTTCTTTTTTTTTTATTTTTTAAAAGGGAACTTTTTTGTCATTTGTGCCTTTGCTTCAGCTTACTAACGCTTTTTGGTGAAAGTATCTAACTACGAGCACTTATCACATCAAGGTTATTTGCATACTCACTTCCTAAGTTAACATTTCATGCAAAGGAAATCATGGGTGTCATGACTGCCCCTGGACACTCAGCTAACTCTAGAAGGAGGAGTATCCTCTTTTCTTTTCTTTTTCTTTTTCTTTTTCTTCTTTTTTTTTCGACATGACCATAGCAATGGTAGTACAACAATTCAACTCAAAAATAGTAACATACCCCCCCAAACTTAATGATGGTCAATATCCCCATTGACCGAAAATACAACAAATAGGGTTGAAAGGAAGGGGTGAATGGCAAAACATTCAAGCTATTCTCTCCTAAGGGTTCGATGCACAAACTTTGGTGAGTTTTAGGCTTGTGTATTTCATAGATTCAAGGAATCATGAAGGTGTTTGTTCGAGAAGAACGTAGGTAATGATCTAGTGTTAATGAATAGAGCAAACTCCAATATCATCATTAAGGACATTTAATCAAAAAAAAAAACTCAAAGAATTCATCAAAAGAGTTCATCATATTCAAAATTATCTCAGAGCTCACAAAAAATAAATGAATAAACTAATAAGCAAGAAAACTACCTATTGAAACCAATACAAAAGCAACAAATAAAAACAAACAAAAATAGCAAACCAACAACTAAATTAACTAACTAACATGTCTAAGAAAGAAACTAAAAGTTAAAAAAATTACTCCCCTATGGAGAAGAATGTTTCATTGCTCCCATCACTAGCCTCGGGAGTCTTTGGTTGCAGAAAAAGAATTTCTGGAAAGTCGGGAAGAACGGGTCTTTTGCCTTTGGAGAAGGTAGAGAGAGTGGCCTGAATTGCCTCGTCTCTCTCCTTCACATATGCCCAATATACCCTGAGTTTCTCCATCAGGAATGAATCCTCTTGGACTGGCACAGTGGGCTGAAATTGTGAAGAAGATGCAATTGCAATGTTCGGCTGGAATTGTGGAGTCTTGGAGAGGTGAGTGGCTTTCATGGCATTGTGCTTCATCAACACATGCACACCTACAACACACCTACAACATCAAGTGGCCTGATTTGTACATCTAGCTCATTCATCTCAAGGCCTTCTTGCATGCCTAGCTCCGTGATGAGTGAGGGGAAAAATAGTTGGCCATCTTTCTTCTTCCTACACGAGATGAGCTCACTTCGGATGATCCTGCCCACATTCAATTCCAATCCCTTGTAGATGTTGTACAATAGCATCATTCGCTCTTGTGAGATGGTGGTGTCGTGTGAGGTTGGGATGAGACGGTTCCAAATGAAGTTAAGCCAAACCGTAGGCTCATTTTTCATATCTCATCCTAGCAAGTGTCTTTTTCCATGTAAAGCCATTTTCCACTCGGCTCCTTCTTTTGCTAGCCATTGCAATGCTTTCTCCATTTGCTCCTCGATTGGATTTTTTATTGCTTCATTCCCAGCTAGATTTCGAAGTGATATCAGGCCATAGATTCGATTGATATCCTTGGCCGAATATCAAACCTTGCAGTCTTGGAGGGTCACTTCATTCAGCTTCTCTCAACATAGGTGAGCATAAAAGTGAAGTACAATGAGCTAATTGTTTTTTCAGGGTGCCCACAAAGCTTCTCCCAGTTGTGTGCCTTGATCCTTTTGGTAATGAATTGTGGGAGGGACCCCGATTGGGTAGAGAATCCCCTTTCTACCTTGATTTTCATTTTCTCAAGGGCTTCTTTTCTGGCAGCGATGTCAAACTCTGCCCCTTCATCATCTTCTTATTTCTCTTCTCTCAGCCTCTTGGCCCTTAAACTCTCTTTCTTCTTCTCTTTTTCATCTATTCTTATTTTCTTAGTAGGTGGTGGTGGTATCCAAGCATCAAAACTGCTTGTTGCCTCCACTTCCTCATTCTCATTCTCGGACTCTTTTATCTTATCTTATCTTCTCGAGGCTGTGGTTCTTGAAAATCAAAAAATTCATCCTCCATCTCAGATGATAGGGTCCATTCAGGTGGGACTCCTCTAGTCTCATAGTCAAAAAGTTCATCAAAAATTTCTTCTTGAGCTTCTGAAAGCTGCCCATCTCTTTTTTCTTCTTCTTTTTCATTTTCAGCCACCAATGTGGCTTCTTTTTCTGGACTCTCAACACCCACAGTTGGTGCTAGGTATTCTTGATTTGTAGGTGCAATGGGCACCTCTTCCCCTTCTTCTTCTTCAACTTCAGCAACCCTAATGAGTGTTGGTCCGTCAACTTCAATCTTCTCCTCTTCTTCTCTTTTCTTCTCAACTTCTTCTTTTACTTTTTCAGCAACTTCTTCCCCTGCAAGTTCCTGTTCAGAATTCAAAGTCTGAATGCCTTCACTGTTTCCACTTTGTTCACTTGGTCCTTGTGTAGATCATCTTGATGGTCTCTTTGTCGTATTGCCCATGGTCAAGTGTTGGTCATGAAATCCCTCTGCTAGTCGTTTGGCATGTTTCGGTGCTGCTTACACCCAATTTTTCTTCATTTTCTTCTCTTAGATGGTGGCATCAATTTCCTATTTCCTCCATTCTGTCCCTTCCCCTTATTTTCTGTTTTCTTTTTCCTAACAAATGTTTTCAATTTTCTAGGGGCAATGACAAAAGGAATCGAAGATTGTACCTTTTTAGAGGTTGGAATTTCAATTGCCAAAGCCTCCTTTGCATCTCCCTTTTTTTGTGCATTTGAATCGGGTTGTGAACTTGTTGATCAAGAACTTGCTTCTTTCGATTTCCTCTTTGAGCTTTTGGGCATGGTCTTGTACCTGTCAATCGAAAGATTATCCGAATTCATTTCCTTAAGCATCTCAACCCACTCCTTCGAATGTTTCTTCAACGTCTTTGGCTTTTGCAATTCAGTTGATGGAGTCGATTGAGACTTTGGAGGAGTAGCTTGAGAAAAAGACCCAATCGATCTTTGTGCTTTTAGAGGAACTTCCATTGCGCGAAGTTCTTCGTATCTTTGATCGGCCATTTGTTTCTCCCTCCATTCTATCAAACCTACAAGGGGTGCATTATTGCCAAAGATGGAATCTTATCTTCTTCAACCCAGCGTTGTGATGCCTCATGGGTTGCTTCCGAAACTTCCTCTTGCTTTAGGGCAAAATAAGGTTGAGTCGTCGAAGTCTCGTCGGTCGACGACAGTATCGATAGACGCTTGTAGGTGGCCGGAAGTTGTCGCACCATTGTTGGTAGTTGAGAGCTTATATTGCTTGGGAAGAGGGGAACGAAGAAAGTAAAAGGACTTTTTGAAAATATTTGACTTAGGTCAATATTCGCGCATATATATTCAAAAAGTCAGCCCTTTCCCTTTTTTAACGTGTCACCCTGTTTGGCAGTGAATTCCAAGAATTGCAATTTGTTGCCTTCTAATGTGTAGCTTAATTTTCTTAAACAATTTACACGAGGATGTGCAAGTGTACACAATAATTGCAGCAAGTGATAAGTAAATTATCGTTCTCCACAGGGATTAGTGCAAGGAAATTTACTAAGCTAAATCTAATTTTTAGTGAATTCAACGCGGTAACCAAATAATTAAAATATGATTAAAATCTAATCTAGTTATGCTTCAACGAAATAAAAGCAATAGTAAGAGAATAAAACTCAGAAAATGTTGAAACAAAAAGTGCGAGAAAAACTTGTAACAAGATATGTAAACAGGCTCGGATTAAGAATTGTTTGTATTTTCTCGAAATAAGAATGCTGCAGCAAGAACTTTGCTCCCTCAACCCACACAGCAATAAACGCGGAATCCTCCCAGATTTCCAATAATTTGTGGTTTAATTCCCATTAACCCACGCCAAATTAAGCTGCTGTTAATGTGCATTAGGTGGGTTGTTATCCCTAACCTCCCCACTTAGCTAGCTACTAACCCAAACAAGGAGCTAATGTGGTTTAGAGTAATCGGCCTCCCCTATTTTTCCCAAAACTCAAGGAGACAATGCCCAAAATGGTTGGCCAAACGAAATTGAGCGTAAACAATAAAAACACTCTAAAACCAGATTGAAAAGAGCTAAGGAGCCTCAACCCCTTATTTAGATAAATACCACATTCTTAATCCTCACCCAAAGGTGAATTAGTTCATGTTAAAAGCTGAAAATAAAGGAAACTGCAGTAAAACGCCATAATGTAGAATCTAATTACAAGAGAGAAATCAAAAGTAAAAGAAAACAATAGAATGGAGAAGAAAAGCCCGAAATAGAAGCTCTTGATGATGATTTCTCTTATCTCCAGCTCATTTTCTGCTTGCGTTTCTTCCTTCAGCCCCTTTGTCGACTTTTTCCTTTCAACATTCGATTTCTGCCTCTCAAATTAGGTCTCTCTCCTCCTAAAGACGGTTGCTTGCTTTAAATATCGATGTCTATCTTGATTTTAGGGCTACTTAGGTCAAACAAGACACGTGGCGACTTCTCATTGGATGGATGACGTCGTTTTGGTTCATTTACGCCAACTCAATTAATGAATTATTTTCTCATGTGATGTATCACGTGCTGTCTTTCCGTAACTTAAAATGCCGAATAATTTGCTCCAGCAATTACTTTGCTGGACAAATGCTCTCTCATAGTTCTGCTAACAGAAAATTACGTCCTACAACACCAAATTAACATAATTTAGTGCTTTTTTTAGCTCCCATTTATGTAAATACAACAATTAAGAATATCCAAACAAGCTATTTCAATAACAACAGTTTTAGGGAATTCCAAGCATGAAAATACTAGCATTAAACTCAAATAAAAGAACTTTAGGCATAAAGGACTAGCTAATAACTCTCATTTGGAGAGTTATCACAATTGTAATTTCAATTTTCGATTGGAATTTAGGAATCTGATGCTCAAGAATTGCAATTTCCATTTCAGCTACACTTTCTTCTTTTCATTCTATTTCCCTTGGCTTCTGTTTTAACTATATTCCACAGAAACTCAAAATTAATACATTAAAAAGTTCACACAATCTCTCCCTTAGGTCTTGATGATTTTTGAACATTTCAATTCATAACTTATAGTTTATTCATTGAACTCCCATGTGAATCCCCAGGTGGAGGTGTTCCCTAGACAGTCAGCTTAAGTACCTTGGCCTAGACATGATTCTCCTAGATAGAGATTCTTTGAATTAAACTTCTTCATTTGAATTGATTTTCTCAAAATCATACTTCTCTCTTAAGTGCAATTTTTTTTAAAAGAAAACAAAAGAAACAACTACGAATTCAAATTGCGTAATTTACATATATACATAAAACCTGGTGATTCCTCACTCTACTTCAGTTAGGGAGATCAACATTTTCTTCCTGCTTGGCTCTTCTCCCCAGTAAGGTTTCACTTTCTGGCCATTAACCTTGAAAATGTTGCATTTTTCATCCAGTAGATCCACAGCTCCATGTTGATAAATCTTTGAGACTGCAAAGAGTCCTAACCATCTGGACTTCAGCTTCCTCTGAAAAAGTTTTAATCTTGAGTTGAATAAAAGCAGTTGTTGTCCTTCTCTTAAATCTTTCCTTCTGGTTTTTTAGTCGTGCCACCTCTTTAACTTCTCTTTGTAAAGCTTAGCATTCTCATAAGTAGAATGCCTAAGCTCTTCCAGTTCATTCAGCTGAAGTTTTCTCTTTATCCCTGCATGAGTCATGTCGGTATTTAATTTTTTTATAGCTCAAAAAGCTTTGTGTTCTAGCTCCAACGATAGATGACATGCTTTTCCAAATATGATCCTGTACGGAAACATTCCAAGGGGAGCTTTGAAAGCAGTCATGTGTGCCCATAAAGCTTCATCCAATCTTAGAGACCAGTCTTTCCTTAATGGATAGTCTGTCTTCTCTAAGATAACTTTGATTTCTCTGTTGGATAGCTTTGCATGTCCATTGGTTTCTAGGTGATAAGGGGTAGCAACCACTTCACATTGTATTTGGCCAAAAAACCTGCAATTACTCAATTGACAAAGTGCGTACCTCCATCACTCACCAACGCTCTTGGAGTTCCATACCTGGTAAAAATGTTCTTAAGGAGAAATCTCTTCACAATTTTTGCATCGTTCGTTGTGGTTGCCACAACTTCTATCCATTTGGACACATAGTCCATTGCCAAAAGAATGTACATGTTTCTATATGATGGGGGAAATGGCCCCATGAAGTCAATTCTCCACAAATCAAATATCTCTACTTCTAGCATATACTGCATTGGCATCTCGTTCTTTGCTGATAGATTCCCTGTTCTTTGGCACTTGTCACAACATCTTGCAAATTCTTATGCATCTTTGAACAATGTTGGCCAAAAATACCCACTCTAGAGTACTTTTGTAGCTGTCTTAGTCCCAGCGAAGTGCTCCATAGGGAGCTATATGACAAGCTTCCAACAATTTCCACGTGTCTTCCTCTGCTATGCATCTTCTCCAAATCTTGTATGGGCCTATTCTATAGAGATAAGGTTCATCGCAATAGTAATACCTTATGTCATGGAAGCATACCTTCAATTGATGTGGATTTGCATCTGGAGGAGCTAATCCACTCACCAAGTAGTTAACTACATCAACGTACCATGGAGTTGTTTCCATCTCCTTTGCCAACAGCATCTCATCTGCAAAAACATCTTTGATATCATCTTTTTCTTCTCTTTGGGCTTCTTGTCCTAACTTGGACATATGATCAGCAACCTAGTTCTTAGTCCCTTTTCTATCTTGTATCTCTAAGTCGAACTCTTGAAGAAGTAGTATCCATCTGATCAACCAAGGCTTTGCATCCTTCTTTGATAGGAGATAGTTCAGGGCAGAATGATCTGTATGGACACTGACCTTAGTTTCGACCAAGTAGGATCTAAACTTATCAAAGGCAAAAACCACTGTAAGTAGTTCCTTTTCTGTAGTGGTATAATTGACATGTGCCTCATTCATCTTCCTACTAGCATAATAGATAGGGTGTATAACCTTGTCTCTTTTTTGTGCCAGTACTGCTCCAACTACAAAATCGCTCACATCACACATCAACTCGAACAGCTTGGTCCAATCTGGTTCAATCATAGTCGGTGCCGAGCTAAATGCCTTCTTTAGTGTCTCAAACGCAATCAAACATTCTTGGTCAAACATGAAAGGTCTTTCTTTTTCCAATAACTTGCACAATGGTTTAGAGATTTGTGAGAAATTCTTGATGAATCGTCAATAGAATCCTGCATGTCCTAGGAAACTGCGAATCTCCTTAATTGATGTTGGTGGAGGTAACTTTGAAATCAAGTCCACCTTGGCTTTGTTAACTTCAATGCCCCTCTTGGAGATTCGGTGCCCGAGCACTATTCCTTCATGTATCATGAAATGGAACTTTGATCGATGCTATTCGCTACACGCAAGTGCACGTGATCGAAGTAATAAAGAAACTGGAAGTATTCCAGAGTATCGTACCCAAGGGAACGGGGTATAATAAAATAGATTTTAGTTAGCACAAAAATCGTTGACAAATTGCAATCTAAGTAATCGTGGGTGAAAAATGATTTGAGGGGTATTTAAACTAAAATAAAATGTGTTTGAAAATTCAATGGAAATGAAAAGGGATTCAAGAATGCTAATGCCCTTTTGGAAAGAAAATGCAACCATAAGGCAATTGCAATCGTAGCTAACTCAAGAACTAAGTAAACCGAATTCAACTCCTATTCGACCTTCTATGAAGTATCTTTAGGAGACTAAGTGATTAAACCTATATTTCTATGGCTAATCTAACTTAGATATTTTTGCACACAATTCTAGTGGTTTTGGAGTCTCGCCCTATGTCTAGGGTCGATGTTTCAGACTTATGTCTAAGCCTTTTCCTCCATTGCTTTTGCGACATCCACTTCCCTTAACCCTTTCGGTATTAAGTTATAGCTTGGCAAGCAACACTAGATGGCCGACTAGAGTTGCCCAACAATTAACTCACCAGAAGCAAACTAGAGTTCAAGAATTAGCTAGATTGTTTTTACTTTCGAGCTTTACATCTTTCCTCTAGGGCATTCACAAACTTGAATCCCAAAGGAAATTTAGCTCTTCATGATGGAATAAATTGGAAACAGTGAATTAGAATTGTAGGAATTCATTGGAAAAATTAAAGTAAATAATGCAATCAAATTGCAAATGTAATGCAAGTAAGTAAGTTAAAGAAACAACCCAAAGATTCAAAATACCAATTAATTCACGGAAAATGGTATTAAACTCGCTGAATAAGAAAATTGATCTTCAAAAATACCCAAGACAGAAGTTAAATGCTAAAATTGAAAACCACCAGTAGCTTAGAAGTAAGAAATTCGTAGGCAGAAATTCATATTCCAGTAGATCCCCAAAATTTCCAATATCAGAAAGTAAAATTGCCAAATACTTAAATTGAAAAGCTGAAATCGAAATTTCATAACAGAAGGTAAAATTGCTAAAGTTACACAAATAAAACAGTGGCTATTCTAGCCCAAAATACAGAAATTCCAAGTGCAAAAATTGAAACTTCATCCTAAAAACCCATATTTCTTCGGCTCAATCGAACAAAATCGCCCTTAACCACTACCAACTTTCGTTGTTGTCGGATTGAGAGAAGGGATTCTGGGAATTTAAGAAGAAACACAACAGAAAATTAGAAAACTCAGAGTGAAAACTACTGCAGTCGGTGGAAATAAACCCAAATTCGAACACAAATTTTCTTCCCAAAAATCTCCACTTCGTTGAGATAGGATTGAGGAAGAGATTCGGACTAAGATCTACAAGAAAATAAAACAAAACAGCAACTAAAAACTAAAAATGAAAAATTGCAGAAAGTAAGAAAACCCAAAAAACATAAACTAAAATCTTCTCCAATCGAGCTCTATTTGTTCGGCTTCTTTGTTCAATATTTATAGGGATCTCATGCTAGGGTTTCCCTCTTGGTTGATGGACAATCATGGCTAATTATCTTGCTGAATTCGTGGGTCAAATTTCTTTCAAAATCCCGAAATTCTCGTTTTTTACTTAAATTCCAGATTCTGCCAGATTGCAATTGCACTGCAGTTGCATTCCACGAAAATCCTGCATCAAAACATTAAGTAAGTGTGAATTTTTTTCTTCTTTTGTTTTCTTTTCTCAACTTACTTAATTTAAATGTCTTCCATCAATCATGTGATTAAATTCAAGCATTTTTTTATTTTTCATCAAATAATATGAATAAAAATCACAAATATAACTAAGTTTAAAGGCCAAATAATCCTCATGAATGAGAATTATCAAACTTCTCCTAATTGAGCACTAAATTTGTTTCCTCACATCTTTGTAGGACTTGTTCAAGATTTTCTAGGCAACAATGGTACATTTCTCCAAAGAGAGAGAAGTCATCCATGAAAATTTCTACAATCTGCTCTACCATATCTGAGAAGATCGCCATCATGCATCTTTAAAAAGTTGTAGGTGCATTACATAATATGAATGACATTCTTCTGAAGGCGAAGGTTCCATAAGGACATGTGAACGTTGTCTTGTCCTGATCTTTTGGTGCAATTGTTATCTCGTTATAGCCTAAGTAGCCATCCAGAAAACAATAGTACTCCTTTCCTGCAAGTTGATCAAGCATTTGATCGATAAAGAGTAGAGGGAAATGGTCCTTTTTAGTCGCCTTATTCAGTCGCCTGTAGTCCATGCAAACTCTCCATCCTGTAATTGTGCAGGTTGGAAGTAATTCATTCTTCTCGTTGGTTACTACTGTCATTCCTCCCTTCTTAGGGACACTGATAAGCCTTAGTATTAAGGCTTATTTAACTCCCAATTATGTAAAATATTCTCGTTTTGTCTTAAAATCATTGTGAAATAGCTGAAAGAATCTTAAAAATTAGGAAGAAAAAAGAATGAAGGCAGTTAGGGTGAGAATCTTAAAAACTAAACGTGTGTGCAAGAATTGTGGAAATTGCAGAACTGAAATTGCAAGATGAAGTTGTAATTCTGCAGCAGCAGAAAAAAATTCAAAAAAGGAAAAAATATGCAGTCGACCCATATACGGAAATCTTCATTTGATGCATGATTCGAGGGATTTTGAGCACGAATTCTGGGCATTATTCAACCCTAATGAAGGTTTACAGAAGGAGAGAAGATGAGTGGAGAACGATGGTGGCTTTTAGGGCCTTTTTGGAGTTATTTTTGCAGGTTTTCTTCCAAAAATTTCCTCTATTTTTTCAATTCCTTCTCTGTTTTCCACCGAAAAGCTGTTGTAATGTTTGGTTCTGTTTTGCTTCAATTTTTTCAATCTGATTCAAGTGAAAATTTTGGGTTGTTAAGACTCAATCTCTTCCTAGAAAAAGTTGAGGGATTGAATCGATTGGAGATTAAGTGAGGATTTATTGAATGGTTTTGTAATTTCTCTATCTTTAATTTCATTTTCTATTTAAGATAAGTTGGTTGTAAATTTTCAATTGTTGCTTTCCATGTAGTTGTAATTCGGTCGGATTCGATTTGAGAAGGAAGAATAGTGAAATTTCATCTCAATTAATGGTTTCATGTTTATGGCTTTTTGTCCAGAAGTTAATTTGAGCTTTATCTCTTTGAAACTTCTTTTCTATTGTTCATGGGTATGTTGGGATGAAAATGTTCATTGTCTATTACAGTACTTGCTTTTAAAACTAAATTTCAATTGGACAGCAAGTCATTTCAATTTCCTTTGGTCTTAGTTGCAATAAGACTTAGCCTTAAGTAATTTCTTTTCCAATATGGATTTTGTTTCTAGAAATTTTTTTGAATTTTGTGAGTTAAATATGAGCGAAACTTCTTAGGGGATTCAAGGATGTGAATTCCCTAAGAAGTAATTATAGCCAAAATTCCAAGGTAGACCAAGCCTACTTCTCAATTGTTTGCTTGCGTTGAATAAAATTTCGTTGAGATCCTAGATTAATCAACTAGGGTAGCAACTCAAGCTTAGATATAATATCGACGAAATTAGTGATAAGCAGATTTCGTACAAGTGATGGAGACAAGACCTTAGACATAAGCCAATTCTTTACCATAAACATAGGGATCAAAGACTCCAAAACCTAAGAAATTATTGAGCCAAAATTACCTAAGTTAGATGGACTATAGACATATAAGTCACTCACTTAGTCTCTTAAAACCTAATTTCAAGGTGAATAGGAGTAATAATTTCAGTTTACAATTGAACGTAGAATATGTTGTAATTGCAATTTTGGTTTGCAATTTATAACTTAGGGCAATGACATTCTTGAGCC
The DNA here is from genome assembly GCA_033996785.1 of Trichosanthes truncata. Classification (NCBI taxonomy): domain Eukaryota; kingdom Viridiplantae; phylum Streptophyta; class Magnoliopsida; order Cucurbitales; family Cucurbitaceae; genus Trichosanthes; species Trichosanthes truncata. Next base: position 24,986,711 of record MU867261.1, read on the forward strand.
CCTCTTTTCTCTAAAGAATTTCTTTTGCAATTTTCTTTTCTTTTATCAAGTCTGTTTATTTTGCTATTCAATCTTGCAATTTTCGATTCTGCAATCTTTGTTTTCCTTACTTACGTTTTTGTCACTTTAACTTACAATTAGATTCTGTATTTTATTTTTACCAAACACATCCTCCCAACCTTGTTTTTGCAATTTTTAGTTTCTAAGTTGCAATTCTCCTTACATTTTGCTCTGTAATATTTGTGTTACACTGTTTCCTATGGGATCGATACTCAGGAATACTCGTGTTTTATTACTTGTATCGACAGTGTGCACTTACACTAGGGTTGAAATTATTTATTTACTTTTCTTCACCCAAAGTTCACCTAATCAAACACACCGGACCGAACTCACCCATCTGTTATCTGCAATTGGATAGATCACACCTGCATCGATTCACTTGATGATCTCTTTGCGCACTACCTCTTTCATCACAGGCTTCAGCCTCCTCTGCATCTTCACTAAATTCTTTGCTCCCTTTTCTAAGTTGATTTTATGCATGCAAAACAATGGGTTGATTCCTTGGATATCTACAATCGTAAACCCAATCGCTCATTTATGCTTTGACAATACCTAAAACAAAGAAGATTCATCTTGATCAGTGAGTGTGGCTAAAATGATCACAGGTAGGGTCTTATCTTTCCCAAGAAAGATATGTTTTAAGTGGGATGGCAATGGTTTGAGTTCCAACTCAGGAGGGTCCACTATAGATGACTGAATGTTTAAATTCCATCATGGTCTAGCAGGAGTGACATTACTGTAAATGAAGGTGACCACCACTGCAGGCTACTCAAGCCACCCAATAAATTAGGTATCTGGTGTAGCAGGAGTGACATCACTGTAAATGAATGTGACTACCACTGCAGGCTACTCAAGCCACGCAATAAATTAGGTGTCTGGTCTAGCAAGAGTGATATCACTATAAATGAAGGTGACCACCACTGCAGGCTACTCAGGTCACCTAATAAATTAGGCACTTAGTCTAGCAGGAGTGACATCACTATAGGTGAGGCTGGTGACCACCATTACAGGCTACTCAATTCACCTAATAAATTAGGTGCCTGGTCTAGCAGGAGTGACATCACTGTAAGTAAGGCCAGTGACCACCGCTGCAAGCTACTCAAGTCACCCAATAAATTAGTTGTTTAGTCTAGTAGGAGTGACATCACTGTAAATGAAGGTGACCACCGCTGCAGGCTACTCAAATCACCCAACAAATTAGGTGTTTGGTCTAGTAAGAGTGACATCACTGTAAGTGGAGAATGGTTGCATCATTGAACAAGAGACATCTTAATAGCAAATCATGAGCAATAATAACAAGAACACATATTCAAGCAAAAAAGGAACAGAGCAAGAACAATTAAGGTAAAAGATCTAGGGTGTGATAGAAAAAGTTCACATATGCATATTCAATAGGAGCATCGTTAAACAGAGTATATGCGTATTAAAAAAAAGTGATTAAAAAAGTTTTGAATATGTATTTACCCCTTATATGGTGGGCAAATATCAACTGTGCAGCGGAAGCAGTTGCGAAAAAAAGTATTTCCTAAAATTGAGAAAGAAAGTATAATTAGCAAAGATGACAACAAAAGAAGTGGCACAAAAAAAGGGCTAAAAAGGGACAAAAAAAGGCCTAATTTGCTTTTAAAAAAAGTGCATGCAATTAAAAAAACTGTGCACCAAAAAAAAATGCATGGAATTAGAAAGTAGAGAAAAAATGAATGGCAACATTCAAAACAAAGGAAAAAGTTGTAAAAAAAAAGACTAAAAAAAAGAAAAAAAAAAAGAAACAAGAGAAACAAAAGCCTTAGAATCAAAAAAAAGAAAAAAAAGGCATGCAGTTTGTACATTAAAAAGAAAGAAAAAAAAAATCTCTCTCCATGGAATAGATTCAAGCATTAAAAAAAATGGAAAAATATTTCTCTGATTTTGTCTCTCTCCCCGATTCACCCTCATCTTCTTCTTTCAGCCATATCCACAACCACTCAAATCGATAACCAACCGCCGGTGGCTCACGGCAAGAGATATGACCTACAGAAACAGCAGCCAAACGATGCTCGACACCAGCGTATTGGTCCTAGCTCTGACACCCGCAACGGCGACTCCACAACCTCTAGCGCGTTATGCTGATCGAAAATCTCGACCTGTCGATCACTGGAACAGAAGCTACTATTTGGGATTATGGATTGTCATGATGGAGCTTGGTTCGTTGGATCATTGTAACCACGCCTTAGCAGAAGGCCATTCCCAACAACTTGCTTGATGAAGACCCATATTTTGAATATATATATATATATATATAGAAAACTTCGGTCGTGAAGATTTTACTGGGAATGATAAAAAAAAAGATTTTATCCTAAATCTTGATAAATTAAGTCAATTTTAGTGAATTAGGCTAGGGTCCTATTTATATTTATAGTGGCCTAAGGCAAATCTTTTCCATAATTAAATAATATATTTTAATACCTAATATATCAAAATACATTTATCTAACTAATTCGAATCTTATCCAAATTTCATAAATATATTTTCTTTAATGTATCTTAATACATTAATAATTTCTTTCATATTTAATGTATCAAATACAATAAACATGTTTTTCCTCATTTAATATATCAAATATATTAAATATTAATTTGAACATTTCAAATTTTCTTTCAACGAAATTGATCCTTTATTGTTCGTATGAGCTAGCAATGGGACCTTATGAACCTACAGATTATAAGCTTCAATGATACAAAATAAATTAATTAAACTCTTTAATTAATTAATTTCCATTCATTAACTATAAGTCACTCCACTATAGACTTAGAGTTGCACTCTTATGCACTGTAGGACAAGTTGTGTCCATCGATCTAATCATTACATACAAGTTGATCCTTCACCAGTTGTTCGTAATTACAGTTGGGTCAAAAGTCCGTTTTACTCCTATAATTACATCTTGCACCTTAAGTACCACTGATCCTCTAATGAACAATTTGTTTATGATCCAGCCATAAACTAAGTCCTTCTCGAGCCACTGAGAGGGTGGGGCCCCATTGTTCAAGTCCTGAAATTAGCACTCAAGGGAACCACTCATCTACTTACCCTATATGGGAAGGAGTGAATTCCATCTTGTGAGATTATGTTCTCAGCTCCCTATTTGGTCAAGTCCTCAAAATGGTAGACTTATTGAGTCGGCTACAAAATTCACTCTCACCCATGCAAATCAAAGGACAAGCTCTCACAGGTAGAAGTTCATAACTCACTCAGGATTAAGATCGAGTCACATATGATCATCCTGATGAAATATTAATCTTCTCAATTAACGGATTTATAAAGAAAGATTAAATATTTTGTGGTTCGGTCTTATACAAACTCATTGTATAAGATACCCCCACTCACATGTCTCCACATGAACGATTTCAATCAAATCATTGGTAACTATTATAAAGTGAGTCCTATCAATAATGTTACCAAAATAAGGCACCCAACCTTACCTATATATTGTGACCATTTATGTTATTTCTTGAACATGATTCTCTCATATGTCAACCACATACTGTTCAAGATTACACTAATAACCTTGGATTTTTTATATAATGGATAATATTATATTGCAAATAAAATAATCAAAATTATTATTAATTATTAAATAAATCATTAATTACTAGGCTTTAGGGCATAAATCTCAACAAATTCTCCTTTGGATAGTGTGTTCGTCCACTTCTTAGAGAAAATTTAAGGCTCTAAGGTTCGCCTTGGATCTCCCCAAGATTATCATTCGTAGGGAACATTTTGATCTTTCTTGGAGGCAAAGACTCTCCTCTGGATTCGCAATCGGTGCCGCTTTCCTAGAGAGAATATGTAAATTCAAGAGCATCCTTAAATTTAAATGTAATTGTCATCGAACCCTGTAGGGACTATTCTATACTTCCCGACCTCCCATAGGAGGAAGTTTTGACCATCTAGTAGCCGTGTAGCTTTCAAACAACTCATAGGAGAGAATTCTTGGCTATTTAGTAACCTCATATCTTTCTGCTTTTCGTAAGCATTTTCTGACCAATGTAGCTTCATTCCAAGTTGATACCAGGGGATGAGAGGAGAAAATGAGCAGCAGGGTGAAAATGGAGAGAGAGATAAGGACCTAGACACTTTTTACTCATGTTCGATTGGCCTTGCCAAGCCAGTTCAACTGAACCAGCTGAGGCTGAGGCGTGCCTGTGCCTCTAGTGCGCGCACAAGTGGGCCTGCCATGTGTAGGCCCTCCTCGGCCTCGACGCCCCAATAACTTTTTTTTTTATTTGTTTGAATTCAAAATTTGAATTTCAAACCAATTTTTCCCTCCAAACATCCCCATACATTTCCTATAAATAGAGGTTCATTTCTTCATTCCCTCACACCATCTTCTTAAGGTAGCTTGTTGTTTTTCTTTTCTTTTATCTTTTTTCTTTTTTGCTTGTGGAAATGACTAGTGAATGCTCTATCACTTCTCTTAAGGTTGAGGGGTCTTTCTTTGATGATGAGTCTTATCGTACAAGTTATTATGAGGCTTATTAATCTTCTGATCATCTTCCTAGTAAAACTTCTTTATATCCCAAGGTTATATCATCCTTGGTGATCGAAGCTCATCTTGAGCAATTACGGTACAAGCATGATATTCCCTTGGATATACATTTGAGAGTTCTTAGACCCGATGATCGTATGGAAGATCCTCCTCTAGGGGAAGTTACTTTGTACTCTACCATGTTTCGCTTTGGAGTTCGTCTTCCTTTACCTTCTTTTTTGCAAAGCTTCTTAATGTCGGTTAGGTTGGCTCCTACTCAACTTGTCCCAAATAGTTGGAGTTATCTCATTGGCTATTATGTCTTGTGAACAACAAAAAGCAATGAGAACCTGCTCACAGCACATGTTTTCATGTCTCTTTATATTTTAAGCCATAATCCTTCCTTTGGTTGCTTCTTTTATTACTTGAGCTCATCTTGTGGTAAATTGATCGATGGACCGAGTTCGGTTCATGGATGGAAGAATAGTTAGTTTCTTGTGAGTGGGAAGGTTTGCTCATGGGCCACAAAATTCCATTTATGCAGTTTCCATGAAGTTTGAGGATTATGGTGAGTTACTCTCATTATCCTCTCTTTCTTTTTAGAAACTGCTTTCATGAACCTTTATCTAACCATACTATATTTCTTCCTTTTCAGTTCCCACCAAGTTCCGTTGTTCTGTTGCTGCCTGAGCATTTGTAAGAGCTGTGAGGAGTTTAAAAGCTTCAACTCGTCTCGGTCTTTCCCTCGTTAGTCAAGAGAACTTAATCAGAATCGATTTTGTTCCTCCCCATTCTAGAATGTTTGATTTAACCTCAGATTCTTCTCTAATTTACATGCTGGAAAGAGCTCAGCCTTGACCACCTTAGTCAGCCTCAACCACTTTGGTCGGTTTGGCTCCTCTATTTCAGCTTCTGTATTGTGTGTTTTCTATAACTCACGATTTTGTCACTTCTATTTTTCAAATATGCCTCCACAATCAGCTTCCTTGTTTGAGGTTCAAAGACAGAAAAAGAAGAAGAAAGCTATTGGGGGAGCTGGGTCCCCAAGGGTTGGTGGATCTAGCCCATGTGTGGGAGGTGTTCCAACCTTTGAGACTCCAATTTTCCCTCCTTGGCCTTCTGGTGTTAACACTCGTCGTACTAGAAAGAACATTACTTCCTTTCCTAAGGATGAGATTCGTTCTGAGCTCCCAAACTTTCACTCTCCTAGAAGATTATTCTACATTGAGTAATGCAAACTTTTGAGCTCTGGAAGGGGATTGGTCATGATCATCTCCCGAGCTTTAGAATGGAAAATCCTAGGGAGGCCTTTGCCCATGGAGTTCGTGAATTGTGACATGTAAGTCTTATTCTTCAACTGTCTTCTTATTCTTTATTTGCTTCTTCACAACTAACTTTCTCATTGTTTTTCTTTAGACTTTTCGTCAGCTCTCAATGTCTGTAATGAGCATGGTTGAGAAAATCTCATCTCTCCAACAAACTAGCGTTCCTAGGAAAGAGCTAGTCATAACTCAAGCTAGCTTGACTCAGGCCAACCGTCTATTAGTAGAGGTTAGGATTGAGCTTGAGTCCATGCAGGTTGAACTCCTTTCAACTTGTTCCCAGGTTGATGAAACTAAAGCCCATCTGACCAATGCTGAGTATTTGGCTGAAGAATTTAAGAAGACGGAGGAATAAACTGCAATGAATGAGATCTTTGACAATGGATTCAACTAGGATGTCAAACCTTTCACAAAGCATCACAAAGATATAAACTGCGAGATTGTTCAAGAGGACTCCACTTCCTTTAAGAAAGATCCTTATGCCTTTCTAGAGTCAGATGATTCTAATAGGAGTGGAGGAGCTGATATGAATTAGGGCTAGTCTTCTTTAAGTATTCTCTATCTCGTATTTTTCTTGTCCCCCTTTATCTTAAATCTCAATGTAAGATTTTCCTTGTCATTTAATGAAAGTTTAGTTTCTATTTATCATCCTTGTTTCTCTTTAATGAATTCCACTTTAAAGAGGTGAACTCCAACAAACAGAATTATTTAAGTCTTATTAAACAAGATAAATTGTTTTAACTTTTTTGAGTACAATGAAGTAACACTCCCTTAAAGCTTTTTGCTCCCATTTCACTATTCCTACTCCATTGAAAGTAAGAATTTTTAGAAATTGATGATAGGTGGAAGCCACTGTTTTCAGTTGATGGAGTGTTGGCCTTCCTAGTATAACATTATAGGCTGATGTGCACTCTACTATCAAGAAGTCAATCATCTTAGTAGTTGTATTCAGTCTATCCCCAAAGGTAACAGGAAGTTCGATGGTACCTTTTGGAATAACTTTTTCTCCCTCAAATCCAACTAAGGGAGTCAAATTCTCTTTCAGTAGTTTTCTCTCTAACCTCATTGCTTTGAAGACAGTTAGAGATAAAACATCAGCTGAACTTCCTCCAGCTATGAGGACTCTATGAACTTTCACATTGACTATAGTTAGAGTCACAACCAAAGCATCGATATGTGGCTGATGGAAATTCTAGGGTTTGGTTCACAACTTCGGAATGGATTGAATACATACCTTGGTAATCTAGGTCGTGTCTGGCCTCACGAGTAATTGCCTTCCATTTTCTACTTGACTCATCCCCTGTTGGTTCTCTAGATATGGTATTGATCTCACATGGGGGTTCTTTATTTGGTTGGCCTCGACCATCTCTGGTCGGCCTCGGCCTTGAGTCATCTATGATGAAGTCTTTCATAAACAATACTTGTCTTGGTCTCTCTTTCCAAAACGAGTCCTCATCTTGCCTGGAAACTTCACCAAATTCAAATGGTGAATTTCTATCAAGATTTTCTCAAGAGGGAGGGTCATGGAGGTGTACCTCTCAAATCGTTGGCCGAGGATGACCTTGGGTTCTGGTCGGTCTCGACCACTTTCTCAGCCCTCATTTTTTATTTTTTCGTGCCTTGTCGTATCCTTCATGTTTGATGCCGCTTTCTCGATCAGATGTGGCTTCCTTTGACAGTATCAACTTGATAACTCTTCAATTGAGAGTTATGTGCTAGTGTTTCTGGAATGAATTGCCATATTTTATTTAATTATACCTTAGAAATTCCCTAACTTTGAATCATTTTTGCTCTATGATTAATTTTGAAGAAGTAAAATTTTTATTAGAGCATTGTTATCTGAATTAACAAGTTTATGTGATTTATTTAGGGGTAATTCAAGAAGGACTTGTGGAAAGTTGGAATAGCAATTTGATAACAGTTTGCTGGAGCAAACCAGGCAATTCGGGCTAATATCAATTTCGCACGTGAGAAGACCAATTCATTAAATAAGTTGGCAATTGTCAGATGACTCAGCCTGTTGCAAGCAATGGAAGCTCTCCACATCGTCAACTATGCCCAGTCAACCCTCGTTTTGCGCGAAAGACCTGTGGTATTTAAGTCCCCGTTGGTAGCCGTTTTAAGAGAGAAGAAAGAAGAAAAAAAATAGAAAGTAGATGAGGCTGGTTATCGAAAAAGAACAGAGGAGCTACCCATCTCATTTCAACGAGAAGGAGGCTGCCGGAGCATTCCTAAAAGAAGAAGGAACGGCTGCTGAAGCGATTGCTGAATGCTGGTTCAACCTTTCTGTGACAACATCTCGTCCTCTTCCTCTTCTTTTCATTTCTTCTTTTCTTAGTATAACTACATTGTTAGGATGATGCTTTATTTCGAATTATTTTCTGTGTTTTTCCCATTATGAACTGATCACCTACAAGGTGAGGATTAGGGAGTGTACGTTTTGATCATTCTTGCAGCTTAATACATTGTCTCTAACTCAGTATGGTTGTTAAGTGTTTTTATTTTGTATCACAACTTCGTTTGGCCAACCATGTTGTGTAGTGTTTTTTCGATTTCTGGAAAGAATAGAAGGAACTGATTGCTTGATAACCACATTAGCCTCATTGTTAGGGTTAGTAGCTAACTAAGTAAGAGGATTAGGAATAATCTCTTGCCTAATGCACATAAGTACAGCAGGATAGATAATGCTGAAGTAATGGAAATGAAACAGCAACATTCTGGTCATTCGGGAGAATACCATGTGAGCTGTAGTGGACTGAGGTAGTTGATCAGATGTTTAAGCTGTAGAATAGATTAAGACGGACAATTATCCCTAATCCAAGCCTTCCAATTCATTCAAAGTCCAGGTTTAGTTGTTCTCTGTTTTTGCATTTTACTCTATTAACTCTGCTTTAGCATTTATTTTGTTCCAGCATTTCTGAATTATTTTATTGTGTTTCCATGATGAGTTAAACGGTTACAAATTGAGTTTATTGAGAACTAAATTGTGGTAAATTAGAGAATTACTAGTCTCCGTGGATATGATAATGTTACTTACCACTTGCTACAAAATGAATGTGTACACTTGCGCATTGACATCCTGAATTTGCCAATTCATTCATATTACTCTAGCAAGCGTGTCACAACTCTTTGGTACTTATGTACTTTTGAGCCCTGGTTATGAACTCAACATAGGAGGTTGGTTCTTTTTTCCTGATTGACTTGAGCAATCCTTTGTCCTGTAACCCTGCAATGATGGCGATCAGGGGGGTGATGTCTGTAAATCCCTCTACTTGTAACGTTTCCCTATTGAAGGGCGAGACATAATCGCGTAAGGTTTCCCTTGGCCCTTGCTTTATGGTGAGCAAGTACATTGGAGGCTTAGATCTCGGCCTCCCAAAAACTACGTTACGAAAGCTCTTGCCAACTCATTGAAAGATCTGATGGATTTCCTCTTTAGCTTCATGTACCATTCTCTTGCTAGTCTTGTTAGGGTAGAAGAGGATGCCCTACATTTGATTGCCTTTGAGACTCCATGAAGCTCCATCTGTGCTCGATAAGTGTCAAGGTGTTCAACATGATCAATATTGTCATGGGGTGATGGATGACACCTTGAACTTTTTAGAGACTTTCTCTTTCATGATCTCGTCAGTGAAAGAAGGATCGACTTGCTCGATGAGAGCCTCTAGATCCCACCTTTTGATCTCACGAGCTTTCAGAACGTTCCCTTGAAGGTTTCCAAATTCATGCTGAATTCTTAGGATGTCCGGCTTTCCAGAGAGGACTTTGGGACTGAGCTTCGTGTTTATCGTTTACCACCTCGGCCTGTAGTTTCCTCTTCACATTGATCAAACTTTTAAGTCTGATGTGTAACGACCGGCACTTCCAGGTATTAATTAAGGCTTTAATTTTGAAATTTAAATTTATAGTAAAGTCAATTTCATGCTTAAAGTTGTGTTGGAATTTAATTTTAGAGTTTTGTATGATTGAAATTGGAGAAATTTGAGGGTAAATTGGGAAGAAAGAAGGAAAATAAATGAATTAATTGATTTGGGGGTATTTTTGTTATTTAAGGGACTTTTAGCCAAGCCAAGCCCACTAATTTCCCTCTCTCTTATTTTAATGGGCACGCAGCCCTAGGTCAAGCCAAGCTCTTGAAGCCATTCCCAAAGCCAGCCATCATCTTCACCTTCTTCTTCCTTCCCTTTGTGTTTCGATAACCACCATTGTAGCAAGAAGAAGAAGAAAAATTTTCCAGCACCCCTCTCCACCGAACCGCTCACCATCTCCGCCATAGACTCGCCGCCGCACGCAATCGCCTGGCGAACGCCGCCGCCAGATCTGCCGAACCTCACGCTGCCGCCTCACGCGCAAACCCGAACTACTTTAGACGAGGCAGCGAACCGCCAAACGAGCCGCCCGAACCGCATTGCCGCCTGCTCAGACCGCCGCAGTCCGCTCTCGCGCCGCCGTGCTACAGATCTGCCCGACGGATTGCTCTGTTTTTGGGTCGTTTTTCCGGTGATTTTCGCTACTGAACAGCCCCGTTTCGACCTTGTTTTCGTGTGGGTAAGCTTACTCGTGTTGTATACTCATGGATTTCACAATAGAATTCTGATTTTGGGCATTGATATGGAAGTTTGGAAATTTACCCATTGATTTTTGGGCTCTATTTTGGAATACCCATTGTAGGAGGTTGGTTTGTCAAAAATCGAATCAAACCATCAACTATTCGACAAGCTTCGGTTCTGTTTTTGGGGTCGGAATTGAGGTAAAATTCTCATTCTAAAATCAAGCAAATCCTTGGAAGTTTTGGATTTTTGATAGATTCAATTTGAGAGTTCAATTAAATCAAGAACCTTGTGTTTTGAAATTAGTTTAACCACCAATTTGAGATCAAGTTAAATGTTAAGGAATTCATTCTAAAATTTGGAACTTTAGTTGGTGGAAGGAATTTTGGGATTTAATTATGGATTTTAGGAATTGTTTCTAACCTTAGGGATTGTTTGATTTAGGCCCCAAATCGTTCAACTGAGGTTCAAGGCAGTAGAAATTTTTAGCAATTGGGTGAATTGGACTCTTGAGCTTAGCCAAGGTAAGGGACTTTATGCCGGTATGCTTACATGCAAGTCGGGAACTGAATTGAAAAGAAAAAAAAAAGAATTTACTTTTGAAATAAAAGGATTTTCATAAATGTTTTAGTTATGATTGTTGATGAATTTTGAAATGCTATGTATGAAAAATAATTCTCACATGTACATTCTTATGAATGTGATGCATGTTATATGATTTATGATATGATGAATGACATGAGAACTTTGTTTTATGTTGCATCATGAAATGAAAAATTGAAAATGCTTTGGGACCTCATGCATACATTATGTTTTCATGATAAAAATGATTTCGAAGGCTGTGGCAATTACCCCCTAACATTATTGATGTACATCTATATGAAAAGGAGCCTTACGAGGCTATATGAAAAGGAACCTGAAAAGGTTAAATGAAAAGGAAAGGTAAGGTTGGGTTAATTGTCCACATTAAGCCGAAGAGAAAAGTTGAAAGAGAAACGTTTCTGCTATGAAAGGAATTTAGGTCCCACCAAAGGAAAGAAAGAAAATGTTTTCGAAAACTCATTATGTGTGTGTATGCATATCCTGACCCGGTAGTGAGGTCAGTTACTGAGTATTGTAAAATACTCACCCTTTTCAAAAATGTTTTTCTTTTCAGGCAAATACAAAGACATATCATAGGCGATTGACAAGGCAGTTTGCTGAGAGGGTCATGGGTGACTTTGAAGGTCATGACTTCCGCATTTAGATAGTGTGTTAGTTAAAACATATTTTGTTTAGTAAACAATGTGTTGTGAAACTATTTCAACTGATTGAACATTATAATTCATATTATGTTTTGAAATGATTTTTAAAGGGATCCCGAGCATAAAGATTTTTGATTGTTTAGCAAAAAGTTTCATTCTTTCTATCTTTTACCAAAGATTTTAAAACTTCTTCGGCATGCATGTAGTAACGTCCCTAGAAAGTCTAACAGAAAAAGTCGGGTCGTTACATGATGTCACTTCACTATTTCGCGCGATCGTTGCTTCATTGTCACTTGGTCGCCTTGGCCATCAGATTGTGAGATGACCTGCACTACAGATTTCAGCTTGCAGGCCTTGTTCATCATATTCTTGGTCAGGCGTTGACGAAGTTTGTTGTTTCCTTTCAAGATCAGTTTCTCTGGTTGCCTTTGGGCATAGGATTTGGACTCTCCTATACCCTCAACCAACTTTGCTTTTCCTTTTTTCAGGTCTTGAACCAAAGGTGGTTCTTCTTCTTGCTTCTCTTTCTTCTAAAGGTCTTACTTGTCGAGCTTTTCCAATATCTTCAACAGGTACTTGTTCATGTTGTTGACTTTCTTCTTCAGCTCAGTTATCTCCTCTTCTGGTCGGCCTTTGTCAGTATGAGGCCAAAGAGGAGTGACCTCTCTTATTCGTCGCTGGTGACGATCTTGATTTGAATCATCTCCATCTTTGTTCCAATGCTTGTTTCCCATCATTCTACTCATCTTTTCGTAGGATTGAGCTCGAGCAATAAGGTTTTTCAAACAAGTTTTGTCGTTCCCCACAGATGGCGCTAACTATTGTTGTTAAATTTTCGTTAAGAGAATTCTCACCTGACCTCCATGTGACAACGCCAGTGAATTTGTAATTTGGGGGAAGAACGCGATCTGCAAGACAAGAAAAACCTAGACACCAGTGTGGTATAGGCCACACATGCTTCGATGCTTAAGTCAGAGAGAATTTAGAGAGAATTGGGAATTCTAAGAGAGTTTTAGGTGGCCAGAATGAGCTTACCTCGTTCTCACCTACAGAGAGAGTTTAAATACCTCCTCACTAGAGTTTTTGTGGGTTTTCTTCCCCTATTGGGAATGAAAGGATCGACCGAGGTTGGACTCGGATCACACGAGCCATGAGGAACTAAGGCAAGGCCCATTTTGCCATGTGGTCTGCCTTGACCATAGGCTTAGGCTTTGGTCGAAGCCCATTTCTTCATCTTTTCGCGTCTTAGGCTGGCTTCCTGTCTTTTTTGGTCTGTTTTGACTTCGTATTGGGCTTCTTTCCTCATTTGGCCCTTTATTATAGCCTTTCATTCAGCCAATTCTTGTTGGTTCAATTTTACCCATAACAATATATATTGCTGGAAAATAGGGGTTTCTTTATTCCTGTGAGGAATGAGAGAGTGATAGGGAGAAAAATTCTTTGAGCTAAACGATGATAGAGACGAAGAATATATTCTTAACCTCGCCTATTTGATATAAAGTATAATTTTCTTTTTATTGCAGGTTTAATAATTTTATTTTTAAATTGATATTTATGGTAGAAAATTAACCATTTAAATGAGAATTTTTTGTAGGAAATCAACTATTTAATTGAAAATTTACCAAAATGAGTCATTTAATTGAAATTTAAAAAAAAAAAAAGCTAAACGAAAAATAATTCTTCGTGAGAAATTCAAACCCCAAAGTTTAAGGAGAATTTTTGCGAGGATGAGAGAGCCACTCTATCTCCGCTTTGCCCGTCAACATTCCTACTCAAAGACATGATAGGGCCAACTAGCAGTACTATTATTAACAAAAAGAAAATAAAAATCCAAAAACGTGATCATTAACTGAGTTTCAAACTCTAATTTAAACCAAAATATTATTTTTTTATTTTGATTTGTATCATTTGATTACCCACTTAATTTCAAACTTTATTTTAAACCAAAATATTATTATTATTTTCTTTTTTTTTAGATTTTGTATTATCTAATGATTGAAAAAAATCCTTTTTGCAATGAACTTTTCAAAATCAAGGGAATCATTAAAAGGGGTCCCTCATTCATGAACTCAAACCACAAATCCAAAAGAAATCACTTATTTGCAATGTGCTCAGCCTCGGCCTCCATGGGATTATTGGCTTTTCCGACTTGTTTTTTGTAGCTTCTACCTTTTGTTCAACATGAGACATTGCTCCTTAGTAGCTTCTTTGTTTTTTGTTTAATAGGGAGACATATCCCTTTAATAGCTCCCTACTCATGTAGGAGTTTTTGTTGAAGTCATGCTTGAGTGATGCAATTTGTAGCTTGAAAAAGAGAATTTTATTACTAATAAAATTTGAATCTTACATGAATTTGCTAGAATTAATGAAAGTTAACTAAAGAAAAGATAAACAAAAAGGAGCCCCCTAGAGATCCATTGGGGTGTGGTCGGCCTCGGCCTTGTCGGGGTATGCTTCTTGCTCGTTAAATAGTGGTTCTCAATTTTAAAACTCTTTGAATCTATGAAAAAAGTTTCGAGGAGTTCTATTGGTTAGTTTATTTTTGTTTACAAAAGTTCACTAAATCGAGAAGATCTATTAAAAAATTTATTTTTGTTTACAAAAGTTTAATTTCAAACTTTAATTTAAACAAAAATATTATTTTTTATTTTTATTTGCATCATTTGATTACCTACTTAATTTCAAATTTTAATTTAAACCAAAATATTTTTTTTCTTTTTTCTTTTTTTTTTAAAATCGTATTAATTATCTAGTATTTGAAAAAATCTTTTTTGCAATGATCTTTTAGAATTTCAAGGAAATCATTAATTAGATATGTGGTTATCTAAGAAAGAAGTTTCGAGGAGATCTATTGGTCAATTTATTTTTTAGAACTCTTCGAATCTAAGAAAGATGTTTCGAGGAGATCTATTGGTCAATTTATTTTTGTTTACAAAAGTTCATTGAATCGAGAAAATCTACAAATAAATTAATTTAAACAAAATATTATTTTTTATTTCAAACTTTAATAATAATAAATTAAGAAGTATTGAGTTAATTTTTTTATCATAAAATTGCAAGATAGAGAATTCAATCTCCTTTCAAATAAAATAATTTTTAGAATCTGAATATATTGTTACTATAATATTGGAAATTGCAATGACATTATATTTTTAAGGTTAAATTATCAAAAATACCCCTGAAATATGGGGTTGGTTTCAATTATACCCTTAAACTTTGAAAAGTTTCATTTTAACCCTTGAACTTTGAAGTTTGTTTCAAAACAACCTTTGAATGTTTTTTCCGTTAAATTTATGGACGAAAAGTGACATATTTGCATATGTTTTGATTTTTTTTTCAACGTATATGTTCAAATATGTTCACATAAGCAACAATACAAATGCAAAAACATCATTTTTCATCCATGGATTTAACGAAAAGAAGCCGTCAAGGGTATTTTTTAAACAAACTTCAAAGTTCAAGGGTTATAATTAAACTTTTCAAAGTTTGAGGGTATAATTGAAACCAACCCCATAGTTAAGGGGTATTTTTGATAATTTAACCTATTTTTAATAACTATTAGTAATTATATTTGAATATAATACAATTATATAAATAGAAAAAAATACAAAACTGTGATAAGACCTTCCTAAATCCTAGTCCAGTAAACTCCAATTCATCCAAAAAAAAGGAAACAAAAATAAATAAAAATAAAGAAGAAAATAATACAATTACATCACATTGTTTGTCGCTTCCCCTTCTGACTTAACAAACTAGAGTTGCAATCATTTTCTTCTCCACCCTCTTCATTATGCTAAGGATCAATAAATGAATTGGTGTGTATTTACAAATTTAAAAAGAGAAAAAGAAAACTACAGAAGCAGTAAATTAAATTTAATCACTCTCCTTGCCGCCAAAAAAAAAAGAAAAAAAACTACAAAAACATGTAAGCCGTAAATTATATTAAACCACCCTCTTTCTCTACCATTTGCAACAACAAAAAAACTATAAAAACACGTAAAAAGTAGTAAATTACATTAAATGACTCTCTCTCTTTATCTGCATTGCAAAAACAATTGGAGGGAAAGTTCATTCACTTGTCAACCTCTTACATCACCATACGAATATCTTCAATAATAAATTACTTGAAGCTTGAGAATTGAAATTTTTGATACGAATGATCTAGTTTATTGAAAATAAAGATTGGGCTTATATAGCCATAGTCATTGATTGAAAAGGGGGGAAATCAAATTTTTTCCCCTTCATGGTTTTTGGAATCACTTTAGAAGACATAGAAGAATTTAGTTATGGGATGCACTATATATATAGACTGATGATGTATGACATTTAATTTATGTATATTAATCACAATAGATCAAAATCTACTATTTTGTTAATATATTTATTAAAAAAATATTATCTTTATTTTTTAAAAATGTTGTTGGAATAGAAATTTTGACCAATTAAAAATTTTCATGTCATTGCTTAACATTAATGAAAAAATTATTTATTTAATTAAGGGTCAATTACAAATCTGCAAGGATCCCTAAATTAAATTATGGCAAATCCAAATTTATATGTAATTTGAGTCAATTTCAGACAAAACCCAAATGAGAAGCCCTAATCCAACAAAATCCAAACCCAAAGGGCTAGACCTAAATTTAATAGAGCCCAAGTCCAATGGTTGGGCCCAAAAGCATAAGAGGCTCAAGCCCACATGCCCATGGAAGCTCTATAAATAGAGGAGCTCTCCTTCATTTGAAGGGTTAAAAAATTGGAGATCTCAGAGAGAATTTAGAAAAAAAGACCATAAGACTCCTTGTGCTCTTGAAGATCAAATACCTTCCTGAACACATAACACTCTTTGAAGATCAAGAATACTTCAAAACTCAAAGACTTCAAGACTCCAATTGAAGCTTCAATCTCAAGAACAAGCTCTTTAGCCCTCGAGTGAAACATACAAACAGGAAAGAGAATCAGAGGATCAAATTCTAGATATTGTAGTCCACTATATTAAAATTAATACAAATACAAGTTCATTTACACGTGTTACATTTCTTCATTGAAATTACGTTGTGAACAAATGTATTTCAATATTATTTTAATTTCGTATTCTTGAAAAATAATTGTTCAATTTTTTTTAAAGTTTTTGTTCTTAACTTTTTAAATATGCATTACAAAATATTTAAATATTAGTTTTTTTTTTTTTTAAATCTTTCATAATAGTTTCATATTCTCAAAAAAACATAGGTTGAGAAATATTATTTTAGCTTTTGTTATTAACTTTTTAAATATTCATTAAAGAATATTTTATTTTTAAATATGCATTTAAAAAATCTTTAAATATTAGTTTTCTTTTAAAAAAAATATCTTTCATAATGATTTCATATTCTCAAAAACACATAGGTTCAAATTATTCAAATATGCATTAGTTAGTTGGAATATTGGAAATCGTAGAAATTTTAGAACCTTTATTCAAATTAGAGATCACATGCGTAGAGATTTTAGAACATTTACTCAAATTAGATATCACATGCATAGAGATTTTAGAACCTTTATTCAAATTGAGTGCAGAAGGGAAAATCTTTAAATTAAAAAGAGCAAAATGGGAAGTCTTTAAATTAAGAAAGGGTAAAAGGAAAAATCAAAAGTTTCTCCCATCAAGCACCATTTAGATAGTACTGGTTAGATACTACGTGCGTTGCCAATGTTTCATAACTTTGAAAACGTAATGTACATATATAAAAGTTGAATATAGGGTATTATACATATAGAAAATGAAGAATTATACTTTAATATTATTATTTATTTGATTATCATCATTTGATTTCTCACTTAATTTCAAACTTTAATTTACACCAAAATATTTTTTTTAATTTTGATTTGCATCATTTGATTACCCACTTAATTTCAAACTTTAATTTAAACCAAAATATTATTATTTTTTCTTTTTCTTTTTCTTTTTAAATTTCATATTATCTAGTAATTGAAAAAATCTTTCTTGTAATGAACTTTTCGAATTCAAGGGAATCATTAATTAGATAGCGGTTCTCAATTTTAGAACTCTTTTGAATCTATGAAAGAAGATTTGAGGAGATTTATTAGTTAATTTATTTTTGTTTACAAAAGTTTAATTTCAAACTTTAATTTAAATCAAAATATTATTTTTCTAGTTTGATTTGCATCATTTGATTACCCACTTAATTTCAAACTTTCATTTAAATTAAAATAGTATTTTTTTCTTTAAATTTTTTTTTATTAATTATCTAGTAATTGAAAAAAAAAATTGCAATCTTTTTGAATTCAAGGAAATCATTAATTAGATACTTGGTTCTCAATTTTAGAACTCTTTGAATCTATGAAAGAAGTTTCAAGGGAGAACTATTGTCCAATTTATTTTTATTTACAAAAATTCACTGAATCGAGAAGATCTATTAATAAGTTAATTTAAACAAAAATATTATTTTTATTTCAAATTTTAATAATAATAAATTAAGAAGTATTGAGTTTATTTTTTTTTATCTTAAAATTACATTTATCTTTTTTCACAACTGTCACAGTTTTTTTTTTCTTTTTTCCAAGAACCATGACTAAGTCAATTCTTTTTTATAAAATTTCAAGATTATGATTCGAAAATATTTCAAGAGACGCAAAAGTCATTGAAAATTTTAAAATATATATGTGTGATATATGTGAAATGTGGATAAAGATGTGAGTTGTTTGCATACTTAGGCTCGATGTAAAAATAATGTTTACTGATAAAATTTAAGTTCTTTAAAATAAATATATTAAAATAAAAGGTGAACCTAATTTTTAAATAAAGTATATATTCATGGTCAAAATTCTCTTATATAGCATTATATTATAAACAAAATAAATAAATAGAAAGAGCAATTGAAAAGGGTATGAGTACATTGTAATTTCTATTAACTTATTAATTAATATCATTATAAATTTTAATTAAAATTTAGTTCTCAACTTTAAAAGTAAAGAATTAAAGTTTATTAATTAATGAAAAGTTTTTTAAAAATCAACCCCAAGATGATCAAAATATTTATTAATGTAAAGAACGGAATTAGTGAAAATTGACAGGTTTAAAAGGTTTCCATTTGATTAGATTTCATTTTTCCTATTAACAAATGAAAAGAAAAAAAAATATGAATTGCAAATTTTTCCATCAAACCATATCCCAACCCATAAAAAGGAGAGAAAGAAACAAAAAGAGATGAAACCCTAGCAGACAATCACTTTCCTTCCTCTTTTGATGCCGTCACAAATCATTGTCATTTAAATTGTCATGAAATTAAAATGCTTTGTGCCATATATCACCCAAAACCTGAAAAATAAAAACCAATAATTTGATTTTGAACTGCTTCCAACGCTGAGTACCTCCGAGCTCATGGCTCAATACTACTGCCGCTCACACACTTTCCCTTTCGTCCAAGCTTCATATTCAAGATTCACTTGCCATCGGCTATGAAAACCTCAAGCTTGAAATGACAGAAAAGTATAGCTAAAGTTTGAAACTCACCTGGAACTTGAAGATTTAAATTTCTTGTCAACCTTGATTCCATGCAGGGAATCTCTTCTTTCCAATAACTCTTTTGACAAAGGAAGAGTCTGATTTGCATTACTCTATATAGCTTTAATTTTTAGTCTGTTCGTATTTCAACGTTTCAAATACATTTTCAATTATTTCAGTTACCAAAATTTATAATTAATGTTGGCTTAAATTGAATATTAAACAATTAAATTAAAATACATTATTAGCACTTTAGCATGAGGATGAAACACTCAAAACAGTATTGAAAAGAGAGATGAAACCTTAATGGCAAAATGGGCATTCAATTAAAAATGGAAGGATAAAATTAACGCACAAAGTTTCTCCTCTATTGTGCCTTTTATATATACTATAGATAGATTGTACAAAAAAAAAAAAAAACTTTTGATCAATAAGTTAAAGAGTATGTTTGGGAATGATTTTGAAATAGTTAAAATCATTTTTTTCGTATTCAAAATCACTCCGAAACATGTTTTTAATTATTCAAAATTAATTTTTATGCTATGAAAATCGCGTTTAAAAGTGTAAATCAAATATTAAGTTTATTTTGAATGATTAAAGGCATGTTTTGGTGTAATTTTGAATATGATGAAAGTAATTTTAACAATTTCAAAATCACTCCCAAAAATGCCCAAACACATCTTAAATTATTAATTTTTTTAAAAGTGGTTATAAAAAAATTAATTTTGTTTAGAAAGCATTTTTTTTTCCAAGTTATTCCAAAACCACACCATAAGGCTAGATCTAGAAGGAAACAAATAAAAGCTTCAAATGCAAGCAAGAAGATGCAACAACTGGAGAAAAGTTTAAAATCGAGAATGTAGCAGCAAGAATAAAAATGAAACTTAATTACTGAAAAGCCGTAAGGAAAGGAAAGCAGAGAACATCAAATAGCAAGAAATTGGGAGACCATCGACTTGAAGCAAAATACAGCAAATAAAGAAAAAATTGCAATCGGCTCTAACAAGTAATCGTACAAAATCCCAAAATCAACAATGGAGTATTAGAAAAATAGTAAGTAATCGCTCGCTCCTTGTTGGATTCAATGAAGAAAACTAGTGAATAAAAGTGTGATTAGGGCTTTGGAGAGGAAATTATAATACGATTAGGAAAGAGAATTAGGGTTTAGCAAAGAAAATTGTTCCACAAGTCATCTAATTCATGGAAACTTTGTAAGTATACAAAACTAGAGACTAGTTTGAAAAGAATTTCAAAAGTTCCCCCTATGCCACAATACAATATGTAATAATTGCATAACATGAATTAGAGATGTCAACGGGGCGGGACGGGACGGGGACGGGGATGGCTTCTCCATCCCCGTTCCCGCCCCCCATTTGAATCCCATCTCTGCAAAATTTCCCATTAAATTTCGGGGGGATCGGGGCAGGGATTCACCGAGGGGAATTCATGGGGATCGGGTTCCCTGCAGGAAATTATTTTCCGTTTAGTTTTTTTTTTCTTTTTTAAGAATCAAATAATTCTTTTGATAAATTTTCAAATAGTTAACTTCTATGGAAAATATCCATTAATTTTCAATTACATTATTAATTATTAACCAAAAATCTTAATTTAAATAGTTAATTTTCTATTAAAAAAATATCTATTTAAAGATAAAAATTTTTGAACCTCCTAATAAAAACAAAACAATATTACATATCAAATTATCCAATTAATCCATACATATAATTAAAATGTTTAACTATATGATTCAAACATATCCAATTATTTAAATCATTAACAATAAACTTTTAAATGACATATATATACTTATACACATACATGCATATATATATTAAAAAAATTAAATATAAATATAAATATAAAATATAAAATTAAACGGGGCGGGGAATGGGGACGGGGAATACATTCCTCATCCCCGTCCTCGTTTAGCTCGCGAGGAATTTTTTTTCCCCCACTCCCCACCTAAACAAGGATTCCTCGCCCCGTTAAGGAGGGTCCCCACGGAAAAAATGGACATCTCTACCATGAATGATAAATGCCTTATTAAGTCACCTCACCTATGAGCCTATGACTAGGATTTATATGTTCTTTTGTGGTTAAACTATAGGCTAAATTATACAAAATACCCCTAAACTATAAGTTTTGGTTTTAAAATACTCATGAACTTTAAAACGTTTCAAAAATACTCTTAATCTTTCAAAAGCGTTCAAACATACCCTTACCGTTAAGTTTGGGATGGAAAACGTTAAAGTTTCATAAATACCCTTGACCTTTCCAAAAATTTCAAAAATACCCTTATTGAAAAAAAAAATTCTTTTTTCTTCTTATTTGCAAATTTTTGTGATGCCTCACGGTTTCAGGTATGAAAATTTTGAACTTTTGGACTTAGTTTCTATGTGCTTGCTCGATTATTTTATTTGAAAGTGAGTAATTTGGGATTATTTTTTTTTTAATTTTTGAGTTGGATTGATAGTTTAGTTTTCAAATTAAAAACCCAAAAGTTTTTCTTTAGTTAGACCTAAGATTTGGAAATCGTTTTAGAAGGTTAAGCTGGGTTTTAGATCTTGGAAAAAAGGAGAAATCTTGGGAATTCTAGATCCTCTTCCTTTCCTTATTTATTGGAGGTTATTTGGGTGTTGGTCAATTAAAGATTAAAAGAAAATGAGAATATCAAAGAAACCCTAGCCTTTTTTCATCTTCTTCCCCCCTCCCCCCACGCACTTAGCCTCCACCCCCATCTTCCTCTCGTTTTCCTCTTTCCTTCACGTCAGCTGCACACCACTCGCCATCTCCTCTCTCTCTCGTTTTTCCTTATCCGATTAGCCTACCTTTATGTTGTCTTCTCTCCTCCTCCGGCAACGAGCTTCCTCTCTGGCGAACTCACCTACGATGAATCTGGTCAATATCTGGCGAGTGCATGAGGCCTTCTCTTCCCGTTTGAACAATCGCATGCGTTTCCAACAACGATGACGACCCACGTTCCTTTTTCTCCTACCACAAGCAGCTGATAGCTCTTAGAATGAGAGTTATTGAAGGTATTTTAGTGAAGTTTTCGTGGCTTAAAAACACTATCTTAGGTACTTTTGTATTGAGAAGCCTCTTTGAATTGATGTGTTAATAGTAAAAGAGTCCATTTTTATGTGAAAAGCACTTTTGAGCTTTTTAATGTATAATATTACTTAATTGTGCTATTTGTGACTTGTGTAGGCCATTGCTGAATGTAAAAAATGGCTAAGTGTGAAAATCTAACCTGCTATGCTAGAGCTTTGTTGTTGATAAAGGGTCAAGCTTTCTGGAGCAATTGTTGTGCTTTTGATGAAGCATCAGTTAAGCTAGAACATTTATCCGGGATCAGTTAGACAATAAGCATGTGGGAGTTATTTCATTAATTGAAGTGGATAATTTATGACATTTGTACCGAGTTAAGCCAATGAGAGGCTGCCATTGGTCTTCAAATGTCCACCCAACCTTGATTTCAAAGAAAGGAAGAGGTGTAAAGCCCTTGCTTGCCATTTTTTAAGGGGAATTAATTTTGGAGATTAGACAATTGGGGGAGAGGATTTTGAGAAGAGGAGAATAGCCTTTTTGGGAGGTGATCTACTTCTGGAAATGAGGGAAATTTGCCATAAAGAAGCTGCCCAACATCCATTTCGTGTCAATTTCTCCTAGTTTCTACAGTATTTCTTTATTTTTAGCATTTTTATATTAAAGACAAACTTTAGAATGTTGTTTAAGACTTTTCTTACTGTTTTGTTGTTGTCTTTTCCTTTAAATATGAACTAATCACCCCTTAGGTGATGGATTAGAGCATTTATTGTTGATTCACGCTAAATGAAGTAGCAAGACTTGCATATTCTTCACTCCTATGCTTTGTGTGCTTAATTTTAGCTTGGATTTGTCTGGCCAACTTGTCTTAGTTGTGTTTATCTTAACTTTGGGAAAGGGAGGGATAAACTAAATGCATAGCATAACATTAGTTCTGAGTAAGAGCATGCTCTAAGGTAATTGGGGACACTAAAGATAGTAACTCACCTAATGTTTGTAGCTAAGGGCTTAATTTCAGGGATTAATGGGAGTTAATCACTGTTTCTGTGAGAATTCTGGAAAGAATCCGCGAGTTAGTTGCATTGAGTGTTGAGGCATGATCTATGTTGTAGCATTTAGTTTGATGAAGCAAAATCTCACCCCTAATCCTAATCCCTTTTCACATAATCTGTTTAATTCCATTTTATTCACTGTATTCCAATTTTTCAAGCATTCCAGCACCATTTTAATCTTGTTCCTTTAATTTCTTTTTTTAATCCCTTGCACCAATTAATGTTGATGACCTGTTACATAACTAAATTTATCTTAAGCATTGCAAAAATTCAAATAACTAGTCCCTGAAGAGAACGATATAAAAGATATTTATCACTTGTTGCATTAGGTTGTGTACACTTGCATATTTAGGGTATTTCCATTCTAAAATTGCATACACTCTGCTAAGCAACAGCAGCCCCTTGCCCACACATTTTCGATGATCTGTAGCAGCCCACGTTCACGAATGAAGCCACACCTCCGAGCCAATCTCGAGTAGCAAGCATCCACATGCAAGCGACGTTTTTCTTTTCGATTCGACTAGGTTTGTCACGTACCCATGCCAATCGACCTTGGTTTTGGATTACCCATACCTTAAACGTCTTTGTTTTGAGATTTTAGGCTCATTTGGACTCAAACTAGCACGTGTTTGAGGCCATTTGCTGTTGAAAATGTGATTTCCAACACTAACCCATTCAAAAACCGATCCTCAAATAACCTTAGGTTCATCACCCACACTCCAGTCAACAGAATTTGGAGTACCCACATGCTATTGAGCTCGTATTGAAGAAGTCAAACCTATTAGGACATCAAACAACAAGGTGAAAGAGCTATTTTGGTAAGTTTTTAAGTGGGTAACGATCGTTCTAACCATTTTCGAGTACCTTTTAAGTGTCGTAGTTCAGTCTCTAAACTCTAGAAGTATTCTAATTACAGTTATGAATTAGTTCGAACACTCTCGAACTAAGAATTAGCAAGATGTTGGGCTATTTTAGGGTATTTCCATCCCTTAATCTCATATGGGTTGAATTAGGTACTTGAGATTGATTCCTAACCTTGGATGCTCTTGGTATGTAGTTCAAACGCTCCCAATAACAACCCAAGTTGTTTTCGATAAAGTTTAAGTGGCAAGACTTTGCTTTGGTCCTTTTTAAGCAAGTGTTAGGTGTTGGAAAAATTAGTTGCTAATCCTTGGTTAATCCTGTTGTAGTTTGGGTGATTTTGGAGTGCTTGAATTAGTTTTTAACGTTGTTTCTAAATAAGTAGATCCCTCTTTGAGCATGTTCTAATTTGTTTAAAAGTTTTCAAACTAAGTTTGGCCTCTAAAATTAATCTCTTGGTTTAGGAACCTCTTGGACTGACTTAGGAGCTTTTTAAGGCATGTTTGTAAGTAGTTTCTACCTATTGGGTCTGTTTGACTGTGTGTAGCATGTTATATGTTTTCTTGTTTGATTTGAGCATGATATATCTATTATGTGTTTTTATACCTTTTTTGAACATGTTTGGATGTTGACTTGTGAAGTTTATGTGATGTTAGCATGTTGATGTATTGAGCTTGAAATATATGTATGAGCATGTTTTGTTTGGGCATGAAACATGGTTTAGTAGCATGCTTAGGTAACATGCATGTGGTGAGGTTGTGAGTTGCTCAGTGGACCTTATGAGTTTTCTAAGGATTGTAGAGTGAGTACCAGTGAACCTCGGGTATAAATGGTCGAAGGGTGGTATTGTCACCATTGGAATAAGATGAGCATTGCTGCCTTGGGTACAAATGGTCAGGGTCGGTGTGATAAGTCTAAAAAGCATGTATTAGGGTCCTTGGGGCACCTGGGGAAGGGCTAATACATAACTAAGTCATCGGTGCACCTTGGGTATAAATGGTCAAGGGGTGATGCACAATTCAAGGCCTTAGTAACATTGGTCAAGCGTCGAACACCAAACTCTGTAGAGAAGTGTTGAGTTCCCGATAACAGTGGTCAGGGGTAGGTGCTTCTCGAAGGTTAGTTTTAGAGAGCTTTAGTGAGGGCTGGACATGAGTGTTGAGTAAAATCGAGCGAGCATGGCATGATGTGAGAATTCATGTGTTAGTTACATAGCATGATGCGAGAATTCATGTGTTAGTTACATAGCATGGTGCAAAAATTCATGTGTTGGGTGAGTCTTATGCTTATTTTACTTGTTTATGTATGCGGAGCATGAAGCTTGTGTTATTACTCTTAATTAGTATGTTTGAGTTCGTGTGAACAACATGATGCTTGTTGTTTGATGTTTAGTGGATCACCAGGTGTGAGCTACTTACTTAGTACGCGTTATGTACTGACCCACCACCAAATTTTGCAAGTGATGATGGTTACTACGAACCTGATGATGCAGACGATGAGACATGATGAGAGGACACCATTAGTAATTTGCAGTTTCTTAGTAGAAGTTTTCCTTTGAAATGCATAGATAAGACTCTAGTTGAATTTGAATAGACGCTATGTATAGGCTTTGCTTTCCATTCTTTATTGTTTCTTTCCTTTGTTTCCTGAAGACGTAGATAGGTTCTTTGGTTGAACTTAGGTTATGAAATAAAAGTCCTTGTTGTTAAAAACTTACCATATTACCATTGGTTTATCTAAATTAATATTGTTTAGAGTTGACGTAATTCTGTTCATTCTTGTAGTTTGGGGAATGTTGTGTTGTTGTTGGTTATAGAAGTGTTGTTTTCTTTTCTAACAGGTGCTAGAAAATTTTAGGTAGCTTGTAGTTACTCCGTTATGCTGTCGAAATTTTCAGAGCATATTGGTAATTACTAGTTTAGTGGTGTTCCCTAGATTAGGCTAAATTTTGGGGGCGTTACAATTTTCCACCATGAAATTTAATGAGAAACTTCTTATTTGCCATGTATCCATAAGCCTTAAGTTTTTCTTCCCTTTCAACGCAGCATCCTCCACTAGATTCTTATGTTGAACCTTTAAGATGACTTTTGCTTCATTCTTAAATTTTTTATATCCTTGACTTGATTTTGTCGGTAGCTTTTCCACTGCTATTTTCTTACCAATCACTACTCATCAGCTTTTTCTAAATTTATTTTAGGCAATATAAATGAAAATGTTGTCATATAGTGGTTCTAACACTTTGCTTAAATATTAAAAAAAAAATCACGAATCAAATTTCTGATTAATTAACCTTGTAAACTGGGCCAAATTCGTATTTTTTAAGTTTATTAACATTTGAAAGGTCACAGTAACAATTTGACCAAATAAAGCTCCAAAAACCCAAAAATCCATAACCATACCCCTCCCTCGTAACTCTCTAAGGAAAAAAATAATTATACCTCCTTCCTTCATCACTCATTCATTGTAATTAAAAACCATATTAATCTCCTGCTTATCACTAATACAGACAAGCAGAGACAGCAAAAAGAAAAAAAAAACTTATGTTTTTTTCTTCCACGTATCTTCTTTACATTTTTAAAAAGAGAAAGCTCAATTTCAAATTTTGTTTTCATCTAGTGTTCTGTTGCACAGTCTTTTATAAGAAAAGTTTTACATTAATTTTTATGGAGGAAGAATTTGCAAAGGGAGGAAGAAAAAGAAGAAACATTTTCCAATAAGGGTATTTTTTTAATTTTTTGAAATGTTAAGGGTATTAATGAAACTTTAACATTTTCCATCTAAAACTTAATGGTAATGGTATTTTTGAAAGGTTAAGGGTATTAATGAAACTTTTTAAAGTTCAAGGGTATTTCAATTTAGACATTTTCTATAACCTAGCCTAAATTATACAAAATACCCATGAATTTTGCTCTAGGTTGAATTATGTTTTTAGACTTTAAAAAGTTTTATTTTTACCTTTCAATTTTAAAATTTGTTCCGAAAAATACTATTGGAGAGTCTTTTCGTTAAAATAAGATGGAAATTAACACTGTTAAATGAGAAATTTCGGTCAATCTCCAATTGCCACGTCATTATACCAAATTAATGACAAATTTTTTAATAATTAAATTTGGGACCAATTATAAATTGACACGTGTCCCAAATTTAATTTGAAAATAAAAGTTGGCAAAGTCTAAAATTAATAGGCCACATGGTTTCATTTGACCAAATAATTAAAGTTAGTTTGGTCAAATTGGGCTATGGAATATGGGTCGAAATTAAACAAAACCCAAATTCAAATAGTTAGGCCCAAAACCAACAAAGCCCATGTTTGATAGTTGGACCCAAAGGCCATTAAAGCCCAAACCCACATGCCTTTGGATAACTCTATAAATAGAGGAGCTCTCCTTCATGAGAATTCAATGAGAATTTAGAGCAAAGTCCGAGGTGTTGAATGCTTCCTGAAGTCCTTAGATGATGAACACTCTTGCAAGACCATAATGTTGGGATTTATGCCCTAAAGCCTCATAATTAATGATTTATTTAATAATTAATAATAATTTTAATTATTTTATTTGCAATATAATATTATCCATTATATGAAAAATCTAAGGTTATTAGTGTAATCTTAAACAGTATGTGGTTGACATACGAGAGGATCATGTTCAAGAAATAACCTAAAGAGTCATGGTATATGGATAAAGTAGAGTGTCTTATCTTGGTAACACTATTGATACGACCCATTTTGTAATAGTTACAAATAATTTGATCCAAATCGTTCATGTGGAGACATGTGAGTGGGGGTATCTTATACAATGAGTTTGTGTAAGACTGGACCACGAAATATTTAATCTCTCTTTATAAATCCGTTAATTGAGAAGATTAATATTTCATCAGGATGATCATATGCGACTCGATCTTAATCTTGAGTGAGTTATGAACTCCTGCCTGTGAGGGATTGTCCTTTTATTTGCATGAGTGAGAGTGGCCTTTGTAGTCGATTCATTACCCAAGTGTTGAACCCAAGACATTGAGTATACCAAGAAGCCTCCTTCACCACTAAATCAAACACTGTTTTCTGATACTGGAATGTTTAATAATAATATAAAGCTTCAGCCAAATATGATTGACTTCGATTTTTCCGTTTTTTTTTTTTTCGTGCACCTCTTCGTCGTCGGCTTCTTCATCACAGGTGATCGAAAATTGCAGCAATGGTAATCTTTCAAGTAAATTACATGAAATCCTAACCCTTATGGGTTTTACAATGATCTAATCAAAGCAATAAATCTAATGCCAAATAGCCTAAACAATCAATTTGCAAACCACAAATATATCAAATATATGATAAATTAAAATACCCATCATCACAAAAATGTAATTCTAAATAAAACTCAAAGAGTCTCTGATACCAATTGAAGGGAATAATCGAATTAAACCCACAGCGGAAGCATATGAATCGTCTTTGATTTATTTAGAATTAAACTAAAATACAAAGGTTAAGCAATAAATACCTTGAAAATAATATTATGGAGAATATTATGGCGGGTCTTTATCTTTTCCACAAAGTCTTCCTGGCTATGACTCGAACACAGGACCAAGACTTGTGGGAGCCTTTTGAAAAAAAATCCCCAAGGGATTGGAAAGGAAGAGGTCTAGAGAGAATTCTCTAATTCTCTCTATTGAGGAGATGTCTGTTGTACAGAATGGCTCAACCCAAGGGTCCTATTTATAGTGACCAAGGGAAAATCTTTGCTATATTAAAATATTATATTTTAATATCTAATATATTAAAATATATCTTGTATTTATTTGAATCTCATTCAAATCTCCTACGATATTTATTTATTTGAATCTTATTCAAATTCTATAAATATCTTTTATTTAATATATCAAATATACATTAATTATTTTAATATTTAATGTATCAAATACAACAAATATATTTTCCTCTTTTATATTTAATATATCTAATATATTAAATATTAATTTGAACACTTCAAATTAAATATTAAATTTGAACATTTCAACTTTTAATATTTAATGTATCAAATACAATAAATATATTTTTCTCTTTTATATTAAATATTAATTTGAACACTTCAAATTAATATTAATTTGAACATTTCAAAATTTTCTTTCAACTAAATTGATCTTTTAGTGTCACTATGAGCTAGCAAGGGGACCTTATGGACCTACAGATTATAAGCTCCAATAATACAAAATTAATTAATTCAACTCTTTAATTAATCATTTTTCATTCATTAACTCTAGGGTCACTCCACTATAGACCTAAAGTTACACTCTTATGCACTGTAGGACAAGTTGTGTCCATTGATATAATCACTACATGCAAGTCGATCATTCACGAGTTGTTCGTAATTACAGCTGGGTCAAAAGTCCGTTTTACCCCTATAATTACATCTTGCACCTTAAGTACCACTGATCCTCTAATGAACAATATGTTTATAATCTAATTATAAACTAAGTCCCTCTCGGGCCAATGAGAGGGTGGGGCCCCATTGTTCAAGTCCCGAAATCAGCACTTAAGGGAACTACTCATCTACTTACCCTATATGGGAATGAGTGAATTCCATCTTGTGAGATTATGTTCCCAGCTCCCTATTTGGTAAAGTCCCCAAAATGGTAGGCATATTGAATCGGCTACAAAAGCCACTCTCACCCATGCAAATCAAAGGACAAGCCCTCACAGGCAGGAGTTCATAACTCACTCAAGATTAAGATGGAGTCGCATATGATCATCCTGATGAAATATTAATCTTCTCAATTAACGGATTTATAAAGAGAGATTAAATATTTCGCGGTCCAATCTTATACAAACTTATTGTATAAGATACCTCCACTCACATGTCTCCACATGAATAATTTGGATCAAATCATTTGTAACTATTACAAAGTAGGCCGTATCAATAGTGTTACCAGGATAAGGCACCCAACCTTATCCATATACTATGACCCTTTAGGTTATTTCTTGAATATGATCCTCTCGTATGTCAACCACATACTGTTCAAGATTACACTAATAACCTTGGATTTTTCATATAATGGATAATATTATATTGCAAATAAAATAATCAAAATTATTATTTATTATTAAATAAATTATTAATTACGAGGCTTTAAGGCATAAATCCCAACAATCTCCCACTTGCACTAAAGCCGGCGAGACATGTATCCTAGGGCATACTCTATACCCAACATGTTCTCCCACTTGCCCTAGCAAAGATGAGACATGTCTCGTAATCCTAGACATTCTAGATGACCCTCAAACACTTTAGCCTGGAGAGTTTTTTTATATAGATCCAAAGAACTGCCGTTAAAAGCCATCTTGGTCACTACCATGATGCTTTCTCTCTCTCGATATGATTCTCTATACATTGGTGTTTTCTAATTTCTTTAATATTAGTCTTTGCACCACTATTATCATAATAAAGAGGATAGACTAGATCATATCTAAAACACCTTTCAGATCTTCAAGGAACTATTTGAGTCAGACAAGTCTTTTTGTTGCTTCACAAGCAAAACGATTTAACTTGTATACCATACTCCACCACTTAGGGTAAAATTTGTCCTTATATAGATTTCCTAAATCTTTGTAAGAACCAGTGTATCTTGTAAAGATCAAATCTTTAACTCTATACACAAAAATTTCTCATCATCCATAGATAATTTGAGAAAGTTTTTAATTTTCTACTCAATGGTCATACCATTCGTGTAACTGATATATGCTAACCAATTGTATATTAAATGTTTAGTCTCATTTATGCATATTATATACTCTCAACATTTGAGGCATCTTAGGATATACTTTCTTAGACATAAATATCAAATATTTGACAACAATTTTGTCAATATAAAATGTTTGAGACAAAATTAACATTTTGTCCTTAAAATCTTATTTTGGACATGTAAAATATACTGAGTCATTCCAAATCACTTATTTGGAATTGGTTACTTAATCAACGTTTTATGTTAGACATCTTACATCATTCATAATGGGCAAAAATATCACCAACATAAAACATGAGAAAAATCCACTAAGCAATTAATGATTTTCTTGTCTATACAAGCTTCATTAATATTTATTCAAAGTCATAGATTTTGATACTTTTATCAAACCTTATATTCACAGATCTAATGGTAAAATTCATTTAATAAATGAACCTTTACTTTTTCGCAAACCTTTTGCTTTTGATCTGTGAAAATAAACATATCTGATTAATTTGTGTAGATGCATTATCTAAGATATCTTTTCATAAAAGAATTCTAAACATTTTTTTTTTATATCACGTATACAACAATGAATTAAATAATGCTTATAGACTTTAGTATGGCAACCAGTGAGAAAATTTACTTGCAGTTTACTTTCTCCTATTAGGTTTAACCCTTTGCCATTAGTCTCATTTTGCAAGTAATAAGCCTTTAACTTTGTCATCTAACATGACAATTTGGACTTCAATTAAGTCCTTGTAAAGGTTGAGTCATCTCATAACTCTCCCACTACGATGAGGCTTATCCAATTCATGACTAGGATCCATTTGACTTTCAAATATAATTAAATTGTTAACAACTTTTGTTAACTATTTAGTGGCTTCACTTGGAACCAATTTATTAACACTATCTCACCTTATTAAAGGTTTGTAGTCTTTTATTTGACATTTCTTATAAAATTGATATTTGTCATACAAATACCTTATTCGTTTTAGGACTACATAAAAGACCACTTTATACTCCTTAGGGGTGGCCTACACTTAGGCTTATCTTTGAACATATACAAGCTTTTTAGGCTTGTTTCAACACGTGAGCTTAACATTCCCAAATGGTGAAGTGTTGTAAACCAGCTTTACTACTCTTCTATAATCTTTAAAATTGTCTCGTAGACACTTTTAGAGGGAATCATGTTCACCATGCAATCTCTATTGCATTTCCTAACTGGAGTATGGTAATGGTGTGTAACTCATTACTGATGTGACCATGTCTAACAAGGTCCTGTTTCTCCTCTTGTAGCACAATTTCACAAAATTGTACTTGGTATTAAGATAATTGGGATAAAAATCCATTTTCTATCAATTAGTTTTAGTACGTAAGGTTCATGTACTTTCTATTATGATCTGATCATAATATCTTGATAGATTTAATTACCTAATAGATTTTTTTTTTTTTATAACTTTAGTCTTAATTTTCTTGAACTTTTCAAAAATTTCGACTTATGTTGTATTAGGTAAAGATACTTATACCTTGAATGATCATCAACTAGAGTGATGAAATATTCATGACTTTATTTGACTTTTATATTCACCAGACCACTTGGGTCAGAATGTGTAAGCCCAAAGTATTCTTTGGCGTTCTAGCCCTATCTAATAAAGGCCCAATGATTATCTTGCATGAAAGGCAAGATCTATAGATAGGTAAAGTAATTAACTAACTTTTAGAGAATTACTTCTTACTAGTCTTTTCATTCTATTCAAGTTGATGTTAATCAACCTTAACAGCCAAAATCAAGTATCATCTTTTAGGAGAAAACAATGTCTTTCTATTTTGGATTCTATAATCCTGAATATCTCAGTATTTTGTAGTATAGTATATGTCAACATTTTTAACATATACAAATTGTTCTTATTTTCAGCTAAATGTATTTTCAAACAATTTTGAAAATATAAACTTTCATACTTTAAAGTAATTCATACTATATGAACATTTTTGTAATAAAGTTCGAGAAATTGAATTTCTCTTATGGTTACTAAAAACACCATATTCAGCATTATATAACAATTTTACTTAATGACATCTTAATGTCTCCCACTACACTAATTGAGATAGGCTTCCTGGTGCTAACTTGTAGAAACTATTCTACATGTTAAGTATTTTCCAAGAATTACATATTAAATGTAATGAAGAATAAATCTTGATAGTAGATCTTTTATCAACTATCTAGGTGGCATTATTTATATTCCACCAAAAATCTAGTAAATCAAATTTACTTTCATTTATATTTTTCTTCTTAGAGGTATTTTAAAAAATTCCTCTTATTATGATTGTCCCAGCTAATTTAGGAACTATTTCCTTTTATATAGCTTCAATCATTTGGTTTCTTTTCTTGGAATTTTGTAATACTTAATCTTCGAGATCATTTAGACATTTTTCTAAATTTAGCTTATGTTAACTTTAACATCTCATATGTTGTTGTCATTTTCTTTATCTTCTAAACTTGACATCTAACATGTCAACTAGGAGAGTACATACAAGCTATCTCGTTTACTTTTGATTCATTAATCATGTGCTTCACGAACAATTCGAATAGCATTAGCAACAGGTTTTGAGAACATTTCTCAATAAAGACAAATTCAGAATTTTACACTACCATTACAAGTGTTAATGTTACTTTTCCAAGTAATAAAATTTCTCAATTTTGACTTATCAGTAATAAAATTAAAAATTATGAGAGAAACTGACATAATATGAAATATATAAAATATATAATTTAACATCATGCAAACAATTATCCATTCAATTTTAGCATAGAAATCAAACATTTTGTAAAATGAACCCTATAAATCATTTCTAATGCTATGGTACTTTAGTGAGATAGAACAAGTGCCGTCGTAGGGTAGGTCAAGTATTCCTTCACTAAACTGAGACAATCTCAACCAAATATTATACCAGAATAACTCTTATTCCTATAATATTTAGTTACCATTAGTTTGATCAAAGACATCATTAACAACTTTAATGAGCCCTTTGTAAGTGTGACCCATAATTTTAGATCCCGTAGTTTTATCCCAACAAGTGCCGTCGTAGGGTAGGTCAAGTATTGGAAACAAAACTACAATCCTATCCTTCTCAGGAGTTCACCCTGATATTGACCCATGCAAACACCTTCCGTAGGGGGATGGTCTAAAAGCCGCCACGAGGCCCCGCATGAATCTCACGATGTAAACTAATAATGGAGACCGTAGGATATGTTGACACATTTCCTTCTCCCACTTACTATAATACTTTCTCAAAAAATTCACCTTGATATTGATCCATGCAAACACCTTCCGGAGGGAGGACGGTCCAAAAGCCGCCACGAGGCCCCACATGAATCTCACGTTGTGAATCAATAATAGAGACCGTTGGATTTTTGACATGTGTCCTTCTCCCACTAAGTATTTTGAAATAGGGTTTTCTATTGCTTAGAAAAATTAGGCTAATCTCATTTATCTAAGTTCCTCAATCTACCTTTCATAACCCTTATGTTGTTAGATTGATTTTAATGTGAATTACTAAGTTTTTAAACTATTTAAAAAATAATAATAACATTATGAGCATGCTTAGTGAAAATAAATAAAATTTGACTAATTCAACTCCCAGGTCGGTTCCCAGTTAGAGTTGTTCCCTTTCGGTCAGCTTAAATACCCCAGTCTAGACATAACCTTCCATAGACAGAGTTCCCTTATAGTCAATTTTTATTTTCAAATTCATTAATATTTAATTAACTATTAATTATTAGATTAACGAACATAAATATTTTTAATCTTATTAAAAAAAATAATTCACTTGGATAGTCTTAAAAATCCATCATTTTAAACCATTTAAAACAAATTAAAAGATAATCCTGGATATTTTATTCTAATTCTATTAGAAAAATAGAAGATAAATTAAATTCAAAACTTAAACTATGGATAATCTTGAAATTCTACCATTTTAAACCATTTAAAACTAAATTAAAAAATTATCATAAATTCTAACAAATAAAGATATATTAAATTCAAATTTTAAACTATTTAAAACATGAATTCGAAATATCTTTATTTTAAGAAAATCCTAATCTCATTAGGATATATCCTAATCCTATTAGGAAAACATGGATTTTATTTATGAAAGAAAATATCCTAATTTAATTTTCAAATATAACAATTATATTCAAAGATATGGAAAATATAAGCATATTAAGAAAATATCTCAATTCTATTAGGAATCATCCTAATCAAATTTTCCAATATAACAATTATATTAAAAAAATTAATCTTAATTTTATTAGGAAACAACCTAATCATAATTTTTAAATATAACAATTATATTCAAAATTAAGATAAGATGCATGATCATGCTTAACATATGGTGGAATTTTAAATTTAAATGACATATTTTATGCAACAATCAAACAATTTAAAACATACATCTCATGCATAATTAAATTAAAAATAGCAAAATTGACCGGCATATTTGGCATATCCTAAGAAATTGAAAATAATTTAAATCCAAGACATATTTTGGTCTTCAATATCTTCCTTGTTCGGCCATCCAAATTTAGAGTTTAAAAACCTAAATCTTGTCTTCCAATTATAGTACCAGCAGCCACAAAAATAAAAAAGAAAAACTACATTACCCAAGTGTTGAACCCAAGACATTGAGTATATCAAGAAGCCTCCTTCACCACTAAACCAAACACTGTTTTCTGATACTGGAATGTTTAATAATAATATAAAGCTTCAGCCAAATATGATTGACTTCGATTTTTCCGTTTTTTTTTTCGTGCACCTATTCGTTGTCGGCTTCTTCATCACAGGTGATCGAAAATTGCAGCAATGGTAATCTTTCAAGTAAATTACATGAAATCCTAACCCTTATGGGTTTACAATGATCTAATCAAAGCAATAAATCAAATGCCAAATAGCCTAAACAATCAATTTGCAAACCACAAATATATCAAATATATGATAAATTAAAATACCCACCATCACAAAAATTTAATTCTAAATAAAACTCAAAGAGTCTCTGATACCAATTGAAGGGAATAATCGAATTAAACCCACAGCGGAAGCATAGGAATCGTCTTTGATTTATTTAGAATTAAACTAAAATACAAAGGTTAAGCAATAAATACCTTGAAAATAATATTATGGAGAATATTATGGCGGGTCTTTATCTTTTCCACAAAGTCTTCCTGGCTATGACTCGAACACAGGACCAAGGCTTGTGGGAGCCTCTTGAAAGAAAATCCCCAAGGGATTGGAAAGGAAGAGGTCTAAAGAGAATTCTCTAATTCTCTCTATTGAGGAGATGTCTGTTGTACAGAATGGCTCAACCCAAGGGTCCTATTTATAGTGACCAAGGGAAAATCTTTGCCATATTAAAATATTATATTTTAATATCTAATATATTAAAATATATCTTGTATTTATTTGAATCTCATTCAAATCTCCTACGATATTTATTTATTTGAATTATTCAAATTCTATAAATATCTTTTATTTAATATATCAAATATACATTAATTATTTTAATATGTAATGTATCAAATACAATAAATATATTTTCCTCTTTTATATTTAATATATCTAATATATTAAATATTAATTTGAACACTTCAAATTAAATATTAAATTTGAACATTTCAACTTTTAATATTTAATGTATCAAATACAATAAATATATTTTCCTCTTTTATATTAAATATTAATTTGAACACTTCAAATTAATATTAATTTGAACATTTCAAAATTTTCTTTCAACTAAATTGATCTTTTAGTGTCACTATGAGCTAGCAAGGGGACCTTATGGACCTACAGATTATAAGCTCCAATGATACAAAATTAATTAATTAAATTCTTTAATTAATCATTTTTCATTCATTAACTCTAGGGTCACTCCACTATAGACCTAAAGTTGCACTCTTATGCACTGTAGGACAAGTTGTGTCCATTGATATAATCACTACATGCAAGTCGATCATTCACGAGTTGTTCGTAATTACAGCTGGGTCAAAAGTCCGTTTTACCCCTATAATTATATCTTGCACCTTAAGTACCACTGATCCTCTAATGAACAATATGTTTATAATCTAATTATAAACTAAGTCCCTCTCGGGCCAATGAGAGGGTGGGGCCCCATTGTTCAAGTCCCGAAATCAGCACTTAAGGGAACTACTCATCTACTTACCCTATATGGGAATGAGTGAATTCCATCTTGTGAGATTATGTTCCCAGCTCCCTATTTGGTAAAGTCCCCAAAATGGTAGGCATATTGAATCGGCTACAAAAGCCACTCTCACCCATGCAAATCAAAGGACAAGCCCTCACAGGCAGGAGTTCATAACTCACTCAAGATTAAGATGGAGTCGCATATGATCATCCTGATGAAATATTAATCTTCTCAATTAACGGATTTATAAAGAGAGATTAAATATTTCGCGGTCCAATCTTATACAAACTTATTGTATAAGATACCTCCACTCACATGTCTCCACATGAATAATTTGGATCAAATCATTTGTAACTATTACAAAGTAGGCCGTATCAATAGTGTTACCAGGATAAGGCACCCAACCTTATCCATATACTATGACCCTTTAGGTTATTTCTTGAATATGATCCTCTCGTATGTCAACCACATACTGTTCAAGATTACACTAATAACCTTGGATTTTTCATATAATGGATAATATTATATTGCAAATAAAATAATCAAAATTATTATTTATTATTAAATAAATTATTAATTACAAGGCTTTAGAGCATAAATCCCAACATCACTAGCTCGAGAGGGACTTAGTTTATAATTAGATTATAAACAGATTGTTCATTAGAGAATCAGTGGTACTTAAGGTGCAAGATGTAATTATAAGGATAAAATGAACTTTTTACCCAGCTGTAATTACGAACAACTCGTGAAGGATCGACTTGCATGTAATGATTATATCTATGGACACAACTTGTTCTACAGTGCATGAGAGTGCAACTCTAGGTCTATAGTGGAATGACCTATAGTTAATGAATGAAAATTAATTAATTTAAAAGTTTAATTAATTAATTTGTATCATTGGAGCTTATAATTTGTAGGTCCCCTTGCTAGCTCATAGTAACATTAAAAGATCAATTTAGTTTAAAGAAAAATTTGAAATGTTTAAATTAATATTTAATTTGAAGTGTTCAAATTAATATTTAATATATTATATATATTAAATATAAAAGAGGAAAATATATTTATTGTATTTGATGCATTAAATATTAAAATTTGAAATGTTCAAATTAATATTTAATTTGAAGTGTTCAAAATAATATTTAATATATATTAGATATATTAAATATAAAATAGGAACATATATTTATTGTATTTGATACATTAAATACTAAAATAATTAATGTATATTAGATACATTAAATAAAAAATATTTATAAAATTTGAATAAGATTCAAATAAATAAATATCGTAGGAGATTTGAATGAGATTCAAATAAGTATAAGATATATTTTAATATATTAGATATTAAAATATAATATTTTAATTATGGCAAAAATTTACCTTGGTCTCTATAAATAGGACCATTGGGTTGAGCCATCAGATACAACATATATCTTCTCAATAGAGAATTAGAGAATTTTCTCTAGACCTCTTCCTCTCGAATCCCTGGTGGATTTTCTTTCAAGAGGCTCTCACAAGCCTTGGTCCTATGTTTGAGTCATAGCTAGGAAGACTTTGTGGAGGAAATAAAGACATAACCAGAAATATCTCCATATTTACTCCAAGTAAGTCTACTTAATCTTATTTTTTATTTTAAATAAAATCAAAGACGACCCACCAAGACAAGTCCTTAAGGTGCTTAACACTCTTGAAAGACCAAAGACCCTCCAAGACAAGTCCTTAGTTACTGAACACTCTTGGAAGACCAAAGACCCTGCAAGACAAGTCCTTAAGTGTTGAACACTCTTAGAAGACCAAAGACCCTCCATAATAAGTCCTTAGGTGCTAAACACTCCTTGAAGACTGAAGACTTTTTGAAGACCAAAGACGTTTTGAAGGTTAGAAGACTTCAAGACTTTGAAGACCAAAATATCTTTGAAGACAAGTTGAAGGCATTTGTAGCATACAAGACTCCAAGACTTTAATTGTCTCTTCAAGAGGATCAGCAGCCAAGGGTCAATCCAACGATCAATAAGGTCGATCTTGGTAAGGATTAGGTGGTAAAGTCTTATTTAAACCCTTTCTATACTTGTTTAGGTGCTGAAACTGGTTTCTAATTCTATAAAGCATGTTGTTTGTAGTTTTGGATCACTTCTAAGGTGTTCAAGCTAGTTTTTAAGGCTCATTTTGAGTCAAGAAGTTCCTCTTGAACCTTCTTTCTAGGATCATTATAAGTAAGTAGTTTCTACATGATGTGTCTATTGGATTGGGTGAAGTATGTTATGTGATTTCTTATTTAATTTCCTTGTGCAATATTACTGTGATCTGTTATATCTTATGATGAACGTGCTTGAACTATTGAGTTGTTTTGCTAGCATGCTGAAATATTGAATTTGTCTCATAAAGCATATGATGTATGTTGTGAGTGTGTTGTTGTGTTTGGCATACAACATGGTCTATTAACATGCTTAGGTGACATACATTATAGTGAGCTAACGAGAAGGAGGTCAGAGGACTTTGAGAGTTGTAAAGGTGTGTAGGGTGAATACCCGTGCCTCGGCTATAAAGGTTGAGGGGTGGTATTATCACTATTGGAATAAAAAGAGCATTTAGACCTTGGTAACTATTGACAAAGGTCTGGTGTGATGAGTCAAGGTCGATGCACATATCGAGACCTTAGTAATTATGGGCAAGGGTTAGTGTGATGAGTAAATATGGGCAAGTGTCAGTGTGATGAGTTTTGAACCAAGTATTGAAACCTTGGTAACTATGGGCAAGGATCGATACACATATCGAGATCTTGGTAACTATGGGCAAGGGTCGGTGTGATAGTTTTGAGGCAAGTATTGAAACCTTGGTAACTATGGGCAAGGGTCAATACATTTCTAAGTCATCGAAGCCTTAGTAACTATGGGCAAAGGTGGATACACATATCGAGACCTTGGTAACTATTGACAAGGGTCAAATGCTAAGCTCCCTAGAGCTGTGTTGAGGCCTTGGTAATTATGGGCAGAAGTTTATGCTTCTTGAAATTAATTTTTTATAACCACTTTTTAAAAAATTTAAGATGTGTTTAACTTATGAGCAATTTAAATAAAATATGCTTCAAACAAATTCAAAGCTTTCCTTTTCAATTAAATAAATCTTAATAAATACAATTTTTCTTTGCTTTCCTTTCCTATTACGGGTTTTGATTACTTTACTTATGTTTTATTTTTCTCTTAACTTGCTGCTTGATTTTGGGTTATAACTTTTATTTCTTTGTTTCTACATCGTCGTGCTTGAATTTCAATCTTCTTCTATTTATTCAAATTTTTTGATCCTGTGAGTTTAGGGTCATTCTGCTTGTACAGCCACCGCCATGGGCATAGCTGAACTTTTCAAGTCATTATTTAATTCTTAAAAGGTAAGAGGATGAAATCCCCATTGTTCAGTCCTTCCCCTATCTATCTAATTCTTACATTGTTGTTGCAAGTATATGTATATGGATAGGATCATACATATAAAAATTTATTTCTTTACTTGTAAATGGATTGTCCTTCTTAGAACAAATTTCTACTTAAATGCCAACTCCTAAGATCTGGAGTAATAGAACTTGAAAACAATATTAAATAGGCAGCTAAACATTGATCTATAACGGAATCAACGACTCTCAACTTGTTGCACTACAAAATAAA
Source organism: Trichosanthes truncata (assembly GCA_033996785.1). Lineage (NCBI taxonomy): Eukaryota > Viridiplantae > Streptophyta > Magnoliopsida > Cucurbitales > Cucurbitaceae > Trichosanthes > Trichosanthes truncata. Next base: position 25,027,409 of record MU867261.1, read on the forward strand.
TTGAAGGTATTAAAGGAACTATGATTGAGGAAAGAGGTTCTACTCATGTACTCAATGTATCTTACATATATCGACATACACAAATGTATTTTTTTATTTTTTCCTTTCTAGGATGTTGACTAAAGGTTTGTGAGTAAATTAAGATGGTTTTACCTTTTACATTGCAAAGATGATTTACATCTTAGTTCTTTACCTGTATATGAATCATCATCTTCGGAAGAGCTTTGAACATGAAAGCCCAGTCCAGGGGCTTAAAGTAGCAGAACATGAAAATAAACTTATACAAGTAATGCAAGAGCATGTTGTGAATGAATTAGTTCTTGTAATCGAGACTTTTGAACTGGCTGCAACAAAAATTAAATTGAAGGAACTATATAGGTTGGGACTGTGTAAAGAGGTTATAATTCTCACATATCGACTGTGTCTATTTATTTTACCACAAACTCATCTAGCTACTATCAATTTATATATCTTACCTTTAATATATTATATAATATACACAGATGGTTTCATTTCTGTGTGATCGATTTTTCTTCTTTTTTTTAGGATCTTGACCAAAGATATGAGCAAATTCATATGGAAGAGACAAAAATAGTTGAAACAACTAAGTATTATGAGGAAAGATTAAAGGAGAACGAACTGTACAACCAATTTGTAAAAAAAGACTTTATGGTCGAAAAAAAATTGTTTCTGTTAGGGACAACAACCCTCTATATATCTCCACATTGGTATGATATTGTCCACTTTGGGCATAAACCCTCATGACTTTGTTTTTAGTTTCACCCAAAAGGGCTCATACTAATGGAAATAGTGTTCCTCACTTATAAACCTATGATCTTTTCCTTATTTAGCCAATGTGGGACTTTGGTCGCACTCCCAACAATCCCAACAATCATCCCCTCGAACAAAGAACATACCAAACCTCCCCTCAAATAGTCATCTATTCATCTAGCTCTTATCCTAGCCAACTCCTTTACTAGAGCACACCACCTATTCGATAGAGCTCTCTACCACGGATCTCTACCATGACTACGCCTTTGAGGCTCCCCTCCTTTGTTCTGCACATGAGGATTCTATAGATCACGACTCAGGGGTATGGCTCTGATACCACTGTTAGGGATAATGACCCTCTATATATCTCCACATTGGTATGATATTGTCCACTTTGGGCATAAATTCTCATGGCTTTGTTTTTGGTTTCACCCAAAAGGCCTTGTACCATTGGAGATAATATCCTTCACTTATAAACCCATGATCTTCCCTTTATCTGGTCAATGTGGGACTTTGGTTGCACACCCAATGTGGGACTTTGGTTGCACTCCCAACAATTTCACTTTACTATGAGGTCCATATAATGAATTTTCAATCCAATAACTATTTTGGTTGTTGAACTTCTTAGTTTTATGTCATAATTATTTGTAAAGTTAATTAGTTGAAAGCTAGGTAACGAACTTGGTGACAGAGCTAAGGAAGCTTGGGACAAACTCATCAACTATATATGTTTACATTTAATTTTTTTTTTCCTTTGTCCAGTTGCAAACATCAGGAGTAGTTTTTCAATCTTGCTAAGCATTTTGGAAGACTGTAATTTAATGCAATTAGTTGTAGTTGTATTTTTTAAATTATAATTTTAGTAAGTTTAGGTGCAACCAAATGGATTGATTATGTTTAGGAAGTTTTATTGTAGATTTTACCATGTTCGATTGAAAATATTTTGTGTGCCTGGTTAACTTAATATAGTACCCATTGGATTTGTAGGCAACTTGGAAGTTACCTTTTTTTTTTTAATCTAAGAAGCTTTCTTTTGTTTATAAAACAACTTCCTCTTATTTTTTGATATTATTATTATTTGAGTTCAAATTCTTGATTAATTATTATTCAAATAGTATTCATTCATTCAACCATTTGACCTATTTCCTATTTTTTGTCACCTAGCATTGAGTAAATGATATAATTGGTCTATTTGAATTCTAATTGGTGCACCTTACGTGACATTTCTATAACAATGAATTGCTAATCTATAGGTTAAATAACAAATTTAGTTGTCAACTTGGTTCAATTAGTTAAGATATTATAATCTCAACTAAAAGATCAAAAGTTCGAATTTCCACTTCCACATATTGTTGAATTTAAATAATAATAATAATAAATAATAAATCTGAGCATAACTCTGTAGATAATGGACCAATTACCATTTCAAAGTTTGATGGATTGATCCCCCACTCCAAGAAAATCTTTATTACTTGATGCTTTTGAAATGTCAAATTCTAATACACTTAGACACTTTTGGAAACGTTAAGGAAGCCACTGTCAAGAATAAAGTGTCTAAAATGTGACATAAGAGAAGCGTCAAAATATACTTTTCAGGATATTATACAAAATAATCTCCCACCATATACCAACTAGTGAAACTGGCCAAGAAATAAAGAAACATCGGCCCCATAATTATGGAAAATACAACAAATATTATGCTCATGAGGATAGTTTCTAGCTATTACTTGGAATCAAACATAATTGTAATATGAAAACATATAACAATGGGTAAAGATCAAGACAAGTTTTTAGAGGTGGTTCTTTTCAATTGCTCTCTTTCTCTCATCTCGGCCATTCATAATGTAATGCCCGACTTATTCATGGGTGTTAATTTCGAAATTTTGGAGTTAAAATTTGGTTTTTTGTTGTTAGGCTAAATGGAAATTTAGAGATTTTGAACGGGCAAAATTGTAATGAAAAATGTGGTTTGAGGGCATTTTTTATTTTTGGATTAATTGAAAAAAAAAGGAAAAAAAAACAAGAGAAATATCTCTTCTCTCTCCTTGATTTTCCATTTTTTTTCTTTCTCTTCTTATTCTTATTCTTCTTCTTCTTCTCCCCCTCGCCCAAAAACTCTTTTTTTTTCTTCTCTCTCTCTCTCTCTCCCCCCCTTCCGAAATCTCGAGCGGATCGATCCCCTCCAACCTATAGCTTCTTCTTCCTTCTTCTACCACACCTAGTCGAAGCCCGCTACGACCCGTTAGATTTGCAAACTACATGCAGCCGCGCGTCCTCATCGTCAATCACCATGGCAGCCACTCACAATCGCACGCACCGAAGCCACACGTGCTCGCCGAAACACGTAGACCCATCGCCGATCGAGGCGCCGCGCAGCTGCCCTCGTTGGACTCACAGATCTGCCGCCACGTCATCAACAGCCCCTCTCTCCCTTTCGATTTGTAAAAACAGTAGGGTGGGTGTGTTTCAGATTTGATTTTTGGAAAGCCCGACGTTTGTACAACTGTGAATAGCCTTTGTTTTGTTGTGGGTAAGTTTTTCAAAAATGATTCGAAGTGATTTACAGGTTGTAAAACTAAATTGAAGGGCTAATTTGGTAATTTGAAACTAACCCACAATATTTTGGATTTTATTCTAGAATACCCACTGTGATTAAAGTCATTTTTGGTGAATTTTGGATCGTTCGAGCTACTATCCAGCTGGCATTGATCTCGATTTTGGGGTGAGTTCTCATTGGGTGCTATAGTTTTCACCTTATTTGAAGCTATGCTTGAGCTTGAAGTTAATTGGCACATGTTTTAGGATTTTCATTGCGTTTAGGGGTTGTTTTGGTGTTGTAAAATTTTCTCATAATGCGTTGGACTTTGTTTAAGGTTACCCATTCTATTTGGAGGCCGGGTTTTCGAGTTCGGACTAATTTGAAATCAATTTCAACAAGTGAAGGTGCTGTTTGGGTAAGTTTTTTTGGGTGATTTTCGTCTCAAATTGAACTCATGGTTGGATCTTAGAATGGTTTGCTAATTATTGTTAGGACTTTTTTTGGCGATTTGGGATACTTTGGACGTGTCTATTATTGTTACTTAAAAAGTTAAGTAGTCATTTGGATTTAAGCCCCTTTAAGTTCCCATTTGAATTTGATGTATGTTTGAAAATTTGTGAATTGTGAAAGCATGCCTAAAAATTGTGTTTATGAAGCATGTGATGGTTAGTGAATCTGTTCGGAAGTTGTTTGAGCTAAAAGTGGCCTAAGTATGTGGCTAGTATGAAAATAAGGTATTAAAGTGTCGAGTTAATTGTAGTTAGCATGTGTAGAATCTTGAATGAGTTTTTGCTCGAGGTTTGTGATTGGGTGCCTTTGAATATGCTTCTTTCTAATATGTGCTAGAGCATGATTGACGTTAGATGATAGGCTTAGTAAAGGGCTTAAGTAGGGGCTCACTTTATTATGTTTTGGCATGGTATTTTAAGGAATTCAATGATTGAATTGAGTGGATTGTTATAGTTATGATTGCTAGTATAGTATTCAAGGGGTCTCGATCGTATGTATGTTTTATGGAATTAACTTGTTAGAGCTTGGTTATTGAGATGAGCCTTGGAGTGCATGTATGACCTTGATTGTAGTCTCTCTATAAGCATAAATGTATGGATAGTTGAATTAAATTGAATGGTTGGGCTGGATGAGATGTTTAGTTAGCTGTGGAAACCTGAACGCTTGAGCTACTAGACTAGATGGTTAAGTAATGCTTGTTTGGGATAGTTGGATGTTGTCCTAGTACAGCATGCCTAAAACGCTTGGTTGGTTGACTACGTACAGAAAGCTTGACTTGTTAGGCTAGCTAGCTAAAAATCTAGAACACCTTAAGAGCATACGAAGTTTAGGATCCTTGCTTATGGTTTTTGTGTTATGATTAGTTAGGGACGACTTGTTACGCTTAACAAGTTTTAGTTAGGCTGGGTTGTAAATGGGAGAATAGTGACCATTATGGTTCCTAGCAAGTTTAAGGGATTAGCATTGGAAGGAGTTGCGTAGGGCTTTATGCCACACGTAACTTCCTAGAAGAAGGAAAAGATGGTTGCTTTCGTGCTGACCTAAAAGGTAGATAGCCAATTGGACTAACATGTTAAGGCCGTGTATGAGAAGAATTTATATGGGCCATGCTTAGTTTGGTTATATGTGAAGCATGTTCACTCGAGTGGTTATGTAGCATGTTTGCATGGACGTATATGGGCATTGGTGGCGAATGATTTGCTTTGAACTTATATGTGAACCTTGGCTATCATTTAAAAACTATTAGTATTTAACTGTTGAGATATTACATTGCTTTACAAATACAACTATAAATTGAGATTCTAAATTATTATGAAAGATGCCTAGTTGACTTCATGAACTCCATGCATCATTTCTTGGTGTGTTATCTTTGTGATCCTAAAAATGAATAATAAGAGTTATTAATAAATTTGCTTATGAAAAGACAAGATTTTAATGTATTTAAAAGATTATACCTGTGTCTTGAGACATCACTCACATGACTAATTTGCGTGGAACCATTTCTTCGAAATCTATATAAAGAAAACTAGAAAATGATATAAACATTGTTTTCAATAACTTTGTACGATGAAGCTTAATAAAATAATTAATCAATACCACTTTATTAGCAACAAACATTCCATAAAAAAAACTATCTAGTTCCAAAGCCCAACAAAGACTTAAATTTGAAGCACTCATTATGCTTAGACATTTTCAGCCAAAAGGTAAAAGGGCAAGAAGGTTGGAAGCCCTCTATACAGTCCTTTTATACCTTGCTTCTTCTAGATGGTAAGAAATAGATGTGATAGCCCATCAAATCTGCGTATCAATTGCAAGCCGTGTATGTGCAAGCTCTAGTGGATATAATAAAACCGTCGTAGAACATGTAGTAATCCCCGTCAGAAATTTACTAGGCTTAACAAAAAGGAACTTGTTCCATTGAGCTTTATACAGATCATGTACATGAAAAACAATGTTTAGATCAAATGAATAAAATATAATTGACAGGTGAAATGGTTTCAAAATAATTGAAAAATTACCTAGACATGAGAGTGGAGTGATATTAAAGGACAATGTTGTATGAGATAGCTTCAGTTTCCTCTACAAAGAGAAACAAAACCATCTTTCCTAAGGGCTTGAATAACACTGTTAAGTGTTGCTTTGAAGCCCACGGTTGCCACAGTTTTTGTTAGGGGTGTACATGGGTTGAGATGAAGGGCTTTTGGACCAACCCGAAATTCAAGTTGGTCAGGTTGGCTACCCAAATGACCCGATCAAGGGTTGCAACCCAACCCTATATTTTTTGGTTGGCTTGGGTTGGATTGTCGGGTTGATTTTTTATTTTTATAATTTTCTTAATTATTTGAAATAATTTTTGCTTGAATTAATAACTAAAATCACATAAAATTCAAATATCAAACTTCAAAGTTCATAACATCTTAATATTCATTACAATCCTAGATGAAAAACAAAAAAAAAAGTTCACAAATAATTCATTTAAACACAAATTTTGGGTTGGGTCAGGGCAGGTGGGACGGGTCAGGTCAACACGAGCCTAAAAAGTCCAACCTGAGAACCAACCCAATATTTCGGTTCTCCAAAATTCTAACCCAACCCAAACTGAAAAAAACCCAACCCAACACAACCCTTATGGTTTGGGTTGGGTAGTTCAGGTTGCTTGGGTTATCGAATTATTTGTACACACCTAGTTTTTGTTTGAACTAAAAGTCTTGTTCGTTTAGGGCCATCATAGTATGTACCAATGCATGGGACACATACGACATAAAAGTGTTGTGAAATAATTTTTTGGAAGGGTTAATTTATTTGTCTACTTTGTCATCCATAATTTTGAAGTATTTGAATTTTGTTAAAAATATTGAAAAAATTAATATATATGAAAAAAGTAAATAAAATAGAATTCAAGCTTCCAGCCCTAGCCAGATGCTTTCCATTTTTGTAAAAATACAATTAAAAACAAGAAGAAAAAAAAGTAACAAACAAAAAAAGATATTTAGAATGTTTTGAAAAAGAATAATAAAATAAAAGAAAATTCAAGCTCCAAACCTAGTCGAACGCTTCCCATTTCTGTCAAATATAAAATTAAATTCAGCTATGCACAAAAGTAAAACTAAACTAATGTAATTATAAAAATACAATTAAAAATATGAAGAAAAAAAAGTTTAAAAAAAAAAAAACAAAGATATTTAGAATGTTTTGCAAAAAAAAAAAAAAAGAAAAGAAAAGAAAAGAAAATTAAACCTCATCAGACCACAAGCATTAGCATATACTCATCAGACCAAAGAAACAATAAATATATTTTCAACATATAATTTTGAGTGTGTATTCGAGCCCTTAAAATGTGATACAGAATAAAAGGGAAAGAAAGAGAGAGAGAAAAAAAAGAATTAAGAACCATACATTACATTACTCATGCGAAAACAAAACAAAAACAAAAAAAATAAGAAAAAAAGATGAAAATGTCTTGAATCAAAAAGAGAAAAACAAAGTAGATGCTAGCTAGATGATAAATGTAAACTAAACTACAAAAGTAAAAACTAACAAAAGCATTTGCTACCTGATGGCTGATGGAAAGAGAGGAAAGAACAGAAGATGATAATATGGGTTTTGAACAGTAAGAAGAAGAAGAAAAAGAGAGAGAGAAAAAAAGAAAAAGGAACTAAGGACTATACATTACATTACTCATGGCAAAACAAAACAAAAACAGAAAGAAAAAAAAAACAACAAAGACCAAAATGTCTTGAACTCAGAAAGAGAAAAAAAAAATATAAGCTAGCTAGATGATAAATGTAAACTAAACTACAAAAGTAAAAACTAACAAAACATTTGTTACCTTATGGCTGATAGAAAGAAAGGAAAGAACGGAACAATGATAATACGAGTTTTGAGCAATAAGAAGAAGAAGAAGAGAGAGAAAAAAAAAGGAAAAAGAAACGAAGAACCATACATTCTATTACTCATGGCAAAACAAAACAAAAAAAACAAAAAAAAACAACAAAGACCAAAATGTCTTGAACTTAGAAAGAGAAAAAAAAAAGTAGAAGCTAGCTAGATGATAAATGTAAACTAAACTACAAAAGAAAAAATGGGAAAGAACAGAATAATGATAATATGGGTTTTGAGTAGTAAGAAGAAGAATAGAGACGAAATAAAAAGAAGACAAAAAAAAGTGTACTCGATTACCAAGAGAGAGAGAAAAAGAAGTGGAGAGTAAATTTGATGAGTAATAAGAATAATTATTCTTAAAAGCTTCTAAAATCACAAAATAACAATAATACAGATTTGTTTTTTTTAGTACAACAGAGAAAATAAATTGGAAAGAAGATTAGAGAGTGACGGGCGCTCATACAACAGTAGAGAGAGGAAAGTAGTGGAGTTTGTTTACAAATACCCAGCTACCTTATACACTAACACAGCAATAGCCAATAAGTACTGCACTAATTTTATTTTATTATATATCTATGTGCATGTATGTATGTATGTATGAATGTATGTATTACCTGATGGCTGATCGAAAGAGATGAAATAATAGAATACTGATAATATGGGTTTCGAGTAGTAAAAAGAATAAGAAGAATAAAGGAGAATATGAAGAAGAAAACAAAAAAAAATATTGTCTTGATTACTGAGAGAGAGAAAGAAATGGAGAGCAAATTTGATGAGTAATAAGAAGAATTATTCTTAAATGCTTCTAAAATCACAAAATAATGATAATACGGATTTGTTGTTTTTTTTAGTACAGTAGAGAAAAGAAATAGAGAAAAGATCAGAGAGTGACAGTCGCTCATACAACAGTAGAGAGAGGAAAGTAGTGGAGTTTGTTTGCAAATACATGACTATCCTATACACTAACATAGCAACAACCAATAACTACTTCACTAATTTTATTTTATTATATATGTGTGTGTGTATTTGTATGTATGTATGTGTATATACATACAATTAGTGATTCTTACCATTACAATTAATCCATAATGTATGTTCATGACTATCATTTAGACTAAAATTTTATCAATTACCATAATTTAAGTTAATTAATTATTTACGTCAATTCGAGCATAGCTCAATAAATAAGACACCAATTACAATCCCAAATGTTGATGATTCAATCCCCACTCCCAATTTGTTGTACTCAATAAATAAAGAGAATCAATTATTCCTAAATTAAAAATATATTATATTAGTAAATAAATTTTAGAAATTTTAAAAATAAAGTTATTCCTTTGAATTCTAAAAATATTCTTAAAGACATATAGGTAAATATGTTAAATGTTAATTGATCTTTTTTAAATCTAAATTTAATACATATAAAAAGTATTTACAAGAAATAATATATAAATATTTTTAAAGGAAGTATTCATATGGTAAAAAAAAAAAATGGTGCCAACAGCTATAGAAAATAGGTTTTGTTTCAACCCAACCAACATCCTCATTAGTTTCTTTCAAAATATTTCTTTTTTTTTAAAAAAAAAGCATCATCATCAATTAGGTTAGAAGACTATTGTGTTTCTCATACGAGACGAATACCTATTTTATGTTTCAATGGAAATCAATGGAACTCAGTATAATATTTAGAAGACTATTGATTTAGATCAGTACCATGGTTGATTTCATAAAAATACTACATAATTTATTCTACTCTTTTTATTTTTTATACTTGTACAAGTACCATGGTTGATATCATCAATAGTATATATTGTTGATATCAAAATTTGGTTAGCCAGATCAACAGTGAATTTGTATGATCGAGAAACGAATATGCCTGCAAAAAAAGGAGAAATGAGCTAAGGAGGAGGTGCTTAAGCCACCTCCACTCTGATGCTCAAGCCAGTATCGGGTTTGTAAGAAGCTTAGAGTAAGTAGGCGAGTATTTTGGACATACCTCTGGCAAATAACACCTTCTCACTTATATAATATTGCCCTTTTGTAACTAAAACTTGGGCTCATCATTATCTTTAAATTGTCAAATAATTACCAATAAGTTATTTTAACCACGATATTAAGCATTTAATTAGCTTCTAAGAGCTTTGCTCAATCAATTCTCAACTGATCGAAAACCAATTGTTGAGAACTTAAACTAATCATTTAGGTGGGTCGACCAAACAAGGCCTTCACTATCCCGTATGTGGGTCGGCCACATGAGGGTGGGTTGGCCACATGTGGGTCGGCCAATCATGACTTATGGGTCGTCCATGGGTCGACCATATGTAGGTCGGCCAATCATGACCCATGGGTCAGCCACATGTGGGCCATCCTATCCAATCATGACTCATGGGTCATCCAGGGTCGCCCACATGTGGGTCGGTCATATGTAGGTCGGCCCTCATGACTTGTGGGTCGTCCATGGGTTGGCCACATATGGGTCTGCCACATGTGGATTGTCCATGGATCGGTCATATGTAGGTCGACCAATCATGACTTGTGGGTCGTCCATGGGTCAGCCATATATAGGTCAGCAATCATGACCCGTAGGTCATCCATGGATCAGTCACATATAGGTCTGCCAATTATGACCCTTGGGTCAGTCACATGTGGGTCGTCCATGGATCGACTACAATGGGCTTTGACATCCTCTTACTCATTTTAGGGACACAAATCTCTACGATTCTCGGGCTTGGCCCAACTAGCTAGATTCACCCATAACATATATAGTAGATGATTGTACTTAACTCAATGCAGCTTGGGGCACAACTTGAATGTGTCAAAGGATTGGATTATAAACTCATCGTCGGCCGAGTAAAAATTAAATGACAAAAAACATAGAGAAGTCCTTTTTTTCATATATATCCATCCTCATATAGCATTTTGTATCTGACAAATGAAGAGTTTATATGAACTAACATTGTCATATGGGATTAAGATTTTATGTAACACCCGAGATTCTTTGGGTAAGTTTAAAATGTTGTTTTGGTAAAGTTTTATTATGAATTTAATTATTTTGAGGGTAATTTGGTGATTTTTGGAAAAGGAAAGGGCATTTTGGTCTTTTAGAGAGAAGATATTTTGATTTTATTATTATTATTATTATTATTATTATTATTATTATTAAAAAAAAAAAAAATTCACTCTCTCTCTCCCTCGCGCAGTTCTCTCTCTCTCTCTTTCTCTTCCCGCCGATCACTCCCTCCCTCTCTCCCTCACGGTAACTCTCTCTCTCTCTCGCCGAAGCTCCAGCCCCGCCGCACGCCGCCGCCGCACGCCGTCGCCGACAGCCACGAACCCCGCGGCACTACTGCCGTCCGCCGCTGCTCGCGAGCAAGCTGCCGCATTTTCGTCTGTTTTTCGATCAGCTCGCGCGAAGGCTTCGATCGACGAAAGCTCCTCCACGCGCACGCCGGTCGACGAGGGCCCTTACGCCTGCAATCGTCGGTGGTTTTGAACTCTAAGCTCGCCGGAAAACACCATTTCAGCCGCGATTTCAAGGTGGGTTTTCGTTCCGTGGGATGTTTGTCATTTTGAGCTCGAGTTTGATTGATTTTCAGCAAAATGACCACGGATTATTGTAGATCGGGCTGCAACACACCAGAAGCGAACCTCCACGCGCTGTTTGGAAGCCCCACGCGCCGGCCACGCGCCGCCGTCCGCCGCTGCACGCGCCGCCGTGCTCCGGTCACGCGCCGCCGCTCGCCGGAGTTGGGTAAAAATTGCCATTTGGTCCGTTTCGTCTAGTTATTAATGTTAGAATGTGTTTTAGCGTAATTCGGATGGTTTAAGACGCGTTTAGGAAACTTTTTAGGTGAATTGTCGAGGACCTTGGATCGTACTTGGAGTGGGAACTCGAGAAGCTCATTACTAGTGAAGAAAGGGTATTGTAGTAAGTAAAGATTTAAGGTAAGGGATCTCACAACGAAAGAAGTTTTCAAAACCTTGAGCTAGCTCTATGTTTACTTTGAAAGTTTATGTTTTTCATGTTAAGTATTTAAGAAAGAAAGCGTATTATATGTATGTCTTTGAAATGCGATTGCTATGACTTATGCATTCATAACTATGTTTTAAAACGAATGGGACCTCATGCATGTGTTGTGTGCTCATGAAAAGATTTATGTAGGCCGTGACGATAATTCTCCCAAAAGTTTTATGTGGGTTTTGAGGGAACCCGAGTCTTCGGACTCTCTATGCTCCCGGGGTTCGAGAGTGCCCCCACGATGGTAGCCGACGGGCTTGAGTCTTCGGACTCCACGATGGTAGCCTTCGGGCTGAGTCTTCGGACTCCATGATGTATGTTAGCTTTCGAGCTTAACTCTCAGTGGTAGGGAGGACTCTATTCGATGGAAAAACTATCTTCGGACTGTTCACGAGGCCCTCGGGAGAATTTAATCGTTCACGAGAGCCGCGAGGAAAAGTACATGGTTTATAAAAGGAATTTTAGGTCCCCTACTAAAGTGATGGTTTACGATGGTTTTATGATTTAAAATGACATGTTGCATGTGATTGAAACTCTTATTTTGAAACTATGATTGACTTACTGAGTATTATTCGTTAATACTCACCCTTTTCCTTTTTAAAATGTTTTCAGGTAAGGCTAAGATCGGCCCTAGCGCGTGACCGGAGATCAGCTACTCGAGTCATGGGAGCCGACCGATCGCTATTCCGCTTCTTTTATGTTTCTAGATGTACATAGATCTCATGTCAAGTTTTTAAATGTTTAGGAGGATGTTTCAAAATCTTTTAACATTTCTTTTTAAATCGTGCACGTGTATTTGGTTTCTGCTGTTTGAACCCTAGCATCATATTGAGAAGTTTGTTGGATGCTAGGAGGTTGTTTGAAAATCTTAGAAGTGTGTTTTTCTATGTCTTATCAGGAAGGGTCAAATTTTTGGTTTTCGCGTAGTTACGCCGTTATGTTGCCAAAATTTTCGGTAATATAGCGACGTGACTTAGTAATGACTCTTAGGTAGCGTGTTGAGCCTATAGGGTCGTTACATTTTATGTCCAAATTGGAGTTTAGGTGAGTTTATTGGACGATGTCACCTAACTTCGGTCATGGAAATATTGCGGCTTAGGACTGACTCATCAATTAATTTAGACTTGGTTCAGGGATGCTTGTCATATATAACTTTAAAATGAGTTAACTTATATTTTAGCGCACGTTTAAAATTATAAAAATTGGAGATGTTACGTCGATCTCATGAATCGTTCATGATATAAGGCATTCCACCGTTTAATGTATAACTAAATTTGGTGTTTTGGATTGTGAGGCACTTGATTGAGAAAATTGATGGATTATAGTGAAGGCATTTGATAGGTTTCAAATAGAGTAATGGTCCAAAGTATACTATGAAAAGAAAATACTTACAATTATATATATGTTTAAATGTTTTTAAATATTTTTAAATATACATTAGTATTATTTTACTATATTTTCTTTTCTTTTTTTTTACTAATTTTCATTTTATAAATTTTTTAAATCCGGACACTACACTGTAAAAATGAGTATATCATAATTATTTTTAACTTTAAATTATTATGAGTATGATAAATAATATATATTCATAATTAAGCTATTATAATTCAAAAATCAAGATAAATAAAATGGAGTCTTGCATGCCGTTCATCTGCAACACGGTAAGCCAATAGGTTATTGTATATTTCTTTTATCATATATATAGACAAAATTTCACTTATGATAATGTGCAAATAGTATTTGAATTTAAATTTATAGTTCGTTGTTGGCCAAGAGATTCATTAGGCATCGATACATAAGCCAGTAATTTAGAGAATTAACTATTAGTTTAAGTCCTCGCATTGTGTTGTCTTGTATATGTTGAATTAACTTAATTAAATAATTTTAAATTCTTATTACTTCATTTTAGAGGAAAAAAAATAAAACTATTTATGAAATGAATTATATTATTAATTTTTCATTTAAAAAAGTTATAAAAGGAAAAAAAATATTAATTATTTTTTTTTTCTAGAATCAACTCTAACATTCAAAAGTAATGGTTGATCTGTATTCTAAAAACTTAGGAACCCTAACAGTTGGAAAATTTTTAATGTAAAAATACCATTGTTTTAAAAACTACTATAATAGTTAAAATTACAATTTATTAAATTTATTTGTTTACAAAAAAAATAAATTAGAAATATAATTTAACTATTATAATATGTTTGTGTTAAAATAAATTTTAATATTTAAATTTTAAATTAATTATTATATTTTTTTTAGAGTAGTATTAATTTTATTTTACTATAGAAAAAATATTTAAATAATTAATACTTGATTAAACTTTAATTTCTATAAGAAATTGGAATAAATTGTAATATAATATTTTAATTAAAAAAATTGTCTAAGATATGTGTAGGGTTTATATGTTGTCTTGTTTTTCCTATTGGTGAAAGACATGTGCAAGGTACTTCAATAGTACTATACAATTTTTTTATGCTTGTGCTGTTTCTATTTTTTTTTTTTTTTTTTGACAACATGTGAGGTGGGAGATACAAACTTCTGACCTCTTGGTCGAGAGTGTACACTTTATGTCAATTATGCCACGCTCATATTTATGTCATTTTTTTTAATACAATATAATGCAAACTATAAAAGAAATAAAAACTATAGTAATTGATATAATTTTATTTTGTATGATAGTCATGAACATACATTAATTATTGTTGATTAATTTATATATTGATTAATTGTAATCATAAGAATCACTAATTGATTATTTTCATGTAAAATTTTGTTCTAACATACTATAATATAATAATTCTAATTCATATTGAAGTTGTAATTTTTTAAAACTATTATTTTTGTAAGTTTTTGGAGTAACATACACGTTGGTCTCTAAGATGTAAACTTAGTTTCTATTATGTTCCTAAATTTTAGAAACTAAGTTTACATCTTAGAGACCAACGTGAGTATCTATTATGTTCCTAAATTTTAGAAACTAACACTTTTGGTCATTGATATTTGAGTTTAATTTCTAGCTATTTGTTTCTTGAGGTTTTTTAAAAATTGAAATGTTTGGTTCTCAAGGTTTAAATTTGATTTTTAATTGGTTCTTGAAGTTTGAAAATGGTTTCTAAAAGGTATCCCAGTAGAGTTGAATGTTAATTGATACAATGAAATGATGACTTTTGGCTTCTAAAACATATTCCCAAAAGAGGCTAGAGGATTAAATCTCTCAAAACCCAAATGTTGTTGAACTAAAAAGACAAAAATTAAAAATTAGATTTGAGAATTTATTTCCAAAATTTTGTTGTTGAACTCAAATGTTCTTTGTTTCTTTTCCTGTGCAGGTGGTGGATTGGACTGAATATATCCTTTTTGGTACTTAGGTTTCATTTTCTCTTTCCTTTAATTGAATTAAAATAAGCAAAACCTATGGAAAAAAAATAAAGGAGAATTCTCATTTTGTTTTAAAAAGACAACAATCTTCTCCATTTCCATGCCAATTCTATAATAATTTAATAAATGGGAAAAAAAAGAAAAAAATGTCATCCGCGTTCTTTAATTTTGGTAGTTCCTATCATTTTCTTTTTTCTACTTTTGTAGATCCAAAGAATTTATACAATATTGTAACATCTAAGTCCTATTTTTGTAAGCTTTCAAAGTCTGGTCATAGCCAGAAATCAATTAAATTACAAGTGTACTCCATGAATTTTTAAGTTTGTCTAAAAGGTCCCTGAACTTTTAATTTTGGGTTTAATAGGTCTCTGAACTTTAAAAATGACTAATAAATCCCTAAACTATCAATTTTGTGTCTATTAAGTCCTTGAAAAATATCAAATATGCCAATAACTTATTAGTACAAAATTAAAAACTAAGGATCTATTGGAAATAAAAGTGAAAGTTTTAACCTTATAGACACTTTTTAAAATTTAGAGAACAAATAGACATAAACCTAAATGTTCAGAGGCTAAAGTTCAGTGACTAAATAAATATAAACCTAAAAGTTTAAACACTAAACTTGTAATTTAACCTGTGAAATATTTGTACCGCATGCTATAAGATTAATGGGAAGCTATCAATAAAGTGGAAAAATGAAAAAACAAAAAATAGAAAAAGCTTCCTTCAACTTTTCTTGGTAAGTTTCATAATACATTTTACATAAATTTATATGTTCCAACTCTAAACATGAATAAATAATAAAACTAAAAAACTTCTCCATCTCATTTTCAGTTGCACAATAATTTTTTAATGGATAATACTTATTAACTCGTCCTCAAGAATCTCCTACTAACTGCTATTAAATTAATTTTTGATAGAGAAATGTAACACACACACACACACATATATATACACACACACACATATATATACTTTTTTTGAACTAGTGAACCTTAAAAAGATCCCCAAAAATAAAGATTACAACTAATGAGGAGAAGAATCAAGGGCTTGCCAAGACAGATTCAAACATATATCCAAACTACAAATGTATATGTTCATAATCTATTTTTAATCCAGAGAAGAAAGAACCTTCTATTGGAAAGAAAAAAGGAAATTTAAGGCTCGTTTGATAATGTTCTAGCTTTCTGTTTCTTGTTCCCGTTTCTCATTTTTTAAGAAACAGACATGTTTGATAAACCAACATGTTTCTTGTTTCTAAAAAATGGGCAAATTTTGAAAAACTACAAAATTCTATTTCTTAAATTCTGTTTCTGTTTTTTTTTTCATGTTTCATCATGTATCCCGATTTCTCTTTTCCCTTTCTACACCCATCTCTCCCTCTCTCTTCTTTCTCTCTCTTCCATTCTATTTTTTTTCTTTTAATACTTTTTTATCTTTTCATTTTTTCTTCTTCTATCTTTTTATTTCATCTTTTATTTCTTTCTCTTCTCGCTTCTTTCTCTCTCTTCCATCATAATCTTTTTTCTTTTAATAACTCCTTTTTTTCTTTTGTTCTTCGTTTATGTTTTTCTCTTCTCTCTCATTTCCTTTTTTTTTTACTTTCCATTAACGAGCTTTTAGTTTTTATTTTCTATTTAAATCTCTATTATTTTTCCTTTTGGTACGATTTTAATTTTTTAGTATATAAATAAACTAATAATGTATTTCATGTATACCATTAATTTCATAGTATACTTTGGACTACTACTGTATTTGAGACCCATCAAATGCCTTCACATTCTATATGATCTGTCAATTTTCTCAATCAAGTGCCTCACAATCCAAAACACCAAATTTAGTTATAGTTTTCAACTTGCTATCACACACTTAAATTGTGGAAATGCTCTTATATATATCATGAACGATTCATGAGATTGACGTAACACCTCCAATTTTTATAATTTTAAACAAGCACTAAAATATGAGTTAACTCATTTTAAAGTTATACATGACAAGCATCCCTAAACCAAGTCTAAATTAATTAACCAAAATCTATGAAAAGAAACATACTAACGAAAAAAACTAAACAACAGAGAATTAATGTAACTAAGGTAGTTGATGAGAGTAAGTCCCAAGCCTCCATATTTCTATGACCAAATTTAGGTGACATCGTCCAATAAACTCACCTCGACTCGAGTTTAATTTGGACACAAAATCTTAATCCCATATGACAATGTTAGACGTTCATATAAACTCTTCATTTGTTAGATACAAAATGCTATACGAGGATGGATATATATGAAAACAAGGACTTCGCTATGTTTTTCGTCATTTCATTTTTACTCGGGCAACGACGAATTTAGAATCCGATCCTTTGTCACATTCTAGTTGCGCTCCAAGCTGCATTGAGGTAAGTACAATCATCTCCTATATATACTGTTGATGAAATCAACCATGGTACTTGTACAAGTAATTATATGAACCAAAAAAATAAAAAGAGTAGAATAAATTATGTAGTATTTTTATAAAATCAACCATGGTACTTATCTAAGTCAACGGATGTTATATTGGGTTCCACTAATTTGTGTTGAAATGGAAAATGGATATTCACCTCGTACGAGAAACACAATCGGTTGCTAACTTAATTGATGAGGATGCTTTTTTTAAAAAAATAAATATTTTTAAAGGAGCTAGTGAGGATGTTGGTTTGGTTGAAACAAAACCTATTTTCTATAGTTGTTGGCATGAGGAGCGCAGACCAATTTTTTTTTAACATTTTGAATACTTCCTTTAAAAATATTTATATATTCTTTCTTGTGAATACTTTTTATATGTATTAAATTTAGATTTAAAAAAGATCACTTAACTTTTAACATATTTACCTATATATCTTTAAGAATATTTTTAGAATTTAAATGAATAACTTTATTTTTAAAATTTCTAAAAATTATTTACTAATATAATATATTTTTTAAATTTTAGGAATAATTGATTCTCTTTATTTGTATGGGTGAGTACAACAAATGGAGAATGTGGATTGAATCATCAACATTTGAAATTGAAATTAGTGTCTTATCTATTGAGTTATGCTCAAAATGACATAAATAATTAATTTAGATATTGATTAATTGTAATGGTAAGAATCACTAATTAAATTATATATTATGGATTATTTTCATGTAAAAATTTTGTTCTAACATACTATAATATAATAACTAACTTATATGTATTCTAATTAATATTGAATTTGTAATCTTTTAAACTATTATTTTTGTAAGCTTTTGGAGTAATTAAAAATACAATTTTGGTCTTTGAGATTTAAACTTAAATTCTATTAGAGTTTCTAAATTTTAGAAACTAACATTTTTAGTCATTGATATTTAAGTTTAATTTGTAGCTATTTGGTTCTCGAAGTGCTTCAAATTAAATTGACATGTTTGGTCCTCGAGGTTTAAACTTGATTTTTAATTGATTCTTGAAGTTTGAAAATGGTTTGTAAAATGTCTCCAAATAGAGTTGAATGTTAGTTGGTACAATGAAATAATGGCTTTTGGCTCCTTAAACATTCTCAAAATTTGGCCTACCAAATTATGTTATCTTGCATCCACTCATGCACATGAGGGTGTTATAATTCATATCTTGAATTACATGGCTAGTTATACACTGACATATAAAATATGCTATAAGAAAATGTAAGCTTACAAAATATATTTTGGAGAAATTTTCTGAACATTGATAAAAAAAAAACAAGGATTCTAGGAATGTAGAGTGCTGATACATATTTTAATTTATAATATTAATTGGGTAAACTATCTTTCAAATAATTAAAGAAATTTTGGATTTTACACACGGTCACCCATCCTAAAAGCAAAAAACATTCACAAATATTTGAGGGCAAACCTTTTCAGTATATACGTATATAACTTTCCTCTCTCTATTAATCTTGAACGCCTGTCAGTACATAATTCTTTTCTTTTTCACTATCTCTCTCTCCATAATTAGTACACTGTTCTTTTGTCTTCTTCTTCTTCTTAATTTTCTTTTTCTTCTTACTCATATTAATCTTCTTCTTCTTCTTCTTCTTCTTCTTACTCATATTAATCTTCTTCTTCTTATGCATATTACTTTTACTGCTAAAAACCCATTTTAATCTTCTACTTACTGTTACTGCTCGAAACCCACATTAATCTACTTCTTCTTTTTCTTCATATTAATCTTCTTCTTCTTCTTCATATTAATCTTCTTCTTCTTCTCACCCGTATTAATCTTCTTCTTCTTCTTACCCATATTAATCTTCTTCTTCTTCATCTTCTTCATATTAATCTTCTTCTTTTTCTTCATATTAATCTTCTTTTTCTTCTTCTTCTCACCTGTATTAATCTTCTTCTTCTTCTTACTCATATTAATCTTCTTCTTCTTCATCTTCTTCATATTAATCTTCTTCTTTTTCTTCATATTAATCTTCTTTTTCTTCTTCTCCATATTAATCTTCCTCTTCATCTCTTCATGTAACGCCCGAGTTTAGGAGGGGTACATGAATGAACCGCGACCACATCTGAATGATAGGGATCTTGAGGATATGAAAGTATAGTTCGGAAAGGCTTAAAAGAATTGATAGTTATTACCTATACCAACAAGGTGCACCTTCCTTTTTGGTGGCTTAATCATAGGAACTCCAAAGTTAAGCGTGCTTGGCTTGGAGCAATCCTATGTTGGGTGACCTCCTGGGAATTTTCCTAGGAAGCATGTGAGTGAGGACAAAACATGCTGAAAGGACCCGTGTTGGTTTGTGGGGACAGTCTTCACTCTTAGAAGCAGTTCAAGACAAGTAAGGTGACGTGGCCAGGTCGCAGGGGAATGTCGGGGCCATCAGGTGCCGAATCCGGATTCCAAATCCTGGTCCGAATCCTGGGCTTGGGGCGTTACACTTCATATTAATCTTCTTCTTCTCTTCATATAAATCTTCTTCTTCTTCTAAAAAACAATCATAACATTGTTCTGGTACTATCTCTCTCTCAATCATCAGGTAACAAATGTTCTTTTTTTTTCTTTTTTTCTCTCTCTTGTTCTTTAGCTTTTTTTTCTGTATCACATTTCTTAACTTTCTTCGGGACGATGATAGTATATGTTATCTGTGGTCTGATGATTTTTTTTTCAAAATATTTATTTATCTTTGTTTTTTTTTTCCTTTTTTTAATTGTATTTTTACAATTACATTAGTTTAATTTTACTTTTGTGCAAATATATTGTAGGTTGAATATATATTTATTGTTTCTTCACTTTCTAGGTCCGATGAGTATATGCTGCTTGTGGTCTGAGCTTAAATTTCCTTTTTGTCTTTTTTCTTTTTCAAAACATTTTAAATATATTTGAATTTTTTACTTTTTTTTTCTTCCTAATTTTACTTGTATTACTTTTGTGAAATTTTATATAGGATACAAATGAGAAGCGTTAGTCTAGGGCTGGTAGCTTGAAATTTATTTTTTTTTTCATATATATTAAATTTATTTAATATTTTTAACAAATTGCAAATACTTCAAAATTATGGACGATAAAGTAGATAAAAAAATTAATCCTTCCGAAAAATTATTTTACAACACTTTTATGTCGTATGTGTCTCATGCATTGATACACACAATGATTGTCACAAATGAACGAACAAGACTTTTAATTCAAACAAAAACTACGACAACCGTGGGCTTCAAAGCAACACTTAACAGTGTTATTCAAGCCCTAAGAAAATATGGTTTCATCTCTCTTTGGAGAGGAAACGGATGCTCTTTCATACGACATTATCCTTTAATATCACTCCACTCTCCTGTCCAAGTAATTTTTTGATTATTTTGAAACCATTTCGCCTGTCATTTATATTTTAGCCATTTGATCTAAATATTATTTTTCATGTACAAAATTTATATAAAGCTCAATGGAACAAGTGTCTTTCTGGCAAGAATGGTGAATTTTTTACAGGGATCGCTGCAAAATGTTCCACGACGATTTTATTATATCCATTGGAGCTTGCGCATACACAGCTTGCAATTGATATGAGACGAGTTGAGGTAAGCATATTTGATGGACTATCACATCAATATCTTACCATCTACAAGAAATACCCATATTAATCTTCTTCTTCATTTTCTTCTTTTTCATATTAATCTTCTTCTTACCCATACTAATCTTCATCTTCTTCTTACCCATATTAATCTTCTTCTTCTTTATCTTCTTCATATTCTTCATACTAATCTTCTTTTTCTTCTTATCCATATTAATCTTCTTCTTCTTCTCTTCATATTATACTTCTTTTTCTTCTTCTAAAAACCGGCCATATTAACATTGTTCTGGTATTATCTCTCTCTCCATCATCAGGTAACAAATGTTCTTAGTTTTTTTTTCTTTTTTCTATCTCTTGTTCTTTTTCTTTTTTCTTCTGTATGACATTTCTTAATTTTCTTTAGGATGATGATAGTATATGTTGTCTGTGGTTTGATCAGTTTGATTTTTTTAAAAAATATTTATTTATCTTTGTTTTGTTTTCTTTTTACCTTGTTTCCTTTTTTTAATTGTATTTTTACAATTACATTAGTTTAGTTTTACTTTTGTGCAAATATATTGTAGGTTGAATATATATTTATTGTTTCTTAACTTTCTATGTTCGATGAGTATATGCTGCTTGTGGTCTGAGCTTAAATTTTCTTTTTTCTTTTTTTTTCTTCCTGTTTTTAATTGTATTATTTTAGTGAAATTTTATATTGGATAGAATTGAGAAGCGTTAGTCTAGGGCTGGAAGCTTGAATTTTATTTTATCAATTTTTTTCATATATATTAAATTTATTTAATATTTTTAAAAAATTGGAGATACTTCAAAATTATTGACGACAAAGTAGATAAAAAAAATTAATCCTTCCAAAAAATTATTTCACGACATTTTTATGTTGTATGTGTCCCAGCATTGCTACACACAATAATTGCCTTGATTGAACGAACAAGACTTCTGATTCAAACAAAAACTATGACAACCGTGGGCTGCAAAGCAACACTTAAATGTGTTATTCAAACCCTAAGGAAAGATGGTTTCGTCTCTCTTTGGAGAGAAAACGAAAGCTATCTCATACGACATTGTCCTTTAATATCACTCTACTTTCATGTCCAAGTAATTTTTCAATTATTTAGAAATCATTTCGCCTGTCATTTATATTTTAGTCATTTAATCTAAATATTGTTTTTCATGTACAAGATCTATATAAAGCTTAATGGAACAATGTCTTTCTGGCAAGCTTAGCGAATTTCTGAAAGGGATCGCTGCAACATGTTCCACGATGGCTTTATTATATCCATTGGAGCTTGCGGAAACACGACTTGCAATTGATATGGGCAAATGGAGGTACGCATATTTGATGGACTATCACATCTATTTCTTACCATCTACAAGAAATACCCATATTAATCTTGTTCTTCAATGGAACAAATGTCTTTCTGGCAAGCCTAGCGAATTTCTGACAAGCCTAGCGAATTTCTGACAGGGATCGCTGCAACATGTTCCACGATGGTTTTATTATATCGATTGGAGTTTGTGCATACACGACTTGCAATTGATATGGGATGAATGGAGGTACGCAGATTTGATGGATTATCATATCTATTTCTGACCATCTACAAAAAATACCCATATTAATCTTCTTCATTTTCTTCTTTTTCATATTAATATTATTCTTCTTACCCACACTAATCTTCATCTTCTTCTTACCCATATTAATCTTCTTCTTCATCTTTTTCATATTCTTTATACTAATCTTCTTTTTCTTCTTATCCACATTAATCTTCTTCTTCCTCTCTTCATATTAATCTTATTTTTCTTCTTCTCAAAACTGGCCATATTAACATTGTTTTGGTATTTTCCATCATCAAGTAACAAATGTTCTTAGTTTTTTTTTCTTTTTTCTCTCTCTTGTTCTTTAGCTTTTTTTTCTGTATCACATTTCTTAACTTTCTTTGGTACGATGATAGTATATGTTGTCTGTAGTCTGATGAGTTTAATTTTTATTTTCAAAGTATTTATTTATTTTTGTATTTCTTTTTATGTTTGTTCTTCCTTTTTTAATTGTATTTTTACAATTACTTTAGTTTAGTTTTACTTTTGTACAAATATATTGTAGGTTGAATATATATTTATTGTTTCTTAACTTTCTAGGACAGATAAGTATATGTTGCCTGTGGTCTGAGCTTAAATTTTCTTTTTCTTTTTTCTTTTTTAAAACATTTTAAATATATTTGAATTTTTTTCTTTTTTTTTCGTTCCTGTTTCTAATTGTATTACTTTTGTGAAATTTTATATTGGATAGAATTGAGAAGCATTAGTCTAAGGCTGGAAGCTTGAATTTTATTTATTTTTATTTTTTTTCATATATATTAAATTTATTAAATATTTTTAACAAATTGCAGATACTTCAAAATTATGGACAAGAAAGTAGATAAAAAAACTTAATCCTTCGGAAAAATTATTTCACAACTCTTTTATGTCGTATGTGTCCCATGCATTGGTACACACAATGATTGCCTCGATTGAGCGAACAAGACTTCTGATTCAAACAAAAACTAAGACAACCGTGCGCTTCAAAGCAACACTTAACAGTGCTATTCAAGCCCTAAGGAAAGATGGTTTCATCTCTCATTTGAGAGGAAACAGAATCTATTTCATACGACATTGTCCTTTAATATCACTCTACTCTCATGTCTAAGTAATTTTTCGATTATTATTAAACCATTTCGCCTGTCATTTATGTTTTAGTCATTTGATCTAAATATTATTTTTCATGTACATGATCTATATAAAGCTCAATAGAACAAGTGTCTTTCTGGCAAGCGTAGTGAATTTCTGACAGGGATCGATTCAAAATGTTCCATGACGATTTTATTATATCCATTGGAGCTTGCGCATACACGGCTTGCAATTAATATGTGATGGGTTGAGGTACGCAGATTTAATAAACTATCACATCAATTTCATACCATCTACAAGAAATCCCATATTAATCTTCTTTTTCATCTTCTTTTTTTCATATTAATCTTCTTCTTCTTATTCGTACTTATCTTCATCTTCTTCTTACCCATATTAATCTTCTTATTCTTCTTCATATTAATCTTATTCTTCTTCATTTCTTCATCTTCATCTTCTTCATATTCTTCATACTAATTTTCTTTTTCTTGTCCATATTAATCTTCTTATTCTTCTCTTCATATTAATCTTCTTCTTCTTCTTCTCAAAATCAGTCATATTAACATTGTTCTGGTATTTCATATCTCTTCATCATCAGGTAACAAATGTTCTTAGTTTTTTTTTTCTTTTTTCTCTCTCTTGTTCTTTAGCTTTTTTTCTATATCACATTTCTTAACTTTCTTTGGTATGATGATAGTGTATGTTGTCTGTAGTCTGATGAGTTTGATTTTTATTTTGAAAGTATTTATTTATCTTTGTATTTTTTTTTTTACGTTTTTTCTTCCTTTTTTAATTGTATTTTTTCAATAATGTAGTTTAGTTTTACTTTTGTGCAAATATATTGTAGGTTGAATATATATTTATTGTTTCTTAACTTTCTAGGTTTGATGAGTCTACGCTGCTTGTGGTCTGAGCTTAAATTTTCTTTTTTCTTTTTTCTTCTTCAAAATATTTTAAATATGTTTGAATTTTTTTTCTTCATGTTTTTAATTGTATTACTTTTGTGAATTTTTAAATTGGATAGAATTGAGAAGCTTTAGTCTAGGGCTAGAAGCTTGAATTTTATTTATTTATTTTTTCATATATATTAAATTTATTTAATATTTTTAACAAATTGCAGATACTTCAAAATTATGGACGACAAAGTAGATAAAAAAAACTTAATCCTTCTGACAAATTATTTCACAACACTTTTATGTCGTATGTGTCTCATGCATTGGTACACACAATGATTGCCTCGATTGAACTAACAAGACTTCTTATTCAAACAAAAACTACGATAATCGTGGGCTTCAAAACAACACTTAACAGTGTTATTCAAGCCCTAAGGAAAGATGGTTTCGTCTCTCTTTGGAGAGGAAACGAAAGCTATCTCATACGATATTGTCCTTTAATATCACTCTACTCTCATGTCCAATTAATTTTTCGATTATTTTGAAACCATTTCACCTGTCATTTATATTTTAGTCATTTGATCTAAATATTGTTTTTCATGTACAAGATCTATATAAAGCTCAATGGAACAAGTGTCTTTTTTGCAAGCCTAGTGAATTTCTGATAGGGATTGCTGCAACATTTTCCACGATGGTTTTATTATATCTATTGGAGCTTACGCATACACGACTTGCAATTGATATGGGATGAATGGAGGTACGCAGATTTGATGGACTATCCCATCTATTTCTTACCATCTACAAGAAATACCCATATTAATCTTCTTCTTCAATGGAACAAGTGTCTTTCTGGCAAGCCTAGCGAATTTCTGACAAGAATCGCTGCAACATGTGTCTCGGTGGTTTTATTATATCCATTAGAGCTTGCGCATACACGACTTGCAATTGATATGGGACGAATGGAGGTACGCCAATTTGATAGACTATCGCATCTATTTCTTACCATGTACAAGAAATACCCATATTAATCTTCGTCTTCATTTTCTTCTTTTTCATATTAATCTTCTTCATCTTACCCGTACTAATCTTAATATTCTTCTTACCCATATTAATCTTCATATTCTTCTTCATATTAATCTTCTTCTTCTTCTTCTTCATATTGATCTTCTTCATATTCTTCATACTAATCTTCTTTTTCTTCTTATCCCTTCTTCTTCTTCTCTTCATATTAATCTTATTTTTCTTCTTCTCAAAACTGGCCATATTAACATTGTTCTAGTATCTTCTATCTCTCCATCATTAGGTAACAAATGTTTTTAGTTTTTTTTTCTTTTTTCTCTCTCTTATTCTTTAGCTTTTTTTTTTTCTGTATCACATTTCTTAACTTTCTTTGGTACGATGATAGTATATGTTGTCTATAGTCTTATGAGTTTGATTTTTATTTTCAAAGTATTTATTTACCTTTGTATTTTTTTTTTACATTTTTTCTTCCTATTTTAATTGTATTTTTACAATTACATTAGTTTAGTATTACTTTTGTGCAAATATATTGTAGGTTGAATATATATTTATTGTTTCTTAAGTTTCTAGGTCCCATGAATTTATGTTGCTTGTGGTCTGAGGTTAAATTTTCTTTTTGAAAACATTTTAAATATAATTGAATTTTTTTCTTTTTTTTTCTTCATGTTTTGAATTATATTACTTTTGTGAAATTTTATATTTGATAGAATTGAGAAGCGTTAGTCTAGGGCTAGAAGCTTGAATTTTATGTTTTTTTTTTTTTACTTTTTTCATATATATTAAATTTATTCAATGTTTTTAACAAATTGTAGATAATTCAAAATTATGGACGACAAAGTAGTAAAAAAACTTAATCCTTCCGAAAAATTATTTTACAACACTTTTATGTCTTATGTGTCCCATGCATTGGTACACACAATGATTGTCTCGATTGAACGAACAAGACTTCTGATTCAAACAAAAACTACGACAACTGTGTGCTTCAAAGCAACACTTAACAAGGTTATTCAAGCCCCAAGGAAACATGGTTTCGTCTCTCTTTGGAGAGAAAATGGACGTTATTTCATACGACATTGTCCTTTAATATCATTCTACTCTTATGTCTAAGTAATTTTTCGATTATTATGAAACCATTCCGCCTGTCATTTATATTTTAGTCATTTGATCTAAATATTATTTTTCATGTACATAATCTATATAAAGCTCAATGGAACAAGTGTCTTTCTGGCAATCGTAGTGAATTTCTGATAGGAATTAATGCAAAATGTTCCATGACGATTTTATTATATCCATTGGAGCTTGCGCATACACGGCTTGTAATTGATATGTGACAAGTTGAGGTACGCAAATTTGATGGACTATCACATCAATTTCTTACCATCTACAAGAAATACCCATATTAATCTTTTTTTTCCTCTTCTTCTTTTTCATATTAATCATCTTCTTCTTACCCATATTAATCTTCATCTTCTTCTTACCCATATTAATCTTCTTTTTCTTCTTCATATTAATCTTATTCTTTTTCATCTTCTTCATATTGATCTTCTTCATCTTCTTCATATTCATCATACTAATTTTCTTTTTCTTCTTATCCATATTAATCTTCTTATTATTCTCTTCATATTAATCTTCTTCTTCTTCTTCTCAAAATCGGTTATATTAACATTATTCTGGTATTTCCTATCTCTCCATCGTCAGGTTACAAATGTTCTTAGTGTTTTTTTTCTTTTCTCTCTCTTGTTCGTTAGCTTTTTTTCTGTATCACATTTCTTAACTTTATTTGGTACAATGATAGTATATGTTTTCTGTAGTCTGATGAGTTTGATTTTTATTTTCAAAGTATTTATTTATCTTTGTATTTTTTTAACGTTTTTTCTTCTTTTTTAATTGTATTTTTACAATTATATTAGTTTAGTTTTACTTTAGTGCAAATATATTGTAAGATGAATATATATTTATTATTTCTTAACTTTCTATGTCCGATGAGTATATGTTGCTTGTGGTCTGATCTTCAATTTTCTTTTTTTCTTTTTTCTTTTTCAAAACATTTTAAATATATTTGAATTTATTTTTCTTCTTGTTTTTAATTGTATTACTTTTGTGAAATTTTATATTGGATAGAATTGAGAAGCGTTAGTCTAAGGCTGGAAGTTTGAATTTTATTATTTTTATTTTTTTTCATATATATTAAATTTATTCAATATTTTTAACAAATTGCAGATACTTCAAAATTACGGACGACAAAGTAGATAAAAAAACTTAATCCTTCGGAAAAATTATTTCACAACTCTTTTATGTCGTATGTGTCTCATGCATTGGTACACTCAATGATTGCCTCGATTGAGCGAACAAGACTTTTGATTCAAACAAAAACTACGACAACCGTGCACTTCAAAGCAACACTTAACAGTGTTATTCAAGCCCTAAGGAAAGATGGTTTCATCTCTCTTTGGAGAGGAAACAAAAGCTATCTCATACGACATTGTCCTTTAATATCACTCTACTCTCATGTCCAAGTAATTTTTCGATTATTTTGAAACCATTTCGCCTGTCATTTATATTTTAGTCATTTGATCTAAATATTGTTTTTCATGTACAAGATCTATATAAAGCTCAATGGAACAAGTGTCTTTCTGGCAAGCCTAGTGAATTTCTGACAGGGATCGCTGCAACATGTTCCACGATTGTTGTATTATATCCATTGGAGCTTGCGCATACACGACTTGCAATTGATATGGGATGAATGGAGGTACGCAGATTTGATGGACTATCAAATCTATTTCTTAACATCTACAAGAAATACCCATATTAATATTGTTCTTCATTTTCTTCTTTTTCATATTAATCTTCTTCTTCTTACCCGTACTAATCTTCATATTCTTCTCACCCATATTTATCTTCTTCTTCTTCTTCATATTAATCTTCATGCTCTTCATATTGATCGTTTTTCATATTCTTCATACTAATCTTCGTTTTCTTTTTATCCATATTAATCTTCTTCTTCTTCTTTTCATATTAATCTTATTTTTCTTCTTCTCAAAATTGGTCATATTAACATTGTACTGGTATTTCATATCTCTCCATCATCAGGTAACAAAATGTTCTTAGTTTTTTTTTTTCTTTTTTCTCTCTTTTGTTCTTTAACTTTTTTTCTGTATCACATTTCTTAACTTTCTTTGGATCCATTGTAGTATATGTTGTCTATAGTCTGATGAGTTTGATTTTTATTTTCAAAGTATTTATTTATCATTGTATTTTTTTAACGTTTTTTCTTCCTTTTTTAATTGTATTTTTACAATTACATTAGATTAATTTTACTTTTATGCAAATATATTGTAGGTTGAATATATATTTATTGTTTCTTAACTTTCTAAGTCCGATGAATATATGCTGCTTGTGGTCTGAGCTTAAATTTTCTTTTTTCTTTTTTAAAACATTTTAAATATAATTGAATTTTTTTCTTTTTTTTTCTTCATGTTTTTAATTATATTACTTTTGTGAAATTTTATATTGGATAGAATTGAGAAGCGTTAGTCTAGGGTTGCAAGCTTGAATTTTATGTTTTTTTAATTATTTTTTTCATATATATTAAATTTAATCAATATTTTTAACAAATTGTATATACTTCAAAATTATGGACAACAAAGTAGTAAACAAACTTAATCCTTCCGAAAAATTATTTCACAACACTTTTATGCCGTATGTGTCCCATGCATTGGTACACACAATGATTGCCTCGATTGAACGAACATGACTTCTGATTCAAACAAAAACTACGAGAACCGTGGGCTTCAAAGCAACACTTAACAATGTTATTCACGTCCTAAGATTGTTTTGTCTCTCTTAGGAGAAGAAACAGAAGCTATCTCATAAGACATTTTCTTTTAATATCACTCCAATCTCTTGTCAAAGTAATTTTTAGATAATTTTGAAACCATTTTGCCTACCATTTATAGAGTTTAATTTTTATTTTCAAAGTATTTATTTATCTTTGTATTTTTTTTTTTTTTTACGTTTTTTCTTCCTTTTTCAATTGTATTTTTACAATTACAATAGTTTGGTTTTACTTTTGTACAAATATATTATAGGTTGAATATATATTTATTGTTTCTTAACTTTCTAGGTCCGATGAGTATATGCTGCTTGTGGTCTGAGCTTAAATTTTCTTTTTTCTTTTTTCTTTTTCAAAACATTTTAAATATATTTGAATTTTTTACTTTTTTTCTTCTTCTTGTTTTTAATTGTTTTACTTTTGAGAAATTTTATATTGGATAGAAATGGGAAGGGTTAGTTTAGGGCTGGAAACTTGAATTTTATTTTATTTATTTTTTTCATATATATTAAATTTATACAATATTGTTAACAAATTGCAGATACTTCAAAATTATGGACGACAAAGTAGATAAAAAAATTAATCCTTCCAAAAATTATTTCACAACACTTTTATGTCATATGTGTCCCATGCATTGGTACACACAATGATTGCCTTGATTGAACGAACAAGACTTTTGATTCTAACAAAAACTACGACAACCGTGGGCTTCAAAGCAACACTTAACATTGTTATTCACGTCCTAAAAGATTGTTTCGTCTCTCTTAGGAGAGGAAACAGAAACTATCTCATACAACATTGTTCTTTAATATCACTCCAATCTCCTATCAAAGTAATTTTTAGATTATTTTGAAACCATTTTGTCTGCCATTTATAGACTTTGATTTTGATTTTCAAAGTATTTATTTATCTTTGTATTTTTTTTACGTTTTTTCTTCCTTTTTTAATTGTATTTTTACAATTACATTAGTTTAGTTTTACTTTTGTGCAAATATATTGTAGGTTGAATATATATTTATTGTTTCTTAACTTTCTAGGTCAGATGAGTATATGTTGCTTGTGGTCTGAGCTTAAATTTTATTTTTTGTTTTTTCTTTTTCAAAACATTTTAAATATATTTAAATTTTTTCTTTTTTTTTTTCTTCCTGTTTTTAATTGTATTACTTTTGTGAAATTTTATATTGGATAGAATTGAGAAGCGTTAGTCTAGGGCTAGAAGCTTGAATTTTATTTATTTATTTTTGTAACGCTCCAGGCCCAAGATTCGGATCAGGATTTGGAATCCAAATTCGGCACCTAACGGGCCCCAGCATTCCCCTACATCCCTCGCAGCCTGACCACGCTACCTACTTGACTTAAGCTGCTTGCGAGAGTGAAGCATGTCCCCACAAACCAACACAGGTCCTTTCAGCATGCTTTGTCCTCACTCACATGCTTCCTAGGAAAATTCCTAAGAGGTCACCCAACTAGGATTGCTCCAAGCCAATCACGCTTAACTTTGGAGTTCTTATGATTGAGCCACCGAAAAGGAAGGTACATCTTATTGGTATAGGTAGTAGCTATCAATTCTTTTAAGCCTTTCTTAACCATGCCTTGCATAGCCTCAGGATCCTTCTCATTCGGACGTGGTCTCGGTTCATTCATGTACCCCTCCTGAACTCGGGCGTTACAATTTTTTTCATATATATTAAATTTATTCAATATTTTTAACAAATTTCAGATACTTCAAAATTATGGACGATACAGTAGATAAAAAAAATTAATCCTTCTGAAAAATTATTTCAGAACACTTTTATGTCATATGTATCCCATGTATTGGTACACACAATGATTGCCTCGATTGAACGAACAAGACTTCTAATTCAAACAAAAACTACTACAACTGTGGGCTTCACACTTAACAGTGTTATTCAAGCCATAAGGAAAAATTGTTTCATCTCTGTTTGGAGAGGAAACGAAAGCTATTTCATACAACATTGTCCTTTAATATCACTCCATTCTACTGTCCAAGTAATTTTTCGATTATTTTGAAACCATTTTGCCTGTCATTTATATTTTAGTCATTTGATCTAAATATTGTTTTTTATGTACAGAATCTATATAAAGCTTAATGAAACAAGTGTCTTTCTGGCAAGCGTAGTGAATTTCTGTCAGGGATCACTGCAACATGTTCCAAGATAGTTTTATTATATCCATTGGAGCTTGCGCATACACGGTTTGCAATTGATATGGGACGAGTTGAGGTACGCAGATTTGATGGACTATCACATCTATTTCTTACGATTTACAAGAAATATCCATATTAATCTTCTTTTTTTTCTTCTTACCCATATTAATTTTCTTCTTCTTCTTCTTCTTGTTCATATTAATCTTCTTCTCAATCTTATTCATATTAATCTTCTTCTTCTTCTTCATATTAATCTTTTTTTTCTTCTTATCCATATTAATCTTCTTCTTTTTCTCTTCGTATTAATCTTCTTCTTCTTTTTCTCAAAACCGGCCATATTAACATTTTTCTAATATTTCTTCTCTCTCCATCATCATGTAATAAATGTTCTTAGTTTTTTTTTCTTCTTTCTCTCTCTTATTCTTTAGCTTTTTTTCTATATCACATTTCTTAACTTTTTTTGGTACAATGATAGTATATGTTGTCTGTGGTCTGATGAGTGTGACTTTTTTTTTTCAAAATATTTATTTATCTTTGTTTTTTTAACGTTTTTTCTTCATTTCTTTAATTATATTTTTACAATTACATTAGTTTAGTTTTACTTTTGTACAAATATATTGTAGGTTGAATATATATTTATTGTTTCTTAACTTTCTAGGTCCGATGAGTATATGTTGCTTGTGGTATGAGCTTAAATTTTATTTTTTCTTTTTTCTTTTTCAAAACATTTTAAATATATTTGAATTTTCTATTTTTTTTTCTTCTTGTTTTTAATTGTTTTACTTTTGAGAAATTTTATATTGGATAGAAACGGGAAGCGTTAGTTTAGGGCTGGAAACTTAAATTTTATTTTATTTATTTTTTTCATATATATTAAATTTATACAATATTGTTAACAAATTGCAGATACTTCAAAATTATGGACGACAAAGTAGATAAAAAAATTAATCCTTCCGAAAAATTATTTCACAACACTTTTATGTCATATGTGTCCCATGCATTGGTACACACAATGATTGACTCAATTGAATGAACAAGACTTCTGATTCAAACAAAAACTACGACAACCGTGGGCTTCAAAGCAACACTTAACAGTGTTATTCACGTCCTAAGAAAAGATTGTTTCGTCTCTCTTAGGAGAGGAAACTGAAGCTATCTCATACGACATTGTCCTTTAATATCACTCCAATCTCTTGTCAAAGTAATTTTTAGATTATTTTGAAACCATTTTGGCTGCCATTTATATTTTAGTTATTTGATCTAAATATTGTTTTTCATGTACAAGATCTATGTAAAGCTCAATGGAACAAGTGTGTTTCTGGCAAACCTAGTTAATTTTTTATAGGGATCGCTACAACATGTTCCACGACGGTTTTATTATATCCATTGGAGCTTACGCATACAAGACTTGGAATTGATATGGGACGAGTGGAAGTACGCAGATTTGATGGACAATCACATCTATTTCTTACCATCTATAAGAAATACTCATATTAATATTTTTATTCTTCTTATATTTCATATTAGTTTTCTTCTTTTTACTCGTATTAATCATCTTATTTTTCTTAGCCATATTAATCTTCTTCTTCTTCTTACTCGTATTAATTTTCTTCTTCTTTTTACCCATACTAATCTTCTTCTTCTTCTTACCCGTATTAATCTTCTTTTTCTTCTTACCCATATTAATATTTTTTTTTTCATATTAATCTTCATCTTCTTCATATTAATCTTCATCTTCTTCTTCATATTTATCATATCTTTCTTCTTATCCATATGAATCTTCTTTTTCTTCTCTTCATATTAATCTTCTTCTTCTTCTTCTCAAAACCGGCCATATTAACATTGTTCTGGTATTTACTTTATCTCCATCATCAGGTAACGAATGTTCTTAGATTTTTTTTTTCTTTTTTCTCTCTTGTTCTTTAGTTTTTTTTTTTTTTTCTGTATCACATTTCTTAACTTTCTTTGGTACGATGATATTATATACTGTCTGTGGTCTGATGAGTTTGATTTTTTTTTTCAAAATATTTATTTATCTTTGTTTTTTTTAACCTTTTTTCTTCTTGTTTTAAATTGTATTTTTACAATTACATTAGTTTAGTTTTACTTTTGTACAAATATATTGTAGGTTGAATATATTTTTATTCTTTCTTAACTTTCTACGTCCGATAAGTATATGCAGCTTATGGTATGATATTAAATTTTCTTTTTTCTTTTTTCTTTTTCAAAACATTTTAAATATATTTGAATTTTTTACATTTTTTTTCTTCCTGTTTTTAATTGTATTACTTTTGTGAAATTTTATATTGGATAGAAATGGGAAGTGTTAGTCAAAGGCTGGAAGCATGAATTTTATTATTTTTAATTTTTTCACATATATTAAATTTATTCAATATTTTTAACAAATTGCAGAAACTTTAAAATTATGGATGACAAAGTAGATAAAAAAAATTAATCCTTTCAAAAAATTATTTCACAACACTTTTATGTCGTATGTGTCTCATGTTGAGATTTATGCCCTAAAGCCTCGTAATTAATAATTTATTTAATAATAAATAATAATTTTGATTATTTTATTTGCAATATAATATTATCCATTATATGAAAAATCCAAGGTTATTAGTGTAATCTTGAACAGTATGTGGTTGACATACGAGAGGATCATGTTCAAGAAATAACCTAAAGGGTCATAGTATATGGATACGGTTAGGTGTCTTATCCTGGTAACACTATTGATACGGCCCACTTTGTAATAGTTACAAATGATTTGATCCAAATCATTCATGTGGAGACATGTGAGTGGGGGTATCTTATACAATGAGTTTGTATAAGACTGGACCGCGAAATATTTAATCTCTCTTTATAAATTCGTTAATTGAGAAGATTAATATTTCATCAGGATGATCATATGCGATTCGATCTTAATCTTGAGTGAGTTATGAACTCCTGCCTGTGAGGGCTTGTCCTTTGATTTGCATGGGTGAGAGTGGCTTTTGTAACCGATTCAATATGCCTACCATTTTGGGGACTTGACCAAATAGGGAGTTGGGAACATAATCTCACAAGATAAAATTCACTCATTCCCATATAGGGTAAGTAGATGAGTAGTTCCCTTAAGTGCTGATTTCGGGACTTGAACAATGGGGCCCCACCCTCTCATTGGCCCGAGAGGGACTTAGTTTATAATTAGATTATAAACATATTGTTCATTAGAGGATCAGTGGTACTTAAGGTGCAAGATGTAATTATAGGGGTAAAACGGATTTTTGACCCAGCTGTAATTACGAACAACTCGTGAAGGATCGACTTGCATGTAGTGATTATATCAATGGACACAACTTGTTCTACAATGCATAAGAGTGCAACTTTAGGTCTATAGTGGAGTGACCCTAGAGTTAATGAATGAAAATTGATTAATTAAAGAGTTTAATTAATTAATTTTGTATCATTGGAGCTTATAATCTGTAGGTCCATAAGGTCCCCTTGCTAGCTCATAGTGACACTAAAAGATCAATTTAGTTGAAAGAAAATTTTGAAATGTTCAAATTAATATTAATTTGAAGTGTTCAAATTAATATTTAATATAAAAGAGGAAAATATATTTATTGTATTTGATACATTAAATATTAAAAGTTGAAATGTTCAAATTTAATATTTAATTTGAAGTGTTCAAATTAATATTTAATATATTAGATATATTAAATATAAAAGAGGAAAATATATTTATTGTATTTGATACATTAAATATTAAAATAATTAATGTATATTTGATATATTAAATAAAAGATATTTATAGAATTTGAATAAGATTCAAATAAATAAATATCGTAGGAGATTTGAATGAGATTCAAATAAATACAAGATATATTTTAATATATTAGATATTAAAATATAATATTTTAATTATGGCAAAGATTTTCCCTTGGTCACTATAAATAGGACCCTTGGGTTGAGCCATTCTGTACAACAGACATCTCCTCAATAGAGAGAATTAGAGAATTCTCTCTAGACCTCTTCCTCTCCAATCCCTTGGGGATTTTCTTTCAAAAGGCTCCCACAAGCCTTGGTCATGTGTTCGAGTCATAGCCAGGAAGACTTTGTGGAAGAGATAAAGATCCTCCAGAAGAATCTCCATGTTTATTTCAATGTAATTTTTTGCTTAACCTTGTATATTTTGTGTTTAATTCTAAATAAATCAAAGACGATCCAATGCTTCCGCTGCGGGATGAAAAGTTCATTCCTTCATCTCATGCATTGGTACACACAATGATTTCCTCGATTGAACGAACAAGACTTCTGATTCAAACAAAAACTACGACAACCGTGGGCTTCAAAGCAACGCTTAATAGTGTTATTCACTCCCTAAGGAAAGATGGTTTCATCTCTCTTAGGAGAGAAAACGGAAGCTATCTCATACGACATTGTCCTTTAATATCACCTCACTCTCCTGTCCAAGTAATTTTTCGATTATTTTGAAACCATTTCGCCTGTCATTTTTATTTTAGTCATTTGATCTAAATATTGTTTTTCATGTACAAGATCTATATAAAGCTCAATGGAACAAGTGTCATTCTTGCAAGCCTAGCGAATTTCTGACAGGGATCACTGCAACATGTTCCACGACGGTTTTATTATATCCATTGGAGCTTGCGCATACACAACTTGCAATTAATATGGGACGAGTGGAGGTACTCAGATTTGATGGACTATCGCATCTATTTCTTACCATCTACAAGAAATACTCATATTAATCTTCTTCTTCTTATTTTTCATATTAATCTTCTTCTTCTTCTTACTTGTATTATCTTCTTCTTCTTCTTAGCCATATTAATCTTCTTTATCTTCTTAACCATATCAATCTTCTTCTTTTTCTTACCCATACTAATCTTCTTATTCTTCTTACTGGTATTAATCTTCTTTTTCTTCTTACCCATATTAATATTCTTCTTCTTTTTCATATTAATCTTCTTCTTCTTCTTCATATTAATCGTCTTTTTCTTCTTATCCATATTAATTCATATTAATCTTCTTATTTTTCTTCTCAAAACTGGCCATGTTAACATTGTTCTGATATTTCCTCTCTCCATCATCAGGCAACAAATGTTCTTAGTTTTTTTTTTCTTTTTTCTCTCTCTTGTTCTTTAATTTTGTTCTGTATCACATTTCTTAACTTTATTTGGTATGATGATAGTATATGCTATTTGTGGTCTGATGAGTTTAATTTCTTTTTTCAAAATATGTATTTATCTTTGTTTTTTTTAACCTTTTTTCTTAATTTTTTAATTGTATTTTACAATTACATTAGTTTAGTTTTACTTTTCTTCAAATATATTATAGGTTGAATATATATTTATTGTTTCTTAACTTTCTAGGTCCGATTAGTATATGCGGCTTGTGGTATGAGCTTAAATTTTCTTTTTTCTTTTTCAAAACATTTTAAATATATTTGAATTTTTAACTTTTTTTTTCTTCTTGTTTTTAATTGTATTACTTTTGTGAAATTTTATATTAGATAGAAATGAGAAGCGTTAGTCTAGGGCTGGAAGCTTGAATTTTATTTTTATTTTTATTTTTTTATATATATTAAATTTATTCAATATTTTTAACAAATTTCAGATACTTCAAAACTATGGACGACAAAGTAAATAAAAAATTAATCCTTCCGAAAAATTATTTCACAACACTTTTATGTCGTATGTGTCTCATGCATTGTTCCACACAATGATTGCCTCGATTGAACGAACAAAACTTCTGATTCAAACAAAAACTACGACAACCGTGCACTTCAAAGCAACACTTAACAGTGTTATTCAAGCCCTAAGGAAAGATGGTTTCGCCTCTCTTTGGAGAGGAAACGGAAGCTATCTCATATGACATTGTCCTTTAATATCACTACACTCTCTTGTCCAATTATTTTTTCGATTATTTTGAAACCATTTTGCCTGTCATTTATATTTTATTCATTTGATCTAAATATTGTTTTTCATGTACACGATCTATATAAAGCTTAATGGAATAAGTGTCTGTCTGGCAAACCTAGCGAATTTCTGACAGGGATCGCTGCAACATATTCCACAATGTTTTTATTATATCCATTGGAGCTTGCGCATACACGACTTGCAATTGATATGGGACGAATGGAGGTACGCAGATTTGATGGACTATCACATCTATTTCTTACCATCTATAAGAAATACCCATATTAATCTTCTTTTTCTTCTTCTTCTTCTTCCGAAAAAAATTTTCACAACACTTTTATGTTGTTGTGTCCCATGCATTGGTACACACAATGATTGACTCGATCTTATGAGCAAGACTTCTGATTCAAACAAAAACTACGACAACCGTGAGCTTCAAAGCAACACTTAATAGTGTTATTCAAGC
The DNA here is from genome assembly GCA_033996785.1 of Trichosanthes truncata. Taxonomy (NCBI): domain Eukaryota; kingdom Viridiplantae; phylum Streptophyta; class Magnoliopsida; order Cucurbitales; family Cucurbitaceae; genus Trichosanthes; species Trichosanthes truncata. The sequence continues at coordinate 25,065,501 of MU867261.1, forward strand.
CCTAAGGAAAAATGGTTTCGTCTCTCTTTGGAGAGGAAACGAAAGCTATCTCATACGACATTGTCTTTTAATATCAGTCCACTCTCATGTCCAAGTAATTTTTCAATTATTTTGAAACCATTTCGCATGTCATTTATATTTTAGTCATTTGATCTAAATATTGTTTTTCATATACATAATCTATATAAAGCTCAATGGGACAAGTGTCTTCTAGTAAGGCTAGCGAATTTCTAACAGGGATCGCTGAAACATGTTCCACGATGGTTGTATTATATCCATTGGAGCTTGCGCATACACGACTTGCAATTGATATGAGACGAGTTGAGGTATGTAGATTTGATGGACTATCACATCTATTTCTTACTGATAATTCTCATTCATGAGGATTATTTGGCCTTTAAACTTAGTTATAATTGTGATTTTTATGCATATTATTTGATGAAAAATAAAAAAATGCTTGAATTTAATCACATGATTGATGGAAGACCTTTAAATTAAGTAAGTTGAGAAAAGAAAACAAAAGAAGAAAAAAATTCACACTTACTTAATGTTTTGATGCAGAAATTTCGTGGAATGCAACAGCAGTGCAAATGCTATGCAATTGCAATCTGGAAAATCTGGAATTTAAGTCAAAAACGTGAATTTCGGGATTTTGAAGGAAATTTGACCCACAAATTCAGCAAGATGATTAGCCATGATTTTCCATCAATCAAGAGGGAAACCCTAGCATGAGATCCCTATAAATATTGAACAAAGAAGCCGAACAAAGAGAGCTCGTTTTGGAGAAGATTTTAGTTTATGTTTTTGGGTTTTTTTTTACTTTCTGCAAGTTTTCATTTTCAGTTTTTCATTGTTGTTTTGTTTTAGTTTCAAAAACTTGATCGGCTAACACGCAAGTGCACGTGATCGAAGTAATAAAGAAACTGGAAGTATTCCAGAGTATCGTACCCAAGGGAACGGGGTTAATAAAATGAATTTTTAGTTGGCACAAAGTTGTTTGCAATTTGCACCAAGGATGAAAATAATTTGAGAGGTGTTTTAACTAAAAATGTATTTGAAAATTCAATGGAAATAAAGAGGGATTCAAGTATGCTAATGCCCCTTTGGAAAGAAAATGCAACAAGAAAGCAATTGCAATCGTAGCTAACTCAAGAACTAAGTAAACCGAATTCAACTCCCATTCGACCTTCTTTGAAGTATCTTTAGGAGATTAAGTGATTAAACCTATATGTCTATGGCTAATCTAACTTAGATAGTTTTGCGCACAATTCTAGTGGCTTTGGAGTCTCGCCCTATGTCTAGGGTCGATGTTTCAGACTTATGTCTAAGCCCTTTCCTCCATTGCTTTTGCAACATCCGCTTCCCTTAACCCTTTCGGTATTAAGTTTTAGCTTGACAAGCAACACTAGATGGCCAACTAGTTTTACCCAACAATTTACTCACCAAAAGCAAACTTGAGTCCAAGAATTAGCTACGATTGCAATTGCTTTCTTGTTGCATTTTCTTTCCAAAGGGGCATTAGCATACTTGAATCCCTCTTTATTTCCATTGAATTTTCAAACACATTTTTAGTTAAAACACCTCTCAATTTATTTTCATCCTTGGTTACTTTGAATTGCAAATTTGTCAACAATTTTTGTGCTAACTAAAATCTATTTTATTAAACCCCGTTCCCTTGGGTACGATACACTGGAATACTCCAGTTTTTATTACTTCGATCACGTGCACTTGCGTGTTAGCGGATCACTTACCATTTATAAGAAATACCCATATTAATCTTCTTCTTCTTCTTCTTTTACATATTAATCTTCTTCTTACCCCTATTAATCTTTTTCTTCTTCGTACCCATATTAGTCTTCTTCTTCTTCTTCATATTAATATTCTTCTTCTTCATATTAATCTTATTTTTCTTCTTATCCATATTAATCTTATTCTTTTTCTCTTCATATTAATCTTCTTCTTCTTCTTCTCAAAACCGGCCATATTAATATTGTTCTAGTATTTTCTCTCTCTCCATCATTAGGTAAGAAATGTTCTTAGTTTTTTTTTTCTTTTTTCTCTCTCTTGTTCTTTAGCTTTTTTTTTTCTGTATCAAATTTCTTAACTTTCTTTGGTACGATGATAGTATATGTTGTCTGTAGTCTAATGAGTTTGATTTTTTTTTTCAAAATATTTATTTATCTTTGTTTTGTTTTTTTTACCTTTTTTCTTCCTCTTTTTAATTGTATTTTTACAATTACATTAGTTTAGTTTTACTTTTGTGCAAATATATTGTAGGTTGAATATATATTTATTGTTTCTTAACTTTCTAGGTCCGATGAGTATATGTTGCTTTTGGTATGAGCTTAAATTTTTTTTTTCAAAACATTTTAAATATATTTGAATTTTTTACTGTTTTTCCTATTTTTAATTGTATTACTTTTGTGAAATTTTATATTGGATAGAAATGGGAAGCGTTAGTCTAGGGTTGAAAGCTTGAATTTTATTTTATTTATTTTTTCATATATATTGAATTTATTCAATATTTTTAACAAATTGCAGATATTTCAAAATTATGGATGACAAAGTAGATAAAAAAATTAATCCTTCCAAAAATTTATTTCATAACACTTTTATGTCGTATGTGTCCCATGCATTGGTACACACAATTATTACCTCGGTTGAACGAACAAGACTTCTATTCAAACAAAAACTACGACAACCGTGAAATTCAAAGCTACACTTAACAGTGTTATTCAAGCCTAAGTAAAGATTCTTTTATTCTCTCTTTGGAGAGGAAACAGAAGCTATCTCATACGACATTGTCCTTTAATATCACTCAATTCTCCTGTCCAAGTAATTTTTCGATTATTTTGAAACCATTTCGTCTGTCATTTATATTTTAGTCATTTCATTTAAATATTGTTTTTCATGTACATGATCTATATAAAACTCAATGGAACAAGTGTCTTTCTAGCAAGCGTACCGAATTTCTGACAGGGATCGCTGCAGCATGTTCCACGATGGTTTTATTATATCCATTGGATCTTGCGCGTACACGACTTGCAATTGATATGAGACGAGTGGAGGTACGCAAATTTGAGGGACTATCACATCTATTCTTACCATCTACAAGAAATACCCATATTAATCTTCTTCTTCTTCTTCTTCTTACCCGTATTGATCTTCTTCTTCTGCTTACCCAAAATAATCTTCTTCTTCTTCTTCATATTAATCTTCTTCTTCTTCATCTTCTTCATATTAATATTCTTTTTCTTCTTATCCATATTAAGCTTCTTCTTCTTCTTCATATTAATCTTCTTCTTCTTCATCTTCTTCATATTAATATTCTTTTTCTTTTTATCCATATTAAGCTTCTTCTTCTTTTCTTCATATTAATCTTCTTCTTCTTGTTCTCAAAACTAGCCATATTAACATTGTTATGGTATTTCGTCTGTCTCCATCATCAGGTAACAAATGTTCTTATTTTTTTTTTCTTTTTCCTCTCTCTTGTTCTTTAGCTTTTTTTTTTGTATCACATTTCTTAACTTTCTTTGGTACGATGATAGTATATGCTATATGTGGTATGAGCTTAAATTTTCTTTTTTCTTTTTCAAAACACTTTAAATATATTTGAATTTTTTACTTTTTTTTCTTCATGTTTTTAATTGTATTACTTTTGTGAAATTTTATATTGGGTAGAAATGGAAAGTGTTAGTCTATAGCTGGAAGCTTGAATTTTATTTTATTTTTTTTCATATATATTAAATTTATTCAATATTTTTAACAAATTGTAGATACTTCAAAATTATGGACGACAAAGTAGATAAAAAAAATTAATCCTTCCAAAAAATTATTTCACAACAATTTTATGTCGTATGTGTCTCATGCATTGGTACACACAATGATTGTCTCTATTGAACGAACAAGATTTTTGGTTCAAACAAAAACTACGACAACCGTGCACTTCAAAGCAACACTTAACAGTGTTATTCAAGCCCTAAGGAAAGATGGCTTTGTCTCTCTTTGGAGAGGAAATGGAAGCTATCTCATACGACATTGTCCTTTAATATCACTCCACTCTCATGTCTAAGTAATTTTTCGATTATTTTGAAACCATTTCGCCTGTCATTTATATTTTGGTCATTTGATCTAAATATTTTTTTTAATGTACAGGATCTATATAAAGCTCAATGGAACAAGTGTCTTTCTGGCAAGCCTAGCAAATTTTTGACAGGGATTGCTGCAACATGTTCAACGACGGTTTTATTATATCCATTGAAGTTTGCACATACACGACTTGCAATTGATATGGGACGAGTAGAGGTACGCAGATTTGATTGACTATCACATCTATTTCTTACCATCTACAAGAAATACCTATATTAATCTTCTTCTTCTTCTTTCGAAAAATTATTTCACAACACTTTTATGTCGTATATGTCCCATGCATTGGTACACACAATTATTGCCTTGATTGAATGAACAAGACTTCTGATTCAAACAAAACTACGACAACCGTGTGCTTCAAAGCAACACTGAACAGTGTTATTCAAGCCTTAAGGAAAGATGGTTTCGTCTCTCTTTGGAGAGGAAACGAAAGCTATCTCATACGACATTGTCCTTTATTATCACTCCACTCTCCTGTCCAAGTAATTTTTCGATTATTTTGAAACCATTTGTCCTGTCATTTATATTTTAGTCATTTGATATAAATATTGTTTTTCATGTACAAGATCTATATAAAGCTCAATGGAACAAGTGTCTTTCTGGCAAGCGTAGTGAATTTCTGACAGGGATCGCTACAACATGTTCCACGACAGTTTTATTATATCTATTGGAGCTTGCACATACACGGCTTGCAATTGATATGGGACGAGTGGAGGTACGCAGATTTGATGGATTATCACATCTATTTCTTACCATCTACAAGAAGCAAGGTATAAAAAGACTGTATGGAGGGCTTCTGATTGATGCTACACGCAAGTGCACGTGATCGAAGTAACAAGAAACTGGAAGTACTCCAGAGTATCGTACCCAAGGGAATAAGTTTTAATAAAATTTATTAAGATGGCACAAAATCGTTGACAAATTGCAACGAAGTAACCGTAGGTATAAGAGATTTATGAGGTGTTTTGACTAAAAGAAAAATTGTTTGAAAAATCAATGGAAATGAAAATGGAATTCAAGATGCAAATGCCCCTTTGGAAAGAAAATGCAACAAGAAGGCAATTGCAATTGTAGCTAACTCGAGAAACTAAGTAAACTGAATTCAACTCCTATTTGACATTCTATGAAGTATCATTAGGAGGCTAAGTGATTAAACCTATATATCTATGGCTAATCTAACTTAGATATATTCGCGACAACTTTAGTAGTTTTGGAGTCTTGCCCTATGTCTAGGGTCGATGTTGCAAGACTTATGTCTAAGCCTTTTCTTCCATTGCTTTTGTGACATCCGCTTCTCTTAAACCTTTCGGTATTAAGTTTATAGCTTGGCAAGCAACACTAGATGACCAACTAGGGTTTACCCAAACATTGAACTCACCAAAAGCAAATATAGTTCAAGTGTTAGCTAGATTATTTTTGCTATCGAGCTTTACATCTTTTCTCTAGGACATTCACAAGCTTGAATCCCTAAGAAAATTTAGGTCATCATAATAAAATTAACAAAAACAGTAAGCTTGAATTGATAAAAATTCATTGATATAAAAGAGAATTGAAAATAACCCAAGAACACTTACAATCAAAATGGTATGAAAATTTTATTTTGCCAAAAGGATGCACTGGATTCAAAATTAGAAGAAATTCATACATCAACCACTCTCCAATAAGAAATTACAAGGGAAGAAAAACAACACAATAGCTAAAATTCTAAAAGTAAAATAACAGAGTAGTTTACGAAATTGAAAAGAGACAAAACTACTGTAAAACCGAGATTTCACGAGATTTATCATTGAATTTTTTCTAAAAAAAATGTGTTTAAAACATTTGTTTGGGATAAAATGTGTGGGGTTTTGTTTTAAAAAAAAAAAAAAGGAAAAAGGGAAGAAAAAAAAAAGAAAGAAAGTGTGAATTTTTATATTCATTTTACAAATATATATCTATCTACCCATTTTGCATCTTATTTACCAAGGAGAAGAAGAGGTTTTCGTGGGAGAGGGTGAGAGGAAGAAGAAAGGTGTTTTGCTGAAGTTGAAGTTGAAGAAGAAAGGGAAAAGTCCAATTCAAGTTGCATGACAAAGTTTGTGATCAATCCTGACTACATCTGATATTTGGATCATTCTGAGCTCCACAAGAAGTATTAAGAGGTGAGGTTTGATTTCCTTGAAAGTTAACACATTTTAGAACAATTTTCGTGAAGGAAGCTCGAGCAAAATCTGATGTTATGTTAATGATTTGTGAAGAGGGATTTGAAGGAATGTTTTTGCTGTCAAATCCGGGGAACCTCTGGTTTTTGGGATGTGCTGATCTGTGGACTTTGAATTAGAAGCTGTATTAGGTATGGTTGGAAAGATGATTTAATTTCATATATCTTTCATGAAGAAGTTGTGGTTATAAATTGACTAGAAGTTGCTTTAAAATTCATGTTAAGTTCAGGGTGCAGCAGGGAAACGAGTCTGGAAAGTGCAGAAACCTATTTTGTAGGAAGTAGCTTTCGACGTATTTACGGACATATCCTTTAGGAATTTCAATTTCATTCCTTCAGATAAGTTTTAGAGGGTTCAAAACGGAAGAGTTTGGTATAAAGTACATCATCTTTGGCCAAGTAATGGAAAAGTTATGAGTAAGGGAGCTTAGGGTATGAAATCTGTGATATGCTGGAATTAGTTAGGGGATATGTATAATCTTAGGTTTGAAGTGCAAGGAATTGTGTTCTAATGCCTGGTTTCTGGTTATTTGGCAGGCCAAGAGGAAATAGGTCAAGTGTACAAGCCGAGGTTCTAACTTTTAACGCTGTGAGTGACAAAACGAATTTCGAAAGTGTATTCTATGCTTGAACTTTTGCTTACGAAAATAAAAGACTTTCTAAGAGTAATTTTACTTAAAGACTTTATGTCTCTTGAACACGTATTTATGAGCATATATGGTTTCCTAGAAATGATTTAGTTGTTCGTCGTGAGCATATATTTACTATTTTACCTGAACTAGTGAAAATACCATAATTTCGGGCCAACATGTGTTAGCAAGTAGTGTCAAAGGTTTTCATGTGTTTCTATGAGACCCGAATGAGTAAATGTTTGAGATTCTAAGCCCGAGGCTGTATAGTACAGTGTGCACACAGGTCATTTCCTGTTGTCGACGTTGAGTGTACTCCGTGACAACAATGCTGTCGTGAGTGCTGGGAGGGCCCCACTACGACAAAGACGATGGGAGTGCTGGGCGGGCCCCACTACATCGTAGAGTGATTGTTGGATTGTACTGAGCGTGTCTTACACAACCTAGTTTATTATATGTTTTAGATGATGAATACTCTGGATATGCTAGCGAGATTTAAATGACATACTTGCTGGATTTCTGGAAGAAGCTATTGTCCTTATAAGTTTATATTTAACGCTTGTCTGCCGACACATATGCTTGTAGTTTGCCAAATGTTATGATTTATGAGATAATTGCTTTAAACCCAGTCACTCACTGAGCTTCCCAGCTCATTCTTTCAATGTTTTCCAACTTTTCAGGTAAAGATCGAGCTCCCGGTGCCTGAGATCCTGCCACAGCCTGCTGGAAGCTCTACGAGTCTGATATTTTTTGTATGTGGATGGTGTAGTACAGCAAGTCTGCTTGTAATGTACATATCGTAATAGGGATGTGTAGTTATGTGTGTGTACGAAGCTAGGAGTCTTGGTTATGTAAATCTTGGTTCGTGATATATTGAGTTGTAGTACCCCTACCCGTGTTGGTTGTTCCACAGGGGTCTTTACCAGAACCGCCCTATATGTATACTTGGTAACGTTTACCAAGTTTCCGCTGTGTTGTGTTTGAGTAACTTATATTTCAAGTATAGTATGTTTATCAGGTATAACAGGGTCACAGGTATCGTTAGGGAGGAAACGATGTCTGTTGGCTTCACGCCATCTTCCGGACTAAGTTAGCAGGTGGTTCAGGAGGGGGTGTGACAACTACCCCAATCCTTTGCTCTTCATTCAATCGAACAAGGATTTGCTCATAACCACCGCCAACTCTCGTTGTGATGAGATTAAGGAAGAGTATAAGGGCTGAGATAGAGAAGAATTACAACAGAATAACAACTCAGAAAATGAAAATAAAAACTGCTGCAGTCGGTAATGAAACCCAAAAATAGAAACAAAATTCTCTTCAAAAATCGAGCTCCCTCTCATGGCCTTCTTCTCCAAAATATATAGGGACTTCATGCTAGAGTTTCCCTCTTGGTTGATGGACAATTACAGCTCAGAATTTGGCTGAAATCGTGGGCAATTTTCTTTCCAAAATCCTTTAATTTGCGTTTTATCCTTAGTTTCCAGATCTATCAAAATTGTTTGCAATGTTGTTGCATTCTGCAAAACTTTTGCACCAAAACATTGAGCAAGTGTGAGTTTCATTCTTCTTTTGTTCTCTTTTCTTAACTCATTTAATTTAAGGGTCTTCCAACAATAATGTGATCAAATTCAACCACCTTTCTATTTTTCATCAAATAATATGAATAAAATTACAAGCATAACTAAGTTTAAAGGGCAAATAATTCTCATGAATGAGAATTATCACACCTCCAAACTTGAATTATTACTTGTCCTCAAGCAATCAAAAGCACGATTATTCAGGAATGAAATTCAACCACTAACTCAAGTTCTTGACAGAACAAATATCCTCTCAAGAGACATCTCAAGCTCATTACACATGTTTATCACAACTAACTTTAATCTTAACTTAGTCTTGACCTTAGCACATTTCACCCATACTTCCCTAAAAACTGTATCCCTACTCTTCTAGTTTCATCTTGCTTGCATCCTACATAGGTCATCTTTTGAGAAACAACTTGACTAAACAAAAGAAAAACTCTCCCAAACTTATTTGTTTTTACTGTCAAGCTATTCAAACTTGATTTTTTTTAGAGGAGGTTCCTTAGTCAATTGTACCTTTGTTCCAACTTACCGATACTTTATGGTGAAGGTAGTTGACTATGAGCACACATCACTATTTGAAACCGTTTTTAACCTACTCATTTCCTGAATCAACCTTTCATGTAGAGGCAATCATGGGTGTCATGACTTTCCCTAGTTACTCGGTGAATTCATGGAAAGAGGAGTATCCCTCTATTTTTTTTTCAAACTTGGAAGCCTTCATACAAGAACTCACAACATGTTTACATTTCATGAATTGCAAAAAATGAATATACAACAATGTGGGTTCAACAAAATTAATGTAAGGTGTCTATCCCCCCAAACTTAAGATGCGGCAATGTCCACATTGACTAGTTTTGCTCTTGGGTGGTTGAGATGACCATACATATTAACAAGCTTAACAACCCTAGAATTATAGAAACACAAGCTAAGGTAAATGAGTGGTGGTGTGCTAAGGGAAGTAAAGAAGTCATAAAGTTGGGTGGATAACTGAGGAGTGTTTAATGAGCCGAGCCTATTCTAAATATCATCATCAAGGATTTTTAAACTTTGAGACATATTTGGGGGAAATACAAAAACAAGAGATCAAACATAACTGACACTGAACTTCAAACAACTTGGACATTAATCAAATCATCATGACAAAATGCAAGAGACAAAGACAAGCAACAACATTTTAAGACAACAACATCACAATCTAAATTATTATAGACTTAAGAAGTAAAATTTAAGGTGCAAAGAACAACTCCCCAAATCATTGGAGGCTGAATCATCATCTTCTTGGTGTGTTGGATGTTTTGCTTCATTTTGCAATTGCATTCTATTTGCATTCTTGTCCCTCGGCTTTGACTCATTTTCCTGAAATGCAATTGCATTGCAATTCCTTGTGATAGGCATTTGATTTTCCCTTATCCTTTTCAACTGAACTCAAAAGCGAATTGTTAAAAAGTTCACACAAGCTCAAAAAAGAGTCTAATGGCTACTATTAAGTTAATTGGGCACACGAAATATTTGAAAGAGTTAATATTAAGAAAGCGGAAGCAATTTTGGATCTTAAGCACTCTAATTTGATCAATTTTATCATACAAAAAACATGCTCAAAACTGGAAAACAAAGAATAAGAACACTACCTTTGATGCTCAAAATTCTCCTAATCCTTGGCCAATTTCTTATCACGAACACTTCGTGGACCTCCCTTAGGATCTTCCCTACTATCCTCAGGCCTTGGAATGGATTATGGGATCCTTAATTGAGAGAATTTTTGAGAGAGAGAGCAAAGGTCTAAAAACAGAAAAATCTCCAATTTTTTGCAAAATTCTTTTTCCCTTTGTGTTTCTTTGCTACTTAAAGCTATTAACAAGCTTCATCAAGCTTGCTAAAGTTGACAACACATAGATGAGAAGGATTATTCAAGTAGGAGGTGGGGAATTTTGATGAATTTGAAAACGCACAAAGCTTATTCATCAATTTGTGTATTTGGTCCAAAACCCAATCCAAAATGAATTTGAATTTCTTTTTAATTTTAATTCAAAAATTAATATTAATTTAATTTTAAATTAAAATAAATTTTTTTAATTAATTAAACAATTTAATTAATTTTAAATAATTATTTAATTTAATATCAAATATCAAATTAAATAATTGGACCAATCCCGATTTCTCAAATCGAACTTTCGAACATGAATCCTTATTCATGTTTTAAACCGAACCAATATTTAAATCAAATTTAAATATGTCCACCTCTTCTTTATCATAGTTTAATTCATAATTAAGCTATGAAACGTTAAGTATATCGCATATAATTAACGTTTTCTCCCAAAACCGAATTTGAACAATTTAAATTCTTTTCTCTCAAATTGTTACAAGGCTTAATCCTAGCTAGTAAGGGGAACCTAATGGACCTACAGATCATGAGCTCCAACGATACGAGATTAATCGGCCAAACTCTTTAGCCTAGCTAATCAACATTCGTTAACCACCGGGACACTCCACTAAAGCCCAGTGGCTGCACTCTCCTCACTATAGATATATTTATGTCCACTCGATATAACCATGATTAGTAAGTCGATCCTTCACAGGTTGTTCGTAATTACAGCTGGGTCAAATAAACCGTTTTACCCCTGTAATTACTTATTGTTCCTTAAGTCCCACTGATACTCTAATGAACAATTGGTTTGTGGTCCGACCATCAAACCGAATCCCTCTCGGGACAATGAGAGGGTGGGCCCATTGTTCAAGACCCGGAGTCAGCACTTAAGGGAACAACCTCTCTGCTAAACCCTAAAGCGGGTAGGAGTGAATTCCATTTCGCATGACTATGTTCCCAACTATCTACCCGGTCTTATCCCCAAAATGGGAGGCTTATTGAGTCGGCGATCTCGGGCCACTCCCACCCATGCAAATCTAAGGATAATCCCGAATAAACAGGAGTTCATAGCACACTCAGGATTAAGATCGAGTTACCTAGGTCATCGTATGAAAATAGTCAGTTAAAACAATAAACGGAGTTAAAAAGTCTAAGTGACTATTTCGCGGTCCAGTCTTATGCAAACTCATTGCATAGGACGCCCCCACTTTCATGTCTCCACATGAACGATTCAGGATCACATCGTTAGTACTATACAAAGTGGGCCGCATCCATAGTGTCCCCAGGATAAGGTACCCAGCCCTATCCCTATATTATAGACCGTTCTGACTATTACTCGAACTTGATCCACTTTTATGTCATACATAAAGTTCAAGTTTACATCTTATAGTCAAGGGTTCTTAGTTCATTGGATTTGGGTTAAAAGGATGCAATTCACTTTATCCAATAACACCTTTACTGAATAAACCTCAATAACATCTTTATTGCAAAATAGAATATACATTGAGTTTACAAAACCACGAGTTTTAGGACACAAAACCCAACAATATTTTCAATCTAAATTAGAACATGGGACGTTTTCAATCCAACATGGTAAAATCTACAATCAAACTTCCTAAACATAATCAATCCATTTGGTAGAACCTAAACTTACTAAAATTATAAATTTTAAAAACACTACTACAACTAATTGCATCAAGCAACTAATTGCATTAGGTTACAGTCTTCCAGAATGCTTAGCAAGATTGACAAACTACTCCTGTCTGCGATTGGACAAAGGAAAAAAATTAAATGTAAACATATATAGTTGATGAGTTTGTCCCAAGCTTCCTTAGCTCTATCACCAAGGTAGGTGGTATCCATATCCACGTCATTAGCCAGCTTGCAACTAATTAACTTCACAAATAATTATGACATAAAACTAAGAAGTTCAACAACCAAAATAGTTATTGGATTGAAAATTCATTATATGGACCTCATAGTAAAGTGAAACAAACCTTTTTCAACCATCAAGCCTTTTCTTACAAATTGGTTGTACAGTTCGTTCTTCATTTAATCTTTCCTCATAATACTTCGTTGTTTCAACTATTTTTGTCTCTTCCATCTGAATTTGCTTATACCTTCGATCAACATCCTAAAAGAATGAAGAAAAATCGATCACACAGAAACGAAATAATCTGTGTATATTATATAATATATTAAAGGTAAGATATATAAATTGATAGTAGCTAGATGAGTTTGTGGTAAAATAAATAGAAACAGTCCGATATGTGAGAATTAGAACCTCTTTACACAGTCCCAACGCCTGTAGTTCCTTCAATTTAATTTCTCTTGTAGCCAGTTCAAAAGTCTTGATTGCAAGAACTGATTCATTCACAGCATGTTCTTGCATTACTTGTACAAGTTTTTTTTTCAAGTTCTGCTACTTTAAGCCTCACTATTGGACTTTCAAGTTCAAAGCTCTTCCGAAGATGATGATTCATATATAAGTAAAGAACTAAAATGTAAATCACTTTGCAATGTAAAAGGTAAAACCATCTTAATGTACTCACAAACCTTTAGTCAACATCCTAGAAGGGAAAAAAATAAAAATAAAAAATACATTTGTGTATATAAATATATGTAAGATACATTGGGTAGATGAGTAAAACCTCTTTCCTCAATCGCAGTTCCTCTAGTACCTTCACTTTATTTTGTAGTGCGACAAGTTGAGAGTCGTTGATTACAAGAGCTGATTCCGTCACAGCTCAATGTTTAGCTGCCTGTTTAATATTGTTTTCAAGTTCTATTACTCTAGATCTCAGGAGTTGGCATTCAAGTATAAGGTTGTTTTGAGAAGGATCATCCATATGCAAGTAAAGAAATAAATTTGTATATGTATGATCCTATCCATATACATATACTTGCAATAATAATGTAAGAACTAGATAGACATGGGAAGGACGAACAGTGGGAATTTGATCCTTTGACCTTTTGAGAGATAAATAATGACTTAAAAAGTTCAGTTATGCCCATGGCGGTGGCCGTACAAGCAGAATGATCCTGAACTCATAAGATCACAAAAGTTGAATAAATAGAAGAAGATTGAAATTCAAGCATGAAGATGCAGCAACAAAGGAATAAAAGTTATAACCCAAACTCAAGCAGCAAGCTAAGAGAAAAATGAAACTTAAGTAAAGTATTGAAAAACTGTAATAGGAAAGGAAAGGAAAGAAAAAGTTTATTTATTAAGATTTATTTAATAGGAAAGGAAAGCTTTGAATTTGTTTGAAGCACTTTTTATTTAAATTGCTCATAAGTTAAACACATCTTAAATTATTCATTTTTTGATTTTTTAAAAAGTGGTTATAAAAAATTAATTTTGAGAAGCTTTAACTCATGCCCATAATTACCAAGGCCTCGAACTCGGCATTCAACCCTTGTCAGTAGTTACCAAGGTCTCGATATGTGCATTGACCTTTGCACCAACCCTTGTCAATATTTACTAAGGTCTCAATGCTCTTCCTATCCCAATGGTGACAATACCACCCCTCGACCTTTATACCCGAGGCATTGGTATTCACCCTACAAACCTTTACAACTCTCGACGTCTTCTGACCTCCTTCTCATTGACCCACAAGAATTTATGTCATGCAAGCATGTGACTAGACCATGTTGTATGTCCAACAAAACAACACACTCACAACATACATCATATGCTTTATGAGACAAATTCAAGATTGCAGTGTGCTACCACAGCAACTCAACACTTCACGCTCATCATAAGAGATAATAGATCACATTAATATTGCACAAGGAAGTCAAATAAGAAATCACATAGCATACTTCAACCAGTCAAACAGACACATTAGTAGAAACTACCCATTTATAATGATCCTAAAAAGAATGTTCAAAAGGAACTTACTCAAAATGAGCCTTAAAAACTTGCTTGAACACCTTGTAAGCTATCCAAAACTACAAACAACACGTTTCATAGGATTAGAAACTAGTTTTCAGCACCTAAATGAGTATAGAATGGGTCTAATAAGGCTTTACCACCTAATCTTTACCAAGAATGGTGTGGGTAATTTTCGAACTACATACCAAGAATATCCAAGGATTAGAAATTGGTCTACAACACTTTAATTCAATTCGATAAGGCTTGAACAAAACTTAAAACATTAAACTTACCCAAAATGGACTCAATCCCTTGCTAGAAAGTACCCAACGTGTTTGAAAGCACTCCAAATTGACTTGAAACTACAAGTAGAGGGCTTCCCAATGGTTAGAGACCATTCTATAACACTTAATATGAGTTTGAGATTAATTAAAAGGCTATAAAACTTACCGATCAACACCCAACAAACTCGAATACATGTGGATTGATATTGGAAGGAGTTCGAACTAACAAATTTGAACCTTATGGGTCATGGATATTAAGATTCAAGACCGAATGGAGTGTGGGTCGACAATATGCCCCTGTCAGAGGTTGAATGATGCCGCCGCGGGTTTCGTTGCTCACTGGGTTATTGACATAACGAATCTGGTCGCGAACCGCTACGGGTGTGATCGAAAACGAGAAAGAGATGATGGAAGAGAGGAAAAGTCACTGAGTTCATGGGTCAAGTTGTCCCCGTGTCGTTGAGATGACACTGGAGTTCACAGGTCTGCTAAGACGCTGCCGGAGACACCTCGATGCGCACAGGTCTGAACGAAAGGAGAAGTTGTTGTCTAGACCCACTGCTGAAAGCAACGAGAAAGAGATGATGGAAGAGAGGAGAAGTCACGCACAGGTCATGCTAAGGCTTTTTGTTTCCCTTTTTCTTTTTCTTTTTAACTTAATTGACCAACAACTCCAATTAAATCTAATAAATAGGAAAATTTGCACAGAAAACTCATTTTCACGCGCATCGATGTCATTTGACCCGTGTTTTGAAATTAATGACATATGACCCTTTCCGTACTCTACATCCCGTCCAAATTACCGTGAGGGCATCGTACTCTCATTCTTGTTCTAACTCAAGCTCTCTAGTTCTCGCTCTCGCTCTAGCTCATTCATGCTCTCGCTCTAGTTCATTTTCTCTCTTACTTTAGCTTGTTCTCGCTCTAGCTCGTTCTCGTTCTCGCTCTCGCTCTAGCTCTGCTGCTCTAGCTCTTCTCTAACGTAATTTTTTTCTTGTCTTTTTTTTCTCCAGATTTTCAACCATTCTTTTGAGCGACAGCGAGAGAGCTAGAGCAATAGCGTTTCCGCCTACGAGAGCGTGAACAAGAAAAACCGTCTCATACTACCCTCATGTGTAATTTTGCGCGCTATGACATGTCAGAATGGGTCATATTTCATTATTTTCAGAACGCAGGTCATCAGTCATTAAAATGTTGGAAAACGGGTCATCCGAACAAAATCTCCTAATAAATAGGCATTTCTCCTTGATTTTTCTTCCCTTTTAAACTCCAACTAAACCTCTAAAATAACCTTTCTAAAAAAAATAAAAATAAAAAAACCTCTAAAATAACCTAAATATTTTGTAAATCTATGAAAATATCTTTCGAGTATAATTTAATTTTTAAAAATAAAAACCCAAGAAAAAAATTAAACTTCCAAATTTTTTGGAGTTGAGAATTAATTAAAACTTCTCATTCAAAAATAAAAAATTTCAATTATCTTGATTCCAACCACATAAGTCTAATGTTTGAAATGTCGATGTCGATGGAAATGTCGATGTCTAAATTTTACGAAAATGTCAATGAAAATTTCAAGAAAATTTATAAAAATCATGGAAATTGATGGAAATTGTTTGAATTAGTAAATGAAACTTGAATTGTGACTTAATTAGACAATAATTTAACATTTTTAATCATCATATCTAAAAATATATATAATACTTATATGTAAATGTTGATGGAAATATCGATGCCAACAGAAAAATGGAAAAAAATTATAGAAATTTATGAAAATTGTTTGAAATATTAAATAGAACTTTAATTGTGGCTTAATTAGACTATAATTGGTCATTTTTAATCATCATATCTATCTATCTATCTATATATATATATAATATTTATATTGGAATGTCGATGTTATTAAAAATTTTAGAAAATTTGATAAAAATTCTTTGAATTATTAAATAAAAATTTAATTATGGTTTAATTGGTAAAAAGTGCTAGAAAATTAGATTAAAATATCATTTTGATCTCTATACTTTGAGACTTGTTCTATTTTAGTCCATATACTTTAAATTAGTATAGTAATATGCCAAGATTGATATTTTGGTGACATTTTTCCCATCTTTATAAAATGAATTTTATTTTCATTGGTGTCAATATTGTAATTTAATGAAATATTAAATGAGAATAATAATAAAAAAAATTGGATTGTTTAATTAAATTTTTTTAATATATAAATAAACTAAATAACAACTAAAGTCTAAGAGGAAAAGAGAATATAAATAAAAATTAAAAGGCGAGAAAGAGATGTGCAAGGTGTTGACAGTTGAGAGAGAAATGCAGTGAAAATAAAAATTGGAAAAAAAATACCATATTTTGAAAGTCCCGCATCGATAAGAATGAGGGGAGAAGAGCCAACCACCACTTATAAATTCTCACTCCCTTCTCTACCGCACCAATCTCTTACCAGCTTTGTGTAATGGCCCTAGGGCTGTTAGTTTAAAAATTGGACAACCAGAGGAATGACTAAATTTAACATCTCTCACTTGAAAAATGTCTACATAAGTTTTAAATTGCAAATATAGCTAAAATCGTTTTTAACTAATTTCTACTAATTTCATGAGGATGAAAACACCCCTATTGAATATTTACAAGTTTATTATACCTAAAAAAGTGACTAACAAAAAGCAATGCATAAAGGAGCTAGGGAAATGCGTTGGATTTTTTACAGCAATTCAAATAATCATTTTGACTAATTTCAATATGTTCAAATTACATGAGTTTCCAATCAACTAGAATTGAACTAGAACACTAATATAGAACAAAAGACAATTAAAATGGGTAAATTACACAGATGTGCCAGGAACTTTGATGAAAATGATGAACTCTCTAGACCATCTAACTTAATATATATACTGGAACATACATCTATGTTTCTTATTTTAATGTAATAAATTACTAGAAATATGTGTAAATACTCACCCAACGTGAATTTAATCTAACATTTTCAATCAATATGAATTGAACTAGAACACTAAAATAGAACGGAAGACAACTAAACTAGATAAATTACATATTTAAGAGACGAACTTTGATGAAAATGATGAACTCTCTAGATCATTTAACTTAATGTATATACTGGAACATGCATCTCTGTGTTTTTTAAACGTAATAAATGAGTAGAAATATGCATAAATACCCACCCACCATACAAGAGTAAACGAAAAATGTGTCATTAGAGAAGGTAAATAAGTGTAATTATACTCCCTCACCTTTCTCCAACTTAATGTATATACTCAACATACATCTCTTTTTTTTTTTTTTTTAACGTAATAAATGAGTAGGAATATGCATAAATACCTGATAACAATCAAGAGTTTGCCAACTCAACAAATACCATTGCCACTTCTAGTGGCGGATCCAGAACTTTAAGTCAGGGGGGCTTGAATTCATATAAAGATTATTTTGAACATACTGATATTAATTTGGTTAAAATATTATTTTGGTCCCTGTATTTTGAATCTCATTCTATTTTAGTTTATATACTTTTAAACACCTAAATTTAATATTTGTACTTTTAATGAATCATAAAATTAGTCTTTTATTGTTAGTTTGGAGTTAATTTTTATCGACCTTGATAAAATAATAATAATAATTTCATTCAAGAAAAAGATGCAATGTGAATATGTTTATAAAATTTATGGAGGGAAGACTAATAGTGTTTTTTTTTTTAAGTTAACAATAAATTAACAGTAGAGAGTAATTTTATGATTTATTGAAAATATAAAGATAAATATAACAAGTTTCGAAATACAGGGAGCAAAATTGTATTTTAACCTATTAATTTATATATTTTGATATTAGCTTAGATTACAAATTTGATCCTTATGGTTTGAAGAAAGTTAGAATTTCATCTTTATTGTTTGATAAAACTTCATAAATAGTTACTATCGTTAGAAACCATTAACGAAATGAGTACATGGTAGGATAGCGCTTTTAACTGTATATGACGTTTTATTAAAACAAAATGATGAAATTCTAACTTTTAAAACTATAGGAACTAAATTCTAACTTTTTCCAAACCACTAGACTATTTTTGTAATTTAACCTTGATATTAAGTTTATTCAATAAGAAGTATGATTAAATTTTTTATATAAGTATACAAGAAATTGAAACTTTAAATAATAAGTAAGATGAGTTCTCTTTTTTCTTTTTAAGAATTCTAATTTCTTTTTATGTAATTATTTTTTTAAAAAATAATTTTTTAAAAATTCAAAAATATTTGTATTTATTTTGATTTATATTTGATAGCATGAAAAAAATTAATTTAACAATAAATTAAAACAAATATAATACTAAATATTTTTTATTATGTCATACCTGTAAATATATTATAAATAGATTTAAATTATTTACACAAATATGATTTATAAGACTTTCTTAAAAGAGAATTTTAATTGTGTACCGTCGGGAATAGGCGTGTAAGTAAAAAATTGATTTGAAAATTTGAAATATATATATATATATAAAATAAAAAAATGTACAAATTCTAATTGAGGTGCACAACACAAGATTCGAACCCTGGACTGCCCATTAAGAAACAAATGGTTGCTGCTCATCAAGAAAGAAAAGAGAATCTCTCCAGCCAAATTTAGTAATCCTCGCCAACATCACAACTTGATTAATTGACTCAATTAACGTACTCCTTCTTTAAATTAATGTTGCGATTGTGTCAATGCCTTATGGAAATTGCTCTCCCCAAGCGTGCGCAGTTGTGTTTCTCCTCACCAAGCTGAGTTTTTGAAAGGCATCGAGGTGTACGAGTAATTAATCAAGGCTTATGCTTCTTACGACAATCACAAATCGATTGAAAGCTTCAAAGATGAGTGATAAGAAAGCAACAAAGAAATGTATTCATCCAGCATCCAATGACGACGTTCAAATTTGCTGTTTGTAGTTTGCGACATGGGGTTTGAAGGGAAGGGATATTATTTTGTTCCATAAATTAAATAAGGTCGATCCTTACAACTTGGTGATATACATACCCAATATTATGCTCTTTCACAATCAGTTCCAGTTGGGTTATGATATGGTTATATATATATATATATATAAATTATTCACCTTTTTCTATTTTTAAAAACCAATCCCATAACTTTAGGAGTTTTTTGGAGGCCTTTTGAAATGTCCTCCCATACAAACCGTTGGGGGATTTTTTTTTTTTTTGTTGAATTGGCCTAAATATAGATAGCGCTATATTCAGGGGGTAAAATGGAGATGAATTTTTATTCATACTCTTCTTTGAAAAATCGGTAGCCATAAACCCAAATATGTAACATTTATCATTTTTTCATTATAGGTATTTATTTGTAGACATTACTTACAATTTTCCTTAAAAAAATTATGATGGGCGAGATTTCGTGGACATTTCGTAAATGTCGACGAAATGTTGGCAATTTCGACGGCTATCGTCGATATTGGAGAAAAATCGATATTTTTCCCACCCAATATATCTAGTATGTTGACATAGCGACATGTTGACCGAAATGTTGACATGTAGCTCAACATTTGTTCCATATAAGTCCAAATTTCCAAAATATTTAGATGAGATAAAATTCATAATATTTTCCCAAAGAAAAAAATTATCCGTACTTAAAAAAACGGATCATTACATTTGAATTGCTAAATTTAAAATTTGTTAGAAGAAAATATTATTTTAAATTTCGAATTAAGCATATTTAAAATTTTTTTGGAAGGTAAGTTAGTTAGAATTTTGAGTTAGAAAATTTAAAAGTTGTTAGGAGGACAAATTAGGTATTTAAAAATTATTAAATATGTATATTTAAATATTTAGCTATTATTGCAAAATTAGAAACTTATAGCCATTTAACCAAAGACCCTATTTATTTTAGTTGTTTTTGTTGTTTTCCCTTATTTGGATTTATAGATTTGTGTGAAATAGAAAAAAAAAAAAAAAAGAAGAAGAAAATAGCTTTAGTTCCACATGTGAAAGATCGAATTTTATTTATAGTTTTATTAGCTTGTTAGCTTTGTATCATTCATGAACATCATTTTTTTTGGCAAATTGCAAAAATCGCATCTAAAATATGGTAATTATAACAATTACACCCCTTAAACTTTCAACTGTAAAAATTAATCCCTCAAACTTTTAAAAGTGTAAAAATTGGACCTCTAAACTTTCAAGGGTAAAATTAAACCCTCAAACTATCAAGAATGTAATAATTAAACTCTCAAACTATGATAAATAGAAAATTGAATCTATTTTAGTCATTTTCTCAATCATATTTGGTCTTTCTCTCTCCCCTCAAGTCAACCATCTTCATATTTCTTCTGAGATTTGGAGCAGGAAAAACCATTGAAGATAAATGGGCAAAAGGTTTTTCGATTTAAAAGCATTTAGGGAGATTTTTGCTGTTTTGGGAGATTTAAAAGCTTTAATCTTAAACAAATTCTCAAAGAAATGGATTTGTCACAAGAATTCTCCCCTTTCTTTCATTCTAGAAGAGATGTTTAAAAAATGGTCTCAATAAAAACTATAAGGAAGGAAAGTAATTTAATTATATATCAAGGAAAGGTTAAAAAATAATAACCTGCTATTATTCAAAATATAGCAGATTTGTGGATGATTGAAATCACAATCAGTCCATGATTCCTTATTGTAACGACTCCAAATTTCGGCCTAACTTAGGGACATTACTGAACTTACAACCTATATGCCCCGAAAATTTCGGCAGCATAACGGCGTAACTACAAGATAACCAATTTTTTTTTTCTGGCTCCTGTTAAACAAGAAATCTACACTTCAACCATCCAAAGTAACTAAGAACAACATCCACATCCTCTGGCTACAGTTCAGCACACCCAAACTCCCAGAATAAACAGAATCTCAACAACTTAGAACAAACTTAAATCAAATAGGTTAGCAGAAACAAAAGAAAGTTTTAGCAACTAGGACTTTCAGCTCGTAACCTAATTCTACCAAAAGAACCTATCTATTCTTCGAAAACAATAAAGAATGGAAAGGCTTACGCCAAACACCTATACAAAACAACTAGAATCCTATTTATGCAATTTAAAGAAAATCAACACTAAGAAAGCACGTAAATCTAATAGTGTCCTCTCATCACGTCTCCTCTTCTGCATCACCAGTTTCGTAGAGCTTCTCCTCACCTACAAAATCTTTTGGTTGGGGGGGGGAGTCAGTACAAAAGTACTCAGTAAGTAGCTCACACCTGGTGAGCCACCAAACATCAAGCAGCAAACAACATGCTATACACAACATTCAACATGCTATCCAAAGTAAATTAACCAACATCATGTCATGCATACATAAACAAGTAAACTATGCATCATTATGCCATGCTTACATAACCAAGTAAACTATGCATCAGATTCACTTAACACATGAATTCCCGCATCATGCCATGCTCACTCGGTTCTACTCAACACTCATGTTTAGCCCTCACCAAAGCTCTCCAAGACTGACCCTTCGAGAAGCATCGACTCCTGACCACTGTTAGCAAAGCCTCAATACTTCTCTATGGAGCTCGGTATTCGACCCTTGTCCAATGTTACCAAGGTCTCGAACTGTGCATCGCCCCTTGACCATTTGTACCCAAGGTGCACCGATGACTTAGCAATGCATTGGCCCAATCCCGGCACCCAACACATGCTTTTTAGATTCATCGCACCGACCCTTGACCATTTGTACCCAAGGCCTCGATGCCCCTCTTATTCCAATGGTGACAATACCACCCCTCGACCATTTGTACTCGAGGCTCACTGGTACTCACCCTATACTTCTTAGTAAAACTCACAAGGTCCACTGACCTCCTCACAACCTCACCCTATGCATGTTCCCTAAGCATGCTACTAAACCATGTCTCATGCCCAACAAACATGCTCATACATACTTTCAAACTCATTTAATCAACATACCAACATCATATAAACTTCACAAATCCACATATAAGCATGCTCATCAAAAGATACAACAAAGTACAAAATATACATAACGGGCACAAATTAAACAAGAAACATAGAACATGATGCACACAATCAAACAGACTCATCAGGTAGAATTCTACTTACTAAATGTATTAAAGCGCCCTTAAAGTAAGTCGATAAGGTTCCCAAAAACGACTTTAAACTTAGTTTGTATAGTCCGAAACTAATTCCAATCCTAAACAAGGAACGAGACTAAGTTAAGGCATTTAAAAAGGTTGCGAAAAGGTCTAAACTAATTATTTTCACCAAAACTCACCGATACGAACTTGATCCCTTATTGGAAGGTTATTCGAACGAGTTCGAATTGGCTAGGAACTACAAACAAAAGTCTCAAAGGTTAGCAACTGAACTAAGGTACTTTAAATGATTTTGAAAGGATCTAAAGCGTGTCAAAACTTACCAAACAGTGCCGAACTGACTAAAATTCTGCTGTCAATCCCGTTTTTGACAGTAAACTGCTTCAAATGTGGGTTGTTTTGAGTCCAAACAAGATAAAACTACAAATCAAAGGTACTTAGGGTATGGGTAATCCAAAACTAAAGTCAATTAAGCATGGGTGATAGACAAACCTCGTCAAACAGGAAGAAGTTCGGGTAAGTCTGCTGTGAATCCCGTTTTTTACAGAAAATTGCTTCAAATGAGGGTTGTTTTGACTCCAAACAAACTAAAATTGTAAATCAAATGTGTTTAGGGTATGGGTAATCCAAAACTAAAGTCAATTAAGCATGGGTGAGAGACAAACCTCGTCAAACAGGAAGAAGTTCGGGTAAGTCTGCTGTAAATCCCATTTTTTACAGAAAATTGCTTCAAATGAGGGTTGTTTTGACTCCAAACAAGCTAAAATTGTAAATCAAATGTGTTTAGGGTATGGGTAATCCAAAACTAAAGTTTATTTAGCAAGGGTATGAGTTATACCTCGTCTAATTGAAGGAAAAAGCGTGGGTCTCGTGTCTGTGAGTTCGTTGGCAGCCGAAGAGGTCGCCGGCGTCGTGGTGCTTGTCGTGTGACGTCGCCGGAGAGAGGGGTGAGATGGTGTCAGGTTGGTCGAAGAAGAAGAAGAAGAAGAAGAAGAAGAAGAAGAAGATGGGTATGTGTTGCTCCAAAAGAAAAAAACGTGAAAGGGAGAGAGGAAGAAGATGGAAGACTAGGGATATTTTTCTTTTTCTTTTACTTTCATTTTCTTTAATAGGCCAACATAAAGTCTGTTATAAATTTGGTTTCTAATTTATCATGAATTTAATTTAGCTTTGTCATATTTAATTAAGCCCAATTTGAACTTAATTAAAAAACCAATTATACTAAATTAAATTCATGATAAATTAGAAACCAAATTTATAACAATTCTACTTGATCTATTTGGTAAATTTGAAACCAATGTGGAGATTGTTATAAATTTGGTTTCTAATTTATCATGAATTAAAAAAATTCCAGGAATAAAAGAACAGAAAAAAAAAATTCCAGATTCTTTATTTCAAGAAAGTGTGTTTAATAACCTATTTTATTCAAGAAATTTTTTTAATTCATGATAAATTAGAGACCAAATTTATAACAATCTCCACCTTGGTTTCAAATTTACCAAATAGATCAAGTAGAATTGTTATAAATTAACCAAATTTATAACAATCTCCACCTTGGTTTCAAATTTACCAAAAAGAAGGACCAATGAACAATGGAGCTTGCTCCCAAAACTAATGGACTCAAAATTCGTTGGGCCCAAAATGGAGGAGCCCAAAAATTTGTTTAACCTCATCTTGATTTAATATAGACAATTCTATTGTAATTGTGTGCAGCCCAATTGATCTATATATATGTATGATGTATGGGCATGAGAGAGAGGAGGATGTATGTGTATGTGAGCACCATTCATTAAAAGAAGGGATTTAGGGTTAGGAAGGAAAGAAAAGAAAGAGAGAAAAACAGAAAGCCATTTTTTGGCCGTGTGTTCCACCTAGAGAGAGAGTCTTTATCGTTTTTTATTGCCCTCTGTTTTTCGCCGTGAGACCGATCGAGAGGGAGAGAAGATGTCGAGGTGAGGCACTTTGTTCTTGGCCATTTTTTTGCCGATCACAAAGCTTCACCACCGCGAGCCACCGTCCAGTCCACGAGTAGTAGATCGCGAAAAGATATGTATTCGCAATTTGGGTGTCGTTGCAAGCGAAGAGATCCAAAACAGAGGAAGGTGTTCTTCTTGGAGCAAAGATTATGGGTCTTCAAGGTTGTATTGCTCTTTTTCTTTGATCTCTCTGTTTTTCCTATCATTTACTGCTTTCTTTCTTTAAATTCCTCTTAGATCTACTTTCTTGTTTCTTATGTTTCAATGTTCTGTAAAATCTTGCTTGAATCTCTAATAATATTGACTCGCAAAGGCCTCTAAGACCCTTTGTAAAGTGGAGTAGGTCTATTGACCGAACCACTATAAATTCTTGTGTTTGCACTCTGTTTTACTGTATTTCTGCACTGTTTTCACTGCTGTCCAGCCCTTTACATATCATAAAAACTGCTCTTAATCACCTCTAATTTGATTTAAAATGACTAAAACTTGGATTGTGATCTTGGTTAATTAATAACAATTGGTATCAGAGCTTAAATCCATGTTTTAGAGCATTTTTTCTAATTCATGATAAATTAGAAACCAAATTTATAACAATCTCCACCTTGGTTTCAAATTTACCAAAAAGAAGGACCAATGAACAATGGAGCTTGATCCCAAAAAAGGACTCAAAAAAAATTTCATTTATCACCCATTATCAAGCTGCAACATTCTCACACAAAGGTTAAACTTATCACATGGTAATGCTTTAGTAAACATATCTGCAGCATTCAAATCAGTAGCAACCTTTTTAACATAAACTAAACCATCATTGATGACATCTCTAACAAAATGATATCTAACATCAATATGTTTAGTTCGTTCATGGTGAGAATGATTTTTAGATAAGTGTAGAGCACTTTGACTATCACATAATACAGTTACAGAGACATTATCACTACAACATAATTCGGATACAATTCCCTTAAGCCATAAAGATTCTTTAATAGCTTCAGTTAATGCAATATACTCAGATTCAGTTGTAGATAATGCAACTATGGACTGTAAACTAGATTTCCAACAAATTGTGCAATCAAACAATTTAAACACAAAACCAGTCAAAGATCTACGCTTATCAATGTCAGCAGCATAATCAGCATCAACATATCCAATTATTTCAATGTTCTTATCATCAACTATATTTGCTCCACCATAAACAAGACATAAATCGGTATGACATGCAAGATATCTAACAATCCACTTAACAGCATTCCAATGTTGTTTACCAGGATTAGCAAGAAATCTACTAACAACACTAAGTGGATGAGCAAGGTCAGGTCTAGTACAAACCATGGCATACATAAGACTCCCAACAGTACTTGCATATGGAATATCATGCATTTCATCAATATCATTTGGAGTCTTAGGAGAATCATCAATAGAAAGTTTAAAGTGCTTGCCAAAAGGAATACTAACCTTCCTACTATCATGCATGTTCAATCTTTTAACTAGTCTTGTTACATAATCACTTTGAGACAAATATAGTTTCTTTTCTTTTCGATCTCTAATAATATCCATTCCTAATATTCTTTTTGCATTGCCTAAGTCTTTCATTTCAAATTCATTCTTTAAAAGATCTTTTAACTTATTTATCTCATGCATGGATTTACAAGCAATCAACATATCATCAACATAAAGCAGTAAGTAGATAATTTTCACATCAGAGATTTGTTTAAAATAAACACAACTATCATACTTACTCCTATAACAGTCAATGGATAGCATATAAGAATCAAACCTTTTATACCATTGGCGTGGCGATTGCTTTAAACCATACAACGATCTTTTAAGTAGGCAAACTTTCTTTTCTTGTTTGGGAGCTTCAAATCCAGGAGGTTGATCCATGTAATGGTCTCCTCAAGCTCACCATGCAAGAAAGCAGTTTTGACATCCATCTGTTCTAACTCAAGATCAAAGTGAGCAACAAAGGCAAGCAAAATTCTAATAGAGGTGTGTCTTACAACAGGGGAAAAAACTTCATCATAGTCTATACCCTCCCTTTGAGTAAACTCCTTTGCTACCAACCTAGCCTTGAACCTAGGTTTGTTGTTTTCTAAAGGGTTCTCCTTAACTTTGTAAATCCACTTGCAACCTACTGTTTTAGCATCTAATGGTTTATTAACAAGAACCCAAGTTTGATTCTTTATCAAGGAATCATACTCTTCTTTCATTGCGGCCCACCATTTGTCTTTATTTTTATCATTTATGGCCTCATTGAAAGTTTGTGGTTCTTGGTTAATAAATTCATTAGCTATTACTAGGGCATAGGATATAAGGTCAGCGTACCCAAATCTAGTGGGAGCTACAATGGTTCTCCTAACCCTATCCCTAGTTAACTGGTAATCAGTCAAGTTTTGGTTATCTTCTACCTCCTCCTCATTAACTACTTCCTGTGTAGGTGTCTGTTCTAAGGTAGATGGTGCAGTATCATGTTCTATTATTGGTTCATCTACTTGATCTATTTGGGAAGTAGTTAAGGGAGGTGCTAAAACAGTTTCAGTGGTGCTAGTTGGATTTTCAGGGATAGATTTAGTTTTTTCTTCTACATACCCCATTTTATTTTCATCAAAGACAACATCTCTACTTATTAGGATTTTGGATGTATTTGGTTCTAGGCACCATAGCTTGTACCCCTTAACACCCTCGGGATACCCTAGAAAGACACATTTCTTAGCCCTTGGGTCTAGCTTTCCCTCTTTTGAATGAGCATAAGCTAAACACCCAAAGACTTTCATGTGTGATAGGTCGGGGGGACTACCTTGCCAAAGTTCTTGTGGTGTTTTTAGATCTATGGCTGTGGACGGGCTCCTATTAATTATGTAGCATGCTGTTGCAACAGCTTCTCCCCAAAAACTCTGAGGGAGCTGCGAATTGGACAACATGCACCTTACTCTCTCCATTAAGGTTCGGTTCATTCTCTCAGCCGCCCCATTTTGTTGGGGTGTTCCTACAACGGTCAAGTGTCTAGCTATCCCCTTAGACTTACAGTAGTTTTTAAACTCATGGTTACAAAACTCAAGCCCATTGTCTGTTCTAAGTTTCTTAACTCTAAGGCCAGTTTGATTTTCAACATAGGTTACCCATTCAACAAATTTATTAAAGGTGTCAGATTTATTTTTAAGCAGATACACCCACACCTTTCTAGTACAATCATCTATAATGGATAAAAAATACCTAGCCCCTCCATTAGTGACAACATTCGATGGGCCCCATAAGTCAGCATGCACATATTCTAGTTTTCTTTTAGCAGAGTGACCACCCTTCCCAAATTTAACTCTTTTACTTTTACCATAAATGCAATGTTCACACATATCTAGGTCTACATTTTTTATATTGGGAATAATTTGTTGTTTTATTAACTCCTTAATCCCTTGTTCACTCATGTGACCTAAGCGTTTATGCCAAAGAATAGTTTTGGAATTATCACTCTCCTTAACTAGATCACTTGATCCTATGACCGTTGAACCCTCTAAGGAGTATAAGGTTTCCCTAAGATACCCTTTCATTGCTACTAAGATGCCCTTCATGACTTTAAGCACACCACCCTCTAATTTTATGGTGTATCCTAGCTTATCAAGCATACTAAGGGATATTAGGTTTCTTTTAACCTCAGGTACGTACCTAACTCCATTAAGAAGCCTAATATTCCCGTCATGAAGTCTAAGCCTAATTGTCCCTTCACCTTCTACATTACAAAAATGTCGGTTCCCTAACATGACCTTACCTCCTACA
This sequence comes from Trichosanthes truncata, assembly GCA_033996785.1. Classification (NCBI taxonomy): domain Eukaryota; kingdom Viridiplantae; phylum Streptophyta; class Magnoliopsida; order Cucurbitales; family Cucurbitaceae; genus Trichosanthes; species Trichosanthes truncata. Next base: position 25,093,919 of record MU867261.1, read on the forward strand.
CCAGTTCGGAAGTCTTCTAGCCATTCTCTATTAGGGGTCATATGGAAAGAACAACCTGAATCTAATATCCAAGTATCATCTTCACTAGTGGTACTAACCATAAGGGATTGGTTATACTCCTCGCTTAGGTTTACTACACTAGTTTCTTCTTTCCCTTTACCCGACGACTTTTTGTTTCTAAGGTCCGGACAAAATCTCCTAATATGGCCTTCTTTTTGGCAATGATAACATTTCCTATTACTAGCCCCTCTAGACTTCGATCTACCCCTACTCTTGCTTCTATGTTTGTTTCGATTCTCAAATCTCCCTCTCACATACAAAGACTCACTATTAGTCTTTTTATTTTCTTTAAGTTCTTGTTCTTTAACTCTTATTGCACTTAAAACAATTTCAGTAGATAGAGTATCCCTACCAAATTTCATAGCAGATTTCACATCATTATATGCATCAGGTAAAGAATTAACCAAGACAACAGCATGATTTTCATCAGAAAATGTTTCACCTATATTTTCCATTTCAGAGATAATCCTATGAAATTCATCTAAGTTATCTTTCATGCTTTTATTTGGTTCCATTTTAAAGCTAAAGAATCTAGACTTTAAAAATATTTTACTAGAAATTGATGCAACTTGATAGGTAGACTCTAACTTACCCCAAAGTTTTACCGCAGTATCCTCACTTCTCATTTGTCGTAGAATGGTGTCGGACAAATGAAGAATGATAAGGCTATGTGCTACCTTATTCATCTCTTTGAGTTGATCCTCCGTTAGGCTCTCCGGAATCTCCTTAGCCTCCATAAGAGCATAATCAACCTTTTGTTGACGGAGGATGGCCAACATTTTGATCTTCCATAGACCAAAATCTCCTTTGCCATCAAAACGCTCCACCTCGAACTTGGTACTCATTCTACAAGAATTTAATAAAATTGGACAGCAAGCTTTTCTTGAATAAAAAAAATTCCAGGAATAAAAGAACAGAAAAAAAAAATTTCCAGATTCTTTATTTCAAGAAAGTGTGTTTAATAACCTATTTTATTCAAGAAAAAATGCTCTAAAACATGGATTTAAGCTCTGATACCAATTGTTATTAATTAACCAAGATCACAATCCAAGTTTTAGTCATTTTTAATCAAATTCCTACTCCACTATAAATTCTTGTGTTTGCACTATGTTTTATTGTATTTCTGCACTGTTTTCACTGCTGTCCAGCCCTTTACATATCAGAAAAACTGCTCTTAATCACCTCTAATTTGATTAAAAATGACTAAAACTTGGATTGTGATCTTGGTTAATTAATAACAAAGTCCAATTAAAAACCATAAAACAAATAATTTATCTTCTAATCTAGGTAAATTTAAGGAGGAAATCTTTGGGTAAATCTTTGGGTTTTCAAACTTAAATCTAAAATTCAACATATACTTAATTTGGGACTTTAAAAAAAAAAGCATTACCCAATAATCCAAAAAGAATTTAATTAACTTAATTCAATCACTAAATTCCAAATTCCAAAATAACTCCAAATGACAAAATTAGTCGAACCTGAAAACGCGGGGCGTTACACTTATTTTCCATCCATGAGGTGAAGATGAGTTGTGTTATGGGTGATTTTGGACAATAGGATCAAATCCGAAGGAATAGAGGATGATTAGAGGCCAAACATGATTCATATAGAACCTAGGGCAAGATTGTGCCCAAAATAAAGATCATTGGGCCTTATGACCCAAAAGCTCACCTCGCCCCGAGCTAAGCACATGTGCGTGTGCACTCCGCATGCCCACAACCCAATGAGTCTTGGGAGAAACCCAAATATGACTTTCTCCTAACCCTATTCGGAAGAGGAGGAAGGAAACCCTATGTCAACCCTTATAAATAGATTATGAAAGTGCCATTGAAGGTAACTAAAATCTCATTCTCTAAACCTAAGCTTGCTATACTTTTAACTCTCTGATTTAAGCATCGAAGTGTATGTGGCAAGTACCGCACCGACGTGCAATGTTTTCTTTTTTTTGCATGCCACCTCTTACCCCTCAAAATACAAATTCACTGTTGCATCACTCGCGTTCCCTTTGCTCAATTTTGTGCATCAACAGTTGTCGTCGTTTGTGGGAATCAAGAGTGTTTTACCAAGAAACTTGCACACCAACTTCGAGGATGAACAAGAAGATGATGGATCCCAACCGTGGCATGGACGGAGATAATTTCGATCAAGAAAACCATCAATAAAGGACGAGGAAAGAGGCTTGTTGAATAAATGGCAAATCCACCATTAGGGATGAGCTCACCTCAGCCCAACCTTAGGAGAGCCGACTTGAGGAGTTCGATGCATTGAAAAAGAAGGTTAACAGAATGGACCAGGATTGCCATCAACAAAGAGTTAGAGCTAGGGGACAAACCCCTCATATCATCATGTTTTATTTACCTTGGATGAGCTCTTCTCTACCTCTTCCAAAGGAGGGAAGACCCAAGAAGAACAAAGTGATGCTCATGGAGGTTCAGGGAGCAACGAACAAAAGAAGAGGCATTGCAGGAAGAACTCGTTGTGATGAGCTCAACTCGGCCTCTTCCAAATTGATCAGATCCTCGGTCACCAAGAACTCGTTCGTGATCCCTCAAAAGGAAAAGCCCCTATGAAGAATACTTGAGTAAATCATATGTTCATTGTTAGAAGCCAAAGGAAAAACTAATCCTAGGTAGGAGAGAACGAGAGAAGTCACAAGTGAGCTATAGTAATTGCACCAATCGAGGACAAGGTCAAACTTTAAGGCTCGATAGGAAGGCCAAGGCAAAGTTGAGCTAAGGGCGAGACCAACCTGAGTATTTTCTTTAAAGACCAATGTGTATCTAAAGGAATGCTCAATGTTGCCAAAGAGAAGTTAGGCTTCGTTCATGATCCTGCCAAGGGAAAGACTTTGATGGATGAGGATCTAGGTGATACCAATACCCAAAACCTTAACCAAATACCAAAGAAGAAACTAAATCTTGGAGGAAATGATTGAAAGAAGCGACAAAAATGACAACAAAGCATGACCAATTAAGCCAAGGCCACTATGGCCGAGGTGAGGACAAAACCTTTTTATTAATGGCTCAAAAATATATATAATTTTATGAATTGAAGATAAGAAAAACATATTTTAAACTAACCCGTATTACAATTTAAGAAATTAGTCTTTAAAAAGGTCAACGTATTAAAAAATTTTGATTTTCAAATTAATCATATTCAAAGTAAAAAGATAAACGATTTCTCCTTCCGAACTTAATAAAATAAAATCATTACAATAAATACCATAAATATATAATATTTTGAACAAAAGTATGTATGATTTTCTTTTTGAATGTTGTTAAAATATATATATTCATTTTGAACATAATTATTTTAAAATAGCATAAATATTTGATACTTTATTTTTAACTTAGTTATTTTAAAACTTCAAAGAATATATTATTTTTAAATTAATCAAACTTTAGATAATTCATTAAATTGATTAGTTAGAAAATAAAATCTAAAATCATGCAAAAAAAAAATTATAACTTTTATTAAGCTTGGAAGACCAATCTTAAATTAAAATTTTAAAATTGAAGAAAACAAGTCTTTAACAAAATTGTAAAATATTCATAAAATAGTATAATTTAAAATCTCAATTTTAGGATTGACGAAAATAAATCTATATTATTTCTAGAATTGAAAGAATAAAAATCTAAAAATTTTGAAGTCTATTTGAATCTCTTTAAATTAATGGATTGAAATATTTCCAAATCACATATAATATATAAAAAATTATTGTAAGATTTTCTTCTATTTGAAAACTATCCAAGGCAAATGAATAATTGATTTGAGAGATATTGAAAAAGGAATATAGGGTATTTTGTTCAAAATTCTTTTTTTTTTAAAGAAATTTGATACATAAATTAATAAAAACAAAAAATCTTAGTCTTAGAATTCATGGGAACAGATCCTTAATAATGAAGTTTTGAAAAATTATTAAAAAAAAAAGTACAAAAAAATAACTAAAATCAACTCAGACTTTAGAACTCAATATTTAACGAATCTGCACCCCAAACACATTCTTCAAAACTCTATACTAAACAACTTCTTGCCCTAAACACATACTTAAACTCCTCAGACTTACTAACTTCTACTCCCTATTGAAGAGAGAAAAAAAATTAAAATAAAGGGTAATGGTATAAAGAGAGTAAATGAAGAAATAGAAGACATTGAGGGTGGATGAGGTTGTTGACAAGAAAGAGATATAATAGAAAATAAAAATAATAAGGAAAATAAAAATAGAATTAAAGAAAAGGGAAAAGAAGTACAAATGGTGGTAATGAAGAGAGAGAAAGAAGTTTGCAAATGTTAACCCAATATTGTGAAAAGGAAAAAAAATGGAAAAATGGGAAGAATGACATATTATTTCTTAATGGGAGAAAAGACAAAATGTGTTTGGTAATAAATAGATGAAAGAGAATGAATAATTGGAAGATTTGACTAATGTGTGATGTATATATATATATATATATATATATATATAGATAGATAGATATATATATATATATATATATATATATATATATATATATTTGCAAAGGTAGATATATTCAGAGCAAAAAAGGGGACCTCACAGCCTGAGGTTAAGGCACAAGACTAAAAGCCAAAAGAAGAAAACAATACTAAAAGACCATGGAAAAAAGAAACGGGAAACCAAACTAAACAAACACAAGAGCGACAGAACCAAACCCAAGGAAGTCAAGGATGGGGGACTATTGCCCTCCCAACCATGAGGAACACCGAGCAGCAACATCAGCCAAGATGGCACAAATGAAAGACCTAGGAGAACGAGCAACTGACCCATGAAGACGAAAATTTTGTTCCCTCCAAATATGATAAATGGAGGCACACAAAGGCAACCTCCAAACTCGACAACGATGACATCTACCTCTACTCACCTGTCCCACTAAGTCCAACTAATCGAGCAAAGACTCAAATCGATGGCCTGACCCTTCCCAAGACAATAGACTATCCCAAATCTTCCGACTGAACGAACACGCAAAGAATAAATGGTCCCGAGTCTCCAAAAGCACCAAACACAATAAACTATCATATAGAACAAAATCATCCCAACTATGAAAACGGGATCTTGTAAATAAATGATCACACATTGCTAACCAAGCAATGAAAGAGTGTTTGGGAATGTTACCCCCAAACCAGAGAAGCCTAGCCTAAAGAATTGGCGATCATCTCAGACGAATAGCCTCCCAAGCACTAGCGACAGAAAACTAGCAAGAGTGACTTGGGATCCATACTGGCTGATCCTCACAAGTCAAACAACGAGTAATCATTGAAACCAAAGGCAAAAGTTCCAATAACACACCCGGCCAAACCCAAGACCCATAAGGAAACAAGAAGTTAGCAACTAGAACAAAAAGAGCACTACCTGCAGTCGAACCACACGCTTACTATACTAAGGTAAAATGGACCCAATTGGTAACCAAGGATCTAACCACACCTAACACCTTTGACCATTGCCAATAGAACACTGAAAGAATGGACGAAATCAATCTCGAAGTTGTAGAATTGACCTACAACACCAAGACCCCCTCCCAAAAGGCTTCATTGACCAAATAGAACACCATTGCATCATATAAACCTCAACCTAGGCCACCCAAAGAGAACTTGCTCTAATAATTAAAAGCCAGAGAAGCTTCATAATTGGAGCAGAATTCTAGGACTTAAGATGCTTGATACCAAGACCACCCTCACTACGAGGAATGCAAATATCTGCCTAAGCAACCTTAGCGCCACCTAAAGCGGATGGGTCCTCCCACTAGAGATACACACATAAGGCCCAACCCACCTCAAGAGCAACTCGAGTTGGAAGAACAAAGGCACTGGTCCAGAACACTTGAAAACTCTATAGATCAGACTGAATAAGCTGCAACCTACCAGCTAACGGTGGATCTACAGTAGGCCTAGGGGATGCTCGAGCCCCCCCTTCAACTTGAAAAAAAATTTTATATTAGTATATTAATATACCAAATGATAAAAAATTACTTGTGGCAAGATGGAATTAACTCCCAGCCCTCTCTTGCCAATATTTGGGATCAAGCCTCAAGGGTTGCATTTTTTTTAATGTTTTTTGCGCACTTTTTTTTCCCTTTTTTTGCCCTTCTTTTTCATTTTTCACTTACCTTCAACATTATTTTTTTCTTTTAATTTTTTTTAAAAAGCTTTTAATTTTTTTTAAAGCTTTTAATGTTTTTTTTTTGACCTTTTATAGATTTTAATGGTAAGCCACATTTTTTTACAACAATATCACAAATCTTTTAAGTAATTCTATGTAATGCTCTATATTTTTCTAGTTAGTTTTTTTTTTATTAGAATAAAGTGTGGGATGATAATTTGCATCTTATGGTATTTTTTAAATTTGGTTTATTTTTAATTTAGGCACTTAAGAGGGTAAATAGGGAATGAAATAGAAGGATGATAATTTGGTTTATTCTCTCTCCCACTATTCTCTCTCATCGACACCTTTTTCTTCTTCTTCTTATTCTTCTCTCCCTCTTCCCCCCTCGTCGATTCTCTCTCTTCCTCTCCCTCATGCAGCTCTCCCCCTTTAGTTCGCATTTTTCTCTCACACCGACAGCACCCCACGCCACTAACTCACGAATCACCTCACCACGCAAATTGTCGTCCCACTACACCGCCTTATCTCCCATATCTGTGGCCGACCCGTTGCCAGCTCCAATTCGCCACTGCTCGAACCACCATGCAGGCCAAAACACACACACACACACACTCTTTCTAGGATTAGATGACTAGTGGCTATGAGGGGCTTTTAGGTTCAATTTTCGACAAGCCCCAACGTTGTACAACTATGTACAGGCTCATCTTGTCATGGGTAAGTGTTTCGACTGGGATTTGAGGTGGTTTATGGGTTGTAAAGCTGAATTGAAAAGCTGATATGGTGATTTTTAAATAACCCACAATGTTTTGGATTTTATTCTAAACGATTGTAGGCTGTTTTGGGCTAATTTGGATCGTTCGAGCTACTGTCTAGTGGGCGTTGATCTCAATTTTGGGGTGAGCTCTCTTTTCATCTTAATTCAAGCTATGCTTGAGATTGGAGTTATCTGACACTTGTTTTAGGACTTTTTATTGAGTTTAGGGGGTTTTTTGGTATCTTAAATCTTATCCATAACGCGTTAGACTTTGTTCAAGGTTACCCATTGCATTTGGAGGCAGGGTTGTCAAATTTGAATCAATTTGACATCCATTTCAGTAAGGGAGGATGTTGTTTTGGGACTTTGTTTGGCTATCCAAGATCAAGCATTCAAGTTCTGGATTGCCTTGAATCTTTGAGTTATTTGGGTAAGTAGCCTAATCGAATAACTCCCTAATGCTTTGGATATGGAGTTCTTGGAGTTTATGAGAACGTTCCTTTTAAGTATGTGCTTGAGCGTGTTGGACATTGGGTGATATGCTTAGTAAATTTCTCAAGTACGAGGTCTACTTTATTGTACCTTAGCTTGGCATTTAAAGGGATTTGGTGATTGAGTTGAGTGGGTCACAATAGTCATGGTTGCTGGTATAGTTTTCAAAGGGTCTCGGTCTTGTGTTATGTTTCTGTAGGTAGCCAGTTTGGATTAGCTTGGTAGGGCTTGGTTATGGAGTTGAGCTTTGGAAAGCATATATGGCTATGATCGTGGCTTCTCTATATAAAGTATGAACGTATGGATAGTTGATCTAAATTGAATGAGCATAAATGTTTAGACTATCCGATGTGTTTGGTTAGCTGTGGAATTCAGAATGCTTGAACTATTTGACTAAATGGTTAAGTGGTGTCTGCTTGAGATGTTTGGATTTTTATCCGAGTATAGTATATCTAAAAGGCTTGAATGGTTGGTTGAGGTTTAGTTTCGTGTGAAGTTGGATGTGTTGACTGTGTGCAGGATGCTTGACTCGTTGGGTTGATTGGTTGACAATTTAGAACCCTCTAAAAGTATATAATGTTTTGGGTCATGATCCATGATTCTTGTGGTAGAATTGGTCAGGACGACTTGTTATACTTAACATGTTGTAGTGGGGCCTGAACATGAATGAGGAGAATAATGACCGTTAGAGTTCCTAGCGTGATTAGGGGGTTAGCTTTGAAGGGAATTTCTTATGGCAATGTGCCGCTATAAGGGTCGCGGTTAAGTGAAGGTCTTGTTTAAGAATGTTGTTGAGCTTATGCATGAGTCTAAGCTCGAGATTCATCATTAATGGTTAGTGGAAAAGTCACGATTAGTGATTTTGTTGCTTGTCAAAGCATGGCCTTGAGAATCTTTTGATGGTAGATGAACTTAACCGTAAAGCTCTTGTTGTCCTGATCTTGTACTCGAACCATGTTTACTTAAGTATGTTTATTGTTGAGTTCGTGTTTACGTTTATGTTTAGGATCCATGGGTCGAATTTGTGGGTGAGGTTTATGCCCTGTTAAGTGGCTAGGCATGGTGATATACCCTTTGGCGTTCTAAGTATGTTGCAAGTAAAAAAAAGGTCGTTAGGCTAGCATCGCTTACCCTTTCCTCATGCGAGCATGCTTCCTAGGGTGTTGTGAGACGTGGTTGGCACGAGGGTTGCTTTCTCTTTGTCATTCTACGAGCTTTGGGGCGATTCCCTACTATATTTAGTGTGAAGGTTGCTTTCCTTCCTGTTGTATGCTAGCTTAGGGGCGATCCCACTGTATTTATTGTGAAGGTTTCTTTTCTTCCTGTTGTTGGCTAGCTTATGGGCTATTCCCCACTGTATTTAGTGTGAAGGTTGCTTTCCTTCCTGTTGTTGGCTAGCTTAGGGGCGATTCCCTACTATATTTAGTGTGAAGGTTGCTTTCCTTCCTATTGTTGGCTAGCTTAGGGGTGATTCCCCACTGTATTTAGTGTGAAGGTTGCTCTCCTTCCTGTTGTGTGCTAGCTTAGGAGCAATTCCCCATTGTATTTAGACTAAAGGTTGCTTTCCTTCGTGTTGTGTGCTAGTTTATATATCGAACTTGAGGGTTGCATTCCTTCATTGCGATATGCTAGCTTAGGGGAAAATAGTACCCCATGGATGAGGCTTATGGCTCATAGATATAATATGAGGAATCGAGCGAGATGAGCAGGCGCTTAGCCTGGTATTGGGTTCATTTGGGAATGAGGAGAACTTAGTGAGCTTGAGACAAGGATGTTTGTTGGTTAACTCTGAGCTTTGGTTTTGAAATGGGCTGCTTATTTAGTATATTTATACTCACTCTTGTTACTTTGTTTTGTGTCTTTTCAGGTGGGCACAATCGCCAGGCGGGTGACGGAGGCATTGATCTGGCGATGCTATGGAGGCGTCACTAGAGTTACTTCCCTAGGGTCATAGCTAAGTTGAGTTCTGGTTCTATATTAAGTGGTAGAACTGTGGATGTGCAGTTTCCTTTGTTTTTCTTGTGTTCAGTGGTTTCCCTTAGTGCTTGAGTCTGTTGGTTGTCTGAACTCAACTTTTATTCATAGTTTGGTGGATGTTGAGTAGTTTCTCTAAAATACAGAAGTGTTTATATTCCTTTCAGGTCCTTGTAAATTTTTTTATTTTCTTGAGGTTGCGTCGTTATGCTGCCGAAATTTCGGGCATAAATGGCATTACTCACTTTTAATTTTTAAAGTAACCTATCTAGGTTTTTGGGTCGTTGCATTCTATATCTACAAATGTATAATATTAGATTTTTTTACAATTTTTTCTTTAAATTATTATCTTTTATTATATCAAATATAAATAAAAATAATTTAAAATAGTTTTAAATTTTAGTAAATTATTTTTAAGAAATTAAAAAACTATATTTATAATACAACAAAAAATACTTATTGTTTGAAATGTTATTCTTTTTCTTGTATATTTATATAAAAATGTTAAAAAATACTTTTAGTACTTGAACTTTTATGAAAGTAATAATTAGTTCATAAATTTTAGTTTATAACAATTTAGTCCTTGTGCTTTCAATTTTGCAACAATTTAGTCCATCAATTTTAGTATGTAACAATTCTATCTCTGTAATTTAAAATGTGTACAATTAAGTCCCTATCGTAAAAAGTATTGTTAAGATTTAATGAGATTGCTTACATATGTAGATTGATAACCTGATTAGGGACCGAATGTGTTTATAAACAACAAAAACTAAGTCGTTAAATAATAAAAATTGACACTTAATTTTGATAGAATTTCTCACAATAAGGTTAAAATGTTATAAATTTTAAAGTATATGGACTAAATTGTTACATACTAGTTAACTGACTAAATTGTTACAAATTTGAAAGTATAGGGACTAAATTGTTATAATCCATAGTAGAAGGGCTAAATTATTACTTTTATGCAAGTCTAGAGACCAAAACTATTTTTTAACCTAGAAAAAAATTAGTCATGTTTCATTGAACAAATTAATATCAAAATACATCAAGCCCGCCCTGACACAAAGTTTTGGATCTGTCACTGCTACCAGAATAGGATAAGGAATGTGTAACCCAACTAGAAATACGAGCAATATTACGCTCTAACAAGGGTTTAAAGTCCAAATACGTCAACCTTCCTAAAATAAGAGGGAGACCTAAATAACACACAGGGAGATAAGCGAAAGGAAAATTCAGGAACTCAGCCAACACCTGTGCATCAAAAGCCGACCACCCCACACAGAATAACGAGCTCTTACTAGGATTAGCATGCAACCTCGATAAGGCTTCGAACCTTTGCAAGCAACCCTGAACAAACCTCAAAGAATCGTGATCAGCACTGCTGAAAATCATCAAGTCATTGACAAAACATAAATGTGTCAATCGAATCCTTTTCACACTAATGGTGAAAACCAAAACTCCTAGGAGGAGCATTAAGTAAACGAGAAAGAACCTCCATAACCATCACCAAACAAATACGGTGACAAAGGGTTACCTTGGCAAAGACCCCGTTGGCCAAGGAAAGAACCTGATGTGAAATCAAAGGCACCGAGAAACCTCTGATACCAAATGATGTACTCAACCCTACCATAAGTGGCTTAGGCAACCCTTGTATGAATAAACACCTCCTAAACACACACGGTAACTAAAAGGAATAATTGAATTAAACCCACAGCGGAAGCGTTGGAATCGACTTTGATTTTATTTAAAATTAAACAATAAAAATTAAGTTTAAGCAAGACATACCTTGAAAATAATATGGAGATATTTTTTGGCGGTTCTTTACTTCTCGTGTTCCAAGACTTCCATAAAAGTCTTCCTCTCTATGACTCGAACACAGGACCAAGGCTTGTGGGAGCCTCTTGAAAGAAAATCTATAAGGGATTGGAGAAGAAAAGGTCTAGAGGGAATTATCTAATTCTCTATTGAAGAGATGTGTGCTCTATCGAATGGTTCAACTCACGGGTCCTATTTATAGAGATTAAGGGCAAATCTTTGCCATAATTAAAATATTATATTTTAATTTCTAATATATTAAAATATTATATTTTATTTGAATCTCATTCAAATCTCTTACAATATTTATTTATTTGAATCTTATTCAAATTTTATAAATATCTTTTCTTTAATGTATCTAATATACATTAATTATTTTAATATTTAATGTATCAAATACAATCAATATATTTTCCTCTTTTATATTTAATATATCTAATATATTAAATATTAATTTGAACACTTCAAATTAAATATTAATTTGAACATTTCAAATTTTTCTTTCTACTAAATTAATCTTTTAGTGTTACTATAAGCTAGCAAAGGGACTTTATGGATCTACAAATTATAGGCTCTAATGATACAATATTAATTAATTAAACTCTTTAATTAATCAATTTTCATTCATTAAATCTAAGGTCACTCCACTATAGACCTAGAATTGCACTCTTATGCATGGTAAGACAAGTTGTGTCTATGGATATAATAACTACATGCAAGTTGATCCTTCACGAGTTGTTCGTAATTACAGATAGGTCAAAAGTCTGTTTTACCCCGTAATTACATCTTGCACCTTAAGTACTATTGATCCTCTAATGAACAATTTGTTTATGATCAAACCATAAACTAAGTCCATCTAGAGCCAATGAGAGGGTGGGCTCCCATTGTTCAAGTCCCAAAATCGACACTTAAGGAAACTACTCATCTACTTGCCCTATATGGGAATGAATTAATTCCATCTTGTAAGATTATGTTTCCAACTCCCTATTTGGTCAAGTCCCAAAATGGTAGGCTTATTGAATCGGCTACAAAAGCCACGCTCACCCATGCAAATCAAAGGACAAGCCTTCACAAGCAAATTTTCATAACTCACTCAGAATTAAGATCGAGTCGCATATGATCATCCTGATGAAATATTATATGATCATCCTGATGAAATATTAATCTTCTCAATTAACAGATTTATAAATAGATATTAGATATTTCGTGGTCCAGTCTTACACAAACTCATTGTATAAGATACCCTCACTCACATGTCTCCACATGAACTATTTGGATCAAATCATTTGTAACTATTATAAAGTGAGCCGTATCAATAGTGTTACTAGGATAAGGCACTCAACCTTACCCATATACTATAACCATTTAGGTTATTTCATGAACATGATCCTCCCATATGTCAACCACATACTGTTCAAGATTACACTAATAACCTTGAATTTTTCATATAATGGATAATATTATATTGCAAATAAAATAATCAAAATTATTATTAATTATTAAATAAATCATTAATTACGAGGCTTTATGGCATAAATCCCAACAGTAACACCTAGTATTCACACAAAGAATCACTCAAGGGAAAGAAGAAAGGACTAACCTTGATAGTCAAGCCTTTGGAAAGGAAAACTCGTTCTCAATCCAAAGTTGAAACACTTCGCAAGTTTGATGACCAATCAAACTTGAATGTTTCTAAGGAACATGCAAACCTAAGCTAGGATGCAACATGCTCTTGGGTTGGAGCAAAGAGAGGAACTCTCTCCATTTTCATTCACCAAAATGTCTACCCCTCAAATTTAAAAAGGAAAGCTTTAAATAGCCTCATATGGTTGGAAAACTAAAGGAACTAAAGACATATAAACTAAATCCGAAAACTAACCTAACATGAATAGTGTTTAGTTACAAGTTGTATGGGGGTTTCTAAAATGGGCCAATTAAACACATTTAGTTCCACTTTTGGCCTAAGAGCTTAACAACGTATTGCAAATAAAGGGACAAGTAAGGTTGAAGGGATATTTTACAAGATGAACAACCAAATAACCCCTAAACCTTAAATAACCCCTAAATTGAAGCTTTTAATATCTGGTGTCTTCATGTTGCCTTGAAGCTTCTTTCTCCACAATCTTGATACTTCAAATGTTGAAGTGGAGATCTCCTTCTTTTGTTTGACTCATGTGGCATGATGTGCCTTCTTTGAAGCATATCAGAACCATTCAAGAAACCATTCACCAAGATAGAAAACATCATAGATGTAATACAAGCCCTAAACCAGCTAACAAACTTTACTCTACTAATGGCCAGAAGCATGCCAAAAATAAAATTCCAACTGACAGAATCATAAGCCTTATGCAAATCTACCTTAAGCACGCAACGAGGGAGGCCCCTACTCAAATGATACCTCCCAACCAGCTCCTGACATAACAAGATATTATCAACAATACACCTTCCTTGCACAAAAGTAGACTGATTAGGGCTAATAAACTTTGGAAGCCAAATTCGCAAACGACTTTGTAGTGCACTTATATATGACATTACAACAAGAGATAGGTCGAAAGTCCCTCAACCCTTCCGGACTCTACTTCTTAGGCACCAAAGTAATAGAAGTAGCATTAATTCCCAGGGGTAGAAAACAAGTATAAAAAAAAATGAATCGCTGCTGAGCAAAAATCATCACCCACCACACTTCAGGCTACCTTAAAAAAAACCCATTGGGAACCCATCAGGCCCAAGGGCTTTACCACTGCTCATCCCAAATAACAATGCTTTGACCTCCTCACTCGTGACAGGCTGACAAAGATATGAACTACACTCCTCTGCCCAAACAAACTTAACAATCGAAGCTAGCTCCCTTGTAAGATCTCTGATAATTCTCATTTATGAGGATTATTTAATCCTAAAACTAAGTTTTTTTTTTGCCATTTTTGCACATTTTATCGAATAACGAGCAAGCTAAAAATAGCATTTATAAGATAAATTCATGCAAGCTTGTTGGAGTATGAAAAAAGAAGAATTAAGTTGAAAAGATAAAGGAAAGTTGGCTAAAATTGTTGTTTTTGTGCAGATTTGAAGAAATGAAGAAAATGCAAATGAAATGCAATTACATTTCCTTGAGAATGCAAGGTGGTGAACAAGAGGGAAAATGCAATTGCAATGCAATTTCATTTTCTAGACTTATCCATTAGTGCGGAATTCACGAAAATTCACCAAGATTCACGAAGTTTGCTTGATTTATGGGAGAATTTCCAGCCTAATCTCACGCCCCAAGTTTACCCAAGAATTAAAGAACCCCAAGATGGAAAAAAAGGGCCTTGGAAGATCTATAAAAGGGGAGGAAGAACGAAGAAGAACTATTGAATCCTAGGTTTCAATTTCCTTCATCTCTAATAATAAGTTTGTTAATTTCTGAGATTTTCAATTCCATTTAGTTTGGTTTTTCCCATAGCTTCAGCTTCGAATTTTTGGGCTTAAATATTATAAGCATTTCTTGAAATTTTTGTTTTATAATTCTTGTGTGAATATTTAAAGCTGTAGGATTAGTTTTTTTTTTTAATTTTTAAAAAGGCATTCTTAAATAATTTAGATTGGCTACCTTATAATTTTGAATTTTATTTTCCTTTATTCGATATATTAAATATGAGTTTTATAGCGCTTAAATTTAGGGTTTTCGTTTCTTCCATAATGAGCTAATTTCTCCTTAGGGATTCAAGTTAGTGAATGCCCTAAAGGAGAGATGTGAAGCTTAAAAGCATGTTCAATCTAGTTAATAATCGAGACTTTGTTTGCTTTTTGTTGAATCAACGTGAGTAAACCTAGTCGGCCAACTAGTGATTGCTTGTTGAGCTTGAACTTAATACCGAAAGGGTCAAGAGAAAGAAGATGTCACAAAAGCAATGGAGGAAAAGGCTTAGAAATAAGTCCTGAACATCGACCCTAAACATAGGGCGAGACTCCAAAACTGCTAGAATTGTGCACGAATTTATCTAAGCTAGATTAGCCATAGAAATATATGTTTAATCACTTAGTCTCCTAAAGATTTTGAAGCAAAATCGAATAGGAGTTGAATTTGGTTTACTTAGTTCTTGTGTATTAACTATGATTGCAATTGCATTTTAAGTAGAGCATTTCTTTCCAAAGGGACATAAGCAACTTGGATCCCATTCTTTTTAATTATTGACTTTTCGTTATTTTCTTTAGCAAAAACAACTGCTCAAGCATTTTTACACCATTGGTTACCTCAAATTGCATTTTACAAACAAATTTTGTGTCATCTTAGTAGATTTTGTTAAAACTCGTTCCCTTGGGTACGATACTCAGGAGTACTTCCAGTTTTCTTTATTACTTCGATCACGTGCACTTGCGTGTAGCACAGCTGATCAATCTCTATAACCCAAAGATTGAGACCCAAAGAGACGTTGAAAGTACCCAACAACAACATTAGCAATAGCAGACTATGAGGTCAACAAATTACCCTCATCATACACCAAAGAGGTAAGGCCATTACGAATCACCATAGACTTGAAACTTCTATGAAAGAACACTGAATTTTAGTCACCCAAAGCAAGCCATTTGATACAAGACTTCTGACGAAGCGAAGCCTCCTCCCTACGAGTACAAGCCCAAAAGAACGAAATAGCCTCTCTCCCTCGATGATGTAAATCCACAGAAAGGGGGTTCTCAGTCAAAGCAATCTAAGCTGCTTCCATACTAACACGCGCCTGAGACACCTTTTCTCGAAGACTCGAAACCAAGCAACCATACTCAACGCGTAAAATAGGTTTGAGAGCTTTGAGATTATGACCAAACATGACCAAAGGAGAAACCCCAAGAATAGAATGCCAACAATTAGCAACCACAGACAGAAAATCCTCTTCCTCAGCCAAATGATTGAAAAAGAGGAATGGGGGAGGGTCACACACATCACCCATCCCCACATAAGAAATCAAAGGACAATGGTCAGAAATATCCCAACCATGTGCCTGAACCTTGCAAAGAGGAAGAAACTCCACCCAAGTTGCATTAACCAAAACTCTATCCAGCCATCTAAAATATCAGGAGGCTCTAGAGGCTTATTAGTCCAAACATACCAGCTCCTTGATAGCACACAAAATAGTGTTATTTCTAGGCTTAGATTTAGGTTAGTTTTGTGCAATTTTTAGTGGACTTTGATGCTTTTATTATGTGACTAGTTAAAACATACGTGCGATACACGTGAAATTTCACTATTTTTATTAAAAGTAAAAAAAGAAAAGAAAAGAAAGATAAAGATAGTGTTTTCACAACTATATGTATATTGTTTAGATTAATTTATAATTAATTTGAAATGTGTTGTATGTGGTTTAAAATCTATAGAACATAAATTTTTTTAGTGAAATTTCAAATTTAAATGAATATACTTTTCATTGAGTTTTAATAGTAAATATTTGACATAAAATTAAAAAGTAATGAAAGAGGGAAAATTGATAAAGAACAAATGGATAATTAAAATTAAAATACATATAATGTAACTGAAATAAAAGTTGTGAAGTAAAATTGATAAAGAAGTGACATAAGAAGATAGTTTATTACCTGAAGGGTAATTCTTTGGCCTTTTTGAATGGATTGATTTTTGGAGAAAAAAATGGAAAGAAATATATTTAATAAAAATTATATAAGTTGAATTTATGAAAATTGAAATAAGTATTAATAAATTGGACCTTGACTAAGTGAGAATTTCTTTATAAACAACATTTTTAATATTTTTGGAAGGCTAATTTTGATCATCAATTGATTCGATAAAATTTTTTGTTTTTGACATTGAAACTCTGCTTGATAATGCAACATAGAGTTGTCTATGTGAAAATACACATTGAGGAAGATATATTTTCTTTGTTTGTTTTTTTTTTGGCTTGGACTTTGTATTCTAATTTTTTATATGAAAAAAGTGGAATGATAATTTATATAGTATAAATGTGCAAATAAAAAGTATGAGTGAAACTCTTTTTTTTAACCAATCATTGTGCTTCCTCAAAAAAAAAAAAAACCAATAATTGTGCTTTCATTTTACATTTAATTGTTTGAGAATTTTCATGCTAAAAACAAAAAAAAAGCAAGTTTGAGACACCTTATTGCTCCTTCGTGAAAATCAAAAGCTTGGCCTTAGAAATAGTTGAAATCCCCCTTGTTTCAATCACCAAAATAAAGTTTCTAAATTCTCAAGACTTCATTGTGACATAGGTCAACGTTTTCCTTATGAAGAACGAACACTTTTAATTTCAATTTTTTTTGTAAACCTTTGAGTTCTCTAATATGTTGAGAGGACAAAATAGACAATGTATTGATAATCATGTTTATTTCTTTTTATACATGGATTGAACCTATACGTGAATGAATGCACCGATTCGATGTGTAACCACCTACACCCTAATAGTCGTGTCCCATTGACATAAATTGCACCTATATGACTTAAAAGTTTACTTTTCATATATATATATATATATATATATATATATATATATATTGTAAAGTGAAAATTTGAAAAACCACCTTCATTATTCTAACATCTCTCAACAGACACCTATACTCGAAGAGACACATCCCAAAGATTGAAGGGCAACATAGGAATTTACTAAAAAAGTAGGGGAAAAAGAGGAAAGAAAAGATTCTCCTCTATAGCCCCATTTATATATATATTATAGATTTGTAAAATTTGAGCAATGGAAGCAAAACCGATAACTTAGAGTGGATTGTAGAAAAAAAAAGGAGCTTAAAGGAGAGCTTTTGGGCAAAAGAGACAAAGAGAAGAGTTGCAAAAGGAAAGAGACCCGAGAACATAGCATTGCAAGGCTATAAATGGCGTTGCAACGCCATATGTGCAGCCCTCCAAACCATATTTCTGGATGCAGAGCGTTGCACGCCATACTCATGATTTTTTTACTATTTTATCTTATTCGAAAGGACAACATTGCAACCTGCCCTAGCGTTGCAGCGCTGTCAGATAATATAAAATGAGATTTTTAATTCGTGCAAGGGGAGTCGTTTTTTAGAGACAAAAATCCTAATTTCGATTGGAGCATAGTTTTGGGACCTAGAAGACATTGTGGAGAGCTAAGTAGGAGACTCAATGTTAGGATTTATACCCTAGAGCCTTGTAATTAATTATTTATTTAATAATTAATAATAATTTTGATTATTTTATTTGCAATATAATATTATCCATTATATGACAAATCCAAGGTTGTTAGTGTAATCTTGAACGATATGTGGTTGACATACAGAAGAATCATGTTCATGAAATAACCTAAAATGTCAAAATATATGGATAAGGTTAGGTGCTTTATCCTAGTAACACTATTGATACGACACACTTTGTAATAGTTACAAATGATTTGATCCAAATCGTTCATGTGGAGCCTTGTAAGTGGGGGTATCTTATACAATGAGTTTGTATAAGACTGGACCACGAAATATTTAATATCTCTTTATAAATCTGTTAATTGAGAAGATTAATATTTTATCACGATGATCATATGTGACTCGATCTTAATTTTGAGTGAGTTATGTACTCTTGCCTGTGAGGGTTTGTCCTTTGATTTGCATGTAGGGATGGCAACGGGGCTGGGCGGGGCCGGGGATGCACTCCCCATCCCCATCCCCGTGGGGATTTTTCATCCCCATCTCCGCCCCATTTCCCGTTTCGGGAAGTCGTGGTTGGGTCGGGGAATCCCCATGGGGAAAAATTTTCGTTTGTTGTTATTTATTTTTAATTTGAAATGAATTAAAAATCAGTAAATGTTTTAAAATTATATATATTTAACACAATTTTTTTATTGTTTTATTTATTTAAATAATTAATGTTTAAAATATTTAATATTTTTATTATAAATTTAATATTAAAATTATTATATTATAAGATTGTATATAATAACAGTATAACATATCCAAATGAAATGAAATTTAAAAAAAAATAGAAAAATAAAAACTAAAAATAGATAACATAATACAGTAAAAGAAATTTAAAAAATTTATATATATAATGTTATTAATAATATAATATAGTATTATTATTATAAACAATTATAATATATATTTTATATTTTTAAAAAATAAAATACGATTATTTGGGGCGGGTTCGAGGACGGGGACCCGAAAAAATCCTCGATTTGACCCCCATACCCGGTCAAACCGGGGATTCCCAGCCCCGTTTGGGGCCAGGCTCCACGGGGACCCGACCCCACAGGTATTTTTGCCATCCCTATTTGCATGGGTGGGAGTGACTTTTGTAGCCGATTTAATATGCCTACCATTTACGATAGGCCCTGACTGGAAAATCGTTTATGGAAAGCAAAATTAAAGTAGATATAGTCAAAACATGTAAATTATGCTTAAAAGTCTAACCTATAGTCTAATAATGACAAAAGTAGTCAAAGTCAAAAAGTTTATACACTTAAAAATCAAAAGCCTATAGTCTAGATAATTAATTACATAAAGACAAAATAGATAATTAATTACATAAAGACGAAATAGATAAAAACAAAATTGAAAAAGATGAAGATTGTCGGAATATGGATGGTGGAGTGTGGATGTGAATATGGATGTGGAATTTCTACAACGTCTTCTTCTTCCTTTAATAAAGTGG
This sequence comes from Trichosanthes truncata, assembly GCA_033996785.1. Classification (NCBI taxonomy): domain Eukaryota; kingdom Viridiplantae; phylum Streptophyta; class Magnoliopsida; order Cucurbitales; family Cucurbitaceae; genus Trichosanthes; species Trichosanthes truncata. Next base: position 25,113,746 of record MU867261.1, read on the forward strand.
CTTTATTAAAGTTCTTTTGTCGTTATCTTGCAAGAATCTTATCCGTGTGATTTGATCTTTGTCAGGCAAGGAGACCTTAAAATGATGTCGAAGCTACTTAAATCTTTGATCCCAAAGAAATTATCAAAGGTTACTCAAAATGATGGTGCAAGTACCAGTACTTAAATCAACAAGAGTGATACTCATAAGGCAGAGAAGAACGCCGAAGATCTCAAAGGTTCCAATGACTATGCGGTCATTGAAAAAGGATTACAAATTGTGAGTCAGTCTAGAGAGCTTACAAGTATTTTCTTTTGTACTCTCGATTGCTCGTTTTCTCGATGCCTTTGAAGTACAACTTGGGAATCTATTTATAGACCTTAGATTTGAAACTGAAATAAAATAAAGCAAAGTAAACGATAAGGATGATCTGATAGGACAGACCTTCTTGGAACATCGTTGATGGAAAGCAAAATTAAAGTAGATATAGACAAAACGTATAAATTATTCTTAAAAGTCTAACCTATAGTCTAATAATGACAAAAGTAGTCAAAAGTCAAAAAGTATATTGTAAGCCCTAAACTCTCTTTTAATCTTATTGCATTTATACATGAAGTTTGATACACGTAAATTGGTATAGGTTGCACGGAAGGATGCATTGGTTGAATTTGGAAATTTCCTAAGTTGTGGATTATAACGTGCACAAAGCTTCATAAGGAGACAAGTTAGGTATTGAGATAATCATATTAAGAGCTTAGTTGAAGTAAGTTAAGGTAATGAGCAAGTTGGGTATACATTGGGTGTATTATGTGTTGAATGCAAAAGCTTTAATTTCTAATTAAATTAGCTAAAGTTTGTTTATGGATTAGGAGGGTTTAATAGGACTTAAGGTCTAAAGGAGGAAGTAGGATCTACGACTCATGGATTGATGAAGTAGGAGCTGGCCAATGTGCATGATTCACGGATTGATGAAGTAGGAGCTGTCCATTCCTTGTGAATTCAATAGGCAGCTGGAAGCTCTAGGAAATGGGTCAACTTCAAATGGTCATATCTCTCAATCTACTTAAGAAAATTCGATGATTCTTGAGCCAAAATCTCAGAAATTGAATGAAGAATATGTTTGAAAATTTTTGTGAGAAAATACGAAGAGGAAGGTCGTGAAAAAGTAAGAAAACTGAGAGGTGTTCCAGTTTCTCGGCCAGCAGAACAGGGTGAAGAAATCTGATGATTTAGAGCTCATGAGGACGAATTAGAAGCTCAAATTTTGAGGTAGGTAATTTTAGACATTGTATTTGAGGGTTATCAAATAAATTTTAGTGGTTGTTTTGTTAAATGTTGAGAAACCCATGCTGGAAGTTGAATCTGTAATTTTTGGTTCAAGAGAAAGGGCTAGAGAAAGAGTAAGGAATATGTGCTTCCAATTTGTTATACCTTATAGCCAAGTGTGTTTAGTTGCTATGCTATGAGTTATGTGACTGAATTAGATCTAATTTTGGGCCAAGTAGAAAAAGGGATTAATGTTATGGAATTCATTTTCAGGGCAAACGAAGATAGGCGAAGCTTATAAGCCTTGGGAGACTTCCGGTGATTGTGGTGACTTTGTTTGAAAACCTATGCTTTGATCTTTATTAAAAAGCTTACTAGTGATGGATATTGAGGCATGCTTAAGCTAATTTATATTCATGTTTCATTGAACTCTATTAATAAATAACGGTGTTGAAAGTTAAGCATATGTGAAAGCAGGGGATTCTAGTATTTGGAGCACCTTGGATGTAAATTGCTGTGAAATTGCAACTGTATGGCTCACTACAACTTCCTTTTGTTGTTCCTTCTCTTCTTGAAGTGGTTCTTCTTTGATCTCTTCTCTCCTTTTGGCTCCTTAATGTCGTCAAGGGTTGGAGCGCTTCTTACTTCTACTGGGAGTTTAAGGTTTTCATGTTCCAATTATGTTCTAAGTGACACCACCTCACGTTCTTTTTCTTCTTCTTCTTGTTTCGAAGTCTCTATGTTCTCGGGCAAAATTCCTTGGGACTTGTTCTGCAATTCATCTGCAATTTGTTCCACTTGAATTTCCAAACTTCGTAGAGATGCAGCTTGACTTTGCATTACAACATCATTTTTTGCTCTATATTCCCTCGCGAGTTCTTCGATGCTTGGCTCTTTTGGAATCATCTTCCCTTGCTAGAAATATTGGTACTGATGTTGATTTGCAAAGTTGGGTAGAAATCCATAACACAAAGAATTAGGATTATAAGGACAATTATTAAATGAATGGCTTCCTTTACAATAAACACAAGAAATAAAATAGATAGGGTTAAAAGGAGCTATAAGATTTCTCATCATCAAAGTTTCCAGCATGTAGCTTAATGATGAAGCTTGTGCGCTCAATGCTGCAATGATGTCTTCTTCCATCTTGTGGATTTTCTCAAGCAATCAACCTTATGTTGTATCTTTCTGCTCTTGCAATTTCTCTCCCTCAACGAGTGAAATCGAGCTCCTCCTGCAATAGGAAAAATTGTTGCAATCTTCTCTTACAATTTTTGTTAAAACTACCATTCCCCGGCAATGGTGCCAAAAACTTGATCTGTGTACACGCAAGTGCATGCAATTGAAGTAATATAATGTAACGCCCCACGGTTTTAGGTACGAAAATTTTAAAATTTTGAACTTATTTTCGATTTACTGACTTATTTATTTATTTATTTTTTTACTTAGAATAAGTAGGTTGGGAATTTTACTTATTCAATTATCTTAGTTGGAATCAATAGTTTAGTTTTTAATTTAAAAACCCAAAGGATTTTTCGTAAGTTGGCCTAAGATTTGGAAAATCTATAGAAGTAAGTTTGGGTTTTAAATCCTAGATCTTTTCCTTCTTGTTTATAGAAGTTTATTTGGGTTTGTTGTTTTAATTAAAAAGAGAAGAGGAAAACAAAAGTCAAAAAGGAAGCCCTAAATCCTCCATCTTTTTTTTTCTTCCTTCCCCTCTCCCTCACACAAGACACAAGCCACCTCTCGTTTTCTTCTTCTCTTCTCCAGCAACCCCTCCTCTCCGACGAGCTCACGTCTTCAAACCACGAACAACACAAGCTTTAACGACGATTTCTCCCTCTCTCTCTCTCTCGCAAACGCCGGCAATTTGCCAACAGCGAAACCCGCGCATTTTCTCTCTAATTTGACAAGGTTTGTCACATACCCATGCCAAATAAACTTTATTTTTGGATTACTCATACCTAAACACCTTTGATTTGTAATTTTAGCTTGTTTGGACTCAAAACAGCACATATTCGAAGCTGTTTTCTGCAAAAAACGGGATTTCCAGCAGACCCACGCAAACCCCTTCTTGTTTGACGAGGTTTGACACATACCCATGCCTAATCGACTTTAGATTTGGATTACCCATCCCCTAAATGACATTGGTTTGCAGTTTGGACCCTGTCGCATATCGCCTAGACCGAGTTTGAGACCTTTTGGTGCTGAAAACTAGTTTTCTAGCAAGCGTTCTGGTCTCTTTGAGGTTGTTCGGTAACTTTTTCCATGTTTTGGACATTTCGCAAATCCATTTAAGTATCGTACCATTAGTTCTAACATATAGGAACCTTTAGTTTGCAGTTTGGGTTCGATTCAAACACCTTCGAACAGCAAACAACAAGCATAAGGGCTCTTTCGGTACATTTTAATGCGTTTTAAGCCCTTCGCAAATCACTTTAGGTGCTATAGCTTAGGTTCTAATGCGTTAAAGCCTTTTGTTTGCAGTTTCGACCTAATTCGATCTCATTTGAACACTTCTAGCACGTATTCGAGCTGAATTGGTGTAGTTCGGTTAGCTTTAGTGCCTTTTAAATCCTTTGGAACTCAAGTTGAGTGTTGTATGTTATTTTCTAACCATTAAAACCTTCGTTCTTGTAGTTTCGAAACAGTTTGAACACTCTCGAACTCAACCAGCAAGGTGCAAGGCTTGTTCTGGTAAGTGTAGAGTGTCTTAGCCTTTCAAAATTCTTTATTAAGTGCTATAAAATAGTACCTAATAATTGGAAAACTCTTAAATGTAGTTTAAACACTCCAAATAATTGTCCACGTTATTCTTGGTAAGGATTAGGTATTCAATTGGTTTCTGGAGCATTCGCTTTACCATTTAAGGCTGAAATCTAAGTAAGTATATCCCGTTTGATCATTTCTAGTTTACTCAAAGGTTTTCGAACTAAGCTTAGCCCCTAAAATCTTGTCTCTTTGTTTAGGAGCCTTTTGGATTATTTTTAGGAACGCTTTAGGTAAGTAGAATTCTACCTGATCAGACTATTTGATTATGTGCAGCATGATATATGTTTCCTTGCTTGATTTGTGCGCGTTATATCTCTTCTATGTTTTTGAGCTTTTGACGAGCATGCTTGAATGACTTGTGAAGTTTATGTGATGTTAGCATGATAATTAATTGAGCTTGAAATATATGTATCAACATGTTTGTTTGGGCATGAGACATGGTCTAGTAGCATGCTCAGGTAACATGCATTTAGTGAGTTTGTGAGGAGGTTAGAGAACCTTGTGAGCTTGCTAAGGATTGTAGGGTGAGTACCAGTGCACCTCGAGTACAAATGGTCGAGGGGTGGTATTGTCACCATTGGAATAAGAGGAGCATCGAGGCCTTGGATACAAATGGTCAAGCGTCAGTGTGATAAGTCTAAAAAGCATGTGTTGGGCGCCTTAGATAGAGCCAATGCATTGCTAAGTCATCGGTGCACCTTGGGTACAAATGGTCAAGGGGCGATGCACAGTTCAAGGCCACAGTAACATTGGTCAAGGGTCAAACACCGAGCTCCATAGAGAAGTATTGAGGCTCTAGTAACAGTGGTCATGGGTCGATGCTTCTCGAAGGGTCAGTCTTGGAGAGCTTTGGTGAGGGTTAAACATGAGTGTTGAGTAGAATCGAGCGAGCATGGCATGATGCAAGAGTTCAGGTGTTAAGCGAATCTGATACATAGTTTACTTATTTATGTATGCATGGCATGATGTTGGTTAATTTACTTTGGATAAGCATGTTTGGGTGCGTGTACATAGCATATTGTTTGCTGCTTGATGTTTGGTGGCTCACCAGGTGTGAGCTACTTACTGAGTACTTTTGTACTGACTCCCCCCCCCCTAACCAATAGATTTTGTAGGTGAGGAGGAGCTCTACAAAACTGGTGATGCAGACGAGGAAACGTGATGGGAGGACACCATTAGAATTACGTGCTTTCTTAGTATTCATTTTCTTTGAATTGCATAGATAGGATTGTAGTTGTTTTGTATAGGTGTTTGGCGTAGGTCTTTCCATTCTTTGTTGTTTCTGAAGTATAGATAGGTTCTTTTGGTAGACTTAGGTTATGAAATAAAAATCCCTTGTTGATAGAAACTTATTTGTGTTTCTGATGATTTATCTAAATTAATATGGTTTTGGGAAATGAGGTTTTTTTGTTCGTTCTAAAGTTTGGGAGTGTTGCGTTTATGCCAGAAGGTGTGGTGTTAGTTGTTGTGTTGTTTCTTGTTATAGAAGTGTAATCTTTTGCTTATCAGGTGCTAAGGATAATTTTGGCTATCTGGTAGTTACGTTGTTATGCTGCCGAAATTTTTGGGGTATAATGGTTATAAGCTTAGTAATGTCCCTAAGTTAGGTAAAAATTTTGGGGTCGTTACAGTTGGCATCAGAGCAAAACCTCTCCCAGTAAGATGTGGTTCGGGGACGAACCAAGGCGGAAGCTGGTGGGCATGTAACGACCGAGGTTAGGAGTGGTACATGAATGAATTGAGACCACATTCGAATGAGAGGGATTCTGAGGCTATGCAATGCATGGTTAAGAAAGACTTAAAAGAATTAATAGCTACTATCTATACCAACAAGGTGCACCTTCCTTTTTGGTGGCTTAATCATAGAAACTTCAAAGTTAAGCGTGCTTGGCTTGGAGCAATCCTATGATGGGTGACCTCCTAGGAATTTTCTTAGGAAGCATGTGAATGAGGACAAAGTGGCCCAGAATTCAGACTAGGATTTGGAATTCGGATTCAACACCTAACGGCCCCGGCATTCTCCTGCATCCCCCGTGACCCGACCACGCTACCTATTTATCTTGAGCTGCTTGCGAGAGTGAAGACTGTCCCCACAAACTAACATGGGTCCTTTCAGCATGCTTTGTCCTCACTCACATGCTTCCTAGGAAAATTTCTAGGAAGTCACCCAATATAAGATTGTTCCAAGCCAAGCACGCTTAACTTTGAAGTTTTTATGATTAAGCCACTGAAAATGAAGGTGCACCTTGTTGGTATAGGTAGTAGCTATCAACTCTTTTAAGCCTTTCTTAACCATGTCTTGCATAGCCTCAGGATCCCTCTCATTCGGATGTGATCTCAGTTCATTCATGTACCCCTTCTAACCTCGGACGTTACATGCCCACTAGCTTCCGCCTTGGTTCGTCCCTAAACTACATCTTACTGGGAAAGGTTCCACTTTGATACTATCTGTAACGCCCTAAGCCCAGGATTCGAACTAGGATTTGGAATCCGGATTCGGCACCTAACGGCTCCGGCATACTCTTGCATCCCCCTCGGCCCGACCACGCTACCTACTTGTCTTGAGCTGCTTGCGAGAGTAAAGATTGTCCCCACAAACCAACACGGGTCCTTTCAGCATGCTTTTTTCTCACTCACATGCTTTCTAAGAAAATTCCTAGGAGATCACCCAACATAGGATTGCTCCAAGCCAAGCACACTTAACTTTGAAGTTCCTATGATTAAGCCACCGAAAAGGAATGTGCACCTTGTTGGTATAGGTAGTAGCTATCAATTCTTTTACACCTTTCTTAACCATGGAATAGCCTCAAGATCCCTCTCATTCAAATGTGGTCTCAGTTCATTCATGTACCCCTCCTAACCTCGGGCTTTACATATAAAATGATATGTGAGTACCAAGTATCGAATCCCAAGGGAACAATGCAACAAAAATATTGCTAGGAAAAATGTAAGGAGAATTGCAACTTTGAAAACTAAAATTGCAAAAATAAGGTTGGGGTAGTGTGTTGGTAAAACAAAATAATTGCATAATTGAATTGCAAAATCGAGAAATGACAATATTAGATAGAAAACTAGATAGACTTAATAAATGAAATTGCAAAAGAAATTTTAGATAAAGATGGGGCTCAAGAATGTCATTGCCCCAAGTTGTAATTGCAAACTAAAATTACAATTCCAACCTATTCTACACTCAATTGTAAACCAAAATTGCTTCACCTATTCACCTTGAATTTAGGTTTTTTTAGGAGGCTAAGTCAGTGACTTATATGTCTATAGTCCCTTTATCTTAGATAACTCGGCTCAACAATTTTATGGATTTTGGAGTCCTTAATCCCTATGTCTAGGGTAAAGAATTGGCTTATGTCTAAGCTCTTTTCTTCATCACTTGTGCAAAATCCGCTTATCACTAACCTCGTCGGTATTAGATCTAAGCTGGAGTTGATACCCTAGTCGATCAATCTAGGATATCAACGGAATTTTATTCAACACAAACAAACAATTGAGATGTAGACTTGGTTTTTGTTGGAATTTTGGCTACAATTACTTTTTAAGGAATTCACATCCCTGAACCCCCTAAGAAGTTTAGCTCATAATGAAAGTAAAAGACTTACAACTAATTTTTTAGGAAAAGTTCATATTAGAGAATTAAATAAATTGCTAATGATAACTTAATGAGTTAATACCAAAATTTTCCCTAAATAGTATGGCTTATTGGAACAATTAGAATAATAATTTTTAATGCAATTCTGGGCAATTAACCAACAAGACTTCCAAGGATTTTCAACTTGAATTAAAAACAGAGGACAACTCAAACAAAAAAAAACAGAATTAAACTAAAATATAAGTAATTCAATAATTGTTCAATGAATCCTTACTTCGTTTCCAATCGACTCAATCTTGTCACTATTTCTAAGAGACGATTAGTCTTAACAATCCAAGTACCACTTGAATCAGATTGGGAAAACTGGAGTAAAGACAGAATTTAAACAACTGACAGCAGAAATATAAGAACTGAATAAAGAAAAACAAAACCCCAGAAACCACGAGGCAGAGAATGAACTAAACATAAACTTAATACAAGAAGAAATCGAATGAAGAAGCGAGACTGTGCTGCCAGTAACTCTCGATAAAACAAGAGAAAATTGAAGAAAATTAAAAACAGAGAGCTGAAGCTCTCGAAAAATCAGAGCAGAATCCTTTTTGCAGAAAAATAGAGCTTCCAATTGAAAAACCCACAAACCAAACTTCTCCCGAAAAACGAACGTGAAAACCCCTCCCTTCTTCAATCATCTTCTCTCATTTTATAGGCATTCATTAGGGTTGAATAATGCCCAAATTTTGTGCTCAAAATTGCCCAAATCGTGCTATAATTGAGGATTTTCGAAATGGGTTAAATGTAGATTTTTTTTCCTTTTTTGAACTTTTCTGCTGCTCCAGAAAAAATTGTAGAATCCCGAAATTGCAATTTTGGTTTTGAAATTTCCACATTCCCAAGTTTGCTGCTCCAGAAAAAATTGCAAAATCCCGAACTTGCAATTTTGATTTTGAAATTTCCACATTTCCTGCAAACAAGCTTAACTTTTTTAGAATCTTATCTTAATTGCCTTCATTCTTATTTCTTTCTTAATTTGAAGCAATCTTTCAACTATTTTCAAATGGTCTTAAGAAAAAACAAGAATATTTTAAGTAATTGGGAGTTAAATAAGTCTTAATTCTAAGGCTTATCAGGTAGCAAACCGATTAGGCGATCCCATTGGGATGGGAGGGCCTAGAAGGTAAAGACCCAGTAGGACGAGGCCCACCCAACACTGGATGGGATGAAGCAACAGGTGAGACCAAAACATTGCCATGAGGTATTAGATCCTTATGACGACTAGGATCTACAACAGGACCATCCCTCACCTTTTTTCCACAATTAGCCTCATAATGTCCAAAGACACAACAGGAGAAGAACTTCTTTGGTTCCCATGCATATTCAACAGGGATCTCGAAATCCACCCCCTCAACTGAACAACAACATTATCAGGAAAATCATCCTCTACTCCCACCTCCACAGAAGCGCGAGCAAAATCCAACCATTGACTTTCTAAAGTTGCCTTATAAAGGCACACTGGTTTACCCACGACACTCGCTACCATACCTAAACCCCTCAAGGTCCACAACTCCATGGGAACATTTATAAGCTATATCCATGTAAGAACATTATCAAAAGCTAAAGTTTGAGGAATAATACCTAGAGACCACTTGCAAAGTAAGATAAGTTTGCCCTCAATGTTCTAAGAACCATGCTCTAAAACCCAATCCCTAGCTTTAGCCAAGCGAAACAGAAACACAATCAACCCATTCTCTAGCATAGTTATAGTGGGTTCCTCAACATGCCCCTAAATCTTGCTCACAAGGTGCGAAACCATGACAAACAGCAAACGCACATCAATAAACTGACTAACCAAAGCACTGGCCCACAGGAGACCCTTTCCTCAATAACATCCTCAGGAGGTACTACCACGTTCCTCCCATTCACTAATGTTGGAGGTGAGTAATTAAGCACCACTTCCACATCAGAACTATTTTGCCGAAACAAATCAGCCCATTTGGACCAATCAACTCTCCTTGGCCAAATCGGGGTGGCTAACACCCATAGAACTAGCCAAATCCTCCTTCAAGCTTGTCTACATGCCTACAAAAGAAGGTCGATCATGACCAACCACACCATTTATCCCTTGGTTTAAGTCAGGAACAACGGATTGCATGGGGCGTTTATCCTTACGAAACCCTGGACAATCCACAACAATAGGATGAACCATAGTACCTGGCTTCTACACCAAATCACCAACCATCTGACCACCCTTAACCATTGTCCGATCAGAAGCCTCTACTCCAAACTCAGACACAACCGGTGACTCCAAACCTTTCTTCAAACGTTTCATGTGAAGGACAAGCGTTTTGAAATCTAAGGTTGAAGAAGACTCACCAACAACCTTTGAAATAATCTCTTTCTCAGCCATAACCACACACCCATCAGTAGTACCATCAGGCGGCTTTGTAGCACCCACCATAATCATATTCAAAGGCTTCTTCTTTGATGGGGAACGACGTTTAGCCATACCCACACTACTGCAAAGAGAACCAATGAACGAAACGACTAAAACTAAAGAACTAAATAATTGATGATTAGAGTGTACATGCAAGCGCACGCGATCGAAATAATAATAATAATACGGTAAGTATTACCAAGTATCGTATCCACTAGGATTGGCTTTTAATTCAATTAAGTACCTCGAATAATCTCACTTTACTCTATTTAGAGAATAGAAAGCAAAAGCAAATAGGTAAAAATAAACACTAAACCTAAAAAGTAAAATAAATGGGAGACACAAATCGAAAGGTAATTCTATGGGTGTTGATTGGATTCTTGGATCTTAATTTACTTAATTAAGCTAGCAATTATGCATAACCAAGTGTTCAATGAAAGAATGAACGTTTCACTCCGCAGTGGAAGCATTGAATCGTCTTTGATTTTATTTAAAATTAAACTAAAAATTAAGGTTAAGCAAAACATACCTTGAAAATAATATATGAAGAATATTCTGGCGGATCTTTATCTCTACCACAAAGTCTTCCTGACTATGACTCAAACACAGGACCAAGGCTTGTAGGAGCCTCTTGAAAGAAAATCCACAAGGGATTGGAGTGGAAGAACTCTAGAAAGAATTCTTTAATTCTCTCTATTAAGAAAATGTGTGTTGTGTCTAATGGCTCAACCCAAGGGTCCTATTTATAGAGACCAAGGGTAAATATTTGCCAGAATTAAAATATTATATTTTAATATCTAATATATTAAAATATATCTCATACTTATTTGAATCTCATTCAAATCTCCTACGATATTTATTTATTTGAATCTTATTCAAATTTTATAAATATTTTTTATTTAATGTATCAAATATACATTAATTATTTTAATATTTAATGTATCAAATACAATAAATATATTTTTCTTTTTTATATTTAATATATCTAATATATTAAATATTAATTTGAACACTTCAAATTAAATATTAAATTTAAACATTTCAAATTTTAATATTTAATGTATCAAATACAATAAATATATTTTTCTCTTTTATATTTAATATATCTAATATATTAAATATTAATTTGAACACTTCAAATTAATATTAATTTGAACATTTCAAAATTTTCTTTCAACTAAATTGATCTTTTAGTGTTACTATGAGCTAGCAAGGGGACCTTATGGACCTACATATTATAAGCTCCAATGATACAAAATTAATTAATTAAACTCTTTAATTAATTAATTTTCATTCATTAATTATACGTCATTCCACTATAGACCTAGAGTTGCACTCTTATGCACTGTAGGACAAGTTGTGTCCATAGATATAATCATACATGCAAGTCGATCCTTCACGAGTTGTTCGTAATTACAACTGGGTCAAAAGTTTCGTTTTATCCCTATAATTACATATTGCACCTTAAGTACCATTGATCCTCTAATGAACAATCTATTTATAATCTAATTATAAACTAAGTCCCTCTCGGGCCAGTGAGAGGGTGGGGCCCCATTGTTCAAGTCCCGAAATCAACACTTAAGGGAACTACTCATCTACTTACCCTATATGGGAAGAAGTGAATTTTATCTTGTGAGATTATGTTCCCAACTCCCTATTTGGTCAAGTCCCCAAAATGGTAAGCATATTAAATCGGCTACAAAAGCCACTCTCACCATGCAAATCAAAGAACAAGCCCTCACAGGCAGGAGTTCATAACTCACTTAGGATTAAGATCGAGTCGCATATGATCATTCTGATGAAATATTAATCTTCTCAATTAACAGATTTATAAAGAGATATTAAATATTTCATGGTCCAGTCTTATACAAACTCATTGTATAAGATACCCCCACTCACATGTCTCCACATGAATGATTTGGATCAAATCATTTGTAACTATTACAAAGTGGGCCGTATCAATAGTGTTACCAGGATAAGACACCCAACCTTATCTATATACTATGACCATTTAGGTTATTTTTTGAATGTGATCCTCTGTATGTCAACCACATACTATTCAAGATTACACTAATAACCTTGGATTTTTCATATAATGGATAATATTATATTGTAAATAAAATAATCAAAATTATTATTAATTATTAAATAAATCATTAATTACGAGGCTTTAGGGCATAAATTCCAACAATCTCCCACTTGCACTAAAGCCAACGAGACATGTATCCTAGGGCATACACTATACTAACATATTCTCCCACTTACCCTAGCAAACATGAGACATGTCTCATAATCTCAAACATTCTAGGTGACCCTCAAACACTTTAGCTTGGAGACTCTTTATTATATCCAAAGGACTGCCATTAAAAGACATCTTAGTCACTACCATCTTTCTTTCTCTCGATATAATTCCCTATACATTGGTGTTTTCTAATTTCCTTAATATTAGTCTTTGCACCACTATTATTATAATAAAAATGATAGACTAAATCATATCTTAAACGCCTTTCAGATCTTCAAGGAACTATTTGAGTCAGACAAGTCTTTTTGTTGCTTCACAAGCAAAACAATTTAACTTGTATATCATACCCCACCACCTAGGGTAAAATTTACCTTTACATAGATTTCCTAAATCTTTGTAAGAATCAGTGTATCTTGTAAAGATCAAATCTTTAACTTCATACACAAAAATTTCTCATCATCCATAGATAATTTGAGAAAGTTTTTAATTTTCTACTCAATGGTCATACCATTCGTTTAACTGATATATGTTAACCAATTGTATATTAAATGTTCAGTCTCATTTATGCATATCATATACTCTCAACATTTGAGGTGTCTTAGGATACACTTCCTTAGACATAAATATCAAATATTTGACAACAATTTTGTCACTATAAGATGTTTGAGACAAAGTTAACATTTTGTCCTTAAAATCTTCATTTTGGACATGTAAAATATACTGAGTTATTCCAAATCACTTATTTGGAATTGGTTACTTAATCAACGTTTTATGTTAGACATCTTACATCATTCATAATGGGTAAAAATATCACCAACTTAAAATATGAGAAAAATTCACTAAGCAATTAATGATTTTCTTGGCTATACAAGCTTCATTAATATTTATCCAAAGTCATAGATTTTGATACTTTTATCAAATCTTATATTCACAGATCTAATGGTAAAATTCATTTCATAAATGAACCTTTACTATTTCGCAAACTTTTTGCTTTTGATATTTGAAAATAAACATATCTGATTGATTTTTGTAGATGCATTATCTAAGATTTCTTTTCATAAAAGAATTCTAAACATTCATTTTTTTTATTTATATCACATATGCAACAATGAATTAAATAATGCTTACAGACTTCAGTATGGCAACAAGTGAGAAAATTTACTTGCAGTCCACTTTCTCCTATTAGGTTTAACCCTTTGTCATTAGTCTCACTTTGCATGTACATAACAATTTGGGCTTCAATTAAGTCCTTGTAAAGGTTGAGTCATCTCATAACTCTCCCACTACGATGAGGCTTATCCAATTCATGACTAGGATCCATTAAATTGTTAACAACTTTTGTTAGCTATTTAGTGGCTTCACGTGAAACCAATTTATTAACACTATCTCACCTTATTAAAGGTTTGTAGTCTTTTATTTGACATTCCTTACAAAAATTATATTTGTCATACAAATACCTTGTTCGTTTTAGGACTACATAAAAGACCATTTTATACTCCTTAGGGGTGGCCTACACTTAGGCTTATCTTTGAACATATACAAGCTTTTTAGGCTTGTTTCAGCACGTGAGCTTAACATTCCCAAATGGTGAAGTGTTGTAAACCAGCTTTACTACTCTTCTATCATCTTTAAAATTGTCTCGTAGACACTTTTGGAGGGAATCATGTTCACCCTGCAATCTCTTTTGCATTTCCTAACCGGAGTTTGGTAATGGTGTGTAACTCATTATTGATGTGACCATATCTAACAATGTCATGTTTCTCCTCTTGCAGCACAATTTCACAAAATTGTATTTAGTATGAAGATTATTGGGATAAAAACTCATTTTCTATCAGTTAATCTTAGTACGTAACGTTTTTGTACTTTCTATTATGATCTGATCATAATATCTTGATAGATTTACCTAATTAATTTTCAACTTTAATCTTAATTTTCTTGAACTTTTCAAAAATTTAGACTTATGTTGTATAGGTAAAGATACTTGTATCATGAATGATCATCAATTAGAGTGATGAAATATTTATGACTTTATTTGACCTTTACATTCACCAGACCACTTGGGTCAAAATGTGTTAGCCCAAAGTATTATTTGGCCTTGTAGCCTTATCTAATAAAGCTCCAACAATTATCTTGCATGAAAGGCAAGATCTATAGACATGTAAAGTAATTAATTCTAACTTTTAGAGAATTATCTCTTACTAGTCTTTTCATTTCATTCAAGTTGATGTTAATCAACCTTAAATGTCAAAGTCAAGTATCGTATTTTAGGAGAAAATAATATGTCTTTCTATTCTAGATTCTATAATCCTGAATATCTCAGTATTTTATAGTATGATATATGTCAGCATTTTAACATATACAAATTGTTCTTATTTTCAGCTGAATGTATTTTCAAACAATTTTGAAAATATAAAAAATAATTCATACTATATTAACCATTTACTAATAAAGTTTGAGAAATTGAATTTCTCTTATGGTAATAAAACATCACATTCAGTATTAATTAACAATTATTACTTAATGACATCTTAATGTCTCCCACTACGCTAACTGAGATGGGCTTCTTAGTGCCAACTAGTAGAAACTATTCTACATGTTAAGTATTTTCCAAAAATTACATATTAAATGTAATAAAGAATAAATCTTGATAGTGGATCTTGTATCAACTATCTAGGTGGCGTTATTTATTCTCCACAAAAGATCTAGTAAATCAAATTTACTTTCATCTATATTATTCTTCCCAAAGAGGTATTTCAAAAACTCCTCTCATTGTGACTGTCCTGACTAATTTAGGAACTACTTCCTTTTATATAGCTTCAGTCATTTGGTTTGTCTTCTTGAAATTTTGTAATACTTAAATTCGAGATCATTTAGACAATTTTCTAAATTTAGCTTATGTTGACTTCAACATCTCATATGTTGTTGTCATTTTCTTTTATCTTCTAAGCTTGACATCTAACATGTCAACTAGGAGATACATACAAGCTATCTCAATTACTTTTGATTCATTAATCATGTGGTTCTCAAACAATTCAATTAGCATTGGCAACAGGTTTTGA
The DNA here is from genome assembly GCA_033996785.1 of Trichosanthes truncata. Taxonomy (NCBI): domain Eukaryota; kingdom Viridiplantae; phylum Streptophyta; class Magnoliopsida; order Cucurbitales; family Cucurbitaceae; genus Trichosanthes; species Trichosanthes truncata. The sequence continues at coordinate 25,129,096 of MU867261.1, forward strand.
GAACATTTCTCAATAAAGACAAATTCAAAATTTTACACTACCATTATAGTGTTAATGTTACTTTTCCAAGTAATAAAATTTCTCAATTTTGACTTATCAGTAATAAAATTAAAAATTATGAGAGAAACTGACATAATATTGAAATATATAAAATATATAATTTAACATCATGCAAACAATTATTCATTCAATTTTAGCATAGAAATCAAAAAATTTGAAAAATGAACCCTATAAATCATTTCTAATGCTATGGTACTTTAGTGAGTTATAACAAGAGGGTAGGGTAGGTCAAGTGTTCATTCACTAATATGAGACAATCTCAACCAAGTATTCTACTAGAATAACTCTTATTCCTATAATATTTAGTTATCATTAGTTTGGTCAAAAACATCATTAACAACCTTAATAAGCTCTTTGTAAGTGTGACCCATCATTTTAGATCCTGTAGTTTTATCCCAACAAGTGCCGTCGTAGGGTAGGTTAAGTATTGGAAACAAAACTACAATCATATCCTTCTCAGGAGTTCACCCTGATGTTGACCCATGCAAACACCTTCCGTAGGGGGACGGTCCAAAAGTCGCCACGAGGCCCCGCATGAATCTCACGATGTGAACCAATGATGGAGACCGTAGGATATGTTGATACATTTCCTTTTCCCACTTACTATTTTGAAATAGGGTTTTCTCTTACTTAGACAAATTAGGCTAATCTCATTTATCTAAGTTCCTCAATCTACCTTTCATAACTCTTATATTGTTAGATTGATTTTAATGTGAATTACTAAGTTTTAAAACTATTTTAAAAAAATTAATCACATTATGAGTATGCTTAGTGAAATTAAATAAAATTTGACTAATTCAACTCCCAGGTCGGTTCCCAGTTAGAGGTGTTTCCTTTCGGTCAACTTAAATACCCCAATCTAGACATAACATTCCATAGACAGAGTTTCCTTATAGTCAATTTTTATTTCAAATTCATTAATCTTTAATTAACTATTAATTATTAGATTAATGAACATAAGTGAATTTATAAATATATGTTTTTAATCCTATTAAAAAATAATTCACTTGGAGGATAATCTTGAAATTCTACCCTTGGGTAAAATTTCTTTAAAAAGAAAATTTCCAAATTCTAATGGCAGACAAAATCTTCATGCTTTCTTCAATAAAGATTTTTTTGCGCATAGTCCAAAGTTCCTCCCAAATTAAAATTCTATGAGATCTCCAATTGGATCAAAATTTGGCTCTAATTCAAATTTTATTCTAAATTCAAGCCAACATCTAAATCAATTTGGCAAATTTTTTCCAATCAAAATTTGGGCATACTCCAGATTTTCTCCCAAATCAAAATTTAAATCTCAAATTTAAATTTCATTCCAAATTCAAGCCAAGATCCATATAATTTTGACAAAATTTCTCAAATCAAAATTTGGGCATACTCCAAATTTTCTCCCAAATCAAAATTTGAGTATGTCTTAAATTTAAATTCCATTCCAAATTCAAGCCAAGATCCATATAATTTTGGCAAAAATTTCTCAAATCAAAATTTGAACATACTTCAATTTTCTTCCAAATCAAAAATTGATTAAGTCTTAAATTCAAATTTCATTCTATATTCAAACCAAAATCCATATAATTTTGGCAAAATTTCTCAAATCAAAATTTGAGCATACTTCAAATTTTCTCCCAAATCAAAATTTGAATAAGATTCAAATTTAAATTTCATTCCAAACTCAAGCCAAAATTCAGGGACATCCTAAATTCATCCAAGGAAGTCAAAATCATTCTATATTTTGATTCCAACTTATCTTTTTCAAGATTCATGCACCGTATACCTGTGCATAAATCTCGAAAATGGGCATTTGTTAAATAATAAATTTTGGCGAATCACAAATTGCACGTCATTAATTTAAATTAATGATAAAATAAGTTTGGGACCAATTACAAATTTACATGTGTCCTTATATTAAATTAAAAGATATGAAAAATTGGAAAATCGAATAATGTCACCTATCCAATATTGATCCATTGAGCGACTTAAACTAATCCAATCAGTTTATGCAATGTGGAGTTTGGACCTGAAGCTAATTTAGCACGAGATCACTAAAAATGGATTGGATCAAATTTAAATAATCCAAGTCTATTAAAAAAATATTGGATTAAACCCAAATAAGCCAAAGTCCAAAAGTTGGGCCTAAAGTCAACCAAGACCAAGCACATATAAGGTCCACCAAACTCTATAAATAGAGGAGATCACCCTTCATTTGAAGGCATTCAGAGAAGTCAAAATCCAGAGCATTCATCTAGAGAGTTCAGAGTCTTCAAGAGTCAAAATTCATAAGCTTCAAGTTCAATCAGAGAATCCAGAGAATTCAGAAGATCTAAGATTCATAATTCAAAAGATTCAACAATTGGAAAACTTCAACAAATTAATTGTCTCTTTACAAACTACAAATCGAAGATTCAATCTCCCTCCATATGAGAACAAGCTCGCTAGCCCTCATATCAAAGTCTACATTTCGAGAGAAAGCATCAAATGATTATACATTAGAGACTATAACACTACTTCACAAAAATCCATAAAATCAAGTTCATTCCACTAATCAAATTTCTTCAAAAATCTCATGTGAACAGTAGTTGCTCGAGGAAGCAAGTCAAGAGCTTTGTATGTCAACAGTAATGACAACGACATGGTGGTTGTTGTGGATCTTTCGAGTCAAACTGATTTGTGGCACAACATGTTGGGACATATGAGTGAAAAAGGTATGAAAATTCTTCACTTTGCAGGGAAGTTATAGGGACTAAAGGCAGTTGAACAAAACTTGTGTGAGGGTTGTGTATTTGGAAAACAAAAGCGTGTCAATTTTTCAAAGATAGGAGCAAAGCTAAAACCTACGAAGTTGGAGTTAGTTTACACTGACGTGTGGGGGCCTTCTGAATTATCTTCTCTTGATGGCTCTAGATACTATGTGACCTTCATAGATGACTCAAGTAGAAAGGTATGGACTTATTTTCTCAAACATAAATATGATGTATTTTCCGTTTTCAAAACTCAGAAGGCTATGGTTGAGAATGAGACAGGTTTGAAAGTTAAAAGTTTGAGGTCAGACAACGGTGGAGAATATATTGATGGGAAATTCAAAAGATATTGTGCAGACAATGGGATTGTGATGGTAAAGAATATTTCAGGGACACCGTAGAAGAATGGTCTGGCCAAAAGAATGAACAGAACGCTGAATGAGCATACTAGGAGCATGAGATTACATGAAGGATTGCCCAAGATGTTCTAGACAGAGGCAATCAACACGGCGACCTATCTGATCAATAGAAGCCCGACCACATCACTAGACTTCAAGTTTCCTGAAGAAGTCTGAAGTGGTAAACAAGTAAACCTTTCTCATCTAAAGGTTTTTGATTGTGTGTCTTACATTCACATTGATGCTGCAAACAAGAGTAAACTAGATGTCAAATCTAATAAGTGTTATTTTCTTGGGTATGGTGGAGCTGAGATTGGCTACAAGTTTTGGAATGACCAAAACAAGAAGATACTCAGAAGCAAGAACATGATCTTCACTGAGGAGGTTTTGTACAAAAATAGAACAACGGTTGATTCAGAGCCAAATGAAAGTATAGAAAAGAAGACTTAGTATATAACTCTTCCTAAGGTTGAGACCAAGACTACGAGAATTAAATATCATAATGTAGTTAATCCTGAGGAAATAGTTGTGGAAACTGAGGAACTAATTGTGGAACCTAATTGATAGAGGGCTTGTCGAAGGCCCTATCAAGATTAAATTTATAAAATTGGACATCTAAATATTTTGCAATAATAGTGGCCAGGGTCATCCACAGGGATTGGAGTTCTTAGAGTAATTAAGTACCACAATTAATTATGCCTAATTTTATTTAGAGAAACAAACTTTGGAGTGATCAAAAGAAAAATAAAATCTAAACTACTATGTACATGCTTTGGAGTCCAATTTTGAGAAACATGCATGATTTATTATCTTAAGCCCAATTTGAATTGATTAATAACTTGATTTTATACTAACAATCTTAGGCCAAGAATTTCTAAATAATCATTATCCTCTCTCGAGCTCAATTGAACTCATGTCTAGCAACAAATTAACCTCTTGGTCTATTTTCATTACTAAACATGGCATTAGGTTATTCTCTTAAGGCTTCTAGAATTAATCTACTCACTCTCGTGCAATAAATTAAATCTAGTCATTCATTTAGTATTCTACAACTAAACTTATCTAGAATTAATCTACTCACTCTCGTGCAATAAATTAAATCTAGTCATTCATTTAGTATTCTACAACTAAACTTACTCTCTCAAGCTAAATTTAGTTAACACATGCAAAACCATGGCCAAAGGTTAAGATAATATAAAGAGATGCATAAAAGACGTCAATATATAAATTAAACTAGAAATCAACCAAATGTTCAACAACTACAACCAAGCAAGGGTCTAAACACATAGTTACAACATAAGTACAACCCACAAAAACTCCTAAATCTAAAAGAAAATTACAAGAAATAGAGAAGAAACGTAGGCCGCGTGCCAACACTCGTCTCCAACATGATGTCCAGGATCTTGAGCTTTGAGTCTCCTCCTCGGCTCTCCAAAGATCTCCTCTATGTCCTTAAACAGTGCTTGAATCGAGTTTAGGATTTTTGGTCTCTCAAAACGGCTCCCTTTGCTCAAAGTATAACATTCCCTTATATAGAGTCGAGACAGCGTGCAACGCTAGGGGCAACGTTACAACGCTGTCCATAGCATTTTTAAAAAAAGGGAAAAATCTTCTTCGACTAGCGTTGCAACGCTATACCTTCGGGTCCAATTGCCTTGTTCTTCTTCTTCAACACTTGAATCTTTAAATATAGCCTTAAGTTGCTCAAATTTGTCCAATTATTTCACAGTTCTCCGGTTTTGCTCCAAATGCTCGGTTTCTGAGAAATAAACATAGAAATATATGAAAGCATACGAAATCATAGCAAAACTAGCCAAAAACTAAGCCTAAAAATAGCACACTTATGCATGCTATCACTAATGATCAAACTACTGCAATTAGGAGGTCTACTAGGACTATCAGACCACCATAGAGGTATTCCCTTACTTTGAATTACATATTATTGATTGACAAATGTGAACCTGAACGTTATGATGAGTCGGTTCAACTGAAAGATTCATTCAAGTGGGAGTTGGCCATGGAGGATGAGGTGGATTCTCTTATGATGAATCAGACATGGCAACTGGCTGAGTTACCAAGAGGTAAGAAAGCTTTGTAGAACAAATGGGTTTATAGAATCGAGCAAAAGTTTGATGGTAGCAAAAGGTACAAAGTAAGGCTTGTAGTCAAAGGCTTTCAATGTATTGACTTTAATGAGATATTTTCTCCTGTAGTCAAACTTACTACTATTAGAATTGTATTATCAATAGTAACAGAAGGATTTGTTCCTGGAACAGATGGATGTAAAAATAGCTTTTCTTCATGGTGATTTGGCAGAAGAAATTTACATGGCACAATCACAGGGTTTCATAGTACAGAAGCAAGAGAAAATGGTTTGAAAACTTCAAAGAAGCCTGTATGGTTTCAAACAGGCTCCTAGATAATGGTATAAGAAATTTGATAGTTTTATGTGTAACAGTGGATTTTAGAGGAGTCAAGCAGATCACTATTGCTACATAAGGTCCCAAGGTAACTCGTACGTTATTTTACTGCTATATGTTGATGACATGTTGATAGCATGTGCAAACAAATAGGAAATTCAGAAGATAAAGGCTAAATTATCTAAAGAATTTAACATGAAAGATTTGGGAACTGCAAAACCAATCTTGAAAATGATGATTAAAAGAAAAGATGGTACATTGACATTGTCGCAAGAAGAGTATATGAAAAGGGTGTTAAATAGATTTCACATGGAATATGCAAAAACTGTAAGTACTCATTTAGCTTGTCATTTTAGATTATCTGAGGAGCACTCACCCACTAGTGAGTAGGAAAGAGATCACATGGTTAGAGTCTTATATGCTTCAGCTATAGGTAGCCTGATGTATGCCATGGTTTGCACAAGACTGGACATTGCACATGCAGTGGGAGTTATTAGTATGTATATGAGTAATCTAGGGAAGCAGCACTAGGAGGCTGTGAAATGGATTTTCAGATATTTGAGAGGGACAACTAATTATGATCTGCATTTTAAGAAGTCAGATTTTAAACTGTAGGGTTATGTGAATCCAAATATGGCAGGTGATACAGATGGCAGGAAAAGTACTACCAGGTATGTTTTCACTTTGGGTGATATTGCAATTAGTTGGGTGATACTGTAATTAGCTGGGTTTCCATGACTGCATAAGATAATAGCTCTTTCTACTACAGAAGTTGAGTATATTGTAGTTACTGAGGGAAGTAAAGAAATAATATCGCTTCAGTCCTTTTTAGAAGAACTTGGCTTGAAATTGGGAAAGGGGATTTTGCATTGTGACAATTAGAGTGCTATTCACTTAGCAAAGAATCCAGTGTTTCATTCGAGAACGAAACACATACAGGTAAGGTACCATTTTATCATGTCATCTTTGGAAGATGGAGTGTTGGTGCTTGAAAAGATTCCAAGTTAGAATCCAGCCGATATGTTTACCAAGGTCGTTCTTGTTGACAAACTGAAGTTGTGTGCAACTTCAGTTGGACTTCTCCATGAGTAGAGAGGAGTCGCTACCATTGTAGGGGAGACATGTTGTTTGTTTTGTCTCCAAGTAGGAGATTGTTAAGAATTTTGGAGGCAAAACATGGCCCATTAGATGTTGGTCCACTTGTTCAAACTTTTTCTTAGTGTGTGTGGCAGCTATAAGTGCACACAACAAAAGAAAAAATTTGCAACGGTTGGTGGGGCTTTTTTTCTTCAACTTTTTCTTAGTGTGTGTGGTGGCTGTGAGTGCACACAACAAAAGAAAAAAAATTGCAGCGACTAGTGGGGTTGTTTTTGGATTTTAAAAAAAAAAGTGGTTGCAGTGTTGTGTTATAAAAACAAAAGAAAGAAATGGTATGAGTGTGTGTGCTTTTCGTAGAGAAGAAGCTGAGAGAGGTGAGTTTTTCTTGGTTGTTTTGGAGTGGGTATTTTTCTCCATTGAAGAATTTTGAGAGCTTATTGTATAGTGATTCGTGAGCCTTTTTCCTTGAGAGAAAAGTGAGAGAAATCATTCTAGGGAGGTTGTAAACTCTTATATTTTCTCATTGACGTTTTAGTAGAACCTGCATCGGTAGCAGAGAACTGGATGTAGTCCACATTAGGTGAACCAGTATAAATTCGGTGTCAATCTCTTCTCTCTTATCTTTTATTATCGTTCTTGTTGTGTAAAAGTTTAGGTTGGTTTATCTATTCTTTGACGCTTATCGTTTCCAAATTATTTATTCGCAGTATTTGGAACCAGAACTTAATCTAGGATTTAGATAAAATATATATTGTCTGAATTTATTGAGTGAATTTAGATTGATTATATTTTATCGTTTCCTAATATAAACACTCTACGAGCGATGATGGAGGAAAATTTCTGGTCATTCTTTGGAAAATTTGGAGCATACATAACACCTTGACTCATGAGGATGGACAACTAAATTGGGAACATATTCTTGCAAATACAAAGGCCCAAATACACGATTTTTGTAGCTATGTGGATGATTTTGGATTACGAACAACGGACCCAACACACTCACCTCAGGCAAGATGGCTTTCCCCTCCAACAATTTGATGGAAGCTCAGTACTGATACAGCATAGAATAATACTGATGGTCCTCTGTTGGACTTCACTCTGTTCTTCATAATTAATGTCTTTTGGTACTGTTTCTAAAAAAAATGTAATTTTTATCTTTGTACTGTATCTAAAAAAACAAGTAACTTTTATCAAAAGAAAAAAAAAACATTTTTTCTAATAATTCCTAAAGCCAAAGATGATTTTTAAAAAATAATTTTTATTGGGCAAAAATCAATTTATTCCCCTAAACTTTGGATGTTATATCAATTAAAATCTTAAACTAATAATTATACTAATTTAAACCCTGAACTTTCATAAGTATATCAATTTACACCCTCCGTTAGATTATGTTTGAAAAATGTTAGTTTACACGTGTGCAAACTTATAATTGTATCAATTTAATTTATGAACTTTCATAAATTAATCGATTTAAACCCTCCATTTGAAAATTGTTCATGCATTTGAAACAGAAAATCTAAATTGATTCACTTATGAGAATTCAATAGTTTAATTGATAGAATTATAAATTACACATGTATTAACTAACATTTTTAAACGGAATCTAACAAATGAGATAAATTGATACATTCATAACAATTTAGAGTTTAAATTGATAAAATTATTAGTTCATGGTTTTAATTGATAGAACTCCAAAATTTAAGAGGTACAAAATTGATTTTTGCCTTTTTTTTTTTTTTTAATCCGAAGAACTAACCAAAAGAATCTAAATCTAAAAGCAAAATAAGAATATAGAATTATAAATATAAAAAACAAAGATCTTCACAAAAGCCAAAAAAGTAGAACTAACCTAACGACTAGCGTTAGGAAACGACGCTTACCCTTTACCGACCTACCTTCCGCAAGGCGGAGAGTTCGACGTTCGAAAGACCTTCTTGACCTTAACGACACTCAAATTTCCACTGTTTGATTCATACATTCACTCTCCCAAATCTCATTTCCATCTTCTCAACTTCAAATCATTTCTCTCTAAGCAATGTCTCCGCCTTTCATCGCTAATGCCGATGTTTCCCCCGTCAATGCAGCTTCTCCGCCGGTCATCGGCCGGCTTTCTTCCGTCTATAGCGAGGTGCAATCCCACCGTATCGATCAACCTCTTCCTTTTCCCTCTGTTCTCAAAAACCCGTTCAAAATCGTCGATGGCCCTCCTAGCTCCGCCGCCGGCAATCCAGGTAATTTTCGAGGTATTGTGATAACTTGGTTTGGTATTGAGTTGATTGATGATTCGAAGGAAGAATAATGACATGCATTGATTTTTTCTCTTACTGTGTGTTTTTCTTATTGTAAATCTCTCTTCTGTTTGGAACTTGGGTTCTACTGAATGCGTTTTTGGAGTTCATTGAGGCCAATTGCCGGTTCATAGGCTTTTAGAGTGTTTGAGTTGTGTGTTATGTGCATGCAGATGAGATCGCGAAGCTGTTTCCTTGTCTCTTCGGCCAACCATCGGCCATGTTGGTGCCAAGTGATTCCAGTTCGGTGCAGGTGGATAAGAAATTGAAGATCGGAGTTGTCCTGTCTGGAGGCCAAGCACCTGGAGGACATAATGTGATTTCTGGACTATTTGGTAAGTTGTTGTTTTGTCCACAATTATAAATGAATAATAAATTAATGTCTGTTTTTCTGTTCAAGGCTGTTGTTAATTAGCATCTACGATTTTGGTGAAGATTACCTACAGGATCATGCAAAAGGAAGCACGTTGTATGGTTTCAAGGGTGGTCCTGCAGGGATCATGAAATGCAAATACGTTGAACTGACTGCAGAATTTATTTACCCATATCGCAATCAGGTTAATTTTCTTAAAAGGACTTCTAGTTTTCATTTGTTAGAAATTGTTGGTGTGAATCTGTGTGAATCTTGAGGCGAAGTGGTTGTCATTTGAATGCAATTCTTGATCTAAATGCTTTTTTTTTTTTTTTTAATCAGGGTGGTTTTGATATGATATGCAGTGGGAGAGACAAGATTGAAACTCCAGAACAGGTGAAACTCTTTCTTTCCAGAATTTACCTTCTGGTTTACCTTCTGGGATGCCTTATTAGTACTCAACGCAGAGATTGAGAGTTTGGTTCAATTTTCAGTTTAAGCAAGCTGAAGAAACAACTCAGAAGCTTGATCTGGATGGGCTTGTTGTGATTGGTGGAGATGACTCGAACACAAATGCCTGTCTCCTCGCTGAAAACTTTAGGTACTTTGGAAACTACGATTTTTTTTTTGAACAACTCTGTTATTGATTTTTCCCTTCTATTCTGTTGTTTTCAAATTAGGAGTAAAAATTTGAAAACCAGAGTAATTGGTTGCCCAAAAACCATTGATGGTGATCTCAAGTGCAAAGAGGTCCGCACAAGTTTTGGATTTGATACTGCTTGCAAGGTATTCATTTCTCTTCGGAACTGCTTTAGAATTCAAATTTTCTTGTAGACTCGCCTTTGATCAATGTTGCAAATTTGAAGTGGTTTCTTTTCAAGAATTCAAGTAAAAAGGGAATCTTGCATACATGAGATGAGGTTCTTAATAGGCTCTGCTGATGTTTATGCAGATATATGCAGAGATGATTGGTAATGTGATGGTTGATGCTCGATCAACAGGAAAATATTATCACTGTAAGCATTTTGCTTGATGCAATTGACCTTTGATGGAACTAGAAATGGATCTGATCTGCTGACATTTTCATAATAACTGAATTCTTGAGGACTTCAATTATCAGTATTTTGAGTTCATATTTTTCGTTAGTTCATATTTCTATCCATCATTATCCCAGTTAAATGGTTCCTTACTCTAGCAAAAGCTATGTCATTTTCTATACCGTTATGTGGACCTTAAAATTCCTAAATTTCTATCTTGTCAGTTGCAAAAACAAAATTAAAAAAAATATTTTTTTTAAAAAAAAATCTATCTTGTTGCTTCACCTGCAGAAAACAGAGCACTTCTCTCTGTTTGATTTTATGTTTCTATTCCCTATTTGATCTACCTAATGTGCAATTGTACTAATTCATTGTTCCGATGTTGTTAATGTCTTTTGATACCTTTTTCTTTCTCTCTCAAGTTTCAAGCATATTATCATATGGCATTAACAGTGTACATACATCGGCAGTTGTCCGGCTTATGGGTCGTGCTGCTTCTCACATCACACTGGAGTGTGCTTTGCAAACTCATCCAAACATTACTATCATTGGAGAAGAGGTAACCGCTTTACTTAAACTACTTTAGATAGAAATCTTTGTCAAGGAGGGTATTTACCACCATATGCTTTACCCTACGGTTGTTTGTTCTCTTTGAGAACTAGATTTTGTGCGTCAATAGCAATTAATAATATCTGCAACAGAAACTCTGACGTTACCATGGAATTGTTGAGTCAGTTAATATATCCTGTTTCAAAGTTCATTTTCTTGCATATTTACATGGTACGGTAACATCAAACAAAACTTAAGGGTATAAATGAAAATCTGTGATAAATAAAAGTTTCATGGCATTAGTTGAAACTTTTAATATGGTGGAATGGAACTAAATACTGACATCCCATGTCATATTCAATTGTCCAAGTGATACGGGAAGCCTTTCTTGTCAGCTTTGACAATCTGTTTTCTACCACCTAGTTGACTCATGGAGATTTAACTTAATCAATTGATGGTTTTGAATGTAAGCAGGCGAAAGCATTTCCATGGACGTCATCTATTCTCGTTTTTTTATAAAGTTTTAGTTTACAACTTTATAGGGTAGACCTAATTTAGACTTGTTTTGCAGGTTGCGGCTAAGAAGCTTACCTTGAAAAACGTTACAGACTACATTGTGGATGTAATTAGCAAACGTTCTGAACTTGGTTATAATTATGGTGTCATACTTATTCCCGAGGGTCTGATTGACTTTATTCCCGAGGTATTGCTCTTGTTATTATGAGTAGTTTTGTTTCTTTCTTTTGCTAATATGCTCATAATTCACTAACCCAAGATACTGGATATCAAAAATATCATTCTTGAACTGGTACTCATTTATAACCTGCTTTCTACAGGTGCAGCAGCTTATTGCGGAACTCAATGAAATTCTTGCCCATGATATTATAGATGAGGATGGGCTATGGAAAAAGAAACTTGCAACTCAATCTCTTCACCTTTTTGAATTTTTCCCACAAGCAATCCAAGAACAATTGTTGCTTGAAAGAGATCCACATGGCAATGTCCAAGTAAGTATTCTTTTCGTTGTTTTATAGCTGTATTTTCGTAGATTCCTTAGTTTGATTAACTATATTATATTTATTTTTACATGTCAGGTTGCCAAAATAGAAACTGAGAAAATGCTTATTCAAATGGTTGAAACTGAGTTGGAAACGAGGAGGCAAGAAGGTGCATATAATGGCGGCCAATTCAAGGGGCAGTCACATTTCTTTGGGTACTCATTCTATTCGCCCTTGAAAATTTTCTGTTATAATTAGATGCTCCTATTTAATAACTTAGTAATAACAACATAATGAGTTTGGCTCTACACAGGTCCAACTTGGTGGTAAATGTATTAAGATCACTTAAATCGGTATTTCATAATTGGAACACACAGTATTTAAGCTTCCATTATGAACTCGTAAAGCAAAGGGCCAATCAAGTGGTGGGTTAGGCTTACTGCTAATAAACTTTATATTTGATATACAATGGTTGATGCGAAGCACTTGTTTATGGCCACTCAGTGTTTTAAAAGGCCCGCCCAGGCGCGCGCCTAGGCGCGAGGCGCTGGTAAGAAGGCGCTGCCTAGGCGCGCGCCTTCCATGAAGCCCCTGAGGCACGCGCCCCACGCGCCTCTAGGGATTATTGAATTTCATTTTTTTTTTTAAGTTTTTAAGTCCAAATTATGGGTTTAGGTTAGTTATTATTTAAAAGAAAATTGTAAAACCTCTAAACTCAAGGGCTTCTCTTAGGTTTCGGGGGCGTTGTCCCCGAACCCCCACCAGGGCGCTTCGCCCCTGGACCCCAACTCGCTGACCGGTTAGCGAGACCCCCGTACTTGGTCATTCGAAGCGCTTGATAACAAATTCAAGGCATTGCTACATGTATATATACATTTTTATGGCTTTTTATATATAGTGCGCCTTACAAAAAAAAGCCCGCGCCTTTTTTTGCGCCTTGCGCCTTGCGCCTTAGTGCGCCTTGAGCCTTTAAAAACACTATGGCCACTTGATTCGTTGTTGGTTCAAGATGATGTGAAAAAATTATATGTCAGATTAGTGCCTTGATATGTCTCTGTTTAATTCTTCTTTTGATTTATAGATATGAAGGGAGGTGTGGTTTGCCGACAAACTTTGATTCAACTTATTGCTATGCTTTGGGTTACACTGCTGGAGCTCTCCTCCAGAGTGGAAAAACCGGACTAATATCATCGGTCTGTCTTTCCCACATCTGTACTTCTGATCGTTTGTCTCCAACCTTTTTAGCCTTTCATTTTTTTTTCTTGTTATCAGTTTCCTCCAGAGATTTGTTCCTCATTTCTATTGTTATATGTTAATTATGCCTACCAGGTAGGAAATCTGGCTGCTCCAGTTGAAGACTGGACGGCTGGCGGAACTGCATTGACTTCATTAATGGACGTGGAGAGGAGACACGGTCAGCTTTCTTCATGAAAACATGCATTCATTTGCTCCTGCACTTTCTTGAATAAGCATGCTAATCATTTTTTTTGTGTGTGGGTCGGGGGTGGGGGGTGGGGGGAATGACAGGGTGTAAAGAATCCACCCGAAACGAGATCAATAGAGTTTAGAGGGGGAAAAAAACTCGAAGCGATACTAAATCAAATCCATCTATACGTGAGCGATAAAGATTACAAAAAGACAAACTCTAGTTGATGAATCAAAAAAGAAAACAAAAAAAAACAATAGAGAGAGAGAGAGGACAACCGTCATGGGTTGGCCCAAAGGAACAAGCTACAAACCTAGATGGCTTTAATAAGTTTAAACTATGGTGTCTATCTATATCTACATTAGTTATAAAATATCTTTTTGATATCCGTGAGTGAACTATAGCCAACTTGTGTGCATTTCGACGATTCTCATGGTCAACTTCCTAATTCTTAGTTATAAATATCTTACTAACACTATTATAAGGATTAGTCAAGGTGTACGTAAGCTAATCAGGATTTTCCTAATTATAAGATTAGAAAATAAGGATAGAAGTAGAGTATCATACTATCATGCCATTCGGTCTATTGACAGTTCTTTTTTCTTAACAACTACAAAGGCTTCAGATTGACTGTTCGAACATTTTCATGAGGTTTAGTTTAATATTTATCATTTGATCTCTTTCTAAAGGAAGAATTCGTTTGGCAGGTAAGTTCAAGCCTGTGATCAAGAAGGCAATGGTGGAACTTGATGGTAATATCTCTGGAAAGAACATTATTACTATTACTATCTTCTTTACTCACAAGTTCATAATTTTGATACATCATTTTTTTCTGCAAGCCAGAAAACAAAACATCATACTAAAATTCCATGATTCCATGGTCAGGTGCACCTTTCAAGAAATTTGCATTGTTAAGAGACCAGTGGGCAGTCGAGAACTGCTACATCAGTCCAGGTCGGTATTCGCCCTCGAACATTAACATATCACATCATTATCCCATCTACTTCATATCATGCTTGTTACTGATTTTCAGAAGAAAAATACCATCTTCTTTTTGTTGCATTCCTGCATTTTTTCTGAGTTCAATTCAGAAATTGAACCTTCAAATCTTTACTTATACTATCTGGTTTTGATCTCCTTGTAGGTCCAATTCAGTTTGTTGGCCCTGCATCGAATGTGATTAATCACACTTTGTTATTGGAACTTGGGGCTCAAGCGTGATCATATTTCTTGATTCGTAACAATTTTCCATGACTACTTCCCCTCGAGAAACCGAAGAAAAAACTGTCTTGAATGTATCAATTTGATATTGTCATTCTTCTTATTGAAATTTCTATTTTTTTTTCTCAAGGAGATTTTCTATATACAGTGTTTACTGATCAAAAACAGAATAATAAATTAGTGGAATAAGGTTGAGTTTGGCATGCTTCTGCCTACTAGTTTAAACACTTTTTAAAAATATATATATTTTTTAAAGTCTTTTCATTAAAGTAATTTCAATTTAAAGACGTGTATTTGGTTACATCTTCTTAAAGTGTATTTGGTTACATCTTCTTAAAGTGATTTTAATCACAACTTTGTTTGGTTGCACAGTGATCCTATAAATGTCAAATTACCATAAAGATAAATGTCAAATTACCATAAAGATAAAATGAGAGAAGCTTTAAAATTGAGAGCAGTTCTGAAATTTCTCATGTGAATTTTAGAATTTTTTTAATATGAAGAGTTTTTTTAAAGTAATTCTAAAATGCTTGACTTTTTTTTTTTTACAACCCAAATCTTTTTTCAAAAGTGATTCTTTTTTTGTTGCCAAAAATTCTTGATTTTTAAAAAAACGATTTTTCATAATCACTCACAAAGTTAATCCAGACATAACCTCACAAAGTTAATCCAAACACATCTAAAATCCTTTGGAGTCAATATTAGATTCATAAAACCTGTTTTTGCCCTGTAACAAGGTCTAATTTGCTTGATATTGACAGCAGAATGATATCTGAAAAACATGACTCAGAATTGATGAGAACTGCTAATAAAGTTCCCAAGGAAATGGAAATTGCTTGGATTCAAATGTCTTCTCCTATAAAATCTTTCCATGTTTGAAATTCTGAACAATAATATGGCAAGCAAGCTTAATAGCTTGGATTCCACAGAAGATTAATGCTTAAGCTACATGGATACAAACCAATCAATCCTAGGAGATTTTCTATATACACTGTTTACTAAAAGTGTTGCAAATTGCATGAGTGTGTTTGCTTTAGGGCCAGTTTAGAATACCTTCTAGTCCAAGCATTTTTTCTATAAAAGAAATGTTTTTAATAAAAATGTTTTTAGATCTTACATTTTTTTTTTTAAAAAAATGGTATAAATAACAAAATAAATTTATTGCACTATATTTAAAAGTGATTATATTAATTACAAATATGTTTTTTTTTCTTTACTACATATTTTGAAGATTTTTGATTAAGCACTTAAAAGTCATTTTTGGATAGTCTATCTATCAAGAATTTCTTCAAAAATAGCTTTTAAATTAAAATCAAGTTTTTTAAGGTTCTTTTTATTTATTAAAATTTTAAAAAAATAATTTTGATCATCTAAAATCATTCAAGAAGCTATAAACACACTTTAAATTATTAATTTAAAAAACATTTTTTTAAAAAAAGAGTCACTTCAAACTCACTATTAATTATTCAAAAAAAGGTGTTTTTGTTCTTGGAAAAGTAATATTGACAATATCTATGTATCGATTTTAGATCGAAAATTTTTGTTGAAATGGGTGTGATGTTGGAGACAATTGAATAAACTAACAAACTTGTTGAAATGTTCTAATATGGAAATCAGGAATTTTTCTAGTACTCCATTCCTCTTCTTTTCCATGCCTGCCACATGAATTCTTCTTTTTAAAATTAAAATTATACATAAATATAGTGGGGTCCACAAGTTGTGGAGAAAAACCATCACAATTTTTTTTAAGATGAGTAGTTTCTCACTCCTATTTATATTTATTATTATTATTTCCAATATTAGTTTTTTAATCTTCTTTAATCATATTTTATCTTCTATTTTTATTTTTATATTTTTTCCTTAAAATGTGTAAAAGTTTCTCTCTCCTGTGACTCTTTATCTTCTTTAATCCTTCTTTCATTTCACTATTACTTTGAATTATTTTACGCATCTTAAAAATAAAATAAGCAAGAATATTGTTTTATTTAATTTTAATTATTATATTTCTTTCCATTTTGTAAATTTATTATTTTCAAATAATTAAATAATTGATTTGTCTCATTTTGATTAACATTATAATTAGATTTTATTTGTTATCCATTATGATTTTTTTTTTCATTTGGCTTATTTTTAAATAATTAAATAATTCTTTTATCCTACGTTTATCATATTATAATTAAGTTTTATTTGTTACATATTTGGTTACCTATATGCATTAAGGAATTATAAATGAAAAGAATGAATATTTTGGTAGAGAATAATGCTTAACATGGTAAACAAGGTGAAAAGAAGAAGATGAAAGAGTTGAATAAAATTTAAACTATTAGTGTAGAAGAAAAAAAATAACTAAAAAAGTAAAAGAGTCGTAGGAGAGAAAAACTTTTACACATTGGAAGATGAAAGGAAAAAAAATATAATAATAATAGTAATAATAGAAGAAAAAATATGATTAAAGAAGATAAAAACTATTGAAAAAATTAATAATAAATATAAATAGGAGAGAGAAACTACTCATCTTAAAAATCTTCAAAAAATCGTGATGTTCTTTTCTCCAACAACCTGTGGGTCTCACTAAATTTATGTATAATTTTAATTTTAAAAAGAAGAAGTCATGTGGCAGCTATGGAAGAAAAGAGGTATGGAGTACTCTCTACTACCGTAAGACTATAAAAAATTTTGATTTCCGTATTAGAACATTTCAACAAGTTCATTATTAGTTTATTCAATTGTCTCCAACATCATACCCATTTCAACAAAATTCTTCGATCTAAAATCTATACATAGATATTGTCAATATTACTTTTCCAAGAATGAAAACACCTTTTTTCGAACAATTAATAGTGGGTTTGGAATAACTTTTTTTTTAAATGTTTTTTAAATTAAGAATTTAAAGTGTGTTTAGTATAGCTTCTTGAATAATTAGAGAGTAAAAATTGCAACAATTATCTAAGTTTAGAGTCCAATTTGATGAAATTATAAATTTATAGTGAAAATAGTGAAAATTGATACAAATTAATAAATTTAGGGGTAAAAATTAATTTTTCCCCCTTTTCTTTAAGAGACAAAACTCCATGTTCACACTAGATTTTAACAAAGAATTTTGATTCGTGTAAATGAATTATATTTATATTGATTTATGTGGATGTAATGCAATCTCTAAATTTTATCCTCGTATTCTTTCTCTCGAGTATGTAAGCTTTGGGCTTTAGCTTGTTGATTTTCTTTGATCAACTTGTTGGCTTGTTGATCTTGGAACGGTCTATTAGCTTATTAATCTTCTCGGAAGATCAATCTCTGGCTTGTTGATCTGTGATCGGGTAAAACTTGTGGGTTTTCCAGCCCAGTGCAAGTGCACACTATCGATACAAATAATAAAATTAGAAGTACTTCAATATATCGATTCCACAATGAACGAATTTTAACAAAAAGATTAGAAATAGCAAAGATTGTTTAAAAATTGCAACTTGAGTAACTCAATTGCAAAATAGAATTGTGGTTGTGTGAAAAGCAAAGAAAAACATAATGTTAAGTGATAAAATTGCAAAAATAAAAAAGGGGGCTCAAGAATGTTCATTGCCCTTAAGTTGTGAATTGTCATTTTAAATTGCAATTGCAATCTATACCTACACAAACAATTGTAAACCGAATTCAATTCCTATTCAATCTTGATTCTAAAATCTTTATGAGGCTAAGTGATTGGACCTATATGTCTATGGCCAATCGTACTTAGATAAATTTAGAACATAATTCTAGTGGTTTTGGTGTCTTTTTCCCTATGTCTAGGTGATCGAACTGAAACGTGGGGGCTTTAAGAAAAGATTTTTAGTTTAAAAACAAAGCTCCAGTCCAGTGCAAGTGCACACTATCGATGCAAGTAATATAAAATCGGAAGTATTCCAGAGTATCGATCCCACAGGGAACATATACAACAAAATTCAAAATATAACAAAAATTGTTTTCAAATTGCAATTTCAGTAACCAAGGTTATAAAAATGTTGGGAGGTGTTGTTGCTAAAGAAATAAAAAAAAAAACAATAAGTATGAAAAAGGAAAATTCTAGTTGTTCATGCCCCTTTGGAAAGAAATGCAATTGCAATCGTAGCTAACTCAAGAAAACTAAGTAAACCGAATTCGACTCCTATTCAATTTTGCTTCAAAATCTTTAGGAGACTAAGTGATTAAACCTATATTTCTATGCCTAATCTAACTTAGATAATTTTGAGCACAATTCTAGTGGTTTTGAAGTCTCACCCTATGTCTAGGGTCGATGTTCAGAACTTATTTCTATGACTTTTCCTCCATTGCTTTTGTGACATCCGCCTTCCCTTAACCCTTTCGGTTTTAAATTCAAGCTTGACAAGCAACACTAGTTGGTCGGCTAGGTTTACCCAACATTAAACTCAACAAAAACAAACAAAGTTCAAGCGTTAGCTAGATTGTATGTGCTTTTAAGCTTTACATCTTTCCTCTAGGGCATTCACCAACTTGAACCCCTAAAAGAAGTTTAGCTCATCATAAATAGAGTGAAAAAAAGCAAGTTAAAGGTCTGAAAGTCAATAACATAAATGAGAAGTGAAGGAGAAGAAATTCGGGTTCAATAAAGATTCAAATAAATGGTAGTTCTATTAAAATAAACACTAACATTCAACAACTTATAACAAAGCTTGGGAAACTAAACTATTACAGCAAGATAACTACAATGGAAAAGAAATAACAGCAGCCAATACTCCTATGAAATGAAATGAACAAAATAGAATCTAATATGAATAACAAATAAAGAGACCCGTTTCGCTCCTTGCTTAATCGACACAACCACTCTTTCTTCAAAGGTGATAATTCTCATTTATGGGGATTATTTAACCCTAAAACTAAGTTGTTTTTGCCATTTTTGCATGCTTTATTGATTATCGAGCAAGCTAAAAATAGCATTTATGAGATAAATTCATGCAAGCTTGTCGGAGTATGAAAAAAGAAGAATTAAGTTGAAAAGATGCAAGAAAGTTGGCTTAAGTTGAGTTTTTGTGCAGATTTGAAGAAGTGAATACATTGCAAATGGAAATGCAATTGCATTCCCTTGGGAAGGCAAGGTGAAGAACAAAGAAGAAGAATGCAATTGCAATGCATTTGCATTCTCTGGACTTATAAAGCAAGTGCAGAATTTTCGAAAAATCACCAAAACCCACAGGAATTGCTTGATTTATGGAGAATTTACAGCCAAATCTCGTGCTCAATCATTTACCCACGAATTAAGGAGCCCAAGATGGAAGAAGAAGCCTCGAAATCTCTATAAAAGGGAGGCAAAACGAAGAAGAAAGGATCAATTTTGTCATACTCTGTTTTTTTTTTGAATCCTGAAGTACTCTGTTTTTGTTTCTTTTTGGTTTTAGACAGTAGCAACAATTACTTTCATTTTATTAGTTCTTTGTTTCAGTTTTTCCTTGAAGAATTTGATTCTCTTTTGTTTTAGCATTTTGTTCTTACAATTTAGCTTAATGAATTTCTGAATTTAACCATACTCAACGAGGAATCCAAGTTTCTACACTTTATTTTTATGGGTTTTTTCTGTTTTTCCTTCAACACAGCAGCAAGCCAAATATTCATCTTATGTTTTTCTTTTTATTAGTTCATGATTTGGTTTACTCCTTAATCCCCGAAGTAAGATCTCTCCTCAACGAATGTTGAAGAGGTTAAGATTCAAGTAGTTGAACGAATTCTGAATCGATCGCATTAAGGGATTTTGGGTAGTATTTTTCCGTTGAGTTCGTTTAGTTATTTTCTGGATTTTGCTTGGGTTAAGTTCTAAATCCTGTAGGTGGTGGGATTGAGGAATATTGTTAAATTCTATATTCAAAATTCTTCCATTCCTTATTCACCCGTGGGTTTTCCTTTGGTAAAAAAATTTTTGAATTGCAGTAACATGCTTTGGGACATTTTAATTTAATTCAGTAATTTCAGCATTATTATTTCTTAGTGGGCATTCTTAATTGATGATTCAAATAGGTTTGCCTTGAGATTAATTACCTCTTTCCTTTGTAAAGTATGAAATTTTTAACAAATAATGTTTGGATTTTCATTTTCTCCACAATGAGCTAAATTTTCTTTAGGGGTTCAAGTTGGTGAATGCCCTAAGGAAAAATGTAAAGCTCTAAAGCATAAACAATCTAGTTAGCATGTAAACTTTGTTTGCCTTTGTTGAATTTAGATTTGGGTAAACCTAGGCCGCCAACTAGTGATTGCTCATCAAGCTTGAACTTAATATCGAAAGAGTTAAGGGAAAGCCGATGTCACAAAAGCAATGGAGGAAAAGGCTTAGAAATAAGTCCTGAACATCGACCCTAGACATAGGGCGAGACTCCAAAACCACTAGAGTTGTGAGCCAAGTATCTAAGTTAGATTAGCCATAGACATATAGGTTTAATCACTTAGTCTCCTAAAGATTTTGAATCAAAATTGAATAGGAGTTGAACTCGGTTTACTTAGTTCTCACATGTTAACTATGATTGCAATTGCAATTGAATCGCATTTTTCCAAAGATGCTTGAATCACTTGAATCCCTATTTTATTTTTAACTCATTGAATTTTCATTCACTCTTGTTAAACAAACCAAACTCTTATATTTTTGCGTTTCAATTACCCCAATTGTGTTTTGCAAGCAATTTTGTGTCATTCTAAGTAAATTTTGTTAAACACCGTTCCCTTGGGTACGATACTCTAGAATACTTCCAGTTTCTTTATTACTTCGATCACGTGCACTTGCGTGTTGTAGCGTAGCATAGCGATCAAAAGGTGATTGGTTCTTTATCACCTCTAACTTTCGTTGAGGTAGGATTAATCTTCGAAGCTTCACGGGTCTGGAACGAACAAAAAAAACAACAGCAAAAGGTTTCCAACAATAATTCCATTTAAACCAATTTTTTGCTAGCCTTTTTATCTAATAACACACATAAAATAACAAGAATAACTAAGTATAAAGGCCAAATAATTCTCATAAATGAGAATTATCACACTCCCAAACTTGAGTTATTGCTTGTCCTCAAGCAATTGCAAAATACAAGCCAAAGCAGATTCTAAAAATAATTCTTTTGAAAAATACACCTCTCAAGAGAGGTCTCATGCTCGTAACACTTTAACTTTACTTGAATGCTTCCACTACATGCAACTTCCATGCCTTCCTTGTCTAAACAAAATACTTTCCTCTCACAACCTCACCTTGGATTCATACTACCTATTACCTTTAGTCAAGTTTCACTTAGTTGCTAAACAAGCTAACTTTACACGCTTTTCTCAACTAACTTTGTTCCTCCCCCCCTCCCCCCACCCAAAACTTGTTTTTCACTGCTATGATGCATACCTTTTTTTTCATTTTTTCTTTTTTTTCAAGAGGGGGCCTTTTTGTCTTTTGTGCCTTCGTTCTAGCTTACTAACGCTTTTTGGTAAAAGTATCTAGCTACAAGAACTTATCACATCAAGGTTATTTTCACATACTTGTTGGGTTTTGTGTCCTAAAACTCCTGGTTTTGTAACCTGAATGTATATTCTATTTTACTATAAAGATGTTATTGAGGTTTATTCAGTAAATGTGTTATTGAATAAAGTGAATTGTGTATTCTATAACCCAAATCCAATGAACTAAGAACCCTTGGCTATAGTATGTATACTTGAACTTTATGTATGACATAAAAGTGGATCAAGTTCGAGTAATAGTCAAAATGGTCTATAGTATAAGGGATAAGGTTGGGTACCTTATTCTGGGGACACTATGGACGCGGCCCACTTTGTATAGTACTAACAATGTGATCCTGAATCGTTCATGTGAAGACATGCGAGTGGGGGCGTCCTATGCAAAGAGTTTGTATAAGACCGGACCGCGAAATAGTCACTTAGACTTTATAACTCCGTTTACTGTTTTAACTGACTATATTCATACGATGACCTAGGTAACTCGATCTTAATCCTGAGCGTGCTATGAACTCCTGTTTATTCGAGATTATCCTTAGATTTGCATGGGTGAGAGTGGCCTGAGATCGCCGACTCAATAAGCCTCCCATTTTGGAGATAAGACCCCCATAGATAGCTGGGAACATAGTCATGCGAGATGGAATTCACTCCTACCTGCTTTAAGGATTAGTAGAGAGGTTTTCCCTTAAGTGCTGATTCCGGGTCTTGAACAATGGGCCAACCCTCTCATTGGCCTGAGAGGGATTCGGTTTGTTGGTTGGACCACAAACCAATTGTTCATTAGAGGATCAGTGGGACTTAAGGAACAATAAGTAATTACAGGGGTAAAACGGTTTATTTGACCCAGCTGTAATTACGAACGACCTGTGAAGGATCGACTTACTAATCATGGTTATATCGAGTGGACAAAAATATATCTACAGTGAGGAGAGTGCAGCCACTAGGCTTTAGTGGAGTGTCCCGGTGGTTAACGAATGTTGATTAGCTAGGCTAAAGAGTTTGGCCGGTTAATCTCGTATCGTTGGAGCTCATGATCTGTAGGTCCATTAGGTCCCCTTACTAGCTTAGACTAAGCCTTGGAATAATTTGAGAGAAAAGAATTTGAATTGTTCAAATTCGGTTTTGGGAGTAAACGTTAATTATATGCGATATACTTAACGTACTATAATTTAATTATGAATTAAAACCACAAGGAAGAGAGATGAACATATTTAAATGTGATTTAAATATTTGTTCGGTTTAATACGTGAATAGGGATTCATGTACAAACGATTGGTCATAAAAGAGAGAGATTGGTCTAATTATTTAATTAATATTTGATATTAAATTAAATAATTAAATGGTTTAATTAATTAATCAAGTTTTTTTTTTTAAATTAATTTTGATTTAATTGAAACTTGACTAATCCTATCCAACCAAGTGTTGTCTTCCATAGGAAGCCAAATGTTGTCTTCCATAGGAAGCCAAGTATTGTCTTCCATAGGAAGCCTAATGAAGTTTGATT
The DNA here is from genome assembly GCA_033996785.1 of Trichosanthes truncata. Taxonomy (NCBI): domain Eukaryota; kingdom Viridiplantae; phylum Streptophyta; class Magnoliopsida; order Cucurbitales; family Cucurbitaceae; genus Trichosanthes; species Trichosanthes truncata. The sequence goes on from MU867261.1 coordinate 25,152,643, forward strand.
AGTGCCTATAAATGGGATGAAACACAAAAGGATTGAAAGAATTTCTTTGATAGTTTTTTTTTTAAAATTGTCTTGAGCTCTCTTCCTTCTCTCTAAAAATTCTCTTAACAAAGGATCCCACAATCCATTCCAAGGGCTGAGAATAGTAGGGAAGACTCTAGTGGTGGTCCAAGTAGTGTTGGTGATCCAAGATTTGCAAAGAATTTGGAGAATTTGAGCTACAAATGTATGTGTTCATACTTTCTGGTTTTTTCCAATTTTGAGCATGTTTTTGTTTGGTTAAATTGATGTACTTTGAGTGCTCGAGATCCGAAATTGCTTCCGCTTTCTTAATATTAACTCTTTCAATACTCACTTCCTAAGTAAACGTTTTATGGAAAGGAAATCATGGGTGTCATGACTGCTTCTGGTTACTTAGTTTAGAGGAGGAGTATCCCTCCTTTTTTTTTTCTTTTTCTTTTTTTTTTTTCTAGCAGTTGTTATAACAACATACTATTACAACAGTAGTATTACATATATTACATGACTCACCCCCCAAACTTAAACGGGTCAATGTCCTCATTGATCAAGGATAGCACAAGGGGTGAAAAGAGGTGATTTGCAAAACATTTAAGCTAGACTCTCCTAAGGGGATTCAGTGTACAAACTTCGAGAGAGTTTGAGGCTTGGGTGTTTTATAAAGATAAGGAATCATGAAATTGTTTGTTCGGGAAGCATCTATGTAATGTTTCTAAGTATTTAATGAAATGAGCACACTCCAAATTTTCCTCATTAAGGGTATTCAACAAGAAGAAAACTCAAAAAATCTGACAAGAATTGTGTTGTCAACTTGAACAAGTCAAAAGCATTCACATTTTTTTTATTCTATTATTTTTTATTTTTTTTATTCAAAGAAAATAACTAAAGAAAGCATAAAAAAAACCTAATAAACCTTAAACCAAAAGGAACAAAAAATAACAAAAGCTGGAAATATAAGTCAGAAAGAAACTCCCCTATGCAGAAAAAAATGTATTGTTGCTGCCATTATTTTCTTTAGGGATCTTGGAGTTTTGAAGAAGAATTATTGAGACGTCTGAAAAGTGGCCATTTTCCTTTGGATAGCATGGAAATTTATTCCTTCATCCTTTTCTTTGACGTACTCCCGATATGTCATGTTTGGTTGAGTTTTCTGAATTTGCAATTGCAACTTGCTTTTGCAATTGTGATTGCAGTACTTTTTTTTTTCACTTGAAACTCAAAAGTAGAGCATCAAAACGTTCACACAATTTCTTCTAAGCCATAGTTGACGTTTTGAAATTTTCAATTTTGAACTTGAAGTTGATTATTGAACTCCCAAGTGAATCCCTAAGTAGAAGTGTTCCCTTAGTGGTCAGCTTAAATACCTTATCCTTGACAGGATTCTCCTTAGACAGAGATTCTCTAAATTAAGCTTCCTCATTCTAATTGGAATTCCATAAGTTGAAAATTTCTCTTTTTTTTTATTATTTATTTTTGTTTTTTTTAAAGAAAATGAACGAAAAGATAAACTTATCATATTCTAGTAGGGATATCGAAATTGTGTTTCTTCATTTTTCACCTAGGTCTTGATGATGGATGAGATTTCAGTCTTGGTTAAGATGCTTTAATCACAACGGGTCTTACCTACTCGAGAGATTTACATGTGTCTTTGAAAGTAGAAATTGTAGTTGCAACTTGTGTCACATACTGCAAATTGTCATCCTTCATGCTCTCATTTTTGCATTTTTCTTCTTTTAGCGTTTCCTGCAAGCTGCAATAAGTGAAAGCAGGACATTCTAGTATCGGAAGTACTTTGGATGTCATTTGCTGTGAAATTGCAACAGCATAGCTCACTGAAACTTCCTTGGGTGGTTCTTTCTCTTCTTGAGGTGGTTCTTCTTTAATCTCTTATCTCCCTTCTGGTTCCTTAGTATTTTCCAGTGTTAAAGCGTTTTTTACTTTTTTTGGGATTTTGAGATCTTCATATTCGAATTTACTTGGAGTCACTGCCTCACATTCTTCTTTTTCTTCTTGTTTTGAAGTCTCTATATTGTTGAGCAAGATTCCTTGGGACCTGTTCTGCAATTCATTTGCAATTTGTTCCACTTGGATCTCTAAATTTTGTAAAGATGTGGTTTGGCTTTGCAACACAACATTGCTTTTTGTCATGTGAATACTCACGAGATTTTTTAGTGCTAGGCTATTTTGGAATCATCTTCTCTTGATGGAAATACTGGTGTTGATGTTGATTTGCAAAACTGGGTAGAAATCCATAACATAAAGAATCTGGATTATAAGAACAATTCTCAAATAAATGACTTCCTTCACAATAAATACAAGAAATAGAAGAGATAAGGTTAGTAGGAGCTATGGAAGTTCTCATCATCAAAGTTTCTATACTTAACGATGAAGCATGAGCTCAATCTTACAATGATATCTACTTCCATCTTGTGGATTATCTCAAGCAATCCAACCCTAAGTTGTATCTTTCCTCTCTTGCAATTGCTCTCCCTCAACTTGCAAAACAATGTAAATAAGAATTGGGATTTCTCTTGGAAAGAGGATAATTGCAATTGCAATCTGTGCTAAAAAAAATTGAATTTTGTTAGTAAAGTCGTTTCCCAGCAACGACGTCAAAAACTTGATCGAACTGAAATGTGTGGGCTTTAAGAAAAGATTTTTAGTTTAAAAACAAAGCTTCAGTCCAGTGCAAGTGCACATTGTCGATGCAATTAATATAAAATCGGAAGTATTCCAGAGTATCGATCCCACAAGGAATGAATACAACAAAATTTAAAAGATAACAAAAATTATTTTCAAATTGCAATTTCAATAACCAAGGTTATAAAAATGTTGGGAGGTGTTATTGCTAAAGAAATAAATAATAATAATAATAAGTATGAAAAAGGAAAATTCAAGTTATTCATCCCCTTTGGAAAGAAATGCAATTAAAATGCAATTGCAATCGTAGCTAACTCAAGAAAACTAAGTAAACTGAATTCGACTCCTATTCAATTTTGCTTTAAAATATTTAGGAGACTAAGTGATTTAACCTATATTTCTATGCCTAATCTAACTTAGATAATTTTGCACACAATTCTAGTGGTTTTGAAGTCTCGCCCTATGTCTAGGGTTGATGTTTAGAACTTATTTATATGCCTTTTACTCCATTATTTTTGTGACATTCGCCTTCCATTAACCCTCTCGCTATTAAGTTCAAGCTTGACAAGCAACACTAGTTGGCCGGCTAGGTTTACCAACATTAAACTCAACAAAAACAAACAAAGTTCAAGCGTTAGCTAGATTGTATGTGCTTTTAAGCTTTACATCTTTCCTCTAGGGCATTCACAAACTTGAACCCCTAAAAGAAGTTTAGCTCACCATAAATAGAGTGAAAAACAGCATGTTAAAAGTTTGAAAATCCATAACAAAAATGAGAAGTGAAGGAGAAGAAATTCGGGTTCAATGAAGATTCAAACAAATTGTAGTTCTATTAAAATGAACATTAACATTCAACAATTTATAACAAAGCTTGGGAAACTAAACTATTACAGCAAGAGAACAACAATGGAAAAGAAATAATAGCAGCCAATACTCCTATGAAATTAAATGAACAAAACAGAATCTAATGTGAATAACAAATAAAGAGACATGTTTCACTCATTGCTTAATCGACACAACCACTCTTTCTTCAAAGGAAATTGGGTCTTTACCACCTCTAACTTTCGTTGAGGTAGGATTAATCTTCAGAGCTTCACAGATCTAGAACGAACAAAAAAAAATAGCAGCAAAATAAAAGAAAAACAACAAAATGATGGACTCTTGCGTGAGAAAAACCCACATGTTTTGCCTCCATTTCTTCCTTCTTTTATAAGCTTTATGGGCTATAATTTCCATATTTGTTCATGTGCAGCTAGGGTCAACTTGCCTTGCTGAATTCATGGAGAAGAATGGCATAAAATCTCCGAAATTTCGCTAATCCCATATTTGGTGCGTTTTCCAGATTTTTACATAAATGCAATTACATTTCTATTGCATTCTTCAAATTCATGCACAAAAACATGAAGTAAGTGTGGTTTTCATTTTCTTTTGCTTTCTTTTCTCCACTTAATTTAAAAGGCTTCCAACAATAATTCAATTTAAACCAACTTTTTGCTAGCCTTTTTATCATACATAAAATAACAAGAATAACTAAGTATAAAGGCCAAATAATTCTCATAAATGAGAATTATCACTAGGGTAGAGAATGGCTTATGTCTAAGCTCTTGTCTCCATTCTTTGTGCGAAATCTGCTCTTCACTAATCCTTTCAGTATTAGCTCCAAGCTTAGTATGCAACCCTAGTTAATCAATCTAGAATTACAAATTCAATCAACTCAACACAAGCAAACAATTAAAGTGTAGGCTTGGTTTTTTTTTTTTTTTTTTTGCAATTTAAGCTCAATTCACTTCTTAGGAAATTCACATCCTTGAACCCCTAAAAAGAATTTAGCTCATAAATAATCTAAAAGAAACTAAGCAATGACAAGGACTAATCTTCATGCTAACAAAAGGGGAATTAAAACAGTAGCTTAAAAATAAAAGTCTAAATGTTTAAATTACGCTTTTCCTACAAATGAATGCTAGGATTAATAACCCAAACCGAATAAAAATCCATTGGAAAAAAAAAACCACGAATAACCTTGCTGAAAAACTAAAATTTAACTTTCATAAAGTAATTCTTCAATAAAAACTTCCTCCAGTACTTTCAATACAAATGAGATTGAACAAAGTAATAATGTATCCAAAACTTAAATGAAACATAACAAGAATTGAAAACTAAGAAAAATGAAGAATAAAATTTAAATGTATACATGAACAAAGACCTACTGCCTCCCCTATATTCTCCAATAGATTAACCCTTTTTTTTCAAGAGAAAGTTAATCTTCACAACCCAGAAGTTCTTTTGGTTCGGATTGGGAGCTAAGGACGAGCAGCTTGTTGGAATAAAAGAAGATAAGAAAAGCAGAAGAACATAGCAACTAAAATGCATAAGAAAAAAAAAGGGTTTTCTTCCATTGGAGGAATTATGCCTTCTTTATGTCTTTTTCTTCCATTTTATAGACCATGGCGTTTAGGATTTCCTTCCTTGACTTCACAAAAATATGGCCAATTGATCTGGCTGGAATCGTGCATGAGAATTTCAAAAAATTTCCAAAAAACTCGAAAATCTCAAAATTTCTACGTTTCCCAGATCTATGAAAAATTGTCATTTCTGATTGTGATTCTTGATTTGCAAGTGCAATTCTACCTTGTTCAAAATCGATTGTCAAATCTGATTGCAATTGCAATCTAATATTGCAATTCTCCAATATCCTACATCAAAATTCAATTTAGCCACTTTTATCTTTTTGTCCATATTTTTTGCTACATTTGGTTCATCCCTAACATGCTTACTAACTTTCACTAAATATTGCTAAGATTTCCTAAGCTCATACACATAATTTAATGGAATTTTAAGCATAACTTGAGTCTAACGAGGATAAATAATCCTAAAAAATTAGAATCATCAATCTTCTTGGATGATCGGCCTCCGGCTTATTGATCTGCTTGGGTGATCGGCCTCCGGCTTGTCAATCTTCTTAGATGATTGGCCTCCAATTTATTGATCTTGAAGATCAATCGAAGTCTTAAAGTCTTTTGATCTTCAGACCATCTTTGGTCTTCAGAGTCTCCAGTCTTCTAGTAGTCCTCTCTAAATTCTCCATCTCTTTGAATGAAGGGTGACATCCTCTATTTATAGGAGGTCAAATGGGTTTAGGCCTCTCTGATTGTGACCTTGTTGCCACATGGCCCAATCTGATTGGCCAATTTATGTCATTAGATACACATGGCGTAGTTTGATTGGATTAATTTGTGTCATCATGCATACATGAAAAATTTTGATTGGCCGAAATTTCTCATTAGCAAATGCCCCCTTTTGAGATTTATGCACATGTACGTGTGGGTAAATCTTGAAAAAAATAATTTTGAATCAAAATTTAAGATGTTTGTTCCTAATTTTGACTCTATTTGATATGTCAATTTAATCAAAATATGAATTTGGTTCATAATTTTGATTTCTTTTTATGTCAATTAATTTGCTCACATGTAATTTCAACAAAGAAATAAGACACGTGGAATGAACTTATATTTGTATTTATTTATGTGGGTGTTGTACAATCTCTAATTTGTTCCTCTGATTCTTTCTGATCTCTCATGTACAAATGTCTCAAGGGCTTTGCAGCTTGTTCTCGAACGTAGACTTGTCTCGAGGGCTTCGCAGCTTGTTCTCGAATGTGAATTTATCTCAAGGGCTTTGCATCTTGTTCTCGAATTTAGATTTGTCTCGAGGGCTTCGAAGCTTGTTCTCAAATGTGAATTTATCTTGAGGGCTTTGCAGCTTGTTCTCGAGGTTGAAGCTTCAATTGATCTTTAAGGTCTTAAAGTATTCAAGTCTTGAAAAGTCTTTTGTTTTCAAGGAGTGTTCAGGGCCTAAGGACTTCAAGGAGTTTTCTGACCTTCTCTGCTTTGAATTCTCTATGAATTCTCTAGAGAGTTAAATTTATGAACCCCTCAACTGAAGGAGAGATCCTCTATTTATCGAGTTTTTCCATGTGTAGGCTTGGGCTTTTAATGACTTTTGGGCCCAACCACCTAAACTTGGGCTTTGTTGGCTTTAGGCCTAACCATTTGGAATTTGGGCTTATTTAAGCTTGACCCAAATACTATTGTAGATACTCGATGATTTTTATACTTCGATTTGATTTGATTTTAGTTTATGGTTTGTGTTTACTTTGGTTCATTTTCATTTTTCCCCAAACTTTGTTTAAAGCTTTTGTGTTTATTAATTTTGTTTTGATTTTATCTTTTGATTCTGATTTTATTTCATTTTATCATTTTTTATTTTTTTTTAATTAATCTTTTTGTTTCGTTTGTTTTCATCTTTTTTTATTTGATTTAGATTTAGATTTTTATTATTTGATTGTATTTTTTTTCTATTTTCACGTCTTTTTCTCTCCCTTCACCCATGTCAACCATTCCTAGTCTTATTCTTCTTCCCCACGACCCGCACGTTCAGAGTTCTTCCTCAAGAAGAGGACTTACAACAACTATGTGACTTAAAAAGCCATTTATTTTAGTATGCTTCATCGATATAAATAAGGGAAGTTTAAGAGAGAGTGGGGGAACTTTGGTTGGAGAAATCAAAGTAGAGAATTGAGAAATTGAAGAATTGTTAAATCTACGAATTTCTGGTGACTTATCACAATTCTGGCAAGCTCTCCAGCGAACCCAAATTCCAGCGAGCCTTCGACGGCAACCCGACGGATCCGAGCTTGAGACCCACATAATAGCACGCCCCAGATTTGAGACCCACACACAGATCCAGCCTTGAACGAAACTCCGGCGACGTGCAACAACTTCAGCGACAGACCCGACACATCACTCCCACGAACCCGACGAGACCTCAAGTAGCAACCTGAAATCGGCGAACAGAGACCCACGACATCTTCTTCTTCGTATGGGTGAGGTGTGGAGGTGAAGGGAGAGAAATTTTCTCTCTTTAACTTCCATTTAGACCATTAAGGATCGTTTGGTACAAGGGTTTTGAGGATGGGAATGGGCAAGGGCTTTGGATACCCTTGTTTGGTACAAGGTTTGGAGGTTGGCCATAGAAATGGGTTATTCCCATGGATTTTGTATACCCATGAGTAAAAGTATTTGATACCCTTGCAAAAGCATGGGTTTTCTTTTTGCCCTCCTCTTTCTCTCTCTTATTTTTGTTAATATTCATATTTCTTTTGAATATATTAATTTATTCTATTAAAATTAATTAATTTAGATTAATTTTTATAATCAACCCGATTATATTAAAATTATTTTATAATAATGTATTGAATTAACCTAACTAATTATTTAATTGTAATATATTAATTATAACTAATTGATTGGTTAAAAATATACACAATGAATTTTCATTTATAAAAAAAATTATTATTATTAATTTTTACACATAAATTACAAATTGCTTAATTTTCTTAATTTGCAAATTACTTAAATTTTGTTATTTGATTATTTCATTTGCATTTGATTTGATTTGAGAATTTCTAAATACAATTTTAGTTTAGTCTCAATTGATTTATTTCTAAATTGATTCCAACTAAAATAAAGTTTTAATTTGGTCCTAAGTTAGATTTTCTAAATACGCTCTCTAGTTATAACTAATTAATGAATTTGAAATAAAATTTGATTATACGAGACTCAACGTTTTGTCTAGGTCGAAGTATTTAAGCTGACCAAAGGGAACACCTCTACCTAGAAACTGCCAAATTAGTCAAAATTTATTAATATCATTGAAACTTTCTCAAAATTGCATTTGGCAACAAAGTTTGAAATAAAACAAGTTTGTCCTTTTAAAATTGGATTTTTGAAATAAGAACCCTCTAATTTCTCAAAATTGTATTTTGGTAACAAAGTTTGAAATAAAACAAGCTTGCCCTTTTTAAATTGAATTTCTGAAATAAGAAACCTCTAATTTCTCAAAATTGCATTTTGGCAACAAAGTTTGAAATAAAACAAGTTTGCCCATTCAAAATTGGATTTCTGAAATAAGAACCCTCCTATTTTTTCGAATTAAATTTTGGCAATGAAGTTTGAAATAAAACAAATTGTCCCTTTCAAAATTGGATTTTTGAAATAAGAATCCTCCAATTTTTTCAAAATTAAATCTTGTCAATGAAGTTTGAAATAAAATAAATTGCCTCCTTTTAAAAATAGATTTTTGAAATAAGAAACATTTGTTTTAAAATTATTCTCATAAGTAATTTGTTTTTATAAAATAAGGAATTTACTTTGAAATATCAAAACAAGTTCCAAGTTTTTCTAATGGCCTTGAGTCACTCATAGTTATTAGTTCATATTTTACTTTTAAAATGTGGATTAATAAATTTTGGGACATTCAAAATAAAATACAAAAATATTTTTCTTTGGACGAAAAAATACAAGAATATTTTTAAAATAAAATGTGGTAACCGTTTTTCTAAAACGGATGTTGTAGGGGTGCTAACACCTTCTCTACACTCAATCGACTCCCAAGCCTAATTTTTTGTTTCATAGACCAACTTTTTCCTCTAAAATGGGTGACCAATCACACCCTATGATGATTGGTGACGACTCCAAACCTTTTACCTCGAAAGAGACCCATGGGAGAGGACATCGTCCGCTCTGCGTTGCTATGACGTTACGAAAACTAGATGACATAATTTAACCAAATTAAGTTTAATTACCTAGTCAAATAGTTATAATGAAAACATGTGACCTTATAATTTTAGGATTTGCCAATTTTTATCTTCAAATTAAAACTGGGATACATGTCAATTTATTGGTCTCAAATTTCATTATTTGTAATTTTGTCATTAATCTGGCATAATGAAGTGGCAATTTATGATTGGTCGAAATTTCTCATTCGACAATGATTTTTTGTCCAAATTTTTTTTTGGGCAACCAAATTTTATTTGCATTTCAGTAGAATTTTAAATTAAATTTAGGGTAGGATTCAAATTCTACCAAACAATCTTTTTTTATTTGCATTTGGAGCATAATTTGGAGTCTACCCAAATTTTTTTTATGTGATTTTTTTTTAGAGACTGAACTTATTTTTTTTTTAAGTTGCCTACATACCATTTGAATGAGAGGGATCAAGTCATAACATAATTCATATTTTTTTAAGTTGCTCATCTTTTAAGCTCATGTGGGCTAGGAGCATCATGCAGTTTAAGCTCTTGCGACAAGGAGCTTTTAGATTTTAAATATCCTCATCTTCATCATTGTTGTGATAATATCCTTTATTTGTATGATTGATTAAAATGATGAGATTTTGCTTCATTTTCAAGAAACCTTCAAATTTACTTTCCATTCTATGAATCCTTTTGTCCTCATTTATTACATCGAACGGTTTTACCCTCATGGTCTGTATCTTTCTTTTATGTTGATCACTTGTCGCTTTGAGATGATCAAAAATATATGTTGAAGGTGTATTTTTCTTCGATGTATAGACGCTTTAGCCTTTGAAAAGATGAAGGTCGATTGCAGATAGAAGTTAAGTATTGGTTTTCTTCTTTTGTTGAGACCAAACTCATCCTTTGAAATACTAAAGGTTGAGTAGTTGAAGATTTGGTGCGACTAAAGAGAAATTTTTTTAATGCCATGACTTTTTTTTTTTTTTTTAAAGTTTGAGTCTTGAGAAAGAGATGAGAGTTAGGGATTGTGCCACTGCGCATGCCAATTTGTTGACACGAAATTTCAAGAAATTTGATCGTGTAAATGAACTTAATTTGTATTGATTTTGTGGGTGTAGTATAATCTCTAAAGTTTATCCTTTGATTCTTTCTCTCGAGTATGTAAGCTTTGAGTTTTAGCTCGTTGATTTTCATTAATTGGCCTGTTGGTTTGTTGATCTTAGATTGGCCTGCTAGCTTGTTGATTTGGGTCGACCTGCTGGCTTGTTTATCTTCAGGAATGATCGATCGGCCTCTGGCTTGTTAATTTTCTTGGATGATCGATCGACCTCTGGCTTGTTAATCTTCTTAAATGATTGATCGGCCTCTAGCTTGTTGATCTTCTTAAATGGTCGGGCTCCAACTTATTGATCTTCTTGGATGATCAACCTCAAGCTAGTCGATCTTGAAGATCAATCGAAGTCTTGAAGTCTTTTGATCTTTAGAGCATTTTTGGTCTTCAAAGTCTCCAGTCTTCTGGTAGTCCTCTCTGAATTCTCCATCTCTTTGAATGAGGGGTGACCTCCTCTATTTATAGGAGGTCAAATGGGTTTGGGCCTCTCTAATTGTGAGCGTGTTGCCAGATGGTGCAATTTGATTTAGCCAATTTATGATATCAAAAATGCATGACGTAGTTTGATTAGATTAACTTGTGTCATCATGCATACATGACAAACTTTGATTGGCTAAAACTTTTCATTCAACACCCCATATATCATTTCTTTAAAAAAATTGTCAATAAAAACTTAAAATTTTTAACAAGAGACAATTAATTTAATATTAAACAAAAATATTTTATTTCTATGATTTTTTTTAAGCTTTAAGAAACCAAAACAAAATTGCCAATATAACTAAATTGACATAAATTATATATCCTCTGTGATAGGTTCGAATCTCCTATCCCACATATTTTTAACTTAAAAAAAAAAAAAAACAAAATTTATCCCAAAAAAAAAAAGATAAATTGCTGAAACTAACCCAAATTTAAAAACTTTATCAAGAATTACCTGACTTTTTGAAACATGTTTTATTTGACTTTTTTATTGTATGAAATTTCCCTTGTACCCTTGACTTAAAACTAACAAAAAGGTCATTCGTATTTTCAAACTTACATTTTTTCAAACATTTCCTTGCTTTATTTCTCTCTCCTCTCTCCTCTTTGTCTCTTCTTCTTCTCTTTCTTCTATGTTCGTTTTCTTCTCCCTCTCTTCTCTCATCCAACTGTGGCTCGAGCATTGATGACCCATCTTCAACGCCCTCGTCATCGTTCATCTAGAATCAATTACGACTATTTTTAGGTCGAAAGGTCAAACAAGCTACCTTCTAGCACATAGATCTCGAAAAGTTATATGGAGTTTTAAAAAAAATCACCCAATTTAGTCAACTGAGCTCAAAGTTATGACCCTAGAAGTTTAAATTATATCATTTCAACTTTCAGAGACATTAAAAATCAAGATCCTTTAAAATTTTGCTTTGTTTATAAGAATGGTTGAAAAGAACACAAACAAACGTATAAAAATGGGTGCCCATTTAGCCAAAATGGATTTATATTGATAGAGATATGATCAAAATACGAATGCACACTGTAGTTGCGATGAGTGTCTTGGACATTCTTGTCCAAAGCGATGTTTGCCTATGGTCGCATGTCCAAACCATCCTCAACCACCGTATGTCAATATCATATAATTAGTTTTGTTACTTGTTTCCTTATGGATGTCATTTTGTACCCGTATGACTCCTCGACTTTTTCATGTTCATACCTGCTATAGTGAATTTGCTCCATAATAAGAGGGACCAAGTAGTTATCAAACCTCCCCCCGACCAATTTTTGTATACTCTTTTACCTACATGTTTTCATGCAATTGACGTCTACAATGCTTTCTTTAAATGATGTTTTCAACTTGTTTCTCTCTCACATTTTTAAAACTATTTTCTCAAAACATGAGCGGAGGCTAGATACTATATCGAGATTGTCCATGAAGTTTGATTTTGTACAGCTAACTTGCTCATCGAGTTAGAGCAAGTGCCGCACAATCGTTGTCCCGTTGTCGAAAGAGTGCAATTGTGACAAGTGGTATCAAAGCCCTTTCAAGAACATAAACGAAAGACAATCATCCCTACCTCATATCATTGATCATCCATATGCAGGGAAAAATCCTCAAGCCCACAACTTTACAAAGGAATGGAAACAAACAACAGATATAGCCCAAGCTTTTGTAGAGAAAGCTTCCAAACATATGAAGAAATGGGCAGATGAGAAATGTCACCCTCTCAAGTTTCGAGCGGGAGACCAAGTCCTTATCAAGCTGAGACCAGAAAAGATCCAATTTCGTAGTCACAAAGATCAACAACTAGTCAAAAAGTATGAAGGACCAATTGAAGTTCTCAAGAAAATCGGTGCTATTCATATAGGGTGGCCTTACCCACGTGAATGAAAATTCATCCATGTGCCCTAAAGGCCGTAGTTTTGTAATTAAACATTTTCTCATTTATTAAATAAAATAATTTGTTATTTTATATTGTGTATAACATTATCCATTATTGTGAAAAATCTAAGGTTATTAGTGTAATCTTGAATAGTATGTGGTTGACATATGGGAGGATCATGTTCAAGAAATAACCTAAACAGTCATAGTATATGGATAAGGTTGGATGCCTTTGAAGGGAATAATCAAATTAAACCCATAGCGGAAGCATAGGAATCGTCTTTAATTTATTTAGAATTAAACTAAATTACAAGGTTAAGCAAACATACCTTAGGATTATCATGGAGATATTTTTGGCGGGTCTTTATCTCTTCCACAAAGTCTTCCTAGCTATGACTCGAACACAGGATCAAGGCTTGTGGGAGCCTTTTGAAAGAAAATCCCCAAGGGATTGGAGAGGAAGAGGTCTAGAGAGAATTCTCTAATTCTCTCTATTGAGGAGATGTGTGCTATCAAGAATGCTTCAACCCAAGAGTTCTATTTATAGAGACCAAGGGAAGATCTTTGCCATTATTAAAATATTATATTTTAATATCTAATATATTAAAATATATCTTTTATTTATTTAAATCTCATTCAAATCTCCTACGATATTTATTTAGTTGAATCTTATTCAAATTCTATAAATATCTTTTATTTAATATATCAAATATATATTAATTATTTTAATATTTAATGTATCAAATACAATAAATATATTTTCCTCTTTTATATTTAATATATCTAATATATTAAATATTAATTTGAACACTTCAAATTAAATATTAATTTGAACATTTCAAATTTTTCTTTCAACTAAATTGATCTTTTAGTGTTACTATGAGCTAGCAAGGGGACCTTATGGACCTACAGATTATAAGCTCCAATGATACAAAATTAATTAATTAAACTCTTTAATTAATTAATTTTCATTCATTAACTATAGGTTACTCCACTATAGACCTAGAGTTGCACTCTTATGCACTGTAGGACAAGTTGTGTCCATAGATATAATCATTATATGCAAGTCGATCCTTCACGAGTTGTTCGTAATTACAGCTGGGTCAAAAGTCTGTTTTACCCCTATAATTACATCTTGCACCTTAAGTACCACTGATTCTCTAATGAACAATATGTTTATAATCTAATTATAAACTAAGTCCCTCTCGGGCCAATGAGAGGGTGGGGCCCCATTGTTCAAGTCCCGAAATCAGCATTTAAGGGAACTACTCATCTACTTACCCTATATGGGAAGAAGTGAATTCCATCTTGTGAGATTATGTTCCCAGCTCCCTATTTGGTCAAGTCCCCAAAATGGTAGGCATATTGAATCGGCTACAAAAGCCACTCTCACCCATGCAAATCAAAGGACAAGCCCTCACAGGCAGGAGTTCATAACTCACTCAGGATTAAGATCGAGTCGCATATGATCATCCTGATGAAATATTAATCTTCTCAATTAACGGATTTATAAAGAGAGATTAAATATTTCGTGGTCCAGTCTTATACAAACTCATTGTATAAGATACCCCCACTCACATGTCTCCACATGAATGATTTGGATCAAATCATTTGTAACTATTACAAAGTGGGCCGTATCAATAGTGTTACCAAGATAAGGCACCCAACCTTATCCATATACTATGACCCTTTAGGTTATTTCTTGAACATGATCCTCTCGTATGTCAACCACATACTGTTCAAGATTACACTAATAACCTTGGATTTTTCATATAATGGATAATATTATATTGAAAATAAAATAATCAAAATTATTATTAATTATTAAATAAATTATTAATTACGAGGCTTTAGGGCATAAATCCCAACAATCTCCCACTTGCACTAAAGCCGGCGAGACATGTATCCTAGGGCATACTCTATACCCAACATGTTCTCCCACTTGCCCTAGCAAAGATGAGACATGTCTCGTAATCCTAGACATTCTAGGTGACCCTCAAACACTTTAGCCTGGAGAGTCTCTTTATATAGATCCAAAGAACTGTCGTTAAAAGCCATCTTGGTCACTACCATGATGCTTTCTCTCTCTCGATATGATTCCCTATACATTGGTGTTTTCTAATTTCCTTAATATTAGTCTTTGCACCAGTATTATCATAATAAAGAGGATAGACTAAAGCATATCTGAAACACCTTTCAGATATTTAAGGAACTATTTGAGTCATACAAGTTATTTTCTTGCTTCACAAGCAAAACAATTTAACTTATATATCATACTCCACCACCTAGGGTAAGATTTATTTTTACATAGATTTCCTAAATCTTTGCAAGAACCAGTGTATCTTGTAAAGATCAAATCTTTAACTGCATACACAAAAATTTCTCATTATCCATAGATAATTTGAGAAAGTTTTTAATTTTCTACTCAATGGTCATACCATTCGTTTAACTGATATATGCTAACCAATTGTATATTAAATGTTCAGTCTCATTTATGCATATCATATACTCTCAACATTTGAGGTGTCTTAAGATACACTTTCTTAGACATAAAAATCAAATATTTGACAACAATTTTGTCAATATAAGATGTTTGAGACAAGGTTAACATTTTGTCCTTAAAATCTTCATTTTGGACATTTAAAATATACTGAGTCATTCCAAATCACTTATTTGGAATTGGTTACTGAATCAACGTTTTATGTTAGACATCTTACATCATTCATAATGGGTAAAAATATCACCAACATAAAACATGAGAAAAATCCACTAAGCCATTAATGATTTTCTTGTCTATACAAGATTCATTAATATTTATCCAAAGTCATAGATTTTGATACTTTTATCAAACCTTATATTCACAGATCTAATGGTAAAATTCATTTCATAAATAAACATTTACTATTTCGCAAACCTTTTGCTTTTGATCTTTGAAAATAAACATATCTGATTGATTTGTGTAGATGCATTATCTAAGATTTCTTTTCATAAAAGAATTCTAAACATTCATTTTCATATTCCATATGCAACAATGAATTAAATAATACTCACAGACTTTAGTATGACAACAAGTGAGAAAGTTTACTCTTAGTCTACTTTCTCCTATTAGGTCTAACCCTTTGCCATTAGTCTCACTTTGAGAGTAATAAACCTTCAACTTTGTCATCTAACATGACAATTTGGGCTTCAATTAAGTCCTTGTAAAGGTTGAGTCATCTCATAACTCTCCCACTACGATGAGGCTTATCCAATTCATGACTAGGATCCATTTGACTTTCAAATATAATTAAATTGTTAACAACTTTTGTTAACTATTTAGTGGCTTCTCTTGGAACCAATTTATTAACACTATCTCACCTTATTAAAGGTTTGTAGTCTTTTATTTGACATTTCTTATAAAATTGATATTTGTCATACAAATACCTTATTCGTTTTAGAACTACATAAAAGACCACTTTATACTCCTTAGGGGTGGCCTACACTTAGGCTTATCTTTGAACATATACAAGCTTTTTAGGCTTGTTTCAACACGTGAGCTTAACATTCCCAAATGGTGAAGTGTTGTAAACCAGCTTTACTACTCTTCTATAATCTTTAAAATTGTTTCGTAGACACTTTTAGAGGGAATCATGTTCACCATGCAATCTTTATTGCATTTCCTAACCGCAGTATGGTAATGGTGTGTAACTCATTACTAATGTGACCATGTCTAACAATGTCTTGTTTCTCCTCTTGCAGCCCAATTTCACAAAATTGCACTTGGTATTACGATAATTGGGATAAAAACCCATTTTCTATCAATTGGTTTTAGTACGTAAGGTTCATGTACTTTCTATTATGATCTGATCATAATATCTTGATAGATTTAATTACCTAATCGATTTTTAACTTTAGTCTTAATTTTCTTGAACTTTTCAAAAAATGAAGACTTATGTTGTATTAGGTAAAGATACTTGTACCTTGAATGATCATCAACTAGAGTGACGAAATATTCATGACTTTATTTGACCTTTAAATTCACCAGACCACTTGGGTCAGAATGTGTAAGCCCAAAGTATTCTTCGGCGTTCTAGCCTTATCTAATAAAGGCCCAATGATTATCTTGCATGAAAGGCAAGATCTACAGACATGTAAAGTAATTAACTAACTTTTTAGAAAATTACCTCTTACTAGTCTTTTTCATTCTATTCAAGTTGATGTTGATCAACCTTAATAGCCAAAGTTAAGTATCATCGTTTAGGAGAAAATAATGTCTTTCTATTTTGGATTCTATAATCCTAAATATCTCAGTATTTTGTAGTATAGTATATATCAACATTTTTAACATATACCTATTGTTCTTATCTTCAGCTGAATGTATTTTCAAACAAATTTGAAAATATAAACTTTTATACTTCAAAGTAATTCATACTATATGAACATTTTTGTAATGAAGTTCAAGAAATTGAATTTCTTTTATGGTTACTAAAAACACCATATTCAGCATTATGTAACAAATTTTACTTAATGACATCTTAATGTCTCCCACTACACTAACTGAGATAGGCTTCCTAGTGCTAACTTGTAGAAATTATTCTACATGTTAAGTATTTTCCAAGAATTACATATTAAATGTAATGAAGAACAAATCTTGATAGTAGATCTTATATCGACTATCTATGTGGCATTTATATTCCACCAAAAATCTAGTAAATCAAATTTACTTTCATTTATATTTTTCTTCCTAGAGGCATTTCAAAAATTCCTCTTATTATGACTGTCCTAGCTAATTTAGGAACTATTTCCTTTTATATAGCTTCAATCATTTGGTTTCTTTACTTGGATTTTTGTAATACTTAATTTTGAGATCATTTAGACAATTTTCTAAATTTAGCTTATGTTGACTTCAACATTCATATGTTGTTGTCATTTTCTTTATCTTCTAAACTTGACATCTAACATGTCAACTAGGAGAATACGTACAAGCTATCTTGTTTACTTTTGATTCATTAATCATGTGCTTCACAAACAATTCGAATAGCATTAGCAACAGGTTTTGAGAACATTTCTCAATAAAGACAAATTCAGAATTTTACACTACCATTACAAGTGTTAATGTTACTTTTCCAAGTAATAAAATTTCTCAATTTTGACTTATCAGTAATAAAATTAAAATTATGAGAGAAACTGACATAATATTGAAATATATAAAATATATAATTTAACATCATGCAAACAATTATCCATTCAATTTTAGCATAGAAATCAAACAATTTGAAAAATGAACCCTATAAATCATTTCTAATGCTATGGTACTTTAGTGAGTTAGAACAAGTGCCGCCGTAGGGTAGGTCAAGTATTCCTTTACTAAACTGAGACAATCTCAACCAAGTATTATACCAGAATAACTCTTATTCATATAATATTTAGTTACCATTAGTTTGGTCAAAGACATCATTAACAACTTTAATGAGTCCTTTGTAAGTGTGACCCATAATTTTAGATCCCGTAGTTTTATCCCAACAAGTGCCGCCGTAGGGTAGGTCAAGTATTGGAAACAAAACTACAATCCTATCCTTCTCAGGAGTTCACCCTGATATTGACCCATGCAAACACCTTCCGTAGGGGGACGGTCCAAAAGCCGCCACGAGGCCCCGCATGAATCTCACGATGTGAACCAATGATGGAGACCGTAGGATATGTTGACACATTTCCTTCTCCCACTTACTATAATACTTTCTCAAAAGATTCACCCTGATATTGATCCATGCAAACACCTTCCGTAGGGAGGACGGTCCAAAAGCCGCCACGAGGCCCCGCATGAATCTCACGTTGTGAATCAATAATAGAGACAGTTGGATTTTTGACATGTGTCATTCTCCCACAAAGTATTTTGAAATAGGGTTTTCTATTGCTTAGAAAAATTAGGCTAATCTCATTTATCTAAGTTCCTCAATCTACCTTTCATAACCCTTATGTTGTTAGATTGATTTTAATGTGAATTACTAAGTTTTTAAACTATTTAAAAAATAATAATAACATTATGAGCATTCTTAGTGAAAATAAATAAAATTTGACTAATTCAACTCCCAGGTCGGTTCCCAGTTAGAGGTGTTACCTTTCGGTCAGCTTAAATACCCCAGTCTAGACAGAACCTTCCATAGACAGAGTTCCCTTATAGTCAATTTTTATTTCAAATTCATTAATCTTTAATTAACTATTAATTATTAGATTAATGAACATACGTGAATTTATAAATAAATGTTTTTAATCCTATTAAAAAAAAACAATTCACTTGGATAGTCTTAAACATCCATCATTTTAAACTCTTTAA
This sequence comes from Trichosanthes truncata, assembly GCA_033996785.1. NCBI lineage: Eukaryota > Viridiplantae > Streptophyta > Magnoliopsida > Cucurbitales > Cucurbitaceae > Trichosanthes > Trichosanthes truncata. The sequence goes on from MU867261.1 coordinate 25,171,673, forward strand.
AACAAAATAAAATATTATTCTAAATTCTAATCCAATTAGAAATAATAAAGATAAACTAAATTCAAATTTTAAACTATTTTAAACAAGAATCAAGAATATCTTTAATAAACGGAAACCCTAATCTCATTAGGAAAACATGCATTCTAATTAAGAAAACAAATATCCTAATTTACTTTTCCAATCAATTTCTAAATATAACAATTATATTAAAAAATTAATTAAGATGCATGATCATGCTTAACCTATGGTGGGATTTTAAATTTAAATGGCATACTTTATGCAACAATCAAACAATTTAAAACATACATCTCATGCATAATTAAATTAAAAATAGCAAAATTGACCGGCATATTTGACATATCCTAAGAAATTGAAAATTTAAATTACAATAATTTAAATCCAAGACATATCTTGGTCTTCAAAATATTTCCTCTTTGAATCATCCAAATTTAGGGTTTAACCCTAAATTACATCTTCTTCATTTGCCGCAAGAGACACCAACAATTGATTAAGACAACCAACCGGCGATAGCACCTCAGACAAGCCAAAACACGCTTCCACGAAAGTTACATATATCACTGTGCACCACTTGACAACAGCTTTGATTCTTGTTCACACATATACACTTGCCGATGGTTCAAATACTATGCTAAACATTCAAATAATTTTGAATTCGCATGCAGTCAAAATCAATTTCAATTTACAAGTGATTGAAATTCAAGCAGCACATGTGTTTGAACCATCTCGACGGCACCAGGTCTTCACTTGGGGTCATCCACAATTGATTTCATAACAACTTGAACTCACATCTCATATTGCCGGCAGTCAAGATGTGACTCTTTGCAAAACGTAAATTTAAAAGAAATACAAACTTAACCTAGATCCAAATGGATGTTTACAAATTGATCTAATCAAAGCATAAATCTAATGTCACACAAATATGCCTAAACAATCAATTTTGCAAACCAAAATATATCACATATATGAGATTAAAATACCCACCAACTTAACACTTTAATTCTAAATAAAATCAAAGATAGCTCTGATACCAATTGAAGGGAATAATCAAATTAAACTCATAGCGGAAGCATAGGAATCGTCTTTAATTTATTTAGAATTAAACTAAATTACAAGGTTAAGCAAACATACCTTAGGATTATCATGGAGATATTTTTGGCGGGTCTTTATCTCTTCCACAAAGTCTTCCTAGCTATGACTCGAACACAGGATCAAGGCTTGTGGGAGCCTTTTGAAAGAAAATCCCCAAGGGATTGGAGAGGAAGAGGTCTAGAGAGAATTCTCTAATTCTCTCTATTGAGGAGATGTGTGCTATCAAGAATGCTTCAACCCAAGGGTTCTATTTATAGAGACCAAGGGAAGATCTTTGTCATTATTAAAATATTATATTTTAATATCTAATATATTAAAATATATCTTTTATTTATTTGAATCTCATTCAAATCTCCTACGATATTTATTTAGTTGAATCTTATTCAAATTCTATAAATATCTTTTATTTAATATATCAAATATATATTAATTATTTTAATATTTAATGTATCAAATACAATAAATATATTTTCCTCTTTTATATTTAATATATCTAATATATTAAATATTAATTTGAACACTTCAAATTAAATATTAATTTGAACATTTCAAATTTTTCTTTCAACTAAATTGATCTTTTAGTGTTACTATGAGCTAGCAAGGGGACCTTATGGACCTACAGATTATAAGCTCTAATGATACAAAATTAATTAATTAAACTCTTTAATTAATTAATTTTCATTCATTAACTATAGGTTACTCCACTATAGACCTAGAGTTGCACTCTTATGCACTGTAGGACAAGTTGTGTCCATAGATATAATCATTACATGCAAGTCGATCCTTCACGAGTTGTTCGTAATTACAGCTGGGTCAAAAGTCCGTTTTACCCCTATAATTACATCTTGCACCTTAAGTACCACTGATTCTCTAATGAACAATATGTTTATAATCTAATTATAAACTAAGTCCCTCTCGGGCCAATGAGAGGGTGGGGCCCCATTGTTCAAGTCCCGAAATCAGCATTTAAGGGAACTACTCATCTACTTACCCTATATGGGAAGGAGTGAATTCCATCTTGTGAGATTATGTTCCCAGCTCCCTATTTGGTCAAGTCCCCAAAATGGTAGGCATATTGAATCGGCTACAAAAGCCACTCTCACCCATGCAAATCAAAGGACAAGCCCTCACAGGCAGGAGTTCATAACTCACTCAGGATTAAGATCGAGTCGCATATGATCATCCTGATGAAATATTAATCTTCTCAATTAACGGATTTATAAAGAGAGATTAAATATTTCGTGGTCCAGTCTTATACAAACTCATTGTATAAGATACCCCCACTCACATGTCTCCACATGAATGATTTGGATCAAATCATTTGTAACTATTACAAAGTGGGCCGTATCAATAGTGTTACCAAGATAAGGCACCCAACCTTATCCATATACTATGACCCTTTAGGTTATTTCTTGAACATGATCCTCTCGTATGTCAACCACATACTGTTCAAGATTACACTAATAACCTTGGATTTTTCATATAATGGATAATATTATATTGAAAATAAAATAATCAAAATTATTATTAATTATTAAATAAATTATTAATTACGAGGCTTTAGAGCATAAATCCCAACAGCCTTATCCTGGAAACACTATTGATACGACCCACTTTGTAATAGTTACAAATGATTTGATCCAAATCATTCATGTGGAAACATGTGATTGGGGGTATCTTATACAATAAGTTTGTATAAGACTGGACCATGAAATATTTAATCTCTCTTTATAAATTCGTTAATTGAGAAAATTAATATTTCATCAGGATGATCATATGTGACTCGATCTTAATCCTGAGTGAGTTATGAACTCCTGCCTGTGAGGGCTTGTCCTTTAATTTGCATTAGTGAGAGTGGCCTTTTGTAAACGATTCAATATGTCTACTATTTTGGAGACTTGACCAAATAGGGAGCTGGAAACATAATATCACGAGATAGAATTCACTTCTTCCCATATAGGGAAAGTAGATAAGTAGTTCCCTTAGGTGCTGATTTCAAGACTTGAACAATGGGGCCCCACCCTCTCATTGGCCTGAGAGGGACTTAGTTTATGGTTGGATCATAAATAAATTGTTCATTAGAGAATTAGTGGTACTTAAGGTATAAAATGTAATTATAGAGTAACAGAATTTGACCCAGTTGTAATTACGAACAACTTGTGAAGAATTGACTTGCATGTAGTAATTATATTCATGGACATAACTTTTCCTACAGTGCATAAGAGTGCAACTCTAGGTCTATAGTGGAGTGACTTATAGTTAATGAATGAAAATTAATTAATTAAAGTGTTTAATTAATTGATTTTGTATCATTGAAGCTTATAATCTGTAGGTCCATAAGGTCCCTTTGCTAGCTCATATGAACAAATAGGGATCAATTTCGTTGAGAGAAATTTTGAAATGTTCGAATTAAAATTTAATATATTTGATATATTAAATGAGAAAAAAACATATTTATTGTATACGATCCATTAGATATTAAAGAAATTATTAATGTATTAAGATAAATTAAAGAAAATATATTTATTAAATTTGAATTAAATGCAAATAAGGAAATAGATGTCGTAGGAGAATTTGGAAATGTTTGAATATGATTCAAGTTGATTAGATAAATATATTTTAATATATTAGATACTAAAATATATTATTGAATTATTGTTCCTAGGCCACTATAAATAGGGTCCTAAGGGTAAGCCATTTGTGTGCATTCCAAATAAAAGAAATAAACTCTAAAGAATTCTCCTCTCATCCTTTCATTCTATTTTTAAGAAGGTTTCCACAAACCCTTTTGATCTTTTGTTCGAGACATAGCAAGGAAGACTTTTGTGGAAGAGACCGAGTATACAAGAAGAACTTCTTTTATTCAAGGTATGTTTATTCTTAACCCTAATATTATTATTTTATTCTAAATAAATTCAAACCGATTTCGAAGCTTTCTCTAGGGTTTAAGTAGATTATTTTCTTCAATTGGTATCAGAGTAAAGCTTGAAATTTATTTAGAATTAAAATTATACATAGTGGGTATTTTAATTTATCATATATGTGTTATTTGATGGTTTGCAAAATTGACTATTTAGGCTATTTGGTATTAGATTTATTGTTTTGATTAGATCTTTGTAAAGTCCATAAGAGTTAGTATTTTATGTATTTTACTTGAATAAACTACAATTGCTGCAAAATTCGACCCTGACATACATGCTAGAGTCGTATGAGGGATTCACAAGGTTGTGTGGGTCCCTGGTGTTCACTCGGATTCGTACTCGCTAGCGTCAAATACAAATTTTTTCCTTCGGTTTCAAAGGATAAAAAAGAATCAACTAAAGCTGCTGAATTTGTTGCCGGTCAAATGAGTTTGTCGCTGGTCAAACACACCGAGATACCCAGTCCTCGTCGACGTTTGAATGCACCATGCACCTGCTTTTTCGATCAACCAATTATGATCAGCATTGGCTGTAGCTTAAATTTTTTTAGCTAAATACGTTATTGCGCACGTGTGTTGCCTGATATCGCTTTAAGTGAACTGACAATGTAAATAGCTGGAAATTTTGTGAAGTTCTTCGCATGCATCTAAGTTCTTTCTCGAATATGTTACTGGCAACAATGGACCTTGTTTGTGGTGGCTCATAAGGAGAAAAATTTAGGGTTTCTAAAATCCTAAAATTGAATGGCATAAGATAGGAAAGAATATTGAAGGCCAAGATATGTCTTGGATTTAAATTATTATAATTTAACTTGTTTTAGAATATGCAAAATATGTCAGTCAATTTTGATTGTTTTTATTTAATAATGCATGAGATGTATGTTGCATAAAGTATGTCATTTAGATTAAAATCCCACCATAGGTTAAGCATGATCATGTATCTTATCTCATTTTTTAATATAATTGTTATATTTGAAAATTTATTGGATAATTAAATTAGGATTTTTTTTATGCATGTTTTTCCTAATGAGATTAGGGTTTCCTCTTATTAAAAGATATTCTTGATAATTGTTTAAAATAGTTTAAATTTAGTTTATCTTTTTATTCTAATAAGATTAGAATTTAAGATAATCTTTTATTTTTGTTTTAAAAGGGTTTAAAATGGTAGTTATTTAAGATTATCCAAGTGAGTTAGTTTTTGCTAGGATTAAACCATTTATTAATTCGCTTAGGTTTATTAATCTAGTTATTAATAATTAATTAAAGATTAATGAATTTTGAAATAAAATTGACTATAAGGGAACTCTATCTATGGAAAGTTCTGCCTAAAATGGGGTATTTAACTGACCGAAAGGGAACATTTCTAACTGGAAACTGACTTGGGAATTGAATTAGTTAAATTTTATTTTAAGCATGTTCATAATGTGATTAGTTTCTTTTTAAGTTTAATAAACTTGGTAATTCACATTAAAATCAATCCAACCAACATAAGAGTTATGATGGATAGATTGAGAACTTAGATAAATGAGATTAGCCTAATTTGTCTAAGTAAGAGAAAATCCTATTTCAAAATAGTAAGTGGGAGAAAGATATGTGACAACACATCCTATGGTCTCCATCATTGATTTACAATGTGAGATCCATGTGGGGCCTCGTGGCTGCTTTTGGACCATCCCCCTACAAAAGGTGTTTGCATGGGTCAATATCAGGGTAAATCTTCTGAGAAGGATAGGATTGTAATTTTGTACCAATACTTGACCTACCCTACGACGGCACTTGTTGGGATAAAATTATAGGATTTGAAATGATGGGCACACTTACAGATGGCTAATTGAGGTGGTTAATAATGTCTTTGACCAAACTGGTAATCGAATCTTATAGGAATAAAAGTTATTCTGGTATAATGTTAGGTTAAGATTGTCTCAATTTAGTGAAAGAATACTTGACCTACCCTACGACAACATTTGTTCTAAATTAGTAAATTACCGAAGCATTAGAAATAATTTTTAGGGTTTAACAAAATGCTTGATTTCTATGCTAAAATTGATTGGATAGTGTTTGCATGTTTCCTATTATTATTATTCTAGCAAAATGTCTAGCTCTTTAATCTCTATTATGGTTGCCAAAAAATTGACTAATGAAAATTATACAACTTGAAAAAATAATATCAACACTAGGTTATGGATGATATGAAATTCGTTCTGATTGACGAATGTCCTCAAGAACCCGCTGCTAATGTTGTACGAAATGTTCTTGAAGCATATGATCGCTGGATCAAGGCCAATTGAAAGGCAAGAGTTTAGTGGGCGTTTGGTGTCACAACCACACTAGAAAAGTGTTGGTTGTGAGCCCCACAAGAGAAGATTAGCGAGAAGGCATCACGCGAGTGTCTCCCGTATGGCCACGCGAGGGGCCAGAGATGACAAATGCCATGATGTGACCAAGGAGGATGGTGCATCATCCAACACACCAAAATAAGTGGGCTTGAATGCCAAGTTGAGATACAAGCATAAGGGAAAGCAACTATATCGTCAGGGGTGTCGTGACAAGTTTAGTGGGGGTTAGAAGGGGCCCCAGGCCATAGTTTCGAAAGTCAGGATTCCTTCATGAGTTTTAACGAGCGGCTCTAGAGTTAAGTCCGTATACGGGCAAGATGTAAGCTCGCTAGATTTCGTGTCAATCGGAGTCCAGACGAGCGCTCCACGTTGGCGATGATCCCTCGTTAAATTGATGTGCATGGGTGAAAGATCCTAAAATCTCAATTGTCTACCTTAGGGGGAGGTATGGTGTTGGCTCTCCACCACCCCTGAGCCTCATGGCCTAAGTGAGTGGACATGACACATGCGTGTGTCTTGGTGTCTTGGCGAACATTAGCAAGACGAGTGTCTTGGGCGTCTTCCTATGGAATGGGTTTTCTTAGGACAGTGTCTGGCAGCACGAGTGTGCCGACATTGCGCTCCTTCCCATGGGCTTGAGGTTCCAATATAAGGCCCAGTAGCGGCCAGTTATACGAGAATGACTCGACATGGACACGGAAGGGTTCATGCCTAGATATGACTCGGATGGATGGATGTCGGAGAGGCCAAAATTTCGATAGCATGTCCAAGCGAGCAGCTAAGTTTGATGACCTCCTGAGGCTCGGGATGGCATCACTATTCATCAGTGGGACTCGATAGTTTCTGGTTTGGATGGTATTTGCCCGTTATGTCCCGGTTTGTATTATAATGCTCCATAAAGCTCTGGTTTGCATTGTTTGCACTCGGTAAGCTCCAGTTGAGCGTTTTAAGGCCGTTTTGGCCCAACAAATGGTCCAAACGAGTCTCGATGAAGTTCCAAACTGATATTGAAGCACTGTGGACATGTCTAAGAGTTCAAAGATGATGGATTGAAAAGTAACGTTGCATTTAAATGACCTTGGCCTAGTGTAGAGGCAAGGTTGAGCCTTAGAACTTGGCCTAGAGTAGAGGCAAGTCGGCTAGAGTCGCATTTGAGTGAAAATACATGTACAGGTGACGTGTATGACCAAGTAGACTTCCGTTGCATCTTGAAAGAAGCTTGGTTGAGGGAAAGAACCTCGCCTAAGGTCCAACGAAGCCACAAAGGATGGGAAAAAATGTAGATTGGAGATTGAATTCCCCTTAAGGCTGGCCATAATGAGGAGAAAAATCATGGCGCTGCACGGTTGGAGAGGTACGACTGTGACATTTGGTGATCTGAGTTGAGTTGAGTTAGGCAAAGTTAGTTTGTCAGTGAGTTCAGAAGTCAGTGTTTAAGTTGCAGAGTTAGGTTGAGCTGAGTCAGAAAGTTTGTGTTTAGGGTGTAAAGTTGAGTTAAGTTGTTAGGGTATCTAGTGCAGTTTTTTGTAACTCGAAGTAGACTGATTTTTAGCTGATTGGTTTTTTCTTTATTTTTATTTTTTCCAATCATTCATCTAGAAACATATTTTCTAAACTTTCCACCACTGAATTCAGATGTCCGCTTAAAAAAAACAATATATTTCAACATTGATCTTTTTTTTAAAAAAAACATCATTATTTATCTTTCTTTTTTTAGAAATTGATTTCTTCCAAACTATAGGCAATGCATCCTTTTTTTTTTTTTCTGCTACACATTGAACTTCTTTCAATTTATAGAAATCAAATATTTGCATTACACATTGAACTTCTTTCAATTTATTAAAAATCAAATATTTGCATTACACATTGAAATTCTTTCAATTTGTAGAAATCAATGTTGAAATTCTTTCAATACGTTCAATCCCAGTGCAAGTGCACACTGAATATTAAAACAGAAGTATTCTTGAGTATCGATCCCACAAGGAACGATGTAACAAAAATTATTGCTAAGCAAAATGCAAGAAAATTGCAACTTAAAACTAAAAATTGCAAAAACAAGGTTGGGTTTGGTGTGTTTGTTAAAAACAAATAATTACAAAATCTAATTGTAAGTTAAAGTGACAAAAATTGCATAACTGAATTCATAATTGAAAATTGCAAGATTGAATAGAAAACTAAATGGACTCGATAAAAGAAATGAAAATTGTAAAAGAAATTCTTTAGAGAAAGGAGGGGCTCAAGAATGTCATTGCCCTAAGTTGTAATTGCAAACCAAAATTGCAATTCCATCCTATTCTACATTCAATTGTAAACCACAATTGCTACTCCTATTCACCTTGAAATTAGGTTTTAGGAGACTAAGTGAGTGACTTATATGTCTATAGCTCCTCTATCTTAGATAATTTGGCTCAACAATTTTATTGGGTTTTGGAATCTTTAATCCATATATCTAGGGCAAATAATTGGCTTATGTCTAAGCTATTTTGTCCATCACTTGCGCGAAATCCGCTTATTACTAACCCCGTCGGTATTAGATCTAAGCTTGAGTTGCCACCCTAGTTGATCAAGCTAGGATCTCAACGGAATTTTATTCAACATAAGTAAACAATTGATATGTAGGCTTGGGTTTTGTTGGAATTTTGGCTACAACCACTTCTTAGGGAACTCACATCCTTGAACCCTCTAAGAAGTTTAGCTCATATTCAAAGTAAAAATCTCAAAAATAATTGTTAATTTAATATCCATGCTCAAGGAAATTACTTCAAAACTTAATTGCAATTAAAACTAAAGGAAATTATGAAGCTTGCTATTCATTCAAAAAATTAAAAGCAGAAAACAAAAAACCCCACAACAAGAAAAAGAAGCAAGCAACTTGAACTTGTTCAAACTAATTAACACTCATAAATCAAGGAAACTTCAAGAAGAGATAAGTTCAACTCTTCTTCCCTCTAAAATTGAACCAATAAGCATAACAAAATGAATTGAAGAAACAAGATTTGCAACCATTACAACTCACTTAACTTAAAACAGAATTGAATTAAAAACAGAGTTATTACAACAACAACCATTCGATAAATCTTCACGTAATTTCCAATCGACTCAATCCCTCACTATTTATAGGAAAAGAATGAGTCTTAACAACCCAAGTTTCACTTGAATTGGATTGGAAAATTCAAAGATAAACAGAAGAAAAAGTTGCAGCATATTTTCAGTGAAAACAGAAGAAGAATTTGCAGAAAAACAGAGGAAAAATCTGAAAGAAAACCCACGAGCAAAACTTTAAAAAAAATGCCTCCCTTTTTCACTCATCTTTTCTTCTTTTGTAGGCCTTCATTAGGGTTGAATAATTCCCAAAATTCGTGCTCAAAATCCCCCAAATCATGCAGCAAATGAGGATTTTCGGATATGGGTTAAATGCATTTCTTTTCCTTTTTTGAATTTTTCTACTACTCTAGAGAATTGCAACTTCATCTTGCAATTTTGGTTTTGCAATTTCCACAGTTCCTTGCCATTACAACTTCATCTTGCAATTTCGATTCTACAATTTCCACAATTACTGCACACAAGTTTAGTTTTTAAGATTCTCACATTAATTTCCTTCATTCTTCTTTCTTTCTTATTTTTAAGATTCTTTTAGCAATTTTTCAATGATTTTAAGACAAAACAAGAATATCTTAAGTAATTTGGAGTTAAATAAGCCTTCATTCTAAGGCTTATTAGAATGTCAGTACTTTACTTTTTCAAGATGACAAGAAAACGACAATATATTTCAACATTCGTGTCATGTAGTGGAATATTCACAAAATATTAGTAGGTCATCAAGGGCCTATTTACATGATTCACAAAACATAATTATGATTCACAAAATATAAGTAATGGTCAACAATGGATCGAGTTCGTACGTCTGAAGAAAGATGGTTGGAGCAGAGAGTCATACCAACTAAGTACGTGTGCATTTCATATTATTTTGAACTATGGGAGTACCGTCGGTCGCTGAAAATTGTTGCCAACGATAGTCGCTGAAGACAATACCGCTAGTTGCTGGATATGGTCTCCAACATTTACCGTCGATCGTCGAAGAAGGGAGTCGATAGTGGCCATCAGTTGCCGCCTATGGCCATCGTTAGTCGAAGCAGGTCGTCGACGATGGTCACTGTTGGGATTTATGCCCTAAAGTCTCGTAATTAATAATAATTTTGTTTATTTTAATTGCAATATAATATTATCCATTATATGAAAATTCCAAGGTTATTAGTGTAATCTTGAATAGTATGTGGTTGACATACGGGAGGATCATGTTCAAGAAATAACCTAAAGGGTCATAGTATATGGATAAGGTTGGGTGCCTTATCCTAGCAACACTATTGATACGACCCACTTTGTAATAGTTACAAATGATTTGATCCAAATCGTTCATGTGGAGACATGTGAGTGGGGGTATCTTATACAATGAGTTTATGTAAAACTGGACCACGAAATATTTAATCTCTCTTTATAAATTCGTTAATTGAGAAGATTAATATTTCATCAGAATGATCCTATACGACTCGATCTTAATCTTGAGTGAGTTATGAACTCCTGCCTATGAAGGCTTGTCCTTTGATTTGCATGGGTGAGAGTGGCTTCTGTAGGCGATTCAATATGTCTACCATTTTGGAGACTTGACTAAATAGAGAGTTGGGAACATAATTTCACAAGATGGAATTCACTTCTTCCCATATAGGGTAAGTAGATGAGTAGTTCCCTTAAGTGTTGATTTCGAGACTTGAACAATGGGGCCCTTCCCTCTCACTGGCCGAGAGGAACTTAGTTTATAATTATATTATAAACAAATTGTTCATTAGAGGATCAGTGGTACTTAAGGTGCAAGATGTAATTATAGCGGTAAAATGGACTTTTGACCCAACTGTAATTACGAACAACTCGTAAATGATCGACTTGCATATAATTATTATATCTTTGGACACAACTTGTCCTATAGTGCATAAGAGTGTAACTCTAGGTCTATAGTGGAGTGACCTATAGTTAATGAATAAAAATTAATTAATTAAAGAGTTTAATTAATTGATTTTGTATCATTAGAGCTTATAATCTGTAGGTCCATAAGGTCTCATTGCTAGCTCATAATAATACTAAAAGATCAATTTAGTTGAAAGAAAATTTTGAAATATTCAAATTAATATTTAATATATTAGATATATTAAATATATAAGAGGAAAATATATTTGTTGTATTTGATACATTAAATTTTAAAATAATTAATGTATATTAGATATATTAAATAAAATATATTTATAGAATTTCAATAAGATTCAAATAAATAAATATCGTAGGAGATTTGAATGAGATCCAAATAAATATGAGATATATTTTAATATATTAGATGTTAAAATATAATATTTTAATTATGGCAAAGATTTTCCCTTGGTAGATAAATAGGACCCTTGGGTTGAGCCATTAAACATAACACATATCTCCTCAATAGAGAATTAGAGAATTCTCTCTAGACTTCTTTCTCTCCAATCCCTTGTGGATTTTCTTTCAAGAGGCTCCCACAAGCCTTGATCTTATGTTCGAGTCATAGCCAGGAAGATTTTATGGAGGAGAAAAGAACCGTAAAAAATATCTCCATATTTACTCCAAGTAAGTTTGCTTAACTTTAATTTTTAGTTTAATTTTAAATAAAATCGAAGACGATGCAATGTTTCCGCTGCGGAGTGAAACATTCATTCCTTCAATTGGTATAAGAGAAATCTTTGAGTTTTGTTTAGAATTAAAGTTGTGTGATGGTGGGTATTTTAATTTATCATATATGTGATACATTGTGGTTTGCAAATTGATTATTTAGGCTATTTGACATTAGATTTATTGCTTTGATTAGATCATTATAAAATCCATAAGGGTTAGGATTTCATGTATTTTACTTGAATAAAAGGTTCACAAAAAAAAAGTGAATCGAAGTCAATATATCTGCTAAAAAGTTCATAACAAGATTTAAGAATCTGTGATGGTTCATTGGTTAAAGGATGCACGCTGTTATACTCCAGGTCTAAGGTTTAAAACTTGGGTAATGCATTTTTTTTTTTTTTTGCAGCGCCTGGTGCTATAATTGGAAGACAAGATTTAGGTTTCTAAACTCTAAATTTGGATGGCCAAACAAGAAATATATTGAAGACCAAGACATATTTTGGATTTAAATTATTGTAATTGAAATTGTTTTCAATTTCTTAGAATATGCCAAATATGTCGGTCAATTTTGCTATTTTTAATTTAATTATGCATGAGATGTATGTTTTAAATTGTTTGATTGTTGCATAAAGTATGTCATTTATATTTAAAATTCCACCATAGGTTAAGTATGATCATGCATCTTATCTTATTTTTTAATATAATTGTTATATTTGAACATTTTAATTAGGTTATTTCCTAATAGAATTAAGATTAATGTTTTAATATAATTGTTATATTCGAAAATTTGATTAGGATGTTTCCTAATAGAATTAAGATATTTTCCTAATACGTTTATATTTTCCATATCTTTGAATATAATTGTTATATTTGAAAAAATAAATTAGGATATTTTCTTTCATAAATGAAATCCATGTTTTTCTAATAGGATTAGGATATATCCTAATGAGATTAGGATTTCCTTAAAATAGAGATATTTCTAATTCATGCTTTAAATAGTTTAAAATTTGAATTTAATATATCTTTATTTGTTTCTAATAAGATTAGAATTTAGGACAATCTTTTAATTTAGTTTTAAAGGGTTGAAAATGGTAGAATTTCAAGATTATCCATAGTTTAAAAATGGTAGAATTTCAAGATTATCCATAGTTTAAAATTTGACTTTAATTCATCTTTATTTGTTTACTAATAAGATTCAATTCTTTTAAAATAAGATTAGATCTTTTAATTTCAAAATAAGATGAGATCTTTTAATTTCCTAATAAGATTAGGTCTTCCATAAATAAAGATAATTTAATAGTTTAAGTTTTGAATTTAATTTATCTTTTACTTTTTTTAATAGGATTATAATAAAATATCAAGGATTATCTTTTAATTTTTTTTAAAGGGTTTCAAATGATGGATTTTTAAGATTATTCAAGTGAATTAATTTTTTTAATAGGATTAAAAACATTTATTTATAAATTCACTCAGGTTCATTAATATAATAATTAATAATTAATTAACGATTAATGAATTTGAAATAAAAATTGACTATAAGGGAACTCTATCTATGGAAGGTTCTATCTAGACTTGGGTATTTAAGCTGACCGAAAGAGAACACCTCTAATTGAGAACCGACCTGGGAGTTGAATTAGTCAAATTGTATTTAATTTCACTAAGCATGCTCCTAATGTGATTAATTTTTTTAAAATAGTTTAAAAACTTAGTAATTCACATTAAAATCAATCTAACAACATAAGGGTTATCAAAGGTAGATTGAGGAATTTAGATAAATGAGATTAGCCTAATTTGTCTAAGTAAGAGAAAACCCTATTTCAAAATAGTAAATGGGAGAAAAAAATGTGTCAACATATCATACAGTCTTCATCATTGGTTCACATCGTGAGATTCATGTGGGGCCTCATGGCGGCTTTTAGACCGTCCCCCTATGGAAGGTGTTTGCATGGGTCAATATCAGAGTGAACTCCTGAGAAGGATATGATTGTAGTTTTGTTTCCAATACTTGACTTACCCTACGACGAACTTGTTGGGATAAAACTACGAGATCTAAAATGATGGGTCACACTTACAAATGACTCATTAAGGTTGTTAATGATGTCCATGACCAAACTAACGGTAACTAAATATTATAGGAATAAGAGTTATTATGGTATAAAACTTGGTTGAGATTGTCTCAGTTTAGTGAAGGAATACTTGACTTACCCTACGACGGCACTTATTCTAACTCACTAAAGTATTATAGCATTAGGGTTCATTTTTCAAATTGTTTGATTTCTATGCTAAAATTGAGTGGATAAATGTTTGCATGATGTTAAATTATATATATATATATATATATATATATATATATATATATATATATATATATATATATCAATATTATTTTAGTTTCTCTCATAATTTTTAATTTTATTACTGATAAGTCAAAATTGAGCAATTTTATTACTTGGAAAGGTAACATTAACACTATAATGGTAGTGTAAAATTTTGAATTTGTCTTTATTGAGAAATGTTCTCAAAACCTGTTGCTAATGCTATTTGAATTATTTGTGAAGCACATGATTAATGAATCAAAAGTAAACGAGATACTTATACGTCTTCTCCTAGTTGACATGTTAGATGTCAAGCTTAGAAGATAAAGAAAATGACAACAACATATGAGATGTTGAAGTCAACAGAAGCTAAATTTAGAAAATTGTCTAAATGACCTCGAAGATTAAATATTACAAAAATTCAAGAAAAGAAACCAAATGACTGAAGCTATATAAAAGTAAATAGTTCCTAAATTAGCTAGGACAATCATAGTGAGAAGAATTTTTGAAATATCTCTCTAGGAAGAAAAATATAAATGAAAGTAAATTTGATTTACTAAATTTTTGGTGGAATATAAATAATGTCATCTAGATAGTCGATATAAGATCTACTATCAAGATTTATTCTTCACTACATTTATTATGTAATTCTTGGAAAATACTTAACATGTAGAATAGTTTCTATAAGTTAGCACCATGAAATTTATCTCAGTTAGTGTAGTAGGAGACATTAAGATGTCATTAAGTAAAAATTGTTACATAATGCTGAATATGGTATTTTTAGTAACCATAAGAGAAATTCAATTTCTCGAATTTTATTACAAAAATGTTCATATAGTATGAATTAATTTGAAGTATGAAAGTTTATATTTTCAAAATTATTTGAAAATACATTCAGCTGAAAATAAGAACAATTTGTATATGTGAAAAATGTTGACATATACTATACTACAAAAGACTGAAATATTCAGGATTATAGAATTCAAAATAGAAAGACATTGTTTTCTCCTAAAAGATGATACTTGATTTTGGCTGTTAAGGTTGATTAACATCAACTTGCATAGAATGAAAAGACTAGTAAGAGGTAATTCTCTAAAAAGTTAATTAATTACTTTACATGCCTGTAGATCTTGCCTTTCATGCAAGATAGTCATTGGGCCTTTATATGATAGGGTTAGAATGCCTAAGAATACTTTAGGTGTAAACCCGAGATTTTTCCTTGGAATTTCTTTAAAAAGAAATTTGTTAAAACATTTTTGGGAAATTGTTGTATAAGGAAAAGAGGAATAAAACAAAAGAAAGGGTAAGGGAAAACAAAAAGGAGTTATGTGTTTTGGTATGTTTTGTTTTAAAAAAAAAAAAATTGAGTGAATGGATAAGCTTTGGGAGCACTCACCTATTTTCTCCTATTTGTTTCTCTTTTATTAAAAAAAAAAAAAACAGAGCATTTCGTGGGATAGGTTGAAGAAAGAGGAAAAGAGAGCTTGCTGGGTTGGAAGTTGAAGAAGAAGGGGGAAAACTCAGCACAAGCCTCCATGGCATCTAGGTGATCAACTGTACTCACTACTGTAGTTTAAATCGTTTTGAGCTCCACAAGAAGAGTTAAGAGGTGAGATTTGTTTTTCTTGAAATTTAACCCATTTTCGAACAAATTTCGTGAAGGAACCTCGAGCAAAATTTGACTTTAAATTATTGATTTGTGAAGGGGAAGACAGAGGAGAGATTTTGCTGTCAAATCTGAGAAACCTCTGGTGTTTGGGACGTTCTGATCTGTAGGATTTGAATCAGAAGCTCCATTAGGTATGGTTGGAAAGCTTATTTAATTTCCTATAACTTTCATGAAGAAGTCGTGAGTAAAAAATGATTGGAAGTGGCTTTAAATTTCAGGTTAGGTGTGGTGTGCAGCAGAAAAACGATTCTGGAAATTTCAGAAGTTTATTTTTCGGGAAGTAGTTTTCGAGGTATTTACGGACACATCCTTTGGGAATTTCGATTTCATTCCTTCAGATAAGTTTTAGAGGGTTCAAAAAGGAAGAGTTTGGTATAAATTACATCATTTTTGGCCAAGTAATGAAGAATTTATGAGTATGTGAAGTTAGGGTATGGAAGTGGTAGAATACTGGAAGTAGATAGAATGGTTTTGCAATTCTAAGCTTGGAGTTCATGAATTCAAAGTTCTAATGCTTGGTTTTGGTTTATTTGACAGGCCAAGAGGAAATAGGTCAAGTATACGGGCCGAGAATCTAGATCTAACGCTGTGAGTGACAAAACGAATTTCGAAAACATATTCTATGCTTGAATTCATGTCTATGTGAATATAAGACTTCTTAGGAATGAATTAGCTTAAATGTTTTATGTTTTCTGAACACATGGTTATGAGCATACATGATGGCCTAGGAATGATTTTAAATGCTCGTTGTGAGCTTAGATTTTTCCAACGAAATTTACATGTGAGCATATGTTTATTGATTTGTTAAAATCTAGTGAAAATGTTATGATTTCAGGCAAGCATGCTCTAGCAGATAATGTTTAAAGATTATCATGTGTTTTTCTAAGACTCGAATGAGTAAATGATTGAGATATTGAGCCGAGGCTGGTTAGTACCGCGTGCACACAGGTCGTTTTCTGTTGTCAACGTTGAGTTTACTCCGTGACAACAATGCTGTCGTGAGTGCTGGGCGGGCCCCACTACGACAAAGACGATGGGAGTGCTGGGCAAGCCCCACTACATCGTAGAGTGAACGTTGATTGTACTGGGCATGCCCTACACAACGTAGATTGTCATATGTTTCTAGATGGTTAATATTCTTGGTATGCCTTGCGAGTTTTTAATGACATACTTGTTGGATTTCTGAGAAAGACTATAGTAATTATACGTTTATATTTAGCGCTTGACTACCGACACATATGCCCAGAGTTTACCAAATGTTGTAATTTGTGAGTTAATAGTTATAAAATCAGTCACTCACTGAGCTTCCCAGCTCATTCTTTCAATGTTTTCCAACTTTTCAGGTAGTGATCGAGCTCCCGGTGCCTGAAATCCTGCCATAGTCTGCCGAAAGCTCTACGAGTTTGATATTTTGTACGTGGGTGGAACTGTATAGCAAGTCCAAACATTTTGTAGATATTCTGAGAGGAACGTATAATATATTCATGTATGCACTAGTGGTCGTGGTTGTGTAAACCATGGTTGGGATGTATTTTGGTTGTAGTACTCCCTACCCGCTTAGAAGTTCAAGTGGGGTTTAAGTAGGACTGCTCCGTATGTATGTATAGTGACTTTCAAACTTCCGTTGTGTTGTGTTTAAATATTTTAATTCAAGTATAGTATGTTTATAAGGTAAAACAAGGTCACAGGTATCGTTAGGGAGGAAACGATGTCTGTTGGCTTCACGCCATCTTCCGAGCTAAGTTAGCAGGTGGTTCGGGAGGGGGTGTGACATTAGGCTTACACATTCTGACCCAAGTGGTCTGGTGAATATAAAGGTCAAATAAAGTCATGAATATTTCGTCACTCTAGTTGATGATCATTTAAGGTACAAATATCTTTACCTAATACAACATAAGTCTAAATTTTTGAAAAGTTCAAGAAAATTAAAACTAAAGTTAAAAATCGATTAGGTAATTAAATTTATCAAGATATTATGATCAAATCATAATAGAAAGTACAAGAACCTTACGTACTAAAACTAATTGAAAGAAAATGGGTTTTTATCCCAATTATCTTAATACCAAGTATAATTTTGTGAAATTATGCTGCAAGAGGAGAAACGGGACCTTGTTAGACATGGTCACATCAGTAATGAGTTACACACCATTACCATACTCCGGTTAGGAAATGCAATAGAGATTGCATGGTAAACATGATTCCCTCCAAAAGTGTCTGTGAGACAATTTTAAGATTATAGAAAAGTAGTAAAGCTGGTTTACAACAGTTCACCATTTGGGAATATTAAGTTCACGTGCTGAAACAAGACTAAAAAGCTTGTATATGTTCAAAGATAAGTCTAAGTGTGGGTTACCCCTAAGGAGTATAAAATGGTCTTTTATATAGTCCTAAAACGAATAAGATATTTGTATGAAAAATATAATTTTTATAAGAAATGTCAAATAAAAGACTACAAACCTTTAATAAGGTGAGATAATGTTAATAAATTGGTTCCAAATGAAGCCAATAAATAGTTAACAAAAGTTGTTAACAATTTAATTACATTTGAAAATCAAATGAATCCTAGTCAAGAATTGGATAAGCCTCATCGTAGTGGGAGAGTTATGAGATCAATCAACTTTTACAAGGACTTAATTGAAGCCCAAATTTTCATGTTAGATGACAAAGTTGAAGGCTTATTACCTGCAAAGTGAGATTAATGGCAAAGGGTTAAACCTAATTGGAGAAAGTAGACTGCGAGTAAATTTTCTCACTTGTTGCCATACTGAAGTCTGTAAGCATTATTTAATTCATTGTTACATATGTGATATAAATAAAAAAAAATGAATGTTTAGAATTCTTTTATGAAAAGAAATCTTAGATAATGCATCTACACAAATCAATCAGATATGTTTATTTTCAAAAATAAAAAACAAAAGGTTTGCCAAATAGTAAATGTTCATTTATGAAATGAATTTTACCATTAGATCTGTGAATATAAGGTTTGATAAAAGTATCAAAATCTATGACTTTGGATAAATATTATTGAAGCTTATATAGACAAGAAAATCATTAATTGCATACTGAATTTTTCTCATGTTTTATGTTGATGATATTTTTACCCATTATGATGATGTAAGATGTCTAACATAAAAAGTTGATTAAGTAACCAATTCCAAATAAGTGACTTTGAATGACTTGGTATATTTTACATGTCCAAAATGGAGATTTTAAGGACAAAATGTTAACTTTGTCTCAAACATCTTATATTGACAAAATTGTTGTCAAATATTTGATATTTATGTCTAAGGAAGTGTATCCTAAGACACCTCAAATGTTGACAGTATATGATATGCATAAATGAAACTGAACATTTAATATACAATTGGTTAGCATATATTAGTTAAACGAATGGTATGACCATTGAGTAGAATTCACTTCTTCCCATATAGGAAAAGTAGATGAGTAGTTCCCTTAAGTGCTGATTTCAAGACTTGAACAATGAGGCCCCACCCTCTCACTGGCCCGAGAGGGACTTAGCTTATAATGAGATTATAAACAGATTGTTCATTAGAGGATCAATGATACTTAAGGTGCAAGATGTAATTATAGGGGTAAAATGGACTTTTGACCCAACTGTAATTACGAACAACTCGTGAAAGATCGACTTGCATATAATGATTATATCTATAGACACAACTTGTTCTACAGTGCATAAGAGTGCAATTTTAGATCTATAGTGGAGTGACCTATAGTTAATGAATGGAAATTAATTAATTGATTTTGTATCATTGGAGCTTATAATCGGTAGGTCCATAAGGTCCCCTTGCTAGCTCATAGTAACACTAAAAGATCAATTTAGTTGAAAGAAAATTTTGAAATGTTCAAATTAATATTTAATATATTAGATATATTAAATATATAAGAGGAAAATATATTTGTTGTATTTGATACATTAAATATTAAAATAATTAATGTATATTAGATACATTAAATAAAAGATATTTATAGAATTTGAATAAGATTCAAATAAATAAATATCGTAGGAGATTTGAATGAGATTCAAATGAATATAACATATATTTTAATATATTAGATATTAAAATATAATATTTTAATTATGGCAAAGATTTTCCTTGGTCTCTATAAATAGGAGGACCCTTGGGTTAAGCCATTAGACATAACACATATCTTCTCAATAGAGAATTAGAGAATTCTCTCTAGATCTATTCCTCTCCAATCCCTTGTGGATTTTCTTTCAAGAAGCTCCCACAAGCCTTAGTCCTGTGTTCCAGTCATAGCCAAGAAGATTTTATGGAGGAGATAAAGATCCGCCAGAAATGTAACGACCCCAAAATTTAGCCTATTCTAGGGAACGCTACTAACTTACAACCGGTAAGCCCCGAAATTTCGGCAGCATAACGGCATAACTATGAGTTACCCAAAAATTTCCTAGCACCTGTTAAACAAGAATTTGCACTCCTATAACCAGATAACCAGAAAACCATTCCAAACTCCAAGTCAGATAATTACCACAAGTTTAGGGTCACTTGACAACTCAAATTTAGAATTGATAAAACTTTCTCAGTCTTCTTTCAAACAAGACAAATACGTTTAATCAAAAGACAACAAGGCACTCTAGCGAACTTTTTACAGGTCTCGACGCAAAATAAATTATAAAGTAAGCATCACAACCTATAGTTCTAGCTATCTAATAAGTTTAATAGTCCATTCTAAAACGGAAAAGAACAACAATACTGACGCCTAAATTTCAAGACAATTATAACTATAGTTCGATTGCACTAACGCAACGAGTCGACTACATTAAAGATAAATGTTCCACTATGGCCTTTCTCCTCTCATGCCTCCTCTTCAGCATCACCAGGGTTGTAACATACGTCGTCACCTGCAAAACCTGGTAGTGAGTCAGTACATAACACGTACTGGTAAGTAGCTCACACCTGAAGGGCCACAATCAACATACAAAAGAAGACAACAAGCTCGCAAGTATCATACTTTCCAAAATAAGAAACACATAAAGCTCTCACAACAGCACATACAACATGCTTAAGTCACTGAGTTATACTCACAAATGTACCCTATTAATCTCATGCATATGGTTTCACCACCCAAGCTCATCATACTCTTTCAAACGTCACCGAGTCACTTAAATCACTCATGTTTAACCGTCACAAGCTACCTGAGACTAATCCTTTCGAGACCCGCCGACCCCTGACCATTTTTACTCAGGGCCTCAACGACCCTCTACGGTGCTCAGCGTTCGACCCTTGACCATTTTCACCCAAGGCCTCGAACTGTGCATCGCTCCCTTGACCATTTTACCCAAGGCAAACGATGACTTAGCCACATCGACCCCTGACCATTTTTACCCAAGGCCTCGATGTATAACAATGTATAGATCCTTGACCATTTTTACCCAAGGCATTCTAGTGCTTATCCATTTTCTTTTAGCCCACCTAAGGTTCACTAACCTTACTCATTCTTGCTAGAATGTATGAATCCTACGCATCATGCTTTTAGTTCTTGATTATGCCAAAACTAAGCAACAACCATAACATGCTTTCACAACTAACGCTAATAATTCGCTATGCTTCGCTAGATTATTCGAACGCAACAAGGCAATATGCTAAGCACGGAGAAAACAATTCATCATGTCATACTCAACACATTTAGAATCACAGAACAATTCATTGCAATAAAGTATACATAGGCAAGCATTTAGAACACACACAACATGCTAACAAGCAACAACCAAACCCAACCGGTAGAATTCTACTTACAAAATGTATTAAAGCGCCCTTAAAGTAAGTCGATAAGGTTCCCAAAAACGGCTTTAAACTTAGTTTGTATAGTCCGAAACTAATTCCAATCCTAAACAAGGAACGAGACTAAGTTAAGGCATTTAAAAAGGTTGCGAAAAGGTCTAAACTAATTATTTTCACCAAAACTCACCGATACGAACTTGATCCCTTATTGGAAGGTTATTCGAACGAGTTCGAATTGGCTAGGAACTATAAACAAAAGTCTCAAAGGTTAGCAACTGAACTAAGGTACTTTAAATGATTTTGAAAGGATCTAAAGCGTGTCAAAACTTACCAAACAGTGCCGAACTGACTAGAACTCTGCTGTCAATCCCGTTTTTGACAGTAAACTGCTTCAAATGTGGGTTGTTTTGAGTCCAAACAAGATAAAACTACAAATCAAAGGTACTTAGGGTATGGGTAATCCAAAACTAAAGTCAATTAAGCATGGGTGAGAGACAAACCTCGACAAGCAAGAAGGAATTCGAATGAGTCTGCTGTCAATCCCGTTTTTGACAGTAAACTGCTACAAATGTGAGTTGTTTTGAGTCCAAACAAGATAAAACTACAAATCAAAGGTACTTAGGGTATGGGTAATCCAAAACTAAAGTCAATTAAGCATGGGTGAGAGACAAACCTCGACAAGCAAGAAGGAATTCGAATGAGTCTGCTGTCAATCCCGTTTTTGACAGTAAACTGCTACAAATGTGAGTTGTTTTGAGTCCAAACAAGATAAAACTACAAATTAAAGGTACTTAGGGTATGGGTAACGTAAATCTAAAGATGATTAGGCATGGGTATGCGACAAACCTTGTCAAATTGAAGAGAAAACGCACGGAACAACTCGAATTCGCCAGAAAACGCTCCAAACTGCAGTAAATCCGCGAACGCAACGGGATACTTGCCGGAACGAAGAAGAAGAGTGAGATGGATGGTGGGTTGCTGATGCGAGATTGAAGAAGAAGGAGATAGGTGTGAGGGGCTGCCTGTGCGAAGATGGAAAAGAAGAAGATGAATGGAGATGGTGTTTAATCGTGAAGAAGGGGGAGGAAGGAGAAAATTGGGGATTAGGGCTATCTTTCCACCAACTAAAAATATTCCTTCTTTTAATCTTAAACAAAAAGCTCATTATTTAAAACAAAGGAAAGATTTAGGGCTATTTAAAAGTCTATCTTCCAAACAAAAATCTAGATTCCTATGAGATTTAGGACTAATTCTTTGGGTAAAAGCGACTTTCCAAAATTAAGAGATTTGATCTAGATCGAAAATCTTTCGCTAAGGTTATAAAAACTTAATTACTTAAATTTACCCACTAAACTCCGATACTCCTCGAGTCGATTTTAAAAGAAAAAATTAAACGTTCACCCCAAACATATACATAAAATGGAAATTAATTGTGCCTGAAGTTGCAGGGCGTTACAATCTCCCCACCTTAAGAACTTTCGTCCTCGAAAGTCTGTTGCTCAAAGAGTTCTGGGTACTTTGCTCGTATCTCGTCTTCTCGTTCCCAAGTTGCTTCCTCGGTCTTTTGGTTCTTCCATAAAACCTTTACCAAGTCGATAGTTCGGTTTCTCAATACCTTGGTCTCTCTAGCCAAGATCTTAACAGGCCGTTCTTCATAAGACAAGTCTCTATTTATTTGTACTGGTACTGGATTTAGTACATGCGAGGGGTCATTCACATACTTTCTTAACAATGACACATGGAACACATTGTGCACGGCAGACAATGCTGGTGGCAAAGCCAATTTATAAGCAACCGGACCAATGCGCTCCAAGATCTCGAAGGGTCCAACATACCTTGGACTAAGCTTACCCTTCTTACCGAAACGTAGGATTCCTTTCATTGGTGCAACTCTCAGAAAGACATGGTCACCAACACCGAACTCTAGGTCTCTGCGTCTAGTATCCGCATAACTCTTTTGCCTGCTCTGAGCGGTTTGCATTCTTGCCCTGATCTTTTGAATAGCATCGTTAGTCATCTGAACCAATTCTGGGCCTAACAAGATCCTTTCACCAACCTCGTCCCAATGAACTGGGGATCTACATTTTTTTCCATATAAAGCCTCATAAGGAGCCATCTCAATGGTTGCCTGATAACTGTTGTTGTAAGCAAATTCTATCAAATACAAGTGATTGTCCCAACTACCTCCGAAGTCTAGCACACAAGCTCTGAGCATATCTTCTAGAGTTTGATTCAAGCGCTCGGTCTGTCCGTCGGTCTGAGGGTGGAATGCGGTGCTAAAATCTAACTGTGTGCCAAGTGCCTTTTGTAAACTCTTCCAAAAGGTGGACGTAAATCGAGGGTCTCTATCTGATACTATAGAAACTGGAACGCCATGAAGTCTTACTATTTCCTTTAAGTACAACTCTGCCCACTTCTCAACCGGATATGTGGACTTCCCTGGAATAAAGTGAGCAGACTTTGATAGACGATCTACCACCACCCAAATAACCGTATAGCCCTTCACAGTCCTTGGTAATCCTGTAATAAAGTCCATAGTAACATTTTCCCACTTCCAAACAGGAATGCTTAAGGGTTGCAACAAACCAGCCGGCCTTTGCCTTACAGCCTTCACTTGTTGACATGTTAGGCATTGACTGACAAACTGAGCAATCTCTCTTTTCATATTATGCCACCAATAATGCTTCTTCAGGTCCTGGTACATCTTAGTACTTCCAGGATGTATTGAGAAGGGTGTGTTATGTGCCTCTTCTAATAACTCTCGCCTCAAAGAATAGTCTTTTGGCACACATAACCTTCCCTGATACAATAACATTGAGTCACTAGTAAGAGTAAAGTCTCCTTGACTCAACTCACTTAAGTGTTTAACCAACTCTGGATCCTCTTGTTGGGCATCTGCTATTCGCTGCCTCAAACTAGGCACTATTGAAAGTTGAGCTAACAACGCCGAGACATCATCAACTGTCAACTCTATTTCTGAACGATCCAATTCCCTTATCAACGAATTTTGTGAGGACACCAAGGACGCCACGCTGGCTATCCTCCTACTCAGTGCATCTGCTACCACATTAGCCTTGCCAGGGTGATAGTTAATCTCGCAATCATAATCTTTCACTAGCTCTAACCATCTTCTTTGCCTTAAGTTAAGCTCTTTCTGTGTAAAGAAATACTTCAGACTCTGGTGATCAGTGAAGATCTGGATCTTTTCTCCATACAGATAATGCCTCCAAATCTTTAAAGCAAAAACTACAGCCGCAAGCTCTAAATCGTGAGTGGGGTAGTTAAGCTCATGTACTTTTAGTTGACGTGAGGCATAAGCAACAACTTTTCCATGCTGCATAAGCACACAACCTAATCCTTTCCTTGAAGCGTCACTATAGACTACTAATCCTCCTGAATCATCGGGGATAGTTAACACAGGAGCAGTAGTCAAACGATCCTTCAACTCCTTGAAGCTCTTCTCGCAGTCCTCGTTCCAAGCAAAAGTAGCGTACTTGCGAGTCAACTGAGTCAAAGGTGTTGCCAGTCTAGAGAAATTCTGAACAAACTTTCGATAATAGCCTGCAAGACCAAGGAAACTACGAATCTCCGTCACAGAACTTGGCCTAGGCCAATCGCGAACTGCTTCCACTTTAGCAGGGTCTACCTCGATACCTTCCCTAGTAACCACGTGCCCAAGAAAGCTAACTTTGTCCAACCAAAATTCACATTTAGAAAACTTGGCATACAACTCGTTACTTCTCAAGGCTGTCAAAACTCGCTCAAGGTGCTCCTTATGTTGACCAATCGTTTTAGAATAAACGAGTATGTCATCTATAAACACTATCACGAACGAGTCTAGAAAGCTTTTGAAGACTCGGTTCATGAGGTCCATGAAAGCTGCAGGAGCATTAGTGAGTCCAAAAGACATCACCATAAATTCGTAATGTCCATACCTGG
This sequence comes from Trichosanthes truncata, assembly GCA_033996785.1. NCBI lineage: Eukaryota > Viridiplantae > Streptophyta > Magnoliopsida > Cucurbitales > Cucurbitaceae > Trichosanthes > Trichosanthes truncata. The sequence goes on from MU867261.1 coordinate 25,197,415, forward strand.
TCCTAAAAGCGGTCTTTGGAATGTCGGCTTCCTTAATCCTCAACTGATGGTAACCTGAACGTAAATCTATCTTTGAGAACACCTTTGCTCCTTGAAGTTGGTCGAAAAGGTCATCAATGCGAGGTAAAGGGTACTTATTCTTCACGGTCACCTTATTCAACTCTCTATAGTCAATGCAAAGTCTCAATGAACCGTCCTTTTTCTTCACGAACAAAACTGGAGCACCCCAGGGAGACACACTTGGGCGGATAAACCCTTTTTCCAAGAGTTCTTCTAGCTGGACCTTGAGTTCCTTCAACTCAGCTGGTGCCATTCGGTAAGGTGCCTTAGACAATGGAGTTGTTCCAGGTAGAAGTTCTATACTAAATTCCACTTCTCGAACTGGAGGTAAACCTGGAAGATCTTCAGGGAAGACGTCTACGAAGTCCCGCACAACAAGTACCGAGTCGATGCTAGGTAGCTCTTTATTAACATCCACAACACTAGCCAAATAGGCCCAGGCACCATGTTGCAAGAGACGTTTGGCCTTGAGAGCTGATATTACTTTCGGATTGTCGTGCCTTGCACCCTTGAACTTGAAACTTGAGCCAGAAGGTGGCCTAAGATGGACTTCCTTTTTAGCACAGTCAATGGTGGCTTGGTTAGCAGCTAACCAATCCATGCCCAAGATTACGTCAAAATCCTTCATGTCCAATTTTATTAATCTCGCTCCAAACGTTTGACCCGCAACAGAGATTTCTCCCATCTTTACTACTTGTTGAGCAAGTAACACAGAGCCAGAAGGTGTAGACACCGATAACAGGAAGCCTAAAGGTTCTAACTCTAAGCTTGCTTGCTTAATAAACTCTGAAGAAATAAAAGAATGACTCGACCCCGAGTCAAACAACACAAAAGCAAGAATACTAAGAACCAGAATAGTTCCTACATTAAAGAGTTTATTAGGCAAAATGTAGTCAAATGACAAACAAAGACTAAATAAAGGCTTAAGTTTGAAGAAACCGTACCTGTAACCACTGCATCGGCCTCTTCTACTTCTTCCTTAGTGAGTGCAAAAACACGAGCTGACTGCTTTCCTCCCTGTGCAGGTACTGTAGGGGCCTTCAAAGCTGGCCTCTCAGGGTTTGGCTCACCCTTCGTCGGACAGAGTCTTGCATAATGGCCCTCCTTACCACACTTGAAACATTGCCTTTTCCCTGTCCAACACTGCCCATGGTGATATTTATTACATGAATTGCACAGAGGAGGAGGAACTTGACCTTGAGGTTGCTGACGTGGAGTCTTGTAAGAATGTCCTGGCAATGAAGGAGAAGGCTTTCTCTTGATTCCTGAAGTGGAACCAACCTCCCAACGGGGCTGTTGCAATTTTTTTGCCACATTCTTGTCCATAATCAAAGCTCCTCTCAGTGCTGCCGCAAAAGTAGTGGGTTCCTTTAGGGCCACGGAACCTCTGATCTCTTCCCTCAAACCTTTTATAAATCTTTTGATCTTTCGTTCCGGGGTACTGACTAAATCTGGAGCAAAACGAGATAGTTCAGTAAATTTTCTTTCGTATTGAATCACGGACATATTTCCTTGTGTCAAGTGCAGAAATTCAGTCTCCTTATCGTCCTTCAACGTGTCAGGAAAATAATATTCGTAAAGAAGATCCTTGAACTTTGACCAGGTGACAGGTTCGTTGATGTGGTCCTCAGAAGCCTCGATAGATTTCCACCACATTCGTGCTTCATCTCGAAGCATGAAGACTGCTCCCCTGACCTTCAGATGATCGCCACAGTTGAGGTAATCAAACATTGACTCGAGTTCAGCGATCCAACGCTCAGCTGCTGTAGCATCCTCTGACCGCCCGTCGAAGGTGGGAGACCCATACCGCTTGAAGTCTCTAATGAATTGACCTTCATCTTGATGGCCAGGAGCCCAGTTTGTATTATGGGGCTGCCCATTGTTCCTTTGTGCCAAATTATCAAACAATGACTGCAGAGCCTCTGGTGTGAGAACCATGTGTGGAACCACCGGAGGAATAGGCGGGTTTGCTTCTTGTTGTGCATTGGTATCGGCTTCGTCTCTCGGAACTCCTTGCCTTTCAACGCGAGCTCTAGGTCTACGTCCACGGGGAGGCATCGTCTATAACAGAGGGTCTAGAGTCACTTAACTAACTTACTAACGAACAAGTTAAACAGCCACAATCTTAACTCTAAGTCAACAAGTTAAAGGAAGCATTTTAAGCCTAACTACCACAAGCCACGCAAACAAGCCAATCAAACATTAATCATTCAAAGAAGCAAATCAAGCAGTAATCGTGCAAGCAACTATCTAGCAACTTAAACCTTATAACAAAGACAAAACCACATACCAGGCGATGGAGAGGAGGCTGAGAAAGGCCATTACTCTAACACAACCTTAACAACCTAGTTTTCTAGGTCAGTCTACAGAACCAACTCCGCTCTGATACCAACTGTAACGACCCCAAAATTTAGCCTATTCTAGGGAACGCTACTAACTTACAACCGGTAAGCCCCGAAATTTCGGCAGCATAACGGCATAACTATGAGTTACCCAAAAATTTCCTAGCACCTGTTAAACAAGAATTTGCACTCCTATAACCAGATAACCAGAAAACCATTCCAAACTCCAAGTCAGATAATTACCACAAGTTTAGGGTCACTTGACAACTCAAATTTAGAATTGATAAAACTTTCTCAGTCTTCTTTCAAACAAGACAAATACGTTTAATCAAAAGACAACAAGGCACTCTAGCGAACTTTTTACAGGTCTCGACGCAAAATAAATTATAAAGTAAGCATCACAACCTATAGTTCTAGCTATCTAATAAGTTTAATAGTCCATTCTAAAACGGAAAAGAACAACAATACTGACGCCTAAATTTCAAGACAATTATAACTATAGTTCGATTGCACTAACGCAACGAGTCGACTACATTAAAGATAAATGTTCCACTATGGCCTTTCTCCTCTCATGCCTCCTCTTCAGCATCACCAGGGTTGTAACATACGTCGTCACCTGCAAAACCTGGTAGTGAGTCAGTACATAACACGTACTGGTAAGTAGCTCACACCTGAAGGGCCACAATCAACATACAAAAGAAGACAACAAGCTCGCAAGTATCATGCTTTCCAAAATAAGAAACACATAAAGCTCTCACAACAGCACATACAACATGCTTAAGTCACTGAGTTATACTCACAAATGTACCCTATTAATCTCATGCATATGGTTTCACCACCCAAGCTCATCATACTCTTTCAAACGTCACCGAGTCACTTAAATCACTCATGTTTAACCGTCACAAGCTACCTGAGACTAATCCTTTCGAGACCCGCCGACCCCTGACCATTTTTACTCAGGGCCTCAACGACCCTCTACGGTGCTCAGCGTTCGACCCTTGACCATTTTCACCCAAGGCCTCGAACTGTGCATCGCTCCCTTGACCATTTTACCCAAGGCAAACGATGACTTAGCCACATCGACCCCTGACCATTTTTACCCAAGGCCTCGATGTATAACAATGTATAGATCCTTGACCATTTTTACCCAAGGCATTCTAGTGCTTATCCATTTTCTTTTAGCCCACCTAAGGTTCACTAACCTTACTCATTCTTGCTAGAATGTATGAATCCTACGCATCATGCTTTTAGTTCTTGATTATGCCAAAACTAAGCAACAACCATAACATGCTTTCACAACTAACGCTAATAATTCGCTATGCTTCGCTAGATTATTCGAACGCAACAAGGCAATATGCTAAGCACGGAGAAAACAATTCATCATGTCATACTCAACACATTTAGAATCACAGAACAATTCATTGCAATAAAGTATACATAGGCAAGCATTTAGAACACACACAACATGCTAACAAGCAACAACCAAACCCAACCGGTAGAATTCTACTTACAAAATGTATTAAAGCGCCCTTAAAGTAAGTCGATAAGGTTCCCAAAAACGGCTTTAAACTTAGTTTGTATAGTCCGAAACTAATTCCAATCCTAAACAAGGAACGAGACTAAGTTAAGGCATTTAAAAAGGTTGCGAAAAGGTCTAAACTAATTATTTTCACCAAAACTCACCGATACGAACTTGATCCCTTATTGGAAGGTTATTCGAACGAGTTCGAATTGGCTAGGAACTATAAACAAAAGTCTCAAAGGTTAGCAACTGAACTAAGGTACTTTAAATGATTTTGAAAGGATCTAAAGCGTGTCAAAACTTACCAAACAGTGCCGAACTGACTAGAACTCTGCTGTCAATCCCGTTTTTGACAGTAAACTGCTTCAAATGTGGGTTGTTTTGAGTCCAAACAAGATAAAACTACAAATCAAAGGTACTTAGGGTATGGGTAATCCAAAACTAAAGTCAATTAAGCATGGGTGAGAGACAAACCTCGACAAGCAAGAAGGAATTCGAATGAGTCTGCTGTCAATCCCGTTTTTGACAGTAAACTGCTACAAATGTGAGTTGTTTTGAGTCCAAACAAGATAAAACTACAAATCAAAGGTACTTAGGGTATGGGTAATCCAAAACTAAAGTCAATTAAGCATGGGTGAGAGACAAACCTCGACAAGCAAGAAGGAATTCGAATGAGTCTGCTGTCAATCCCGTTTTTGACAGTAAACTGCTACAAATGTGAGTTGTTTTGAGTCCAAACAAGATAAAACTACAAATTAAAGGTACTTAGGGTATGGGTAACGTAAATCTAAAGATGATTAGGCATGGGTATGCGACAAACCTTGTCAAATTGAAGAGAAAACGCACGGAACAACTCGAATTCGCCAGAAAACGCTCCAAACTGCAGTAAATCCGCGAACGCAACGGGATACTTGCCGGAACGAAGAAGAAGAGTGAGATGGATGGTGGGTTGCTGATGCGAGATTGAAGAAGAAGGAGATAGGTGTGAGGGGCTGCCTGTGCGAAGATGGAAAAGAAGAAGATGAATGGAGATGGTGTTTAATCGTGAAGAAGGGGGAGGAAGGAGAAAATTGGGGATTAGGGCTATCTTTCCACCAACTAAAAATATTCCTTCTTTTAATCTTAAACAAAAAGCTCATTATTTAAAACAAAGGAAAGATTTAGGGCTATTTAAAAGTCTATCTTCCAAACAAAAATCTAGATTCCTATGAGATTTAGGACTAATTCTTTGGGTAAAAGCGACTTTCCAAAATTAAGAGATTTGATCTAGATCGAAAATCTTTCGCTAAGGTTATAAAAACTTAATTACTTAAATTTACCCACTAAACTCCGATACTCCTCGAGTCGATTTTAAAAGAAAAAATTAAACGTTCACCCCAAACATATACATAAAATGGAAATTAATTGTGCCTGAAGTTGCAGGGCGTTACAAGAAATATCTCCATATTTACTCCAAGTAAGTTTGCTTAACTTTAATTTTTAGTTTAGTTTTAAATAAAATCAAAGACGATCCAATGCTTCAAATGCGGAATGAAACGTTCATTCCTTTAGTCACCAGTTGCTAGAGAAGGTCGCCAGCGGTGGCCGTCGATTGTTGGAGAGGCGGTGATAAAACATGTTAATAGAGTCATTGTACAAGTCGGTGAAGTTAATATCCTAAGACTGTAGCAAGTTAGTAGAGTTGAGTTTTTTTATGGGGAGTTAATTTCTCCATGGGTCAGACGGTGAGTTGGGTTTAAAACCCAACTCAACTCATGGGGCAAACACCCCCTTATATTTTGGCTAGCATAACTGATGTTTTGGCCAAAAAGCTAGAGAGCATGATGACAACATATGAGATGATAGAGTCGTTGCTTGGAATGTTTGGACAACCTTCCAATCAAATTAAGCATGATGCTCTCAAGTTCATTCATAACGCGCGCATGAAAGAAGGGTCATCTGTGCGAGAACATGTTCTCAACGTGATGGTCCACTTTAATGTTACTGAAATGAATGGAGTCATTATTAATGAATCCAACCAGGTCAATTTTATTTTGGAAACTCTTCCCAAGAGTTTTCTTCAATTCCAAAGTAATGTTGTTATGAACAAAATCACTTACAATCTCACAACTCTTCTAAATGAATTGCAAACTTTTAAGTCCTTAATGAAAAACAAAGGGAAAAGTGGAGAGGCAAATGTTGCCACTTCTAGCAAGTTCAAATTTAGAGGTTCAACCTCTGGAACTAAGAATTGGAAGAGAAAACGCAGTGAGAAGATGAATAAAACAAAAGTTGCTTCAAAAGGAAAAAGAGTCAAGGTAAACAAACCTGCAAAAGGAAAATGTTTCCACTGCAATGAAGAAGGGCACTGGAAGAGAAACTGCACTAAAAACCTAGACGAAAAGAAGAAGTCAAAAGAAGGTAAATATGATTTACTAGTTCTTGAATCTTGCTTAGTGGGAGATGCTAAATCTACTTGGATAATTGATTCGAGAGCCACTAATCATGTTTGTTCTTCTTTTCAGGAAAGTGACTCGTGGGAGCAGTTAGAGGATGGAGAAATGATCATGAGAGTGGGCACTAGTGAGATTGTGTCAGCAATAGCCATTGGAAGCATTAAATTATTTTTCAATAGTTTTTATTTACTTTTAGAAAATGTGTATTTGGTTCCTAAGATAAAGAGAAATCTCGTTTCAATTTCTTGTCTTGTTAAACAATTTCATTCTTTAAATTTTTATAATAACAAAGTTTCTATTTCGAAAAATAGACTTGAAATTTGTTTTACTTTTATTGAAAATAACTTATATGTGCTAAGACCGTTAGCATGTAAAATGCTTCTAAACACTGAATTATTTAAGATAGCTAAATCTAGAATGAAAAGACAAAACGTTTCTCCAAAAGATGATACCTATCTTTGGCATCTAACATTAGGTCACATCAATTTAGATAGAATTGAAAGATTAGTAAAAAGTGGACCTCTAAGCAAGTTAGAGTTAGACACTTTATCAGTCTGTGAATCCTGCTTAGAAGAAAAAAATGACTAAAAGGCCTTTTACTAGAAAATGATATAGAGCCAATGAACCCTTAGAACTTATACCTTCAGACCTATGTAGTCTGATGAATGTTAAAGCTAGAGGAGGGTATGAATACTTCATCTCATTTGTAGATGATTATTCTAGATATGGGTATATTTACCTAATGCAATATTAGTCTAAAGCCCTTGAAAAGTTTAAGGAATACAAGACTGAAGTTGAAAATTTATTAGGTAAATCTATCAATTAGATCGTGGTGGAAAGTACATGGATTTCATAACTAACTTAACCGGTACATGGGCTTAACTGAAGCTCAAAATGTCATATCTATTGATGAGATCGAGGATCCATTGACTTTTAAAGGAGTAATGAATGATGTTGACAAGGATGAATGGATTAAAGCCATGAACCTCGAAATTGAGTCGATGTACTCAAATTCAGTATGGAAACTTCTATATCCTCCTAATGGGGTAAAACCCATAGGTTGCAAATGGATCTACAAGAGAAAACAAGGAATAGATGGAAAGGTATAGACCTTTAAAGCAAGACTGGTGGCAAAAGGTTATGCACAAAGGGAGGGAGTGGATTATGAGGACACTTTCTCTCTTGTTGCCATGTTGAAGTCTATTTGCATTCTCTTATCTATTGCCACATATTTTGGACTATGAGATATGGAAAATGGATGTTAAGGCTGCTTTTCTAAATGGCAATCTTGAAGATAACATCTACATAAATCAACCAAGGGGTTTGTAAACCAAGGTCAGAAGTAAAAGGTTTGCAAGCTTAAAAGATCCATTTATGGATTAAAACAAGCATCAAGATCTTGGGATATTAGATTTGACAATGTAATCAAATCATATGGCTTTGAGAAAAATGTTGATGAACCTTGTGTATATAAGAAAATCATCAAGAAAATAGTAGCTTTCCTTGTCCTATATGTGGATGATATCCTACTCATTGGGAATGATGTAGGCTTTCTTACTGACATTAAAAGTTGGTTAGCTAACCAATTCCAAATGAAAGATTTGGGAGAAACACAGTTTGTTCTAGAAATCTAAATTATAAGGGATCGCAAGATGTCTCAAGCATCTTATATTTACAAGATTCTTGTCAAGTATTCAATGCAAAATTCCAAAAAGGGCAATTTGCCTTTCAGGCATGGAATTACATTGTCTAAGGAACAGTGTCCTAAGACACCTCAAGAAGTTGAGGATATGAGACAGATTCCCTATGCCTCAACTGTAGGCAATCTGATGTATGTCATGTTGTGTACAAGACCTGATATATGTTATGCAGTAGGGATTGTCAGTAGATATCAGTCAAATCCTAGACATGATCACTGGATTCACTGGATTGCAGTCAAAACAATCCTCAAGTATCTACGAAGAACGATGAATTATATGATTGTATATGGAGCTAAGGATTTGATCCTTATAGGATGCACTGACTCTGATTTCCAAACTGATAAGGATTCAATGAAATCCACATCAGGATCAGTGTTCACCCTATGTGGAGGAGCAATAGTGTGGAGAAGCATAAAAAAAGGATGTGTTGTAGACTCTACCATGAAAGCTGAGTACGTAGCGAAAGAAGTTGTGTGGCTAAGAAAGTTTTTAACTGATTTGGAAGTAGTTCAGAGCATGGATAAGCCCATCACACTTTATTGTGATGATAGTGGTGTTGTGGCAAATTCCAAAGAACCCACAAGCCATAAAAGAGGGAAGCATATAGAGAGAAAATATCATCTTATTAAAGAGATTCTGCAAAGAGGAGATGTGATTATCACGAAGATAGCTTCTGCAGACAACTGTGCTGATTCGTTTGAGGGTCATCTAGAGAGTCTAGGTTTACGAGATATGTTTCACCTTCTCTAGGGCAAGTGGGAGAAAATGTTGGGTATATGGATAAGTCCCACTAATAATTCTCATTTATGAGGATTATTTGACCATAATAATTCTCATGTTCTTGTCGTTTTTGTGTGTTTTGTTGTATGACGAGCAAGCTAAAAATGGTGTGTATTAGTTTAATTCATAAAAGTTCGTTAGAGTAATGAAAAAAAACGAAGGAAGTTGAAAAAAGATTGGAAATTATACTAATTTGTTGTTTTTGTGTAGGTTTGGAGCAAGTACAAAAATGCAATTGCATTCCATTTTGGAAATGCAATGCATTTCTTCGAGAAAACAAGTTTGTGAACAAGCACAAAATGCAATTGCATTCCATTTTGGAAATGCAATTGCATTCCTTCAGAAAACAAGTATGGAAAACAAGCAAAAAAATGCAATTGCATTCTAGAATGGAAATGCAATTGCATTTCTGGAAAATTTTGGTAGATTTGAAAAATAATGCAACAGAAATGCAATTGAAATGCAATTGCATTTTCTAGAAAATTTGGAAAACGCGAGATTGACGAAAATCACGAGATTCATGGAGATTTTTTCCAGATTTGGGAGATTTTTCAACTCGATTTCATGCTTACACGTTGACCCAAGGTTGTAGAAGAGCAAATATGGAAATCCTAGACCTCGATGCCCATAAAAACGAGAAGAACAAAGCAAAAACTTGGCTGGATTTTTCTGCTCACCCACAGTTCTTAGATCTTCGTTTTCTGTCATTTTCCAGCAATGAGTTCTTCATTTTTGCTCTGTAATCTCTTAGTTTGATCCCTCCTCAACAAAAGTTAGGGGAGGTGAAGGTCCATTCGCCTTTGAAGGTGCAATTGGTTCAATTGAAGCAAGGAATACACGAGCCCGTAGTTGTTCTTACACTTTGTTCTTTTTTGTTTTTAACTACTGTTTTCTTATTTCTTTCTTACAAGCTTGTTGGATTTTAGTTAAGTGTTATGTTCTTTTTATTTTTGCTTTCTTCTTTAATAAAAAGTCAGTTTGTTCTTGGGAATCACTTCTCCATAAGATTCTGATTTCCATCAAGTACTGCTACTATCTTTGAAATCTCCTTGTGAGTGTTTTGAGTTTGCTGGACTAATTTTTGAAGTTGTTGGATTAATCTTATTCAAGTATTTTCTCAATAAAAATTAGTTGGGTTGTTTAGTTTTTGAATTTCTCTTCTCTTATTACTCATTTGTGAATTATGAGTTTTTTTTAACAATTAAATTGTTGATTTTCAATTCTTCCACAACGAGCTAATTTTTCTTTAGGGATTCAAGTTGTGAATGCCCTAGAGAAAGGAATAAAGGCCTAATATGTAAGAGCAACCTTGTTTAATCTTATAGCATTGTTTGCTTTTATTGATTAAAATTTTCATTACTAGTTTAGATTGATCACCTAGATTAGTATACAACAATTGGAGTCTAATTTTGAAAAAGTTAGATAAAAATTGGGTTTTCATAAAAGCAATAAAGGAAAATAGCCTAGACATAAGAATTTGTTTTTTACCTTAAACATAGGGAAAAACCTTTAAAACCAAAAGAATTGTGTTTCAAAATTAACTAAGTTCGTATTAGCCATGGAAATATCGGTTTAATCACTTAGCCTCCTAAAGATACTTCATAGAAGGTCGAATAGGTGTTGAATTCGGTTTACAAAGCTTAAGTGTTTAGTCAAAAGATTGCAATTGCAATTAGGCTGCAATTTCTTTTAATGGGGCAAAAACACGTTTGAATCCATCTTTTATCATTTTTATTTCTTCTTTTCAAAAACAACAAAAATCATCTCACTTATTGTTTTACACTGGTTACCCACTATTGTAATTTGAAAACGTCTTTGCTTATTCTCTTGAATTTTGTTGTATCCGTTCCTTGTGGGATCGATACTTTGGAATACTTTCAGTTTAATATTACTTGTATCGACAGTGTGCACTTGCACTAGACTGAAGCTTTGTTTTGAATTAAAAATATTTTCTTTAAGCTTCCACGTTTCAGTCCAATCACCCACTAGCTTTAGTTCAAGTGGAAGATTGTTAGGATTTGTGCCATAAAGCTCGTAGTTTTGTAATTAAACATTTTTTCATTTACTAAATAAAATAATATTATTTTATATTGTGTATAACATTATCCATTATTGTGAAAAATCCAAGGTTATTAGAGTAATCTTGAATAGTATGTGGTTGACATACGAGATGATCATGTTCAAGAAATAACCTAAAGGGTCATAGTATATAGATAAGGTTGGGTGCCTTATCTTGGTAACAATATTGATATAACCCACGTTTTGTAATAGTTACAAATGATTTGATCAAAATCGTTCATGTGGAGACATGTGATTAGAGGCATCTTATACAATGAGTTTGTATAAAACTGAACCACAAAATATTTAATCTCTCTTTATAAATCCGTTAATTGAGAAAATTAATATTTCATCAGGATGATCATATGTGACTCGATCTTAATCCTAAGTGAGTTATGAACTCCTGCCTGTGATGGCTTGTCCATTGATGGGTGAGAGTGGCTTTTTATAGTTGATTCAATATGCCTACCATTTTGGAGACTTGACCAAATAAGGAGCTGGGAACATAATTTCACGAGATGGAATTCACTCATGCTCATATAGGGAAAGTAGATAAGTAGTTCTCTTAAGTGCTAATTTCAGGACTTAAACCCTCTCACTAGCCCGAGGGAGACTTAATTTATGGTTGGATCATAAATAAATTTTTCATTAGAGAATCAGTGGTACTTAAAGTATAAGATGTAATTATAGGGGTAAAATGGACTTTGACTCAGTTGTAATTACGAACAACTTGTGAAGGATCGAATTTCATGTAGTGATTATATCCATGTACACAACTTATTCTACAGTGCATAAGAGTGCAACTCTAGGTCTATAGTGAAGTGACCTATAGTTAATGAATGAAAGTTAATTAATTAAAGAGTTTAATTAAATGATTTTGTATCATTGAAGCTTATAATTTGTAGGTCCATAAGGTCCCATTGCTAACTCATATGAACAAATATGGATCAATTTCGTTGAAGGAAATCTTGAAATGTTCGAATTAAATTTTAATATATTTGATATATTAAATGAGGAAAAACATATTTATTGTATATGATGCATTAGATATTAATGACATTATTAATGTATTAAGATACATTAAAGAAAATATATTTATTAAATTTGAATTAGATTCAAATAAGGAAATAGATGTCGTAGGAGAATTTGAAAATGTTTGAATATGATTCAAATTGGTTAGATAAACATATTTTAATATATTAGATATTAAAATATATTATTTAATTACTTTCCCTAGGTTACTATAAATAGGGCCCTAGAGGTGAGTCATTTGTGTGCATTCTAAATAAGAGAAAGAAACTTTAGAGAATTCTCCTCTCATTCTCTCATTCTTTTTTCAAGAAGGTTCCCACAAACCCTTTTTGATATTTTGTTTGAGACATAACAAGGAAGACTTTTGTGGAAGAAACCATATACAAGAAGAACTTCTTTTATTCAATGTATGTTTATGCTTAACCCTAATATTATTATTTTGTTATAAATAAACTCAAACCGATTTTGAAGCTTCCATTAGGGTTTAATTAGATATTCCCCTCAATCTAGTAATTCATGTGAGTAACTTAAAAACCTATCACCCCGACCCAGATGATGACCGTTGTAACACCATTGTCAGATCTGACATTGACCTGAAATAGAAAGACATCAAAGAAGTTGAAGAGATCCTAGCCGAGAGAGTTAAGATAGCTGGAAGACCCGTATGAATGGTTCAAGAATTCCTCGTCAAATGGAAGAACCTCCATACAGAAGAAACAAGTTAGGAACAAGTTGAAGATTTGGAAGCTTGGACACAGAAGATTGAAGAGTTCAAGCTTCGTCAATTAACAAGGTCGTCAACCGTTTAAGTAGGGGAGAATGTCTTAGGCATTCTTGTCCAGGACAATGTTTGCCTATGGCCGCATGTCCAAACCATCCTCAACCACCCTATGTCAATATCATGTAAGTAGTTTTGTTACTTGTTTCCTTATGCATGTCATTTTGTAACTGTATGACTCCTCCACTTTTTCATGTTTATGCCTGCCATAGTGAAATTGCTCCATAATGTACCTTAGGGGGACCAAGCAGTCATCAAATCTCCCCCAACCAAGTGTTGTATACTCTCTTGCCTACATGTTTTTAATGCAATTGACGTCTACAATGCTTTCTTTAAACAATGTTTTCAACTTGTCTTCTCTCTCACATTGTTAAAACCAGTTTATCTCAAAACGTGAGCAGAGGCTAGACCCTATATCGAGATTGTCCATGAAGTCTAATTTTGTACAGCTGACTTGCTCACTGGGTTAAAGTAAGTGCCCACAATCGCTGTCCCATTGTCAAAAGAGTGCGATTGTGACACCGCGCGCCCGACGCATAGTACACGATCCCATAGTGCATGATCGCAAAATCATATTATGTGATCGTGCACTATAGTGTGCAATTGTATTTTGGTCATATCTCCCTCAATATAAATCCATTTTGGCTAAATGACCACTCATTTTTATACGTTATTTTTTCGTGTTCTTTTCAATCATGCTTATAAACTAAGCAAATTTTTAAAGGATCTTGACTTTTAATGCTTTTGAAAGTTGAAATAATCTAATTTAAACTTTGATGGGTCATAACTTTGAGCTCAGTTGACTAAATTGAGTGATTTTTTTTATTTTGTATTACTTTTCGAGATCTACGTGGTGAAAGTAGCTTCTTTGACCCTTCCATCCAAAAAAAGTCGTAATTGATTTTAGATAAATGATGAAGAGGGTATTGAAGATGAGCCATCGATGCTTAAGCTATGATGGGATGAGAGAGGAGTGAGAAGAAAAAAACACAGATGAGAGACAAGAAAAACACAAAGATGAGTGAGAAGAGATAAATTTGGAGCATCTGATGCTTCTTTTTAATTCAGAGGTACATATGAAACTTCGTACAGTAAAAAGTAAGTTTCAAAAAGTCCAAGGTTGATAAAGTTTTTGATTTTACATTTTAGTATAGTTTCACCAATTAAAAAAAAAAAAAAAAAAGAACAAAAACAAAAATCTTGCGTAGAATTAGCTGCAATCTATAGCAGTTCATTACAATACTGCAATCTGCATAAAAACTACGCGACCTTCCTCAACATTCTCTCCTCTTCTCTTTCTCTCACTTCTATCAGCATCGTCAATGGCGTCACGAGACGACAAGCCATCGAATTCGAAGCCCTCCAGCAGTCGGACCGGTGGCATTCGAACCCTTTCCGATCTCAACCGACGCTCTCCTGATTCCATCGGCGACCCCGATGGTCCTCAAGAGTATTACACGGGTGGCGAGAAGAGGTCACTTTTCAACCCTAATTTTGCCTTCTTTTTGTTCTTGCTTTTGGTTATATGAATTTCTGTTTGCATGATTGTGGATTTATCCTTTCTTCCTACTTTCTAAAATTAATTGAAGGTTAATGGCTAAGAAGTTTGCAGTGCTGTGCATGTGGTTTTTCTTGGGGGGGCGGGGGGGTTCCCATCACTGAATTCATTAGTTTTTATCATGTTTCGACTTTTTTTTTTTAATTATTATTTTCTTTTTGGGACAATTGGACTTCGGTGAACGTTGCTGAAAATTGAAATCGAAATAGTAGTGTGGCGTGTAGTTGCCTGAAAAATGTGTGGTGGGTAAATGATGGAATGGTTGAGAACAAATTCAGTCAATTTTCATATATTCAATCAATATTGAGGGGACATTTTATTCAATGTTAAGCTGCGGAATATCGTATGTAGAGAGGAGGAAAGCAGGTTGGAAGTATTTGTTTGGCCATTTCAGTGAATGAATATATTCTGTATCAGGTGAGGGGTTGTGGCTTCTATATCAGGTGAGTGATGGTGGCAGTTCTGTAACTTGGTACTAATGGTAGCGAGATCTTTCTCTTAATGTTAGCTAAGATAGATTTACAGGAGAACAGAATTGAGGTTCTTCAATATTCCCGTCCATAGAGCCCCTCTGAAGTAGGAAATAGCATCCTGCTACCTCGTTCCTACACCCTTTGATACTGTACCACTTAAAATTAGCCGAGACGTAGAGCCTCAGGTATTTGTTATCAAGAGTCCCCTCCCCCAGGCCCCAATCAAGAATTTGATAAAAGAAGACCTTGGAACTGTCTGCTAGGTTTAAGGACTAATTATCATAGAGAGCTTGTTGATAAGACAAGGTAGCCTCCCTTGGCATCAGTTGCTATTTGCTAACTATCCCCGAATCACAATTCTCCAAACTTTATTTCCTGTACTCACTAGAAATAACTCATGCCGCAAGGAAGAAAGCTCCAAGGGACTTCCAAAGCCATTTAGAGAGAGGTGCTGAATTCTTCACTCTAAAGCTATGGAGACTAAGGCCACCACTAGAAATAGGTAAAGAAACATCCTTCTAGTCCACTAGGTGATTTCCATTAGACTCCTCAGAAGATATTCCTCAGCTTGCTTGGGATCGAAAAGTTTTACTTGGAACTTGGAAGATATGAAAGTACAAATTGTGCTAATGTTGATCTCTTCCTTGAGCTAGGGATCTCTTCCATTTTGAAAGATAAGCTTTATATTTTTCAACAACAGAGCTACTCACTACTCAGAAAGGAGTTCTAAACTCTCCATTCTAATGCTACTGAGACCAAGGCCACCACAACGAATGGGTAAAGAAACATTCTTCGAGTTCACCAAATCGCTGCCACTTTGAGGCTCCCTCCTCAAGAAGTTCCTCAGAGAATGATTGAGCTAAAGTCAATTTTACCCTTTGATATAATGGTCTTTTTCAGTTTTGATAGCTAGTTTTTTGCCACCAGAATATGGTCTGGACATCCAGTAGAAAGTCTATGGACAACCCATTTGATCCCAGATTCATCAAAAAGATTGTTCCATAATTTTTGAAGATTGTTCCATAATTTTTGGTTATGATAGGCATCTTTCTTTGAGAGACAGTCAAGAGAGAAAACAGAGATTTGCAGGAGAACATTTATGAAGACACAGGTTCCCACTTTCTTTGATCTTCGATCTTGTTTGGCTGGGTGTTTTGGATTAAACTCAACCACCTCCAAGGAATTAACTTTTAGATCATTTTGATTTCATCTCAACAGAATAAACCAACAACTTTTAAGCTCCTCAACCCAACAATTATGATAATCCAATTAGTTTGATCTTGTAACAATAAATGTCAGGGAACAAACAATATTCAAAGTGACAGGTGAGAAACTCACATGCTCTCCTAAAATTTGATCACTCTCTGATCCCCAATATACGTTTAGATGAGCTTCTAAGGTAGGTTTCAGCTTAGGAAAGGAAGCGCACCACTCAGATTAATTTTAACAACCATGCCCCAGCTCAACTGTTCAACACCGTATATTTACTAGCAAGCATCTTCTTCCATAAAGCATTTGGTTCAAGGGAGAAACTGCACAGTCATTTGACCGATTTTTTTTTTGAGAAGAGAAACAAATTTCATTGACCAATGAAATAAAGGGAGCTTAGAAAAGACTCCCAACACCAAAAGGTGATTACAATAATGCTTTCCAATTGGAAATCAATGAAGAAAGACTATAGTCACTAAAAGGGTGTTTATTCTTACACCAATACAAAGAATGAAAAAGAATCAAATCGAAGAAACTATCAAAAGTGGAGAAAGAGTCCCTAAAAATTCTGCTATTTCTCTCACACCATAAAACCCAGAAAAATACTCGATTAAAAGAAAGCCATAAAGTCTTTTGTGCTCCCTTGAATGGATGTCCCATGAAAACCAAATCAAGAAGCTTATATATGGTGTTTGGTAATGGCAAAGACCATCGACAAGCGCCAAGCCTAACTTCCCAGTACTGAGAAGCATAAGTGTAGTGTGCAAAGAGATGACAAGGATACTCTGAGTTAGAACAACACAGCACACAATGAGAGGGTGAGAGGGCAAATTGAGGCATCCTTCTTTGTAACCGATCAGCTGTATTTATTGCTCCATGACTAAGCTCCTAAAGAAAGACTTTAATTTTCTTAGAATAAACATCTTTCCAAATCATTGAATAAAGGTGGTCTGAACAAGGACTAATGTCATGCGCAAGATTGCCCATTAGAGACTTAACTGAAAAACCTTTAGAAGAATCTAGAGGCCAAATCCAAGAGTCATCAATAGGTCGTAAAATAATTGGTTGCAATAAATTTGAGAGTTGTGCCCATTCATTAACCTCTAAATCAGTAAGATTGTGCTTTAGACCCAAATTCCAAGCAGTAATTGAAATATTCCAGACTTGTGCTACAGAAGCATGAGATGTAGTTGATAATCGAAAAAGCCTAGGGAAAGCCATAGCAATTTGCCCACCGTTCAACTAAGAATCATGACAAAAAGAAGTGTGAAAACCATTACCAATGCATCTTTGTACACGGTGAGCAACAAGTTCAGTGCTAGAAACAATAAAACGCCAAAGTGACTTAGAAGAACCCCTTGAGATAACAGTAGGCCATAACCCAATTACCTCAGGTTGATAATATTTACCAACAATAATGTTGTGCCAAAGAGTATCTCTCTCATGCAAAAACCTCCTAGTCCATTTAGCTAAAAGGGCTGAGTTTTGTTGCTGAAAATTGCCAATGTCTAAGCCTCCTAAAAGTTGAGGTTGTTGTGTCTTCTCCCAATTAATATTATGCATTCCACCATCACCTCTAGACCCTTTCCAAAAGAAATCTCGAATAATCTTGTCTAGGGTTTTAGCTACTTTAGAAGGTAATTTGAATAGTGAAAGGTAATAAGTAGGCATATTCGAGAAGGGTATGACGACCACCTTTTGAAATAAAGGCGCACTTCCAACTATGAAGCTTGTGCTGGATTGTCTTAATAATAGGCTGCCAAAAAGAGTATGTCTTTGCATTACCACCCAAAGGGACTCCAAGATAAGTAGTAGGCTGTAAGGTATTCCCTTACTTGTATTGATATGAACAGAGGAAGAAATGCCCTAAGATAACAAAAAGCATAAAAAACGTACTACCGTCCTTTTCCTAGGTATATACTGTTCACCAGTGGTCCCCCCAACCTATTGTAACAAACTTGCAGAAGGTAAATTCCCCTTCTTGCCCCTTCTCTCTTATTGGATCGTGATTGGTGGTCTAAAATCACCTCCCGGGGTCAAAGACATATTGTCCTCAAGGTGGAAGTCAGGAAACTGGCGGCGGAAGTCATCGAGTAGTTCCCAAGTTGCTTCATGTTCAGGCAGATTTTTCCAGCTAACCAATAGTTTTGTGGTTCCTGTCTGCTTGTTCTTTCGATATCCAAAGATATCTTCTGACTCAGTAACCCATTCAAATTCATCAGTGAGTAATGGAGGACCCTGCTGCACCAAATGTTTGTCGTCTACTGCTTTCTTTAATTGTGATACATGGAACACCAAGTGGATTGTCGCCTCAGTCGGTAGTTTTAGACAGTATGCTACCTTTCCAATACATTCCTTGATTTGGTAGGGGCCAAAGAATTTAGGTGTGAGCTTCTCATTTCTTCGCTTAGCCAAAGAAGCTTGTCAATATGGTTGTATTTTCAGAAAGACCCAATCACCCTCATTGTATTCGACCTCTCTTCTCTTTTTATCCTCAAATTTCTTCATTCTCTCCTGAGCCATGATTAAATGATCCTTCATAATCCTCAAGGCTGAATCCCAATCACTAAGTTTCTGATCCAAGGATGAGTTGGCAAATTGTTGCTCTCCATACGATATCAATGGAGGTGGGAGGCGGCCATAAACGACTTGAAAAGGGGTAACTCCAATTGAGCTATGGAAGGTGGTGTTATACCAGTACTCAGCCCAACATAACCACTGATTACACGTCTTTGGTCTTTCACTGCAGAAGCATCTGAGATATGTTTGAACACACTTGTTAACAATCTCCGATTGGCCATCTGTTTGTAGATGATAAGTGGAGCTTTGGCAGAGTTGAGTACCTTGAATTTTAAATAATTGAGTCCAAAAATGGTTGATGAAGATTTTATCTCGATCATAGATTATTGAGCGAGGAAACCCTTGTAATTTCACCACTTCTTTGATAAATGTAGCCGCTACCGATTTCGCTATGAACGAGTGTTTAATTGCTAGGAAATGAGCATACTTGCTCAATCTATCCACTACCACAAAGATGACATCATATCCTTCTGATTTTGGTAACCCCTCTACAAAGTCCATCGTTATATCATCCCAGATTCTATCTGGTATGGGGATGGGCTGTAACAACCCAACTGGAGCAATTGCAAGGGACTTATTCCTTTGACAGACTACACATTCTTCAACATACTTCTTAGTATCAACTTTTCATTCCTTCCCAATATAGCTTCCCCAGTCAGCCTCTTGTAGGTTCTTAAGAAACCCGAATGGCCCCCTAGTACTGAATCGTGATACGTATGCAAAATGGCTGGAATTAAAGTAGAGTTTTTAGATAAGACTAACCTCCCCTTGTATTTCAAAGTTACCTGCGTATAAGAGAATTTTGAGGCTTCGTCTTCGTTCGTACTCAACTGTTGTTTGATCTGGCTCAGTTTGGGATCCGTAGCTACCTCTCTTCTTATTGTATCGACATCAAGCACGACTGGAATTGTCAAATTGGCCAAATGGGCCACGGAAGGTAATCTAGAAAGGGCATCAACAACCTTATTCTCCAATCCCGAGTTGTAGTCTATTTCAAAATCATATCCAAGTAATTTGGAAACCCAATGTTGGTACTCTAGTTGAATAACTTGCTGTTCTAATAGATATTTCAATGCCCGTTGTTCCATTCGAACTAAAAACTTTCGCCCCAATAGATAGGGTCGCCATCGTTGCACTACAAAAACCACTGCCATTAACTCTCTCTCTCACAGATGGATTTCGCGTGCGCTTGAGCTGATAATGTGTGACTATAATATGCGATTGGCCGTCTATTCTGAGATAGCACTGCTCTTAACCCTGTCCCCAAAGCATTCGTTTCAACTACGCGAGAACCAACAAGGTTACCATGGCATGTTTCAGTCGCTCGAATGCTTCTGTAGCCTGTTCAGTCCACACAAACCCCCCATCTTTTATTACCTGATGTAATGGGGCTGCGATACTACCATAGTTAGCTATTGTCGATAATAGCCCGTGAGGCCTATGAAACCACGCAACTGGCCATTCGACCATTGATCGAACCTTCTTTGGGTCTGCGCGAACTTCCTCAATTGAGACCCAATGGCCTAGATATTCAATGCTCTCTCTTGCGAACTGACACTTTCCCCTGTTAGCATATAGGCGATTTTCTCGCAAAATACTCAACACCATGTCTAAGTGTTTCATGTGTTCATCATAATGATTGCTATTAAATCAAAATATCATCGAAAAATACTAGCACAAACCATCGGAGGAAGGGTTGAAAGACCTTATTCATTAGTGCCTGAAATGTTGATGGTGCGTTTGTGAGCCCAAATGGCATAACTAGGAACTCATAATCCCCTTCGTGTGTTCGAAACGTTGTTTTAGCCACATCTTTCACGTGAACTCTGATATGGTGATATCCTGATTTAAGGTCAATCTTCGAATAATACTGGGAGCCACTTAGTTCATCTAATAATTCCTCTATAATTGGAATTGGGAATTTGTTTGGAATCGTGACATTGTTGAGTGCTCGGTAGTCAACACAAAATCTCCATCCCCCGTCCTTTTTGACAAGTAAAACAAGGCTTGAGAATGGACTCGTGCTTGGTCGTATAATTCCCACTGTTAGGATTTCATCTACTAACTTTTCTATTTCCTCTTTTTGCACTATCGTGTACCTGTAAGGTCTGACATTAACCGATTGGGTACCCTCGATCAATTGAATTATGTGATCAATATCTCTCTGAGGGGGTAATCCTACAGGCGCTCGAAACACATCTTCATAATCGTTGAGTATGTACAAGACTGAGTTAGGCATTGTGGTCTCCGGAACATGATCTGTATGATCCAACATATGAAAATCAGCAGTCGGAACTTGGAATTCAACCAAAAATCCTTGGTCATGGCTATCCACGTCTGCATCGTCTTTTTCAATGTTACACTAGCTTTTGTTAGTGTGGGGTCTCCCTTAAGTGTTACCTGGGATGGCCCCATTCTTACTCGCATGGTCAGCGCTTTCCAATCAACTTCAGTCACCCCTAAAGTGTAAAGCCACTGCATGCCCAAGACCACGTCAATGCCTCCGAACTCCAGCGGTAAGATATTTTCTACGATCGTCAGGTCCACAAAGTTGAGAACTATGGCTTTGCACACTCCTTTCCCTTTAACCGCTACCTCAGTTCCCATTATCACGCCATAATTTGTTGTTTCAGTCAATGGCAATTTCAGGGATTCAACTAGCCATTGTGCAATGAAGTTGTGGGTTGCGCCGCAATCGATTAAGACTACCACCTCCTGTTCTTCTATTTTCCCCTTCATCTTGATTGTCCTGGCGTTGTGAAACCCATTACTGAATTTAATGACATTTCTGCAGCATCTCCTACCTCCATTACTTGCATTGCTACTAGTTCCATGACCAAATCGACCTCCGGTAACACGATCTCCTCAATTTCTTCATCGTGGACCAACATGATGTTCAACTCCTTTTGTTTATAGCGGTGCCCCTTTGTAAATTTCTCGTCACACCTAAAACATAACCCTTTATTTGTGAGCCATAAACTCAGACTCTGATAAATGTTTGGATGGCCCCCCGCAACGTGTCATGAGTTGTGATTTCACATTTGGAATAGTGATGGTGTGTGTGGCGGTATTGTCCTGGGATTTATTTCCATCCTTCACAACATTGGATTTAGGGTTGGATTTTGGGCTTTCGTAATATTTGAAGCCTCTAATCGGGCCTGTTCCTTTGCTTGTAATGGCTGGGCTTTCTTCATAATCGTATTCAGCCCACTCATTTCACAACATTGAATCTCTGCCCTAATCACCAGGTCCAACCCATTCAAGAACGTATTCTCAAGAACTTCATTTGGTAAATGAGATAGCAACGCCACTAGTCTTTCAAATGTATTTCGGTATTCCTTCACCGTCGACTCTTGTTTCACGGCGAGGAATCTCTCGCAAACTGTACCTTCCTGGGCCCCACTGAAACGATCCAATAGCCTGGATTTCAAGTCGTGCCAGTCTTTGAATGGCTCTCGTTCCTCCATTCCTTGATACCAATTCAATGCTACCCTTTCAAAACTTACCACAACAACAATAAGTTTTTCACAATCAGTAAGTTTATGGGGTTGGAAGTACCTTTCAGCCCAAAATAACCATGATTCAGGATTATCGCCTTCGAATACGAGCATTTCCATCTTCTTAAATTTGATTCAATCCCTCCATTAGCCTCTGTGTTCCTTTCTCTTGTTTCCGGTGTCCTCTCCTCCGCACGAAAGTCTAATGTCTCTCCGAACTCTTCCGCTCCTTTCTGTTTTTGGTTAGAGCCATCGATAATTGTCGAAGACGAACTCGAGTCCTCAAATATGCCATTTCCACCGCAATCACAGCTAAGGCCTTCATTGTTTCATTCGATGTCCTTGATAGGTTTGCTAAATTGATCTCTATCTCTAGAATCCATTGAACGTCTGCCTTGATGCTCTCCAACTCTACATCCGTTAAGTCCATGCGTTCTTCTAACCTCTTATGAGCCATTTTCCCTATCTTCCCCAGTGCGAACCGCTTTGATACCAATATGTAAGGTATTCCCTTACTTGTATTGACATGAACAAAGGAAGAAATGCCCTAAGACAATACAAAATGATTCTCAACCTATCCGAGAGGGTTGTAAACTCTCCTCCCTCCATGAGCTCACTAAAGCAACATAACAAAAAGCATAAAAAACATACTACCGTCCCTTCCCTACGTATATACCGTTCACTAGCGGTCCCCCAACCTATTGTAACTAACTTGCAGAAGGTAAATTCCCCTTCTCTCATATTGGATCGTGATTGGTGGTCTAACATAGGCCAATTACCTTGTCTACAACCAAAAGTCGATGTCAGCCAATTCATTTTAGAATCATTAACCCCCATAATTCACTCTTACCATAATTAATATTCAATCCAGAAGCCAATTCAAAAATTTTGATCAACTGAAACAGGTTTTCTAACATCTTCGAATCAAACACCGACACGAAGAATAATAAAGTATCATCAGCAAATTGTAAACGTGTTAAACAGAAAGAAGATGTACCAATTGGATGAGTTAAAATTCTTCCCAAACCAGCTCCATGGGATGGCAAACGACTCAGACAATCTGAGACCAAAATAAAAAGAAAAGGGGAGAGGGGATCCCCTTGTCTAATACCTCGAGTTGGGTTGAATTTTCCTCTAGGTCTACCATTGATAATAATCGAAAAAATGACACTAGAGATACAGCCACAAATCCAATTCCTCCATCTTTGCCCAAATCCTTTAACCCGTAAAATTGCATCCAGAAATTCCCAATCAACTTTGTCAAAAGCTTTCTCCAAGTCTAGTTTAAGCATAACTCCTTTTTTATGTGAAAAATTCCAATCATCCAATACCTCATTAGCAATTAAAGATGCATCCAGGATTTGTCTGTTAACCACAAAAGCCATTTGATTTTCAGCAATGGTATAAGCGAGGACATGCTTCAATCTATTAGACAAAACCCTAGCAATAATCTTATATGCACATGGAATGAGACTAATAGGTTGGTAATCGGAGACTGTTTTGGAGTCTAACTTCTTCGGAATCAAACAAATATAAGTTTCATTCAAGGCAATATTTATAATTTTGGAATGGTAGAAACTAGAAATCATTAACCAAAGCCATTAAATCATGCTTAACTGAAAAACTCAAAAGTAAAACCATTAGGACTAGAAGACTTACTAGAACCCAAAGAATTAACTGCAAGTAGAACTTCATCCTCTGTGAAGAGTTTTTCTAAATCAGTAGCCTGTTCAGCACTTATCAGCTGCCAATCAAGATTAGTTGGGAGAAATCTTGGACTACTGTCTTTGGTATATAAAGTTTGATAAAAATCAATGAATTCCTTTTCGATCTCATTTGATGTAACCAAGCTATGTCCTTCACGAGATAACACTTCCATGATAGAACCATTGCAGTTTACAATGTTGGCGCCAAAAGATTAACTCTTTTATTGTCAAAATCTTCAATTTGTTTACGAAGAAAGTGTCTAGAAGCCAACTGATCAGCAGATAAAGGCCCAATGTCTTCTAAATTGTCTAAGGTTTTCAATTGATGGATTAAATTAGTGAGCTGGGCAGCTTCTCCACACCTTTCTTTATTCCATTTATGAAGTTCAAATTTCAGACCTTTGAGTTTCATCATAAGACCTGATGGTCATAAGACCTTTGAGTTTCAGACCTGGCCATCCTTGTAATGGATTTTGTGCCCACCAATCGGCAACAATCTCACGAAAGGAGCTTTCTTGCAGCCAAGAATTTTCAAATCGAAAGGACAAGGCCCTCAAGAAATGTCTCCAAAAACTAGGATAGTGGTCTGATGTTACTCGATCAAGTCGATTAAGATGAGCTATCCAAATTTTTGAAGACATGCATTCGTTATCAAAAAACAATCTAGCAATGACAGATAGTGAGTTTCCCCAAAACTAGACCAAGTGAAACGTCCATTTTCCAAAGGAATGTCAACGAGCTGATAAGTAGAAATACATTCATTGAAAGTTCTCATACTTACTAACATAATGATCATGAGACTTCTCTGACCAACGAGTAACATTGAAGTCCCCACCCATGATCCAACAATCTCCTCCTAAACCCACCAAGTCGTGAAGTTCTTGCCAAAAACCAGCTTTCAAATCACATAAGCCAAGAAAATGTGAATAGAGACAGAAAAAAGACCTTGAATGGTCTCCTTGACCACAATCTCAGTCAGGTTTGTTCCATAAAATTAAGATGCCGGAGGGTTTGATTCCAATGAAGTCCAGCCTATGTGGGAGGAGCTCCAGATGTATTTGGCACAGTCATTTGACCGATAAACATGTATTTCACTAGACTTTAAACAGAGTTCCCAATTGCCAAACTCCAATGCAAGAGACAACTCCTTTGAGAACATGATCCCCAAATTAACTTTCTAAACTTTTTTCCAACATTAATGCCACTTTGCTTGTGATTTTGAAGATAGAAAAACAATTAGCAGACAATAGATAAATATAGCCCCTTGTGGAAAAAAATCAGCCTTCCTCCTTTTGATAAAGAACCATTCTTCCACTAAGCAAAGCTTCCTGTTAAACTATGGAGCCCTGGTTGCCAGAAAGCCAAAGCCCTTGGATTACAAAAGCATTGAGTTTTCCATCATTTTCTACAATTACTTCCAGACCAGTCATCACAAAAGATCAGGGAAGCATGGAACTTAGGTGAAACTTGAGTGAAATCTGAATTTCAGAAGAATGATGGTAAGGAGATTGAAGATTGGGCTGCTTGTGTGGGTGCGCGCGTGTGTTTGTGTATGTAGTATTTCATTTCAGAGTGATGTCCTCTCAACATTTATGGTTTTATGATTATTGGTGGGTCATGGGCTCAGGGTAAGGATAAAGATTTTGATGGTTAATGCAGTTATGGTTTCCTTTTGGCTCTTGAAGAATTTTGGAGTGAAGGCTAGGAAGTGTGTGAATTTGATATTATTTTTTACCTTTATGCAGAATTCTTCTTCTTTTATTATTGAGGAATTAGATTTCTTTTCATAATCGAAATTGGTATTTAGTGGGGGATAATGTCTTACTTTCCTCCACCACCTCCTGTACATGGTTTTTGTTTTAATGTATTCATTTTTGCTGATGTAAGCAAGAATTTAAGGTCGGATCTAATGTAATAGTTTGTTTTTCTTGTCTCCCTCCCCCTCCCCTCCATTGAATGAAAGAAAGAAAAAGGAAAAAACTGTCCAATTATCACATATGCCCATTTTTTATACAAAGCTCCTTTTGGAAACTCTGGAGTTGATAATTTTTTTTTTTTAAAGAATCTGAGCTTTCATTGAGAAAAATGAAAGAAAACAAGGACATACAAAAAACAAGCCCGAACAAAAGGAGTCCAAAACAAATTACAAACGGAACTCTACTCTTACTGAAAGTTTGACAATTTTGGTAGATGCTTATTGGATGCTAACACTGTGACCGACTTTCAGCGGGATGCTTGTCCAAGATCCTACAAAGGGTAATGATGTGGATTCACTTTTCAATCAAGCTAGGCAAATGGGAGCTGTGGAAGGCCCTATTGATCATGCCCGTTCATCTTCAAGCTCAAGCAGCTTTACTGGAACTGGCAGGTTACTCACCGGAGAAACTGTACGTTCTGCGCCTGATCAGCCTGAGAGCATTATTCACAATATTGTATTCTGGAGTAATGGCTTTACTGTAAACGATGGCCCTTTGAGGAGGTTGGATGATCCTGAAAATGCATCATTTTTGGAGGTAAGTGGAATGATACTGATAATGTCCTAGTATTTATGTGTATGCGTGCTTGCATGCATCCATGGATATAATAAGAGTGGAAACAACGTGAGATGCATTTTATGGGAAATACTTGATCAATGTTTTTAAGTTTGTTGATTGCTTGAAGAAATGTTGCAGAATGTGCTCTTGTTTCTTTAGCTCCATTAGATACATTTCTTCCTTCGGATTACTGATTACTGTCCTGAGACGGTTGTGTTTACTGTATTATTTCACTCCAGAGCATCAGAAAGTCCGAATGTCCCAGAGAGCTTGAACCGGCAGATAGGAAGTCCTCCGTTCATGTGAATTTGATTAGGAGGATGGAGGAGTATCGTGTAAGTATCCTTACTAGATTTCACTTGTTAGAACCAGGATAGACGATAGAAACTTATTCTTTCTAGGGTGGAGAAACTGCTTGAAATTCACACTTGTTAGAACCAGGATAGACGATAGAAACTTATTCTTTCTAGGGTTGAGAAACTGCTTGAAATTCTCTCCTGTTTGGAGGCTTTCCAGTCAATATTTAACCTTTAAGTAATGTTCCTAAACCTTTTTAGAGTTTGTAGTCTCTGGAGCGTGTAGATATTACACTTCGTATTTTGCATCTTGCAGGAACCAGAGAAGCCACGTCTTCCATTTCAAGGTGTAGGAAGAACTCTTGGTGGTAGCGCGCCAACTCAAGCAGCAAACGAGCCAACTGCTACACCGACTAATGTCAATAGCAGTCCAGGCCCTTCTGCAGGCCTTGTCGTGGATGAATCATTGCCATCAACCTCAATTCAGCTCAGGTTGGCAGATGGAACACGCATGATAGCTCATTTCAATTACCATCACACAATCAGAGATGTTCGTGCTTTCATCGACGCGTCTAGGCCGGGGGGTGCCAGGAACTATCAGCTGCAGTTGATGGGTTTCCCTCCAAAACTTCTGAGCGACGTGGCTCAGACAATCGAGCTGGCTGGTCTTGCCAATTCTGTTGTCATCCAGAAGTTTTAGCAACTAAGATGAGTTTTCTTCGACAGAGATACCAAAAAACAAGCTTTTTATGCGTTGAAATGGTTCTAAATTGTGATGTATATTCGAAGTGTAGTCCAGGTCTTTTGAATATCATCTGTCTCGTTAGAAAGAGGATGTTTGGTGTCTATTTTGTTCATGTTCTGTCAGAAGACATTTTGCTGCTATAAGTTACTGCAAAAATTCCTCTTTTACAACTATATATTTTCAGCTTTTTTTTTTTTAATATTCCCCCCCCAAACTGGTCTTTTATATTTGCCATAAGTGTACAAGGTAAGAAAGATTTACTACAAACTCCTCTACTTTGACTAGTGAAGTTTCGTGAGGCAAGAGTCATCAACCATGAGAAAGGTTTAGACCTAAGCACATGACTAAGGCAAAGCAACCTTACCTAGAAGCAATGATGGAAATATCTATCGATATGTCGATATATTCTTGAAGAATTCGACATGGATATTGAGGGTTAATTGATATCTCTAATATCCTTTATAAATACCTATAAAACATGAAAAGATATCAGCTATTAACTTCAATATAAATATGAATAGTAATAACACTATCTATAATCTAGTTTGAAAGTAAAAATAAATAACTTTTTTATTTACACAAATATTCATCGATATTGGTATTTTATCGATACATCCATCGATATATCAGGAAAATTGAAATTTAATTTCGATATTAGAAGACAACCTAAGAGGGAGAGCAACCTTACCTTAGGACTTAAGTAGGAGAGAGTGGTGGGGCACCTTGATAAATTAAGTTGGGGGGTTGGCGTTATCTCTCCATCATAGATTGAAAGGAGTTTGACAGCTAGGGCAAATAAAGACAACTAGAGTAGGGAGTTGGGGCATGGAGAAGCTAATGAATTTTTTTTTTAAAGTTTAATTACAAATTTATTAATTAAACTTTGAAGTTAAGTCTAATAGGTCTCAGAAGTTTAAAAAATGTTTAATAGATCTCTAAACTTTTAATTTGGTGTCTAATAGATTTTTGAAGTTTAAAAGTATTTAATAAGTTTTTGAATTTTTCGATTATGTATTTACTAAGTTCTTGACCTATCTTTTTTTTTTTCTAAGTTAAAAAATAAGTGGATGTGGGGGACTTGAACCTCTTGACCTATTCAATACTTATTTTTAATTAATGTTTTAAATACAAAAGTGAAAGTTCAAGAATTTATTAGACACTGTATTAAAAAAAAAAGAATTTATTAGACAGTTTTAAAATTTAGAGATTTATTGATACAAAGTTAACGTTTTTTTTCCACAAAAATTTAGGGACTTGTTAAACACAACTTTGAAAATTTCAAAAACTAAACTTGTAAGTTAATCTAAAATTCGATTTGTGAAGTTTGAATTAAAATTAGTTTTACTTAATCCCTAAGGGACCGTTTGGTTTAAGATTTCCTAAGATGCTCATTGAAAATAGATGTCTGGAAATAATATTGCTGGAAATAAAAGATTATTGTGTTTGGTTGTGTATAGAAATGCTATCATATTTGGAATAATTGATGTTTATATTTATGTTTATGTATAAAAAAATTTCTAAAATGTTTTTTTATAACTATGATATATTAATTAATGAAGTAATCAACATTAATCCCAAGAAATAAATATAAATTAATTGATTATAAATAATAATATTTAATCAATTATAATTATTGAAAAATGAGTTTTTGTATTAAAATTAATTTAACTAATTTTAATTAATTAATTAATTATATTTAAGATATTTTTAAATAATTAATTACTAATTTCCGTAAATGAGTAATAACATTCGTTTCATAAATTTTTATCAGTAAAAAAGAATTCAGCATATATTATAATAAATTATTGTTAATTTATTCTAGTTAAATAATTAATTATATTAATTTTAATACATTAAAATCAGAAAATATATATTTAAAACAAAAACTACATATAAAAATGAATGAAAAAAAACACAATGAGAGAAAGGGACAGAAAAAAAAAAAACTAATACTTTTACAAAGGTATATAATACCCTTATCTATGTGTATAAATGATGCATAGGAATAGACTATTCTATGTCTAACTCCATAAACTCTGTACCGAACAAGAGAATTAGGAACCCTTACTCATTACTAAACAAGAGAATCGAAAATTCTTACTCATTCTCATTAATCCCTTGTACCAAACCGCCTTTTAAGTTTCAAATAGTGAAAGTCTAACGAGATAGGGAGAGAAATTTGAAGTTTTTTTTTTCCTAGAGAAGGCACTAGGTGAGAGAATAGAGACAAAATTAGAGAGAAAGAGATGGGAGGGATGTTTTTCCACGTTAGGAAAATAAGTAGAAAAGCTACATAAAAGAAAAATAATACAAGGAAAAAAATTAATTTTTACCTTTAAACTTGTCAATTTATATCAATTTTCATCATAAACTTTTTATTTTATCTAAAATTTATTCGATAGAATTAAAAGTTTAAAAGTAAAATTTAATAAAGTTTAGAAGTCAAAATTAATTTTTTTTCCTAAATTTACTATTAACATTTAAAAGTGAGGGTATTAATATTGTCAGATCAATCTTTAACCTGTCTAAATCAACTTTCGTTCTTTTGTTTCACCATTACCAACGGTACAATATCCTTTATTTCAAAAGGAAAAAAAAAAAGGGTACAATATCCTCAAAAAGACAAAATGTACTTCAAACTTTAGAGCTAAATCATGAAATTCTAAAAGTAAGGATTAAAAAAAAAGTAAGGATTAAATAAAAATATGGTTAAATTACAAATTTAGTTCTAGAATCTTGAGGTTTGTGTCTATACTTAAACTTTTGAATTTTTTGAAATTCACAAATTTACTAAGATAAAAGAATTAAAATTTTAAAGTTTCATTAAACATAAAATTTAAACTTATATCTAATAAATCAATTAATTTTATAAAATTTTGAATTTGTCAAAGACTTATTAGACATAAAAGTAAAAGTTTAGAAACCTATTAAATACTTTTGAAAGTTCAAAGACCAAATAGACACAAATCTTAAAGTTCAGAAACTAAACTTGTCATTTAAAAGAAAAAATGTTGAATATATTACTTGACTTTAACAATGAAAGACCAAAACAAAATGGTCTTTGTCCTTTCTTTTGTTCATTTTGGTTACACTTCAAAATCGTCTATAGGTTAACATACTTTGAACTTTTGTTCATTTTAGTTCTTTTGGTCACTTTGTTTCACTTATATCACAATTTCAATGCAACACTACACTCAATAAATTTCATGAAATATTTTCATAACTTGCATCGAAAGGATTTGGTTAAGTATAGAACATCTAATGTATACGAATTTCATAACTACCATCCATCACCAATCACATTCTACATCCCACTTCAAACTTTTTCATTTCTTAGAGAACTCAAATATTCTATTTCGAAAAAGTATTCAAACTTCGTCTCAAATATTCTATTTTGAAAAAGTATTCAAACTTCAAAAACACGGGTGATTTGGGTCACGATAGAGTTTGACTATGGGGTAAGTTCATACCCATCCTATTCAAATCTCTCAACCATAAATAAGAAACTTGTGTTATAATTTTTCATACAAAGACCAAAACGTCAATTTTTCAAAAATACAAAAACCAAAAGAAATATTTTAAAAATACAAATACTAATTTTGACCAAAAAAAAAAAAAGAAGTTGAATGTACATTAACCAAAATAAAGTTAATATGAAACTATAGAAACTAAAAAATAGATAAACAAAAGAGGACATAAACCTAGAATTAAACCAAAAATGAAAATTCTTTTAGCCCTTCCTTATGAAGAAAAAAGAAAGAAAAAAAAAAAAAGGAACAACAAAAGAAAATAAATAAACATACAAACTTCCAACGTACGTGTGAATGTAAAAGGTCGCGATTGCGCTCCAAAGAAGGCGTCAGTCTGGATAGTGTTCATCTTCAACGATGATGAGATTAATGATGACGAACTAGGGTTTCTATTCTTCCCCCAATTTCTAGGGCTTTTTCATAGCAGAAAATACCACCCATTTTTCCTTCTTCCTTCACTTCTACTGTCATATCTCTCAATTCTGTGCCATTTTCATCACTCTGGCTTTCCTCCCTCACTGATGGCCAAAACCAGACCAGGCAAGAAAGACTTGGACTCTTACACCATCAGAGGCACCAACAAGGTCGTTAGAGGTATACTCCTTCGCTTAAAACTATGAAAACTCGTTTCATTTTACTTCAAAATCGCTTTCTCCTTTTCTCCGTCGGTCTAGTAGAATATCGTCCAATGGTGGTTTTTATGAGTGCTGATTTGATGGGTTTTTCAGTTGGAGATTGTGTGCTCATGCGCCCATCGGAAACCAGTAAGCTCCCGTATGTAGCGCGCATCGAGAAGATCGAAGCTGATAATCGGAACAACATTAAAGTTCGAGTGAGGTGGTACTATCGGCCAGAGGAGTCGATTGGGGGCCGGAGGCAGTTCCATGGAGCTAAGGAGCTCTTCTTGTCGGACCACTACGACGTGCAGAGTGCGCACACCATTGAAGGGAAGTGCATTGTTCACTCATTTAAGAACTACACTAAGCTTGAGAATGTTGGTGCTGAGGATTATTATTGTAGATTTGAGTACAAGGCTGCTACTGGAGCTTTCACGCCAGACCGAGTTGCTGTGTGAGTTTTCACTTTTTTTGTTGTCTAATGTGTAATTCTGGTGCAAATTGCTTGAATGGGTTTCGGATGTTTTTTGTTTTTTCTTGCAGTTATTGCAAATGTGAGATGCCTTACAACCCAGACGACCTCATGGTGCAGTGCGAGGGCTGTAAGGACTGGTAAATGTCCATGTTAATTTTGGGAATTAATGTTTACTTTTGTGTACTGAATCGCTGATTTCTCTGGTGTATTTGCAGTTTCTAGAGTGAAGTGTTTACTTAAGCAATTGAAGGGTCTTGTTTGTTTGTAAAAAGAGTATGCATAGCATAATGAACTAAGAGTGAGTTTAGGATAACTTTTAAAGTAGTGCTTTAAAGTGACTTTGTTTATGAGAACTTTTTGGAAGAAGCACTAGTTAAGTACTTCTCACTTTAAAAGTCATTTTTTAGTGTTTTTAGATTTTTCAAAATCACTTTTTGGTTATGTGACCAAACATCATGAAAATTGTGAAAAGTATTTTTAATTGGTTAAAGGTCAGCTTTATGGAACTCACCTTAAGTTTGTATGAATTAACAATTGAAAAATGTTTAATCAGAGATAGAGTTCTAGATGCACTGAACTTGGCTTTTGGCGTCGATATCTGCAATTCATTTAAATTGCAATCTCAGACATTATATTAGGCCGTACAAAGGTCACCTTAGTCAGTTAATTAGCCATTGTCTTATCCATAGGTGGAGAAACTAACCCTCAAAGTGCAATGTGATGTACATTCTTCTATGGATTGTAATTTGTTGCTAGAAATAGAATATTCAGTTGAAGTCATTTAGAACTCTATAACTAAGTTCTGATTGGAGTGGTTATATTATATCATTTTGTTTGATACTGGAACTTCTTAGAGAGTCTCAAACTCAAGAGTTCAGTCTCGACAATTTTGTTTCTTTCTGAAAGCACAAAGCTCTTATGTTTCCTTTGGTCTTTAGGTATCATCCTGCTTGCGTAAGCATGACTATCGAGGAAGCAAAAATATTGGACCATTTTGTGTGTTCTGAATGTGCATCTGATGCTGACATCAAGAAAAATGAG
The DNA here is from genome assembly GCA_033996785.1 of Trichosanthes truncata. NCBI lineage: Eukaryota > Viridiplantae > Streptophyta > Magnoliopsida > Cucurbitales > Cucurbitaceae > Trichosanthes > Trichosanthes truncata. Next base: position 25,230,383 of record MU867261.1, read on the forward strand.
AATACATTTTCAGCGTCACCAGTGGCCGATGGCAAGGTTAGTACTGTTATCTGTTGCTTCATACGTACAGTGGTAGTTGGATATCAATCATCTTTGTCAGTGTATTAGCCTTTATGCGCTTCTATTCAAGTTAGATGTCTCTTTCTCTTTTCTGGTGAATTTAAATCAGACGCACAAGTACAGACAAGAAGACAAATGAAATACACAATGTGTTTGGAATTAGTTTATGCTAAATGTGCAGACCATGAGTTTGGTTCCTTTCCAATCACTGCAGTCATGTTTCAATTAATTAACTTTCCAGGTTTTTCTTTTGATTCAGTTGCTAATTGTTTTTCAAAAAACAGTCTTATGATCCTTAAATGCCAGCCATTAGGCTTTTCTTTTGCTGATAATCAATTTCAGATTATCGTCTACTTTCACATGTCCTATGTATAATCAGGTGTCACTGTTTTATGTTTGGTGAGTTTATCCTAAATGGTTCATTGAATACCTTTTAATATCTTTTACTTTCATTTTAGCATTTGGTTAAACTTTTAATCAGAGTGCATTCACTGGAAATGATTTCATGCCAGAATAGATAGTTTCGTTTTCTGTATACGTCAAATATTCCTCTTGCTAGAAAATTATGATAGCTGCCTAAAACTTGTCTGCGTGCATGATGAAAAGAATTGAGAACTCTTTTGTCAAACTGGTTCATCAATGAAATTGAATTCTTTTTTCATAACTATTATGAAAAATGAGTTCCTTATTTTCAAATGTTGTCTTTTTGGGGCTTGCCCATGTCATATTAGTTAATTGTTTAGTTGTTTCTGTATAGTTTTTCAACTTTCTGGTGCAAGGTTTGGGTATAATTGTGGCAAAAGACCCTTTGATCCAATTAAGGAGGACATCATTCGTCAGGAGGCTACCTTCCCGAAAGTTAAGGATCAAAATATTAACAGTACTGGAATCTCCCCTCCCCCCACCCCCCTTGGACAAAATCAATGTTTTCTTATCTGTCAATGCAAGTACATTATTATTATGATACCCTTTATCATTTTTAACATTCTAGATTTGAGCTGTATTGTGTAAACAAGCTTTTCCAATAACTTTACAGTGCTTCTAAGCTCAAGGTGGTTGTTTATTTGGAAAAATTAATACTCCTTTCAGTTTTTCAATTTTCAGACTCGAGAGTAACAGAACACTGTTATTGATATAGTGAGAAATGTAATTTGCTTTCCATAGTCTGAAAAACCTTTATTTTGGATTTAAATTTAATTCTCTGCGTTTGCCTCATCTTTCATTTATTTTTTATTCAACCATTCTACAAGAGTGTCATTTGTCAGCCAGAATGGTATAGCTTTTCAAGTCGTGTTACATTGCTCTTTTATCTTTTGTTCCCGTTGCTTATCCACATGAAAGAAAATGTATAGACAAATTATCTTTCTTTATATACCTTCTTTAAATTAAATCTTCAATTTAATCTAAAGCTGATTATTGTTTACATTGCTAACACATCAAGGTCATTGCATCAATAAAGCTATTTCTATTAATTGATTGAAATTTCCTTCATCTTAACTGGAAAGTCATCTATCGTCGAACAATACGGCATGTTTGTTGCTTATAAATTTTACTTTTGAAATAAATGGATGGAACTTGTATGGGTTCATACTTCATACTTCCACCTTTCCTTATGACGTGTATTATTTGCATTTTCAATTATTCCTTTTTGATGCATTATTATTAAGTGTTTCCTTTTTCCCGACCTGCAATACCTCTTGTGGAAAAGACATACTTTAATATTTAGCATCATCATTCAGCAAAGTAGTAAGGGTTTCTGTTATAGTTTCATGGTCATTAGTTGGGATTTCTCAGTATCATTGGAAAACCCCACCTCTGGCTCTAATACACATCCATTTTCACCATTTTGGCTCGGGACTTTGTCAAGCTTTAAGTAAAATAGTTCTCTCTGTGGCAGCAGATGTTTCGGGCAGGTAAGAATCAATGAAAGATAGAAGAAACCAACTTCCCTCATTGACAAAACTACAAGTCCTGCCTGTTTGAGGAAGAAAACAATCTCATCAGTTGCTTTAAGATTCCATTTCTTTAATGTGTTCTTATCTGATGTGTTGTGCAAAACGATTAACCAAAAGTTCGTTATTGCAGCTCGAGTCGAAGCGACGGAAGAGATGACCACGGCAGGTAGCATTCTTTGTTGAATGGAGAGTTCAATTGTTATTTATGTAGGGGGTGTATAGCATAGCCTGGACTTTGCTGTGTAAAACTTTTGTTTTGTAACTGAAGGAAGCTATATATATTTGTGTGTACTGTGTATGATTTAGTGTAGGGGGTTAGGGAGTTTCTCAAGAACAATTCAGGCTGGTTTTGTTGTATCCTTTTGGTGAACTCTCTCTTCTGTTTCTGTCTTTGCAACTTTTAATGGGATTTGGACACTGGAAAGTGGAAACAGAAATTTTAGAGGTTGCTGAAAATGTTCAATTCTAAGTCTACCGATGAAAATAGCCCAATTGATGGACAATTTTGGAGAGAAAAAATTTGAAATTTTACTCTCTGGTTTTGAACTTTTGTCATTGTTTGAATAACATTTTGTTTTGTTTTATAAACTTTACATAAAAATCCATTTAAATATTTGTTCATAAACTATTTAACACAAATTTGACATAACTACTTTCTTCTTCTTCTTCTTCCTCTTTTTGTTTTTTGTTTTTTTTTAATTTACTTAATCAATAAATATTATATTGATAAAATTTTGAAGTCACGTATGTAGTAGTTTTTTAGGTTATATGTGGTAAGTTAAAATGTTGGGTTACTAAATAAATTTGAGTTATTGTTAAATAGTTAATGAAATTCATTAAGCTTAGTTTGGAATTGTTGTAGCTTTTAAAATGATTATCGTCGATTGTGTTTTACGAAGTAAATGAGTATTTAGTAAGTTTCAGCTTTAAAGATGAAAAGGCATTTCAATTTAAATTAAAAAAAAAGTAAGAAAAAAAATAAATTCAATTGAATAAGATAATAAAAACCACAAATTAAATTTAAAACAAAATTGAGGATTGCTGGTGAATGTCTTAACACCTTATATACATATGAAAGGATAAATAGTTAGTTAGCGTGGATATTTAAAAAAGACTGGATCTTTAGGAAAGCTAATTTGAAAATTTACTATCAGTGAATTTTGCAAATCAGCATAATTGAAAAAGTACTTGAATATAAAAAAAAATGTAAGAATTTTACTTCAACAATCTAACCTTTCATTCTGTTGACTGGTCACATTTTGAATTTATCAATTGAATTTCAAATAAGGTTAAATTATAGAAAATACTCCTAAATTATGTATTTTGTTTCAATAAAGTTCCAAGGCATGTATACCTCATTCTGATAATTGTTCATCTACCCGATTCAGACTCAGTATTTGTTCATCTACTCGATTATCACACCACCTTTAAAGTACACCCCACCTTACGACCTCTACTTTATACACTCGGGAAACCACGCTCTTTATGACATCTAATCACCTTTTGTACTCCACACTCTTAATTAACTCCCAATTTATAGCCAAAATAGGTCTATTTGAACTAATTTATTGTATTGGTTGATATATATGTAATCCAATAAATTAGTTCAAATAGTACCTACCTGTTTTGGCTATAAATTGGGGGTTAACTAAGAGTGTGGAGTACAAAAGGAGAGTGGAGGTCATAAAGAGTGTGGAGTACAAAAGGTGAGTAGAGGTCATAAAGATTGTGGTTTCCCGAGTGTATAAAGTAGAGGTCTTAAGGTGGGGTGTACTTTAAAGGTGGTGTGATAATCAGATAGATGAACAAATACCGACTCTGAATCGAGTAGATGAACAATCATCAGAATAAGGTATATATGCCTTGGTACTTTTTTTACCCGTAAACTTTAAAAAGTTTTAAAAATACACCTAATTTTTCAAAAATATTAAAAAATGCCCTTACCATTAAATTTTGGATGGATCATTTTAATAATACCCTTGAAGTTTCAAAAATATTATTGACCTTTCAAAAACATTAAAAAATGTCCTTATCGTTAAGTTTTGGATGGAAAACGTTAAAGTTTCATTTCAATAATATCCTTGACCTTTCAAAAAATTTCAAAAATACTCTTACTGTAAAATGTTTCTTCTTTCCCTTTCTCTGCATATTCTTCCTCTATGAAAATTAATAAAAATGAAGTAATTATTAGCATTTGAAAGGTCGTAGTAACAATTTGACTAAATAAGCTCTAAAAACCCAAAATTCATAACCATAATCCTCCGTCCTAACTCTCCAAAGACACAAAAAAAAAAAAAGGCTAAATTGTTGTTGGGATGAATTTGGAAACCTAAATAGGCAGATTCAGGTAGAGATTTGTTCAATTATTTGAAATTGAAGGATAATTTTTTGTTGTCTTGCTTTGTGGGATCGATTTCTAGCTTGAATTCGTTTAAAATTCAGCTTCCCAGATGCTTGAATTTGACGTCAAATTATGGGGATGAAAAATAAATTCTCGATGACCCACCTACCACTTCTATCTCTAGGTTTGTTGTTTTTCATTACATCAAGATTAACACTCAAATTTGAAATTCATTTGTGACTCTGTGTTTGCTTTGAACTTTTTGGTTTCCCTTTAACAATCATTAATGTAGCATTAAACTTGAAAATTTAAGGCGTGCTACAAATAACAGAACAACCAATTAAAAAATGCTAGCTAGGCTGGCTTTCTCTGCATTGATGTTGCATAAAATTATTCAATACAATACCGCAAGTGTACGGGTCAAGTTTTAATATAATATAAGAATGTCAGAGTATCGTCTATAGGATTGGTATTCTAGTTCACTTAAGTACCACAAATACAATCACCTAATTTTATTGAGAGAAAAAAATATAGAAAGATGAATAAGATCAAAACAAAATAAAAGATGGAGAACAATCAAGGTAGAGATATCTTAAGGAGTTGATTTCACCAATCAAACCAACAATTCAATTAATTAAACAACTTGATTTTACCAATCAAACCAACGATTCAATTAATTAAACAACCAAGATTGACATGAAAATAATCCATAAGTCAAGAAGACAAAAGTAAAAACTGCCTCTTATGAGCACAATTAAATGTTAAGGGTAAGGGTATTTTTGAACCGTTTTTGAAAGGTCAAAGGCATTTTTGAAACTTTTTAAGATTCAGGGTATTATTGAAACGAAACTTTAATGTTTTTCATCCAAAACTTAACAGTAAAGATATTTTTGAATGTTTGTGAAACATCAGGGGTATTTTTAAAACGTTTTAAAGTTTAAGGATATTATTGAAACAAAATCTATAGTTTTAAGGTATTTTCCATATTTAGCCTTTAAATAATGTAGAAAGGCAGAAAATTCACATATAATTTTGATCAACAACTTTTATCCATTTTCAATTTTGATTCTTAAACTTTGATGTTTTATTTTGGTATTTAAATTTCTACACACCTTTCATTTGTTGGTCTTTTTAATTTAAATGTTAATTTTAACTTCTTTTATTCTAAAAGAAATAATTAATTTTAGTCTTTCAACTTTCTTATATAATTTTATATTTTTATTCTTACTGTTATGGTATTTTTAATTTACTGAAACTATAATACAACTACGTGTCATAATAGTTAATTTAAACATAACTCAACTGGTTAAGATATTATAACATTGACAAAAAAGTCAGAGATTTGAATCCTTACCCCCATATATTGTCAAACTCAAAAACTATATATGTCATAGTCACACTATCACCCTTTTACACATTAATGACTAATGCGAAATTTGATAAAAGTTTTCAAACTAGAATTAAAATTTTAAATGTTTAAGAACTAAAATCATATGCATTAATCTAAGCATAACACAATTGACAGGGGCGGATCCAGACAATATAGTTTAGGGAGGCCAAATTTCAATAATGATTGTTGTGGAAGCCAATGCCATCGATCCTTTGTGGTCAACTCTACTTGAAAACCTTTTATAAGCCATTTTCAAAAACTATGTTTAAATACTAGGGACCAAAAGTGTATTTTACCCAAAAAAAAAATTACAAAAATAATAGTTCAAAAATTATAAAGTCAATATAAATTAGAATACATAAGTTAGTTATTATAGTACGTTAGAACAAAATATATAATTTAGTCGGTGATTCTTATTGATTATAGTTCACCAATATATAATTTAATTGATGATTCTTATGATTACCGTTAATCAATATCTAAATTAATCAACAATGTATGTTCGCACTATCATATATATAGAATCAAATTATACCCATTACTATAATTTAAGTTAATCAATTATTTCTGAATTAAAAAATGCTATATTAGCAAATATCTTCTAGAAAATGTATATTTTTAATTAGATTTAAGAAAATACACATACAAACGCACATACATACATATATATGGCCAAAAGTCATATATATTGTGTATATATATTAAAAAAATTAAAAAAATTGGGACTAGTTAAAATATTTTATCCTCAACTTTAGCGCCCCTAACCCGCTAAATCCGCTCATGTCCACTGGTATTTTTATCCTCGAACCTCCATCTCCACAAGTTGTTGAACTTAAAAAAAAAAAAAAGGGCCACTAATAACATTTAGCCCTCATACTTTTATTTGTTTCATTTTAGCTCCAATATTTTTATAAACGAAACAATTTAGCTTCCTACCTCAATCATCCAAAATAAAATAGCAACAATAAGATCATATCGCACTACATGCAAGTTGACATGGTGTGGTCTTATATATAAAACTGCATACCATATCAAGATATCATGCCAACTTTTACGTTACACACACCATATTTTTGTTTATATTTACTATTTAAAATTGAATAATTAAGAATACATACGCATAAACTACAAAGAAACAAATCAAAGAAGTGAAGTTAGTGTGTCATTTAAACAAAAAAAAGGAAGAAAAGTTAGGATTTTGCTGTTTGGCGTGAGGGTTTGAGCTCAAAAATGGCAACCCGTTGAGCAATTATGAACAACTTTTATACGTTCAAACATCAACTTTGCTACCATTTTTGCTTTAATTTCTTCTTTCTTCACATTAATTAACCTTGCTTCTCTCTCTCTCTCTCTCTATATATATATATATAAAAGAGAGAGAGAGAAAACAAAATAGAGAAGGAGATACAATGGCAGAACGTAACAATACAATCGTGGAGATTTCTTTAATCCTTTTTCTTTTGTTTGGAAGTTTTCTTCTTATTTCTTGTTTTGCAGAAGAGAGAGAAATTTACTTGGTTTTAATGGAAGAGGATCGACCAATTGCCTTCCATTCAAGTGGTAGAAGAACTCATGATCCAAGCTTCAAGTTGAGTACCTTTCGAGGCAGAGCCAAGAAGGAAGAAGAGTGCAATTGCCCTTAAAATTATTATCTAAAAATTTTTGGGCTCCTATATTTTAGAATGGAAAGATTATATATAATTATTTATGAAATTTTACTCTCTCCACGAAAAGTTTTTACTCCAACATCCTATTCTCGAGTTAGAGAAAAAAAAAAAATCATGAGGAGCAAAATTTTATGTTCTAACTTTTTAGGTTAAATTACAAATTTAGTTCCCTATGATTTTGAGAAAATTAGAATTTAGTCTCTATGGTTTAAATGTCAGAATTAGTCTTCGTGGTTTGATTGAGAGTTTTATCAAATCATAAGGACTATTTATGAGAGTTTATCAAACTATAATAACGAAATCCTAACTTTTAAAATTATAGGGACTACATTCTAACCTTTTCCGAACCATAGAGACCAAATTTTGTAATTTAACCAACTTTTTATACACACAATCCCTCTTCCATTCTTAAAATTTAGGTGAAGGGACAAAATTAGAGAACGATCTTAATTTTTTAGGACACTTTTTTTTTTAATCTAACACGAACTAGAGACAATTGCTCTCTTTCTTTGTTAAAAAACATACAAAAACACAACTCTCAAACTCTCCTCTCTTAAAACTAACTAACTTTCTTTCTTTCTTTTTTTTGGGGGAGTGGTTAAAAAACAGGTCAGTTTCAATTTCAAAGGAAGCTGGAGCAAGAGAAATGGAGGCATCACACGACCATCTTCTTGAAAAAACTCTAAAAAGCTACACAAAACTCCACAGCTTCAAGCACATCATCAATGGCTTTGCAGTGCACACAACCCCATCAGAGGCCACAAAGCTGAGACAAACTCATGGAGTGAAACTAGTAGAGAGAGACAGAGGAGTGAGAAAAATGACAACTTACACCCCTAAGTTTCTAGGGGTGCCCTCAAAATCAAGGGTATGGAAGAAAAAATTAGAGAAAAATATTGGTGGGGAAGGGATTGTGATTGGGTTTGTGGACTCTGGGATTGACCCAACACACCCAAGTTTTGGTTTTGATGGTAATTTTGATGTTTCAAAAGAGTTGTTTTTTTGTGAAGAAGGTCCTTTTTTCCCTTCAAGCTCTTGCAATGGGAAGATAGTGAGTGCTAGGTTTTTCTCAGCTGGGGCTCAGGCTGTTGCTAAGCTTAATTCTTCTCTGGACTTTCTCTCCCCTTTTGATGCTGAAGGCCATGGAAGGTACATTATCATAATATTTAACATACTCATAGGTAAGGCATTTTAGATTTCAAAATTAGATCTTAATTATTTGTGATAAATGGAAAAGAAATAAACGTATTTGAAATAGTTTTTTGCGTGCAAAATATAAAATGTGAATCAAAATATTTGCAAGAGTTTAATACTTTTATATATATATATATTTAGAGACCAAAACAAATATATATAAAAAGCTATCGACAGTTTTTTTTAATGACAAGCTAACGACATATATCTTGACAGTGCCATATCAATCCTACGAGATATCATATGAGTTTTACATTACTATTTATTAATTGATGCATTAAAAGTAAACAGAAGGAATGAAATTGTAAAAAATATAAAAAATAGTGGACAAAGATAATAATTTACTTTTATTATTATAAATAGTCATTATATTAATTGTTCTTAATTTTCATTGAATTGATTGAAAATTGAAACATAGATTTTTCTATTATTCGACTTGTCTTTACGTAAATAATCATCATTAAAAGATTAATCAATACAAATGAGAGAATAAAAATTTTGGATTCTTTATATAATAAAATATGCTTATATTTGGATATTGGTTTTTTTATGTCTGAAAGCCATGTGGCATCCATAGCTGCTGGGAATGCTGGAGTTCCAGTTATTGTGAATGGTTTCTTCTATGGATTGGCCAGTGGGATGGCGCCACGTGCACGGTAAATAAAAAAAAAATCATTCTTGCATACATATGATTATATAAATTTTTATTTCGTCCATATATTTTAATATATTAATCTCAATAATCTTAGTACTTATTGACGATAAAGACCATTGTTGGGATTAATGGCTTAAATTAGGAAAAAGATCAATTTTAACTTTGAACCAAACAAGGTGTATCCATTTTTATCCTAAAGTTTCAATTTCATAAAGTTGCACTTTTTTTTTTTTAGTTTAACAATATGTAGAGAAAAGGAGATTTGAACCTTGATCTCTTGGTCGAGAGTACATCAATTGAGCTACGCTCATGTTGGCATCAAATTGCACATTAAACTTGGATAAGTGTTGCAAGTTTCACCTTAAACTTTAAAAATATTACAATTTTTACCTTATAATAGGATTTCATTCATAAAATTGTTAGACAATAGATTCTCATGTGCATCCAATGAATTATAAAACATATATTTAAAATGAGAAATTCATCAAGTTTAGACATAAACAGTTTAGAACTTTTTTTTTTGGCTTGTTGAATTTTGTATATTTTGGCTGAGTCATTTAATGATCAATTTGTTCTTCAATCAAATTTAATTTTGGGTAAAGCATTTCATTAAATTAGTGAGTTTTTAAATTTTTTTACATTTTTTTTTGGGTTAAAAGTATGGTGAATTAGCATCAATCAAATAGAAGGGTAAAAATTGCAACACTTATCTAAGTTTAAGATCCAAATTGATAAAATAGAAAGTTTAGAGTGACAATGAATAAAAATTGTCAAGTTTATGGGTAAAAATTAATTTTTTTTCCATTAAATTATTGTGATAAAGTTTAAAGTTTTACAGTTATTGGAATAAACTTGACTACAAAGGTACTGAATATACATGCCTGAAAAATATAATTTGACCTAAATTTTAAAAAAAAAAAGGGGGGGGGGGGGGGGGGGGGGGGGGTAAGTTATTGTGTTAAATTAGTTAGAATTAACTAATTTGTTTAGGGTGATTTTGTTTTTTGTGACAGAATTGCTGTTTATAAGGCAGTGTATCCAACAGTGGCTACTCTAACAGATGTAGTTTCAGCAATAGATCAAGTAAGCTCTATTTCTATTACAATCAATCATCTATAAAATATAGAGAGTCTAAACTAATTTCTTCGTATCCATCTAATATCGAGTTTCAAAATGGGTAGCTTAAGATTAATATTTTAAAACAATTTACATACTAAAGTTTGATGGAAATACCTAAAACGACTCTAATCAAAGCTCAAGAATCAAAATAAGAATATTTGAGAGTATAACTTTAGTGTCGAAGTTCATTTATTTTGAACAAGTGCAGGCAGTTGTTGATGGAGTTGATATATTGGCACTATCAGTTGGACCAAATGAACCACCAGAAGAAGGATTTACCTTCCTAAGCATATATGACATTGCCATATTATCTGCTACACGAGCTGGAATCCTTGTGGTTCAGGCAGCCGGAAATAACGGTCCGGCCTCGACAACCGTCGTCTCTTACAGCCCTTGGGCGGTCGGCGTTGCAGCTTCCGGCACCGACAGAGTTTATCCGGCCTCACTTGTCCTTGGCAATGGCCTAAAAGTTGGAGGATTAGGACTGTCTGGTATGTCACAATAGAACTATCTGCATCTACTTGAAAGCATTTCTTTAACCTTGGTGTAAACTAAATAGAAAGAAGTATGAACAACATATTCTCACAAATTGAAAGCAAGACTCTAAGAAAAGTTAGTTTGTAATGTTCAAAAGTTTGAATATTTACTTCATAAAAGATTTTATATAAGTGATAAAGGTTTATATTTGTTTTCAGATGTAACAAATATCCCATTACATCTAAGAAGTATCAATTTTATTGCATATTAGTTCTATGTTTCCATGAAGATGACATTTTATATATATAGATATTTTTTAAAATAATTGTGAGGCCCAAACTTTGGAGACATCAAGTGTTTTTCTTACTAAGCTCATCTAAAGATTCGAACAAGCAATCTCTGGGTAGGTATTGCCAGAGATCGCACACTTTAGCCAATAGGGCCAGCCCTTGGAAACTAAACATTATACTGATAAGTTTGGAACTCAATTTCTTAGGTTCTATTTAATAATCATTTGGTTTTGGGTTTTTTGAAAATTATGCTTATAAACATGACTTTCACCTATAAGTTTCTTTGTTATGTTCTTTGCTTTTTAAAAATGTTTTCAAAATCCAAGCCAATTTTTAAAAACTAAAAAAAATAGTTTTTGAGAACTTTGTTTTTGTTTTTTCAATTTGGTTAAGAATTCAAAAGTTTCTTTAATAAAGTAAAATCATAGTAAATAAATTGTAAGGAAACAATGAGACAAGCACATTTTTCAAAAACAGAAAACTAAAAGCAAAATCATTAACAAACACGACTTTAGTTGCTTGGTTTTATGGTTGGGTCTAGTATCTTTGAGGCTTGGTTTAAACATTTTTGTGGCTCTATCATTTGGGATCTATTGATAGGTCTCAAAGCAATTTTCTTAAATAACAAAGGCTTTCCCCTATATTCTAACTAACTAACTATCATCTTCCCCAGGACCCACTTTAGGGAGTGAGTTTTTCCTACATAAGCTGGTATTAGCCAAGGATGCAATGAAGCAAAATGAGACAAATCCCAGTGAAGAGTGCCAATATCCTGAAGCTTTTGACCCAAATGTTGTCCAAAACAGTATAGTTCTCTGCTCTTTCTCTCAAGGATTCCTCAATGGAACCTCCTCCCTCACAGCCATCATTCACACTGCAACAACACTCAGATTCATGGGTTTTGCTCTCATTGCAAATCCAAACTATGGTGATTTCATTGCAGAGCCTATTCCTTTTAGAGTTCCCGGCATTCTCATCTCGAGCGCATCAGATTCTCAGGTACATCTTTAGAAAATATAAGCAAGTTAAATGTCCATTTGAATCAAAAACTTGCTTTTTGTTTTTTGAAATATTAAATTATCAATATACAATTAAATCTACCATAACCCATCAACTTACTTTTTTGGGTTCAATGGTGATTTAACATGATATTAGAGTAGAAAGTCCTATGTTCGAATCCCTCTAATGTCATTTCCTCCACAATTACTATTGATTTTCACTTGTTGGGCCTACTACAAACAAATTTTCAAGTCCACAAGTGGAGCGGGTGGGAGGGAGGGAGGGAGGACGGGAGGGAGAGTGTTAAAGTATTGATATAATATTAAGTTTACCGTCACCCATCAGCTTAAGCTTCTGGATTTAGAGGTGATTTAGCATAAAATTTTTGTAAGATTTCAAACATGTGATTCGAAAAATGGGCAACAAAAGAAAAACAAAGTTGTCATTGAACAGGGCCTGAAGTTTTTGAATTTCACACCAAAAAAAATAGGTGATACTGAAGTACTATGAAGCAAATACATGCAAGGATGGAAGGGGAATGGTTACACAATTTAAAGGGAAAGCAGCCATAGGAGAAGGAAGAGTTGCTTCATTTGGAGGCCAAGCACCAACAGTTAGCAGATTTTCATCAAGAGGACCAGATTACATTAACATAAATAGGACTGTAGCTGATGTGCTAAAGCCAGATATTCTTGCACCAGGTCACCAAATTTGGGCTGCTTGGAGTCCCCTCAGTGCCTCAGAGCCACTTTTAAAGGGTGAGATTTTATAAAACTTACTGTTCCATCTCTCATTTTTATCTATTTTCCCTTTTAGTCTCTGAACTTTTAGAATTTTGATTTCAGTCCTTGCATTTTAGTAACTTTTTGTTTTGGTCCTTTTAGCTTTAAAAATCTCAAGGTTAATCTTTCAACTTTCATTGAATTTCACCTTAAAGTCCCAACCAACAAATGAAGTTACATAAGGGGCTAAAGTGTGGAGTACAATGAAAGTTGTAGCCTAAGGAAGCACGGACACTTTAGTTTGGCTAGCATGTTTGTGTCTGACACTTGTTGGACACATATCGAACATTTGTTAGCACAATAGATGTGTTAGACTATAGTTGTATAAAATCAATATAGGTCCAACATTTTTTAGACACGTATCGAACACTTGTTAAGTATACTAAATAGACACATAATAATGAATTTTGAGAGTGAAATATTTCAAACTCATTTTTTTAAGTATATAAATGCATATACTTATGCAGTTTGAATTTTCTTCTTGTGTATATTTTAATAAATATGTCCTTGTCGTGTCCGTGTCCTAGATTCTTAAAAAATGACGTGTCACAATGTCTCATATGATATCCGTATCCATGCTTCATGGTTGTAGCATTGAAACTGAAATTTTGAAAGTGAAAGGACCAAAACAGAAAGTAGATAAAAACTCAAGAACCAAAATCAAAATTTTTCTAAAAAGTTAAAGAAGTTTATTGAAACATAGCTGCTGAATTAAATAGGATACCAATTTGCACTGTTGTCTGGAACAAGTATGGCAGCACCTCATATTGTGGGAATAGCAGCACTTATCAAGCAAAAGAATCCTTCTTGGACTCCTTCCATGATAGCTTCTGCAATGTCCACAACTGCTACAAAGTATGATATGAATGGAGACCTTATTCAGGCTGAGGGATTCAACATTCATACTTTATATCCTTCTACTCCCTTTGATTTGGGTGCTGGCCTCGTCTCACCGACCAACGCTTTGGACCCGGGACTAGTCTTCCCATCAGGTAAATTCCAATGATACACACTCTACCTTTTCGCTATATGGTAAAATGTGTCTTTTGAAAATCTCAAAACTACTTGAAAACATTTTTAAGTGCTTTTGGGGAAAAAAACACTCATCAGTGTTTTTTTTTTTTTTTTTTGAGTTCAATAACATTTGGAGATTGAAGGATTCGAACCTCTGACCTCCTGGTCAAGAATACATATCAATTACTACTAAGGTAAGCTCATTTTGACAACACTCATCAGTATTTTCTTAACATCTTAGAATGCTTGTTAGAAAGCATTTTATTGAAAAACACTATTCCCTCCTCATAGGTCACATGTTCAAATTTTCGGGTGAACTTAATAAGGAAAACACTTGACGTCTCTAAAGTCTGGGCCTTGGGACAAGCATGAACTTTTTAAAAAGAAAACGCTATTCCCTAAATGTATCTACACATGCCCTTAAAACAAACAAACTAAGCCTTTTCAATATGCAAATTAGATAAGAGTTTTTAAGATTAGATGATATTCCAGTCAGTTATATTTGCCAATTGCCACTTTTCAGCATTTTGTTACATGTGGTTACAATTGTTTCTTTTATTACTGTGTTCTTATAAATGTATCAATTTAGTTTTCAACATTAACTATCCAGTTAAGTATAAACAAGAAGATAAACGAGGAAGTTTAAATGGTGCTACTTCAGCCTTCTGCCCAATAAGCAACTATATAACATTAGAAGAAAACATCATCTTCCATGTTGTGCCACATCAACTTTTCCTTCTTATTTAACCAAATAATTAATACCAAGAACAAAACTAATCCAATTATAAAAGCACCTGAAGAGCAAAGCTCTGACTCCCGATTATCAAAAAAAAATAATTTATAAAAGCACTTGAACTAAATTAACAAGAAAGTACAGATATTCAAACATCAAAAGTAACAAACAACATAGATCGGTAACTTAGGTTAAATGACAAATTTAGTCCCCGAACTTTTAGGTTTATGTCTATTTGGTTCTTGAATTTTAAAAAGTATCTAATAGGTCCCTGAACTTTCAATTTTGTATCTAATAGATCCCTAAACTTTAAAAATGTCTAATAGGTCCCTCAACTTTCAATTTTGTGTCTAAGATGTACATGGCATATTCGAATTTTAAAAAAATTAATTAATTTATTAGATATAAAATTGAATTTTATGTCTAATAGGACCTATACTTTCAATTTTTTGACTAGTAAGTTCGTGAATGTTAAAAAATATTGAATATGTCAATGACCTATTAGACACAAAATTGTAAATTCATGGACTTGTTAGATACTTTTTATTGTTCAGAGACCAAATAGACACAAACTTAGAAGTTCAAATACAACTTGTAATTTAACCTATAACTTTAACTACTCTAAACTATAGAACCCAAGATGGCATATTTTCTTTGTCAACAGATTCAGTCCAACCCTATTCAAACATAAAGAAAATAGACCATCTTCTTGAAACAGAACATGAAGACTATATAAACTTCTTGTGCTCATTACCTGGGGCTGATCCTGCTGTCATCAAAAGCACCACTGGAGGAAAGTGCAATGGCTCTGTCCCACAGCCACAGCCTGCAGATCTGAACCTTCCTTCAGTCACAATATCATCATTGGTTGGGCATCAGCTGCTGCAGAGAAGAGTGAAGAATGTAGGAGGCAAAGTGGAGACATATGTGTGGTCAGTCATCCCACCAAATGGGACAACAGTCAATATCAATCCACCATGGTTCACCATAGCACCACAAGGGATCCAAAACTTGGAAATACAGATCAATGTCATACACAAAATGGATCACTTTACCTTTGGGGAAATTGTTTTCACAGGAAGTTTAAACCATATTGCAAGGATCCCTTTGTCAGTTTTGGCTGTTTCTGTATCCTAAAGGTCAGTATTGGTTTGTTTTCTTTGGAAAGTCTGTCTTTCTTCTTTCTTTATCTATCATGCTTTTATTTCTCTATATTCCTTTTTACTTACTTGAAAAGGGGGTCAAATTTTTCTTGTGATGTGTGTTAAAAGTTCAAATGAATGATAGATTCTAGACGAAACTAGTATGCTAGTGTAATTATTACAAAGAAGCTCAAAAGCTTGAATTTTACCAGTCCAATCCATGCTAGGATGGTTAGACATCAAAGCTGACAGTTTTGTACCATTTGATGTACGGAGAGAAACTATAAAAGTATTTCGAATTTGTATCTCATGGTTATTAGGAGGTATGCAGATTTTCGAATCCATGTCCAACAATAATTAAGAGATAGTCACATTGTGACAGCTTAATTGAATACTTTTTTCAAATTAAGATCATTTTGTACGATGTTCGGAGCTTAAGTTGAGAGAAATAGACATGAAGGCACCTACCCTAGCTTTTTGGGCAGTGGAAATCTTTTTCGTCACTCAGCTTCTTCCTATTCATAGAGTAATAGCTTACATAATGGATCTAAATAGCTTCGACGGGTATAATAACACCACTAATTGTAGCTACCTTAAGAAGATCGTTTGAAAGTGAGGACCAATTGTGCGTGATTTGTGTAGGACAAGATGCAACTTATTGAGGATGAACCAATATAAATTCTGATATTTCCCTTTCTTTTCCTTCTTTTGCAATTGTCACTTTTTTTTTCCCTTTCTTTTCCTGCAATTGTCACTTTTTTTTAACCTTCTTTTGCAATTGTCACTTTTTTTTTTTAACCAGAAACAAAAATTTCATTGAAGTAATAAAAAGAGACTAATGCTAAAAAATATAAACCTCACAAAGAAAAACAAAAAACAAAGTTAATGAAAAATAAAAAGTTCTCCATTCATACAAATATCTTGCAAAGAGAGAGAGCAGAAAAAATATTGGAAAGAGAGCACCATTGAGAAGCTTTTAATTTGTTGGACAGGAAGAGAATTTACCATTCATGACCCTAAGCACGTGAAAATAGGTCATCTGTACCATTCAAGACTTTTCACCAACATCTCTTTTGATGTTTCCAAGAGAAAAGAAAGTTTCTTTTAAAATGAAGTTTCGTTTTGTTTTCATTTGTGGTAAGTTTTTTTACAATTTTCCAAAATACTCCTATTTTACTTTTGTTCTGTCATCCACAAAATCCCAACTTGTCTTCTGACAAAGAAGAAGGAAAAATATTCAACATCAACAAGAAACTAAGGAAGATTGCATAAGCATGTCATGATCAATTCTAGACATAAATTTTCTATTACAACTCTATCAATCTGAGATTCTGAATATTGAAGTTTAATACAATTAAATGGGCTCTTCTTCAATCCAATCGATTAACAATATGTGTTTCTTCAATAATTTTACAACAAATGAGTCTAAACTACAATGGAAAAGTAGATTCAAATCAGAAGGTGATAAAGCACGTTACCCTGTCCAGCACATACACTCTTTACACCGTGGATACCTATAAACACTCCTTCCTCTGGGCCTTGGCAGGACGTGCTTGGTTTGCCTAACTGCTTTCCTAACTCTTATCTCAAAAATCCGCCATTCTATAGTGTTATTCTTTGAAAATATACTTGCAAGCCTTCGTTTGTTTGGTCGAATTGTAGGCATCCTTCCCCCACCGTAGTATATCCGATAACCGGACACAAGAGATGACAACTGACTCCCAGAGTCTGTCATTGCAAATGCATTGGCAGCCGTGCAGCCTATGAAGTCCAGTGCTGCTAACTAAAAGAACGTAAATCCATCATCGAACTAGTATGTGATAATAAGACTGCAAACTACTTAGAAACCTTTCCATGCAAGGAGACAATAACATTTCACAGCCTCATTAAACTGATGAAAGGACATAGCGGCAAGATAATAATCCAGGAACATAAATTACAACTTGCTCGAGAACGAAGGAAGCATTGCAAATATGCAAAGAACGAGAGTAAATAACTTCAAACATGCAGCAACTTTGTACAACAATTTCTCATCTATGTGTTATTCCACGTGGTGAACGGATGGACAGAGTTCTAAAATAGATGCAAGGACATGAGAAAAAAAGTTCTATCCAGGATTTTTTTCTGTTTTTTTATATCCGTGCGTATCCGAGCCAATTTACGCACACCTTGACTATTCTCACGAGACAACTGCGTGACCTTACTACATTTGGTTGCCAAGATAATTCGTATGATGTTAAATCCTAGGTGGGTCGCCACTATGACTTAAACACATTCCCTCTAAGCCTTTAATTATTTACATGGTTTTTCTTGACCACTAGGCCAACCATGGTAGTTCTGTCCAGAGTATTCTTGTTGGAGATATTTTTTGAGAGGGATTACTTATAGAACTTAATCTACACGAGAATGAAAATCATATCCCAGTCTAATTTCCATATCAAGAAACGCTATTATAATAATATCCTACCCGATTGATAGCGACAAAAGCATGTTATTACCTGAGAAGAAAAGTTCATAAAAGGTTCAAGTTCCGATGTTGAAAGCAACTTCTCCTTTGTAACCAAATTAGGATACAAGCTAGTTAGAGCAGTCAACCTTGAACTCCCTCCATATATCTGTGACCCTGCCACAAATATCTTTGTCTTGCGTTTGAAACCAAGAGCAGCGAGCATAAGTACTGATTCCTCTGGCGTCAAAGGACAAAGACCTTCTGACCTAAGTTCTGCAGGAGAAGGTAATCTGTAACAAGAAACCAGACTTTAGTTAAATCATATTCCAATATATAAATAATAAATGCTTTATTTGGTTTTAATGAAACGGAACCTGCACCCTCAGAAACATTTTGCAGGAACTTATGGGCATAGGAGAAAAAAAGAGGAAAAATTTTACCATTTGTGCAATTATGATTATGCTTGGCAGTGTCTGGATAAAAGAAAAAAAGAAAAAAAAATGTCGTTGGGGTATTGATAAGAAAACAACTTAATGGGTAGGGTAAATTTATGGGCTAGACATCAGATACGGCAATCCTCAATAGTAAAGTTAAAACTACTATAGCCAATTATACGTGATGTCTATGATACAACAGTTAGAGTGACACTGGCATGTATTAAAAACAGAGAGAAAGAGAGATTAACTACAGGTATAACCACAATGCACAAATGTAAAATTCAGTCATCGAAAATCACATAATAAACAATAAAAACGGAAAGGGCATCACTGCCTCCACTAGGTCTAACTAGGTCCGTCGTTAAATACAACAGATTAATACAATGAATTCAAACCTCTTCACTAGGCATGAAACTATTAAAACCTTAATAAATGAAGAATCATTTTCTTTTTTTTTTTCTTTGTGGGTGGGGGGAATAAATTAATTTACAATGAACATGGTGAACATTAAAGCTCTAACGAAGAATAAGCACAGACTGGGAAATCTAAATCTCCCGTCTAAAATAAAGCTGGTGATGGAGTTCAG
Organism: Trichosanthes truncata; assembly: GCA_033996785.1. NCBI lineage: Eukaryota > Viridiplantae > Streptophyta > Magnoliopsida > Cucurbitales > Cucurbitaceae > Trichosanthes > Trichosanthes truncata. Next base: position 25,249,673 of record MU867261.1, read on the forward strand.
AAGTCCGACTGAAAGGTGTAGGCCTCGAAGAGTAAGCCATGTTGTCAAAATAACCGATGAAAACTACATTACCAATAGGTAAATAATGATTGAAATGGTTGTCATCCTCCTGCATATGCATATGACATATCAAATAGATGACTGGAACAAATCACAATACATACTTGGTGGTTTTCTGAAGAAGAGACAATGCAGGGAAATGGATTGCCCGATATGCTTCCAACTCTTTTCTTTCTTCTTCACCTCCACCAAATTCACAGAGAGAATGAGCTACCATGTCAATTTCAAATCTCAAATGTAGAGATAGGTATCTGGAAGCTTTTGGAGAGCGAGCTTTGTTTGTTGATTTTGCAAATGGACCCACAAGATGTTTGTCCAATGGTCCTGGGTAGCCTTCTTGTTGACCTTGACGCAGCCTCTGAAGAAGCAAAGCACCAGTTTCTTGAATTTTAGGAACAAACCTCAGTGCATGAAAATTGCATCTGCATCGAAGTCTCTAGATGGAATCCCCGAATCAGGAATATGAAGTAAAAAGAACAGCTACATAACTAAGGAATACAAAAGAGGAGGTTCCAACATCTATTTCTCGTAAAACACAAGAAGCATATAAAAAAAAACAAGGATGTCCAGGTCAAATTACCTGTAACTCGAATGATAATGGGTCAAATGCCAAACGATTACCAAAACCCAGGAAATGCACAACCTTATTCTTAATTAGAATAGGAAGAATGTTTTTCAAGTAAAAACTTGGCTTGGCCTCTTTGATAATGTCGGCATCCGTTACCTGCAGACCCATTAACATGATCAGTACAACTGAAAACACACACATAAGGAACGTAGGAAATGAATAAACTGAAAACTTACCACACTTCCAATTGCCTCCAAATCTAAGGACCGTAAATTATCTGGAAGATCTTTCACTATATGGATGTCAGGAGTCATGTAGTTAATAAAATGTTCCTCCTGGTAGATATCGCTGAATTGACTATGATATTACAGAATCTTATATCATCAATTTTTCATCCAGAGAAATATATAACAGAAAAGGATGCTTATTGACTGACTAATGCATAGCATGATAAATACAATGAGGACAAAGCAGTGTTGTTAAAGGGAACATCAGAAGATTTATATTAAGTTGGTTTGTAAAATCACTATAACATCACAAGAAAAGGGAACTTTATACGTTAACAGTCATATTTTTGTAGCTAATGAAAACAAAAAGTGTTTTCCTACTCCATCCAAATTTAGGATTCCAACAATCTTAACATCACAAGAAAAGGGAACTTTAAACGCTAACAGTCATATTTTTGTAGCTAAGTGCTTTCCTACTCCATCCAAATTTAGGATTCCAACAATCTTTATTGTATCGTCTCAGAAAAAAATAGACCAACCAGCCGAAGCCATGTTTTCTTTGTTTTTTATAGATAAGCTCACAGCAGCCATATTAACTTTCAAATTAGGAGCTGTTTCACAATTTTCCCCTAAAGAGAGTAAAGTAAAACCATTGAACTAAACAATGTATGTCTGAAAGAGTTACTGCAAGACCCTTATTAACAATCAATCAGCCACCAAGAGGAAATTAAGCCATAAATCCAGCAAGAGAGCATGAACTTTTATTAGTGAACAAGAACCTTAACAACACAGAAATCAAGAATTACATAATACAATTACATAAAAGTAGTAAAACAGGAAAAGGGAAGAGGAAAGAACAATCACCTCACATCTTTCCAAACGCTACTATACAAAAATCTGGGAACAACCAAAGTTGAATTAAGTAGCCGTGCCAGGACAACAGCATTGCAAACCTAGTTCATACGGGAAAAGGAACAATAATCAGAATGTAACTACTAAAATTTAAGATACTCATAAATATCAGAGTAATATCATAAATGGGAATAAAGAAAATAACAAATCAAGTTTAAGTAAGAGTGTCACTCACAGCTACTCGCTGTTGATTCATTCCACCGTTTGCAGTAACCATAATGTATCCAATGTTTCTCTCTATTACCATGTCAAGAGTTTTATTGCTATAATTAGAATAAGAATTAATTCCATTAAAATTCAAACTCATGAAACGCATTAAAAATGCACATAAACTGAGAAAAAGAGACTCACCGCTTGACTCCCAATTACGTTGATCAGCACATGGCTTCCAAGCAGACGAAGCAACCACTGGCTCTTGCCATAAGTCCTTTGGCTCAGGTTTATTTTCTCCCTGCCAATAACAAATTCATTGACGAATTCAGAAAAAAGTCACACAGAAATGACAGTAGATAGAACGAAAAATTATCTTCAAATGTACCTCGGCCAATGCATGGGCGGCCAAAGCCAACAATCTACCATAATTACCCTTTGGCCATTTCCTTCTACTAGCCTTCCGTTTTCCCTGCTAGCATAACCAATAATGAAAACTTATAAAAAGAATTGTAGAAAATCATTAACTGGACTGCGAATGTGGAATGTGATGATGAATTCCTTTAAAGAAATTGAGTGCAATTTAGAATTAACAATACATGCCTGAACTGAAATCCTCTTGGAAGACACATTCCCAGAAAGTCCAGGATTGGAATTGACTAAGTTATCATCATGTTCTTGAATTCTACCATCTTGTTCTTGTAGTCTCAAAAGCATGACCCAATTCACCAAGAAAAACAAGCCAACCAACAAAATCAAAAACAAAACCCCTTTGACTCGCTTTCTCTTGTACCACACTGTCCCTGCCTTCTTCTTCACCCGCTTATCAACTTTCAATTTGTTCAAGCTCTGATTCGACGAAAACCCGAAAAGCTTGAGCCCTGAAAACAAAGACGCGTGATGAACGTCACCGGAGGATTGGTCAAAGCTCCCGAATCGACTCGGACCGAGCCGGGGAGAATGGCTCGGTGAGGCTTGACGATTCCTCGGCGTGGTCGAGCCAGACCGAGAATGGAACGAGCCAGAACGCACATGACTGATGCCAACTCTGGTTTCCGGCGAATCGGAGTCTTCTTCTCCGGTAACTGGCTCGTCGACGACGCTGTTTAGCTTTAAATTAGATCCCATTACAGAGATTGGAAGTTCATCCATGGAGGCAATTTCTCCAAGATGATGACGGATCCAAGTTGGATCCGAGAAAACGACATGAGAGGAAGAGAGTTCGGCTTTTATAACAACAAAAAGAATTTGCTAATTCCACCCACATATATTCTTAGTTCACACACCCAGAAAAAAGAATAGAGAGAGAGTTGAATAATTTTCTCTTCCTTTGTTTTTTTCCTTTTTTTTAGTTCATCTTTTCCCCTTTTTATTTTACTTGGAAGCTATACATTTCAATTTTTTTTTTTTTACTTTTTAATGATTTTCTTTCCCTTTTCTAGAGATGTTCATTTTTCCCATAAGAACGGGCCTCGTGGGGACCTCCGTTTAGACGAAGAATGGAGGACATATGGGAGATTGGGGAGAATTTTTTCCCGTTAGCTAAACGGGGACGGAGACGGGGAATGTATTCTCCGTCCCCGACCCCGCTCCATTCCCCACCCCTGCCACGATTACTTTATTTTTTTTAATATGTATATTTATATATATAATAAATAATAAATTTATTATTTTATTTTTCTAAAGAAAATTTTAAAAAGTTCTCTTTAAATAGAAATTTACCATTATGAATTAATAATTTAAATAGAAATTTTCTAAAAATATATTTTATTTAATCAAAATTTAAAAAATAAATAAATATAATATAAACGGAGAATAATTTCCCTCGAGGAACCCGATCCCCGCAAATTTCCAGAGGGGAATCCCTACCTCGATCCCTGCAAAATTAAAATAGGGAATTTCGCGAGGACAGGGAATGAAATGGGGGGCGGATAAGGGACGGGGAAGCCATCCCCGACCTCGCCCCACCCCGTGGACATCTCTGCCCTTTTCTTTGTTTGTTCTTGTACCCACATAAATTAAGTTCTCTCTTTAATACTCTAAAGATACGTAAAAGATTTTTTTTTTCTCAAAGAAAATGGATTGTTAATTAAAATATATAGTTCATCAATCAACTACTTAGTATAATGGTGTATAACACATCTAATTAAGGTATTATACACAAATGTTCGTAAATTCAAAAAGAAAAAGAGTTAGTATAAATCCTTTGTTTAGTTCAATTAGTAAAAATGTTTTAATTCTGTTGTGAACAAGAACAACTTAAGAAACACAAGAACACAATGAAGAAAAGATAGCAAATTAGATAGATTTTTATTGTCAAGTGAATTTTTTTTTTTTTTGTTGGTATATCTCTATTTAAAAGCTTCATATTACACATATTACTACACATATTTATAGTATTCCAAATGAGTAGGCTCCAAGTAATCCACGTGAGTAGGCCTTAAGTAATCCAAGTAGGTTCCAAGTAATCCAATGGATATCTACCATTTAAAATAGTGTATCACTTCCCCTTAGATATCCATTGTATATAAATTATATGTCTCGTTAAAACATTACTAGGAAAAACCCAATGGGAAAAAAACCTAGTTAAGGAAAAAGAGTACATTATTTATATACTTCAACAACTGCTTCATTAAAAAACCTTGCTAGAAAAACTCAATGGGAAAAAAACCATAGTCAAGGAAAAAGAGTGCAATACTTTTACTCCTCTTCATGGAAACATCACTTGAGATACTTGAGCCATCTCATTCCAATGTTGTGCACCAACTTCTCAAATGGTGTAGTAGGTAATGTCTTCATAAAGAAGTCTGTCAGGTTATCTTTTGAAGAAATTTATTGAACTGTGATTTCACAATTTTCTTCAAAATTATGAGTGTAGAAGAGCTTTGGTGAGATATGCTTCGTTCTATCTCCTTTAATATATCCTCATTTGATTTGTGTATACATGTTATATTGTCTTCGTATAATATTGTTGGACAAACTTTTCCATGAGGCAAGCCACATGTTCCACGAATGTGTTGAGTCATTGATCTCAACCATACACATTCTCGACTAGCCTCATGAATTGCAAGAACTTCAGCATGATTTAAGGAGGTGGCTGTAATGTTCTGCTTTATAGACGGCTATGATATAGCAGTTCCTCCACATGTGAATAGATAACCTGTTTGAGATCTAGATTTATGTGGATCAGATGAATATCCAGCATCTGCATAACCAACTTGATCAAAGTTCGATTTGTTTGAATAAAATAAACTCATATTAATCGTCCCTCAAAGATAATGGAGTACATGCTTAACTCCGTTCCAATGTCTTTTTGTGGGAGAATAACTATATCTAGCTAATAAATTTACTGAAAAATGTTATATTAGGTCGTGTATTATTAGCAAGATACATAAGTGCACCTATCGCACTAAGATATGGTACTTTAGGACCAAGTAGTTCTTCATTATCTTCTCAATGCCAAAATATGTTCTTTTTCATTTCTAGTGATCGAACTATCATTGAAATGTTCAATGGGTGTGTTTTATCCATGTAAAACCTTTTTAAAATATTTTCTGCATAAGTTGACTGATGAATGAATATCTCATCTGCTAAATGTTCAATTTGCAAACCAAGGAAAAACTTTGTTTTTCCAAGATCTTTAATCTCAAATTCTTTCTTAAGATATTCTATTGTCTTTGGAAGCTCTTAGGAGTTCCAATTATATTCAGATAATCAGCATATACAACAATAATAACAAATTCTGACTGTGATTTTTTAAAAAAGACACATGAACAAATATGGTTATTTTTATACCATTTTTTTTAACAAATATTCACTAAGACGATTATATCACATTCGTCCGAATTGTTTTAATCTATATAAGGATTTCTATAATTTGATCGAATATAATTCTCTAGCATTTAAATTATATGATTCTGTTATCTTTAATCCTTCAGAAATTTTCATATAAATATCATTATCTAGAGATCCATATAAATATGTTGTGACTACATCCATTAGATGCATGTCAAGCTTTTTATATACAGTCATGCTAATTAGATATCTCAATATTATTGCATCCATTACATGAGAATATGTCTCATCACAATCAATATCAGGTCTTTGCGAGAATCCTTGTGCAACAAGTCTCACTTTATATCTTGTGACCTTATTCTTTCCATTTTTTTTTTCTTACAAATACCCATTTGTATCCTACAGGCTTGACATCTTCTTGTGTCTGGACTATTAGTCCAAAAACCTCACGTTTTGATAAAGTGAGTTTAATTCTACTTGAATTGCTTCTTTCCATTTAAGTCAATCCTTTCTATGTCGGCATTCTTCGATAGATGTTGGTTCAAAATCATCATTTTCATGAATAATATCATGGGCAACATTGTAAGCAAAAATATTTTCAACAACTATATCATTTTGGTTCCATCTTTTCCCTATTATGACATAGTTTATGGAAATTTCATTATTATCCTCAAGTATCTGACTTTCTTCAATATTTTTATAAGTAGTCGTATTCAGGATTTCTTCTGGAATATCCACATCCTTAATTGGTTCATTTTGATTATTGACTACTTTTCTTTTTCGAGGATTTTTATCTTTAGAACTCATCGGTCGACCATGCTTCTGGCGTGCCACAGACTCATTAGTTGTAGCAACTTACTGTGTTGGGATTTCAATTCTAGATGGAGCATTTGTTTATGGTATGTGTGACTTAGTCACTTTCTTAATATCTGTAAATGCATCTGCCATTTGATTTACAATATTTTGCAAATAAATTATCTTTTGAACTTCTAGTTCACATTGATCTATTCAGAGATCGAAATGAGACAATGACAATGCATTCCATTTAATTTCATTTTTCAACTTCTTCATTCCTCCCACTAATGTTGGAAAATTTGTCTCATTAAAATGACAATCAACAAATCGTGCAGTAAATACATCATCCGTCAAGGGTTCGAGATATCTAATAATTGATGGATAATCAAATCCAACGTATATTCCTAACCTCCTTTGGCGACCTATCTTAATATGCTGAGGTGGAGCAATTGAAACATATACTGCACATCCAAATATGCGTAGATGAGAAATACTTGACTCTTGCCCATAAGCCAATTGTATTGGGGCCTACTTATGATAGGTTGTTGGCCTAATGCATATAAGTGATGTTGCATACAAAATTGCATAACCCCATACAGATATTGGAAGTTTTGCTCTTATAAGCATTGGTCTAGCAATTAATTGCAAATGTTTTATAAATGATTTTGCTAAACCATTTTGAGGATGAACATGAGCTACAGGATGTTCGATATTTATCCCAATTGACATACAATAAGTATTGTATGCTTGAGATGTAAATTCACCAACATTATCAAGACGAATACTTTTAATTGTTTAATCAGAAAATTGTGTTATTAATTTGATTAATTGAGCAAGTAACCTTGCAAATACAAGGTTTCGACTTGATAATAAACACACATGTGACTATCTGTTAGATGCGTCAATTAGAACCATAAAATATCGAAATGGTCCATTTGGTGGGTTAATAGGTCCACATATATCACCATGGATTCGTTCTAAAAATGTAGGTGATTCAATTCATACTTCAGCTGGTGATGGTCTAATAATTAATTTTCCTTGAGAGCAAACAACACATGACAATTCATTAGTTTGAAGAATCTTCTAGTTCTTTAATGGATGTCCATGCAAATTTTCAATAATTTTTCTCATCATTATTGACCCAGGATGACCCAATCTAGATTCATGAACTTCAGGTTTATTGTTGCATAGGTTTCAATTACTAGTATATGAGTATAATATAATCCAGAAGAAAAAGCAGGCAGTGTTTCTAATATACGTTTTTCATGTGAAACAATAGATGTGATATAGAGATGCTTTATATTATTTTTGCTATTACTCTCAACATGATAACTATTGTTACGTATATTTTTGAAACTCAATAAGTTTCTTTTTGATTTAATAGAGAACAAAACATTATTAATTGTGAATTTTGTTCCTCTAGGCAAGATAAGGTTTGCTTTTCCAAAACCTTTAATCAATTTTGCAGAACCTGATATAGTATTAACATTTGCTTCAAGCATTATCAATTTGAAAAAGTATTTTATACTTTTAAGTATGGTGTGCATAGTTTCACTATCTGTCAAGCATAAATCTTCATTGTTCATCTTTGTATAAGCTAAAATATGAGAAGTGGTCATGATTCTTCATTAAAAAAAATGCTTACAGTAAGTCTTAGAACTGAACTTAAAGAAGAAAAAAAAAATAAACCTACACTAGAAATACATACAAGAAAGATACTAAAATTAAAAGCAACACTAATAATATTGGACATTTTCATATGAAGTATTTCCTACTTCTTTAATTCCATCAATTCTCTCTTCAAGAGATTCAAAGAAGTCAACAACATCTAAATGCATCGTGTTGGAATGGTCAAATACATGATCTTCTTGAAATGCGAAGTTTGCTTCTACATTTTTTCCTTTCTCCTTCAACGATGCTTGATAGAGGTCTACTAAGTGCTTAGGCATACGACAGGTACGAAACCAATGCCCTTTCATGCCACATCGAAAGCATTGGTTTTCGATATTTTTAGAACTTTTTCCTTGAGGAGATTTTTCTTTATGATCATCATTATTTGTGGTCTTCTTAAAATTTGAATGACGACCACTACAAAATGAATTATTGTTTCTTCCTCTACCGCGGTCACAACCTCGACCACGACCACGATAATTGGACACTACAACATTTGCTTCAAGGAATGGTGTTGCTCCAGTTGGTCGAGATTCATGATTTTTTATCAATAGCTCATTATTTTGTTCAACCATAAGAAGACATGAAATAAATTCATAATATTTTTTAAACCCTTTCTCTTGATATTGCTGCTGTAGGAGCATATTCGAGACATGGAAAGAAGATAATGTCTTCTCTAACATATCTTCATCAGTATTTTTCTCTCTACATAACTACAATTTTGAACTATTTTTGAATAATGTGGAATTATACTCGTTTACTGATTTAAAATCCTGCAACCCCAAGTGCATCTAGTCATAACGAGCTTTTGGAAGAATAACAGTTTTTTGATGATCATATCTTTCTTTCAAACTTTACCATAAGTTGTAGGGATCTTTTACCGTAAGGTATTCTATTTTCAATCCCTCATGAAGATAATGGCGAAGGAATATCATGGCTTTTACCTTTTCTTGATTATATGCATTATTTTCTTCTTTAATTGTTTCTCCAAGATTCATGGCATCTAAATGAATCTCGGCATCGAGGACCTATGATAAGTAGTTATTTCCATTAATATTAAGAGCTATGAACTTTAGTTTTGTAAGATTTTCCATTGTAAAACTATCAGGAAAAAGTATACTTACATTAAAATTTTAATAAGTGCACCATACATGCATACTAAAAAAAATTGTAGCATTGTTATATTGCATTCTGTTTATAAAACAGATATCCAATATATATAACATGCTTCCTTTATGAAAAGATAACTAAACAACTTATTAAAAGAAATTCAATTAACTACTACATCACCTAGAACACAAAATTGACTAATTTACAACTCTCAAGTCAATTCTCAAGTAGATGTGTTTCCTTTCGGTCAGCTTAAATACCTCAGTTTAGACAGAAATATCCATAAATAAAGTATTTCTTAGAGTCAATTTCTATGTTAAAATCATCAAATAATTAATAAGAATTAGAAAAAAAAATGATAAGAGCATTTGAATTTTATGAATCGAACTACACATCAAGCTCAACATGTAAAATGAGATGAATCATAAACCATGAATTCAATTATAAAATTATGAAAAAAAATAGTTACATTTTGACCATAACTTAAAAACGACATGGTCAACATGCACAAAACAATAGGGGGCTGTTTGGGGCACTGAGTGGGTTATAATAACATGGGTTATAATAGTCTGTGGGTTATAATAGTATGTGAAATAATATAATATTATTTAAAATGCAGAGTTGTTTAGTCTGGGGTTATAATAGTCTGCGTTTAGGGTGCAGAGTACTCCACAGGTTATTATAACACAGGTTATTATAACCCTTGCCCCAAACAGGGCCTAGGTTATCAACGTTCAATACACAGTGTAAATACGTGGTATATAATATAAATACACTGTATATATATGAAACGTTCATAACACAAATCATGAAAACAAATTTGAGAAACCTACCTTTAGTAAAGAAAATGATAGATCAGGCTCGTGTTGATACCGTGTTGTGAACAAGAACAACTTAAGAAACACAAGAACACAATGGAGAAAAGAAAGCAAAGTAAATAGATTTCTTATTATCAAGTGATTTTTTTTTTTTTTTTGGTATATCTCTATTTAAAAGCTTCATACTACACATATTTATAGTGTTCCAAATGAGTAGTTTAATTTAGTTTCTTTAATTTATTGGAAATAAATTAAATTTTCATTTACCTTGTCTCTAAAATATATTACATGGTCTTAATTATTTTGTTAGACATGATATTTCTTGTGTTAGTGTGGGCACTGTATAGGTTACTTCCTTTGGTGTCTTACTTAGTTGGTAAATCTATATTCATTAAGAGTAGGTGTAGCAAATCTTTTCTTCTACCTTATCTTCCTTATTTACGGTTGTACATTATTACTTAGTCACTCTATATTTTCTATTTATAGAGCTAAGCTCCTTTCTGTAATATTCATTTAGAAGATATATGAATACTATATTAAAAGTGGGGATGTTGAAAAAATATTTTTGAACACTTTTGTCATTTCTTTAATTTACTAATTTACAAAAGATGCCATTAACGATTAATTATAAATAGTAAATTGATTCATTAATAATTAATTATCAATAGGTTCTATTTTATCAAATTAACTTTAAACAATCTTATTAATTTTATTTTTTAGACTCTAAAATAAAATACAAATTTTCGCGTACATCGCACGTGTTTCTTACTAGTATTAGTAAAGGCAAGATCCTTCTCCAAAGTTGATTACTCCTCTATTTGGTGTCTCCTCATAATTAAACCTAGTATTAGAGCTACCAAGGTCGACCCCTCAATGACGACTTCTATCACTGACTTTGCAAAACCAACCCCTGCCATTGACTCTCCCAAAATTACCTATGTTGTCTCCACTAAAACTAAGCATGAAACCTACACTGAAGCATTTTATGAAAAAGTCAAATATCATATACGTTCTGGTACGTACCCAATGGGCAACCCCACATTCACCAACCTACGAAATCAAGTAACTAAGATCCTTCTCCAAGCTTCATTACCCCTCTCTTTGGTGTCTCCTCAAAATTAAACCTAGTATTAGAGCTACCAAGGTCGTCCCTTAAAGACGAATTCTATCACTGACCCTACAAAACTAACCCCTACAATTGACTCTCCCAAAATCACCTATGTTGTCTCCATTAAAACTAAGTCTAAAACCTACACTGAAGCATTTTTGAAAAGGTCAAATATCATATATGATCAAGTGTCTGTCCAATGGACAACGCCACATTCATTAATCTACTAAATCTAGTAACTTCTATTAAGTTGGATAGAGGAAATTTCCTATTGTGGAAAAATATTGTCATTCACATATTAAATAGCTATAAACTCGAAGGTCCTTTGACCGGAAAAAAAAAAAAAAAAACAACAACAACGTGCCCCGAGATGTCAATCATCATACCCCCCCCCTCCGAGGATGAACTACAAGGTCTATTACTACCAAATCTAGAGCACGACATATAGCCGACAGTTGATCAGCTTCTTATTGGATGGCTTTATAATTTAATGACACAATGAAGTAAAGCCATTGTGGGATTCCATTCAAGAGTACCACGGAGTACAATCCATGTCACAAGAGGACTATAATCGGTAGATATTACAAAAAAACTCGAAAAGTAGGCATGAAGATGAGTGAGTATCTTTCCACCATGAAAAAAAAATACTTTGACAACCTATGTCTTATTGGATTTCTCATGGATATGAGAAGTTTTATATCCTATGTTATAGTAGAATTATATGAGAAATATACTCTTATAGTGTGTGTTATTAGAAACCAGAATATGTTGCAGAGTGAAATCCAATTCGAACTTCTCTCTTTTGAGCAACGACATGAGAGACTACAAGCACTCAAAAGAGGCATTTCCATTAACCAAGCCTCCATTAACTATGCAACCCTCGAAGCAACAACAACTATTCTTCTACTGGGCGTGGGGGAAGGTTCAAAGGAAAGGGACGCTACTCTCCATATCCTCAAAATAACATATCTTCATGTCAAATTTGTGAGAAAATGGGTCACACTGTCGTCATTTTCCATTACAGATAGACAAGACCGATACTCAAAACACTCCCACCACAGTAACCAACACCACTATAACTAGTCAAAATACTTCTTCATTGACAGGACATTCAGCCCTCATGGCTTATCCAAAAACTTTACAAGATCCATCGTGGTATTTAGCAGTGAAGCCAATAACCACATTACCTCGGGTATGAAAACCAATTGTTAGTATAGGCACTATTTTTCTATATGCTAAAGAAGTGAGGATCATTCTCAAAGATATTCTCTACGTCCCTTTAATGAAAAAGAATCTTATCAGTATCTCAAAACTAACTAAGGATAATGAAGTTTTTATTGAGTTTCATGACTTGCTTTGCTTTGTAAAGGAAAAGAAGTCCAGGGAGGTATGGCTGGTAGGGAGACTTGAAAATGAACTTTACCAACTAGAATATGCATGAACAACTTTTATGAAGAACATGGTTAATAAAGAAGCAAAAAGAATTGTCTACATAAGGAATGCATCTACCTGCAGACTTTGGACCTCAACTGTAGAAAAGATTTGATAACATCAGTTTCTTGTACAAAGAATGTAAGGTATCAAAGACTTTGTTTTTCCTTCTTCTAGAATTTTGAGTCAAATCTTGAAAAGTTATGATGATTCTATAAAGAGTAATGGCAAAATCACATTTTTGGTAAATTTGGAAAGACACATATATTGCCATTTAAATTATCCGAGTCTTTAGCTTCCCAACAATTAGATCTTATTAAAATCGACTTGTGAAAACTAGCCCTATTTCAATCTCATAATGGATACAGTTACTACATTGCTTTTTTAGATGATCATAGTCAGTATGCATGGATCTATCATTAAAGGCTAAAAATGAAGCAACTTCCGTGTTCAAATACTTCAAGACATTAGTTGAAAAATAATATGAAACAACCATAAAAACTATTAGATGTGATGGCGGAGGAGAATTCAAACCATTAATTCATATAGCTAAAGAATAAGAGCTTAGCCTTCAACTTTTAAGCTCAAAATGGTTATGTGGAAAGGAAACATTGACATATCGTTGAAACAAGACTCCTGGCTCAAGCCAACATATTGTTACATTACTGGTGGGAGGCATTTCATACTGTTGTCTACTTGATCAACTGAATGCAACACCAGTCATTGAGAATCACTGTCCTTATCGCATTCTAAAAAGGCAAGAACCCAACTACAACCAGGAGATGTGTGTTATCATTGTCTTCAGCCCCACCAATAGCAAAAGTTAAACTTCACACTAAAAAATGTTTTTTCGTGGGATTTTGAGATCAAAACAAAGGTTATCATTGCCTCAATAATTTAGGTAAAATTTATATCTCCAAGCACATATGTTTTAATGAGGAATTCCTTTACTCTTAGCCTTTTTTCCTAATCTGACTGCCCCATTAACTCCCACTTGACAACATTTTGTCTTGCCTTTCCCTTACTCTCTGACTCAAACTCTCCTAACATTGATCCATCTTGTTATCAATCCGCTATATTATCTTCTCCTACACCCAACATTAATGCCTCTCATTCTACTTCAATGCCTGCAACTGCACTCCCTCACCTGTTCCTCTTCACTTACCTCCACATAATTCTCCTAGCTTATCCACACCAACTTCGACCCCCTTTACTTTGTATTCACCACATCTACCTTTTCCTAATTTAAACCAATATCCCATGACGACCATGCGTGTCAAATCTGGCATCACAAAACCACGTCAATTCTTTGGGGCCCTTACCCAATTATCCACAAATCATGACTAGTCTCAGGTGGAACCATATCAATGTCACAATACAACAACTACTCATGCTTGGCAACAAACGATGAATGTTGAATTTGCAACTCTTCAATGCAATAACACTTGGACCATAGTTCCTCCTCATCCATTCCAACACGTTGATGGTGCCAAATAAGTTTATAAAATCAAAAGGGATTCATATGGCAATATTGATCGTTACAAGGCTTGTTTGGTGGCCAAAGGTTACATTCAAACTCCTTGCATTGATTATGACAAGACTTACAACTTTATGATCAAATCTTCATATATTAGGGATGTTCTATGAAGCAACTAGATGTCAGTAATGTATTTCTTAATGGTACACTTCGTGAGGAAGTCTTTACCTCATAACCGCCAGGGTATATTGATCCTCACCATCCCACATACGTTTATAGATTGCACAAAGCCCTTTATGGGCTCAAATAGGCTCCACATGCCTAGTATGAAGAGTTGAGATCATCCCTTACTTCGTGGAATTTTCATCAATCGAAAAGCCGATATGTCATTTTCCACTCATCTTTCACCTTAGGGCATGATCTTTTTACCAATCTATATGGATGATCTCATCCCCACTAGTTCTAACAATCCTCTTTTGACAACTTTATTCTTAAGCTATAGTCTATATTTTCTATCAAGGACCTTGGTGCCTTGCAATAGTTTTTAGAAATTCAAGTTCATGTCACTCCCCACGGTATGATACTATCTCAAGCCAAATATATTCAAGACCTCCTTACGAGGTTACATCTGCAACACATTAAACCAATACCTTCTCCTTTCGTGTTTGGTAAACAACTCATAACATGATGGTGACTTAATGACTAACCATTAACTATATCGCATCACTTTAAGGTCTCTTCAATACTTACTTCACACTCGCCCTTATGTCGCTTTTGTGGTTAACAAGCTTAGTCAGTTCAATCAACATCCTACCATGGCTCATTGGCTAATTCTTAAACGAGTTCGCAAGTATTCTTTAGGATACAATTAATCTTGGTCTTTTCCTACAACCCAATTCGATTTTAGCTCTTAAAGGTTTCTCTTATGGGAATTGAGTCACTTCTCCTAATGATCGAAAATCTGTGGGAGGTTGTGTTTTTTTGCACATCTCTTATATCTTGGTCCTCCAAAAAGCAAGCAGTTCTAGCTCACTCCAGCACTAAATTTGAATATCGTGCCTTGTCTTAGTTGTGTGTGAACTCATGTGGCTTCATTCTCTCCTTAATGACATCAAGGCCCAATTACTAGTCATTCCTATCATAGTGTGACAACTTAAGTGTCACAGCTCTCGCTTCAAGTCAAATGTTTCACTTCCAAACTGAACACATTGAGATTGATGCTCACTTTGTTTGTGATCAAGTTCTCTCTCACCAACTTGAAATCCGCCACATTCGCTCCCAAGATCAAGTGGTTGATTGTCTAACCAAATCATTATCTCCACATCAATTCCATCTTCTTTAGAACAAACTCGGACTTCATGTGTCACATTTTCCTAGTTTGAAGGGGGGTTGTTACGACATGATATTGTTGAGATTTATGCCCTAAAGTCTCGTAATTAATGATTTATTTAATAATTAATAATAATTTTAATTTTTTTTATTTGTAATATAATATTATCCAGTATATGAACATTTCAAGGTTATTAGTATAATCTTGAATAGTATATGGTTGACATACGGGAGGATCATGTTCAAGAAATAACCTAAAGGGTCATAATATATGGATAAAGTTAGGTGTCTTATCCTGGTAACACTATTAATACAGCCCACTTTGTAATAGTTACAAATTATTTGATCCAAATCGTTTATGTGGAGACTTGTGAGTGGAGATATCTTATACAATGAGTTTGTATAAGACTAGACCATGAAATATTTAATCTCTTTATAAATCTGTTAGTTGAGAATATTAATATTTCATCAGAATGATCATATGCGACTCGATCTTAATCCTGAGTGAATTATGAACTCCTGCTTATGAGGGCTTGTCCTTTGATTTGCATGGGTGAGAGGGGCTTTTGTAGCCGATTCAATAAGCCTATTATTTTGGAGACTTGACCAAATAGGGAGTTGGGAACATAATCTTACAAGATGAAGTTCACTCATTCCCATATAGGGTAAGTAGATGAGTAGTTCCCTAAGTGTTGATTTCGAGACTTAAATAATGGAGCCCCACCCTCTCACTGGCCCGAGAGGGACTTAGTTTATGGTTGGATCATAAAAAAAAAAATTGTTCATTAGAGGATCAGTGGTACTTAAAGTGCAAGATAATTGTATGATAAAATAGACTTTTGACCCAGTTGTAATTACGAACAAATCGTGAATGATCGACTTGCATGTAATGGTTATATCCATGGACACAACTTGTCCTACAGTGCATAAGAGTGCAACTCTAGGTCTATAATGGAGTGACCTAAAGTTAATGAATGAAAATTGATTAATTAAATATTTTAATTAATTATTTTCGTATCATTGGAGCTTATAATATGTAGGTCCATAAGGTCCCCTTGCAAGCTCATAGTAACACTAAAAGATCAATTTAGTTGAAAGAAAAAATTGAAATGTTCAAATTAATATTTAATTTGAAGTATTCAAATTAATATATTAGATATATTAAATGTAAAAGAGATAAATATATTTATTGTATTTGATACATTAAATATTAAAATAATTAATGAAAAAATATTTATAAAATTTGAATAAGATTCAAATAAAGAAATAAATATCGCATGAGAATTTAAAAAATTTGAATAAGATTCAAATAGATTAAATATATGTATTTTAATATATTAGATATTAAAATATATATTATTTAATTATGGAAAAGATTTGCCCCAAGTCTCTATAAGTAGGACCTTTGGGTTGAACAATTATAGCAGACATCTCCTCAATAGAAAATTAGAGAATTCTCTCTAGACCTCTTCATCTCCAATCTCTTGTGGATTTTCTTTCAAGATGCTCCCACAAGTCTTGGTCTTGTGTTCGAGTCATAGCAAGTAGATTTTATGGAATTGGAGTTTCAACCTCGTTGGAGTTAGAGCAAGAAGATTAAAGACCCGCCAAAAATATCCCTATAATATACAAATATATTTATTGCTTAACCTTAGTTTTTGTTTAATTCTAAGTAAAATCAAAGACGATCTAATGCTTCCATTGTGGGATGAAATGTTTATTCCTATCAGATATTTCTTCTGTCGGTGTAGTTACTATGCAAGTTACTTCTGATCAAGTGAAACTTGTGGATAAAAATAAAAAATAATAATTTCAGCTCCAGTGCAAGTGCACAATATCGATGCAAGTAATAAACAGGAGTATTCATGAGTATCGATCTCACAAGGAATAGTTTTAACAAAAAGATTGGAAATAGCAAGGGTTATTCAAAAAATGAAATTTGGGTAACTAAATTGCAAAATCAGATTGCAAGTTGGTGTGAAACAACAAAGAAAACAAAAACAAATTTGAAAAATTAGAATGCAAAATGGTGCAAAATAGCAAAGACAAAATGTAAGAGAATAACTTTATAAAGATAAAATGGGGCTCAAGACTGCTCATTAAGTTGTGAATTGTTATTTTAAATTGCAATTGCATCCTAACTTACACAAACAATTGTAAACCGAATTCAATTCCTATTCAATTTTGATTCCAAAATCTTTAGGAGGCTAAGTGATTGGACCTATATGTCTATGGTCAATCGTACTTAGATAAATTAATGCAAGCAATTCTTATGGTTTTAGAATCTTTTGCCATATGTCTAAGGTTCATAATGACTTATGTCTAAGCTCTTTTCTCCATTTCTTGTGCGAAATCCACTCTTCTCTAACCCTTCCAGTATTAGATTTGAGCTCTAATGTGCAATGCTAGTTAATCGTTCTAAAGTTACAATTTAAGTTTAATCAACACAAGCAAACAATGAAAGTATAGGCTTGGTCACTTTTGCACTTTAAGCTCAATTCACTCCTTAGGGAATTCACATTCTTGAACACCTAAAAAGGATTTAGCTCATAATTAGTGTAAAAGAAACTAAGTGAAACTTATAAGTATTCTCCAAGCTAAAGAAAAATAAAAACCAACAGTAGCTTAGAAAACATAACCCAAAAGGGCTTCACTTTAATTGCTGCATACCAAGAAGTGTTAAGGATAAGTAAATTTGAAGAAGTGGACACTGTAATAACCCAAATCGAATAACAACTTGCAGGAAATAAAACCCACGAACAATCTTTGTTGAAAAACTAACGTTCAACTCTCAAAAAGTAATTCTTAAATAAAAATTTGCTCAAGTACTTTCAATAACAATGAGATTGAAAAAATTAATGTATCTAAGATTTAAATGAAACAGAAAAAGAATTGAAAACTAAGAAAAGAAACTAAAACATAATGGAAAAATATTCATGAACAAAAACTCGTTGCCTTTCTTATATTTCCCAATTGATTAACTCTTCTTTGTCAAGAGGGAATCAATCTTTACAATCCAGACATTTTGTGGATCGGATTGGAAGCTTAAGGAAGAACAACATGCTGGAAGAAGAGAAAAAAAGAACAAGAGCAAGGGAAAAAAACAACTAAAAATGCAGAAAAATAGATATTTCGGAGATGAAATCTGCCATTCTTTGTGCATTTTCCTTCCATTTTATAGACCATGGTGGCTAGGATTTATTTATCCTTCCATTTGGCTAAAGAATCTCCAAGGATTGAGCTGAAATCAAGCCAAAATTATGGGTTTCCTTCTTTAAAAATGTACCATATTTTTTTGGTTCTTTCCATATCTATCACCGCCTGATTGCAAATTCAGATTTTGCAATCTGAAATTGCAATTCTCCAATGCTCCCTTAATTCGTCCCAACATCTGTGCAGAAATCAAGGTGTTTTCCTTATTGGACCAGCCGTGGAATTCAGCACTTTCCTTACATGCTACTGCTCGATTGTTGAATCAGATTGCAAATTTAAATTTTGCAATTTGATATTGCAATTCTCCAATGCCCTGCATCCAAACACCATTTTTAGTCTTTATTTTCTTCTTTTATTCAATTTTCTTGTCAAATGCATTTTCCAGAACTACTGATATTGTCTAAGATTTCCTAACTTCTTCATATAATTTCTATGGATTTCCAAGTATAATTTAAGTCCATTAGAGCTAAATAAGCCTCAATACTGAGGCTTATCAACTTCCTTAGGTTAAGGGTGAGCAAACCAAGTCGAAAAATCAATTTGATCGATCAAAACTCTCCTCGATTCAATCAGAGATTGATCGACGAGCCCAAAAAAGGCTCAAACCTATATATATATATATATATGAAAAACTATACGTGCAAACTGCTACAACAGCTCCTTAGGAAGACCATCGAGGTTGAAATAATTTAAAAAATTATTATTTTATTATTTATATTTTTTCTTCTTTCTTTCGTTTCCTCCTCTTCCCCTTTTCTCATTCTTCTTTCTTCTTTTTTTCTTCCTTATTATTTTTTTCTTTTCCTCTTTTCTTCTTTCATTTTTTCTGTTTTTTTCTTCTCCCTTTTTGTTTCTTCTCTTCTCCTAATTTTCTTTTTTCTTCCCTTCTCCTTTTATATTCTTTTCTTTTCCCTTTTATTCTTTCTTTTCTTCTCCCTTTCTCACATTTTTTTGTTCAATTTGTAAAAGACATGAAACCGATCACCATGGTCGGTCGGTTAGTCGGTGCAACCAACCTCTCTAAAATCGACTAAAACCAACTACCAGAAACTGACATGTCGATGATCAGTGCCAGTTTGAACCCAAAACCGATGCTCACCCCTACCTTTGGTATCTTATTTGGTAAATCTACATTTAGTAAAGGTAGGTATAGCAAATCTTTTCTTCTACCTAATCTTCTATATTTACAGTTGTACATTTATTACCTAGTCGCTCTATATTTTCTATTTTAAGTAGCTAAGCTCATTTATGTAACATTCATTTTGAATATCAGTAAAAGCTAAGATCCTTCTCCAAGTTTGATTACTCCTCTCTTCAGTGTCTCCTAATAATTAAACCTTACTTTTATGCTAAGGATTTAAGAGAAATTGAAATGCAATGAATTATTTCAGACTTTTTATGGGGCTTCTCAATGAATAATAAACTCATCGCTCACTTTTAGTGGGGATCAATGGATGAAGATCGAAAATTGCAAATGGAAACATTGTGCTCACTTAATGAAAGTTGGGTTATACCCAATTCAGGATGAAACAGGCTCTAATAGTGTATAATTTGCTATGATCAGAAAAGGATTATGAGTCATAATTTGGGCCCTGATTCTAAATTTTTAAGAAGAAAATCTCTTGCTAACTTACTTGACACTACAATTAGCTTAATGAATGAGGAAGGGTACATGGTTACGTATCATCTAGCTTAATTTGTCTTAGAGAACCAAATCAATGAAGTTTGGCTCAAAGAATGGCCAACAGAAATCCAACCCTTTTGTGGGATCCTTGTCTTATTTTGCTTCCCTTTTTGTTTTGTTTCAAAAGAGAAAAAAAATGAAATTCAATATTGATCAAACTTTTTTTTAGCATAATACAAAATGGTTATCAACTAGTCTTCGAAATCAATATTTCAATTTGATCCTCCCTCGATGTTTAATTTTAGGGCAAAAATCAATTTATACCTCTACACTTTGGGGTTGTATCAATTAAAACCCTAAACTAATAAATTGTATCAATTTAAACCCTAAACTTTCATAAAGTGTATCAATTTACACTCCTTGTTAGATTCAATTTGAAAAATGTTAGTTCACACGTGTGCAAATTTATAATTGTATCAATTAAACTCTTGAACTTTCACAAGTGAATTCAATTTAGACCCTCCGTTTCAAATGCATTGACGATTTTCAAATAGAGGATCTATATTTTTTAAGAAGCCTACACACGTGCGAGAATTGATGCATGGACGATTTTCAAATTGAGTGTCTAAATTGATTCATTTATGAACGTTTGGAAGTTTAATTAATTGATACAATTATAAGTTTTGCACACGTGTGAACTAACGTTTTTCAAACGGAATCTAACAGAATGTGTAAATTAATACACTTGTGAAAGTTCAGAGTTTAAATTGATACATTTATTAGTTTAGGATTTTAATTGATACAACCCCAAAATTTTGGGGTATAAATTGATTTTTACCCTAATTTTTATTTACAAAATTTTTCTTCATTAACCTTAAAATTATTTTATTTTATTTTATTTTTTAAGTTCAACAACAACATGTGGGATGAGGATTCGAACCTCTAACATTTTGGTCGGGTATGATGCTTTAACCAATTGAGCTATGCTCAAGTTGGTAGCTTAAATCACATTCGTACTAATGACTGATTGAATATTTAATGTATTCTGACTACCAAACCATAATTTTGAAATTTTAGAAAAATTTTAAAAAAAAAAAAAAAATTCACATTATAGATAAGTAGAAAAACAATTAAGGAGTATTTGGGTTGTGGTTTTGTTTGGGTTTGTTAAGTCTCGATTTGATAGGTTTTGGGTTGTTAAAGCCCCATTTGCGATTGTGTGTCCAAGCCTAAAAAGTAATTATGATAGAATCTTAGAACATGTTTGGGAGTGATTTTGGAATGGTTAAAATCACTTTTGACATGCTCAAAATCACTTTTCTTTCAAAATTGTGATGTTTGCAATTGTGAGGAAGTGATTTTGGAAGTAATTCCCGGTCAATCACTTGGAAGGTGATTCTCAAGTGATTGTAGGTGATTTTATTTTT
The DNA here is from genome assembly GCA_033996785.1 of Trichosanthes truncata. NCBI lineage: Eukaryota > Viridiplantae > Streptophyta > Magnoliopsida > Cucurbitales > Cucurbitaceae > Trichosanthes > Trichosanthes truncata. The sequence goes on from MU867261.1 coordinate 25,271,388, forward strand.
AAAATGACTATTATTTCATATTTTAAAAAATTAACTTTTGGTGATGGTTAAAAACTGTCATATATTATAAAAATTCATAAATTTCAATCAAAAAGTGTATTTTCTCAAAACCGTCACCATTGAGGTTATTTGTCATTGTTTACATAATGCCAATTTTTCTCTCTCTAAAGTTTTTATAATGTCTCTCTTACTTTATTATCTTTTAAAAATTTCTATTCATTTTTCTCATTTTTTTTCTCTCTAATAGTTTTAGCTCTCTCTAACTTTTTTTACCTCTAAATTTTTTTTGTTTGTTCCTCTCTCTATAATTTATATTTTATCTCTTGCTCTAACTTTTTGTTCTTGAACTTTTTTCCCTTTTGCTCTTGAACTTTTTTCCCTGACTCTTAACTTTTTTCTCTTCATTAAAGTTTTTCTCCCTAAAATTTTGATCATTCTCTCCAAAAATTGTGTATATCTCTCGAATTTTATTTCTCTACCTTCAAATTTTTGCTCTCTATTAAATTTTTCTCTCTCTAAATTTTTTGTCACTCTCTATAAAAATTTTATCCCTCCATGTCTCTAACAATTTTTTCTCTTTGAAAGTTTTCTCTAGCTTTATATCTTTTCTCTCTTAACTTTTAGTTCTCTTTGTATAACTTTTATCTACCACCTTCTAATTATTTCTAATCTCAAATGTAATACTCTTTTTAGTAACTTGATGATTCTAAAATCACCTTTGAAAACAAGCATTAATCATTTTTAAAAAAATACTTTTAATTAAATTTAAATCACTTTTACAAGTGTGGAACCAACAATTAAAATGAATTATACTAAAACTTTTACAAAATTAATTATAATTGAATCACTTAGCTCAAAACACTTATTCTAAATTACTCCCAAACATGCCCTTAACCATTGAAAATCAATTTTAATTATATGAAAATCACTATTAAAAGTGTAGAACCAAACATTCAAATGATTATATGAAAATCACTTTTAATTAATCAATTGTGTTAAAATCACTATTTCTAAAATCATTCCCAAACATGCCCTTAATTGTTTGGTAAAACAAATTATTAATCTATCAAAATCACTTTTTAGTTTACTCTTATACGTGCAAAAGCCGATAGATACCAGCTTTTAGATTTAGTTTTCCTAAAAATCTATCACCTCTTCTTTAACGTTTACAAATCTCAAATTTATCCTTCCATATTTATATATTTTTTCACATCTATTCTCTTTTATATCAATAAAATTTTGATTGATTCAGTTTTTTATAACAATTATTTTTCTTAAACTTTTATCAAATAACTTAGATTAAACAAGATTAGATGCAATTTAAATCATATAAGTTTTTAAATAATGATCTTATAATAAATTATAAATTAAATATCAATATGAAAATAATTGATATAATAAGCTTACTTTGATCATTATAACTAAATCACAACAATTTAGTATTAATTTACCAAACATCATAACTAGTTTTTCTAATTTAAAATTGAAATTTACCAAACACTATTTTACTTCATATCACGGCTGATTTTTCTAACAGCATAGTTGCCAACAATTTTTATAAAAGCTACAGCAATCCCAAACTAAGCCTAAGTCTCGGTTTATTAAACATTAAATTGTATAGAAAATAAGTTTTTTACGTCTGTGTTTGGATTGGGTAAAAAATAGATATATTAAGTCTAGTTTGTTATACATGTGCTTAGATTCTACTTTGTTAAACTAAGGTTTGTGTTTAGTTAGTAGATTTGAAATTTGTAATAAGGAAGAGACCATTTATACATTTATTATTTAATAAAAATAAAAATAATAACATAAATTATATTATATTGAAAATGTTTTTTTTAATGAAATTAACAAGTACTATTTAAGAATAAATAAAATATTTATTTTTAGGGTTGGTTTTCATTATTTACCCAATTCACGTTCCTTATCAGGGTCGGTCTAATTTAATCGAAGTCAAAATCTCAATCGAGAAAACTTTTTCAAGGTCTTTTACATGTAGAGCTTTTCCCAATAATAATTATATAAAATAAATATTTAATTATCCATGAAAATTGATTTTAAAATATTTACCAAAATATGAACAAGTATATACAAATTTACTCAACATAAAATTTACTATAAAGAAAATGTTATAAAAAAAATTAGTTCAAGAAAATATTATCAATTGTTTATTCAATTATTCATGATTTGATATCTAACTAAATTTATTTAGGGGCCGTTTGGGGCACAGAGTTGTTTATAATAGTTTGTGGTTATTATAGTCTGAGGGTTATAATAATCTGTGAGGTTATAATAGTCTGTGTTTAGGGTGCAGATTATTTTAGTCTGAGTTATAATAGTCTGTGTTTGGGGTATAGATTATTTTAGTCTGGGTTATAATAGTCTGTGTTTGGAGTGCAGATTTGTTTAACATAGAGTTCTAAATGTTGTGTTTATGCTGACAATTTTTTTTCAATTTTTTTTAATTATACAAGTAATGCTATATTAAATATCAATTTTTCAAATTTGAAATAAAAAAGATTTGTTCCATGAGTTGACCATTTTGGAGTTTGAGATGCATAAAATAATTGCTATCATTCATTATATAAGCTCCATATTTAGAGACGTACAATGACAACTTATCTTCTAACTCCATAGGTACACGCAAAAAAAAAAGTTTTCAATGAGTGATAGTTGTCAATAGAAACCACCACCCGAATGGCACAAAAGAATATCATACTATATACATAGTTCCAAAAAAGATAAGATGGTTTGTTATCATCCAAAAAAATAATATGAAAAAGGGTTAATCAGTCGTTTTCTCGAGGAGGAGCTGACAGTAATCCAATTTCAACTCTGGAGGAACAAACAAGAAGCTCTCGGACGCCAAGACTTCACGGAAGAGGATATTCATAATCTGTGCTCTGGCCCGGTTATTCAACTCTTGGATCATATACAGCTGGCTCACAATTTCTTTTGGCCATTTTGCAATCATCTTCAGGTAGGTCGATTGCATATCCATAGCATTCCGTACCACCTCTACCATCTCAGAGTGATAAGGAGATCGTTTCCTCTTGCTACCCTTGGAGGAAGTCCCTACTGCGTTGTTTCGACTGGTGGGTGTTCCTTACATCTCCTCTTGGGCCATGTCCATTCCTGGGTTTGACCCCAGCGGTATTGGGACATAGTATTCTTGGGAGCCACCAAGGTGAATATCTTCATCCATATGCTCTCCTATATTGGATGCCATATACCTAAGAGTCTCCGCAGATGCTCCTGTAGCTCGGTATTTGCCGAAGACAACAGCCAAATCATCAAAGTTGGGGAACGGCTTATTTCGCAGCCCTTTTGCAGCCGGATGACACTGCATGAGGATAAAAGTATATGTTATAAAATGTTACATAGAAGTTATAAGGGGACTATACAATCTTACCTTTACCCATCTATCGAAAGTCTCCTTCTCCACCTCAATGCATTTAAATTCGTCATTCCAACCAAATCCACTACAGCCTGATCCTAGCATCTCTGCAATCGCATGATATTGTTTTTTAAGGGTTCGAACTCTGCAATCAATGGTGTTTGACTGAATTTCACTGCCTGGTATCCTTTCCCTCATCATACGTTGTAGTTGCATCAAGTAGCCAGGTCGAAATGTCCCGTTGTCTGATCTCCACCCTCCGGACTAGACCAACCACATAAGGCACTCCACTAGCTTTGGGTCCTCGTTCTTCGTCCATGAGTGCTTGGGGGCTCTCGGTGCACCTGACATTCTGCTAAATGCATACATACATCGTTGTACAGTTTAGCTAGAACGTAAGAGAATGCTTCATTTACTTTTTTAAATAAAATACATAACATACTTAATTATAGTACAACATGTGGTTCCAAAGCAACGGTTAATTCAGAAATATCCAAAAAACATAAAGAAGTCCTAATATAACAAAACAATCAAGAAAGCATCAATTATTACGTAACTCCCATTCAGAAAACATTTGTTGGGCCAAATCATCTCTCCACTGGCTCCATTCATTAGAAGTCTCAATGAAATTGATGTTGTCCCCCCCCGATGGTAGCAGAAGCTGAGTCCACCTCGTCCAAGTCATCAGTCATTGAACTTTCTCCCATCTCTCGGTTGATGAGGTTGTGAATGATGCAACACACCGTGATGGTTCGACATTGGATTCGTACTGGGTAGTATGATTTTCCTCAAAGAATGGCCCATCTACCCTTCAGCAGTCTGAATGCCCTTTCCATCACATTCCTTGCAGAAGAATGCTTCATGTTAAAAAATTCTCTTGGAGTAGTCGGTGCATTCCCTCCCCCACGCCATTTGGACAAATGGTAGCGTTCTCCTCTATACGGTGCCAAAAAACCCTATGCATTAGGGTACCCATTATCGCATAGATAATAATATCCTGTACAATGTGGAATTGTTTAATCTATTGTCCTAGTATTAGGATGGTTAACATTAAGAGGGTGGTCATTACCCTTCGGAACCTTCAGTCCGTTAGGTAGTGATATTGCACCCCTAAGCACCCCGAGAATTAGCTGCGGACTCTTCCCACCCTGGTAAGACAAATATGAATTCTCCAGTCGTATCGCAAACAGCAAGCATATTGGTGGCAATGTCACCCTTCCTCGTCCTATACCTTGGGCGATCACTGGCACTTACATTGACCTTGATGTACGTACCATCTAACGCACCGAGACAATTCTACGTTCACACAATAAATGGAATATTTATTTACGTAGATAACCCTAGGGACCCCACATTATATTATTGTTGGATTTAAAAATGATTTGTACCTCAAACCATTTCCATTTCTCATCTGTACATGAGTTGTGATCGGCTCTGGTTTCTTCAACAATATATCTTGTAGTCGCAATACTGCATTAAGGACGGAGTTGAAATGCCTAGAAAAGGTCTCATCAGACCTTGCAAATTGTCTACGAACTACTCGGTTCTTAACGTCATGGGCTAAGATGTGCAAGAACATGGCCACCATCTCTTCTACATCTACGACCTATGTTCCGACTAAACCTCCTGTTGTCTTAAGTAAAGTACATAGTATGGCAAAACATCTTTTGTCCATTCTTGTACTCTCGCGACAACATAAGTCAGACCGTGGATGAGCTGAAAGAATGCTAGTTGCCTAACGTGATGTCCGAGGTAGGGTGATTGGTGTTCTATTCTTTTATGGTCGTTCATATACAGTTCTAATATTAGAAGTAAATGATGTTGTGATGAGGTAAAGGCTGCCAATATAGCAATTAGTTCCTGTGAGTCCATAATATAGGAAACGATTTAGCTTGGTTCCTAAAAGACAAACGTCTAATCAAATACTAACTAGGATCCAATATGGCAACTAATTCCCATGGGTTCAACCCACGATCTATAAATCCTTGAGTTAAGGACAATCAATCAAATACTAACTACGATTAGGATTTTTAAGTTTTGTGTTTATGGCTTTTAAGTTTAGTTTCTGGGTTTAGAGTTTTTAAGTTTGGGTTTGGTTTATGGGTTTAGGGTTTTTAAGTTTGGGTTTGGTTTGGTTTAGGGTTTGGAGTTTGGTTTAGGGGTTGAGTTTAGGGTCAAAGAAAGCATTACATTTCTCATTCACTTTACATTTTTTCTAACTCCAAAAAAGTGTAAAATTTCTGATATCCAAAGTTCATTTTTTTTGTTTTAATTATACAAAAAAAAATCCTATTATGTATGCAAAATTATTTTTCTTTTTTAATCAAAGAAATCATCATATTTCTCATCCAAAGTTCATTTTTTTTGTTTTAATTATACAAAAAACATCCTATTATGTATGCAAAATTATTTTTCTTTTTTAATTCAAAGAAATCATCATATTTCTCATTCAAGTTTTTTATTTTTGCTTAATCCAAAAAAGTCTAAAATTGGTTGTATCCAAAGTTCTTTTCTCTTTTTTTTTTTTTGTTTTAATTAGGAAAAAAAACACACCCTACTATGTAGAAAAAATTGATTTGTTGTTTTAATTCAAAGAAAGCATCATATTTCTAATTAAAAATTCATATTTTTTTAACTCCAAAAAAGTGTACAATTTCTCGTATTCATTTTTTTTGGTCATACAAAAAACATCCTATTATGTATGCAAAATTATTTTTCTTTTTTTAATTCAAAGAAAGCATCAAATTTCTTATTTTTGTTTAATCCAAAAAAATCCTAAAATTGGTTGTATCTAAAGTTCTTTTTTTTTTTTTTTTTTTTTGGTTTTAATTAGAAAACAAACACATCATATGTATGTAAAATTGATTTTCTGTTTTAATTCAAAGAAAGCATCATATTTGTTATTCAAATTTATTTTTTTTAATCCACAAAAGACTAAAAATTGGTTGTATCTGAATTCCATTTTTTGTTTCATTTAAAAAAAAGTATCATATTATTTATGCAAAATTGATTTTATGTTTAATTTAAAGAAAACATCATATGTCTCATTTAAATATCTTTTTTTTTTCTTAATCCAAAAATGCCTACAACTAGTTGTATCCAAATTTCATTTCTTTGTTTTAAGTAACAATCAAGATCCTAATTTGTATACAAAACTCATTTTCTATTTTATTTCAAATAAAAGCATCATTTTTTCTATTGAACCCTCATTTTTTTTTCATGTTCAAACTTCATTTGTTTTTTTACTTATAAGAAAACAATATTTTCTATTAAAAATGTCCCCTTTTTGTTTATTAAAAAACAGAATTCTTTCTGTTTTGCATTATTTTTTCATTTTTTTGTTTGTATCAAAAAAAAAAACAAAAAAACAATACTTTGTATTCACACATGCTTGGTAAAGGGCTAAAATTTCATCGTAAATACTTCAATCCATATATAACATGTAACCAAACTGTTCTAAAGAATAAAATATAAAACGTACACATTTTCAAGTATAAGAAAAATACATAATGAAATCAAGAGTCCCAATGTTTAGTTTGAATACATAAGGAAATAAAGTTCACACAATGTGTCATACAAATACATAACGAAATAATCCTCAGCTTTAAATTAACGAACCTCAAAGAAGGTCAAGGAATGACGTACTTTCTAACCCTACAATATAAAAAAAATAAAAAATAGTACCAATCTATAACAATTGTAAACTTAAATACATGCAGGTGGAAAAAAATACCTTTTTGTAGGCGGTGATGAGTGAATGGGCATCAAATGTGACTGGATTTCTAGTAAGTAGACCCCTTCACATGTGGGATAAGATATATTAATAGAAACTCACAAATATAAAATAAATGAAGCGCGCGCGCGCACACACACACACACACATATATATATATGAAAGAAATGGATAGGGAAGTGGTAAGAAAGAACTTATGAAGCAGAGTACGGAAGGTTGAGTGTGGAGTTATCCTCAAAGTATAGCATAAGTATGATGTTGTATATAAAGAAGATATGATGGAAGAGTAGTTGTTAGCAAGGGTTAGGTGCACTTATTAGTGCACCTAACAAATTTAAGAGAACTAGTGAGATAAGATAGGCACATTAATACCATAACCATCCCTTTTAAAAAAAACAGAGGCAGTGGTACAATTTTTTATAAGGAAATAAATGTCTCCACCTCATTAAAGGCACATAACCACCAACTAAACAAAATATAGCATATATCATAGAACATGGTTGTTCCATAAATCAAAGAACAATAGTATCGAAAATTTTGATTCATTTAGACCAGCCTCAGAGATATTTCTCGAAATTGATTCATAGAAATAGAATTTCAGAAAACATGGTTGTTCCACAAACAAAGAGCCAACGTCAAATATAACAAAGTGGAAAAAAAAAAAAAACAGAGACCAAAATACAACAAAGTGATAAAAAAAATGATAAAATTGAATATCAAAGAAGAATTGTACCAAAAACAGAGAACAAAAGTTAAATCGGATTTGAATATGGCAACAAATATTGCAGTGGATAGTAAAAAAAATTGCAATTAGTATTAAAAAAACAGTACGAATGGATTTTATAACATCCATGTATATCTTAGTAAACAAGCTCGATGGAAACTCATAAGAAAAAACATAACAAAATCAACCGTGTGATGAAATGTACAAAAAAACAGGAAACAAAAGTTAAATCATAACAAATACGACAACAAATATTGCAACAAGAAGTAAAAAAAAAACAACAGAATGAAGAATTTCACAACCATGTCAATCTCAGCAAATCATCTCAATAGGAACTCATCACTGGCCGGTGAAAAAGAAAAGAGAACAAACCTTCATTAGTGATCGGCTCCCCCTACCAAGCTTCGTTTTTTGTTCGAATGTCCCCTACCAGGCAATTCCAGACCCGATTCCATCAAATGGAGCATGCAACTTCATATACCGAAACAACCAATGGATATGAAAATACAGAGGGAACGACAACAGAAGCGGCAAGGGACTCGAAGCGGCAAGAGACTGGAAACGACAAAGGACTCGAAACGGCAAGGGGAGTGAATAGTCGAGGTTACGAATCTGAAAAAAAAATAGAATAGACACAAATAGGTGGTTGGTTAGGGTTTCGGCCGTAGAGAAAAAATCGGGCATTTAATTAAAAAATAACAAGAGATTAACGAAAATAAACCTCAGCGTTTTAGATCTATAGAAAGGGAGAAAGAGATCGAAAACTCACCTCAAAGTTGGTGAAAGAAAACAGATCAAATCGAAGGACAAAGTGGATGGAAAAAAAAAAAGCAATTTAGTGAAAAAATAGCAAGAGATTAAGGAAAATAAATCTCATCAATTTAGATCTACAAAAAGGGAGAAAGAGATCGAAAATGAACCTCAAAAATGGTGAAGGAAAACGGACCAAATCGAAGGACAAAGTGGATGAAACAAAAAAAAAAAAAAGCAATTGAGTGAAAATAGCAAGAGATTAAGGAAAATAAACCTCAGCGATTTAGATCTACACAAAGGGAGAAAGAGATCGAAAACGAACCTCAAAAATGGTGAAGGAAAACAGACGAAATCGAAGGACAAAGTAAATGAAAAAAAAAAGGATCGAACTCACCAGAAACCCTTCGGTGAAGAAGAAGAAGAAGACGAACAGAGAGGAAAACGAAGGAAGATGGGAACAAAAACCAACCTCGCAATAATGATGCTTGGAGAGAAGTGATGCAAACCCGTGGAAAAGCGTGTGGAGTAAAACAGTGGAACTGTTCATAAACGGTGGGTATAGTAATATTAACCCTCGTTTATAATAATTGATGGGCCAAACAGGGAGTGGGCTATTTTAACCCTCCCAACCCAACTCATTATTGGTGGCCCAAACGGCCCCTTACTAATTATCATCAAAATTACCATGAACTTATCTTCCTTTATTTAACTAATACATCTAATAAAAATTTAATTCATTTTAAATCATATTTGTTTAAAAGCTATTAACTTCAACACAATCTAATCAAAAGAGTTACATTAATTAATTGTACAAACCATCACATCTTTAATTAGTTATGCATATGCTAATATGATTTTTTACATTTTCACAAAAACAAAAGGGGTGTAGCAAGCCAAAGTGAGAATAGTTTAACGGTAATTAGCATATGTCCTCGACCTAGAGGTCAAATGTTCGAATCCTCCCACTTCCTAAATGATGTTGAACTCAAAAAAAAAAAAGTGTAGCAAAAGTGTGAATTTAGAGAAATGAGCTTGTTAAACCTAAGTTTGTATAATGCGTATGGGTTTGAAATTTATAATAAAAAAAATTAGATAATTTTATTATTATCTTTGTAAAATAAATATTTAAATAGTTTTGTGATTAATTTTCAAAGATATATATATATATTGAGTTCAACAACATTTGGGGTGAGAGATTCCAATTTTTGACCTTATGATCGAGGGTACATGTCAATTACCAGGTCAAATGTTCGAATCCTCCCACTTCCTAAATGATGTTGAACTCAAAAAAAAAAAAAAGTGTAGCAAAAGTGTGAATTTAGAGAAATGAGCTTGTTAAACCTAAGTTTGTATAATGCGTATGGGTTTGAAATTTATAATAAAAAAAATTAGATAATTTTATTATTATCTTTGTAAAATAAATATTTAAATAGTTTTGTGATTAATTTTCAAAGATATATATATATATATTGAGTTCAACAACATTTGGGGTGAGAGATTCCAATTTTTGACCTTATGATCGAGGGTACATGTCAATTACCGTTGAGTTATGTTCACTTTGGTAAAAAAAAATTATACCTCTAAACTTTGGGAAATGTATCAATTAAAACTTCAAACTAATTATTGTGTCAATTAAAACTAACCTTCGTCAAAGTGAGCATAACTCGACGGTAATTGGCATGTATCTTCGACCAAGAGGTCAGAGGTTCGAATCCCCAAGCCAAATGTAGTTAAAAAAATTAAAACCAACATTCATAAGTGAATCAATTTAGATCTTCTTTTAAGATTTCATTTTAAAATTATTAATACATAATTCTTCCACATGTATCAGAATTCTTTAAATGCAAATATTAACGAGATATTAAAGGGAAATGCTAAAATCAAATCGATAGTAGCAGCTTTCATTCATATGAATGACTTTTCATATTTTCTTCTTTTTTATCTTTCTTTACTTATTTGGGAAGAATTACGTGATAATTTTTTCTCGCTGCTTTAGTAGGATTTTGGAAAAGGAATAATTTTATTGAGATAGTTTTGAGTTGATTTTAAGTGGAATCAAGTGAAAATAGTTATAAATCACTAATAAATGGTCTAAATTAATTCATTTATTGTTTAAGGTTTAAATTGGTACAACCCCCAAAGTTTACTGGTATAAATTGATTTTTTCTTCTTTTTTTTTTAATATTTAGCAAAGTGTGAGCAAAATAGATTGAAATTATTCCGTATAATTTATTGTTACAATTGCTCTAAACATGAAGTTTATAATTGATGTAAATGGTTTTGTGGTCATGTTGGTTTTTGGTCAAAGCCGACATATTGGTTTAAGAAAACTTTAAAATCAATATCATTAAAAATAATAATAATAATAATAATTAATTAATAAATAAAGTCGAATAAAATCAACAAAAATGACCACCAACCAACTAAAATTGAATCGAGTCATTCAAAATTGAAAATTTTTATCTAAATCAAACCAACTAACTATTTTTTTTATTTTGTTCTTCAGAAAATCAAAGTATGGTTCCAACAGGCCGAATCGACTTGGTTTGACCAATTTCTTTGATTTTTTTTCAAATTCAACTTTCACCCAAAAAGTTTACAATCAAGAACGTGCAATTTTAACGGAATTCATTTACTCGTTTATTGTTAAAATTACCATTAATTAATTTTCTTATTTAACTAATATGTTTGATTAAAAAGTTAATGCATTTTAGAAAGTGAGATAAATAATGTAGCAAATTTGGACAATAAAGTTTAGAAAGATACTTTAAGAAAAAAAAGAGTTATTGTTGCAGGTAAGTTGGAAAAAGCAATTTTAACATACTCATTTGCTGAGTTTATAATACCATCAACCATCTTTTAAAAAAAAAAAAACTTAAATTACAAATTTGGTCTTTGTAGTTTGGAAAAAGTTAGGATATAGTCTAGAATTTCGTCTTTATGGTTTGATAAAACCTCACAAATAGTTCATATAGTTTAATAAAACTCTTATAAATAGTCTCTAAGGTTTTATCAAACCATATGGACTAATTCTAACATTTAAAATCATAGGGACTAAATTCTAACTTTCTTAAAATTATAGAAATTTAACAAATTTGGTTCCTATGGTTTGGAAAAATTAGAATTTAATCACTATGGCTTTAAAAAGTTAGAATTTTGTTCTCATGATTGGATAAATCTCATAAATAATCGCTATGGTTTGATAAAATCTTAAAAAATAGTCCAGAGTTTTATCAAACCATAGAGACTAATTCTAATATTTAAAATAGACTAAATTCTAACATTTTTAAAATTATAGAGACTAAATTTATAATTTAACTAAAAAATAATAACAATAAAACCACCAACCAAACCTTAGTTCTTTTTTTTTTTTTTTTTTGAAACAGAAATTCATAACATAACCACACAAACCACAAACCAATCAATCCCCCTCAATAATGAGGGAGGACACGTCCACTGGAAAAGACTCTTTCCAGACCAAAGAAGTTCCTGTAGAAGAAGACAAAGCTGCAAGGTTGTGGGCGGCTTTGTTTTCCTCTCTAGGAATATAACAGAAATTACAGACATTTGCAAACGGAGCTAGATGAAGAGCTTCGTCAATAAATACACTAACCTCCGACAAATCCGAGCTAGTGCGCTTCAAGAGGTTTATCACTTCCAGGGAGTCCGACTCCACAATTAGAGGGGGATTCTGCCCCTTCCAGTGAAACACAACCTGCTTGAGCCCATCCACCACAGCTTTGGCCTCAATCCATCTAACTGACCACTTTCGGGAGACAAAGTTCGTCCCACCGATGATAGGACGACTACCTTCATCTCTAACTACCCACCCCGTGCCCCCTTTTATGAGACGATCAGACCAGGCAGCGTCCACGTTCAGCTTCCAAAACCCCGCTTCGGGGGGCAACCAACGACGCTCCACCAAGCTACGCCGAGGAGCTAAATCACGCAGGCTCGAAATCGGCCTCCGTTCCTTCAAGTGCAGATTGAGAAATCTTTCAGTCGAGAACTCCAACGATTTTATATCAGCATTCTCTTTCCCCAACCGGATTTGGTTCCTTCGTTGCCAGATGCTCCACATCAGGATCACAGGACCCTCCAGGCCCTCATTCGACATATTTCGTCTTATGCAATCCCAGTAGTCAAGAGGGGACCACCTACCCCTGCCCACAGAAAAAAAAAACTAACATAGGAAGGGAAAAACTGATAAAAACCTGAGTTATTAACACTGTAAAAATATAGAATCGTATATCATAAAAGCTGGCATAGTCCATCAGATTTGTCATTTTGTGATTTAGCTTTTCCTTTTTATCTCTTTCTGCAATTTCCCTTCACGTGTAGACTGTAACCCCCCATTTCAACCTTTTTCTTATCCCTCTGTCTCTGACTGCAAATAGTAAAAAGAATAAGGATATCTGTCAAAAACAAAACAAAAGTACGAATTTTGAAATATTTGATAATTGTTTAAATTTTATTTACTGTTAATTTATAATTTTAAACTTTGTACCTTGTATTTATCTCAAACATATTTCAATTGGGTAAACTTATCCATTTATTTAGGGATTTTTTTTATTAATATTGTAGTTTTTAAAACTTATTATAAAAATATTGTAATTTTCAAACTATTTATATCGCTATTATAGTTTTAATTCGTTGGCAGATGGTCGTCTCTAAGAGACGACCATGTACACGCATTTGAGATGGTCGTCTCTTTCAAGAGACGACGAAGTGTACGCGGCAAATGGTCGTCTCTTCAATAGACGACCATCTTTTGCGTTTTTGCCACGTTATGTGGACTCAAACATGAAGACGTGTTTGGATTTTTTTTTTTTTTAAAAAAAAAAAGATGGAGACGACCATCACCAAACTTTTAATGTCACACCCCCTCCCGAACCGCCTGCTAACTTAGCCCAGAAGATGGCGTGAAGCCAACAGACATCGTTTCCTCCTTAACGATACCTGTGACCTTGTTATACCTGATAAACATACTATACTTGAATTAAAATGTTTAAACACAACACAGCGGAAGTTTGAAAGTCACTATACATACATACGGAGCAGTCCTACTTAAACCCCACTTGAACTTCTAAGCGGGTAGGGAGTACTACAACCAAAATACATCCCAACCATGGTTTACACAACCACGACCACTAGTGCATACATGAATATACTATACGTTCCTCTCAGAATATCTACAAAATGTTTGGACTTGCTATACAGTTCCACCCACGTACAAAATATCAAACTCGTAGAGCTTTCGGCAGACTATGGCAGGATTTCAGGCACCGGGAGCTCGATCACTACCTGAAAAGTTAGAAAACATTAAAAGAATGAGCTGGGAAGCTCAGTGAGTGACTGAGTTTATAACTATTAACTCGCAAATTACAACATTTGGTAAACTCTGGGCATATGTGTCGGTAGTCAAGCGCTAAATATAAACGTATAATTACCATAGTCTTTCTCAGAAATCCAACAAGTATGTCATTAAAAACTCGCAAGGCATACCAAGAATATTAACCATCTAGAAACATATGACAATCTACGTTGTGTAGGGCACGCCCAGTACAACCAACGTTCACTCTACGATGTAGTGGGGCTCGCCCAGCACTCCCATCGTCTTTGTCGTAGTGGGGCCTTCCCAGCACTCACGACAGCATTGTTGTCACAGAGTAGACTCAACGTTGACAACAGAAAACGACCTGTGTGCACGCGGTACTAACCAGCCTCGGCTCAATATCTCAATCATTTACTCATTCGAGTCTCAGAAAAACACATGATAATCTTTAAACATTACCTGCTAGAGCATGCTTGCCTGAAATCATAACATTTTCACTAGATTTTAGCAAATCAATAAACATATGCTCACATGTAAATTTCGTTGGAAAAATCTAAGCTCACAACGAGCATTTAAAATCATTCCTAGGCAATCATGTATGCTCATAACCATGTGTTCAGAAAACATAAAACATTTAAGCCAATTCATTCCTAAGAAGTCTTATATTCACATAGACATGAATTCAAGCATAGAATATGTTTTCGAAATTCGTTTTGTCACTCACAGCGTTAGATCTAGATTCTCGGCTCGTATTCTTGACCTATTTCCTCTTGGCCTGTCAAATAAACCAAAACCAAGCATTAGAACTTCAATCTCATGATTTTCAAACTTAAGATTACAAATATCACTTCATCTATTTCCAGCATTCTGCAAATTTCATCCTCTAAACTCACATACTCATAACTTCTTCATTACTTGGCCAAAAATGATGTACTTTATACCAAACTCTTCCTTTTTGAACCCTCTAAAACTTATCTGAAGGAATGAAATCGAAATTCCCAAAGGATGTGTCCGTAAATACCTCGAAAACTACTTCCCGAAAAATAAACTTCTGAAATTTCCAGAATCGTTTTTCTGCTGCACACCACACCTAACCTGAAATTTAAAGCCACTTCCAATCATTTTTTACTCACGACTTCTTCATGAAAGTTATAGGAAATTAAATAATCTTTCCAACCATACCTAATGGAGCTTCTGATTCAAATCCTACAGATCAGAACGTCCCAAACACCAGAGGTTTCTCAGATTTGACAGCAAAATCTCTCCTCTGTCTTCCCCTTCGCAAATCAATAATTTAAAGTCAGATTTTGCTCGAGCTTCCTTCACGAAATTTGTTCGAAAATGGGTTAAATTTCAAGAAAAACAAATCTCACCTCTTAACTCTTCTTGTGGAGCTCAAAAAGATCTAAACAACAGTAGTGAGTACAGTTGATCACCTAGATGCCATGGAGGCTTGTGCTGAGTTTTCCCCCTTCTTCTTCAACTTCCAACCCAGCAAGCTCTCTTTTCCTCTTTCTTCAACCTATCCCACGAAATGCTCTGTTTTTTTTTAATAAAAGAGAAGCAAATGGGAGAAAATGGGTGAGTGCTCCCAAAGCTTATCCATTCCCTCAATTCTTTTTCTTTTTCTTTTTCTTTTTTTTAAAACAAAACATACCAAAACACATAACTCCTTTTTGTTTTCCCTTGCCCTTTCTTTTGTTTTATTCCTCTTTTCCTTATACAACAATTTCCAAAAATGTTTTAACAAATTTCTTTTTAAAGAAATTCCAAGGAAAAATGGTTTACATTTAATAATTATATCAGTTGGCATATTGGTCAGTTGATCACTTTAATACGTAAGGGGTCTAGGTTTGAGCATTGTGGAACGCATTTTTCAACTTTTTATTTCTTTTTTTCCTCCACTTTCTCTCTTTCTTTTTTTCCTTCCATTTTTTTTTCTTTCGTTCTTCTTTTTTTTTTCTTTCTTTTATTTGCGATATTTAAATCAAATAAGATATTTTCCGTTTTTTTAATATCTAAAGTAAATTGAATATTCTATTGTAATTTATTCTTTCTTTCTAAGAAATTGAAATTTATTTAAGTATTAATTATTTAAATATTTTATTTTCTAATATGAGTGAATTTTCATTTTCTCGTATTTCTGTATTTTTTATTTATTTAGAAAGAATTACATGATAATTTTGAATAACGTGATCATTTTATTTAAAATCAACTCAAAATGAATGGCATAAATGAAGTTGTTCTTCTCCTAAAGCCAATTGCATTATAATATTTAAATAATTAATACTTAAATAAATTTCAATTTCTTAGAAAAAAATAATAGATTACAATAGAATATTCAATTTACTTCAAATATTAAAAAAACGGAAGATATCTTATTTGATTTAAATAAAAATCAACTCAAAATGACGTAAACGAAGTTGTTCTTCTCCCAAAGTTGATTGCAATATAATATTTAAATAATTAATACTTAAATAAATTTCAATTTCTTAGAAAAAAAAAAGAATAAATTACAATAGAATATTCAATTTACTTCAAATATTAAAAAAATGAAAGATATCTTATTTGATTTAAATAAAACAAATAAAAGAAAGAAAAAAAAAGAGAAAGAAAGAAAGAAAAATGGAAGCAAAAAAAGAAAGAGAGAAAGCGGAGAAAAAAAAGAAATAAAAAGTTGAAAAATGCATTCCATAATGCTCGAACCTAGGCCCCTTATGTTTTAGAGTGATCAACTGACCAATATGTCAACTGATATAATTATAAAAGTTTAGTGATGTCGTCTTTTGAAGAGACGACCATCCACCTTTTAAAAAAAAAAAAACCCAAACACGTCTTCATGTCTAAGTCCGCACAATGTGGCAAAAATGTAAAAGATGGTCGTCTCGACCATCTAGCTGTTTTTTTTTTTTTTTTTAAATGCGAGGCATGGTCGTCTCTTGAAGAGACGACCATCTACCGCGTATACTTGGTCGTCTCTTAAGAGACAACCATCGGCCAACGAATTAAAACTACAATATTGATATAAATAGTTTGAAAACTACAATATTTTTATAATAAGTTTTAAAAACTACAATATTAATAAAAAAAAATTCATCTATTTAGTCTCTATTAATAATATCAATACCATTAATAGAATGTTGATGTAATATATATTAAATAAATTTTATGAATTGATATGGATCTTAAATATATATTACAAAAATATTTAACAAATATGAATTTTAAAATGTCAAATTAAAATATCAATCTAAACACAGTTTAGTCGATATAGACATCTATTACCTTTCTTGAGGTCAAAGTTCAATCCTCTACTCCTGTATTGTTATACTAAAAAAATGTCAAATTAAAATTTTAGTTCATGAACTTTCATGGTTAGCTGTATTTATTTAATCCAGGGGCTTTTAAAGAATTTCAAATGAATGATGATTTGACATGCTAACTAGATCTCCAAAAAAATATTCGATGGGACAAGTAGGAAGAGACATTTTAAGTTTAAACTAACTTTTTGACTAGTCTATTCTTACTCATTTAGATTAGTCTACTACTCTTAACACTCAATTTTAATTTAACAAAAACTTATTAAAACTAAAATCAGGGATTTAATTCTATTAAAAAAAAACAAGTCGAGAGATTTAATTGATTTTTTTTTTAAATTGAAGAACTATAAAGGCAAAATCTCCAAATTAAATTATGTAATTTAACCTAGGGTAAAACTAAAACCAAATCCCATACAAAACGATGCCCAAGAATTCAAAGATATAATGTGTTCTAAGATCCTAAAATTTTAGATTTTTTTTAGAAAAAGTGAAGATTCAAACTCATTTTATCAACCAGTCGATAATGTGATGTTTTAATAAGTTGAACTAACTCAAAACAAAGAAAATTTTATTATGCCCTCAAAAAGGTCTCCACTTCACATCAAATTATTGAAGGAAAGACAGAAGCTTTATATAGAAACCATTTCCCTGCTATACACTCTAATATGGCCATAAGTTATAAAAACTTGCAACAATAATAAATATTTTAATTACAATAGCTTGCATTATCTGATTTAGATACAAGTTGCCTTGGTTTTTTCACCTGATTGAGAGCTTTGTCTCATCCCTGAGGCCTCTGTCTGGCCTTCTGAGTGTGTTTGTAGTCAAAATTGCAAGCTCTCTCCACAGTTGAATTCCCTGTCAACCTCAAAATGGCAACTCAACTGCATCGTGGTCGGGCGTTTTGTAAGTGAAACCCGACTCGTCGCTCGAATGCCTCTTTACCACACTGGCTCTTTGCACTAAACGCACCAATGCTTGTACTACTTCAGACATTGGCGGTCGAAATTCTGGCTCGGGCTGCAAAAGGCTCAAATATTATGAACTAAACACTTTTTTGAATAACTAGAGAGAGTACAGATCTCACAAAATTGAAAGGAAATAGGTTTGAATAAACATATGCATTTCTTACTAGTTTGTTTTCATTTTTTTAAGATGTTGAACCCCACATCCTTTCTTACAGTTAGATTCCACAGTTACTAAAAAAAGTTTACCTGAACACAGAGAGCGATTATGTCGGCAAAGCGCGATAGAGATTTTGCAGGGTACATTCCATTCAAAGTAGGATCTACCATTTTCGCTAAGGCGTCGATATCATGAAGTTGGGGAGTAGCCCATCTCACAAGTGACTGCTCTGATCTCACCCTGGAACTGAACAAAATGAAGGGCATGAGAGAAATTACAGAGAAATCAGCAAGAATGGATATGTTTAATCACATGTATGTAACTTAGTGCAAAGGAGAATAGTTTACCTGTCAAGCGGCTTTCGGCCAGTCAAGAGCTCCAACATCACCACCCCGAAGCTGTACACGTCACTTTTGACGGTGTATATTCCTGACAAGGCAAATTCTGGAGCACTATAGCCAAAGGAACCAACCATCTGAGTAGAAACCTGCAAGAATCATTTATGTAGAATACATCTGGTTAGAAATGTAGTAGCAAACATGGAAAAGGTGCTTAGAAGGATATGAAAACACATTTACAAGCTCGAAAGAATAAGAATCCTCAGGTGTTAACCTGCCGCTCTGTGTTGGGTGTTAAAGCAGCCAAACCGCAATCGGACAAGTGGGGGTTCAGCTCTTCATCAAGTAATATGTTTGCAGTCTTCAGGTTTCTATGTACAACGGAAGGCAAGCATACCTCATGCAAGTATCTACAATACAAAAGTTCCAAATCAGAAGAAAATTGGAATAACTATTTGCTCTCAAGACACTCCAGGAGAGACTGGTGAAGTTGTAATAAACTCGAACGTACTCTAAAGCTCTAGCGGTTCCAAGTGCTACCCGGACACGTGCATTCCAAGTCAGTGTCTTACTACTATCTTCAGCAAAATGGAGCATGTCATGTAAACTTCCATTTCCAATGAACTCGTAAACTAGAAGACGCTGACCATGCTCCGCACAATAACCATTTAGTGTGACAATGTTTGTGTGCCTCAATCTTGACATGTTCGAGACTGCTTCAAGAAAATTGTCTTCTTCCTGTAGTGACAATGCTGCATTGTCGATTTTCTTAATCGCCATTATCTACATTGCAAAAAAGAATGAGGAATTAAACCACATTGTTACGGAGAAAAATTACCAATAAAAGGAAAGGCACAACGTATACAGAAACAAGATTCATCAGAAAACCTTTGACTAGATCTTATTGCTGATTCACTTTATACATCTGATAAAGAACATTTATAATAAACGGCCATACTTGATGACCCTTCTGAAACGTGCCTATACTACAAGATTCATCAAGTGCTTTGTAGCTATCCTGATCATTTAACTACCCAACCCAAATGCTTTTTTTGCTTCATGTTGCTCTGTAATAGCTATAGGAAGCAACTACTTTGTAAGAATCATTTCTTCATCCCAATTGATCATAATTACTAATGCAACAGAAATTAATGGATAGATAACTAGCATGGTGTTTCCAGAGAGAACCATGCATAAGTTCACTAATTTTAGGTGGATGAAGTTACCTTCCCGTTTGGAAACTCTGCTTTGTAAACACGGCCGAGAGAACCTTCACCAACTATGCATTCTTGGCTAAAGCTATTTGTTGCACTTTGAAGAGAAGCAACGGTGTAAGAAGTAGCAGTAATAGGGGACTTTATCCTTTTCACTGATCCATTTTTTGCTTGTAATCTCTCAGGATTCATTTTCTCTGCAGGAAGTGGCTTAATATCTGCAACAGCAGCAACACTTTTTACTCGATGCTCTTGCACCTCGGTATTCACTGAAATAAATGTTAAGAGAAAGATATTCAGCTGAAGAAAGATGAACAACGTGATCGTCATAATCCAATTGAATCTTAACTAATGTCATTTCTCCTACAAAATCAAATGGCATAGAGATAGAGTCACATAGAACCTACCACTAGTACCAATAGACAGCCTTCCACTGGAGGCTCTTAGACCAATGTTCTTCCGTTTTCTCTTCTGGATGCATACAGCAAAAGCAACTAACACAATGAGGACAAAGATTATAGCACCCAAAATGATCCCCACTATAGCCAAAACGGATAAGCCTTTGTTCGAATGGGATGAGCTGTTATCAGAACTTGAGGCAGTGTGGGTGCCACCTCCAGACCCAGGATGTCTGGGGCTGGTACGAGATCTACCAGGAGGAGGTGGAGTAAAAGGCGGTGGAGGAGGTGCAGGACTATCGTCAAATGAATTTCCATTGTATCTGTTTTATGTAGAAGATATATTTAAAGACATTATGCAACAGTTTAATATATCAAGATAAATATGCAAACAGAATAGTGTGCAATCACTGACATGAAATTTTCAATCAACTTCAGTTCTTGAGGTATCCATCCACTGAAATTATTATTTGCTACATTTCTGTAATGCAAAGAGAAAGAGAAATAAGAAAAGAAAGAGAGATAACAGCCAACAGGACCTGGAGCCACATTACATAAGAACTCACAGAGTGGTCAGAGGCAAACTGATAAGATTATTGAGAGAACCAGTCAATTGGTTGTTCTGCAAAAAGCTACACAATGAAGAACCAATAGAATGTCAGTTTCTGTTTTTCAATAGTCTTTTGAAAAGAATGCAGGAATTTCAAAAACTTACAGCAAAGAAACATTGGATAATGAGCTCAAGGAATTAGGAAGATCCCCAGTAAAGTTGTTGAAAGAAAGGTCCCTGAAAGAACAAACGGAGATTTTGGTACATTAATCAATTGAGAATAAGATTCAGTTGTTGTTTCTCTCATGAGAATGGACACTAACTCTGAGAATACATGAATGGATTAGTGAAGTTCTCAAAACTTATGAAACAGCTAGATTTTCACTCTCTGCCAGAAATAAATATTCCTCAGTTCGTATACTTTAATTAAATCGACAATTATAGGCTTGGAATTATAATGACCTGATAAAAGGTATCGATAATTAAAAAATAATATTTTCTAAAAAAAAAGATAGAAATCCAACTTCTGTCCACTCTACTAAACCCAGAAAGGTATATAATCAAGCCAATTAGGTTCAAGCATAAATTTTGCAAGAGACTATAGTGCTCGCTAGCAAAGTCTTCAAAGGTTGAGAAGCACCTTACTACTCTGTCAGACCATGGAAGTCTATTATGGTTTCAGATTGAAATACATTAAGGGATATCCTTGTATTTGATTATCCAGGGTTCAAAAAGAAATGCATATTGAAGTCGTAGATCCAAACATGAGATATGATTAATATGACTTAACATGATTGACATCATTAAAATTCAACAAAATGGAAGCATAGCATAGCAAACAACCAAATTATTACATAAACAGATAAATGAAAAAGAGGATTCAGAGAAGAATCTTACAAGGTCCCCAGGGTAGTAAGATTGGTGAAAACGTCTCCTATCGCCTGAGCTAGCAAATTATGGCTTATATTCCTAAACCGGGGTTTTGAGAGAGAAACATAGTTAGGGGCATTCAATTCTAGTTTAATTGCATAAAAAATGTTGACAGATATGTAGAACTGTAAAATCACTCACAGATAATTGAGAGAAGCCATGGTGGAAAATGAATAAGGAAGATTACCAGTTAAGTTGTTTTTTGCCATATTTCTGCACAGATGATTGATTAGAAGTAACCAACTAAAAAACAAGAACAAACAAACAAGTCAAAATACGATTAAGCATACAGGCTCGTGAGGTTCGGCGGTAATTGGTAAGGAATCGTGTCATGAATATTGTTGTCGCTTATATCACTGAAAAACATAGATGATCAAATCAACAAGTGGAACGCACGTAAGAATGGTATAATTTGGGAACCCCATAAAAGCATGATAAGAAAATGGCATTACTCACAGATTTTTCAATGACAAAAGACTTGAGAGCGCATAACCCATCGTGCCATTCAGCCCCAACCCAGAAATCTCACTATTGCAATAAGCAGTAAATCAGTTCTATTAAAGTAATCAAGCAATAGAATGCCAAAAAAGAATCATCATTATTATCATTATCACTCACATGGAGACAACTGCAGAACCTTCACAAGTCACCCCTTTCCACGACTCTGCACATGGATCGCGGCCATTACCAATCCAACCAGTCAGCTGAGGAGGACTGTTCAATGAGGTGTATATAACTTGCAAAGCTTGAACTACAACAGTACAAAACAACACTCAGAGGAATAACAACCATTTGCCAAACAAGAGTTTTCAATTTCACCTTTAAAAGATCAGAACTCAAAACAAGAACAGCTGAAATCTCGGTAACTAAGCTAAATCTTCTCCATCACTTGAATACAAAAACAAAAGAACATTCAGTAAAAACTCACAACACCATTTTTTTTTTTCCAGTTTCATTCACTCAACTGGGTTTTCTCCAAGCTCAACAGAGCTCAATCGACACACAAACAACAAACAAATCAAAATCCCAACAGAACATACACTAATCACATTCCAAACAAACAACCCAAATCCCCAATTTCCCAATCTCCCTCCCACAACCACAATACCAAATCCACCAATCCCAGATCAAAAAACAGAGCAGAAAGAGGGAAAAAGCAATCCGATCAAAGAAAAATGAGGGAAGGGAAAGCTGAAAAGAAATCAACCCATTACCCACCATCAGAAGCATCAGTAAGAGCACGAGCAAGCGGAACAGAACCAAAGATCAAGAAGAAAAACACCAAGAGGAAGTCCGACGAAGCCATTACAGCTCCAAACACATTCGGCGGTGCTCTGTTACCCTCTTCTTCTTTATGGGTTCAGAGCATGCAGAAGCAAGAAAGAAGCAGAGGCAGCAAAGAAGGAGAAAAGGGAAAAGGGTGAAGGGAGAAGAAGTTGCAATAGTAGTAGTTGAAGGAGAGATCGGTGGGCAGTGGGAAGAAGCATCGCCATAAAAGAAAGTGACAGCTATAGAGAGAGAGAGATTCGAAGCTTATTGAAGAGTAATGAAGAGAGAAAATAAGGAAAAATGGGAAAATGGAGTAAGAGTGTGTCGGCGAAAAAGGAAAGGGGGGATTAAAAATCTGGAAATTAGCGAAAAACAGGAGAAAGGTGAGTTTTTGTATGTAGGCCAAGGCAAGCAACGTATGAGTATATTTTGTTAAGCTTCTTCTTTTTTTTTTCTCTCACTGTGCTTTGTTTATTCGACTTTATTGGCTAGTGGTTTAAGATCCTTTACTTTTATTCTCACGTTTTTAAATGCATTTTGGAGCTAAATTTTTGGTCACGTCAACCTTTCACATTTTACACAGTTCCAATCTATTACGTAGTCTATCTTTTCAATTATTATTTTTTTTTATCTTTGTTCAACTTTAAGACAGGTTTGTTATTATCTTTTTAGCTAAAATTATAATTTAGTTTTCAAATTTTTTGTTTTTTTTTTAATTTAGTCCTCATTGCTTTGTTTGCTCGCTTGCATTTTGAGTGATTTCAAATTCTAACTGGTTGCAAATGAATTTTGTTATTTGTTATCAAATGAATGAGAATAATTTGAGATCTGATGTGATTTTAAAATCATGTTTTTACTTTTTTAAAAAATCCTAGCAAAAATGGTTGAATTTTGGATTTCATTGAATTTAAAGATAAATTATTTGTTTAATCTTTGCATATTTTTATTTTTATTAATAAATCAAGATTGTAGGCCTATTTTAGTAAGTATTTTCTTTTCTTTTCATTTCTAGCTACCATTTCAAACACAAGTTTTTAATTACATTTGTTTCAAATCTTTTTCTTTCCAACCAAGAAAAAGAATTTAGAATCAATTTTTTGGATTTCAAATCCTAGGCTTTAAATTTATTTCCTAAACTTTCTTTATTTCAAATGGTAGTTTAAGAAGTTTTAATTTATTCTTTCATGTTTTAACATTTTTTTTTAGTTATACCTTTACTCCTAAGTGATTTTTAAAATTTGCTTGTAATAAACTTACATTGAATGGTACTAAATGAGTTAGTGACGTGAACATAACTCAATTGTTCAAGACATTATTTGTCTCTCCAAATGTTGGAGGTTCAAATCTCCTCATCCCTTCTCGAACAAAAGACGAGTAAGCAAAATTTTAAATAATGAATTAATTTGTTTCAACTTTTTATAACTTTGAAAGAGGATTTGTAAACTTTTCTATCTTTTAAGTGTTATAGTTCATTCTCTCATTTCATATCAACTCACTAATTATTATGTCATGTAAATTTATTACTAGTCAATTTTAACATTGACCAATAATAGTGAGAGTGTAACTAAAAGTTTTTAAAACTTTAAGTATTGAATTGAAACTTTTTAAAGAGTGGAGATTAAATTGAAAAACACCTGAATATTAAGGATTAAAACAGATATTGTTTGATTAAAAAAATAGATTATCTCAATCCTTAAGAGTTAAGATGTCAAGTTTGAAAACTCAGAGATCTGAATGCAACTTAAGTTAACCTTGACAGATGAAAAGTGTTTTTTTTTTCATTGTTGTTGTTTTATCCATTCATTCAAATATATTATTTTTTAACTTTGCATAAAAACGTATTTATTGTTCGGATGGTTATTTTCATTAATTTTAATTTATTTTGAAATTCAACCTCATATAACTTTGAATATCTTTGTGCTAACTTTTTGAAGTGCTAAACAATCTTTCTTTGCTATAATGAATAATGCTTCTTCAACTCCTTAAGTAAACGAGCATAAAATTTAACATGAATTTATGTTATTACAGTTCTTTTAAATAATATTTTTAAAAATTACCGTAATGATTAAAAAAGTTTTCTACACAACTTGATTAACTAAAATTGAATGTTTGAAAATTTAATAACCAAAATAAAATAAAATATGAAAATTGGGTGATCAATACAAGTTTTAAATCATTTATTTAAATTTTCACTCTATATTTATTAATAATTTTATTTTGTATGAACTAGAAAAACGATAAATTTATTTTGTATTTTGTATTCCTTTTAAATTAAATTTATGCATGTTTATGGAACGTTTGAAAATGTATAACATACCCTTTTATTCAAGCAACACACTAAATCTATTCCATAGTGCTAATATTAGTATAGATTAGTAGATAAGATATCTATTACTATCTCAAAAATCGATGGTTTGATTCCCACTTCTACAATTGTTAAACTCAAAAAAGAAAAATATATTTTATAAGTTGTGTTATTTACCATTCTTATAAATAAATAAATAAACTTTATTGACACATTTAAAATTTTTCAAGGTTTATCATTCAAGTTTATGTACTAAATTTGTTATTTAAATCAACAAATGAAGGGGTGGAGATTTGAGAGAAATAAGTTATGCGAGCTATACTCAAGTCTGCATTTGTGTTAACTAAGGCCCCGTTTGATAACGTTCTCGTTTCTCGTTTCTTGTTTCTTGTTTCTGTTTCTTGTTTCTTGTTTCTGTTTCTTAAAAACTAAAAATAGAAACATGTTTGATAACTATTTCTGTTTCTTGTTTCTTATTTTTTGGTAAAAATAAAGTTTAGTACATATACTATAATAAAACATATAACATGCATTAAAATAAATATAAAACATATATAAAGAGGTTATAGTATTTTATTAAGGCCCAACACCTAATTAATAATAATAATAATAATAAATTTATCCTTCAAATGTTGTTCAAATTTGATTTGCAATGTTATTTCTCACTTCAATCAATTCACCTTGAACGATTTTGACTTACAAGAGTTAGTTCAATTAGACGAATTTGTAAATTGTCTAAGGTTAGACAATCGAACATACCCACATTTTTTTTAATTTAATAATAAACTTTATTTTTATTTTTTCTTTAAAAATGCATTAGCCAATAATACATGCAAGTAAAATCAGAAAAAGATAGAGAATGTATATATTTTTTTACATTTAATGGTAAACATGAAATACATTATTAGTTTATTTATTTAATAAAAAAATAAAATCGTACCAAAAGAAAAGATAATAGAAAATTAAATAGAAAATAATTACTATAAGCTCGTTAATGTAAAGTAAAAGAAAATAAGAAAATAAGAGAGAAGAAAAAAACATAAACGAAAAGAGAAAAGTAAAAAGAAAAAAAAGAAAAAAAAAAGATAATGAACTATTAAAAGAAAAAAAAATCATGATGAAAGAGAAAGAACAAATAGAAAGAAATAAATCAAAAAATAAAAATAAAAAAGAAGAAAAAAAACAAAAAGATTAAAAAGTATTAAAAGAAAAAAATAGAATGGAAGAGAGAGAAAGAAGAGAGAGAGGAGAGATGAGTAAAAAGACAAATAGGAATACATGCATAAAACCTGGAAAAAAAAAACAGAAACAGAATTTGAGAAACTACTTTTTGAAGTTTCTTAAACTCTGCATTTTTTTTAGAAACGTTTCTAAAAAATTTAGAAACAAGAAACATGATCGTTTATCAAACATGTCTGTTTCTTGAAAAATGAGAAACAGGAACAAGAAACAGGAAACATGAACGTTATCAAACGAGCCCTAAATTTACTGTATGATGCTGTTTTTTATATATATAAAATTATGAAGCATTAATAGTTATTTTTCCTACAATTTTAAAGTGATATACGTATAGTCCATTCAATACTAAATTTATATTTAAAGGGAAAAAAAACATTGGATAGCATTTATAGCATAGTACGATTGAGGGATTTAATTTCTCTGGTACATGTGTCTTTTTTCTTTTTCTTTTTCTTTTTTTGTTTTTTTTTTGTTTTTTTTTTTTGGGGGGGGGGATTGTTTTGAAGGAAAATTATTGTGGCTTCTTGTTGATCAAAATTATGACTTGAAAGCTAAAATGAGTTTGACCCAGTGATATTGACATGTATTTTCAATTAAAAAGTTAGAAGTTCGAATTTTTCACTCCCAAATATTGTTAACTCAAAAAAAAAAAATCGACTTGCAAACACATGTAATTTAGAAAATTGTAGTTACAAAATTGAATTTTAAAAAATCAAAGCACTTGTGGTTTCCATCTAAGTGCAATTGAGTTAAATTAGATTCATCAAACTAGAAAAGTATATTTTAAAGAATGAACCAATCCAACCCATTTACCTTTCTAATTAGACAAAACTAATAATTAAAAACAACTATTAAATGGACCAAATCAATCAAATTAACTTCAACTTCATCCCATAAAATGAACACCACACAAATAAAAAGTTATCAAATTTTATACTCACAATTATATATTCGCGATACCCCTTTTAAAATCCACTCATTATACATACATATACAAACATTTAACATGCATTTTCAAAAGAAAAAGGCTACATTTAATCATCTCCTTTCTTTTTCTCTCTCTAATTCCTTGCCTCTCTTTTGAAACTTTTTTTTTAATTTTATATTTTAATATGCTAACGTCCTCTTGAATCACCAACCATTCTTTATACTTTTATTTAAAAAATACACAAGTTCTTCATTATAATAAATTAAATACCTCAAAAAAGTACGAAATGTTTTGTAAAATAAAAAAAAAAAAGCGCACTAAGAAAAAAAAATTGACGATTAAAATTGAATTACAAAGAATCAATGAATGTATGAAAAGGCAATGGCAATGTCAATAATTTAAAAGGGTAATATCGTCTTTTGCCATCCTTCTACTAATTAATTTAGACAATATCATTTGTAATTATGGTTTTCTTTAATTAACCTTTTGCTCCTTTTTCATCATTTAAATATTAAATTTCAACGCGGAGTTTCAATAATCACACTTATGTAGAGAAGCCATGCACAATCATTAATTATAAATACCTCTTTTAGATTTTGAGAATTACTTTTTATTTTAAAAATTAAAAGTGTTAACTTTGTAATTTTGGATGAACATGATAAGAATTTGGTAAAATATAAAGTTGTTAGGACTATTGTTAAGATTTTTCTTCCAAGAATGTTATTAAAGTGACTTATACTTCATTTAATTTTGTTGAATTACAAATTTAATCCTTAAATTAGAGCAGGTCTATTTATTTAGTTATAAAGCTTTTAAAAGTTTTAATTACATTCTTTTTTGAAAACAGTATTCCAATTACATTCATAGACAACTTTAACGTATGATTCTCTAATGTAATCTTTTGCTCCATTTCGATAGTAATGTTAATTAAATGATGATATGATATGCCTATTGAATAAACACATTGATTGATCTTGCACAATGTGTCTTACACTTGTTAAATGAAGTGGTCAACTAGACAAAATAAAGAGGCACGATCTCATAAAAATACTTTTTGTTTCAAAAAGATATTAGTGTGTTTGGAATAACTTATGAAAAAAATGCTTTTTTGAACAAAATTATTATTATTATTATTTTTTTGGAGTTTAACAAGAGGGAGAAATTGATTTTTCTATATGCACCTTAATTATGATAAAAGTATAATTATTAAATGTTGCATATGCCATTTTATTTTGTTGGCCATCCATTTGTGATAAAAGCATTTACTTCAAAATACAGTCCTAAACTAGGAATGTTTAACGATGTGCCCAATTAATTATGTTTATTTTTAGGGCTATTGACATAAATAGTCATTTCTTTACATTTTTTAGAAAATAGTTTTTTTTTTGTTTTAATTAAAATAGACATCAAACTCATTAAAACCTATTGTTAAAAGACAAAATAACTTTTTTTTACCGATTTTACAATTTCTTAAGCGTTAAATCCCCCCAAAAAAATACTTTTCACGTAACTCTCTTGATTCACATTTAACAAATTTAAATGAGAAAACATATAAGATTAGAAAGAATATATATACTTAAAGCACTAACAATAATATAAACATATAAAATATATTAACAATATACATAATATAAATAACGTATATCTTATACATACCAATTTTTTTTTTATATATATTTTAACAGTATACATAATATATATGGTTGAAGCACCAAGAATAATAATAATGGTATGAACATCAAATAGATTAACAATACACTTAATATAAACAAAAATTTATTTTTTAGAATATATATAACAACTTATTCAATAATGATTTGCTTGAAAAAAAAACACATCAAATTTTTTTTTTTAATGTAATATAAATTTATCACGTATATCAATAGTATTTTATTCTAAAGTACATCATCTATATTTTTATGTTCCTCAATTGTTAAGTACATAACGCAAAGCTAAAACTATATGGGAATATTCGGTCAATAACGATGTGCAATAATGAAAAATTGTGTAGCAGAGATAGAAGATCCTAAGAAAAATGGTGAGAGAGCGATGTAAAAATATTAATGATCGAAAAATAGAAATATAATTAAATAATAATATAAGATGGTTATATTAAAAACAAAAATTAACATGGATGGTATTTTTATTATTATTATTATTATTATTATATATAATTTGAAAATTAGTTATTCAAAACATAATTAATTGCCAAAGTAAACTTAGCTCAACAATAATTAACATGTATCCTTGACCAATAGATCAGATATTTGAATCCCCCAACCTTAAATATTGTTGAACTCAAAAAAAACAATACATGATTAATAATTTACTTAGGTCCCGTTTGATAACGTTCTCGTTTCTCATTTCTTGTTTCCTGTTTCTGTTTCTCGTTTCTTGTTTCTGTTTCTTAAAAACTAAAAACAGAAACATGTTTGATAACTATTTCTGTTTCTTGTTTCTTGTCTTTTTGGAAAAAATAAAATTTAGTACATATACTATAATAAAACATATAACATGCATTAAAATAAATATAAAACAATTATAAAGAGGTTATAGTATTTTATTAAGGCCTAACACTTAATTAATAATAATAATAATAATAATAACAATAAATTTTCTCCTTCAAATGTTGTTCAAATTGATTTGCAATGTTATTTCTCCCATCAATCAATTCACCTTGAACGATTTTGACTTACAAGAGTTAGTTCAATTAGACGAATTTGTAAATTGTCTAAGGTCAGACGATCGAACATACCCACATTTCTTTAATTTAATAATAAATTTTATTTTTATTTTTTCTTTAAAAATGCATTAGCCAATAATACATGCAAGTAAAATCAGAAAAAGAGAGAGAATGTATATATTTTTTTACATTTAATGGTAAACATGAAATACATTATTAGTTTATTTATTTAATAAAAACATAAAATCGTACCAAAAGGAAAAATAATAAAGAAATAAATAGAAAATAATAACTATAAGCTCGTTAATGTAAAGTAAAAGAAAATAAGAAAATAAGAGAGAAGAGAAAAACATAAACGAAAAGAGAAAAGTAAAAAGGAAAAAAGAAAAGAAAAGGATAATGAACTATTAAAAGAAAAAAGATTATGATAAAAGAGAGAGAACGAATAGAAAGAAATAAATCAAAAAATTAAAAAAAAAACAAAAAGAAGAAAAAAACAAAAAGATTAAAAAGTATTAAAAAAATAGAATGGAAAAGAGAGAAAGAATAGAGGAGAGATGGATAAAAAGAGAAATAGGAATACATGTATGAAACCTGAAAAAAAAACAAAAACAGAATTTGAGAAACTACTTTTTGAAGTTTCTCAAAATCTGCCCTTTTTTTAGAAACGTTTCTAAAAAATTTAGAAACAAGAAGCATGATGGTTTATCAAACATGTCTGTTTCTTGAAAAATGAGAAACATGAACGAGAAACAAGAAACAGAAACGTTATCAAACGAACCCTTAGTTAATATCATATTTGGATCAATCCATAAATAAATGTCCTTCATTAATATGGGAAATGGCAAAATGGACACATTAAATATGCAAATAATAATAAAATATATGAAATGACCATTTCCGTCATTTCCTCAAAAGTGTGACTATTTCTTAAATAGTTTCTAAAAAAAATAGCTATTTGAGAACATTTTTCTTATTTTTATTCACGGTTATTTACATTCTTTTTTTTTTCTTTTTTTGAAAAAAAAAATATATATAAGAAATCAATCTTGTTTGATGATATTTTCTTATTTAAGTGTTACTCACAAAATGAATCAAGAGTACATTTATAAATAGTCTGGTTTAGCAGTTACATTTAAAAGTTGATTTTTGAAAAATATTAAAAACTAAGGCCCCGTTTGATAACCATTTGGTTTTTAAAAATTAAGCCTATAAATACTACTCTCACCTATGGTTTTACTTGTTTTGTCATATACTTTTTGCCTATGTTTTCAAAAACCAAGTCATGTTTTGAAAACTAAAAAAAATAGTTTTCAAAAACTTGTTTTTGTTTTTAGAATTTGACTAAGAATTCAAATACTTCCTTAATGGAGACGAAAACCATTGTAGAGAAATTGGGAGAAAACAAGCTTAATTTTCAAAAACCAAAAACCAAAAACAAAAAATGGTTATCAAACGGGGCCTAAAATTTTTTATATTTTCTATGCGAATTATGAGTAAAAAATAATATAAATAGCAATTTAACCAGAATTGTAAAAGAAGAAATAGTATACACCACTTCAAAATTTTGTTTCTAAAACTTGTAAATCATTTGAGAAATTTTATTAAAAAAAGTGAAGAAAAAAAAAGAGAGAGAAACAACCATGGTTATTATTATTTTTTAGTACAAACAATCATGGTATTAAATACTTATGTGTCTCAATAATATAAATAAGAAACTATATATATATATATATATATATATATATATATATATATATATATATATATATAATTAAAATCAAATCAAACCATATTTAATTCTTAGACTCATATTATTTGGAATTTATATGGTCAATCACTAGAAGGACTTTAATTATATGCAGAATAGTTTTTACCTTTTTTCTGTGAAGTACTAATAAGTTAATTAATTTTAATATAATAGTTTTTTTTAACAGTAATATAATAGTTATGATTTATGAATGACTAAGACTAAACATTAATATATAAGTATTTTGTAAAATAAATGCGACAAAATAATTCAAAATTTATTGCCCTCTGGTACAAAATTGATTCACCAATAATTGCTCAATAGGGCGGGTCAAATATAATAATTCCATTGTCTTTTGCATCCATATTTTTATTACAATTTTACCGTTTAATGGGTCTGTTTTATCCGCAATCAATAGAAAAATATTATATTTATGATATTAAAATATTAAATATAAAACAAATTTCTAACATTATTGTTCTTAAAAATTATATTTATTTACCAACATTTCTTATTGATATCAACTTTCGAAAGCATATTTAAACTGTAATCAAATAGAAAGAAAAAAAAAAGGGTAAAACTCTATTTACAATGAAGAAGCAATATCAATTTCAATCCTCTTGAAAAAAATAAGGAAATAATTTAAATTACATTTTTAGTGCATACATTTTAATTTTAGTTTGAATTTGGTAAAAGGTTTTATTGTTATTATTATCATTTGATTAAATTTTAGATTTTATTGTCTTTGTTGGCAAGAAATTATAAAAACAAACCACGACAAATTGTTTATAATTGAATTAATGAGTTTTATTAATTATTGTGGGGTAAGTTTCTTCTTACGTTAGTTCATATTTTTCAACTTAAATAATATAAAAAATTTAACTTCAAATTCACATTTTTTTCGATTAATGTGACATTTATATCCTTATCCTCACTAAAATATAAAATCACACTATTAAACTAATCCATCACATTTATAAAATAGTTTGTCACATCTATAAAATAGTTGGTCAACTTGCATTTTGATCACTTCTCACCCAAGCAAAGAAGGAATGAAGAAGGGAAAACCCCCCTCTTGCATTGTCTTATATTAAAAAAAAAATTATTATGCAAAAAAGTTAAATATCTTAAAGTTGTTTTGTAACGCCCCAGGCCCAAGATTTGGAATCTGGATTCAGCACCTAACGGCCCCAGCATTCCCCTGCGACCTGGTCACGTCACCTTACTTGTCCTGAACTACTTCTAAAAGTGAAGACTATCCCCACAAACCAACACAGGTCCTTTCAACATGCTTTGTCCTCACTCACATGCTTCCTAGGAAAATTTCTAGGAGGTCACCTAACATAGATTGCTCCAAGTCAAACACGCTTAACTTTGGAGTTCCTATGATTAAGCCACCGAAAAGGAAGGTGCACTTTGTTGGTATAGGTAGTAGCTATCAATTCTTTTAAGCCTTTTCTTAACCATGCCTTGCATAGCCTTAGGATCCCTCTCATTCGGATGTGGCATCGGTTCATTCATGTACCCCTCCTGACCTTGGGCGTTACATGTTTTTATAACTTGTTCTCCTAAACTTTAATGAAATTATATGAACTGTAATAAAAGTATAGCAACATTTTTTTTAGTTCAAGATGGATTTAACTTTCAACTTTATAGAAAGAAACAATTGCCTTATCCACCTTAGCTATATACTAGAATTGATAGCAATCAAGTTGATAATTAAGATGCTACAAGCATAAATATACAAGATCTCTCTACATGTATAAATATAATTCATCCAGTAATTATATATACATCTTTATATTTATGAGGTTAAATCATAAACTTAGTCCCTAAAGCCCCGTTTGATAACCATTTGGTGTTTGGTTATTGAAAATTATGTTTGTTTTCTCACAAATTTTATACAATGGTCTCCATATTTCTTAAGAAAACATTTGAGTTTCTAGCCAAATTTCAAAAACAAAAACAAGTTTTTGAAAACTACTTTTTTTTTAGTTTTCAAAACTTGGCTTAGTCTTTGAAAACATATGAAAAAAAATATATAAGAAAACATGGAAATCCATAGGTGGAAGTAGTATTTATAGGCTTAATTTTCAAAAACCAAAAATAAAAAATCAAATGATTATCAAACGGGGCATATAATTTTCAAGTTTGTGTCTAAAGGTCTTTGAACTTTAGAAGGTGTCTAATAGGTTCATGAACTTTTATGTCTAATAAGACCTTTAAACTTTAAATTTTGTGTCTAGTAGGTCTGTAAATTTTTTAAAATGTCACATAGATTAATAACCTATTAAAAACACAAAATAAAAATTTAGAGATTTATTAGACCCAAAATTGAAAGCTTAAGAACTTATTAGATACTTTTTAGAGTTTAGTAACCTATTAGACACATAATTAAAAGCTTAAGAACTTATTGGATACCTTTTAAAGTTCATGAACCAAGTAGACATAAACTTAAAAGTTTATGGATTAAACTTATAATTTAATGTTTTTCATATTACCAATGCAAGCATACTTCAACAATAAAAATATCTATTCCTTCCATTAGGTCGGAAATTCAAATTTCCAAAGTTATATTTGATATATTAAAAAAACTTTATATTTCATATTATTACAATGATAAATATTTTATTGAGACAAAAAATAATTAAAAGGATGGGCAAAAAAGAAGTGTAAAAAAGAGTGGGGCCAAATTGCTTCCCAACGGCTAACTCAAACTTGTGGCTGAGTCAGAAACAAGCCCGCGAAAACGTGGCGGAGAGAGAGACGGGCAGGCACCGACTAAGGGCTTTGTTTGGGACAAAATGACCAAAATGTTCAGTTTTGGACTGTCCCCTTTTTTGGCTTTCGAATGGCGTCTCTGACTTTTCACTTTCTGCCAAACCTTCAAGTGCCAAAAAGAACCCGCGTAATTCATTAATGCGTCCAGTGTGGATCGCGTGGGCCCACTCCCAAGTCCATTTCCGACGAAAATTATTTTTGACCGGAAAAAGATGGTTACATACATCTTTGAAAACTGATTCTTTAAGCCGACATTAACCTTCTTTTGTCTGTTGTTGACCTGTTAATTTGAGCATAGTTTATTGTATAAGTCATCGATTACTATTTTAAAGATTGATAATTTTTTGTTAGAATATTATTTTGGTCCCTGTACTTTGGACTTTATTCTATTTTGGTCTATGTACTTTCAAATGTCCAATTTTAGTCCCTATACTTTCAATAAAGCTTAAAATTGGTCACTATGACAAGTTTGAAGTTAATTTTGATCAAAATCGGCTAAATAATAATAATAATTTTAATATAAGAAAAGACATCATGTGAACATATTTCCAAAATTTATAGAGGAAAAGCTAATAGAGGATAACTTTTTTTTAAGAAAAATTAACCACAAACTAATAGTAGAGACCAATTTTAAGCTTTATTGAAAGTACAAAGACTAAAATTGGACATTTGAAAGTACAATGACTAAAATGGAACAAAGCTCAAAGTACAGGGACCAAAATAGTATTTTAACCTATTTTTTTTTAGTACAACAAATCTGAAGAATGAAGATTCGAACCTTCGACCTCAAGGGAGGTAGTACATACCAATTACAATCGAGCTATGCTTACTTTGTGTTATGGGTAAATTTGGACAACCATATTCAAATCTAAGAGAATAGAAGACAAACAAGCTAAACCGGGTCAAACCTGAGGCCCAGGGCGATATTGGGGTTAGGAAAATGAAGAAAAAGACCAAAAAGCTCAAATCGGATCGAGCCAACCCGAACTGGCCCAGGCCGAGCCAGATCAATCATGCCTCACGTATGCTCCACGATTTCGTAGTCTGAGACTCCTCAAAGGTCCACTTCGATCCTAACCCTAATCCAATTCATAAAGGGGAAGACTCTAGGTCATCCTCATATAAATAATCCATTATAACTCCATTGTAAGTAACTCATTCTTAGTCTTCACTCAAAAAATATAGCTTGCTACATTTCTTTTCTCTCTAACTTAAGCATCATAGTGGCTGTGGCAAACACCACACCGGTGTGCAGTGCTTTCTTTGTTTTGCAGGCCACTCCGTTCCCCTGAAAATACAAATTCACTGTTGGCTTCATGTGCAAATCAAGTGCGTTTCTTTTGCCCGAATTTGTGCATCAACGCTTTGACCAAAGATCGATAGTTTAATCTTCTTGATATGATATCAAAGATGCTCTAATATCAAATGAAATGAAAATCCTAGTGAATTGGAATTAGGAACCCTTTGGGTATGTGAATCTCTAATTCTTAAATACTAAAATCCCAAATCGATTCGATTTCAAACCTAGGGATTAAGTTAGACATGGATTGCCTAAAGATCAAAGCTCTTCAGAAAAAGAACAAGTTCTTTGCCTAAGAGTTAAACACTTCACAAGATAGGATGATCAATCGTACTTGAATGTTATTGGCAATGCAACTCAAACACATGAATTGCAAAGGGATAAAAAAGCTCTTGGTTAAACTTGACAGAAAAAACTCAAAGGCTAAACCTCAATTTATCGTAAAAATGTTATGTACAACCTAATGGCCCAGCTTTAGATAGCCTATCACAACCCTAAATGCCACATCATCGATAATAGCAAAAGGACAAAAATACTCCTATTTAATATGTCATAAAAAGGATAAAATTGGAAAATAATAAAATTACATCAAAATTATAAGATAATAATTTGATATCCTCAGTGGTTCATATCACTTCCACTCTGCCATTGTTGATTTTTTTTTTTTTTTAAAAAAAGAACGTCAACTTGAGTTTAGCTCAACTAGGTAAGACATATATTCTTGATTAAGAGATCAGATATTGAAACTACAATATCCCAATCTTATTCCACTAAAATTACAATTCTAATATTTAACCTTTCGAGTTTGTGCCACTTTAAAAAGTGTATAATAAGTTTCTAAACTTTTCAATTTTGTGCTCAACTAAAACTACAATTTTAATCTTTAACCTTTCAAGGTGGCTTTGGTTAGTGATATGAAAACAAATATTTGAAAACGAGGAATTCAATGAAAAAGAAAATTACATTATTTTATATTTTCAATGTTTTTGAATATATGTTTTGTAGCAGATTTAAAAATTGAATATCAATTTAAAAAATTGTTACATGTTTGATAATATATTTACAAAAAATAAAAATAGTTGTAGTTACCAACTATATATTTGGTTAAATCTAAACTATTATGAATTAATTTATAAACATGCTTTCTATTATAAATTTGATTATTTCACAATATTATATGATTTATAATATATTATGTTATACTTATTTTAATTTTAACAAAAAGAAAATGAGTTTATAACATGAAATAATATATTTATATTTATCAAAGTTTTTATCTTTTTAGTGTAGTTGAACATTTTAGCATCTCAATTTTAAAATATGGATTTAATGATAACATAAAAAAGTTTTCTAAAATTTTCATTGATTTGAATCCCATAATCCAAAAATAAATTTAAAAAATAAATCTGTTAAACATAATATTCGCAGAGTGATATAGTGAATCCGAAAACAAGAAACATAATTTGAATTTGTACCAAACAGACCCTAAAAATGTTTAATAAGTCTTTGAAATTTTAATTTTATGTCTAATGAATATTTGAAATATTCAAAATTTTAAAAAATCAAAGTCCCGTTTGATAACCATCTAGTTTTTTGTTTTTAAAAATTAAGCCTAATACTACTCCCCTTATGGATTTTCTTGTTTTGTTATCTACTTTTTATATATGTTTTTAAAATCCAAGTCAAGTTTTGAAAACTAAAAGAATAGTTTTCAAAAACTTGTTTTTGTATTTGGAATTTGACTAAAAATTCAAATGTTTTCTTAAGACAGATGAAACTCATTGTAGAGAAATGATGAGAAAACAAGCATAATTCTAAAAAAACCAAAAATAAAATAGTTATCAAATGGGACTTATATGATTTATTAGACATAAAATTGAATTTTGTATTTAATAGTAACTTAAACTTTCAATTTTAGATCTATTAGGCTCATGAATTTCAAAAAAAAAAATGTCAAACAAAATAACATACTAGACAAAATTAAAAAAATTAGAATTAGATGCTTTTTAAAATTCTATGAACAAATAGCCACAAACTTTAAAGTTTTGGGACTAAATTTGTAATTTAACAATAACAATAATAATAATAATTTTCCACTCGACTCCCAAAATATATATTTAACTTTTTTCTTTTAATATTATAATTTTATAAAGGGGAGATTCAACCTCTTCTTTAGGAGAGGTTATTGATGTTCAAAAATATACTTGGATCAATGTTTATTTTAATTCTTAAACTTTCTAAAAGATTTTTTTTTTTTTGTTTATCAATATTAATTATTGTTCCATTTAAGTTAGTTTATTTAGGTGGCTCTAATACATGCCACAATTAGTATTTATTTATTTATTTGAAGTTTAAATATTAAAATATAATTTATATCTGGAAGTTGGAATCAATGTTGAGTGAGCAGTGCATTCCAAGAATGAGCATGGTAGGAAAACAATGATTTAAATGAAAATTAATACAGACATGATTTCATCCTGTACTTTTTTTTAAATAAATAATATATGGGAACCATGTTACGTGCATTGTTTGATCGTCAACAATATTCTAATATTTCATAACTTTGAATGGTAATTAATTTGCATGTTAATGGTTCTAACTTGAGTGTCAATGTAACAACCAAAAAAAAAAATTAATTTATTAATTTTCAAAAACATTTTTGAATTAGGATTTTATCTTCTTTTTCTTAAAAAAAAATAATATTTTAAGGGTTTTAATTAGGGTTCTTTTAAGAATGTCTCTTTTTGACTAAAACAGTAAGTTTTCTTTAAGTTCTATTCACTTCTATTTTGAAGTTTGTTTTCTTTCTTTTTTGATTAATATTTCTTGAAAATTTTTGGGTTTTGATTCATTTTTGCTTCGTTCTTGATTGTTTAAAATGAAAAGATTATTAAAATATTTTACCCTAATTTTTTTTTTAGGTTTTTGATTTGCTTAATTTTATCAAAAGTTTTTACAATTAGGTCTTTTATATTAAATTGAAGGTTTTGATAATGGAAATTTTTCAGAATTTTTCAACTTTGAATTTCTTTAAAATTGGGACTGTTTTAAGTGTATTTTGGATTCTTTTTGCACCAAAAATTTACCAAAATGATTGCTACTTTAAAGTATAATGTATAGCTTTGATTTCTACATGAAAATTATATGTTTTTTTTTTTTTTATGGTTTTTACAGCAGTTTTATCAAGCTTTTCAGATCTGATTTTTGTGTTAAAAAGTGACAAATCTTGACTCTTTGGGTGTTAAAATCTTGAAAGTATTGTTTTATGAAGCAGAAATTTTTCTGGTTTGATTGTCCTTAATTTATAATAGTTTTGAAAGTTTTAGAATTGAAAAATTGTTTGACATTTTATTACGTATTGAAAAGCATTGATTTTACCAATTTTAGTACGTTTTTAATTGGCTTTAAAGTGTTTTTAACTCATTTTTTCAGTGCTGTTTTTTTAGTCAAAGAATCCTATTTTTCCTAACTTTTTTATGCAGAAAATTGTTCTGAATGGGAAAAATTAGGTAGATAAGATTGTCTATATTTTAGATAAGCTTTTGGACTTTTAAAGATAGAATTTTTGTTTCTGATCAGTGAAGTATTA
Organism: Trichosanthes truncata; assembly: GCA_033996785.1. Classification (NCBI taxonomy): domain Eukaryota; kingdom Viridiplantae; phylum Streptophyta; class Magnoliopsida; order Cucurbitales; family Cucurbitaceae; genus Trichosanthes; species Trichosanthes truncata. The sequence goes on from MU867261.1 coordinate 25,311,049, forward strand.
GATATGTTTGGACTTCTAGGAAAAGTTGATGATTGTTCAAGAAAGTATATTAGATTTGGAATTGAGATTGAGGTTGAGAATTGTAGGATTATTAATCAAGGTAAGTAGTTTCCACATCCCTTCCAAAATAGAAATTTTGGCACAATTATGTTTTGAATATTGTTTATTTAACAAATATTTGAAAGTATGTTTTTTATGATTTGAAATTGGTCGAAATTGTTTTATATGCTTTAAAGTGTTTTGCTATTTGAAAGTATGTTTTCCGTTTTGGATAATTTGAAATAAAAGTATTTTGATTGATTTCGAATTGAAAGTAAGTTTATTTTAGTTTTGTTACATATGAAAATTATTGAAGAGTTTGAATGGTTGATTTGATGAATCTTCATTGAAATTGTTATTTGAAACTATATATTTTGTTTCAAATGTTTGTGAAAGAATTTTGATCGATTGGATAAGGGCTATCCAGATATGCCAATTTTCTGTTTTGGAAATGCTTTGCTTATTTGTGGTAGTAGTCTAACTTAGAATTGATGGAATTGTTATGACTTATTCGTGAGAAGACACATTTGTGGTTTGACATTCCTTTGGATTGAAGATTCATGTGTGTGTTATTCACTCATGTGGCCTCACACTTAAGTTATTACATTGATTGTTCTGGTCCATTTTATTGACATTTCTAATTGAAAGCTTTGACTGATTGAAGCTTATTTGTGGGAAGAAACAATTTGTGGTTTGACATTCCTTTGGAATGAAAATTCATGTGTAAGTTTCACTCACATGACCTCATACTTAAGTAATTGTATTGAATGTTCTGGTCGATTTTTATCGACAACTCTGATTGAATGTTCTGAATGATTGATTAGTATTACCGACGAGTAACCATTCATATATGTTTTGAAGGCTACCCAAATAATGCATTTTCCAACTATGATATTTGAAAGTATTGATTGATTGAAAGTACTGATTGATTGAAAATACTGTTTGAATTGAAAGTTTCGATATTTGAAAGTTTTGTTCAATTGAAAGGTTTAGTTTTTTTAAAGCAAAATTTTAATTGAAATTTCTGATAGTTGTATTAAAAGTTTTGTAAAGACATTTGTATTTTTGTTTACGACCGTTTTGAAAGCGAATGACCAAATGAATACTTGACTTTTGATTCAACTATGGAAAAGATTTGTTAAATTGAATTTCTATGATTTGTTTTGAAGAAAATGAATTTCTAAACCTGATGTAGAAGTTGCTTATTGAGTATTTTTGTACTCATTTTTGCTTTTCCAAAATGTTTTCTGATGAAGGATCAAGTGATAGTCGCGAAAGAAGTGAAGTTTAGCGTTCTGGCACAAGACATAAAAAGCTGTTGTTAAGGATTCGATAGTTTATTTTAGAAATCCTTTGTAAGAAATTGCTTCCGCAAAATTTGTTTAAGTTTATTTTAGTTTTAATTGTTACGCTTCTGCATTATTGTTAGAGTGACTGTATTGGAAAATACGGATTGTTACAGTCAACATGAGCATAATTCAATTGGTTAAGACATCTTCAACCGAGAGATCAAAGGTTTGGATCCCCCACCCCCACATGTTGTTGAACTAAAAAAATGTTCCAACTTAATTAAGCACAGTTCAACTGATTAAGGCATCCTTAATAAGAAGGAGGTTAAATGTTTGAATCCTCCCACCCCACACATGTTGTTCAACTTTTTTTTTTTTTAGTGCTTACATTATATTTCTCAAAAGATGTTAGAGATTTCAATTTCCACCCCTACGAGTAGTTGAACTAAAAAAAATTGCTTATTAATTTATAGTAGATTTTAGTCTATTTACTCAAATAGATTATTATTTTTAAAGAATATTACACTACAAATATGGGATAAAAATGTGAACTTGCTACATTTTAGAGAAGGGCAAAGATAAAAAATATTTGAAGTTATTGATGTATTAGCAATTTATCAATTCATTAAGTTAGAGGTGAATTAGCAATTTAGCCGTTCACATTTATAGACGTATTAGAAATTATAATATATATACTATATTAAAAAGTGAGGAGGTTGGAAAAATATTTTTGGACACTTTTGTCATTTCTTTAATTTACTAATTTACAAAATATGTCATTAGTGATTAATTATAAATAGTAAATTAATTAATTATCAATAAAAATGTATATGATCTACTAAAGGGTTGGAATCTAAAAGGTTTTTCCTACAATTTTCTTTAGAAGTTATAGAGTTCAAAAGATTTTGTAACTCTCATCAAACTTATAAAATGAGCTTTCTTCACCATTTTCTCTACCATCACTTAGTTTCATTATTATTTTTTATTTTTTATTTTTGTTCTCTTTGTTCTATTTGCTCTCAAAGCCTTTTCAATCTTCAAAACATCTCAAGATGTTGATGGTATGTTCAAATTGCAGGGTTGCATGTGTTTTGGTGGTATATTCAAGTTGAATAATAGTGTTTTTCTATCAATATTTGTCAAGTGAGCATATCTATTTTAAGAAATGAGTGTATATCTAGGAACTTTAGATTTTTTGTTACTATTTTTTACTGTTCCTTGATAATTCGTATATATTTTTTTATCTAAAATATTTGTCAAAAAAAATAAAATTTTATTGATCAATTACAAGCTGATGTTTCTTTTGTTGAGGAAAAAAAAATCATGTGTAACTTAATGCCTCACAAAGTTTTCAATTAATTATAAAATATTAAATTAATTAGTTAATGAATTGCCAAAAATAAATTAAAAATTAATCATCAATAATAAATTAAAAATTATTAATCAACAAGAACTTGTATGGAATCTAAAAAGTTGAATACAAAGAGTTTTGTTATTTCATTATGTAACGATCCGACGTTTCTAACTTTGACTATCTAGGGACATTACCACTTGCGTGCTAAAGATATTTGCGAAACTTTAATAAAAACACCCATGACGAAATTTTTTATCAAAGCATCCGAAATTCTTTTAATTGGGATCCTTTTAAAAATCTTTACAAAACATAAAATAAAATAAAACGTTAAATCAATTGAAATAATTTCATAACATATCCTCTACTAACAAAATATTTTAGACTAAAATAATATAAATGCAGAAATCTCATCTTAATCACCCATGACGGCCATTTTCACAAACTGTCATGTCAATCGCCTAGGAAATCCTTGCCTTTACCTGAAAAAAAAACATTTTTTTTGAAAAAGATGAGTATTATAAAATACTTAGTAAGTGACCCCACTATTGGGGTTGGGATATGCAAACACATACATTATGGTTTTAAAACTTTTCCTTTAGTGGGACCTAAAACCTTTTCATAGTGGAAACGTTTTCCTTTAATTTTTCTCTTTGATTTAATGTGGACAATTAACCCAACCTAACATTGCCTTTTTATATAACATTTTCAAGTTCCTTTTCATTTAACCTTTTCAGCTTCCTTTCCCATTTAACATTTTCAGGTTCTTTTTCATTTAGATGTACATCTATACTTTTAGGAGGGTAATTGCCACAGCCCTCGTAAGCATTTTGTCATGAAAACACATATATGCATGAGGTCCCAAAGCATTTTCACTTTTCATTCAGTGATGCAACATAAAGCATCATTCTCACATTATTCATCATAAATCATAAATCACGCATCACATTCATAAGAATATTTGGAAATCATATGTGTAAAAATTCGCTTTCATATAAAACATAACATTTTAAAATTTAGTTCCCAACTTGCTTTGAGCATTTCGACATAAAGTCACTTACCTTGGCTGCAAATTCAAGCTGCTAAATCCTATTAGGGAGATCTTTCGTCAACCTATAATAATTTCAAATAAATTAGCGCTTAATAATAACCACATTTGAACTTTAGTTCCAAAAACAACTAGGCCTTTCATTACTTAATGGCTTACTTACCCAAAATTCTAAAAGGAGGATTACCCAAATACTTTCCAATTCGAAGTCGCCTTTGAATCTTAATTTTTTCAATTCGAAACTACACATAAGAGGGATCTAAGAGTTAGGGCCTTTATAAAATTCTCAAATTAAACTCCAAAAGAGACTAATGGTACATTACCCAAAGATTCTCACCCAAAATTAAAACTAAAACTTTGCTGGTTTAGACTCGCTTAGGTCCAATTTTATAAAATCCAGCTCCAAATGTTGTGGGTATTCTCTGAAACAATTCAAAACTTCATGGGTCATTCTTAAATTATATCAAAAAACAATCATGAAACCTTAAGAGGAACGAAAATCACCTAACATTGCTGCTGGGCATAGACCAAAGATGTTCAAATAAATGATTTCGACGCTAGAACAAAGTGGCTATTCTGGAATAATTCAAGAAAATCATTAGGTTTATCCTATCTCAATAACAAAAACACCAATCATTTATCTACAATAACCTCACATCTGACACCCGTTGGACAACTGTTCGTCGGAGGTTGGAAGGGCATAAATCGTCGGAATTCATGTTGGACGCGCATTGCAAGAGATGTCGCTAGTCGGGGCATCTGCTATACGCCAAAAGCAAGCACAAGTGCACGTTGTACAAAACAAGTAATATATGGAAGTATTCCAAGTATCGAACTCAAAAGAATAGTTAACAAAGAGCTTTTCAGTTAACAACACAAATACTTTCAAGTTGCAACCAAAGGTAACCAAATAAATAAGATGTTTTTGGGAGTTTTGTTCAATAAAAATAAAGGAAATTGAAAGAAAAGATAAGAAAACAGAAATGAGAAGTAGGGGGTTCAAATCTGTTTCAACCCTGAAGAAATGCACCCGCAAACTTACTTAACTAGGTCCGACTATTTTAGAGATTCTACCTCTTGCGCCCGCATACTATCTCTTTCGATTTCTGTGCGATTCAGACAACATGCTACTGAAATGCGCCCGCAACCTACCCTAACCAACACTTAACACCATGAATCGAGTTCAACACCTATTCATCCCTTTTCTTAGTGCTTTTAGGAGACTAAGCAATTAAACACATATGTCTATGGCTAATTTTAACTTAGATAAATAAGGAACACAACTCAATGATTCTAAAGGTTTTTGTACTATGTCTAGGTACAAAAAACGAAGTTCTATGTCTAGACTCTTCTCCTAGATTGCTTTTACGAAAATGCGTGCTCAATCCAACTCTTTCAGTATTGAATCTCACACAAACTATGTTAACTCAAGTGATTAGTTTAAGCTAACAATGAAACTTAAACTCAATAAAAGCAAACGGTGGTAAATGCTATGCAAAGTTGCTAGAATCACATGATATCTCCTTTTTAGAGTATTCACTTCGTTGAATCTCCTCCAAGGAGTTTAGCTACTCATCGAAAAGAAAACTATACGTGCAGAAAATAAAGAAGAAACGAGAATAAGAAATAACACACTTCATTGAAATAATGAAATTGAATACACTTTGAAGTATGAAAACAAAGAAAGAACTAAATGTAATTAAATTAATAAGGAACTACTACTTGAATTCAAAGGAAAAACAAAAACTTACAAAGTTGGAAAATAAAGATAAAACAGCGAGAACAACTCCTAAAGACTTACAGAACTGAATAGAAAAACGAAGAACAAAAAGAACCCTAAGATATTTTTCCTTTCTAACTTGTTCTACCTGTTTCAAGGAGAATCAAGTACTTACTTCTCCTTCTTTCGAAATTGGAGTCCGAATGGAATCAGACCAAAGCTTAGGGAAAATTCAGAGTGGTGACTAAAACTAAAGGAAAAATGACAGAAATTTAGGATGAAGAGAATTCCCAACTTCGAGCTCTCTTGAAATTGAAGCTTGAGCCGCCCTTCATAGACCTCAAGGCTTAGGGTTTCCTACCGAGATCAGTGTGGAGAGGTTTGGCCTATCATATCCCTTGATCCTCGGACATTTGATTAAGAATAATTGATTTTTTCTGCAAATCTCGCCAATCTGGGAAAATCCGCAGAAAAGGTCCATATGCGGCCGTATAATGAGCGCAATTGTGCTGTTGTTGAAATGGCCTAAATGCGACTGCATAGTTGGGCGCATTTTGAGTTCTTCTGCAATAGTTGGAATTTGGCTTATGCTCTCAATTGCTGGCGCATCCTGGTCACATATCTCTTGAATCATCTTTCTTTTGCCTCAATTTCAACCAGAATGTGGGCGCATTTGAGTCTTTTTTCACCCTCTATACAAAACCAACAAAAATTAACAGTTTCTTAACAAAAATGACTCTAAATACACCTAAAAACTTATTTTTACAAAATCAAGACTTCAAACACATGCAAAACTTATTTTTACTTAAATTTACTCTAATTGACATGAATTATAACATTAAACACTCGTTTTCTAAGCAAATAACTTCGTTTTTAGGGCTAAATAACACTCATAAATGAACGTTATCAGTTGCTTGCACCATCTGCGACTGGAGACGAAGGAGAGGTGGCCCTCGCTGATCGGTGAGGGATGGAACTTGCACGAACTATCCGACCTCGTGCGGCGTTGCTACAGACGGGGCCTTCCCGAACTAAGGATTGAGAGAGGGAGAGAATCGTAAGGCCCACCTCTCCAAAAAACGTGTTGGAATCACAACAACATTACAAGAGATGGCGACGATGGAAGTTCGTGGTGCAGACGGCGTACATCGATGGTTGGAGGGAGAAACGAAGACGTGGTCGGCTGTCAGCGTTGGTGATAGAAGATGAAATCAAATGGGGGAGTTTTGGGGCTGTTTTGGTCGTGAGGAAGCAAAAGGATGAAGATGGAAAAGATTGGGAAAGAAAGTGCCTAGGGATTTGTGTACATAAAAGACAAATTAGGGTTTCAATTTTTTTTTCTTTTTCTAATAACGAACAATCAAACTTTACTTTTTTTTGCCCATATTACCCGGAGTTTTTTTTTAATTAATATTGTAAGTTTGCAAACTTATTATAAAAATATTGTAAGTTTGAAACTATTTTGGAGAATATTGTAGTTTTAAATGCATGGATCAAGGCCTTGGTGTCGTGGAAGCAGGTCGTCTCAAAAGACTTTGAAGAGACGACCTTGACATGCTTTCTTTTTTTTTTTTAAGTTTTAAATTTTGATAATAAAATTTTGGATTAGTTTGGAGATTATTTACTAAAAATAAAAGAAAAAATTTCAAAAACCATCATGATATAGGAGTTGTTACAATTACATTATCCAATCTTTAATTTAATCAATCAACTCTTAAACTTGGGAAATTGTTGCAATTAAACATCTAAATGTGCTGTTCCAATCCAATATTCTAACTATAAAATTGTTATAAAGAAACCCACACTGTTTGTTTCAATTTTTTGTTTTCGTAAATAGATATGGTAATTCAACATCGATCTGATAACTAAATTTAATGGTTAATATAATACTTTTCAAAATTAATAGAGTTAAAAAATATGAGCTAATGAAATTGTAACAATGTTATAATTCAAGAGTAGTTTGATTGTATCAATATTTCTAATTCATAAGTGGTTTGTGCATTTTGCAATATTTAAGGACTTAATTGTGATTTTTCATAAGTTTAGGGGGTGAATGATCAAATTATAAGTTTGATTGTGCAATTTTTACAATCCTTGTAGTTTAAGGGTGAATTTTGCGATTTCCCAAAAAAAAAATAAAAAACAAGTGTAGTCCTTGAACTTTTAGGATTGTGTTTAGTAAGTCCCTAAACTTTAAAAAGTATCTAATAAGTTCCTTGAATATTCAATTTTGTGTCCAATAGATCCTTCAACTTTAAACATATCTAATAAGTTCATAAACTTTCTAATATTGTGTCTAATATATCTCTGGTATATTTAAATTTTGTATAATCATGAATTTACAAGACACAAAATTGAATCTTATAAATTTGTGAAGTTTAAAATATGCTAGAGATTTATTAGGCGCAAAATTAAAATTAGTTCATAGATCTACTAAGTACAACCTTAAAATTTCAGGTATATAAAAATTCTATTTTAGTGGATATAATTAAAAATGTAAATGTTTTAGTTTTTTTGGGGGAGTTTTTTTTTTTTTTTTTTTTTTATTAATATTGTAAGTTTGCAAACTTATTATAAAATATTTTTGTTTCTTTAATTAGCATGCAATTGAGTGTGAAAACAAGATAAAAAAAAACTTTTATCCATCTAATTTTTAATCATAATTGAGGTTTTAATTTTTATTCATCTAATTTTTAATCATATTTTTTAAGTAATTATGTATAAATACCAAAAAAAACGTAAAACCAAAGTAATTAATGTATGAATACAAGTTAAAAAAAAAAAAAAATTTAGTGCATGCCACAAGGTGGACATCACCAATTGCAAGGGGGTTGTCGACGACGACCCCTTGGTGCTTGATCCTGTTCCTCTTGTGCTTCCAGTTCATTTGGTTTTTCTTGTGCTCTAATAGGATACAAATATTGATCATGCTCTCCACGTCCACGTACGCGAGCATGTGATGATGAGGGACTAGCCTCAAAAGCATGTGTGTCTGGTGTATGAAGATATCGTGTACCAGGAGTCGGTATCATCATCATTGGAGTAGAACTGCATTGTCTTGCGTCTGAGTGATGGGAGGCATGTGCGTCAACGTCATGATCAACCTCAGCTGTTACAGCTCGGGGCAACTGATCTTCTTCTTCAATGTCTAGAGATGTCCACGGGGCGGGGCGGGGCCGGGGAATGGATTCCCCATTCCCGTCCCCGCCCCCCATTTCATTCCCTTCCCCGCGAAATTCCCCGTTTAATTTCGCAGGGATTGGGTTCCCCGCGGGGAATTTTTCCCCGTTCTTTTTTTTTTTTTTTTTAATCTTTTTTTTTTTAAATTTATTCTCAACCATAATAAAAATTATTTCTAAATGAATAATTTTCAATATAATTCTATTTAAAGTAAATGATATAAAATTTCCTAATAAAAACAGTAATATACCATAAGTAAAAATACTATAATGTCGAAACAACTTAATTTCTAAAAATTCAAATTTCAATATTACAACATAGACTTTAATTTTTTTTTAATAACGAAATAGTCTTAAACTAATTTCTACTATAGTTTTTTTTTTAAAAAAAAATTCTATTTATAGGTAATAATATATATATATATATATATATATATATATATATATATTAATCGGGGAATCGGGGCGGGGCGGGATGGGGAATATATTCCCCGTCCCCGTTTAGCCAACGGGGAAAAAAACTTCCCTGCTCCCTCCCCCATTCCCCGTGTAATCGGAGATTCCCCGCCCTGTTCGGGGCGGGTCCCCTAGGGGCCCCGGCCCCGCGGGTTAAATGGACATCCCTATCAATGTCTTCCTACTGAGCAATGTTCTGTCATTGAGCACGTCTTCTATGTCTAGGACCAGGAGGAGGAGCAATAGGAATGTTATACATATAATGTTACTGGTCCATATTTTGTTCACCATTGTCGCACAGATGAAGAATTTCTAAATTTTGTGAGAGATCACGAATTTGTCTGAAGCAGGACTTCTTTAAATGATAAGAAAAATTAGACAATATTTAAAATGAATTTATAATTTAAAGTAAATATAAATTAAAAATTAAGTGAAACTGGTATCGCTTGACCATAGGACACTCCCTCATAAGTGATGTAGTGCCTAGTAATATTCTAATACCAGTTCATATAGTTTGGAGTCGTATGTCCATAAGCATCAACTGAAGGAGCATCAACTACGAGCTTTCGACGCATATTCCATCACTCCACGTACGGTGCCATCACAATTGACCAATCTTGATGTCAAAAGTCCATGGCATGTAGGTTCGGGTCTGTGTTGCACACTTTTGGGATAACTTGTTTCATCTCAAATTGTCTGATCACTCTATTTGGTAGATGTCACTCAATAATATGAAAACAAATGAGTTAAGTTATTGAACGCCATATATCATGACTATTTCTACAATAATGAGGTAATGTGGTCATGACATCGATGTACAGCTCCCAAATCATCTAAAATATCAAAATATCGACGATTAGTGTTTTATAAAATAAATCAAAAGTAAAATAAATTATTGCACTCGTACTAGGTCGGGTCTAAGAAGGTCAAATATATATCTATACTGTACGAGCACATGCGTAGCTGATCCGGTGACACAAAACTAGTCTCTCCACCTATATTAATATTAAAATATTAAATTTCAATTATGTCAATCATATAAAAAATAACATTAAATTAGAAATCAATTCACATATCGAGAACCAAGTGTTCGTCCAACTAATCCAGCATCCTTGATGTGGCGGTGCTGAGGAGCCATTGTTGAGAATTGTTCCCAACCCCAAAGCTAAAGAAGCATTATAGGCCCAATAATCTCGCATGAATCTAATCAACTCCCCCTACAAAGCTGCCTATATAACCATGCTAAATAAGCTCCACCCCAAGAATACCGTCCTACAACCTCAAAGTTTGTCAGAAGTGGCAGGAACATGAAGTGCACCTTGTCCCCAGATTTATCGCAGAATAAGCTCTCACCAAATAGCTGCAAAATGTATGCTCGGGCATATCTCGCTATAGTAACCTCATCTACATTATCGTTCAACCATGGAAATTGAGATGCTAACCAAGGTAAGCTTAATTTGGAGCCCTTAATATGGTTGTCGTCTGAAGTCACCCCGAGCAGCAATACACAAGTATGCTTCCAGTTGTAACTCATCGGTCCAATGAAAGGCTCGCTATCCACTGATAATCCCAGTAATACTGCAACGTCTTGTAGAGTGACAGTGCACTCCCCTCAGACACGTCAAATGTATGTATTTCTGGCCTCCATCTCTCCACGAGTGCAGTGACGAAGTGCCAGTCTAATTGAATGAACCTTAATCTGGCTACTCCCTCGAACTGTACAGCCCGAAGATGAGGTAATATAAGACGGTGCAGTGGGATGGTGCGCTGAACAACTGCTTCTCGATGTCTACAGTGTAGCTCTTCCAAATTTCGATCTTGCCAAACAAGCTATGATCGATGGGACTGTTGAGCATATAAGACCGATGTATCAATTGGTCCTAGATTGACATCCATGATCTAAAAAAACAAGAAATTGGGGTTCAATCCAATTAAATATAAATAACAAATTGAAAAAAAAAAACTAAATTATAAAATAATTAAAAGAAAACAACAAATTGAAATTCAATCCATATTGAATATAAATAAAAAATTGAAAATAAACTAAAAAGAAACAACAAATTAAATTTCAATCCATATTGAATATAAATAATATCGCTAAATACCAAATTACAAAAAAAAAAAAAAAAACCAAAAAACAAGCATAAAATAAAAAACTACAAAAAAAAAAGTTCCCTAAGGTGCTTCTCTTTGTCTCGAAGAACAGCTCATTTAATTGTGACCCAATTGATTATATAGACCACAATGTTGTTGAGTACTTGGTTCTCTCCAATCCATCTCATTATGGTAGTGGGAACTTTTTAGTCTACCAGGTTCTCTCAACAACTTTGGGTCAGCATATAGAATGGGTATGTTAGGAGGTGTGATCCAATAATCTTCATGTGGGATCAGTTGAAATTGAGGAGAGTAGCATGTAGTATATGTTGAAAGCTTATATGTGTCCTCAAAGAAATCTTCAAAGTTCAATTTTAGGTGTGAGCAAACTGCCATGTCATGTGAGCATAGAATGCCATAAGATTGACACTTATTGCATAAACAATAATGAACTTCTCTATTTTCTTCTCGAGTTAGTCTCAGAGATTGAATATTTCCGCCTTTAGCATTGAAGTAATGTAGCCCAATTTTCACGTGAAACACACCACTTTCTCGATCATAGGACACTACCTTATGCTTACTGGATTTTGATGCCCACCTCACAATCTTATCAAGAGCATACCTGATATATATTTAATTCAAGGTGATGAGTATTTTGAAATAAGGTAATTTGACTAATACGAAAATAAGTGGCGTGATTACCTGGTATATTTTGCTTGTTGCTGCAAAGTACTTATTGTTTCTTCTATTCTCTTCTCAAAATATTCTACACACCTATAAAAGGTAAGTTGAGCAAGTGTAGTGATTGGCAACATGTAAGAACTTCATGCTCTCTGACAGATTAGTTGTCATCCACCTATACCTAAATCCTCTATCATGGGATTGAGTCCATTTCTCAGTACTAATGTTGTTAAAAAAGCTCATACAAGAGCTCTTTATTACTTTAATCTTTTCAACACATTTGTTGAACTTACGAATTTGGTGTTGACACCCAGCACGATAAACTAGGTCTTTCAACTTTTTAGACTTATATTTATTATTAAAGTTGCTAGCAATGTGTCGTAAGCAAAACCTGTGATGAGATTTATTGTCTGCCCAACCATACTGTGGAGTGTTAACAACAGAAATTATGCCACCATGTCAATTTGAGATCAAATATTGTTGGAATTTATGCCATAAAGCCTCGTAATTAATGATTTATTTAATAATTAATAATAATTTTGATTATTTTATTTGCAATATAATATTATCCATTATATGAAAAATCCAAGGTTATTTGTATAATTTTGAACAGTATGTGATTGACATATTGGAGGATCATGTTCAAGAAATAACCTAAAATGTCAGAGTATATAGATAAGGATGGGTGTCTTATCTTAGTAACACTATTGATACGACCCACTTTGTAATAGTTACAAATGATTTGATCAAAATAGTTTATGTGGAGACATGTGAGTGGGGGTATCTCATACAATGAGTTTGTGTAAGACTGGACTACTAAATATTTAATCTCTCTTTATAAATCCGTTAAGTGAGAAGATTAATATTTCATTAGGATGATCATATGCGACTCGATCTTAATCCTGAGTGAGTTATGAACTCCTGCATGTGACAGCTTGTCCTTTGATTTGTATGAGTGAGAGTGGCTTTTGTAGCTGATTCAATATGCCTGCCATTTTGGGGACTTGGCCAAATAGGGAGTTGGGAACATAATCTCACAAGATGAAATTCACTCATTCCCATATAGGATAAGTAGATGAGTAGTTCTCTTAAGTGCTGATTTAGAGACTTGAACAATGGGGTCCCACCCTCTCACTGGCCCGAGAGGGACTTAGTTTATAATTAGATTATAAACAGATTGTTCATTAGAGGATCAATAGTACTTAAGGTGCAAGATGTAATTATAGGGGTAAAACAGACTTTTGACCCAACTATAATTATGAACAACTTGTGAAGGATCGACTTACATGTAATGATTATATCTATGTACACAACTTGTCCTACAGTACATAAGAATACAAGTCTAGGTCTATAGTGGAGTGACCTATAGTTAATGAATGAAAATTAATTAATCAAATTGTTTAACTAATTGATTTTGTATCATTGGAGCATATAATCTGTAGGTATATAAGGTCCCCTTGCTAGCTCATAGAAATACTAAAAGATCAATTTAATTGAAAGAAAAATTTGAAATGTTCAAATTAATATTTAATATATTAGATATATTAAGTATATAAGAGGAAAATATATTTATTGTATTTGATACATTAAATATTAAAATAATTAATGTATATTAGATACATTAAATAAAAGATATTTATAGAATTTGAATAAGATTTAAATAAATAAATAAATATCGTAGGAGATTTGAATGAGATTCAAATAAATATAAGATATGTTTTAATATATTAGATATTAAAATATAATATTTTAATTATAACAAAGATTTTTCCTTGGTCTCTATAAATAGGACCCTTGAGTTGAGCCATTAGACATAACACATATCTCCTCAATAGAAAATTAGAGAATTCTCTCTAGACCTCTTCATCTCCAATCCCTTGTGGATTTTCTTTCAAAAGACTCTCACAAGCCTTGGTCTTGTGTTCGAGTCATAACCAAGAAAATTTTATGGAGAAGATAAAGATCTGCCAGAAATATTTTCATATTTACTCCAAGTAAGTTTACTTAATCTTATTTCTTTTAGTTTAATTTTAAATAAAATCAAAGACATTCCAATGTTTCTGCTGCAGAGTAAAACATTCATTCCTTCAAATACACCTCTTCATGTGTGTCAAGTTGTCTCAATTGTTTCAAAAACCAGCCTCAAGTTTCACAACATTCTTCATCCACAACGACAAATGCAAGTGAAAATAATTTTCCATTAGAGTCCACTATTGTTGCAATTAATAGCTTCCCCTTATATTTGCCATACAAATGAGTGTCATCGATTTGAATGATGGGTCGACATTTTTTGAAAGCCTCTACAGAAGGACCAGAAGCCCAAAACACAAAAGTAAGGATGACATGACCTGCATTTTCACCAAAATACTTTACTCTTCACTCTACACATGTGCCAAGATTGGTATGTTTCACCATGTACATCCACTTAGGTAAAAGCTTTTAGGAATCATCCCAATCACTAAACACTCTGGCCAAAGCTTTTATTTTTCCTTCCCACACCCTAGAGTAATGAACATGGTAACCAAACTTGCTTTTTATGTTAGTTTGTAGTTGTGATACACTCAAGGTTTAAAATGTCGATGTCGATGGAAATGTTGAAATCTCAATTTTATGGAAATGTCGATGGAAATATCGATAAAATGTCGATGTTGATGAATATTTCTGGAAAAATTTTAAAAACAAAAAATTCAAAAAAAATATTTAAATTAATAAATGAACATTTTACACTTTTTAAATGAGTTAAAATACTTGTTACATTATTATATTTACATTAAGTTACATTTTCTTGCTATTTTTTTTTAATATTTCGTCAATTTTGTACGGTATAGTGGAAATGTCGATTCGCCCTTATGTCGATGTCGAACCCATGAACATGTAAAAATTTCGATGAAAATGTCGACATGTCGATGGAAATTTAATACCCTATACACTAACATAAGGCTTATTTTTCACAGTTTCACAGAATTCAATGACAATCATTGAAAATCTAATTGCACATGACTCTGATTTAATTATGAATAAAAACAAGTATGTTGCTCAATGTACTGGGTGATTTCAAAAAAGCCATGAGTTTTTTTTTTTTAGTGGCACAAAGTCACCATCTACATCCATCTTCCCACTTTTTGCATCGTACTGCCCATATCGCAAGTGTTGATTAATTCCATGACCTCATATGGTGCATGACACTTAACAGCAAAACATTTTACCACATGTTGGAGAATTTCTTTGTTGTTGCATATTAACCCCTTATATAATAGGTTCTCTTCAATGACCATTGGTTCTTGGATATGATCATATTCTATAGTGCTATCAACTACATTGTTATCTAACTCTCTGAATGTATTTGAAGGGATAACATGTAAACTACCTTCAAAGTCCAGTTCTTCAAATTCATCATCTGTTTCAGTTCTAAAATCCTTATATGTATTATCTACCACCATATCTTCATCATCACATGGTGAGGCAACTAATTCAGGGTCGGGGTCAGGACACTGGCTAGTGTCAAGACACTGGCTAGTGTCAACACATTGGATAAGGATTTCTCCTAAGTTTTGTACATTCATGTCCACCATTCTCACAATGACATATAAATGCACTAAATTTGGAACTGACATCACTATTGAAAACATTAAGTTCATTGCTTGATGGTTAGGAATTGGTATTGGCATACACATTACTGATCTTGATAGTGTTAGTTTAGGGTGTCTATACACTATCTCCAACTGATTTGCCCTCACATCTACACCAAGTGACAATTCTACTATTTCAACAAATTGTTCAAACACAACTCCACCATTAACGTTAACAAAAAAAACCTCCACAGCTTGGTTGGTCATAATCGACTCCATCTACCCCATCAATCATACAACCATTTGTATGCAAAATAAATCCCAAAGACTTATCTCCCATTTTCTATGAAAAAATAAACAAGATATAAATTAGAACAAAACTAAGTAGACTAAAATTCAACTATATGATTCAATTAAGTGAACTACTATTAGAACTAAATTTCAATTAAGTAAACTACCATTCCATTAAGTAAACTAAATTCAACTATGTAATTAATAGAATAATGTTCTACATCTTAAAAAAAATACATAAAAAAAAAAAAAGAAAAATACATTAAAAAAATCATTTTTTAAAAAAATACATCCAAAAAATCTTTATTAATTTTAAAACCAACCAATCTTTTAAAAAAAAATTTAAACAACACAAGTTTTTTTAAAAAAAAATCCAACAAATCTTAGAAAAAAAATATACATCCAATAATTTTTTTTTAAAAAAAATACATCCAAAAAAATCTTTATAAAAATTATAACCAACCAATCTTTTGAAAAAAATTTAAACACAACAACATAAAAAAAAAAAAAATCAACAAATCTTGAAAAGAAAACATAAATCTAAAAAATCTTGAAAAAAACACATCCAACAAATATTAGAAAAATAAACACACAACCAACAAATCATAAAAAAAAAAAAAAAAATCCAACAAGTTGTTTGCATTTCAATACACAAATCTAACCAATCCTATACTCATTCAATAGATCTACAATAAAAACAGCTAAAATCACATGAAACTAGTGAAAACGATAAAAAAAAAACTCATAAATCCGAACAAATTTGGTGGTCCTCAAATGTGATGGACTTTGTGGGGTTGCTGTGTTTTTTTTTTTTTTTTTGTCTGCTGTAAAGAGTTGAGAACGAAAGGGAAGAGGGAGGGTTTTGTTAAAATGAAAAGGAAGTGAGGGTTTTGTTAAAATGAAAGGAAGTGACTTTTGGTTTTGAAGAGACGACCTTCATTTAAAACTCTTGTGGAAATCACGAAGTGCGCACAGTGAAAATGATTTTTCAAAACAATGGTCATCTCTTCAAGAGACGACCTGTACACATGGCGAATATCTACTATTATTTTTTTAAAACCCGAGTGAAGGTCGTCTCTTGAAGAGATGACCTTCATCTGCTATTTTTTTTTAACGCGAGTGAAGGTCGTCTAAGAGACGACATGCTTTCACGACACAAAGATCGTCTTTTCAAGAGATGACCGTAATCCACGTATTTAAAACTACAATATTCTCCGAAATAGTTTCAAATTTGCAATATTTTTATAATAAGTTTGCAAACTTACAATATTAATATAAAAAAACTCCCAAATTACCCCCTCATCTAAACTTTCTTTTCCTTTTCTCATCTTAAATTTTATAATTCTTAACTAAGGTCTCAAAAGATTTGGATATAACTTGGAAAGCTTTGAGAAGCCAAAAATGGGTTTCTCAAACTTAAATTAGAAACCAAAGAAAGATTAAATTTTTAAAATTAAGAATTGAGACTTAATTAAAAATTTCTCATCTAAAATTCAAAAATTTAATTATCTTAATTTAGTCCACTTAAATCTAATTTAAAATCTAATTTACTCAAATTAGATTCTAAACAACAATTCTAAATAGTCCAGTCAAATCCAAATTAGTCTTTAAAAAGGCCAACAATCTTAGTTAAAAACGCGGGGCGTTACAAATTCCCAAAACGTTAGAATAATTGTCCTTTAATTATAATTATAATATGAAATCAAATCAGTAGTTAATTTAATATTTATTAAGATTGAAATGTTCAGTACATAACAAAAAGTTAGCTTCAAAAGATTTAGAATTTGTAATAATCAAACAAAGTAATAAAAAAATCCATGAGTTCAAATTAGGTAAAGTAACATTTTTAAAATAAAGATGTGAAAATATCTATATATTTTTTTAATTGAATTTTTTTTGAATTTTTTTAAATTAATATATTAAAAACAATAAAATGTAATAAAAAATTCATTAAGAATGTGGTATGAGATAATGAAATTTAAATGCACCCATAAAAAGATTAAATGAATGATATGTGAAAAGCTAAAAAGTAAGGCCCCGTTTGGTTTGTGATCCGATTTTTTTTTTTTCAAAAACAAAGAATTCAAATGAAAACAAAAACAAACTTCTTATTTTCATTATATTTGAAAACACTTTTGGTTTGAATTTAAAAATTTTAAATTTGAATTCGAAATTTAAAAACTATGTTTGGTAGAAATTTGAAAATGTAGAAAAAGATTAATATGTGTTTCATATAATCAATTCTTTAAGAAAAAACTGATATAATTATTTCTTACCATAACGAATTTGAACTTATTGCTGCCGAAAATGAAAAGGAAGATTGTGGAGATAACAAATATAGCAAAAGGAGGGATGATTCAAAAGATTTTTGGTTTCCTGAAATACAAGCGATAAAACTTATAAAATGAATAAAACTTTTCCAACTAGAAAAGGGAAAATAAATTATTTCTAGTAAGAGAAAAAAAAAAGAAACCATTTATAAAAAATGATTAATGTTTATACAACATTGTGCTAGTTAAATCAATAGTATAATCATCTATAAATATTTTCAATAACTTTGGTTTGTTGATTTTTATTTTTTATGGTTTTTGTAATAAAAATTTATTGATAGATTCACTTTGTAAATAGAAGTACGTTTATGAGTTTTGAAGAAAAAAGATAAATTGTAATATTCAATTTTGTTGTTTTGATGAAAATCGTGTTTTTTGAAGAGTGTATCCATTGTTTTGATCATTTTTAAAAACAAAGAAAACAACAATTTGTCGTTTACAAAAATAGGTCATTTTCAAAGTTGTTTTTGAAAACCGTTTTTGAAAATAATTGTACCAAACGCATTTTCATCATTTTTCTTGTATTTTTTGTTTTCGAAAACATAAAAATGAAAATGGATCACAAACCAAACGGGGCCTAAAAGATTTACTTCCATGTAGATAACTTAATTCTAAAATTAATATCTTTATCTAACTATATTTAATATTAAAATTGATGGAGTTAATATTAAGAAAGCGGAAGCAATTTCAGATCTCGAGCACTCAAAGTACATCAATTTAACCAATCAAAAAACATGCTCAAAACTGGAAAAAACCAGAAAGTATGAACACATACCTTTGTAGCTCAAATTCTCCAAATTCTTTGCAAATCTTGGATCACCAACAATACTTGGACCACCACTAGAGTCTTCCCTACTATTCTCAGCCCTTGGAATGGATTGTGGGATCTTTGATTGAGAGAAATTGGGAGAAGAATGAGTAAAGATCAAAAAAACTAGAGAGTTTTCTACAAAATTCTCTTGTTTTTCTCATATCATTTCTCCATTGTGTTTCTTCTCATTTATAGGCACTAATGCAACCTCATTAGGCTTCCTATGGAAGACAACATTTGTCTTCCTATGGAAGACAACATTTGTCTTCCTTTGGAAGACAACACTTGTCTTCCCATGGAAGACAACACTTGTCTTCTTTTGGAAGACAACTCTTGGTTGGAATTAGTCAAGTTAAAAACTTGATTAATTAATTAAACCATTTAATTAATTAATTTAATTATTTAATTTAATATCAAATATTAATTAAATAATTAGACCAATCATTTGTACATGAATCCCTATTCACGTATTAAACCGAACAAATATTTAAATCACATTTAAATATGTTCCTCTCTCTTCCTTGTGATTTTAATTCATAATTAAATTATAGTACGTTAAGTATATCGCATATAATTAACATTTACTCCCAAAACCGAATTTGAACAATTCAAATTCTTTTCTCTCAAATTATTCCAAGGCTTAGTCTGAGCTAGTAAGGGGACCTAATGGACCTACAGATCATGAGCTCCAACGATACGAGATTTAACCGGCCAAACTCTTTTGCCTAGCTAATCAACATTCGTTAACCACCGGGACACTCCATTAAAGCCCAGTGGCTGCACTCTCCTCACTGTAGATATATTTCTGTCCACTCGATATAACCATGATTAGTAAGTCGATCCTTCACAGGTCGTTCGTAATTACAGCTGGGTCAAATAAACCGTTTTACCCCTGTAATTACTTCTTGTTCCTTAAGTCCCACTGATCCTCTAATGAACAATTGGTTTGTGGTCCAACCAACAAACCGAATCCCTCTCGGGCCAATGAGAGGGTGGGCCCATTGTTCAAGACCCGGAGTCAGCACTTAAGGGAACAACCTCTCTACTAACCCTTAAAGCAGGTAGGAGTGAATTCCATCTCGCATGACTATGTTCCCAACTATCTATCCGGTCTTATCCCCAAAATGGGAGGCTTATTGAGTCGGCGATCTCGGGCCACTCTCACCCATGCAAATCTAAGGATAATCCCAAATAAACAGGAGTTCATAGCACGCTCAGGATTAAGATCGAGTTACCTAGGTCATCGTATGAATATAGTCAGTTAAAACAGTAAACGGAGTTATAAAGTCTAAGTGACTATTTCGCGGTCCGGTCTTATGCAAACTCATTGCATAGGACGCCCCCACTCGCATGTCTCCACATGAACGATTCAGGATCACATCGTTAGTACTATACAAAGTGGGCCGCGTCCATAGTGTCCCCAGAATAAGGTACCCAGCCTTATTCTTATACTATAGACCATTTTGGCTATTACTCGAACTTGATCCACTTTTATGTCATACATAAAGTTCAAGTATACATATTATAGCCAAGGGTTCTTTGTTCATTGGATTTGGGTTATAGAATACACAATTCACTTTATTCAATAACACATTTACTGAATAAACCTCAATAACATATTTATAGTAAAATAGAATATACATTCAGTTTACAAAACCACGAGTTTTAGGACACAAAACCCAACAAAAATATGATAATTTTTGGAATGTCAAAAAGTTTTATAATTCTTTCATAAGTGACTACACATATGGCCCAAAATAGAGACCCATATTCCAACTTTGTCCATAAAACCCGCAATTTACAAACATGTCCAGCAGGAATCTATTAGAAATAGGTCAATGACCGAAAGACCCTTATGCACGCCACATGTAGTGTAAAAAAAGAAAAAAAAAAGAAAATAATTGTGTTTAATGAATGATTTGAAATAATAGTCTCAAATCGCGCAAATCAATTATAACTTTTCAGAATACATTCTTTATCTCCCTAAAATCTTTCCATATTCTTCTCTTTTCTACCGTATTTTTTTTTCCAAAAAAATCAGTAAGGTTTTCTTCTCCATTCTTCGACGACGAGGTTTTATCGGTGAACCATTTTTTGACGTTAAGGTTTTCTTTCGTCGGATTTCAACAAAATACCTCATATTTAAATTGAAGTTATTTGTTTATACTTATTCATGGTGTTCTAAAGCATCTAATCGCAAAGTGCATGCATTGAGAAGCAACAAAATCGCAAAATGGTTCATATCGAGAAATGCCCAAAAAAAATGCATGACAAAGAGAACGGATTTTTCCATGCGTACTGTGTTTTATGTAGCAGTTTCTAGTTTGAAAAATCGATAATCAATTTTTGATTTGAAAAATTCGTAATTTTTTTCCATAGAAATCGGTTAGGTTTCCTTCTCCATTCTTCAGCGGCAAGGTTTTCTTCCAATCGTATTTCATGAAAATACGTTGTATTTGAACTGGAGATTCGTTTGTGTCATGATTTGTGTTATGTGTTAGTAAACAATTTTTTGGTTTTAAATTCCTAATCATGGCTGAAACAAATACAATCAGACGGTGCCCGGAAGAAATGCACAAGAGTTGAGGGCTGTGTTTATGGATTTATTAGTTTTAAATCTCTTGAATTTATTCATAATCATATTTTTTTAGAATTTATTCATACTAACTTGGATTTATTCATACCCCTCTTTTATTCATATGATTGGGATATTTATTCATACTAAAGTTGAGGGCTGTGTTTCTGTCTAAAAAACACATTCGACATGCAACTAACTACATTATATTGTAGTCCAAACATTGATTGTGTTTTTTAGAAGTTAGAATGTTATATATTGTAAAGCTTTTGACATATTATATTGGGTGAAGAAAATGTGATTTTATCCTTGTCTATTGTATCAATATATAAAATCAAATAGTCTAGTGATTAGAGGTAAAAATTAAATATGCAGTTTCTAGGAGGTATAGTTTATATATGTGTATATTCATAAAGTACTGTAGTGGTATAATTCAAATATACTACTTATGATATGTATATGTATGTGTATGTGTGTGTGTATATATATTATACAGTACATATGTAAAGTAATTTAGAGTATAATTTAAATAAATAAATAAATAAATAAATAAATATATATATATATATATATATATATATATATATATATATATATATATATATATATATATATATATATATATATATATATATATATATATATATAAAATACATTATAAAGTAATTTAAGAGTATATTTTAAATATACTACTCATAACAAATGCAATTGTTGCAGGAAGTGAGAAAGTGTGGATTGCCAGTACATTGTAAACTAAATCATGTTGGAACAAGAAATATACATATCCTTGAAAATGGTCAAACGTAGAGTTATCACATCCAAGATATTGAGATCATCGTCCATTTCCAAGTTTGGATTGACCGAAGAAAATGAAAAAAATGAAATAATAAATATAAATATCTTATATATATTGAATTATATTAATTTAATATTATCACTTATATTATTGTGTTTGTGACTATATGTATGACAAAAAAAATTCAGTATATGTATATATGAGGTATATATGGAGTTAAATCGGGTTAAACAGGATGGAGAGAAATGCAGAAGATGAAAAAAATAGAAGAAATCAAGAAAATAAAAAATAAAGGTGGATGAATTCTGATAGCAATATGAAGAAATGGGGGATGAAGTTGACACAAAATGAAAAAATTGAAATGGAAAATTGAAGTTTGAATGTAGTTTACAAAATAATTTTAGAAAATGACATATATGGAAAATTATGAAGAAATCGAATACAACTTTAAAAAAAGAAATCAAATTGAAATGTCTTTTAATTGTAGATTTAATTAACACATTAATTATGCTATTGACTTTCCTAAATTAGAATTCGTATAATTAATAAATAATAAAATAAAATCATATATTTAATTAGATTCTATTAAATACCCGTAAGGGTATTTTGGTAAGACGAAAGTAGTATTTAATGGGCAAAAACCCTCATATGTAAATTTCGTTAATTTTAGAAATTTTTGGAGTTTGGATGTCTTAATGACCCATATGCTAGAATTTCTCTTCTTTCATTCCCTTCAACGTTTGATTTGTCTTTTCCACTCATTTCCACAACAATTTGAAATCTCTGTTTTAAAGAAAATTATGATAAGAAAATAATTATTGAAAAATCAAAATATACTCTAATAATAATTAAGAAAATAATTATGAGTTTGATGAAGTGAATGATAAAACATGGAAAAAACTAGAAATACATAAATTAATTAATTTAGATATCATTTCTTTGTTAAAAAAAATTATCATTTTCTATCATTAAAAAAAAAATCATAACTATTTATAAACCACAACCAATCTAAAATATTTCATACATTTTTAATTTTTAACTTATTTTATTATTAATAATAATAATTGATTTTCATATTTATTTTTACAATTACACTAATATTCAATGATAAAATAAATTTATAAATTTGTAATATATAAAAAATTATGATCTTTTTATATATTTAAACTACATATTAATTTGTTAGATAGATTTTTTTATAATATAAAATAAAGTAAAAACTATATAGCGTGCATTGCACGTGGTAATAAACTAGTATATAAAATGGAGGGAAATTTTCTATATTTATTTAATTAATTAATTGAACTAAAAAATTAATTATTTAATTTACGTGTGTGCGCGCACGTTAATCTTCCCATTTTAAAAATTTACCAACAAAACTAGGAAGAAAGAATTAAAATTTGAACTTTTTTTTTTTCAAATACGATTACCTTTAAAAAAAAATAAATAATCACTTGAAAAAAATTGTTTGAAATTGACCATCAAGTGGACTAAAATTGAACAAAATCAATCAAACTAACCAAATCAAGAATGATAAACTTAGGCTCCGTTTGATAACCATTTGATTTTGGGTTTTTGGTGTTTAAAAATTAAGTCTATAAATACTACTCCCACATGTGGTTTTACTTGTTTTGTCATATACTTTTTGCCTATGTTTTTAAAAACCAAACCATGTTTTGAAAACTTAAAAAAAGTAGTTTTCAAAAATTTGTTTTTGTTTTTAGAATTTGGCTAAGAATTCAAATACTTCCTTAAGGGAGATGAAAATCATTGTAGAAAAATTGGGGGAAAACAAGCTTAATTTTCAAAAACTAAAAAACAAAAACCAAATGGTTATCAAACGGGGCCTTAAATTTTCAATTAATTACCTTATAAAATCAAACTAAGCGATACTGGTAGTTCAAATCAACTATGGCCAGTAGCACTATTGGTATTTTCTCCCAAAATTTTCACTTTCATCTTACAAGTGCATAAATTATTAGAGTATTTGATGTATGCCCTTTTTAGATTATGGTATGATAAAGGTGGGTGAAGTTTCTTAGAGTATTTATGTAAATTAGAATACTCTAGATTTATGTTGAAGTTTGTAATTAAATATCTCAAAAGGAAAAATATAGAAATATCTTAGTTATTCTTAAGTTCCAAGGAATTCTAATTCCTTTAGATATAGAGATAAGCTCTATAAAAATATCTAGAATTTGTTAGATCCTAGAAGAGCCTAGAAAAATTCTTATGCTTGTGCTCCAAGGATCTCATACTTATAAATAGGAATTGTGTCCCCCATACATGTGTGTGTGTGAAGTTAGTGAATTTGGAAGAATATTAGAAAAAGTGAGAAAGAGTGGGTGAGAAAGTCTTCTCTCAAAAGTGTCAATCTTTGTACTTTCTTAATAAAAGTTTCTTTTCTTCCAAGAGTTTGTCTCTTCTATTTTGTGTCAATTTCTTCAACAAGTGGTATCAGACCTTCAACAATTTGGTCCCTAGGTCTTTAAAACTAACACTTTTGGTCATTGATATTTGAATTTAGTTTTTATTATGTCCTTAAAGTTTCAAAAGTGATATGTTTGGTCCTCAAAATTCGAATTTAATTTTTAATTGGTCTCTAAAGTTTGAAATTAGTTTTTCACTAGTCCTTAAGTAGACCTTTAGTTGACATAACATCTAAATGTTAAAAAATGTTGACTAAATTTTGCTGATATGTATTTTTAAAATAAGTTAAAAATTTTGTAAGTTTTTATTTTTTATCTTTAAAGACTAATTAGAAACCAATTTCAAACTAAATTAATTAGAAATTAAATTTAAATTTTGGAGACCAAACACGTCACTTGGAGTAAGTAAAAACAAATTCAAATATCAATGACCAAAAGTATTAGAAACTCATAGACTAAATCAAAATTAAGTTGAAATCCAATAGATAAAATAAAATTTGAAATAAAAACTGTTGCTCCTACGTCCCCTACGGGTTCAGAAGGGAGGGCAAACGAATTTATCCGGAATTATTGTAAGAGGAAGACATATAAGAATGACGTGGATTCCAAGCTGGAGTAGCAAAGATTTTGTTACTTTCGAAGCTTTGAGTAAGAACCAAAATCAACCAACCCAATCCTTGAAAATGAAGAAGAAAGAAAGAAAAAAAAAAGGAAAAAATTAGCAATTATTATTAATTATTTTCTTATTTCTTTGCTCATTGACGCTCTCTTGAACTTTATAACATTTGAAGTTACTTATGAAACAGAGGAAACATTGCCCATTCACAACTTCTCTTCTTTTTTTTCTTTTCCTCCTTGATTTTGTTAGTCTATGAGGTTGCAGGATGAACCTACACCATCCATCCCAAAAGGAGCAATTGTATTTCTTTGAGATGGAATTTCAATCCAGTACATTGGCTAATCCGAACATAACTTAGTAGATAAGATACCAAACTAATTACTATTCTAAAGATCAATGGTTCGATCTCCTGCTCTGTAACCCTTGAATTAAGAAAACAAAAAATTAGGCACATTGAGGTGAATATTATATTTTATAGCGGAAAAAAAAAATCAGCTTTGTAAAGTAATATGTTTAGTCACGAAAATCTTCACTGGGGGAAGCATAGGGAAGGCAGAGAGTAAAAGCAAAACATGCATTTTGTCCCACATCGGCCAGTCTTTATTTGAAGGAGAGGAGGCGAGGCTATAAAAGGGGAAGGGCTGCGATAAGGAAAAGCATACCTTTCTCGGCCTTTTGGCTAAGATCAAGTGTAGTATCTGTTCTTATCAGTTTAATATCTGATACGTGGGCCATCGGCCCACATGATATTAAATTTATTTTTCTAGGGGGAGGGCCCAATCACAGTAGCTTGCTGCTGGGGTTCTCGCGCGTCGCCTAGCCTTACACTGCAGCCCAGGCCCGGCGCACCCCTCCAAATAGTGATACAAAATAATTCAACGGTTTGGGCCATTTTTGGGCTCTGACTTTTGCGGCCCAGGAATTTGCTTTCTGTCTTAATGATTTTTTTTAATCAACAAGGCCTTGCGCACCCTTCCAATCCATAATTCTAAATAATTGCGCGCACAGTATTCGGTCCCTGTTCGGCCGTTTGCTTTCTGAAACGGTGATTATCATTTGGGCTTGGCCTTGTTGATTGGGCTTCTTTGAGATGGAAGTGTGTCGGGGGGAATTGGAGCGTATGGTCGAACGATTTTGAACAATGACACTGTGATCTGATACACATCTCCCTAAATCTCTTACCATTCTCATTTAAAATTGCCGATTCTTAAATTTTCGATTGGTTACCAATTCTTAAATTTTTGATTGGTTTTTTAATTGTTTAAACACATATCTACTATCAACTGTTGAAAAACCCTCCATTTTTCTCTCTTCTTAAAAAATCTTCAAACTTTTTCATACTATAGCAGTGAAGCAGAGCAGTAAAAGCCTAATGGAATTTCATTTATCTCATTGATCTGCAATTTTGCGATGAGTATTAGTACTTCAAAGCCACCTTCAAAGTTGAATCTGTATGCTCCGAGAGACATGGAAGGTGGATTGATCTGTCTCAGACTCCCAAATTGGCGCCACTTCTCACTGGAAAGATGATCTCGTCATCGGGAAACAATCGTCGTTCTTTTCGTTTTATAGCCCTAGTCTTGTGCACTATTTTTTTTGAAGAAGAGCCAGAACTCGTTGTTGGGGGGTGGGACTGAGAGTGCTAGCTCTACTCTTGGGTTTTTCCAGTAGTCTTTTGCTCCTCCTTCTGTGAAATATATTAGAGTGGTTCTTGCCTGATGGCTTGGGAAGAAGTAGGGTTCCATGGCGGCGATTCCGGAGGAGGGCGACGAGGAAGGTGGGATTAAGTTGGATAAGAGAGCAATGTTAATTTCGATTTCATTGTGGACAATCCATGAATCTTGTACATTTGCTTACTGAACTTGATTCTTGAGGGATAGCTTTGAGTTGTGTTGGTTGGCTTGCTTGTTGGTAAACCATTCTTCATACCCTAGAAGTTCACAAGTGACCAAATTTCAACTATCTTCCAAATTTTAGGTGAATTTCAATGCAATTTTCAATCGGATGCGAATACAAGGTATTTGATTAGATTGATGCATGTTTTTAGTGACACTATTTTTTTACCCTTTGTGAATTCCAACGCATAAGATTTTCAATGGGTTGCGAATACAAGGTATTTGCATTCACCGAATTGCAAGGTTTTTTAAAAAAAAAAAAAATTAATTTGATTAGATTGTTGTAAGTTTTTAGTTGACATTATTTTTCTACTATTTGTTTTGAATTTTAGGTGAATTCCAACTCGGACATTCACTGAATTACAAGTTTTTCTAAGTTCCATTAAAATATTTTGCTTAGGTGTAAAGCATATATATATATATATATATATATATATATATATATATATATATATATATATATATATATATATATATATATATATATATATTAAATTTGACACTTTCAAAATTACGAAAATTAATTAAAATTAGGAAGGATTTTGAATTTACAGTATAATTTGAAATTTAATAATTGATATTAACTTGTTTTAAAATTTGAAGATTTATTAATATTTTTTGATTTAACGAACATGTTTTTTGCTTGATTTTAAGAGCCATTTTCTAGGATTTTGTATATATATATATATATATTATATAGTCTTTAAATCCAACTTGTCCAAAATTTCAAATTTCAAAAAATGAAAATAAATGATTCACTACAAATATTTTTTTTAAATTGAAAATAGGAGTAAACAAGTATTTTGGTTTTCAAAGTTGAGTAGTGTTCTCTTTATAGTTTTTTTTTTGTTAAAATTCCATAAATACATGAACTTCCTAATCCAAATTAATTTTATAATTATCTTTTACAAACAAAACTAAAAAATAACAAATTTGAGAATTAGTAGTGTTCTCTTTGTGAAGTTTTCTAATTCATAAATACATGAAAATTCTGGCAAATAAAAAACATAATTATGAGAAGAAGTAGTGTTCTCTTTATGGATATTCTAAATTCCATAAATACACAAATTTCTCACTAAAATGAATCTCCAAAAATTCAAAACAATTTTCATAAATTATTCAAAAATAAATTTCAACAATCCATAGTAATCAAAATGAGATTGGGTAGTGTTAGATTAGAAAAATAAAGGATTTTATTTTTCTAATATTCTTGAGGTGTTGGAAATTGTTTTGAGAATTCAAAATAAATTTCCACATTTTGAATGGCTTTTATGCCACTCATAATCGTTAATTCATGTTTCATGTTTTATTTTTAAAATGTGTATTAATGAATATGAAACATTTAAAACTAAAGTAAAATAAAATTTAGTGGACCTTTATTAATTTTTAATTGGATAATAAAATATAAAATTTGGTGACCATTTTTACGGGGTTGTAACGTGCTAACACCTTCCCTAGATACAAATGAATCTCGAACTCAAATTTGACTTACGTAGACCAAAAATTTCTTTTCTTTAAATTAGGTGACCAATCACACCTTTAATACGATTGATGACGATTCCAAAACTCTTTTATGTTAAGAAACCCATAAAAGAGGACGTTGGCCGACAAGAATGTACTTAAAGATGACCGGACATTCAAAAGCTTTGAAGATTTAAGATTCAAAGGATATTAACGTTGAACCTTATGAACTAGAAGGTCGGGAGAATGAGGTTCATGAGATTTGAGTTAAGTTTTAAAATTAATTTGGATTAAAAATATAAATGATCTTGAAGTAGGAGTGAATCTTAAGTTAACAATAGATCATTTAAAAACTTATTATTATATATCATCGAAGGGTCAGTTCGACTTAGTGGACTCAAGAACCAGACCAACCCAATCAGATTAAGAAAAAATAATATAATCTAACTCAAATAATTTTTCAACCCATGTGGATTGGGTTGGATTGCTTCCAAGTTGTTAGTTTTTTTTAACACCCTTACCCAAAACTTCACCATTCTCATATATTATGTAGTTATTGTCTGTAACGCCCTGATAATTCTCATTTATGAGGATTATTTAACCATAAAACTAAGTTGTTCTTGCCATTTTTGTATGCTTTATTGATTACCGAGCAAGCTAAAAATAACATTTTAAAATAAATTCATGCAAGCTTGTTGGAATATGATAAAAGAAGGAATTAAGTGAAAAGATGCAAGAAAGTTGGCTTAAGTTGAGTTTTTGTGCAGATTTGAAGAAGTGAAGACTTTGCAAAAGGGAATGCAATTCTTCTTCCTTGTTCTTCACCTTACATTGCAAAAGGGAATGCAAATCAAGTGCGAAAATGACGTAAATCACGCAAATGATGGATTTTCGGCACGATTTTGGAAGATTCTCATCCCGATTTGATTCCTAGAAGTTAGCCCATGGATTGAGGATGATTTATATGGAAACCCTAGCCTTCAATGCCTATAAAAAAGGGGGAAAACGATCCAAAACTCGACTGGGCTTTCTTCTGCTCACCCACATTCAGTAGAGGCGTTCTTCCGGAGATAGAATTTTCGATTCCTTTATTTTTTTTCTGTTTTTTTTTTCAACAGCAGCAACATCTGACTTCCATAATTTTTAGTTCAGTTTTGTTCAAATCTCTGTTATTTTAGCAATTCTTCCTTACAATTGAGTTCAATGAAATTCTAATTTTAGCTTTATTCAACAAAGAATTCCAGTTTCTGCACTTTATGTTTATGGGTTTTTCTACTTTTCTTCAACATAGCAGCAATCCAAGCTTCATTTTCTGTTTTCTCTTTTTATTCGCTCGTGATTTGGTTACTCCTAACTCCCGAAAGTAAGATCTCCCCTCAACGAATGTTGAAGAGATTAAGATTCAAAGATTTGAATGAATTTTGAATCGATCGAATTAAGGGATTTTGGGCAGTATTTTGGGGATTAAGTCGGTTGCACCACTTTCTGAATTTTGCCAAAGTTTAAGGACTGTAGGTCGTGAGAAGGAGAAGAAGTTTTAAGTTTCATAGTTAAAAGTCTTCAATTTCCATTTATAAGCTTATTTACCCTTGGGCTTTTTCTTTTGGTAAGCAAAATATTAATTCCAGTAGTATATTCTAGGAAATTTGTTTTTCTTAATGGGCAATTGTACTTGGTGAATCAATTAGGTTTTCATTGAATTTAATTATCTCCTCTTTTGTAAAATATGAAATTTTCAACAAATAATTTTTGGATTTTCATTTTCTCTACAATGAGCTAAATTTTCTCAAAGCGTTCAAGTTGGTGAATGCCCTAAGGAAAAATGTAAAGCTCTAAAGCATAAACAATCTAGTTAGCATGTGAACTTTGTTTGCTTTTGTTGAATTTAGATTTGGGTAAACCTAGCCGGCCAACTAGTGATTGCTCATCAAGCTTGAACTTAATATCGAAAGAGTTAAAGGAAAGCCGATGTCACAAAAGCAATGGAGGAAAAAGCTTAGAAATAAAGGACTCCAAAACCACTAGAGTTGTGTGCGAAGTATCTAAGTTAGATTAGCCATAGACATATAGGTTTAATCACTTAGTCTCCTAAAGATTTTGAATCAAAGCATAGCGATCACGCCCCAGGCCCAGGATTTGAAATATGGATTCGGCACCTAACGGCCCCGACATTCCCCACGGCCTAACCACTCTACCTACTTGTCTTGAGCTGCTTGCGAGAGTGAAGAATGTCCCCACAAACCAACACGGGTCCTTTCAGCATGTTTTGTTCTCACTCACATGCTTCCTAAGAAAATTCATAAGAGGTCACCAAACATAGGCTTGTTCCAAGCCAAACACACTTAACTTTTGAGTTTCTATGATTGAGCCACCGAAAAGGAAGGTGCACCTTGTTGGTATAGGTAGTAGCTATCAATTCTTTTAAGCATTTCTTAACCATGCCTTGCATAGCCTCAGGATCCTTCTCATTCTGATGTAGTCTCAAAAAGTACTCGTGTTGGTTTGTGAGGACAGTCTTTATGTAACGTCGAGGTCAGAAGGGGTACATGAATGAACCGAGACCACATCCGAATGAGAGGGATTATGAGGCTATGCAAGGCACGGTTAAGAAAGGCTTAAACGAATTGTTAGCTACTATCCATACCAACAATGTTTACCTTCCTTTTCAGTGGCTTAATCATATGAATTCCAAAGTTAAGCGTGCTTGGCTTGGAGAAATCCTATGTTGGGTGACCTCTTGGAAAATTCCTAGGAAGCATGTGAGTGAGGACAAAGCATGCTGAAAGGACCCGTGTTGGTTTGTGGGGACAGTCTTCACTCTTAGAAGCAGTTAAAGACAAGTAAGGGGACATGGCCAGGTTGCAGGGGATGCAGGGGAATGTCGAGGCCATCAGGTGCCGAATTCAGATTCCAAATCTTGGGCCTGGGGTGTTACAAATGGTATCAGAGAGGAACTTCTCCCAGTAAGATGTGGTTCGGGGACGAACTAAAGCGGAAGCTGATGGGCATGTAATGCCCGAGGTTAGGAGGGGTACATGAATGAACCGAGATCACATCCGACCTTCCTTTTCGATGGCCCAATCGTAGAAACTTCAAAGTTAAGCGTGCTTGGCTTGGAGCAATCCTATGTTGGGTGACCTCCTGAAAATTTTTCTAGGAAGCATGTAAGTGAGGACAAAACATGCTAAAAGGACTCGTGTTGGTTTGTGGGGACAATCTTCACTCTTAGAAGCAGTTCAAGACAAGTAAGGTGATGTAACCAGGTCGTAGGGGATGCAAGGGATGCCGGGGCCATCAAGTGCCGAATCCGGATTCCAAATCCTGGTCCAAACCCTGGGCCTGGGGCGTTACATTGTCTATGAAAATTAGTTGTATTGATTTTGATTTTGGTTAGGATGATCACCCAAGCCAATCTACTTTGCTCAAGTACTCTTTCGAACTAAGGAATGAGAGGAATAGTTGGAACACTTGCTTAAGAATAACTACACGTCGGTGTCTAGTTCACTTAACACACTCTGATGCTTAAGTCAAACAAAAGCTATGCATGAAGCTGAATGAGAGTTTAGATTGCATGCTTCATGTGTGGTGAGACTTCCTCTATTTATAAGAGAAGTCAGTAATAGAGTACATGCCTTGTGATTGTTTTGCTGCCTTGTTACCTCAATCGCCTTAGAGGCCTAGTTGTCAGAGCTATTAGTATAGGGGGGTGGGAGGGGGACATTTTTACGACTTAGCTCTGCGTGACAACAAATCGAATCGAGCCCCTTGTTTAGAGGGTAGACTCATTCGTTGCTTATTTTAGAATTGTACTCGACTCTCTCTGTTTAGTAAGTTTAGGGCAATTCCTAAGTAGCTAGGTTCATCCCCCTACCCTCTATTGACTTTTACCTAGTTGACCAGCCCATGTCATCCTAACTTGGCATGCTAATGTGGATGGTACAATTTACCCATGACAAGTATGACAAAATAAAAAAGATTATAAAAATAAAATCAAACATCCTAAAATACATATCTACCAAATTGAGAATCAAATTATTACAAATCCCTCCAAACCAAGATTTACAAACCTACCCAAGTAAAAAGAAAATTACAACTAGTAATCAAGGTGAGATTGTGTGAGAGAAGATGAGTGAAAGAGTAGAGAACACCCTAACTATTAAAAATCAATAGCTTTTGTGATTGATAGTAAAGAAACGTAAAAACTGATAAATGAGATTGGAAAAGGAGAGAAAATAAAAGATAAAGCAAACCTAGATGTTTGACTTAGAGAACTGAAGATAATGTTGACAAGGGAGACTAGAGCACAAAAGAGAAAAAAGAAACAAAAGACGAAGAAGGAGAGCTCCAATTTTTTATGAGTACAATAAATGTGGGGTTAGTATTTGAACTTCTAACCTTAAAAGAAGTAAATATCTTTACTCTGAACTATGCTCATATTAATGAAGAACTCCCTACCTAAGAAGATACATTTCTTAAGAAAACCGACAACAAACACCAAACTCATCCTTATAGCGTCTGAGTGCATGAAGACAAGCTAACTAAAATGAAACAATAACATTGTTTGATTTATTTTTTAATTCAAATGAAACATTATTTGCTAACTTACATTTTTTTTTCTTCTGTTCAACAACATTTGGGGGTGGAGTATTTGAACCTTTGACCTCATTGGTCAAGAATATATGTCAATTATCCCTTAACTATGGTCACTTTAGCAACTTGCGTTTACTTCAATATTTGGAAAAAAGACGTTATAATTATAAATAAGATAAAAGATAAATAAAAGCATTCAAAAAAGAAAATAAAAAAGGGATATTTTTCTAAAAGAAAAAAAAAGTTTGGACATCAAAATTGATTACGAATTTATCATCACATGACAAGATGTTAAAATGGACGACAGAATTTCGAAGGAGAAACTAAAAATTATGATTTGAACGACTTTTGATCCTTGAGATTTGGAGTTAGTGTCTATTTGGTCTCTGAAATTTCAAAATGTACATTTTAGTCATTGAAGTTTGGAAAATAATTTTAAGGGAAAAAATCATTTTTAACCCTGAACTTTGCAGGTTGTATTAATTTTAACCCTAAACTTTCAATTTCATCAATTTAAACCTCAAACTTATCAGGTTGTATCAATTTTAACATCAAACTTTCAATTTCATCAATTTAAACCTCAAACTTCACTAATTGTATCAATTTACACCATTGGTTAAGTTTTCATTTCAATCCCCGTTAAAAGGTTTCTCACACATGTTCAAAACCACGTATTGCTTTATAATCAATACGTATTTGTTATTTTTAAAAAAAAAATAAAATTGCTGAAGAAAATTGGAGTAGACTTGCCATAATGTTTTTCAATTTCAGAGCATGGCGTTTTCTTCACTTCTTATTTTCTCTGATTTTGCTGCTTTTTTCATTTAATTAATCGAGGGTTTTTCAATTTTAAGGCACGATTCTACTCAATCCATCGGCATTTAGTAGAAACAAAGCTTATTTGCACCATATTTTTCCTCAATGGAGTATTCCCATTTTTAAATTGATCGTCAATATTGGTTTTTTTTTATTATTATTTCTCATCAGTCTAGAACTCGATTTGTCCTCCATCTAGACCAACAGATGTAGGGCTTTCGGAATCGCCCTCGTCGGAATCTTTGTCCTCTTATTCTCCAACATCAATGTCACTTTAATCCTATGTAAGACTGTCGACAGGGTCCGACAAACTCGGCTATGATCAGTTCATTGTGTTCATGGCGCCACTTTGTCCATCACCGCCTTTCCTGTTCTCTTCCTCATTTTAGTCGAGCTTAAACTCCTCACCACTGAAGTCAACGAAACTGCCATGGTTGTTGCCGCCTTCAATGACGTCACCGCCTGGATCTTCTTCACACTCGTCGTTGTTGGTATCAACACCAAAGGCGAGGGAGAACACAAGAGTCCATTTGTTTTCGTATGGGTCCTACTTTCGAGAGTCGAGTTTGTAGTTTTCATGATGGTGGCAACCCGATTTGAAATGATTTAATTTTTTTTGGGTAATTTTTTTAAAAAAAATAACAAACAAGTACATATCATAGAGAAACAAGTAGCTTTGGACATGTGTGAGAAACCTTCTAATGGTGATTGAAACGGAAATGTAATCAAGGGTGTAAATTGATACACTTATTCAAGTTTGAGGTTTAAATTGATGAAATTGAAAGTTTAGAGTTAAAATTGATACGATCTACTAAGTTTGAGGTCTAAATTGGTAAAATTGAAAGTTTAGGATTAAAATTGATACAACCTATTAAGTTTAGGAACAAAATTGATTTTTTTCCTAATTTTAAATGATCTTTGAGTTAATTTGACCATTAGTTAACTAAAATTTGATGTGACAGATTCAGATGACACATATTAAACGAAAATTTGACGTGGATAATTTTAATTGTTTTTAGATTACATGGCTTTTTTAATTATTATTTTTTTTACTCTTTCTGTTCCTTTCTCTCTCCACTCCCTTCCCCTCCTTCTCCAACCTCCTCCTCCTCTTCGCCGGCGAAGACCGCCCCACATTTTTGACAAACGAATTTCTCCTGAATTGCTGGGAGAGGAACGAACAAAATTTCCGTGGATTCGAAGGCACTGTTCCTGAAAACCATAGGGGCAAAGATTGATTTGGTTACTTCCGAAGGGGAAGAATTCAAGTCTCTTGGAGCTTTCAGTGGGAAGAAAATGACCCAATCGTTGAAAATGAAGTCCGAAGGAACCCAGAAAGAAAGAAGGATAACGACCTTCCTCCATCTCAATCTCTTCGCGGGTCTCGTTTGAAGGTTTGATCCAATCTTCAAGTATGAACAAGAAAGGATTGGCAATTTTGATGCGAACCAGGATGAGACCTAACAACGATCTCACCAAGCTCTCTCTATCCCCCCTTCCTGTATGTTCGACACTTTATGTTCCTTTCTTTTTTAATGTAGGGTTGAGTTCGAGTGATTTTCCGCTATGATCGTAGTTTAATTTCTCTTCCTAATTTGGTTTCGTTTAGGGTCACTGAGTCTTGAGATTGAGTTGGAGTTTCTTTTAAAATTGCCGATGATTCAGGAAATTCTGAACTGAGAAATATAGCGTTGTTAACAAGTTATATGATTCTTGATACAGAACCAGATGCTATCCAATCCACAGGAATCAAGTGGACGTGTAATGGAACATATCCCGGACGAAGCCAAAAAACCGCTCAATATCTCAGGCAACGCAGAAAGGTTCTTAAATTTTATGTACTTGAATGTAGAATTGTATATTTTCTTATCCAGATTGTGCTGTACTTATTTTTGCGACCAACAAGCTAAAGGTCATTTATGATCAATGTTTTCAGAGATTTTGATCTTGTTCGTGGATGGATGCATTCGGCCATTTCAATGAAGAAAATGGAAGGTCTAGATGCCATGCTTAATGATTTTTCCAAGGCAAGTCTATAAATGTAACACTCCCCAATTCTTATTACATACCTATGACTAAACTCATGATGTACTTTTGGATGCGATTATTCTTGTGTTAGTGAAAACTCCTGTTCCATCTTAATTACTTAGGGATATTTCAGTCTCTCTCTTGAGAACCGCCGTAAATTGCTCCTCCTGCTTGCAAAAGAGTATGACTTCAATAGAACACAAGTTCGTGATCTGATGAAGCAATATCTCGGTCTTGAACTTCCTAGTGGTAAGATTAGTTTAGTTTTTTTTTTTTTTTTTTAAATACATTTGTGAACATGCATTTGTATATGTATTAAATATAATGGTAGATGTAGAACTGTAGATTGATTTGGATCAGTAGTTCACGGTTTCAGGTGATAATGCACGATCTGCTGGTCAACAAGATGACACCCCACTTTCTGCTTTCTACCTTATTGAACGAAATCTGAGGCATGCTCTAAAACCAGCATACGAAGTTCTTTTTGAGCGGCTTAATACACATCCTGGTGGGCTGGGGTTCTTGTCCATTCTACGAGCTGATATTCTCTCTATTCTTGCGTAAGATTATGATTGATGTTATTTTCATTTCATCTTGATGGGTTCTTCTAATTTTAATTGGGAGCCATTTGAAATGTTGGAAAATGTGAGTGGTATAACAAAGTTTTTTCAAATAATAAAAAAATAGTGAACTTGTAATAGATGATTGAGAACTGGAAACACATCTTTAAGAAGAGGTGATATGGTGGCTTTGTATTATCAGAGAGGATAACATTGTGTCTTTGAGAGCATTGGATACCTATTTAAAGGAAAAACTCAGTCCGTGGCTCAGTCCTCCTGAAAAAAGCTTTGTTAAATTAAAAAAAAAATAGTGAACTAGTTGTAGATGATTGAGAACTGGAAACACATCTTTCAGAAAAGATGATGTTATGACTTTGTTTTATCAGTGAGGAAAACACTGCCTCTTTGAGAGCATTGGATACCTACTTAAAGGAGAAACTTAGTATGTGGCTCAGTCCTGCTGTCTTGGAACTTCATCAAATAACTTGGGATGACCCTGCTTCTTTACTGGAGAAAATTGTAGCCTATGAGGTGTATTTTCTTCCCTTGGTCACTCTTATATCTTTTGTTATACCTTTTGCTTATTTGTTCAAACCCTTTCACAGGCTGTGCATCCAATCAGCAATCTTATCGATCTGAAGAGAAGGCTGGGAGTTGGTCGACGTTGTTTTGGATATCTACACCCTGCAATACCAGGTTTACTTCTCTCCTCCCCGCTGCACAGCTCTTGGTTATTGCAGCTAGTCATAGCCGGCATCATTGGCTGATTATAGTTGAGATATAAGTATTATCAAATTATCCCTCTGAAAAAGTCAAAGACTTCCCAAATTAGGAAATCTGAGCATGCTAGTCGTTATTATGTATTTAAGTTGGAAATTTTCCTACTGGTTGTTTGCTTTGTTTGGATGGAGACTGCATGATTATTAAAATAATGAAGATTTAAGCTCGATCTATGGTACTTGTGTAAATCCTTATATTCATCTTCTATTGGGGATATGTGGCCGGTCTTATTAGGCAGAAATTATGGGTGTAGGTACAGAACATGAATGGAATTATGTTTCAATGCTAACTTCATATTATACATTATAATCTCAAGGTTTTCTCCAGGTGAACCTCTTATTTTTATTGAAGTTGCACTTTTGAAGAATGTGGCTCAGACAGTACAGGTTATTTGCTGCATCTATAACCTATTATTTATTTATTTTGTTATTAACATCACTCATTTGTTCCTTGTTTGGTAGGAAGTTTTGTGGGATGATCCCCCAATACCCGAAAGTGAAGCAACCTGTGCATTGTTTTACTCTATATCCTCTACAAAGGTATGTATAAATTTGAAGTTATTTGCTGCAAAAATAAAAATCTTAAAATATTGTGGAAAGACATTAAATCATCGTTAAAAGGTGTAAACATAATGCTGTCTAAAAAACATTTCCCTCTTGCAATGCAAGATCAGTAGGACATCAGTCGCACTTTCCATTTTAATAAACATTTCTATATATTATTTAAAAAATGTGCTCCTTTCCAGTCTTTTTTTTTCCCATTTCTTAACTAAAACTTGTAATATAATTATAGAAAAACACATTCTAGAAATTTAAACATGTATATAGTTGATGAATATGATTGACTAACAAGAGGCTTATGATCTTTGGTTCGTTATTCATATGTTACAATTCTTGGGGGAGTTAGATTTTGTTATTGGCTGTATATGTTTACTTTTTGCTCTTAAAAAATGGTTGATTTGGTCTTCGTGTTGATAGCAATGTATCTTTTTACATTCTGATCTTAAACCATTGAAATCTGCAGCCTGGCTTATCAGGAATCAATCTTGGGAAGTTCCTCATTAAACGAGTAATAACACTTGTGAAGAGAGACATGCCATATATCAACGTATGTATCTGTAGATTATTTGGCCAGATCATGGAAAATTTTGTTTTCTGCTAGACCTCATGTGAATAATGTTATAGAAAGCAGCCTGAACTCTGTAATTTTGTTATTTCTTTGATCATCGATGCTCGGCTTGAATTTTATAACATTTGAAGTTTCTTTGGAAGGTGATATCTATAGGCTATAGGACGTGGCTATGGAGGAGGTCTCATTCTTCATTCTCTCGATTTTTGTCTGCCACCGATTCTGACTTTAATCACTAAATTTCAAATTTGTCCATGTCTCTCCCTGCAAAGGAAATTGAAGCCCTCTTCATATTTAGGCTTTGCAGAAGGATATGTATTTTGTTAGAGAAAAAATTGCTCTTCATAAGGAGTTCCATCTTCCTATGAAGGGGATAGAGGGAGAGAGAGTCAGAATGAGAGAGAAAGGAGGAGGACGAGAGACAAAAGGAAAGGACAAGAGGGTACAAAATAGTTTTTTCTTTTATGAATAGAGGGTACAAAGTAGTTGAACTAAAGGGATATTTTGGGCTATAAGAGGATATTAGATACGTGCATCTACAAATTCCTTCAGGTTGATAGATATACAGTTTAATAGAGCAATTACAATATCCTCTTCATGCGTTTATTGATTTGAGGATTTGACCGTTGTTTTTTAAAGCTTCATTTCCCGTTAAATCACACTATTACTTGGTTGCTTGCTTGGATTAATCACTAATTTGGAGGTATTCTGCAGACATTTGCAACTCTGAGTCCAATCCCAGGTTACATGCAGTGGCTCCTATCGAAGTTGGCATCTCAATCAACTCTAGCTGAAACAGAGGCTGCATCACGTTCATCCGGAGATGAATCTGCTTCCACTTTCTGGGAGAATATTCTTGAACCGGAGGAGGAAAGAGTGCTCATTGAATCATCACAGTAAAAAAAATCATATATCATTCATTTCGTTTCCAGCCTCTAAAAGAATGGTAGTCAAATTTCCGCCAAAACACTGACATTTTCATTCTGCAGAGATTTTGTCACCGGAAAGAATGGCATGGAGATCATGTTGAAGTTATTGACTTTGTCTAACCATGGGTGGACCAGTTCGACAAAATTGCTTTCAGCATTAAAACACCCTCTAATGCGCTTGTGTGCCAGGTATAGAATTATAGTTCTATGGATTAAGGTTAGGTAGCCTTGGTGCATGAGAGAATAAAGAGCTAATTGATAATCGAAGCTATTTGGTTCATTTAAGGTACCTCGTTGAAGAGAAAAAGAGAGGGAAAGCTCTAGATTCTGTGGCAAATTTTCACTTGCAAAACGGAGCAGTACGTATCTTGCCTACAATTTGCAGAAAAGGGAACTTCTCTTGGAGTTCTTTTCTTTCCTTTTTTGCTACAAAATAACAAAACCTTAGATATCAATTCGGATGTATTATTATTTATTACCTTTGGATGTTTGCTGGTTTTTAAAATGTCTTTTCACCATTGAGGTAGTTTTATGCATCAAAAAGATAAACGTAATAGATCATGTCCTCAAGGTGTTGGAGCTTTGTTTCGCTCGCCCTGACCGTTCTTAATGTGGAACAGATGATTGAGAGACTTAACTGGATGGCAGATCGATCCGTAAAAGGCCTTCTTCAAAGTGGAGGTATCATGGTGAACTATGTTTACAGGTATTCTTCTCTGAATCCTTTTGCCTTTTCACCCTCAATCGTTTCATGACTTTTCTTTGAAGTGCTGAGATAACAATGCATATTATCAATAAAACGAAACTGGATCAGTTCTCTATCATGTAACTATGTTAAACATTCTCGAATTGACAACTATGAACCTTTCTTTCCACCATCATCTAACTATTTTTGGATTTCAAATAAAAAAATGACAATGAATATTGATGGCAATTGACTTTATAGGATGGAGAAAATAGAAGAATATGCTCATTCTTACTTCAGCACTGGCCAAATACATTCCTCACCTGACATTCTTCGTTACGTCGAGGTAGAATTCTTATCATTGAAAGGACATGCATGTCGACCAATCGTATCAGGATACACTTCCCTCATCGATGTTTACTGACAATTTCCATCTTTTTTTTTTTTTTTTTTTTTTTTTTTTGGTTTCTAGTCCAAAAAGTTGCAGGATGAATCTACAGAGTAGTCAAATTTCTGCAAGATTCAATAGGTACATCACCATCCCAAAAGATCAATTATATTTTTTGGGGGGTTATTCTTCTCTGCTGCCAGTTTCTTCAAGTGCATCTGCAAGTTATTTAGATATTACAGAATAAGATATGGCTTTTTGCTTTGATCAAATGGCCTCTGGTGGTGTAACATCTCTAAAATATGTCATTTAATAGAAGAAAATGCTCGTGTTATGTATATAAGATTTTTTATATTAATCTATTAAAATAAATAAATAAATAAATAAATAAATATATATATATATTGAGTTCAACAACATGTAGAGGTAGAGATTCGAACTATATCTTAATCAATTGAGGTATCCTTGGCTTTTTATATTAGACTAGTTTAACACCATGTGCATTGCACGTGTTAGTCAATGTTTTAAAATATATATTAATGATAATTTTTTGAAAGTATTTAATCAAATATTAAAAAATACCGAACATGTCAACTTTAATCTATAAAGTAGTACATACTATATAATTTGTAGTGTAAAAGAAGTAAAGTGAATTGGAGAATAAACTTTTTAAGTGTTTTTTTATAAGCGTTTTCAAGTTATCTAATTTTTATAAAAGTGAATTTTATTTATTATTGAACTTGAAGATTTAATATATATATATATATATATATATATCATCCAAAAATCACTTAAAAACATGACAAATATATTCCAAGTATACACTTTTTATCATCCATAGTGTGTTTCTTTTAATATAGACTTGATTATTCTATAGAAAAATTTATTGAACTATTATAACACAATAATAGCATTATAACAGATAATCTTTAACTCAGAAAAAGTTGAATCAAAATCTTTATAAATTAGGTTCAATTGCATTTATGAAATAACATATCAATATTTCACATTGGGAAGAATAGACTTAATAGAAAAGCCCCCAACAAATAGTATTGAATTAAATTGAAAATTTTAAAATCCTAAAGACAAAATATAAATTAAGTTCAAATTATGGGAACAAAATTTGTAATTTAACATCCTTATTAAGATAGAATTTTGAATTTAGGAGTTCGTTTCTCATCTCCTTTCCTGAAACTATCTTAAATTAATTATGTGATGATTGAAGAAACCATCACAGATTGTAACTGAGAAATGATCAAATTATTTACTAAATACAATCAAAATCAAGAAGAAAAGACATAGGTGTGAGTCATGTACATCATTCATGATCATATTAAGAATGCTATAAAGTGTTTCCACGTATAAAAATCTAACGAACATTATACGAACAAAATTTTTACTTAAATCTTTTGGATCAAGATTTCCATTTTAAATTCACTTTACACCCCCATTGACCTACATGACTTGTATTATCCAAAGAGTCGTTATCACTATCGTACATTCTATTTTCAATCACATCGACTCTCTAGAAACTTAAATGAAATTAATCGTTCAACACGCTCTGAAGAAAAATTGAAGCAATCTTGCCTATGATTAAGGCGATGCAAATATCGATTGCGTTATAGCTAAAATAAATATATGGTATTAACAACTAATCTAATATAATTGGTTGACTGGTGTAAAAGTAAAATATAAAATGACTACTTTTAGACTTGGAAAAAAATAATTATTATTCTGATGAAAAATTAGAGGAGTCTTTGTTTTTTGATAAAATGCAAGAAAAAAAAAAGAAAAAATGTGGAGGTTAGTGAAATTAAAAAAGAGAGAGATACCTGATGAAAAATTGAAGGAAATGACTACTTTTAGGTTTGAAAAAAAAACTGAAGTAAATGCGCAATTGTTAAAAGGGAATTTAGATTCAAATTCAAATTCGATTTGATTTTGAATCAAATCACATATTCGATTGAATGCTTATCAAATTAAGAATTTTGATTTAAATTCATTTTGGATCAGATTATTTTGTTTTTGTTGCTTACATAATTATAGCATTCAAACCAACTAAAGTCTAAATTTCCTAAAACTTAAAAAAAAACCTAAACCCTAAATTTAAAAAAATGAATATATTAAATTTGACTTTAATTATGCTTACAACAATTATACTTAATTTAACCTAAAAAAATGATTATACTTCATTATATATATTTTGACCTTAATTATATTTACAACAATTATACTTAATTTACTCCAAAAAAAACAATTATATTTATGATTATATAATTTACTAAAAAAATAATTATACTTAATTTAACTTTAAAAAATGATGATTATACTTAATTATATATATTCTATTAGAACCCGTTAACAATTAGGTCATTAAATATAAAGATGTGAACATGCTTAGCTATATAAAAATTTAAAAAAAAAACGTGGGGCTAATGAAATTAAGATTTAAAAAAAAGAAAAAAAAAGAGATGCTTGATGAAAATTGAAGGAGATGGGTTTTAGACCCAAAAAAGAGGAGATGTGCAATTTATGGAGGGAATTTAGATTCAAATTCAAATTTGATTTGATTTTGAATCAAATTAGTTATCAAATTAAGCATTTTGATTCAAATTCTTTTTAAATCAAATTATCTCATTATTGTTGTTTGAATTCGAAATTAAATATGATATTCATTTTGAGCCAAATTATTAGACCAGATTATGATGATTTGATTGATGTAATTAACTAAAATTTAAAGGGATATTTTGGTCTAAAATTGTTTTTCAGATATTCTTGCTTTGTAATATAATATAGATATAAATATATACATTTCAAAAACGTTTTTAAATTCTAGCTAAAATTTTAAAATAAAAAGTAATATTTTAAAAATCAAACACAAAACTTGACTAAATGATCGAATTAATTTCTTTCCATAACTAAATAGAAAGATTTCATAAAATATAAACCATAATAAATAGTCAATAAATACCATATCAAAATAATTAATAAATATTTTTTTTGAGTTTATAAATAAATAAATTGAATCATTGAGTAATTGAGTAAGAGAGTATATAAAATAATAACATTCAACCAACTAAACCCTAAATTTCCTTTACTAAATAAAAAAAAAACATATGAATATATTAAATTTGTGTCTTTAAAATGATGAGAAAAAGAAAAAATGTGAAAGAAAAAAAACGATGGCTAACAAAATTTCTAAAAAAAAAAAAAGAAAGGGAGATAC
This sequence comes from Trichosanthes truncata, assembly GCA_033996785.1. NCBI lineage: Eukaryota > Viridiplantae > Streptophyta > Magnoliopsida > Cucurbitales > Cucurbitaceae > Trichosanthes > Trichosanthes truncata. The sequence continues at coordinate 25,354,812 of MU867261.1, forward strand.
TTGAGGAGATGACTATTTTAGATCTAGAAAACAAGAAGCATCAACAACAACATAACATTGTGGAATTAATTATTGAAATTGAGTGGTATCAACTAAGATATGAAAAAAAAAAAGAGAGAAAACGATGGCTAACAAAATTTATATTAAAAAAAATGGAGATACATGAGGAGAAGACTATTTTAGATTTGGAAAATAAGAAGCACCAACAACAACACAACATTGGAATTAATTATTGAAATTGAGTGGTATCAACTAAGATGCTTAGCGTAAAAAAAAACGTAAAAGAAAAAGGAAAATAACATGATTAGGTGTTAAAGAAAAACACAAAAGAAAAAGGGGAAATATGGGCTAACAAAATTTCCAAAATTCCAAAAAAAAAAAAAGAAGGAAAGAGAGATACCTGATGAGATGACCATTTTATATCTGAAAAAAAAAAAAGAGGACATGTGAAATTTATAGAAGGAATTTGGACTGAAATTCTAATTTCATTTGATTTTAAATCAAATTAGATCTATTATCAAATTAAGAATAAGAATTAATTCAAAATCTTTGAATCAAATTATCTTGTTGTCGATGTTTGAATTTGAAAATACATACATACATAGATATGTGTGTGTGAATATTTAAAAAAAATAGTTATTATTTTTCTTTGTTTCTGGTATGATTAAAATGTAGAAAAAAAAAAGAAAAAACATGGGGCTAGCGAAATTAAAAATGATAATACCTGAATAATTGTGCATATAAGAACTAAATGTATGATAATTAGATGTTAAAAAATTATTTATTATTTATTATTTTTGGTATAATTAAAATGTAGAGAAAAAAATGTGGGACAAACGAAATTAAAAAAGATAATACCTACAGAATTTCATATATAAAAAGTAAATGTATGATAATTGAATGCAATTTATAAAAGCAATTTGATTTGATTAATGCAATTGACTAAAATTTAAAAAGATATTTTAGTCTAAAAATATTTTTCAAAGACTCTTACTTTTTAATATATTATAAATTATAGATTATAGATATACATTTTTCCTCATTATTCTCTTGTATGTTTATTCCAATTTCTAGCATGCTTTCTGCACCTAACATTTTTTAAAAAATAAATTTTCTCATGATTCGTTTTCCTTTCTTATTTTTACAAGACAAGTGACAAAATCGAATTATAAAATAATCTAACAGCTTTTTGAATTAAAAAGTAACAATAAATAAAATAATTATTAAATGGGATTTAATATTAATATTTACACATTTGCATTATATGCTTGTTTCTGGTTATACGTTTATGTCATCTTTCAATTTTGTCTTGATGTTTTTGAAAGTTTTGATTTTAATTTTAAAGTATAAAAAAAATCATCAATTAAGTTTTCTATCGAGATGTGACATTGAAAAATCTACTTCGTTCCACCACTAAAGCTCCAATCATCAGTCCAATATTGTGGAAAATAACGATTTAGTTGTTGTCATTTCTAAAGTAAATATGGCTTATGATACAAAAGGTTGGTGGATTGATACTGGTGCTATTAGGCACATTTGTAAGGACAAGTCATTATTCACCCCATATGAGAAGCTCGATGGTAGCGATAAGTTATACATGAAAAATGCTTTAACTGCCTATGTAGAAGGCAAATGGAAGATCATGCTGAAATTAACTTCTGGAAAGATACTTACCCTCAATGATGTGTGACATATGTCAGAGATTCGAAAGAATCTAGTGTCAGGAACTCTACTTAATAAGAATGCGTTCAAGCTTGTATTTGAGTCAGATAAATTTATTCTGACAAGAGGGGTATGTATGTGGGAAAAGACTATCTGAATGATGACATGTTCAAATTGAATGTATTGGCACAAATGCCCAAAAATAATAATAATAAGCTTTCAAAATAATAATAATAATAATAATAATAATAATAACTCTTTTGCTCATATTGTTGAGTTGTGTGATGTATGACATTCTAGGCTGGGGCGTGTCAATTATCATTCTTGACATAAAATGGTAAATTTAAGACTATTGCCTAATTTCAACATTGATAATAGACACAAATGCGAAGTTTATGTTGAATCAAAGTTTGCTAGAAAGTCATTTGTATCTGTGGAAAGAAGAAATGAGATTCTTGATTTAATTCACAGTGATGTATATGACATGAAAAGTACCCCTACAAGAGGCAGTAAGAAGTATTTTGTCACATTCATTGATGATTGTAGTAAATATTGCTATGTATATTTATTACATAGTAAAGATGAAACCTTAGATGTTTTTAAAACATATAGGGCAGAAGTCGAAAATCAACTTGAGAAGAAAGTAAAGGTGCTTAGATCAGATAGATGTGGTAAATATGAATCATTATCACTTTATGAATTATGTGAAGTTAATGGTATAATCCATCAAACTACAGCACCTTATACACCACAACAAAATGGTGTAGCTGAAAGAAAGAATCGAACTTTAAAAGACATGATTAATTGCATGTTAAATAATTTAGGTTTACCCCATAATTTGTGGGAGGAGGCTTTGCTTACAGCAAATTTTATTCTAAACAGAATTCCACATAAGAAGACTGATAAGTTGATTTGTGAAGTGTGGAATAGAAAGTTACCTTCATATAAAATGTTAAAAGTGTGGGAGTGTTTGGCAAAGGTACAAGTTCCTTGACCAACAAGGACTCAACTAGGACTTAAAACAATTGATTGTATCTTTATAGGCTATGCAATGCATAGTGTTGCTTATAGATTCCTGGTAATTAAATAAGAAATACTTGATATTAACAATAATACTATTATGGAATTTATTGAAGTTGAATTCTTCGAGGATATATTTCATTTGAAAGAGAAAAGACACACAAGTAGGGGTATCAAAAAGAATTATGAGGCTAGCTCTTCGAAAAGTCAAGATGATAAAAGAACTGAGTTTGAACCTAGAAGAAGTAAAAGAGCTAAGAAAGCTACTTCCTTTGAACTTGATTTCATAACTTATATGATTAAATGTGAGCCTCAAACTTTTCAAGAAGTTGTGTCATCTCCGGATGCACCTTATTGGAAGGGAGCTATCAATAGTGAGATAGAATCCATTTTGCATAACAATACTTGGGTATTGGTTGATTTACCTCTTGGAAGTAAACCAATTGGTAGTGAATGGATTTTTTTTTTTTAAAAAAAGTTGAAGGTTGATGGCACTATTGATAAATATAAAGCCCGTTTAATATCTAAAGACTCTCATAAAAAAGAAGGGTTAGATTTCTTTGATATCTATTCTCCAGTGACGAGGATTACATCTATAAGGATGTTAATCGCAATAGCAGCTTTACAAAATTTGGAAATATACCAAATGGATGTAAAAACTACATTTTAAAATGGAGATTTAGATGAAGAAATATATATGGAACAACTTGAAAGGTTTGTTGTAAAGGGACTTGAAGATAAAGTTTGCAAACTGGTTAAGTCTCTTTATGGGTTGAAACAAGCACCCAAACAATGACATGAAAAGTTTGATCATACTATGTTATCAAATGGATTCAAGATAAATGAGTGTGATAAATTTGTCTATGTTAAAACCATAGATCAACATTGTGTCATTATTTGCTTGTATATGGATGATATGTTGATAATGGGCACAAATAGAAGTACCATTGATTCCACTAAAAAGATGTTAAAATCCAACTTTGATATGAAAGACTTTGGTCTAGCTAATGTTATACTTGGAATCTGTTAAGAATAAATTTCAGTGGATACGTACTTTCTCAATCTCACTATATAGAGAAAATATTGAGAAAATTTGATCAATTTGAGAGTAAACCAATTGTTACTCCATTTGATCCAAATTATAAGTTAAAGAAGAAGAATGATGAAGGTGTGTCTTTTGTAGAATACTCTAGAGCTGTTGGTAGCTTAATGTACAAAATGAATTGTATAATACCTTATATTGCCTATTCAGTAGGAAGGTTAGCAAGATACACCAACAATTCTAGGCATGATCATTGAAATGCTTTAGTCAGAGTTCTAAGGTACTTGAAGTACATTCTAGACTATGGATCGCATTATACGAGGGATCCACATGTACTAGAAGGATTTAGTGATGCTAATTGGATTTCTGATAGCATAAAGACCAAATCAACCAGTAGGTATATATTTACCTTAGGTGGAGCAACTATATTATAGAAATCTTCAAAACAGATGTGTATAGCACGTTTTACTATGGAATTAGAGTTTATAGCTATTGATAAAACTGGAGAAGAAGCTGAATGTCTTAGAAACTTTCTTGAAGATATTCCATTATGTCCAAAGCCTGTAAGTGCAATATGTATTTATTATGACAGTTTGGCAGCCTCTATGAAGGCTAAGAAAAATGTCTACAATGGGAAGTCACGACATATAAGACGTAGACATAATTTGATAAGACAATTGCTCTCTAATGGAATAATTTCCATTTATTATGTGAAATTGAACGAGAATATTGCAGATCCTTTAACGGAAGAATTGTCAAGAGAGCAAGTAATATATACATCGAGGGAAATGGGGCTAAAGCCTATGAAATAAATTATCTGATAGTAACCTAACCTAGTTGACTAGAGATCCCAAGATCTAGGTTTAATAAGCAAATTGGTTAGATAATCTATAGTTGACACACTAAGAAACTTATAGTTTCTTCCCATTTCTATGATGTTGTAGAGTGTGTGATCTGTTGATGCTAAGGTCATGTTGATATTTTGTTTACAAGAGAAGTAATGACAGAATACTCTTAATCAATATCATCTATGTGAGAGGAGAAGTGGGGTTGCTTCTATGAGGACTTTTAAAATGGTTTATGTTCTCTAAAACTCTCATGAATTCAGAATTTTGTTCATGACCAAAATGGACACAAATTTATAGAACTCAAAGATATAAGATGAGTTATGTGTGATGTATGTTGTCTCAATTTACTAATGAGAATGATAGTTCCAAAGCTGGTCTCACTATTTCTTCGGTAAGTTCGATAGATGTTCACTAAGGAAGGTTCAAGTCCAGATGACACATATCCTGATGCATAGCTTGTTTGTTTGCTTTCAATGATTTTGTTTTGATTTTCTAAATTTCTTTCATGTGGGGAATTGTTGGATTTTATATTAAATTTTTGTGAAAGAAAGTATTGGTTTGAAACATAAAAAATGAATTGATGTTTCATTTATGTTGTTGTTACTTAACCTGAAATTCAAAAGTTTCAAAATGGTTCGAAACATCAAAATGTGTTGATGTTTCTTTTACAAATTTAACTGTTGAGTTATGTTTGAATTTTTACAAGCAACTACACAATTGAGTTAATTTTGATGTATCTTTCATATTATTTATATTAATTTTATTTTTGGAGAGTTACTAAGTTGCTAGCCTATAAATAGTAACTTGTTTATTCATTTGGAGTATTTCATTCCATTTTGGTCTCATTCCATTTTGGTCTCATTCCAATTAAAGAGTTCTTCTCTCATATCTTTCTTCTCTTTAATCTTGAGTCAAGAGTTCTGCTAGATCTGAGTAGTTCAAGATTGTTGTTCTATCGGAGTTAGTCGTTGTATCTTGCTGAGACAATCGCTGTAGTTTTGAAATTGTTGTTACATATAGTATCAGTACTATTGTTTACACTATAATTATTTGTTACCAGTTAAGTTGTAATCAAATTTGTTAGTGTTAATCAGTTTTTATACACAACGTATTATTATTTTTCCAACAAAATCTACTTCATCCTAGCACTAAAGAACAACTAAAGAAACAAGATTGGCAGAAACAAAAGGGAATTGAAAAATCTAGAGGTCTTTTGCATTACTTGTTGGAGTTTGTGGTGTGACAGAAACAAAAGGGAATTGAAGAAGCCTTTAGCACCTCAGAGGAAAAAGGCAAAATGGATTGGGAGTTACCTTGAAGAAGTCCATCTAGTGAGATCATAGCCCCTAGTGCATTTGTGGTCAAATCCCCCCATTTGGAATCCCCTGGAAGGAAATGATCTGTTCAAATTGAATACAGATGCCTCATGCAAGTTGTCCACTGCAAGTGAGTTTGAATGCTTTCTCTGCGGAAGCCTTGGCCGTGCTCCATGGGTTGCGTCTAACAGAGAGCAGAGGGTTATTATCGTCTCAGCAATCCAAGAAAACTCATTCCAAAACTCTCCTCATGATATCATCCACCACGAAATCCGTGAGTTAATGATTAAGGTTTCAGTTTTGTTCCTCGGTTAGCAAATAAGATTGCTTTAATTTTAAATTAGAAGAATTTTACAATACTTCTAATTGGTGTGTTTCTTGATTTCTGTAGAATATGGTATGAATTAAAATGTTACTAATGGAGAGTTTGAATCTAAAATTTTATCTTCAACTTCAATTATATGTCTTTTAAGGAGTTTTGGTTTCATGTTAAAGGTATAGAAAATTTTCAATCTAAATTTACTTAACAATAGCCTTTAAATTGAATTTCAGAATACTATTTTTTCTTTTCTTTTCTTTTCTTTTTTGTTTTAAAAGGAGGTAGCTCATGCTCAACCTGATTATTTAAGTCAGACTCATTAAAAATGTTAGTTTATAAAAATATTAAATTATATTCGTATAGTAGGAAAAATAATTCGTAAATTTATCCCCAAAAAAAAAATACAAACTTTTTGGGAAAAACTCGATTTATTTTCAGCAAAAAGAATGCAATTTATTTAATATTATATAAAAATCTCATTTTTCTTATTTTCAAAGGATAAAACCAAAAGACCACATTTCTCTTGACAAGGACAGAAATCAAATATCAAAACTAAAAGCAAAGCATGCATTTTGTCCCACATCGGCCAGTCATGAGAAGAAGGAGCGGGGAAGAGGTTATAAAAGAGGAAGGGTTGTGGCTGGTAAAAGCATACCTTTCTCGGCCTTTTGGCTAAGATCAAGTGTAGTATCTGTTCTTATCAGTTTAATATCTGATACGTGGGCCATCGGCCCACATGATATTAAATTTATTTTTTTAGGGGGAGGGCCCACCTACAGTAGCTTGCTGCTGGGGCCCACAAGCGTCGCCTAGGCCTTCCACTACAGCCCTGGCCCGGCGCACCCCTCCGAATATTAGTCCAAAATAATTCTTCCGTTTGTGCCTGGTTTTGGGCTTTGCCTTTTGCGGCCCAGAAATTGGCTGCCTTAATGTTTTTTTATTAATTGGGCTTTTGGCTTCCTTTGAATCTCTAATTATTATTATTATTATTTTTCTATGACGTGTAATTTTATTATTATCTTGAATCTTTTTAAAATTCTTCTGCCCTTCTAAAGTAATTTTGCGTGGTACTACATTTTATTTTTTCATATTCAAGTACATTTTTTTTTTCATATTCAATAGCTCTACTCTTCTTTTGATTTTGTTTCACTTTTACTTATTTTTTTTTTATCAAAAGTTTCACTTTTACTTTCAATAGCTTAAAATAAGTCTTAAGTTTATTTTTTTATCGACAAGGAAAGATATTTCCAAAATTTATAAGGGAAATATTAATAGAAAATACTTTTTTATTGAATTGTAGGAGCCAATTTTAAGCTTTATTGAAAGTACACAAATTGGACATTTGAAAGTACATGGATCAAAATAGAACAAAGTCCAAATTTGAAAGTACATGAATCAAAATAGAACAAAGTCCAAAGTATAGAGTCCAAAATTGTATTTTAACCTTATGATTTTGTAACGACTTTATTTATTTATTTATTTATTTTTTTTATTTTTCTTAGTTGAATGAAAATCCTTGCTTCTTACTTCTTTCTTTGAACTAGTACTTTTCAACTTTAACAATTATTTTACTTTTTTTTTTACTTGAATCATTGTCTATTTTTTAAATTTGATTTTCTATTTTCTTTAGTATTCTGATGGAATAATTATAAAAATTGAACATATTTAATAATTAAATATAAAATATCTGTATATAATATAATAGATAGATTATTCTTGTAGAATTTCTTGTGCATTTTGTTATATGTTTCTTTAAAGTAAGTCAGTTGAATACCGGTTTCTTTATATGCTTTAATTTCTTTAAAATATAACTTTAGAATTCTAACCAAATCTATTTTAAAAAAGCAAAAGCCTAAAAATTTATTGAATTTTAAATTTTGACTAGGATTCTATGAACGTATTCATTAAAATAAAGAAACTAAGAATAGAAATGTTTATTTTATAAGAACTAAAAATTAAAAAATAATAATTGGCATCACATTGATGATTGATATGGCTTTCGTTTTCAGAAATACAAAATAAATTATTAGGCACCTACCCTACCCCAATAGTAGTGGTCATTTATGAATTATAAATTATGCATTATGCCACCAACCGTTCCATATTTGTCAACAAACTCATAAATAAACAGTCCCAATTCCAAAATACTTTTGAATGTGAAATGAATGAAAGCCAATGTAAATTATATTATTATATCCAAAAAAAAAAGAAGATAGAAAACGAAAGAAAAGAAAAGACATAAAACTAAAAAAAATCTCAACTACTTAGGGAGCATTTGACCCGCAGAGTTGAGTTGAGTTGAGGAGAGTTAACGAGCAACACTTTATAGAATGGAAACTACATGAAATTACTCAAAATGGTGGAGAGTTAATTACTCAAAACGGTGGAGTTGAGTTGTTTTGTGGGGAGTTGATCTGTTGATGGACCAAACGAGGAAGTTGAGTTTTAAACCCAACTCAACCCAACTCAAGCCCGTGGGCCAAACACCCCCTAAGGAATCTTTAACAACACTATCCTGTCTAAATAGAGACTAATTTGACAAAACTATTCAAAGGAACCAAATTTTACATGTCTGTCCCACTAGGTTTTATTATGGATAATCCAATTACACAAATACCCCTCCTTGCAAATGCACGTTGCCTGCAAATTTGTAAAAAGAAAAAAAGAACTAAAAAGGAGAAAACCTCATTCCATAAATGTGCCATTATATTATTCATCTTCCCCAAGTCCATTCCTTAATTTCTCTCATCCCAAATACATTTACAATACTTTTTTCATCCCCAAAAAACATTCCAAGCAATTCTCCTACTCTCTGCCGATGGGATCCCAATTCGATGGAATTGCGGGCGTCGTCAGCTGCAAAGTTCGCTTCAGCAACATTCCACCCTAAGCAGCGGTCGACATTGGCTGGGGGACGTTCAACATTGTAGAGGAAATGGTGCGTGGGTGTGACACAACGGCGAGGTGGTTGAGAGGAATGGCATGGCCTAGTCGGTGAAGAAAAATTGGCAGTTGACTTTAGTTGGTGAAGCTCCTTTAGCAGCTGCCGACATTGAAGGCAATCGGTGGAGACTGTCAGTCCTTCAAGTTGCTGCACATAAATGTTGCCAAAGATCAAATTTATTCTGGTGATGTATTTGGATTCCACGTGAAAATTTTCTTTTTAATCATACCATGTATATATTTTCTAGATGTAAGAGATTTATTTAATAAAATGAGGTATATATTTTGTATACAACTATTTTTGAAATATATATATATATATACATATATACTAAGCATATAGTTGCAAATGACATGATACGAACAAATATACTAAGTATATATTTGCAAATAACTAAATATATCGAGTATATATGATGAAATTTGTAATAAGTGGAATATATATCTCAATAAATATGGAATAATATATATAAACATAATATATATTTTGAGTTATATTAATTCAATACCATTATTTAAATTATTGTGTTTGGGACTATATGTATGACAAAAAAAAAACTCGACATATGTGCCTACGATGAGGAAGACAAGAAAATTGTGTACATGGTATATATGAGGTATAAATGAAATTATATATGAATCCAAATCACTAGTTTTTATGTCTATAAGTCTAAACTTTAAAACTCAAAGTTTACATACTAAGTGTATATCAGGTCATACTAGGTAAATATTTAGATAATTGAATGATATTTTAGTTTAATGGATATTCCGGGAAGAAGACAATGTTTTTTTAAAAAAAAAAAATTATACATGTAATAAACGGATGAAATGTTTGTTTTAAATAAAAATAAATATATTAGGAAAATATTTTTTTTTATCAATATCATAATGGAAAAGGTCAATGGATGCTTCTATTTTTCAAATTGTTTTTTTTCATTGTTTGATATATAATTGGAAAGGTAAATGGAAAATAACAAGAAAAATTGAACAAAATATCATAAATTATAAATGAAAATCGATAGCATCAATTAAGAAAAGTCAAAATTAAACAAAATAATAAATGAAAATCAAAATAAAACATCGACACCTGGAAATTAAAGTCAAAATCACAATTTGAAGGAAAAGATCAATTTATGATATAATTGATTAGCAACATAAAAATCACATTAATTATGCATGGAAATTTTATTAATAGAAAATCGTAAAAACCTTAAATAATAAAACGTAATATTAATATTAAATGTGATTACATTAATGAGATGTGAGGTATTTTTGGTAAGAGGAAAAATCTAATCAATACCTAAAAACCTACCAATGATCATAATTATGTTAATTTGAGACATTTGTGAAATGAGTCTATAGAAACAACCCATTTGTTATAATTTTTTAATATATTTTGAACCTGTATTGTTTTTAAGGCCTGTAGATTTTGATTTTGATTTTTTTACGATGTGTGGGGTGTGGATTTGAACCTCTAACCTCTTGATTGACTTAAGGAATCTTCAAACGCCTTTCCTCTATAGCGAAAATTATAAAATATATTTTGAACTTGTATTGAACGATTATTAATGACGTATAGATTTCGAACTTGTTCTTATTATTTTTTTGACAATATGTGGGATTGGGGATTCGAACCTTTTGAACCTTACCTCTTGGTTGGCATATATTTCAAATTTTTATCCAACCATTATCAGTGGCGAATCCAGAACTATATGTCAATGGAGCTTCGTATGAAGATAATTTTGAAGACATTGATATATATTTATACATATTTTTATATTAGTTTGTTCAATAGAAATATAACTTATTTTTCTACCTAAATATACAAAAAAGAATAATAAAAATAATAAGTTTTTTTTTTCGTTTATTAGAATTATAGTTTCTCCTTTTAAAAAAGAATTACTAAAAATCTTAATTTTTATTTATACTAGATATCAAGTAAAAAGTCAAATTTAAAAAACAAAAAACAAATACAAATACAAAAATTATAACACTATATGTCGATATGAACATAACTCAACTAGTTAAAAGAATTATATTATCAATCAAAGTGGTAGCTTTTCATTAATATGACTAGTTTTTCATCTTCTCGTCTTCCTCTATTTTTTGTACTTATTTAGAATGAATTATGTGATAATTTTTCTTGATAATTTAGTAGGGTTTTTAGAGAATAATAATTTTATTTAGATGATCTTGACTTGATTTTAAATGAAATCAAGTGAATATAATTATAAATCACTTATGGAGGGTTTAAATTGATTAAAATATGAAAATTTAGGGTTAAATTAATTCAATTATTAGTTGAGGTTTTAATAGATACAACTCCAAAGTTTAAAGGTATAAATTGATGTTTTTCAAAAAGAAAAGTATTGAATTATATATTTGCTATTATTATAAATTTTAAATATTTATATACTTTTTTTTCCAAAGAAAATATGATTTACAATATTAAATTCTAAATTTGTTTACTTGAAATAAATGGTCTATAATTTTCGTTGATATACACTAATATATTAAATTCTAATATATTTTTGGTACATATTATAGTATGGACAACAAATGTATTAAGTGTGGAGCTAAGGTTCAAACCTAGACTGCTAGTCAGACAGCCAATGATGTTATTTGAAACTTTTACCAATTTATTTTATATATAATATGTAATATGGGAAAGTTGCTGATAATTATTAGAGTGGCAACAATGTGGTGGCTACATTTAGTAATTTTTCTCCGAATAGGAACTCTTCTCGACTAGTTTGAGACTTTGTAGATTCGGTTCATTTAAGAGTTGTTTATTTGCTTAATTAATTATTATTATTATTATTATTTGAGTTCTAAAACAAGTTTGATTACATATAGACTCGACCCAATCCTAACAATAAAAATATTTGAATTAATCATGGAAAGAAATAAAATTATGGTTAAATTACAAGTTTAATCTTTGAACTTGTAGATTTGTGTCTATTTGGCCCTTGAACTTTTAATTTTGTATTTAATAGATCTCTAAACTTAAAAAATGTCTAGTAGATCTCTGAACTTTCAATTTTATGTGTTATAGGTCATTGAAATTTTCAATTTTTTTAAAAATATTAATTGATGTGTTATATCTAAAATTGAATTTTCTTAAGATCCTAAACTTTCAATTTTGTATCTAGTAGTTTTGTGAATTTTTTAAACAATGTTGAATAAGCAATGACGCATTAGACACAAAATTAAAAATAAGGGGCCTATTGGACATAAAATTGAAAGTTTAAGGACTTATTAGACATTTTTTAAAGTTCAGGGACCAAATAAGCACAAATCTAAAAGTTCAACGACTTATCAGACACTTTTTAAAGTTCAGGGACCAAATAGACACAAACCTGAAAGTTCAAGGACAAAGTTTATAATTTAACATAGAATTAAAATACTAGACGTGCACACTTGTAAGACTAGTGTGTTACCACGTGCAATGCACATATATTTTTTTTAACTCTAATATAATTATTAACAACTTGAAAAAATTATTATTGTGCATAATTATTTTTATAATTAATTAAGATTGTTTTTTATATTTATTTATTTTATAATAACACGTATATGTTTAACGTATACAATTTATAGTAATGTATGTTGAGTCTATATATGCATATGATTGATGTATTATAGAATTGTATATGCTAGTCTTATTTAATTTATTTATAGATGAAGTTAAAAACTTAGAAATATAAATTATAAAAATTTATGAATTGAAGTAAATATAAGATCATATAAACCGAATGAAACACAATATATATTTCATTTGGCTAATACATTTTATTTTTAAAAAATAGTTAATACTTTAAAAAGTGTTAATACATTAATAATATTATTTATAGAGTATATATATATTTTAATTTCATTTGATTTCATAATAATATGAAAGTTATTATATTATTGATAAAGAAGTTATTTAAAAAATAGTAATAAATTGAATATATCATACGTTTTTCTTTTGCATATCATAAATTATATATTTATTTTAACAATTACTATAGCTTAATAAGTATAATATATAAAAATAGTAATATATTGATTTCGTTGTTGTTATTGTTTTTTTTGTTGTTGTTATTAATATTGTTATTTTTATGATATATTTATTTTAACAATTACTATAGCTTAATAAGTATAATATATAAAAATAGTAATATATTGATTTCGTTGTTGTTATTGTTTTTTTGTTGTTGTTATTAATATTGTTATTGGAAAAGTAAGATAAAACTTAAAATTATGTTTGATTCTAATTAAATTTCCAGGTAGAAAATCAAATTAACTAAAATATGAGAATCAACAAACATTTGATATATGAAAAAATAACAAAACTAATACATCACATGATAATTCAACTCATATTGCTTTGCTCTTGCAATTTTGATGAATCAAAATTTATTAGTTTAAATGTATTGAGAGAAACAAAACTAAATAAATAATATATATATTTAGCTCACCAAATGTGAGAAGTATTGGAAGATCGAACATCTAACTTTAAAGTTTATTTTAAATTATGTGAGATAGATGCCTTCTCCATTGAGTTGTGCTTATATTGGTGGAAAAAGAGCTTTCTTCTTTTAGTTGTAGGAAGCTGAGAAGTTGCAAAATGCCTTGAATTCTGCAAGTCCATTTTAAACTCTAAGCAATATATATTTGAAATTTTACAAATGAATACAAAAAAACCTATAGTTAACCTTATGAGTCCATTAAAATTTCATTCATCCATTATAGTTTTCAATCCATTATAATTTTTTTACTGTAAGATTTAATAAATTATAAATATAATTTTTAGTATTTTCAGCCTCTTATTTTTTTATTAAAAAAATAAAAAGAAAAGAGCCATTTCTATATATATATGTATATTAAAAAAAGTCCTTTCTATAGTTATATAAGGAAAATGAAGAGTTACAAAACTTTTGAAATTCCAAAATTCATTTTAAATTCCACTATGTATATTTAAAATTGAATAAATGAATGCAAAACTCTTAATATTCTACCTCTTTACATTCCATTTATTTATCAATAATTATAAGTGCATTTAAATCTTCATTCATTATCTCATCTAATTCTCTATCAATTGAATTTGTTTATTGTAAGATTTAATAAATTATCAAGTAACTTGTTATTTTCAACATCTCATTTTTTTGTAAAATATTTTATTTGACTAATTTAAATATTGTGTTGTAGTTATATGTATTTAAATATAAATTTTTTCACCAAAAAAGAAATCACATTTTTATAAAATATAATTAATGAAAGAAAATATAAATCCACATGGCTTCTATATTATATAATGCATAATAAAAGAAATTGCATTTCTTTTAAAGAAAATATTTCAAAAAATATATATAGCATATTATTTTCAGTTAATTCATTTTTTATATACATAACAATATATATAATTTTCATTTTAAAAAATATGAAAAAATGAAGACAGTAGTCTTACCTCCTATTATTATGTTCATAATGAGAAAAAAACTAATCATTAATTATATTAGAATGATAATATTAAAATTTACGTAAAAATTAAAAGAGTTCTACTATGCATAAAATTTTAGAACAATAACACAACAATATTAAATAAAATAATTTAAAATACCTAATAAAAGGGATTGATACCTATGTTTGAGATAGTTTTGTTGAAACATATGTATATGGTGCTTAAACTCAAACTAACAAATAAAATTTAGAAAACACTAACGGATATAATTGATACTTTGCAATTCATAGAGACAAAACAAAAATTTTGTGTCATATTTTTACTTTCTATTGACATAAATAAAAGACAACAAAAATAAATTAAGATAATTCATCTTCTTTAACCATCTTCTTGAGCCATGAAAGAGTTAGGCTTCCAAAAAGTCGTACATTCACATAGCTATTCTTTGCATGATTTTTTAGCAATAGGCTAACATTTCTATCTTCTCTTGAAAACATTTTTTCCTTCTCTTCAAATGTTCCTCTTCAATGAGTTTATATCTCATCTTCAAGTATCTAAATATGAAAATTTTGAGAGAAGAAATTAAGGGAAGAGTAAAAACAACTGAGAAAGAGGACACTCAATTTTGTGTAAAAAAAAAAGAGTGGGGGAGAAGTCTTATATATAGTTGTAGAAGTTAAGAATGTTACAAACTTTTGAAATTCCATTTTTTTTAAAATTTTAATTATTAGTTATAATCAAATGGAAAGTTGTCAATTTTAAAATTAATAAGGAAATTCTGAGACAATATATTACAGGGTCTCCTTAATCAATAAACGCAAGATACTTCGAGAAGTTGGATCTACAGTCGGGCAACTACCAAGTGCATATCGCGGAAGGAGACTAGCCAAAGACGACCAGTGTGACATCACTAAACCACCCAGGGATGTCTCTTGCAAAAAAGAGTTAGTAGAGATTTTTCCAGAACCTCAATCCAGCCTACGCGACCTTTGTTCGCCGTTACTGGAAGGTACTCGACTCTTAAAAAAGTCAGGCCGATTGCCTTGGCTAAAAAAGAATGAGTCTCAGTCAATGCGAGGGGTAGGGAGCTCCCGCCCTATCGAAAATGACGAGTGGCTCGAATTTTTTAGAAAATGGAACGAAACTAACCTTTTATATTTTACTTTTCATCTCCTTTAGGTAATTTTTAAAATTTATTTTATCAATTTCAATATTAACTATATATGAATAAAAATATTACTCTTATCTCAAAAAAAAAAAAAATTATGCACACATAATTGATAATATAATTAACAAATTTAAAGTAATATTTTATAATACAATATATAGTTGACAAATAATAAGCTTATTTTGTTAGTAAATTTTGAATTTAAGTTATTATATTAAATTTAATTTATTAGTAATTTATTAATAATCAATTCATTTAAGAGTATGAAAAAGTTTCTAAATTTTAAAATTTAAAAAACTCTTGAAATTCTATAATGTTGTAAAATTGAGAGGCGAAACCAGGCACCAAAACTTTACCAAAACATATAATAATAATAATAATAATAATAATAATAATAATACTTTACCAAAACATATAATAATAATAATAATAATAATAATAATAATAATAATAATACTTTACCAAAACATATAATAATAATAATAATAATAATAATAATACTTTACCAAAACATATAATAATAATAATAATAATAATAATAATAATAATAATAATAATAATAGTGTTATTATATAAAAGGGAGTATATATATATATATATTATAAACAAAAGAAAGTGGAGATTTATGGCAAATTAAAAACAAATGAAATTAGAGAAAGTGGGAGAGAAAAAAGAAGATTGGAGAGATTTCTTTTCCAAAATGTCTATATTTATTTATCCATCAAGAACCACTATATATAGGCAATTAGGAGAGCATGATGTGGTCCATTTGGACACCAATCTATGGCCTTTGTTGGACACATGGAAGACACTTTGGCTATGGATAAAATGCCACTTGGTATGGATATCAAATGGGCATGTGGAATGGGCATTTATATTTACAATACTCCCCCTTAAATGCCCATTTATAAAATATGCCTCGTTAAAAACCTTACTAGGAAAAAAAACCCAATGGGAAGAAAAAAAAAACCCTAGTGAAGGAAAAGAGTACATATGTTATATAGTTTACTATAATACATTCACTCCCCCTCATGGAGACATCACTTAAAGTCTTTGAGTCGCCGCATTTCAATGCTATATACTAATTTATCGAAGGTTGCAGTTGGTAATGCCTTCGTAAATAAGTCAGCCAGGTTATCTTTCGAACAAATTTGTTGTACAGTGATATCGTCATTTTCTTCAAGATCATGAGTATAGAAGAGCTTTGGTGAGATATGCTTTGTTCTATCTCCTTTGATATATCCTCCCTTGATTTGAGCTATACATGCTGTGTTGTCTTTGTATAACATCGTTGGAAGAGGTTTACTTGAAGACAAGCCACATGTCTGATGAATGTGTTGTGTCATCGATCTTAGCCATACACATTCTCGACTTGCTTCATGAATAGCGAGGATTTCAGCATGATTTGAAGAAGTGGCCGTTATAGTCTGTTTCACTGATCGCCACGATATAGCAGTTCCTCCACATGTGAATAGATAACCTGTCTGAGATCTAGCTTTGTGTGGATCAGATAGATAACCAAAATCTGCATAACCAACTAGATCATACTTTGCTTTGTTAGAATAAAATAAACCCATATCAATTGTCCCTCGAAGATATCGGAGTACATGCTTAACTCCGTTCCAATGTCTTTTTGTAGGACATGAACTATATCTAGCTAATAAATTTACTGAAAATGCAATATCTGGTCTTGTGTTATTAGCCAAATACATAAGTGCACCAATTGCACTAAGATATGGTACTTCAGGACCAAGTAGTTCTTCACTGTCATCTCAAGGTCGAAATATATCTTTCTTTACATCCAGTGAACGAACTTCCATTGAAATGTTCAATGGATGTGCTTTATCCATATAGAATCTTTTTAAGATTTTCTCTGTATAAGTTGATTGATGAACAAATATCCCATCTGCTAAATGTTCAATTTGCAAACCAAGGCAAAATTTTGTTTTTCCAAGATCTTTCATCTCGAATTCTTTTTTAAGATATTCTATTGCCTTGGATAACACTTCAGGAGTTCCAATTATATTTAAGTCATCAACATATACAGTTATAATAGCAAATCTTGACTGAGATTTCTTTATAAAAACGCACGGACATATTGGATTATTTTGGTATCCTTCTTTCAACAGATATTCACTCAGGCGATTATACCACATTCGTCCTGATTGTTTTAATCCATATAATGATCTCTGTAACTTTATTGAATACAATTCCCGAGAACTTGATTCATATGTTTCTGGTATTTTAAATCCTTCCGGGATTTTCATATAAATGTCATTATCGAGAGATCCATATAAATACGCCGCGACTACATCCATTAGATGCATATCAAGCTTTTCATATACAGTCAGACCAATCAAATATCTTAGCGTTATTGCATCCACCACAAGAGAATATGTCTCATCATAATCAATACCAGGCCTTTGCGAGAATCCTTGTGCAACAAGTCTCGCTTTATATCTTGTGACTTCATTCTTTTCATTTCTTTTCCTTACAAATACCCATTTATATCCTACAGGTTTGACGTTTTCCGGTGTTGGGACTACTGGTCCAAAAACCTCACGTTTTGAAAGTGAGTTCAACTCTGCTTGGATTGCTTCTTTCCACTTCGGCCAATCCTTTCTACGTTGACATTCTACGATAGATTTTGGGTCAAAATCGTCACTTTCATGAATAATATCGTGAGCAACATTATAAGAAAAAATGTTGTCAATAATGATATCATTTCGGTTCCATCTCTTTCCTGTTGTAACATAGTTTATAGAAATTTCATTATTATCCTCAAGCGTTTGATTTTCACCAATACTCTTTTGAGTAGTTGTATTCTGGATTTCTTCTGGAACATCCATACCTTTTATTGAATCATTTTGATTCTCAACTACTTTTCTTTTTCGAGGATTTTTATCTTTAGAACCTATTGGTCTACCACGCTTCTGGCTTGCTCCAGACTCATTATTGACAACTTGTTCCTTTGGGATATCAACTTTTGATGGAGCATTTGTAGCTGGTATATATGATTTAGTCACACTTTTAGTATCTGTGAATGCATTTGGTAGTTGATTTGCTATATTTTGCAAATGAATTATCTTTTGAACTTCAAGTTCACATTGATTTCTACGAGAATCTAAATGAGATAATAACGATGCATTCCATGTAATTTCTTTTTCCAACTTCTTAATTCCTCCCCCTAATGTTGGAAAATTGTCTCATTAAAATGACAATCAGCAAATCGTGCAGTAAATACATCACCCGTCAGGGGTTCAAGATATTTAATAATTGATGGGGAATCAAAACCAACATATATTCCTAACCTCCTTTGAGGACCCATCTTAGTACGTTGTGGTGGAGCAATCGGTACATATACTGCACATCCAAAAATTCTTAGATGGAAAATATTTGGCTGCTGGCCATAAGCTAATTGCATTGGGGAGTATTTATTATAAGCTACTGGCCTAATACGTGCCAGTGATGCAGCATGCAAAATAGCATGACCCCATACCGATGTAGGAAGTTTAGCTCTCATAAGCAATGGTCTTGCAATTAGTTGCAGACGTTTTATAAATGATTCTGCTAGACCATTTTGTGTATGAACGTGAGCTACAGGATGTTCAACACTTATCCCAATTGACATACAATAATTATTAAAAGTTTGGGATGTAAATTCACCAGCATTATCAAGTCGAATGGTCTTAATTGTATTATCAGGAAATTGTGCTTTTAACTTAATTATTTGAGCAAGTAATCTTGCAAATGCAAGATTTTGACTTGATAATAAGCATACATGTGACCATCTGCTGGATGCGTCAATTAATACCATAAAATATCTAAATGGACAACTTGGTGGGTTAATAGGTCCACAAATATCACCTTGAATTCGCTCTAAAAATGCAGGTGATTCAATCCCCACTTTAGCTGGTGATGGTCTAATAATTAATTTCCCTTGAGAACAAGCATCACATGACAACTCATTGGATTGAAGAATCTTCTGGCTCTTTAAAGGATGTCCATGTGAATTCTCAATAATTTTTCTCATCATTATTAACCCTGGATGACCCAATCGATCATGCCAAACACTAATATTTCTGGATTCATGAACTTCGGGTTCATTATTGCATAACTTTCGATTACTCGTATATGAGTATAGTATAATCTAGAAGAAAAAGCAGACAGTGTTTCTAATATACGTTTTTCATGTGAAACAATAGATGTTATATAGAGACATTCTATATTATTTTTACAATCAGTTTCAACATGATAATTATTTTCACGTATATCTTTAAAACTTAATAAGTTTCTTTTCGATTTGCTAGAGAACAGAGCATTATTAATTGTAAATCTTGTTCCTCTAGGCAAAATAAAGTTTGCTTTTCCAAAACCTTCAATCAGATTTGCAGAACCTGATATAGTATTGACTTTTGCTTCCAGCATTGTCAATCTAGAAAAATATTTTCTATTTATGAGTATCGTGTGCGTAATTGCGCAGTCTGCCAGACATAAATCCTCATTGCTCATTTTCGAGTTACTCAACATATTGAAATTGTTCATATTTCTTCATTGAAAAAAAAAGAAAAACGATTACAAAGAGTCTTAAATATATATATAAACAAAACAACAACAAAAACATACTAAACAATACTTAATTATATATTTTCATACAAATCATCATCTACTTGTTTGATTGCATCAATTCTCTCTCTAGGAGATTCAAAATAATCAGCTACATCAAGATGCATCATATTGGAGGGGTCAAACACATCATCTTCTTGAATGGCAAGATTTACCTCCACATTCTTTCCTTTTCCTTTTTCCTTTAGGGAAGATTGATAGAGATGAACAAGGTGTTTTGACGTACGACAGGTACGTGACCAGTGCCCAGTCATTCCGCACCGGAAACATTTATGTTCATCACCTTTCGAACTTCTATCTTGTGGAGCCTTTCCTTTATGATCATACTTCGTGTGGGTTTCTTAAAATTATAATGCCCACCACGAAAATAGGTATTTCTTCCTCTACCGCGGTCCCGACCTCGACCACGACCACGACCTCGACCACGGTTATTAAAATTCACAGCATTCACTTCAGGGCATGGTGTTGCTCCAGTTGGTCGGGATTCGTGATTTTTCATCAATAACTCGTTATTTTGTTCAGCAACGAGAAGACATGAGATAAGTTCAGAATATTTTGCAAAACCCTTCTCTCGATATTGCTGCTGCAGGAGCATATTCGAGACATGAAAAGTGGAAAATGTCTTCTCTAACATATCAACATCAGTAATCTTTTCGCTGCATAATTTTAATTTTGAACTAATTCTGAAGAGTGCGGAATTATACTCACTTACTGATTTAAAGTCCTGCAACCTCAGGTGCATCCAATCATAACGAGCTTTTGGAAGAATGACTGTTTTTTGATGATCGTACCTTTCTTTCAAACCTTGCCATAGAACGTAGGGATTTTTTATTGTAAGATACTCCATTTTCAATCCCTCGTGAAGATGATGGCGAAGGAAGATCAGGGCTTTTGCTTTTTCTTGATTTGATGCATCATTTCCTTCTTTAATTGTTTATCCAAGATTCATAGAATCTAAATGGATCTCAGCGTCAAGGACCCATGACAAGTAGTTATTTCCATTAATATCCAGGGCCGCAAATTCTAGCTTTGTAAGGTTTGCCATAATAACACTATCAAAAATAATAATATATTTATATTAGAAATTTAACATAAACCAAATGCGTAAAAATGGCTTACCTATAAGACTTACCTTTAGCGGGAAAAATGACAGAGTCTCGTGCTGATAACGTGTTGTAAAATTGAGAGGCGAAACCGGGCACCAAAACTTTACCAAAACATATAATAATAATAATAATAATAATAATAATAATACTAGTGTTATTATATAAAAGGGAGTATATATATATATATATTATAAACAAAAGAAAGTGGAGATTTATGGCAAATTAAAAACAAATGAAATTAGAGAAAGTGGGAGAGAAAAAAGAAGATTGGAGAGATTTCTTTTCCAAAATGTCTATATTTATTTATCCATCAAGAACCATTATATATAGGCAATTAGGAGAACATGATGTGGTCCATTTGGACACCAATCTATGGTCTTTGTTGGACACATGGAAGACACTTTGGCTATGGATAAAATGCCACTTGGTATGGATATCAAATGGGCATGTGGAATGGGCATTTATATTTACAATATATAATTAATTATTGATTATTAATTATTCAATTTAAAAATCTATAACTTCTTAAAAGATAAAAAGACAAAATTTCGTAATTAACCTTTTAGTTTTATTTATATATATATTTATTATTGTTGATTATTATTTATTTATTTATAAATGATATGTAATTAATTAATTTAAAATTTATAATTAATTGTCAATGACATATTTTATAAATATATATATAAAAAAAAAGGAACATAATTGTCCAAAAAAGTTTTTCAAGGATCGTAGCTTTTTAATATATTATAGATTTTTTGATATAATTTATTATTGATGAACTAAAAAAATATTTATTATTGATAATGAATATATAAATTAATTTACTATTTATAATGTATTAAAATTTGTGTGAGACATAAGGCTCCATGATTTTTTTTCCTCAACAAAAGAACTATAAGCTTTAATTCATCAATATATATATATTTATTTTTTTAACAAACATTTTAAATAAAAAACAATACACTATGCATGAGAGAACAATAAAAGAATAAAGAGTAACAAAAAAATGCAAGACTTTACCTATACATTCCCTAAAATAGATTTGTCTACTTGATAAAAAAAAAAATAACAATATTGCTAAACAAACAAGTGGAGTTGCAAAGTTGCAAGTCTAAGATCTGAGACTACTCGACACATGCATCATTTGCAACTTGAATGTACCACAAACATTTTCATATCAATTTTAGATGCTTTCAAGATTGAAGAGTCTTAGAGATTGAAGAGAACTTGAGAGCAATGAGTGGAGATAACAAAGAAGAAGAAGAAGAAGAAGAAGAAGAATTGGAGTCTAAGGTTGGTGAAAAAATTGTGAAGAAGCTCATTATTTATAGCAGTAGATGATGAGAAATTACAAAACTTTTTGAATTCTCGAGCTTTTTAAATTCTATTATGAATTATAATTAAAGAAGAAAAATATTTAAGTTGTAGGAAATTTTTTTTACATTCCAACCTTTTAAATTCTATACATTTATTATTGACAATTAATTATTAATTAATAATTATCAATTAATTGATTTACTATTTATAATTAGTCAATAATGACATATTTTATAAATTAGTAGATTAAAGAAGGGACAAAAGTGTCCAAAAAAGTTTTTCCAACATCCTTATTTTTTAATAGATTATAGATTATAGATATAGATTATGTAACTTGGTATATTTTAATTGTGACAATCATATTCAATCATTTTTCTCCAAATAAGGACTCTTCTCCACGAGTTCTGTTTTGCTCAAGTTGAAATTAGAAAAAAAAAAATCCAAAAAATGTCACTTTCAAAAGTCCAAGTTGAATTATCCCTTTGGCCTACAACAATGTCCATATCTGCTGGCTATTCTCATTGATTTGCCATCCAACTGTTAATGCTCCTTTTATAAGAATCTTTGTTTTTTTTTTTTCCCTTCATTTCTTTGTATTTGTTTGGATATTTTTATATAAACAATGTATGTATTTGAATATTCTTAATGTATGATATAAAAAAAATCTACATGTAAAATATAAGGCGCAAACAACACATATAGTTTGTTTTGGCCTTTGCATTTTTTATATATCTTACTTTCATATTCTTATACTTTTAGATATTCTATTATTGGTCCCTTAAACTTTATGGAAAAAATTTATTTTAGATTTGTTGGGAAATTAATGCATTGTATATATTTTATGAGGTTTAGGTCCCCAATTTCAAGACTTGATATTAGATTCAATGTACATAGGGCTTAAAATACATGTCCATGTGATGTCATTTAAGGCTTGTATTGCAATATTTAATATGAAAGTTTAATGAATTGGACAACTAAAAATATATTTTCATGCAAAATTCAATTTGATGAATTTCTTTTAAAGAGTTAAAATTAACTCATTCAACAAAGTACAAAAGGAAAAAAAAATGATTTTTCTCTTACTAATTAGGGATATAATTAACATGTCACATACTTCAACCAACAAGTTAGGCAAATTATATCCTTGTTTTTTAGTTTAAATACCCTTGTAGTTAGTAAAATGTGACATCTTAGATTAAGCCACATGCCAATTTCACTATAAAAATAAGGAAATTTTTTTGAGAAAAAGATATCATCAACAAATTTCATAAATCACACTTTTTTTTTTTTTGAGTTCAACAATATTTGAAAGTAGGAGATTTCGAACCTTTAGTCTCTTGGTCGAGAGTATATACTAATTATCATTGAGCTATACTCACTTTGACAGTCACAAATGGGTTTGACACCATCTTTTAAAGTGATAAAAACTAAAGGCATTTGTATCGGTAATAATAAATAAATACAGGCCAATTACCTTGAGATCAAAGCTTATACTAGATATACATTTGTACTTTTTTGATATGCAGTCACCATCCATTCTTTTAGTATTTTGATCATAGCAAACTATTCTTCTCTTCTGTCCGTCGTTTTTCTTTTTCATAAATATCTATTATGTTATGATCTTCTGATTTTGTTTTTTGTTTTTTGCTATTTTCATTATCTATTTTAATGAAATCAAGATATAAAATTTTGCAGATTTTATAATGACAAAAATGTGTAATTTGAGATTATATGTTATATATGTTAACTCCCCTTAATTAAATTTGCATGTTTTATGGATCTAAAGTGATTAAAGACTCGATGGATACAATTTCCTTTGAATATTAACATAAATTGTGGATCTTCCCACCAACTTGGTTCAATGTTCCGTTGCATTCTTTTTTAAATTTAAACATGTTCCTTATTTCTTGGGGGTGGTTTTGAACTAAGTCTTCAACTATGCCGTTTCAACTCTCAAGATCTAGGTCAACTCTTTTTTTAATATAAAATAATGCTTGTAATTGCTGATGTCGAAATATTAACAAATCAAAATTAAATATATCGTATCCTATCAACTTCAATTTTTGAGTTTAGTGATAATTTAGCATCATATCATAGCAAGTATTAAACTTTGTTAGACTTCATACTTGTTAAGTCTTATGAGTTTTTTCCTTGGGTGATTTTATTAAACTTATTTGATTCAAAACATCTCTCAAATAAAGAGTAAATGATCCTTCGAGAGTAGATAGCGACTTATCTTTAAAGAATATTTAAGTAATGATAAAACAATAAGAGAGCTAGTCAACAAAGATATTTCAATTACAAGAGCAAACCTACCATCATAACTAGAAGGGAGTTCTTCAAGTTTATGTGTGAATTTGTTAGTGAAAGTCAAACTCAATTTTTTATATGTTTAAATTTGTGCAGCTTGAGATTGGAAAAAAAAATGAAATTGTGCAACTAGTAATCGAATTGTATAGAAGAAAAAAGTTACAAAAGTTGAATTTTCGTAATATGTACTTGGTCTAAAATAAATAAATTATTCACATATCAAATAAAGATTCGACTTACTTTATCATCTTTGAAACGAGCCTAAAACTTATTATAGATCCAAAGATATAGGCCATTTGTTTTGATTGACTTTTGAGTTATTTGTTGATTTAAATGTCAACTTTGAGCTATATATTTCTCGCATTGTATACAATCAAAAGCCAAAAGTATCACTCATGTAGATTTTAGAATAATCTAATCAAGTCACAAATTGAAAAACTAGTGTAACCAATCATTTATTAGTTTTTGTTTTTTATAAAAAAGATATTATTTAGACCTGTCCTAAGTTTTATTTAAGGCCAAATCATTAGGTATATAAATTGTACTATAGCCGTGTTTATGTTTATTTTAGGTTAAAATATACTATTTACTTCGAGTTTTCTTCTATTTTGGTCCTTTAAATGTCTAATTTTAGTCTATGTACTTTTAATACAGCTTAAAATTGGTTCTTACAGTTGGTTTATTGTTAACTTTTCTTTGAAAAAATTAGTCTCTCTTAGCTGTTCCTTTATAAATTTTGTAAAATATGTTTACATTGTGTCTTTTCTCGTATTAAAATTATTTTTTTTGAAACCGTAAAACATCAATACCAAACCCAACAAATTACAACATTTGATCCCTCTCAAGAATGAGGGAAAACATATCCGCTGGAAAGCCATCATTCCAGATCAAATAACACCCCAAAAAAGATGCCAAAGCTGCTAAGGCATGGGCAACTTTGTTCTCCTCTCTAGGGATGTTACAAAAAAGAATAGAGCTAGCACTCCTAGTAAGAGCAAGAATATCCTCAACAACAAAGTAAATTTCAGACATATTAGAATCAAGATGATTAAGAAGATTGGTAACCTCTCTAGAGTCCAACTCAACTATCAAAGGAGGGAGATCACTCGACCCTATGGATAAAATATCCTTTAAGCCCTAAAAAATGGCTAGCACCTCAAACAACTTAACATGCCACAAGCAAGACACGAACTTGCTACCTTCGAACAAAGGCATTCCTCTTAGATCTCTGAAAATCCAATCGATACCTCCACGGTTATGCTTGGTAGACCAAGACGCGTTGGTGTTACGCTTCCAGGTCCCTTTCCAAGGAGGGCCTCCATCCATTAGAGACAGGAATCGAAGGGGGTAATGTCTTGGTTCTATCAACTCCAGGAAGGCCATGATACAACAACAATGAGGAGTCAACTGCTTGGAGGAGGTCTTTTAGCGAAGGAGAAGCCTTGTTGAACCGGATATTATTCTTGTACCTCCAAATACTCCAAAGGATAGTGACGACCTTGTCGAGCTTTTTTTTGGGCAACGATCTCCTCAAGTAGTCCCAGTAATCCAGAGCACTCCAACGACCCTTACCTAGAGAGAAAGAACAAGCATTAGAAGGATAAAATTGTTCCCACACCTACCTCACAAACTTACATTCCCACAGGAGGTGAGACATCCTGCAAAAAGAACAAGCAACATTAGGAGATATCCCTTTCTTAACCAAATTTAGAGCAGTCGGGATAATATCGTTAACAATTCTCCAACCTGAGATTTTGATATGGGGCATGACATCGACCCCCCAGAAGTCCTTTTGGATAGATTTGACTGACCCCGCATCAGATTGCGAGGCCAACAATGAGCAAGAAAGGGAAAAACCTAAATGATAGGCACTTTTAATAGAAAACTTCCCTTTTTTGTCAGGGTTCCATATGATTTCATCCTCTCTGTGAATGCCACCCAATGGGATATTTAAGACCTCAGTAGCCTCAGATAGAAGGAGGGCTTCTATGACTCTAGCCTCTCTCCCTTCTGATTCAACAGCTCAGCCACACGACTGTCTCCAAAGTGACTTGCAAATCTTCTATGCTTACAATTCCCTTGTCTAGGGATCCAAGGGTCATCCCCAATATAAACATGACGTCTGTTCCCAATCCTCCATATGAATCCCTTATTGAAAAGGTTCCGACCTCATAAGATGCTCCTCTAGGTGAAAGAGGGGTTGGACCCCAGCTTTGTTTTGAGGAAATTACCATATTTGAACTACCTGCCTTTCAGAATGTTGGCCAAGAGGCTATTTGGATTTTTCAAAAGCGCCCAACTATGCTTTGCCAACATAGCTTGATTGAAAATTTTGAAATCCCTAAATCCAAGACCCCCTTCTTGCTTGCTATAACACAAGCAGTTCCAACTTCTCCAATGAATTTTCTTTTTTGTATTCGAGGATCCCCACCAAAATCTACTGCACATTGCACTCAGATCATTGCAGATGCTATCCAGAAGTTGACAGCAACTCATGGTATACGGGATGGCCTGCACAATTGATTTGATGAGAACCTCTTTCCCCCCAGTGGAGAAAAACCTTTCCTTCCATTCTTGTATGGACTTTCATACTCCATTCCTGAGCTCCTTGAAAATCTGAGACTTGCAGCGAGCATTCAGGGAGGGGAGACTAAGGTATAGGCCAAAAGAGTCTCTATGCTTCACCCTTAGACTAGCTTGGAGATCGTTGATTCTGTCTTGACTCACATTCGTACTGACCATAAACATGGACTTCTCCATGTTGATAGATTGTCCTGATGCTTCCTCGTAATTGTAGAGCACTCCTTTGATGACCTGACTCTCCTGCACTAAATCTGTAATGCCCTGTGTTATAAGTTAGACTATTTAAGAGTATTTAGGTTAGAGTTTTAATTTGAAAAATTAGAATTCAAGTTTAGTTCCTTAAGTTTGGAAAATTAAATTTCTGTAATTTTGGAAAAGGAGATTTTGAATTAAATCTTTAATTCCGAGATTTAAGAATTTAATTTTTGAAGTTTATTCTCCAGGTTAAAAAAGGGACCAAATTTCCTTTTAGTTAGATTTTATACCAAATTTTTTAGGGCATATTTGGAGTTTTAATTTTGGGTTTAAGAGAATTAAAAAGAAAAAAAGAAAAAGAGACAAAAGCTCAAAATAGTTCTCCTCCTCTTTTCTTTTCGTGTAGCAGCCACCACCCCCATCTCGCACTCATTTTTCTTCTCCGACCGCCTCACCTTTGGCTAGCAACCCTTCGGCTCCATCTTCCTCTTCTCCTCTAGCGTCGTGCAAAGTAGCGTTGTCGACAAGTCGAGCGTGTTCGCACGACACCCACGCAGCAGAAAGACCCACGACTTCAGATCCACGAAGCTCTAACGACTCTTCCTTCCCTCCGGTGACTCTCCACGACACAGCTTGCAACATCAGCGGCTACTGCAAGGAAACCCATACACGGATTTGTAAGTTTAAGTAATACCCACTCGTCTTTAGACCTCAAATCACCTTAGATTCGTTACCCACAAGTTGAATGACTTTGTTTTTGTCTACTCAAGGCCAAAAGAGTGTGGATTGCGAAATCGTGCTCCTTTGGACACTATCCACAAGTATTCCGACCTCTCTAGTGCTGAATGGTAAGTTTTAACACATTTTAGACCTTTTACAAATCAATTTAAGTAGTGTGGCTTTGGTTCTAACATGTAGGAACCTTCAGTTTGTAATTTAGGATTGATTCGAACACCTTCAAGCAACGAACATCAAGCGTAAGGGCTCTTTCGATAAGTTTTAATGCGTTTTAGACCTTTCGCAAATCACTTTAGGTGTTATAGCTTGCGTTCTAACACGTGAGAGCCTTCCATTTGCAATTTGTACCAATTTCTAGATTTGAAACCTTAACCACCAACTTCAACGCTACTTTTCCACAGCCATGTGTCCTTTTTCCAGATCTATAACCATAAACCTCAACCTTCATCTCTGTTTTTACAAATCCATAAACCATCATTCACCCTTGTGTTTTTCTTTTTTTCAAATTCGACACATTCCCCTCGCTGCTTCAAAAAATCCCCTCGGTCCCTTACTACGTTCGTTGCCATTCTTCCATCATTTGTATGTTTCATTCAATGGAATTGGACATGGATTTTTCTGGTAGGGGACCCCTATACACGAGTGAAGCATGGTGGGGGGAGTCGAGTGCTGAAGGTTTGTTCTCTATCCCTTTCACTGGCCGATGATAAGTTTCCATAGGTTTTGATTGTCTCTCTTTGATAATCGATCTTCTTATGGTTGTTCTTAAATTGTTTGCTCTTTTTTTTTACTAAGTATTGCCATATGTTCTATATTTTTCCATACCTGTTCTGTATACGACTATTTGGTTGTTGTCTATTTTTCATCCCATGCCTCTGGATTTGCGTATCTGATTTTGTCCTGATTTTTCTCTCTGTTCTTTTGAACAATTTGTTCTCTAATTTTAAATCTTCCAACATAGTATTTTCGTTCCCATGCCTTTCTTCCCATTTTGCTCTCTATTTTTTTTATCACTTTGCTCTATTCGGTGTTGGATTATTGTTTGTTGGACAATCATATTCTCTGAAATTCTATTCCTATGAATGAATTTTGTGCAATACGATGTATCTTTGAGGCCTATCGTGTTGGGATTTATGCCCTAAAGTCTCGTAATTAATTAATTATTTAATAATTAATAATAATTTTGATTATTTTATTTGCAATATAATATTATCCATTATATGAAAAATCCAAGGTTATTAGTGTAATCTTAAACGGTATGTTGTTGACATATAGAAGGATCGTGTTCAAGAAATAACCTAAAGAGTCATACTATGGATAAGGTTGGGTGCCTTATCTTGGTAACACTATTGATACGACCCACTTTAAAATAGTTACAAATGATTTGATCCAAATCGTTCATATGGAGACATGTGAGTGGAGGTATCTTATACAATGAGTTTGTATAAGACTGGACCACGAAATATTTAATCTCTCTTTATAAATCCGTTAATTGAAAAGATTAATATTTCATCAGGATGATCATATGCGACTCGATCTTAATCCTGAGTGAGTTATGAACTCCTGCCTGTGAGGGCTTGTCATTTGATTTGCATGGGTGAGAGTGGCTTTTATAGCCAATTCAATATGCCTACCATTTTGGGGACTTGACCAAATAGGGAGCTGGGAACATAATCTCACAAGATGGAATTCACTCCTTCCCATATAGAGTAAGTAGATGAGTAGTTCCCTTAAGTGCTGATTTCGGGACTTGAACAATGGGGCCCCACCCTCTCATTGGCCCGAGAGGGACTTAGTTTATAATTAGATTATAAACATATTGTTCATTAGAGGATCAGTGGTACTTAAGGTGCAAGATGTAATTATAGGGGCAAAACGGACTTTTGACCCAGCTGTAATTACGAACAACTCGTGAAGGATCGACTTGCATGTAATGATTATATCTATGGACACAATTTGTCCTGCAGTGCATAAGAGTGCAACTCTAGGTCTATAGTGGAGTGACCTATAGTTAATGAATGAAAATTAATTAATTAAAGAGTTTAATTAATTAATTATGTATCATTGGAGCTTATAATCTGTAGGTCCATAAGGTCCCCTTGCTAGCTCATAGTATCACTAAAAGATCAATTTAGTTGAAAGAAAATTTTGAAATGTTTAAATTAATATTAATTTGAAGTGTTCAAATTAATATTTAATATAAAAGAGGAAAATATATTTATTGTATTTGATACATTAGATATTAAAATTTGAAATGTTCAAATTTAATATTTAATTAGAATTGTTCAAATTTAATATTTAATTAAAATTGTTCAAATTAATATTTAATATATTAGATATATTAAATATAAAAGAGGAAAATATATTTATTGTATTTGATACATTAAATATTAAAATAATTAATGTATATTTGATATATTAAATAAAAGATATTTATAGAATTTGAATATAAGATTCAAATAAATAAATATCGTAGGAGATTTGAATGAGATTCAAATAAATACAAGATATATTTTAATATATTAGATATTAAAATATAATATTTTAATTATGGCAAAGATTTTCCCTTGGTCACTATAAATAGGACCCTTGGGATGAGCTATTAGACACAACACACATCTCTTCAATAGAGAGAATTAGATAATTCTCTCTAGACCTCTTCCTCTCCCATCCATTGGAGATTTTCTTTCAAGATGCTCCCACAAGCCTTGGTCCTATGTTCGAGTCATAGCCAGGAAGACTTTGTGGAAGAGATAAAGATCCACCAGAAGATTCTCCATATTTGGATGATATTTATTGCTTAACTCTTGTATTTTAGTTTAATTCTAAATAAATCAAAGACGATTCCTATGCTTCCGCTGTGGGTTTAATTCGATTATTCCCTTCATATCGGTGAATCTTTGTCCTATTTTCCAATACTTCTGTTTTCATTTTTTTATGTATGCATAGGCTTTTCAAGCCTGATTTTTTGGTTATGTTTTTGAACTAAATCCAGCTACATTAGTTCTATGGTATGTAAATTTGAATGACCCTTTGAGTGAAAATTTGTACATTTTCTGGTTGAATGTCTAATTGCTATGGGTATGCTTTAATATTTGATTGGTTGGTGGTTGTGTGGTTTTATTGTAGTGGAGTTATTTATTCCAAAAGTCTTTTCTCTGTCTTATACATTATTAATGTCATACAATTTAATTCTCAATGGCTCAATTTATTTCAATAGGTGCACTTAGTGCACCCACTCCTTTTTTGCTAACAACACTCCTCCTCTCCTCTTTTCTTTAAATATGAACTCATACTTGTGTAAAACGTTGAGGACAATTCCACACTTCACTGCTTATTTATAATTTCTTTGGTGAGTTCCTATTTAACACTTTTTCTATTCTTTTCACATATATATGCTGAAATCTGAAACATCTGATTTCCTTATTAATGTATCCTCTCCCACTGTATAGAGGTCTACTTCTTACCATTCCAGCCATCTTTGCTACCCAGTTGCTCATCAGCTCATACCAAAGGTTCGATTTTTTTTTCATCTTTCCGTTCTTTGTACTACTCGACTATTAAACATTAGTAATAATGTTCCCTTTTTGTATTGTGTGCAGGGTTCGAGAGTAGTTGTTTTTCTTCCACATTATTGGACTTATGAATACGGCCCATTGACGACCGTTTACTTGATATTTTTGTGAACCAGTATAATTTTTATGAACCATTTTTTTTGTGCATCATGTAAATAGGCAATTGATGGCCTAACATGATTTTTGTGAATATTCCACGCATACATGACATTAATATTGACTTATCTTTATTAGTCAATTGTGATTCGTGACTATAAAGAATGCAACATTTTATTTCTAAATTAAAAGAAGTTTAATGTGTAATGGGACATTTGATTTCTATTAATTGAAAGAAGTTGAATGTGTAGCTTAAGAAGTAAAACAAGACTACATTGAATATCAATTGGAAGAAGTCAATTTGTAAAAAAAAAAAAAAAAAGATAAGAAATGAAGTTCTTTTAAAAGATGGTCAATATCAATGCATTCAGACATTACTTTTGTGAATATTACACTAATACATTCTACTAATGTTGAGATATATTGTCATTTTGAAGTTGGCATCTTAATTGAGTGTTAGAATGTTGGGAAAATATGTTTCTAGATGAATGTGGGTAAAAAATTAAAGGAAACAAAAACAGTCAACTAAAAATCGGTCTATTTCGAGTTACAAAACTGCACCAGATACACCTGTCCAACCAACTCAACTCAACTATGCACTCCAAATACAGACTTCCTGACTCAACTCAACCTAACTCTGCACCGCAAACACAGACTTCTAAATACTCTGCCCAACTCAACTCAACTCTACCAAACTCAACTTAACTCTACGCGCCAAACGCCTCCTAAAAGAGATTATAATTACCTATAACCAATAAACAGGTTGAACACAAAAGAATTTGTGATTTATGGTCTTCCTCAACTATGCAACTTAGACCAAGATAGACAATCCAAAAATAGGAGGCTAAAGAGGCATAGTATATTGAAAACTATAACCTTGTTATTTATAAGTCGATATTAGGGTTTCCCATAATCTCCTAGAATCAACAGACTGATTTCTGCTCAGCAGACCACACTACTATATGGGAAGTCTAGGGTCTATAATCAAGCCCATACAATATGCCTATTAAATAGCCCAAATATAATTGTCATTTAATTTGTTACTCACTTATGAATTAATTATTAAATTAATTCCAACAACATTTTGCAATTTGGTCGTTGTTGGTAGTGACGACGAAATAAAATTTTCGATATATACACACGTAGAAGCATTAAATATATTTTACTTCCTTATTAAAAAATATATATTTTACTTCCAAGGATCCCTTGGAATTCGAGCAATACAAATCTCCTATACTTTGGACCTAATTATCAATTTGTTTAATTTTTCTCGTTGGAATAATAATGTCTATTTTATATTTATTTATTTTAATTGCATGAGCGATCCATAAAATAGCTAAACATGTATGGTTGTCAAAGACATGCGAAAATATAAAAATAAATGAACACACAACATTTTTAACGTGGTTCGGTTTCCCAACATACTCCACAAGGCCATGCCCAAAGATTAGATTATCAAAGAATTAGTACACAATACAAATTGTCTTATGCATAAAATTAAAAGAACTCCTTCTTGGATTTTATGCCACAATCTTGCTCCCTTTGACGATCCACGTTCACAAGCTCCCCTTGTGAAATGTGTAGCATGTTCAACAACCGTTCAAGTAGCTTAAATTGAAGCATGTTCTCAAGAATTCAATATGTAACACAAAAACCACAAAAAGATAACTCTTCAAGAGTTAACTAGATATGTTACAACGTTTTTTTCCTCTCTATCAACTTCAGCAAAATTCAAATTTAAAACAAAAAATCACTCAATCAAATATGGGAAAGATCCCATTAGTCAATCAAATAACAAGGCAACTATTGATATAAGGAAAGATATACTCAATCACATCTTTAAAAATATCAATAACCATATATGATAAAAGCACCTTACCATCTATTTGGTCATTCTACCATAAAAGAGAAGATATTAAAAATGTTAGAATATTAAATAAATGCAATAGTCAATGAGAAGATTTTTTCCATTAATATGATGCTCATAATTAAAAGATATTAATTAGAGCATTTTAAAATGAAACAAAAATAATATTAATATATTAAAAATAAAGAGAGAATAAACAGTGTTTTAAATGTCGCTCGACATGTCGAAATGTCGAGCGACATTTCGACATGTCCAGGGGCTCGACATGTCGTTGGGGGGGGGGGATTTCATTTTCCCCCCCTTTTGACGACATGTCGTCGACACCTCGACATTTCGAGGTGTCGACGAATTTTTTTTTTTTTAAATGTGAATTTTTATTTTCTGAATGGGATTCCGTGCACGCCATTGATACCTTACTTATACACTCCAAGTTCACTTCAAATGTCTTCTCTCTCCTTTTCCTTTTGTTTTTTGTTTTTGTATTTCTTTTTTTTTTATTATATAAACAACAAAACAAATAATACAAAGTACAAACAAAACAAATAAATACACACTCTATTATTAATATTAACTCTTATGTCTTTTTAGTACTTACTTATACAATTAGTAAATTAGTAAATTACTTTTAAGTTCAGTCACACACACACACACACATTTTCAAATTTAATCTTTTCTTTGTTAATAAATAATAACTAATAGCCTATGTCCATAGGTAGAGGGAGAGATAATTTTATTATCTTGAGAAGAAACTAAGTACAAAATACAGGAAGCAATTAGATAAGAGTTTAGAAAGTGTATATATGACACTCTTTTAAACCCTAATACAGAATAGGCCCAATCAATAAACTAATTTACACATAACTTAGTCATTCGAAGCGCTAGATAACAGGTTCAAGGCATTTCTACACTCCAATTCCAATTCTCTTAATTTCCCTCAAATTCTCTTAATTTCCCTCTAATTCTCTTAAATTCATTTCAATTCTCTCAATTTTCCTTCATAATTGTCTCATTGAATATAAAAAATTACATATATTTTAGATATATGATGTTAAGAAGAGTAATCAATTATACTATAATTAAGTCACAATTAAGGTTTCATGAAATAATTCAAATAATTTTAATCAACTTTCAATTTTTTTTTTTGCAAATTCATACTTGCATCGACATTTCAAATTTTCAATTGACATTTATATCTAAATATTGTCTTAATTTTTAGATGTGATGCTTAAAAATAGTCTATTATAGTCTAATTAAGTCAAAATCAAAGTTTCATTGGCTAATTCAAACAATTTCTATCAATTTCCACGATTTCAGTAAATTTTTCTGAAATTTCCATCGACATTTCCATAAATTTTGGACCTCGACATTTCCATTGACATTGACATTTCGAACCTTGAGAATAAAAGATATTTAGATAAACCAAAAATAATGTCAAATGATTAAACCTTTCATATTTTACTTCCAAGGATCCCTTGGAATTCGAGCAATACAAATCTCCTATACTTTGGAATCATTTCATTCACTTTTTTTAAAGAAAAGGGGAAACAATTTCATACACATTCTTTATAATTTTTGTTGGCAATGAAGGCTTTGCCATAAAGATTTGCTTTTTAAAAAGAAAACCAGAAACGTTAGAAAGAAGCCACATATTTTGATCAAATCTGTAATGAGTTTGATTCTTTTTTAGTTTAGAAGCTGGTTTACACATAATTACCTTAATTTTTTGCTAAACAAAAAGAACTGAACTTTTAAGGGGGGAAAAAAATTCTCTTTAATAAAATAAAATTTTGGTCTCAATCCCAACCTATTAAAATGTCTATTATCTAGTCTCTAAAATTTCAAAATGTTTATTTGAGTCATGTGCTTTTAAAAATCAACTACTTTTGTTTCTCACCATTATTTTACTTTTTTTTAAAGAATATTGCAACGTATGGGTGGAAAGATATTCAAGTCTACAATTTTTTTTTCTTTTTTTTTTTTTTAAAACTAGAGATGCCTTCATCATTAAGTTGTGTTCATGTTGGTTATTAAGTTGTTAATTATTTTAACAGATTGATGAGATAATTTCAAATACATGTATTAATGTTTTGGATTGGGCAACTTACTTTTTTGAAAAAGAAAAAGGTATGGCCAGAAATTCTCTCTAAATGGGGAGATCTTTTCACTTTAGAAAGAAGCCAAAATGCCAAATAGTTATTAATGGAAATAGCATTATCTTCCCCCATTACCTCCATTTGTCCAATCTATTGATGGAGAACTTTAAACAATTATTAACATTTCATTTCAATTTTGTTTTATGCAAAACTTTCAATTTAAACTATAGTTCTGAAAAAGAAAACCCATAAAATTTAAATAGGAGTGCACACTAATTGATGATCAAATCAAATGCAGCAAAAATATCTTGGAAATAATTTGCTTAAGGAAAAAAAAGTTTGCATCCTATTACAACTCATTTGTTTATTCTATTTTGATTTTTAAGCTTTCAAATATTTTATTTCAGTTTTTGAATTATATATATAAAAGTATCATTTTAGTTTTTATCGTTAACTCTTTTAGGATAAATTATTTAATAGACACTTAATTAGACTTGCGCTTTCTACATTTAACTTCATCCAAAATGAATACATATGTTAAGTAATGATACAAGAAAATTTAACAGCCAAAAAACAAATTAAGATAAAATAATAATATAAAAAAACAAAATAAATATTTCTCTATTGACTATTGTAAAATTGTCAGAATAGTACTTTGTTGAAACTTCGAAAATATTAAAGGACCAAGTCGAAAACTTTTACAAAAGTCCAAAGTATTAAACGTACAACATCCTGTATACGTTCCTAACACCTAGCCGTTTTTTTTATTCATACCATGACCATGACAATGACAATGACAACAATATGCAGATTAGAAGAGATGCCACGTGGCAGGTTATAATTGGGCTGTTATTTCTTGACGGTCAACAAGGATGTAAAGCTGGCATTATCTAATGATTTTATTAGTTTATTTATACTTTTTTGTCGTTGATAAGCTGCCGGTTCGGGCCGGTCTGGCCAACTGCCCCACGGCTGTCCAAATCTTGCCACCCACTAACTTCTCCAACACGGTCGCCACGCGGAACGCACGTGGGGAGCGTGTTCCACACCGCCCATCTACCATTAATTAATAATAATATTATTCTCCGACAAAATTTCTTTCTCCTTTGAAAGAATTCGTCCGTGTATTCATGCGCGTATCTATCGCGTGAGTTCAAAGTTTTCTACTATATGATTGTGAAAAAACAAAATTAGAAAATCGAATAATTCCAGTGGTAGTTTTTTTCGAAGTTCCATAAATTCATTAAATGCACATATAATTATATTTTTTATTTTAAAAGTTATTCATATGAGAGACTATTAGAATTTAAAAATTACATTTGTTTTAAGTTTATCATGAAAGACCACAACACTTCTCTATTGGTATTTGTTGGGTCAAATTTGAAGAAATTAGGAGTTTAAGATCAAATTAATTTTTTTAATACTAATTTTATTGTTAGAATTTAAATTTACTTTGAATTTCTTTTTAGTTCAATAGCATGCAAATGTAAAAATTTAAATTTCTAACATTTTGATCCAAAATAAATAATTTAACCACATGAGTTTTGCTCATGTTGATAGAGTTACTCTCAATTTCTATCTACAATTATAAACGTTTTTACTAGGTATTATAGGTTGCTTAGTTATAATTATTTGTTTTCTCTTTTTTTTTTTTTTTAAATGATATAATTATTTGTTGCCTGTTGTTACAGTACTGGATTTATGACATGACATATGTCTTTTTTATATACAGGCTATAGAGCTAATCAGATAGCATTTCTTTTTTGTGGACTGAATTCATAAAAAGAACAAAAAAAAACCGTCTGCAACGGTAAGATTTAATTGTTTCCAAAAAAAAAAAGTACATTATAAAAAAAAAAAAAAAAAAGAAAAAGAAGAAGAAGAATTTAAGACTGTATTGATTAACTGATTTTTTTTTTGGAGGTATTGGGTTTGAGTAAAAAAAAATAATCCTCTGCAACTGCAAGATTTAATTGTTTCCAGAAAAAAAGATAATTTCACATTCTAAAAAAACAAAAGAAAAAAAATTAAAGACAGTAAAAATAGCCGTTACTTATAAATTTATAAAATCCTCGTGGCGATTTGCCGACATCGAAAAGTCCGTTTCCGGAATCTTCTACTTTCCAGTTAATTAAAATTAAGAAAATAATTAACAACACTTAATTAGACTTCTCAACAGTTGATAATCACTTTCACAAAAACCCCCGTCCCCGACGTTAAAATCAACCTCACACTCACACTGGATCTCACCGCCGACTGTTCATCACCATTTCACTCTCCACAAGGTTTCTCTCTCTCTAACTCCCTCTGTATTTCTTTTGCTTTCCTCGAATCTGACTATGGCTTCGCTTTTTGGTTTTGGTTTTGGTTTCTGTTTCTTTACAGCGTGAGATATTCTGATATTCTGCTGTTTTTGGTGGG
Source organism: Trichosanthes truncata (assembly GCA_033996785.1). Lineage (NCBI taxonomy): Eukaryota > Viridiplantae > Streptophyta > Magnoliopsida > Cucurbitales > Cucurbitaceae > Trichosanthes > Trichosanthes truncata. The sequence goes on from MU867261.1 coordinate 25,393,506, forward strand.
GTTTTCAAGACGCAATTCCTTGTCCGTTGGATGGTTTCCTGTTTTGGTTGGATAAGAAGTAGGTTAATCTGAGAGAAGAAAGGGAGCTTAGTAGCGTATCGTGTTAGTTTTCCTGCAAGAGGAGTTGGAGAATCTTCTTTTGTTTGATTCGTCTTTGAAGCAACCCGAAGGCTGTCTTCTTCATCTTCGTCTTCGACAATTCTGATTCTCCTGGATTTTGGCGTGCTGGAGACTGTGGAGGTTGGGATTGGAGAATAATAGCGGGTAGGGACTTCTCCTTGTCTCGTGTTTGTTCTTTTTGATGTACTCTTCTGAGCGAATCAGGTGGGATTGAATTAGTCTGCGGCAGTCAAATTTGTTGCTACTTCTGTTGGATTTTGTGCTGCAATTGATTGGTACTTCTGTTTCCTTCCATTCTACCTAATTATTTACTAATTACGGGAATTGGTGCGCGAGAAGCGTTTAATTACTTCATCCGTGGATAATGTGAACTCGTTGAGTCAAATTTCGTGTTGTTGATTCAGATCATCGATGGAAATGCTAATTCGTCTTTTACAAGTGTCAATTGGGTTGGGTTGCTCTTCCAATTTTCGAGATTTTTAACTTTTTGTTTAATGTCTGCTTTAGATGTGCACTATCCCAGTTGATGACGATTTCGTTTAGCTAATGGGTTAGTAGAAAGAGCTGGATGTTGGATTTGATACTCTAATTTAGTAGTTAATGGGCATGTAGATATGCTTTTAGTGGAGACGAAACTTTGCAGACGATTTTTTTTCCCATTAGTTCGGTGACGGAATCTGCTTTAATTTTTATTTCAGGAAGATAAATTCGCTTGCGGAGGAGCTATAAGAAAATGGCTACTTTGAAAGATATTGGGGTTTCTGCAGCTATCAATATTCTCTCCGCATTCATCTTTCTTTTGGTTTTTGCCGTTTTAAGGCTCCAGCCTTTCAATGATAGGGTGTACTTTTCAAAGTGGTATTTGAAGGGTATAAGGAGCAGTCCGACACATGCAGGTGCCTTTGTACGTAGGTTCGTCAACTTGGACTTCAGGTCATATCTAAAGTTCTTGAATTGGATGCCCGAAGCCATCAGAATGCCAGAACCTGAGCTTATTGAACATGCAGGATTGGATTCTGCTGTGTACTTGCGGATATACTTGATAGGGTATGCCATGAACTCTATGTTATGTCTTCTATTTTAATTATCATATATACTTTTCTGCTTATGTTAATGACAACTTTGTATACCGACCCCAATCACATGTTGAATTGGGTGAATTAAGAGATATTTTGTTCTCAAATTAAGTTGTTGAGTTGTAAATTGTCCATAAATTTCCCTTGTTTAAAGTCATTTAATTTAAAATTTTGGAAAAAAAAGTAAAGAAAAGAAAAGAAAATTATAGTTTTTCAAATATCTAATTACCTGTTTTCACTCATTGAATTAAAAAGATTGATTAATTGTCATATTTTATTTTAAGAAAACTAATACTACAAGAGTGAGTGAGTGAAATGAAATTAAGAGAAATGTATGTGGAAGTAACTTTATCATAACTAAAAGAGTTAGATATATTTCTAATTAATATTTTTTTCAATTTATTTGAACCAAAACCAATATATGCAAACTTATAACGGGACTAATCCAAGTGGTTTGAGTTGGATTTTTTAGACACTTCTATTTATTTGTGAGTGGCTTAGTTGACAGTTTCTCTTTCTTACTGAACATGAAAATATCAATTCTCACCATCTTCTTTTTAGCTTATATTGTTCCCTTTGGACAGATTCAAATAGTTTTTGGTTCTTATAGAGGTCATTATTGATGGCTGATAAATCATGATTTTCTGTCATAGCAACAAATATGAATATACTGAGATACTCTGTTATAGGGAAAATAATGCTTTTGTTCAATGTTCTTAGGAGATACATGGTGGTATTTTTAGTGCCTGGAAGTAGTGATATTAATTAACAACCACTGAGTTCGTGGAATTCAACATTAAGGAAAATGAGTTTCTCTAAGCATATAGAGAAAATCCCTAACATAGAAATGAAGAGAATATATTTGGTTCAAGTTCAAATTGTCTTTTCATTCCATACTCTGCATTTTCTTGAAGTTAATTTGAGAGCTGAGACGAATTGTACTGGCAATGATATGTCTTCTCATGTGCTATGGTGCACATGGGAAAATAATTCCATATTGATGCAACATGATTGAATAAATAAGACCTTTATTCTTCTTTGCCCTATTCTTGAAATTGAGATTGGTTTGGATGGCAGTGTTTGTGGAAAATGATTTCTACAATTTAGACGAAGTTAGCTATTTTCTAGAGTACGGTCTGTGGAGAGTTTACTTATTGTCTATTTTTTATTTTCTTTATTTTGATTACACTATAAGAGGTTTAAATGTTGTCTACTTCTTCCTCTTCTTTCATTGCTTGGTAGGGCTATGATCTTACTGGCACTGTAAACCTTATCTTTTAAAGTAATCAATAGCTGCATTGTTTTTAAGCATCCTTTGGGTTAGGCTACCATGGTCTTTTGTTAGATTTCAAGATTGTCAGTTGCAATTCATTCATTGACAATCTCAATTGTTAATTTTGTTTGATATACCTTATATATATATATTTTAATTTATTAGTCATAAGTTCCTTGGAAATGTTGGTTAATATTTATCATATCTTTCATTACCTTCATTGCAGGCTTAAGATCTTTGTCCCTATAGCATTCCTTGCATGGGCCGTACTGGTGCCAGTTAACTTTACTGATGATAACGTGTCTATCGCTAAAGTGACGGCAAATGTGACTGCTAGTGATATTGATAAGCTTTCAATATCAAACATCCCTGCTAGATCACAAAGGTTTCAGAGGCTTCTTTCTTTCATGTGCTATAATGGAACTTTTTCTTAATTAGCCTATGTGGACCATAGATGCTTGTTCTATGGTTTTGCACATCCATATGGATTCAGTTGACACTTGGATAGTATATATTTGCTCATCATGTTGGTTATTTCATTGATATCCTCTTAAAACTTTCCGTGTCCTTTTCTTCATTACTTATTATTTGTAGGTCCTTCTGTAACAATAATTTTTAGCAATTGAATTACCATTATTTTCATGAAGTTGTCCACAGTCCCTATTGATAATTACAATTTATTTTCCTCATGTTTAACCATTGCTGCATTAATTTGTTCAAATTAAAAACGCCCTTCTTTCCTTGCTTATATGGCCAAAAGAACTTGCAGTTACATCTTTCATAATCTTTATATTCTATTAATGAAATCGAATGAAATATGCTAAAATGTTCTCTTGCATGCAATTTAAACATGGACTGGTTCATTGGTAGCATGATCATAGAATCAGTCTTGAACGAGTCTAGATAAGTACCAGGTACACTGGTTATTTAGAGAACTTTAAATGGATCAGACTCTGCCAGAAAGTTAGGTCTTTTGGGTAGTCTACCCTCAGGCAAAAATGTTAAGGTAACGGAAGGGAAATTTGATTGAGATTTTCACTCTCTTAGTATCGCCTTTGTTCTACTTAAATATTGCAGCTCCTTTTGTTTTGGGGTAGGTTTTATGTCGTTGTATATTCTTTCATTTTGCTCAATGAAAGCTTGGTTTTTCTCATAATACATATAAAATATACTTCAATACTGCAGTGGTACTTATAAATCCTTTGATTTTCTCTATAAAAGTTTGGTTTCTTATAAAAGAAGAATACTGTGTTGTTTTTTTGACTCTCCCTAATAATGGATGATGCCTGTTCTTTCTCTAATGTTGAGCATTATTTCATTTTTTATTTGTTGTTCTAAAATGTAGGCTTTGGAGTCATCTAGTGATGGCTTATGCATTTACCATCTGGACATGCTATGTACTGATGAAGGAGTATGCGAACATTGCTCTTCTGAGACTACAATTTCTTGCATCAGATAAACGCCGTCCAGATCAGTTTACGGTGAGATTAGAATGTGAATTGTCTACTTTTGATATAATTTATTACTTTTAAATTGGTTACCTTTAATTGCATCTCTTTTACCCTATTTGTTGTGCGGTAAGATTTTCTTCTCTTCTAAGCTTGATTGGGTTTATTGGGTTAAGCCTCTTCACGTAGTCATCAAGTTGCTTTTAGTTTTCTTGAGTCTGTAATATCAACTTTTTCTTCCACTGTTTTTAAGTTCAAAGTCTTTGATTTTCTCTCTCTTAAACAGTAAATTTAATATTATATTCATACTTTAACACTCTCCTAGTAGAATTCCACTAACACTCTCCTACTAGAATTTCACTTAGTGTGGCCTTTTGGCTTTTGAACATCTTCTTGGAGGGCCATCTCCTTAAAATAAAAGAAAAGGTCCTACGGAAAAAATTCTATCAAAGGAATTGGACGGTAGATTTGAATGGAGAGATTGAAGAATATCCAAGGATATGTCAAGAGACAAAAAAGAAATTTTGTGAAGTGCTGAATGTCCACGTTCCCTTTGGAGCTCTCTTCCAAAAATGTTCTTCATCAAAGCATTTTTTGTAATCCCATTGGCTTCCTCTTCTTGATTCCTTATCATCCATTGTAATCATGTTATGTAATGAAGTCTTTTTTCTTATTAAAAAAATTTCGCGGTTTATATGAATTGTGGCACTGGGAAGATGCTTGCCAGTAACATGATTAGTGGAGACATCCCCTTGTGTGTCTGTCTAAATCGATGTGTTCCTTGTGAGTAAGGGGAGCTTTTATTGTTTGAAGATCGTAGAGAACCTATGACAGCCAGCAGGTTTCTTTTCTTGATTGGGATGCTCAATATCTGATGTGGCGGGTTGTCCTTATCATACTTCCTTTCCTTCTAACAAGTGGAGGTGTAAAACTATTTGGAGGAATGTGGCTGCTGTGCCATTATGTTGGGGCTTGGAGAACTATGGATAGATGTTATTTTTGGTGATTTTTAAGGGGAGAAAGGTAGGAGGTTTGGAATAGAGTTGATCTGAGAAATCCCTCTTGGGGCACTCAACTCTGATGTCTTCTTGTAAGTACCCTTTTCCACGGCTAGTTGGAACTTGGAAGTCTCTTTTATACTTCCTAGCCTGTTCTTTTATTTGACCCTTAGTAATTCGTTGCTGTAAATTTTATACATAAATACAATTGTTTCTTGAATGGGAAAAAGTAATATGTTGACAGTAAATCTCTATGTTTTTGACAGGAAGTGTTCTTCTAATAGCATGGTTCACTTTTCTAGGCTGCATCACTAATATCATGCTTTAATGTGAACTTGACTCGTTTATTTTATTTTTGGCAGGTCCTGGTCAGAAATGTCCCACCAGATCCGGATGAATCAGTCAGCGAGCTTGTTGAGCACTTTTTCTTAGTGAATCATCCAGATCACTATCTTACTCATCAGGTTTGGTCTCACTTTTCTTTTTCTTCTCTCTCTTTTTCTTAAGACACTCAATCTGAAAGAAGAAAAAGAAAAGGGAAATATTCTGAATTATGGGGCAGACAATCCAAAATGTAATCTGTGTATCATGGAGTCCAACATCTGAAGTTCCAAAGAGATTTTTCTTTTAGTTTAAAATGATAATGATTTAAAAACATTTTGATTCTGTTCTGGAATTACCTAAAGGCCCAAATTTCTTAAAATGAACGTGTTTCGATCCTCTTCTGATTTGAAGAAAATATATGCAGGTTGTATATGATGCAAACAAGCTAGCTGAACTTGTCAAGAAGAAGAAGAAAGCGCAGAACTGGCTTGACTTCTACCAACTCAAGTATACAAGAAATTCTACAGTTAGGCCTCTCATGAAGGTAACTATTTAAGTGGCATATTACTTAAAGGATCTTTCCATACCATGTTGATTTTTTTTTTTTTTTTTAAAAAACTACTGAAATTTGTATTGCCTACTAGACTGGTTTTCTTGGACTCTGGGGAAAACAAGTGGACGCAATTGCTTTTCAGACAGCAGAGATTGAGAAGCTGTCCACAGAAGTACGTAATTCTTATCCAGATTGTACCTTGAAATTTTTGCATATTTTGTATACTATTGTGATTACTGATACTTTATGCATGGTTGGTTAGAACAAGGTCAAACTGTAGGAGTTTGAAATCATAAGAATTCTTAATAACTAAGCTGCACAGTATATGGATTGAACCTGTTAGTTGATTAATATATTGTAGTGCATTAATTCAAATATTGAGCATAATGACTTTTTGTTTCTTCTCCCAATTCCTCTCCCTTGATTATGAGAGATGAATTAGTGATGACTTAACGGTAAGTTAGGAACTAATGGAGGGAATTGGATGGGATTTCATCAATGGTCTATCCTATTTTAGGCCCGTCCTTAATTTTTTTTTTTTTTTAAAGATAATTTATGTTTTTTCCATTATATTTACTGAGGTCTTTGTACTTCCAGATAGCTGCGGAGAGAAAAAGGATTGCCAAAGATTCGAAATCTATAATGCCAGCAGCATTTGTTTCATTTAAGTCGCGTTGGGGTGCAGCTGTTTGTGCACAAACTCAGCAATCTAGAAATCCAACTATTTGGTTGACAGAATGGGCTCCAGAACCACGTGATGTATATTGGGAAAATCTTGCAATTCCATATGTTTCACTTACTGTTAGAAGGCTAATTATGGGCGTTGCATTCTTCTTTCTTACCTTCTTCTTCATGATTCCCATATCATTAGTACAATCGCTTGCGAGTATTGAGGGGATTGGGAAGATAGCACCATTCCTAAAACCCATTATTGCTGGGTATGTTTCACCCTTGTATCGGTTTTTGTATTAATGACGATTAAAAATTATTATTCAATTTATTCATATACCTTTTTTTTGTTGCAGGGAATTTGTTAAGTCCTTTGTCCAAGGTTTTCTTCCGGGAATTGTGTTGAAGATTTTTCTCATTTTTCTTCCTACAATATTGATGATTATGGCTAAATTTGAAGGATTTACATCTCTCTCATCTCTAGAAAGGAGAGCAGCAGCTCGTTACTACATTTTCAACTTTGTGAATGTATTCCTTGGCAGTGTAATTGCAGGAGCTGCTTTTGAACAGCTGAACTCTTTTATTAAGCAGTCTGCAGATCAGTAAGATACTCTCATAAATTGATTATACTCTACTCCCTTAAAATGAGTCCGATATTATCCGTTATAGTTGATCTCATTTGTTGTGTTGTATGCATTTTCATTCAGAATTGGAGTAATCAGTTTGCAATTTGTTGTGGCCATCATTTGTCTAGTTATGTGGTTTTGAGTGCTTAATTGTGATTTTTGTGTCCTATTATGTTAAAGTATTTATCCCAAGCTTCCTATATGTCAAGGTGTGTGTGTGCATTCACCCTGACATCATCATGTTTTCAGTTTATAGTTAGTATACAGTGAGTAATTGCCTCGTCCCTACTCTGCAGATGTTGCCTCGCATCATCTCTAATTTTTCAACTAAAACTATTTCCATAAGCATAGAATTCCGGATTAATGTTCTGCCTTTAAAACCTCCCCTTATATTCTTTTATGTAGAATTCCCAAGACAATTGGTGTGGCAATTCCGATGAAAGCGACTTTCTTCATAACTTATATCATGGTCGATGGATGGGCTGGCATTGCTGGGGAGATTTTGATGTTGAAGCCCCTAATAATGTTCCACTTAAAGAACTTTTTCTTAGTGAAGACTGAAAAGGATAGGGAAGAGGCAATGGATCCAGGAAGTCTTGGTTTCAACACAGGAGAACCTAGAATACAGTTATATTTTCTATTAGGTCTCGTCTATGCAACCGTGACGCCTCTTCTGCTTCCTTTCATCATAGTCTTCTTTGCCCTCGGCTTTGTTGTATTCCGCCATCAGGTAAGTTATGAATTCTTATGAGCACGAGAAGCTGAATATAAGTTTTTAATGTTTCTTTCTTTACATTTTTCTCATGGATTATTATTATTTGGGTGTGTGTATGGTGCACATGTGTTTCGAAATTTGTCTGCTTTGTATTTGCAGTTTATATTTACTGAATGTTTTATTATACTTATATATACCCTTCCGAAAAATTGCAGATCATAAATGTTTACAACCAGGAATATGAGAGCGCTGCAGCATTCTGGCCTGATGTCCATGGGCGCATCATTTATGCTTTGATTTTCTCACAAGTGATTCTAATGGGACTACTAAGTACAAAGAAAGCTGCCCAATCAACCCCATTTCTAATTGCACTTCCAGTAATCACCATATCATTCCATCTGTACTGCAAAGGCCGTTATGAACCTGCATTTATCCGATATCCCATACAGGTTTGTCGAAAATTTATCGATATAAAAATAGTTTCTGCTTGAGAAATAGCGATTTTTTCCACTTCCTAGAAGTGGAATTTTGTTTTTCTATCTTCAAAGTTGATGAAAGCAAATTTACCCCATTCTCATGTTGCAAAAGTAGGCCATCATGATTTATGTTAATCCTTGATAGCCTGATTTGATCTTTTGAAACGGACCTAATGGTATTATCTGATATCTAACTTGGTGAAGACTGTCCTAATTGAGTTTGGGATTGGTTTCTCTAAACCATAAAGCGAAACCATAAAGCGATATTTCACTCACTATTTTATTAATATAAGTATGAGTTTTTGAAGTTTAATTTTGTATAATCTATGTTAGATTGTGCAAAGGAATGAGGTATAGAAACTAACTTGGGACATATTTAGTTCTTCATGGGTTTATGATTTGTAAAAATAGGTATTATCAGGAGAGTTTAAGTTAAAGTTAAGCACCATGGGTTGGCCTAGTGGTCAATAAAAGCCATGTAAATAATAATAAAATGCTTAGAGGGAATGAGTTCAAGTCATGGTAGTCATCTAACTACAATTTAATATCCTACAAGTTACCATGACAACCAAATGTAACGGTTAGGCGGTTGTCCTGTGAGAATAGTCATGGTGCTAAGAATTCCCTAGGGTAAGATAAGAAAACTCACTCAACAAATATAAGTTTGAACTCTTCAAATTTAGGAGATATGAAATCCATCATTTTCCTGTTGTAATGCGTTTACCCTTTAATGGAATGTTTGTTTCTTATCAGGAAAAAAGCTAATAGTATTGACTTGTAACGTTCTTCTGATATAGGAAGCAATGATGAAGGACACATTGGAACGTGCAAGGGAACCAAACCTGAATTTGAAAGGATACTTGCAAAATGCATATGCCCATCCAGTTTTCAAGGAAAGTGAAGAAGATGATGAATCCGAGTCGAATGAAGCATTTGAAACGGAGAGCGTGTTGGTAGCAACGAAACGCCAATCGAGAAGGAACACTCCGTTGCCGAGCAAAGCTAGTGCTCCTTCTTCTCCATCTTTGCCCGAGGTTCGGAGAGACAACCACCAACCTTGAAAACTAAATCCAAGGTACATAGGATTCACATCTGTACATTTTACTGTTAAATAAAATGTTCTGTTGTGGAGAAATGATGTTGTAAATTCAATGAGAAAAGTTGTAGACTTTAGAGTGAAAATTTATGAGGTTGGAATTGTCATGGTGTTGAGCATTGTATAATTCTTTTTTCTTTTTTCTTTTTTTTAATTTTTTAATTTATTTAGTTGGTTTCTTAATAGTAAGATGACGAATTATCTTCTATTTTCAACCATTGGAGCCCTTTTTTGTAATTTTCTATATTTTTTGGTTAGATTTCCGTGTATAGACTTCTTTGGTAGTTTGCTCTCTATTGTCCATTCTCAATGAAAGTTAGGTTTCTTATTAGAAAAAAAAAAAGTAGAATCAATATTTTGAAGTAAGAAGATGCTCTTTCATAAATGCTTTCATTTGTTAAAAGGAGTGAATTTAACCTACAATTCTAGAGGGAAAATTGCCAAAAATGAGACAAAATTTAAAGGGAAAAAGAGTTTTTGGACAACTTTTTAATTTATAGAGTTATATGACTTTTTTAGAATGAAAAGACATTATTGCCCTTTAAAAAATTGAACCCTAACTCCCAACTCTCAATCTCTCGCATTCTTCCATCTCTTGTGCGACACTAAGAGATCGCAATTGGTAAACTCATACAAAACGGCCACGACAAACAGCGACTAGAAATGAACGGTGAACTTAGAACGTCTTCGCCCGAAATCGTGACGGCATCTCTTGCACCCCTCATCTCTCGTTCTCAATTTGTTGTATCCGTTTGAAGAAGCGAAGAAAATTGATTTTGTACACGTTTTTCTTCGTTTAAATTACATAGCAGTAGCAGGATCTTTGTTAGGTAAGTTAATATCACTATTGTTTTGTTGTTAAATAGTATTGGAGGTGTAATTCACAATGTCCACGTAGTCAATTTGAGATCCAATTGAGTTTAAAGAAAATATTATATTGTTTTCTGATGCTATGTGCAAAGTTCCAATCCTTCGATGTAGCATGAGTCCATAATTGTGTAAAATATTTTTTTGAAACTTTGTTTCGTAGTGATTTCCTACATAGGGTTATGCTTGGTTTACTATTTAATTTTGAAATATAGTGTCAGGACTCTTTTGTCATTTAAAACTTCTCTTTTTGTTCCATTATATGTGAGAATATGTATCTGTACGACATATTAATTTATTGTATAGCTAGACATTACACAATAACCATAACAAAAGCATAATAAATAAAAAATTGACTCATTTTGCATTCTATTTTTTTTCCTCATAATTTGCACAGTTTCTTGTACCTAGAAACACAAGGCAATAAATAGGATGGAATGCCATAATCAAAATTTAAAGCAAAAAATTATGGCAAAACATTCCAAAATGTGGGTTGTTTGCTGTTTTTTTTTTTTTTTTTTTTTTGGAGGTATTTGATTATGAATATTTGATTGTTAGTTAGTTTGTGCTCTTTATTTCATTGGTTTCTAAGTATGAGACATTGCAAGAAGAAAAAAATGAATGCAAAAAATCTAATTAGGGTCAATTATGGTCAATTTTTTATTTATTGTACGTTTACTATTGTTATTGTGAAATGTCAAGCTATAAATTGTTGCTTGATACTTTGATTATGGCCTTCCTCCTTATTTCTTCCATTGTTCTGTGCGTACGAGAAACTGCGAGGAAAAAAAAAACAATCCAAAAGTAGTCAATTTTTTATGTATTATATTTTTGCTACGGTTATTCTGGAATGCCTAGCAGCTTGGTACTTTGATTATGGTATTGCTCCTTATTTATTGCCTTGTTTTCTAGTACGAGAAAAAAAAAACGTAATGCAAAAGTAGTAATTTTTTTTTATTTATTCTACTTTTGTTAGGGTTATTGTGGATTGTCTAGCTATAAATTGTTACTTGGTACTTTGATTAGGTCTTGCTATTCCGAAGTATGTGTGATAGACACAATAACATCGTCTGGTTTATTAGAAATTCCTCCATTTTGTGTGCTTGGTAGTCTAAGATGAACTTAATGAGCTTTTCCTTATTAATCAAGTGAACTTTATCAATCATGATCAAGTTGGAAAGAACCTACCATGAATAGCAGACATCAAGAATTTGAAGCTAAACATTTCAAAATAACCATAACAAAAGTACAATATATGAAAAATCGAATACTTTTGCATTCTATTTCTTTTTCTCGCAATTTCTTGTACTTACAAAACAATACAAGAAATTGGGAGGAAGATAATAATCAAAGTACCAAGCAACAATTTGAAGCTAAACATTTGAAAATAACCATAACAAAAGTACATTACATGAAAATTTTAATAATTTTGCATTCTGTTTTTTATCATGCAGTTTCTCGTACTTACAAAACAATGCAAGAAGTAGGGAGAAAGGCCATAATACAAGTATTTTGATGAAAAATTTGCACAAGATGTGACCCTCCACCAAGTGTGCATCCACAACTACCATCCATAGTTTTGCAACTAATGATGAAGTTCATAGTTTCTCATACTTACAAAACAATACAAGAAGTTGGTACTTTGTGTAGTGTTTTTTTTCATAGTTTCTCGTACTTACAAATCAAGGCAATAGATAGGGAGCAACACCATAATCAAAGTACCGAGCAACAAATCATAGCTAGACATTCCACAAAAACTATATCACAAGTATAATAGATCAAAAAGTGGGTACTTTTTGCATTCTGTTTTTTTTTTCTCATAGTTTCTCGCACATAACAGGACAAAGAGTAGGTACTTTTAAGAAAAGTTCTTTTTTTCTCTCGTAGTTTCTCGCAATTCCTCGTACCAAAAAAACAAGGCAATAGATCAAAAAATAGGTACTTTGCATTGTATTTTTTTCCTCATAATCTCTCACAGTTTCTCATACCTACAAATCAATAAATAAGAAGCAACACCATAATCAAAGTACAGAGCAACAAATCATAGCTAGACATTCTACAAAAACCATAACACAAGTATAATAGATAAAAAAAAAAAAAAAAAAAAAAGTTGGTACTTTGGCATTCTATTTTTTTCTTGTACTTGCTCGAAATTTCTCGTACTTTCTCCAAATTTCTCGTACCTAGAAAATAAGGAAAAAAGTCAATACTTTTAAGAAAAAAAAAATTCTCCTCGTAGTTTCTCGCAAGTCCTCATACCTAAAAAACAAGGCAATATATCAAAAAGTGGGTACTTTGCGTTGTTTTTTTTTTCTCGTTGTTTCTCACAGTTTCTCTTAGTTTCTCATACCTACAAATTAAAAGCAATAAATAGGAAGCAACACCATAATCAAAGTACGAAGCAACAAATCATTGTCAGACAATCCCCTAAAACAATAACACAAGTATAATAGATCAAAAAGTGGGTACTTTTGCATTTTGTTTTTTTTCTTGTACCTATAAAACAAAGCAAAGAGTGGGTACTTTTAAGAAGAAAAAAAAAATTTCCTCGTAGTTTCTCACAATTCCTCTTACATAAAAAATAAGGCAATAAATCAAAAAGTTGGTACTTTGCGTTGTGTTTTTTTTCTCATAGTTTCTCGTACATACAAATCAAAGCAATAAATAGAGAACAACACCATAATCAAAGTATGAAGCAACAAATCATAGCTAGACATTCCATAAAAACCATAACACAAGTATAATAGATCAAAAGGTGGGTACTTTTGCATTCTATTTTTTTTCTCATATTTCTCACAGTTTCTCATACTTAGAAAATAAGGCAAAAAGTGGGTACATTTAAGAAAACTTTTTTTTCCTCATAGTTTCATCATATCTAAAAAATAAGGCAACAGATCAAAAAGTGGGCACTTTGCATTGTGTTTTTTTTCTCGTAGTTTCTCACAGTTTCTGGCAATTTTCTATACCGACAAATCAAAGCAATAAATAGGGAGCAACACCATAATCAAAGTACGGAGCAACAAATCATAACTAGACATTCCACAAAAACCAGAACACAAGTATAATAGATCAAAAAGTTGGTGCTTTTGCATTCTATTTTTTTTTTCTCGTACTTTCTCGCAGTTTCTCGTACCTAGAAAATAGGCAAAATGTGGGTACTTTTAAGAAAACTTTTTTTTTTCTCATAGTTTTTCTCAGTTCTTCATACCTAAAAAATAAGGAAATACATTAAAAAGTGGTACTTTGCATTGTGTTTTTTTCTCTCGTAGTTTCTCACAATTTCTCGTACCTACAAATTAAAGTAATAAATAGGAAGCAACACCATAATCAAAGTACCGAGCAGCAAATCATTGCTAGACATTCCCCTAAAATCATAACTCAAGTATTTTTGCATTTGTTTTTTTTTCTCGTAGTTTCTCGTACCTCAAAAAGTGGATACTTCTAAGAAAAAAAAAATTTCTCGTAGTTTCTCGCAGTTCCTCATACCTAAAAAAGAAAGTAATAGATCAAAAAGTAGGTACTTTGCATTGTATTTTTTTCTCGTAGTTTCTTACAGTTTCTCGTACCTACAAATTAAAGCAATAAATAGGAAGCAACACCATAATCAAAGTACCGAGCAACAAATCATTGCTAGACATTCTCTTAAAACCATAACACATGTATAATAGATATAAAATGGGGTACTTTTGCATTATGTTTTTTTTTTCTTGTATTTTCTCGTACCTAAAAAACAAGGCAAAAAGTGGGTACTTTTAAGGAAAAAAAATGTTACTCGTAGTTTCTCACAGTTCCCCATACCTAAAAAACAAGGCAATATATCAAAAAGTGGGTACTTTGCATTGTGTTTTTTTTCTCGTAGTTTCTCACAGTTTCTCGTACCTACAAATTAAAGCAATAAATAGGAAGTAATATCGTAATCAAAGTACCGAGCAAAAAATCATTGTTAGACATTCTCCTAAAACCATAACAAGTATAATAGATCAAAAGTGGGTACTTTTGTATTCTTGTTTTTTTTCCTCATAGTTTCTCACAGTTTCTCGTACCTAGAAAATAAGGTAATAAATAAGGAGCAACACCATAATCAAAGTACCAAGCTACTTCTTAATCACTGTCACAAGCATCTTGACATTCAAACGAAGTACACAAAATCATGAAATTCTCAATACAATATATATGTACATGGAATTACAATCCAAGCCCCTTAATACCTTGGGGTATTAGTTCATAGTTGGAAAGCCAATTGTTTTCTAAAATATAACATGTTTTCTTGACATAAACTTATAAAATCAGAACCAGTTGCAACATATTCAAAAACTTAATGGTGAATACACCACAATCACAAGAATTGCGTTGAATTGGAGACAACTTTAAAGCGAGTTTGTCTTTCTAATGTGGGATTGACTACTAACTTGAGATCGAAAGTGACATGATGGCTTTATCATGTACATGGGGAGCTTTCTCAACACCATAGATACCTAAAACCTAAAAACCAACAAGAATTCTATTGGCAATATAAGGAGCAAGACCATAATAAAAGTACCATGCAACAAATTATAGCTAGACATTCCATAATAACCCTAACAATAGTTAAAAATACTTTTGCATTATATTTTTTTTTTCACAATTTCTTGTACCTAGAAAACAAGGTTATATATAGGGAACAAGACCATAATAAAAGTACCATGCAATAAATCATAGCTAGACATTACATAATTATCATAACAAAAGTAGAAAAGCTAAAGTAATTACTACTTTTGCATTATGTTTTTTTTTTCTCGTAGATTCTCGCAATTTCTCATACCTAGAAAATAAGGCAATAAATAGAGAGCAACACTATAATCAAAGTACCAAGCCACAATTTATAGCTAGACATTTGATAAAAGGGCTTTTCGAAGGCCCTTATCAGATTAATTTATATACCGGACCTCTAAATATTTTACAATAATAGTGGCCAGGGTCATCCATAGGGATTGAAGTTCTTAGATTTAATTAAGTACCATAGTTAATTATGCCCGATTTTATTTAGAGAAACAAACTCTTGGAATCAATGGAAAATAAAATCTAAACTAATATGTACATGCTTTGGAGTCCAATTTTGAGAAACATGCATGGTTGATTACCTTAAGCCCAACTTGAATTTATTAATAACTTGATTTTATACTAGCAATCTTAAACCAAGAATTATTAAGTTATCAATATCCTCTCTCGAGCTCAATTAAACTCATGCCTAACAATAAATCAACCTCTCGGTCTATTTCTATTACTAAAAGGGCATTAGACAATTCTCTTAAGGCTTCTAGAATTAATCTACTCACTCTCGTGCAATAGATTAAACCTAGTCATGCATCTAGTGTTCTACAACTAAACTTACTCTTTCAAGCTAAATTTAGTTAAACATGCAAAACCATGGCCAAAGGTTAAGACAATATAAGGAGATGAATAAAAGACGTCAATATATAAATTAAACTAAAAATCAACCAAATGTTCAACAACTACAACCAAGCAAGGGTCTAAACACAAATTTACAACATAAGCACAACCCACAAAAACTCCTAAATTCAAGAGAAAAGGAAAAAAATAGAGTAGAAACTTAGATCATGTACCAACACTCGTCTCTGACGTGATGTCAACGATCTCGAGCTTTAAGTCTCCTCCTTGGCTCTCCAAAGGTCTCCTCTATGTCCTTAGACAGTTCTTGAATCGAGTTTAGGGTTTTTGGTCTCTCAAAACGGCTCCTTTTGCTTGAATGAAAAAGTTCCTTAAATAGAGTCGAGATAGTGTTGCAATGTTGTCCTTAGCATTTTGCAAAGAAGGAAAAAATCTTCTTTGGCCAGCGTTGCAATGTCGTGCCCTCGGGTCCACTAGACTTGTCCTTCTTCTTCAACATTTTAATCCTCACATATGGCCTTAAGTTGCTCCAATTTGTCCAAATATCTCACAATTCTCCTATTTTGCTCCAAATTCTCAATTTCTGAGAAGTATACATAAAAACACATGAAAGCACACATAGTCATAGCAAAACTAGCATAAAATTATGCCAAGAAATGACACTATTTTGCGTGCTATCAACATTCTAAAATACACAAAACAAAAGTATAGATTAAAAAAAATTGACTACTTTTTGCATTAAGCTATAATTTCTCGTAGTTTCTCGTACTAAAAGAGAAAACAATAAATAAGGAGAAACACCATAATCAAATTACCAATCACCAAATCATAGCTAAACATTCCACAATGACCATAACAAAAGTAGAATAGTTAAAAAAAGTGACTACTTGTTCTATTTTTTTTCTCGCCATTTCTCCCATCTAGAAAACAAGGCAATATATAGGGAAAAAGACTGTAATAAAAGTACTATGCAACAAATCATAGCTAGACATTACACAATGTTCATAACAAAAATAGAATAGTTAAAATAATGACTACTTTTGCATTATGTTTTTTTTTCCTCGTAGATTCTTGCAATTTTTCGTACCTAGAAAACAAGACAATAAATGGAGAGCAACACTACAATCAAAGTACCAAGCCACAATTTATAGCTAGACATTCTAAAATAATCATAACAAAAGTATACATAAAAAAAATTTACTACTTTTTGTATTAAGCTATGATTTCTCGTAGTTTCTCATACCTAGAAGAGAATACAATAAACAAGGAGACACACCACAGTCAAATTACCAAGCACCAAATCATAACTAGGTATTACACAATGACCATAACAAAAGCAGAATAGCTAAAAAAGTGACTACTTTTGCATTATGTTTTTTTTCTCATAGTTTCTCACAGTTTCTCGTACCTAGAAAACAAGGCAATAAATAGGGAGCAACACAATAATCAAAAGTACTAACTTGAGATAAATCATATCTAGAGATTATTCAATGACCATGATAAAAGTAGAATAGTTAAAGAAACAAACAACAATTTATAACTAAATACTTCAAAATCACAACAATAAATAAAAAATTGACCTTCATTGACACTAATTAGAGACTTTTGCATTTATTTTTTTCTTCTTTCCATGTCTCATACGTAGAAACCAAATACAATAAAGAATACAACCAAGATAACGATCAAATATTTAATCAAATTTCTCAAAAAAAAAAAAAAAGAAGCAAACAACACACATTTTGTTCCTCAAGCAACAATGTTTAAAGAAGCAACTTTTTCATAACAGAAAAGTAGAAAACTATGAGGAAAGTTTCTTAAGCCTACCCAATGAGAGAAATTTGGGTAAAATAGCATGAAGAAGTGGTGTGAAGAAGCGGCATGAAGGTCGTCATCTATCGTTGTCGAAGTTGTAGCCGTCGCCGTCAAATCGATCACAACCAGAGCTATCGCCTGGTCGCCGTCATTGTCAGTCACAATTGGAGCCGTCGCCTGGTCTGGTGGTGCGTGAGGAGATATCGTGAGAGGTGAAGAAGGGTAAAAGGTAAAATTAGGGCAAAAGTAAAATAAGGAAAAATTGCCAAAAATAGGACAAATCAAGGGGTATTAAAGAGATTTAGGATGACTTTTAAATTTAAAGACTAATAGGACTTTTAAGGATATGGTTATTTTACCTTTGCTCTAATTTTACCTTTTACCTTTCTTCACCTCTCACGATATCTCCTCACACACACATAAAACTAGGCAACAGCTCGAATTGCGACTGACAGCGTGGCGACCAGGCGATGGCTCTAGTTGTGACCCACGGTGACGACGACAGCTACGACTTTGACAACAACGGAAGACGACTTTCATGTCGTTTCTTCACACCTCTCCACGCCATTTACCCAAATTTCTCTCATTGGGTAGGCTTAAGAAACGTTTCTCATAGTTTTCTACTTTTTTGTTATGAAAAAAGTTGCTTCTTTAAACATTGTTGCTAGAGGAACAAAATGTGAGTTGTTTGCTTTTTTTTTTTTTTTTTTTTTTTTTTTGGAGATATTTGACTAAATATTTGATTGTTATCTTAGTTGCATTCTTTATTGTATTTGGTTTATAAGTATGAGACATGGCAAGAAGAAAAAAAATGAATGCAAAAGTCTCTAATTAGTGTCAATTAGGGTCAATTTTTGATTAGTTGTTGTGATTTTGAAATGTTTAGCTATAAATTCTTGTTTGTTACTTTAACTTTTCTACTTTTGTCATGGTCATTGTGTAATGTCTAGCTATGATTTATCTCAAGTTAGTACTTTGATTATGGTGTTGCTTCCTATTTATTGCCTTGTTTTCTAGGTACAAGACAAACTATGAGAAACTACGAGAAAAAAAAACATAATGCAAAAGTAGTCACTTTTTTAGCTATTCTACTTTTGTTATGGTCATTGTGTAATGTCTAGCTATGATTTGGTGCTTGGTAATTTGATTATGGTGCTGCTCCTTGTTTATTGGCTTCTCTTCATGGTACGAGAAACTACGAGAAATCATAGCTTAATGCACAAAGTAGTCAATTTTTTTTATCTATACTTTTGTTATGATTATTTCAGAATTTCTATATATAAATTGTGGCTTGGTACTTTGATTATAGTGTTTCTCTCTATTTATTGCCTTATTTTCTAGGTACAAGAAATTGTGAGAATTTACGAGAAAAAAAAGCATAATGCAAAAGCAGTCATTATTTTAACTGTTCTACTTTTGTTATGATCATTGTGTAATGTCTATCTATGATTTGTTTCATGGTACTTTTATTATGGTCTTGTTCCCTATTAGTCTTGTTTTCTAGCTGCAAGAAAAAAAATAAAATACAAAAGTAGTCACCTTTTTTAACTATTCTACTTTTGTTATAGTCATTGTGGAATGTCTAGCTATGATTTGATGCTTGGTAATTTGATTATGGTGTTTCTCCTTATTTATTGTCTTCTCTTCTAGGTACGAAAAAACTACAAGAAATCATAGCTTAATGCAAAAAGTAGTCAATTTTTTTTTATCTATACTTTTGTTCTGATTATTTTAGAATGTCTAGCTATAAATTGTGGCTTGGTACTTTGATTATAGTGTTTCTCTCTATTTATTTCATTATTTTCTAGGTACGAGAAATCGCGAGAATCTACGAGAAAAAAACTAATGCAAAAGTAGTCATTATTTTAACTATTCTACTTTTGTTATGATCATTGTGTAATGTCTAGCTGTGATTTGTTGCATAGTAGTTTTATTATGGTCTTGTTCCCTATATATTACCTTGTTTTATAGGTACGAAAAAAAAAAAAAAAAACAGAATGCAAAAGTAGTCACTTTTTTTTAACTATTGTTAAGGCTATTATGGAATGTCTAACTATAATTTGTTGCATGGTACTTTTATTATGGTCTTGCACCCTATATTGATAGTAGAATTCTTGTTGGTTTTTAGGTTTTAGGTATCCATGGCATTGAGAAACCCCCTCATGTACATGATAAAGCCATCATGTCACTTTCGATCTCAAGTTAGTAGTCGATCCCACATTGGGAAGACAAACTCGCTTTAAAGTCGGCTCCAATTTAACGTAATTCTTGTGATTGTGGTGTATTCACCATTAAGGTTTTTGAATATGTTGCAACTGGTTCTGATTTTATAAGTTTATGTCAAGAAAACATGTCATATTTTAGAAAACAATTGGCTTTTCGACTATGACCTAATACCCCGATGTATTAAGGGGCTTGGATTGTAACTTCATGTACATACATATTATATTGAGAATTTGAGAATTTCATAATTTCATAATTTTGTGTACTCCATCTGAATGTCAAGATGATTGTGACAATGTTTAATATACAAGGAGTAGCTTGGTACTTTGATTATGGTGTTGCTCCCTATTTATTGCCTTGTTTTCTACATACGAGAAACTGTGAGAAACTACGAGGAAAAAAAAATAGAATGCAAAAGTACCCACTTTTTGATCTATTATACTGGTGTTATGGTTTTTGTGGAATGTCTAGCTATGATTTATTGCTTAGTACTTTGATTATGGTGTTTCTTCCTATTTATTGTTTTGATTTGTAGGTACGAGAAACTACGGGAAAAAAACACAACACAAAGTCCCACTTTTTGATCTATTGCCTTATTTTTTAGGTATGACAAACTGTGAGAAACTACGAGGAAAAAAAGTTTTCTTAAAAGTACCCACTTTTTGCCTTGTTTTTTAGATACAAGAAACTACGAGAGAAAAAAAAAACATAATGCAAAAGTACCTAGTTTTTGATCTATTATACTTGTGTTATGGTTTTAGGAAAATGTCTAGCAATGATTTGTTGCTCGATACTTTGATTATGGTGTTGTTCCCTATTATTGCTTTGATTTGTAGGTACGAGAAATTGCGAGAAACTATGAGGAAAAAAAAACACAACGCAAAGTGCCCACTTTTTGATCTATTGTTTTGTTTTTTAGGTATGAGGAACAGCGATAAACTACGAGGAAAAAAAAAAGTTTTCTTAAAAGTACCCACTTTTTGCCTTATTTTCTAAGTACGAGAAATTGCAAGAAAGTACAAGAAAAAAATATAATGCAAAAGTACCCACTTTTGATCTATTATACTTGTATTATGGTTTTTGTGGAATGTCTAGCTATGATTTGTTGCACCATACTTTGATTATGGTGTTGCTCCCTATTTATTGCTTTGATTTGTAGGTATGAGAAACTATGAGAACCTACGAGAAAAAAAACACAATGCAAAGTACCAACTTTTTGATCTATTGCCTTGTTTTTTAGGTATGAAGAACTACGAGAAACTATGAATTTTTTTTTTTTTTAAAGTACCCACTTTTTGCCTTGTTGTTTAGGTACAAGAAAAAAAAATATATAATGCAAATATACCCACTTTTTGATCTATTATACTTGTGTTAGGGTTTTAGAGGAATGTCTAGCAATGATTTGTTGCTAGGTACTTTGATTATAGTGTTGCTTCCTATTTATTGCTTTAATTTGTAGGTACGAGAAACTGCGAGAAACTGTGAGAAACTACAATGATCGATTGAAACATGTAGGCTTTAAATAAAGATTTTTAGTCTATAGGAGACTAAGTGATTAAACCAATATTTCTATGGCTAATTTGTCGGGTGAAACTTGTGGGTAATTTAAAGCTCAACCCTAAGTGCAAGTTGATCAGGTGAACTTTGGGTAAATAAAAGTACGTAAATACGTACGTTCAACACCAGTGCGAGTGCACACTGTCGATGCAAGTATTAAAACAAGAGTATTCCTGAGTATCGACCCCTTAAGGAACAGTGTAACAAAAATATTGTAAGGCAAAGTGTAAGGAAATTGCAACTTAAAACTAAAAATTGCAAAAACAAGGTTGGGATAGTATGTTGGTAAAAAGAAAATAATTGCAGAATCTAATTGCAAGTTAAAGTGGCAAAAATTGCAGAATTGAATTGCATAATCAAAAATTGCAAAATAAAGTGATAAAGATTGAATAGAAAACTAGATAGACTTGGTAAATAAAATTGCAAAAGAAATTTTAGATAAAGGAGGGGCTCAAGAATGTCATTGCCCTAAGTTGTAATTGCAAACCAAAGTTGACATTCCAACCCATTCTACATTCAATTGTAAACCAAAATTGCTACTCTTATTCACCTTGAAATTAGGTTTTAGGAGACTAAGTGAGTGACTTATATGTCTATAGTCCCTCTATTTTAGGTAATTTTGCTCAACAATTTTATAGAGTTTGGAGTCTTTAATCCCTATGTCTAGGGCAAAGAATTGACTTATATCTAAGCTCTTTTCTCCATCACTTGTGTGAAATCCGCTTATCACTAACCTCGTCGGTATTAGATCTAAGCTTGAGTTTCTACTCTAGTTGATCAATCTAGGATCTCAATGGAAATTTATTCAACACAAGTAAACAATTGAGATGTAGGCTTATTTTTTGTTGAAATTTTGGCTACAATTACTTCTTAGGGAATTCACATCCTTGAACCCCCTAAGAAGTTTAGCTCATATTAAATGTAAAAATCCTACAACAAATTTTAGAATTAAAATCCATGCTAATGGGCTTACTTACAAACCTAATTGCAACCAAAATTTAAAAGAATTAAAGAAGACTTGCCATCAAAATTTGAATTTAAAAATGGAAACAAACAAGCAGTAGTTACTGCTTACTTTATTCTTGAATAAACCCACTAAAAAAAATAACTTCAGAGGAGATAAGTATTCAAGCAAAAATTTGAGACAAAACTCTTGAATAAAAATTCCATAAAAATATCCATCAATTGTTTCATCAATCTAAACTCAAATTAAAAGTTTAATACAGTAGGTAAGGAACAAAAAGCATGAAAAATTACAACCTCAATGAACTAAAACATAAATTAAATTCTTCTAAACTAAGAACCAACCGAAATATAGAAAACTTGAACAAAAAACCCATTTTTCTTCTATAGATTTCAATCAATTCAACTATTTCTAGGAAGAGATTGAATCTCAACAATCCAAGTTTTCACTTGAATCAGACTGAATTTTTGAAGAAAAATGGACCCAAACAGCAGTAAGCTTACGGTAAAAACAGAGAAGAAAAAAAAAACTGGAAATAAAAAAATAGAGAAAATAAAAATCCATGAAATAAGCTCCCAAAAACGCCTCCAAAATCGATCTCTTCTTCACTCATCTTCTCTCCGTTTATAGGCCTTCTGATTGGATGCTTTTGCTACACGCAAGTGCACGTGATCGAAGTAATAAAGAAAACTGAAAGTACTCCAGAGTATCATACCCAAGGGAACGGGTTTTAAGAAAATCTACTAAGATGACACAAAATTTGTTCTCAAAATGCAATTGTGGTAACCGAATATGTAAAAATATAAGAGGTTGGCTTGTTAACACAGAATGGGTGAAAAATCAATGAGTAAAAATAAGGAATTTCAAGTGGTTCGAGCACCTTTTGGAAAAATGCTATAAAAAATGCAATTGCAATCGTAGCTAACATGTGAAGACTAAGTAAACCGAGTTCAACTCCTATTCAATTTTGATTCAAAATCTTTAGAAGGCTAAATGATTAAACCTATATGTCTATGGTTAATCTAACTTAGATTCTTTCGCACACAACTCTAGTGGTTTTGGAGTCTCGCCCTATGTCTAGGGTCGATGTTCAGAACTTATTTCTAAGTCTTTTCCTCCATTGCTTTTGTGACATCCGCCTTTCCTTAACCCTTTCGGTATTAAGTTCAAGCTTGACAAGCAACACTAGTTGGCTAACTAGTTTTACCCAAATCTAAATTCAACAAAAGCAAACAATTTCACATGCTATCTAGATTGATTATGCTTTTGAGCTTTACAATTTTTCCTTAGGGCTTTTCACCAACTTGAACCCCTAAAGAAAGCTTAGCTCATTATGATGGAGATGAAAAACAACAAATGAATGGATACAAAACTCATAATTAAATAGTCGAATAAATGGGAAGAAAATTCCAAAATATAAAGGCAACCCAAACTGAATTTTTATTAAGAAAAGACTTGAAGAAAAACACTCGCACAACTCACACAGTAATCTTAAAGGAAAAGAAAAAAAAAACAGTAATGAATTTAGAGATTTTCAACTTATTAAGAAAATAGAATTCAAGAGAGCAAACTATCTTATGAATGAAATGGGAATAACTAAACCTCAACATAAACTAAAATTCCATAAACTTCAAGAAAGAAATTTAAAAAAAAAAAAACAGTAACTAAAAGGAAATGACATAACATAAAATAAAGTGGGCTTGTGTCTTCCTTGCTTTGATCGATCCAAATATCCATTCAAAGGCAAATGAATCTTCACTTCCTCTAACTTTTGTTGAGGAGGGACCAATCTCAGAATTTACAGAGCTCCACCGGTCTGGAAAAATAAGAAAAACAGCAGCAAGTAATTAGAAAATAGCAAACGACAGAATTGGGGTGTGCAGAAAAACCCAACTACATTTTGGATTGTTTTCCCTATTTTTATAGGCATTGAGGGCTAGGGTTTCCATCTTTGTGCTCCTTCAATCATGGGTCAATGTTTGGGCATGAGATTAAGCTGAAAATTCTCCAGAAATTGAGCAAACCCGTAGATCTTGATGTATTTCCGTGATTCTCGATTTTTCCAGATTTTCCAGAAATGCAATTGCATTTCTGTTGCATTATTTTTCAGCTCTACCAAAATTTTCCAGGAATGCAATTGCATTTTCATCAGCATTTTGTGTTGAAAAGTCTCCTAGAAATCGAACCAAACACCGTGGGTTTTGGAGCATTTTCGTGATTTCCACAATAAATTGATATGTCCAAAAAATGCAATTGCATTTTCCCTCTTGTTCACCACCTTGCTTTCTCAAGAAAATGCAATTGCATTTCTTTTGCATTTTCTTCATTGCTTCAAATCTGCACAAAAACAATACATTAGCCAACTTTTCATTATCTTTTCAACTTATTTCTTCTTTTTCCATACTCCGACAAGCTTTCATGAATTTATCTCATAAACGCTATTTTTAGCTTGCTCGTTAGTTGACAAAATATGCAAAAATGGCAAGAACAGCTTAGTTTTAGAGTTAAATAATCCTCATAACTGAGAATTATCACCTTCATTAGGGTTAAATAATGCCCAAATTTCATGCTCAAAATCTCCCAAATCGTGCAATAATTGATGATTTTCGGATATAGGTAAATGCAGATTTTTTTTTCCTTTTTTGAATTTTTCTGCTACTTTCATAATTGCAGTTTCATGAAATTGCAATGTTGGTTTTGCAATTTCCACAGTTCCTCAAGAATTGCAACTTCATCTTGCAATTTCGGTTTTGCAATTTCCACAATTCCTGCACAAAAGAAACTCTTCTTAGTTTAATGTTTCTATTTTTCTCATTTTTTTTCTTTCACATGCACTTCTCACAACTTATTGATGTTTTTCAAGCATTTTACCAAAATTCTCCTATGATTTCTAAAGCAAAGCAAGCATATTTTAAGCTTATGAGCATTAAATAAGTCTTAATTCTAAGGCTTATCACAAGTATACATTGTCGATGCAAGTAATAAGAAAAGTATTCTAAATTATCGAATCCCAAGGGAACGGACACTACAAATTGAAAATGTAGCAATATTGCAAACAATAACAACGGAGGTAACCAAAATATATAAAAATGCAAATAATTGTGGATTTGATGGTGAAGACAGAAATGAAAAACAAAACGTAAAACTGATTAAAAAGACTCCAAGTAAAATGTAGGGATTCAAGTCCATTCCTACTAATTGGTAAGATTGCCAACCAATTGCTACAGCAATCGGACATCTTGTATCACCAATGGCCAATCAATTGCTACAGTAATCAGACATGTCACAGGAACCAATTGCTATGCAATTGCTACAACAATAGGGCTTTTTATAGAAACATGGTAAACAGAATTGACTCCCATTCAATTTTGATTCAAAACCTTTAGAAGCTAAGTGATTGAACCTATATGTCTATGGCCAATCGTACTTAGGTGATTGAGATTGCATTCTTGGTTTTGAGGGTCGTCCTATTTCTCGGATCGTGTCTAAGCTCTTCTTCAATGCTTTTACGAAATTCGTCTTCTTCTAACCCTTTCGGTCTTAGATTGGACTTAAAAGCAACCCAAGTTGATCATTCAAGGGTTCCACTATGAAATAAATTAAGTAAAAACAACTCACGTTTAAGTTAGATCGATTACTTTAATTTATTGGCTAAGCATCCTTACCTTAGGGCAGTCATGCTCTTGAATCCCTTTGGAAGGTTTAGCTCATAATTAAAATTGGAAACATCACTGAATTAAAGGAGACAGCCATGGAGGCAATAAAAAGATGAATACTTGAAAAACCACGAGACAGAAACTAAAGAACTGCATTCCGATCAGAAATCAATACTGAATCGGTTTATTACTCAATGATAAGGGTAAAACAGTACAGGTGAAACATCTCAAAAACTGAAGATTAAACTTAAGCTATTGTTCGAAAAATAAAAGACAGAAGGTAAAAGAACTATAACATATAACAATCGTAAATCGAGAAGCACTTAGTCAATTTTCCTCTCTCTTTCGAGTTAGAGAAAATATTCACAATCCAAGGAGTGACCTTCGATTGAAATTTGGATTTTTTCAAGAACTGAACTAAAAAACACAAAAATACAGACTGAAACGAATGTAGGTGAACGAGGAGAAAGGTAGAACGTCGAAAAGAAAGAATCTCGTAGCGTAAAAAAAAAAAAAAAAGGATGCTCTTTCTCCCTCTTTTCTCCTTTTAACCTCTCTCCTTTTTAGGGTTTCCTTCTTGACATCCTTTTGACTTGGATGCTTTGGAAGTTCACTTGATTTGATAGAAAGAATCCCTTTTTTTACGCACTCTGCTATTATTCCGAAATTTGTTTTTTTTTTTCTATTTTTGATTGCTGCAGCAATCCATCAGCAATTTGTTTGGCAATTTGTCTTTTCATCAAAATTGCATTAAAAATACCTTGATTAGTGCAAATGTTATTCTTTTATTCCCTTTATTGATTTTTCCTTACTTTGAAGAGTTCATGATATTTTTGTTAGAATTTGGAAGATTTTAATAAGAATTTTGTTAATGAAATCAAGCATAACTTCCATTTATGGGCTAAATAATTCTCAATTATGAGAATTATCACTAATCTAACTTAGATAGTTTAGCATTCAATTCTAGTGGTTTTGGAGTCTCGCCCTATGTCTAGGGTCGAGGTTCAGGACTTATTTCTAAGCCTTTTCCCCCATCTCAAGTTTAAGCTTGATGAGCAACACTAGGTGGCCAATAGGTTTACCCAACACTAAACTCAACAAAAACAAACAAAGTCAAGTGTTAAACTAGATTATATTTGCTACTAAGCCTTACATCTTTCCGTTAGGGCATTCACAAACTTGAATCCCTAAGGAAAACTTAGCTCATCATTGGGAAAGTGAAAAATAACAAGTTGAAGGTTTGAAAACTCATAACTAAAAATAGCCAAAGAAGGGAGAAAATTCTAGAAGCAAAGGTTCAAATAACAAGTTAGTTTTATTAAGAAGAACAATTGAAATTCAAATAAATAAATAAAGATCCAGCAACTATTAGACTTCAAGAAGAAAATTACAACCGGGAAGCACAAAAAAGTAGCTAAAAAGTCTCCTAAAATCTGAACAACAATGACTTAAAAACAACAGAATATAAAACTTGAAAAACAAGACTACCACAACCCTTTTACTCCTTCCTCAATCGAACACATGCAACTCCACCTTTTTCAAGGGCAATTGAGTCTTAACAACCTCTAACTTTCATTAAGGAATGACTGAGCTTCAGATCTTGAAGAGTCTGGAAAATAAAAGGAAATTACAATAGTTAGGATGAACGAAGATAGCAGAAAACGAAGGACTTTTTGCCTGAGAAAACCAAACACCCATTGCTTCGGCTTCTTCCTTCTTTTATAAGTTTCATGGGCTAGGGTTTCCATCTTTGTCCATGTACAGCATTGGTTAGTTTGTCTTGTTGATTTCATGGAGAAGAATCTCACAAATCCCCCAAAATGACTTTGGTCCCGTATTTTATACATTTTCTAGATCTGTGCAGAAATGCAATTTCATTTTCCATTTTGGATTGCAATTGTAATTCTATATTTGCCCAAAATCCTGCACAAAAACCATCAAATCAGCACATTCCTAACTCTTTTCAGCTTCTTTTCTCTCTTTCCTTAGTTCGATAGGCTTTTATGAATATTTCTAATAAAAACTACCTTTGGCTTGCTCTTTACACAACAAAATACACAAAATGGCAAGAATAACCTAAGTATAAGGGTCTAATAATCCTCACAAATGAGAATTATCATACGAGAAAAAAAAAACACAATGCAAAGTACCCACTTTTTGATTTATTGCCTTGTTTTTTAGGTATGAGGGCTAGCGAGAAACTACGAAGAAAAAAAAGTTTTCTTAAAAGTACTGACTTTTCACCTTGTTTTCTAGGTACGAGAAATTTCAAGAAAGTACAAGAAAAAAAATAGAATGCAAAAGTACCAACTTAAATATATATAGCTAGACAGTCCACAATAACTCTAACAAAAGTAGATCAATAGATAAAAAGAAATCACTGATTTTTGCATTATGATTTTTTTTTTCTCACAGTTTCTTGTACATACAAAATAATCCAAGAAATAATGAGCAATACCATAATCAAAATACCAATCAACAAATTATAGCTAGACATTACACAATAACCATAACAAAAATCAAATAGTTAAAAAAGTGACTACTTTTGCATTCTATTTTTTTTTTTCTCATAGTTTCTTGTACCTAGAAAACAAGGCAATAAATAGGGAGTAAAACCATAATCAAAATACCAATCAACAAATTAAAGCTAGACATTATACAATAATCATAACAAAAGTTGAAATAGTTAAAGAAAGTGATTACGTTTGCATTATGTTTTTTTTTCTTGTAGTTTCTCATACCTAGAAAACAAGGCAATAAATAGGGAGTAAGACCATAATTAAAATACCAATCAACGAATTAAAGCTAGACATTACACCATAACTATGCATAACAAAGGTCGAATAGTTAAAAAAATGACTACTTTTGCATTCTATTTTTTTTTTCGTAGTTTCTCACATTTTCTCGTACCTAGAAACAAGACAATAAATAAGGAGCAAGACTTAATCAAAGTACCAAGTAACAATTTATAGCTAGACAATCCACAATAACTCTAATAAAAGTAGAATAGATTTTAAAAAATGACTACTTTTGCATTACATTTTTTTTCTCGTAGTATCTCGCAGTTTCTCATACCTAGAAAACAAAGCAATAAATAAGGAGCAACATCATAATCAAAGTACCAAGTAGCTAGACATTCAAGAATAACCATAACAAAAATACAATACATAAAAAAATGACTACTTTTGCATTCTATTTTTTTTTCTCGTAGTTTCTCATACCAAGAAAACAAGACAATAAATAGGAAGAAAGACCAAATCAAAGTACCAAGTAACACTTTATAGCTAGACAATCCACAATAACCCTAACAAAAGTAGAATAAAAAAAATGACTACTTTTGCATTACGTTTTTTTCTCGTAGTTTCTCGTACTAGAAAACAAGGCAGTAAATAAGGAGCAACAACATAATCAAAGTACCAAGCAGCCAGACATTCCAGAATAACCATAGCAAAAATATAATATATAAAAAATTGACTACTTTTGGATTACGTTTTTTTTTCTCGCAATTTCTCGTACGCATAGAACAATGGAAGAAATAAGAAGGAAGACCATAATCAAAGTATCAAACAACAATTTATAGCTTGACATTCCACAATAACAATAGTAAAAGTACAATAAATCAAAAATTGACCGTAATTGACCATTCATTTTTTTCTTCTCGCAATGTCTCATACTTAGAAACCAATGCAATAAATAGCACAAACAAACTAACAATCAAAGATTCATAGTCAAATACCTCCAAAAAATAAACAGCAAACAACCCACATTTTGGAATGTTTTGCCATAAATTTTTGCTTTAAATTTTGATTATGGCATTCCATCCTATCTATTGTCTTGTTTTCTAGATACAAGAAATTGTGAGAAACTACGAGAAAAAAAAAAACATAATGCAAAACGAGTCAATTTTTTTTTTATTTGTTATGCTTTTGTTATAGTTATTGTGTAATGTCTAGCTATACTATAAATTAATATGTTGTAATCCAAACACATCTATTTAGTCCAAAAATACAAAGATACATATTCTCACATATATAATGGAACAAAAAGAGAAGTTTTAAATGACTAAAGAGTCCCGATACTATATTTCAAAATAAAAAATAAATCAAGCATGACCTTGTGTAGGAAATCACTAAAAAACAAAGTTTCAAGAAAATATTTTACACAATTATGGACTCAAAATGCTACATCGAAGGATTGGAACTTTGCACACATAGCATCAAAAAACAATATTAGTCCCATGGACATTGTGAATTGCACCTCCAATACTATTTAACAACGAAACAACAGTGATATTAACTTACTTAACAAACACCCTGCTACTGCTATGTAATTTAAACGAAGAAAAATGCACACGAAATCAATTTTCACTTCTTCAAACAGATACAACAAATTGAGAACGAGAGATGGGGTTTGCAAGAGATGTCGTCGTTGTTCGGGTGAAGACGTTCTGAGTTCACCGTTCGCCGTTTGTTGTGGGCGTTTCGTATGAGTTTGCCGATTGCGATCTCTTAGTGTCGTGTGAGAGATTGAGAGTTGGGAATTAGAGTTTAGTTTTTTAAAGGGCAATAACGTATTTTCATTCTTAAAAAGTCCTATAACTCTATAAATTAAAAAGTCGTCCTAAAACTCTTTTCCTCCTTAAATTTTGTCTCATTTTTTACAATTTTCCATAAAATAAGGGATTTTTAAAAAGGGACAAATTGGTGATTTCATATTCTTAAAAGTCCTATTAGCTTTTAAATTTAAAAATCACCCCAAATCTCTTTAATATCCCTTGATTTGTCCTATTTTTGGCAATTTTCTAATTCTAGAGCCAACATGAGCATAGCCTAATTAATTTAGACATACATTCTCGAACAAAAAATTAGAGGTATGAATCTCCACGTCCACCCTTATATGTTAAACTAAAAGAAACTACAAAACTCTGAAGTTGTCATGATGAACGGTATATATCTAAATTTATTTTTTTATTTGTTGGTAAACTTGTGATTGATATTTTTTTTAATCTAAATTATGAATATAACTTTTATTATATAGTAGTTTAAAATTATGGTAGATGCTAGTTTTTCTTTTAATAATATACCGAGTCAATCAATCAGAATATAGCTATATTTTAATTATTGGACCAATTTTGAAACAACATACCCAATGTTTAATTATTAGTATTTCTAATAAACTGTCAAAAAAAAAAAATCAGATGGACTGTTTTTGCAATTTGTAGTTGGGTTTACTATATTTAGTTTTACACTTCATGAGATTTCTAATTTTATTGTTTTGGTTGTAAATTTGTCTATTTGATATTTAGTTGACAAACTAGACCTAACCTATCATGAAATATTTGACGGGTTTGATTAGAAATATTAATATATTCATTAGACCCCATTTGATAACTATTTTGATTTTAGTTTTTAAAAATTGTACTTGTTTTCTTACAATTTCTCTACAATAGTTTTCATTTTCTTTACAGTGGTTACTATCTTTCTTAAGGAAACATTTGAATTTCTAGTTAAATTCCAAAAACAGAAATAAGTTATTGAAAATTAATTTTTTTAGTTTTCAAAACTTTGGCTTATTTTTTAAAACATATGAAAAAAGTATATAAGAAACATGGAAACTCATAGGTGGAAGTAGTATTTATAGACTTAATTTTCAAAAATCAAAAATCAAAAACCAAATGGTTATCAAACGGAACTTGGTTTTTGGTTTTTGGTTTTTAAAAATTAAGCCTATAAATACTACTTTCATCTATGAGTTCCCTTGTTTTATTATCTACTTTTTACATGTGTTTTCAAAAACCAAGCTAAAATTTGAAAACTAAAAATAAGTAGTTTTCAAAATTTTATTTTTATTTTTGGAATTTGGTTAAGAATCCAAAATTTTTTTTTTTAATGAATTAAAGTGTTTTCTTAATAAAGAAAAAATTTATTGTAGAAGAATGAAGAGAAAAAAGTACAATTTTCATATTATCAAATGAAGCTTTAGGAAACCATATAAAATTAAAATGGACCGATGAGATTAAAGCTATTACATAAAAGAGTGATAAACTCGATTAATTTATTTAGGTGGGAAAATGATAACTCAAGTATAGTCTTGTCTCTGACCCTCTACTAATATTTTCAACAGAGTCTAGGAAAAAAAATTAAAATTTTTAAATAGGCACGATGGCTAAATTTATAATTTAACATAAAATTTGTTTGTTGTTGTTGATGTTGTTTTTTTATTTTTTTATTTTTTTATTTTTTTTTGAGTTCACATAAACTGTGTATATATAACTTTAGTTCCTTGAGAAGAAAAAAAATCAAGTTGTACCTTTAAATGATGTGGCAAGGTTAATCCAATTTCACTATATACCTTAACTTTCATCCAAATGAAGCTTGGTCTTGGACTAAATATTGCAATTTTTATCTTTTGTTTAAATTTTGCTATATTTACAAATTTTAACACAACACAATGTAAAAATATATTTTAAAAATTGTTTAAAAGAAACCCAACTTTAATGTTGTTTTTCTTTAAAATCTCGTCAATTTCATACATCAAACACACTTGAGTTTATTAGAAGGTAAAAGTTGCAATAGTTATTCACGTTGGAGGTAAAAATTGCAACATTTCTTTTGAAATAAATATGACATCACAAATATTGATGTTGAGATTCCAAGCGACGATCTTTTAGAAAAAATAATATGTTTTAACCACCAAACTATGCTTGTATTGATGTAAAAATTGTAACATTTATCCACACTTAAGGTTTAATTTGATAAAATTGAAAGTTTAAGTATATAGTAGCAAGACTAAGTTTATGGTATAAATTAATTTTTTTTAAAGAAACAAACGATTAGTTTAAATTACAAATTTAGTCTTGAACATTAAGAGTTGAGTCTAATAGGTCTCTAAACTTTAAAAATGTCTAATAAGTCTCTAAACTTTCATTTTTGTGTCTAATAGGTACTTTAATTTTACAAGGAGTATAATAGATCTTTAAAATTAAAAAAAAAATGTCTAATAAATCTTTAAACTTTCAATTTTATGTTTGATAGGTCCATAGATTTTAAAAAATTCAAATATAATATAGACCTATTACACATAAAGTTCTATTAGACACAAAGGTCTATAAACTTTAAAAAAATACTAAATATGACAAGGACTTATTTAATACTCTTGACCAAGACTCACATGTTGCTGTTTTTTTTTTTCCTTTGAGTTTAAGACATTTTTGGGTGAAGGATTCAAACTTTTGACCTCTAGTTGAAAGTACATGCCAATTACTGCTGAATTTTGTTCACTTTGAATTTTAATAATAATAAAATCATGGACTAAATTATAATTTTTTTAGTACCGAGACCGACTATATTATAATCTAGGTTAAAATACCATTTTGATTCATCTACTTTGAGTTTCATTCCATTTTAGTCCTTGTACTTTCAAATGTCCAATTTTAGTCCATGTACTTTCAATAAATCTTAAAATTAGTCCTTACAATAAGTTTCTTGTTAAATTTTCTAAAAAATATTTAGTCTTTATTAGTTTTTCCTTTATAAATGTAACGCCCCAGGCCCTTGTCCTCACTCGCATGCTTCCTAGGAAAATTTCCAGGAGGTCACCCAACATAAGATTGCTCCAAGCCAAACACGCTTAATTTTGGAGTTCTTATGATTAAGGCATCGAAAAGGAAGGTGTACCTTGTTGGTATAGGTAATAGCTATCAATTCTTTTAAGCCTTTTTTAATCATGCTTTGCATAGCCTCATGATCCTTCTCATTCGGATGTGGTCTCGGTTCATTCATGTACCCCTCCTAACCTCGGGTATTATATTGATACATTTATTCAAGTTTGAGGTTTAAATTAATAAAATTAAAAGTTCATGGTTAAAATTAATATATTTTGTCAAATTTGATTTTAAATTGAAGAAATTGAAACTTCAGAAGTAAAATAGATATAACGTGTCATGTTTTGGGTAAAAAATGATTTTTTCCCTTTTATTTTTATTGTAGTGCTAAATTGCAAAGACAGTGGAAAATCGCAATCGCAAGACAAAGAAACGACCCCTTCTGGCCTTTTCCTTCCGTGACTCTTCCCTCTCAGCTTTCATCTTCTTCAAGGATTGGCGGCGGCGGCGACAGTTCTTCCATGTCCCCACCTTCGATCTTGGTGGCTTCGGCAACTTCCAAAGGCTAATAGTTTCGATTATGGCTGAAGAAGAATGGAAGTCCCTTTTCCCAATCGGCGCTGTTTTCAAGTCTCCCCTCTTACTCTCTGGTTCTTCTGTTAAAGATTCAATCGGTCCACTCATCTTCAACCCTGTTCCAACCTCCCTTACCCGCCTCTTTTCATCGCCTTCTTTATTGCCTTCTCTCTCTCCCCCTCCGATTCTCAATCTCCCTAGATTTCTTCTCACTTCTTCGCCTATCGTTCCCTCTACTTCTTCCTCCGTCGCTTCGCTCTTCGGCCATCAGCACTGCGCCAGCGATGCGGCTTCCACTCTTCGCTACAATCGCTTGCAATTCCTTCAATGCCCCAATTCCAGCAGCGTCGTTGTGTTTTTTCCCACCGGGCCCAATTCCGACCATGTTGGGTTCTTGGTGGTTTCCGGCGATGGGTCGGGTTTGGACGTTCAATCCGATTGCAATAACGAGGTTTTTAGTGTTGAAAGTGAACTTAATTATCAAATTTGTGGGATTGCTGTTAACCCTGTTTTGGACTTTGATGGTGATTCCTTTGTGGATATTGGGTTTTTGTTGGCTTATACTATGTATTCTGTTGAATGGCTTGTTGTGAAAAATAATGCAACTGATTCGAGTTTTCCGCCTAGGGTTAGTTTAGTTCATATGGGCAGCAAGGTTTTTAAGACTTGCTCTCTTGTTCATGCTTGTTGGAGTTCACATTTGCGTGAAGAAAGTGTGGTTTTATTGGAAGACGGTAGCTTGTTCTTGTTTGACATGGAGCCTCTGTTGAAGGCTAAAAATTGCAATACAAATGCAAATTTGAAAGGAGTTAGGTTGAGAGTGTCGTGGGATAGTTTAGATTGCTCGAAAAAGGTGAAGTGGTTGAGTTGTGAGTTTAGTTGGCATCCTAGAATCTTGATTGTTGCACGTTCTGATGCTGTTTTCTTAGTTGATTTAAGGGAGGATGAGTGTAGTATTTCTTGTTTAATGAAGATAGAGACGCTCCACTCATATTCTTTGGCTGAGAAAGAACAATTCCTTGCATTTTCGAAAGCAGGTTCTGATGGATTTTGTTTTTCTGTGGCTTCAAATTGTCTATTACTTCTTTGCGACATACGTAAACCACTGTCACCAGTGTTGCAATGGACTCATGGTATTGATGAACCAAGCTATGTGAATGTTTTTAGCTTGTCTGAGTTGAGGTCTAGCACAGGCAGTAGTATGTACAAATTAGCTTCTGAGTCAGGCTATTGCATTGTACTGGGATCCTTTTGGAGTTGTGAGTTTAACATCTTTTGCTATGGACCTTCCCTACTAGCTCTTGACCAATCTGTTTCTTCAAGAAGTTCAAAGTATTTTCAGTCACTTTATGCGTGGGAGCGTCCATCAAATCTCATATTATCAGGTCGAGAGTGCCCATGCGGTAGTTGCCTTGTGAGACGAGAAACTTTGAAGGATGCAATTCCTGAATGGGTAGAGTGGCAACAGAAGAAGGAAATAGTGTTGGGCTTTGGCATCCTGGATAATAATCTTTCTCTACCACTTACAGGCCAAAATGAATATGGTAGTTTTACACTTGTAAGGCTTATGTCATCTGGGGTGCTTGAAGCACAAACTTATCAAGCCTCCTTGAACTCGTTGAAGCGGATAGACGAATCTCATAAAGAATCATTAAATCTTAATGATTACTTGCTGTATGGGTGGTTGGTTGATGATAAGTATAGATTCAGCCGAAGATTCAGGTACCTTAATTTTGACTATCTCATGGGATATTTAAATGATAACTTAGATGACGTTCTCGATTCTTTCATGAGGAAGTCTAGTAAGGATTCTGTATGCAAGCGATCTTTGAACCCAGAAATTCATGAAGTTTTGTGTGAGAAGTTAAAAGCTTGTGGGTTTGATCGTTTGAGGTCATCTCCAGCACTTGCTGTTGTGTTTAATGACATTAGCCTGCCTGCAAGTGTACAAGAGATTGCTTTCAGGAAATTGTGGGCAACCTTACCCATGGAACTTTTACATTTTGCCTTCTCTAGTTACTCTGAATTCCTCGAGAACAAGAATGCAGTATCTCTAGAATTTTTAAGTGTTCCTAGCCTACATCAGTTGCCTCCTTTTATGCTAAGGGACCCATCGAGCCGCAGTAATAAGTGGTCGCATAAAGTGCAGCAAACTGAAAGTCTTGTGGGTCCAGTACTTCCTCTTCCCATTCTGCTCGCACTTCATGAGTTTCAAAATGGATGTTCAAAGTTCGAAGAAGGAGAGGCAGGAAAATTTTCATTAGAAGCAGAACTTGGTGAGCAATATGATCAAATCAGGTCTGCAGCTGGTGAGATGGTTGTGTCACCTTTTGACCCAAAGGTTGATGACGGTCCTGTTGTCTCCCTCGCGAATGATCAAGAATATGTTTCTACCGATTCTCAAAAGCCAAAGAATTTTGTTTCATATCACCCATCTGCCTTCAATTCCCATACTTTGGATAATACACAAGAAAACTCGACTAATCATGTTGATGTATTTGATTCCTTAATATTCAAATTGGAAGGAAGAAAGGCTACATCCGGTGAGAAGTTTGAAAATAATGCTAGTAGAGAACTGTACAACGGTCTCTGCCCTGTTGAGTTGAAATTCGATGCTCGCTCCATGAACTTCGGGCCAAAAGAGTTGAAGGCATATGGTTTACTGAAAAGACAACTGTTGAAATGGGAAGATGGGTTTGATGCATACAAGGAATTTCGCTCCAAGATTTGATGTCCATCGGTTTGCACTGAATTTCTAGAGCTTCATTTCAATATCCTGATATAAACTATTATGAGAACAAATAACAGGTATTTGAATAACATATAAGGAACAAAATCCTAATTACAAATTATTTTTCTTGTAGTTCTTTTGATCTAAAAGACTTGTATGCACAGGTATATGATGCAAACATGCTTTCCAAAGGTGGTCAAGAAGACCAAGAAAGTGTGGAACCTCGACTACGATCGACTCAAGAGTTGTAGAAAATGGTACTATTTGACCTTTATAAAAGGTACTATTTCCACTATACACAATAACTTTAGAAGCCATCCAATCACTTTAGAAACAGTATTTGTTTACAAAAATAAAGAACTGTCAAAAGACCGGCCAATCATTTGTGTTTGTATTTGCTAGATGACTTCTGTTTAAATATTTTCTGCTTCAAATTCACTGTTCATTTCATTTCAAAGTTACAAAACCCTTCTAATGTGAAAACAAGAAAGCTATAATTTCTAAGCTTATGGATGTAGGAAACAATGGACACCGTTGGAACCTGAGAGGGAACCAAATTAGGATACACATTTCCATCGAGTTTTTGGAGCGAAGACGATGAAAAAGCCGAGTCCAATGAGCACACTTTGCCTGAAATGGCAGTCGAGCAGGTTCCATTGCCAAGCCAGAGCTCCTTCCTCTCTGTATACTCGAAATTCAGCAAGAACACCAACAACTTCAGAAACTTCTCCAGGTATAGGATGTACAAGAAAGTATCTTACTGTAAATTTTTTTTTTAGAAAAAAATTGTAGTTGATTTCAAACATCCAAATTAGAGGTGAATTCACCAATTTATGAAGCAACAATGATGACATTCTACTTTGTAAGATTATTTTGGAACAAAACAGTTACACAGATTCTTTAATAAAAAATTGAAAAGGAAAAAAAAATGTAAACTTAAGCCATATGATGATGGTTTTGTTTTAAATAGCAAACCTGTTAATTGGGTTTCATTATTATTTTATATTTTAGAATCTGTTTTTTAAATTAAAATGAAGGTTACTAACCAATAGTATATTGATATGTTTGAGATGCAAATTTAATTAATAACTTTGAAGGATTAGTGGTTGACTTGGAAAAAAAAAATCCATTTACTTTAAAATAAGTAAAATAAGGGCATATTTGGAAGGAAAATTTTAGATTAATTGAATATAGAATTGCTAACAATGATGTAATTTGATAAATTTAATTGTCCAACGAGAGTGAAGAGAGATCCTTTGGAGTCACGAACTATCCACTTCAGACTGTCTTGGCCTTTTGCTTCTTGCCACGATGCGTCTGCATTCATCTTCCAAAGGTTTGCCACGATGAGTCTGCATTCATTTGTATGTAAGGAATGTATTAGCACTCTATAACACCCATAAAAATGGTTACCAAAATTAATCTTT
The DNA here is from genome assembly GCA_033996785.1 of Trichosanthes truncata. NCBI lineage: Eukaryota > Viridiplantae > Streptophyta > Magnoliopsida > Cucurbitales > Cucurbitaceae > Trichosanthes > Trichosanthes truncata. Next base: position 25,431,684 of record MU867261.1, read on the forward strand.
TGCCTCATGCTACTTTTTTTATAAAAAAAAAATGGGGTCCTTTGTCATATTTTAAACTTCAAGAGTGAAGCAAGCAATTAACTTTAATGAGTGGGGTTGTTAACCTTTAATCGTTGCAACAATATTGGAATTGTTCTCATAGCATTAAGAAAAAATCCTTACCTCAAGAATTTGATAAGATTTCCTTTCACAAATCCCTTGTAGGGGTTGCATTTAAAAAGAAAACTTTTTTTTTGGAGAATTTTCATGTACCTCGAGGGTAACATGATTATCTCAAAAGTACATGACTCAAGCCTCTAAAATAATTTAAAGAAAATAATACTTTTTTTAGAAAATTATAATTTGAAAGAAATGTTAAAAAAAGAGTTTTAAGAAAAAAAAGATTTTTTGGAATTTAAGAAATAATCATAAATAATTTAGAGAGAAGAATTGATTTTGTAGCAAGAAAATAAAAGGGTTTAAAAAGTTTTGGTATTTTTTAAAAGGTGGAAATACAAAATTTTGTTTGGAAAAATGTAAATCAAAGAGATTGATAATCAAAACTTTGTTATTTTAGCCAAAGTATTATTTTGAAAAGAGAAATTAATTTTATTTTAAAAGCGAGTGCTAAAGGGAAATCTTTGATTTTTGGGCATTTTGAAAGCTTTTTTAGCAAGATTCCTTTTAAAAATATACATTTATGAGAAATTTCATATAATTAATGATTGGAGTCCACAAAATATATTGATGATAACTTCTTCGTACCGAATCTATACTTGTGCACTTTTGGAATTCAAAATGAAGAAAGCTTTCTATGATTTTTGGATATTGGAGTTTTCTCTACATTTTTGGATTCTCACTCTTTTTTTTCAAAGGAAAAAGTTTGGATGATGGAGTCACCCTTTTTTTTTTCCTTCCCTCTCTTTTCCTCTCTCTCTTTTTTTATTTTCATGGTTTTGAATCTTATTTATAGGCCAAGGATTTTGAGATTGAATTTTGAAATTGAATTTGATTCCACCATTGTTACCCTATACATAGAGTTTTTTTATGTGATTTTATAGGTACTCAAGTTCTCATTGGATAAGGAGTCATTGGAAGATGAAGAGATTTAAGAGAGATTGATGAATTTTTAATTTGAATCCATGATTATACATAGAGTTCTTTAATGTGATTTTGTAGGTACTCAAGTGAACATAGGGTAAGGAGCCATGAAAATGATTTTTGTAATATTTTTTTTTTCAAAATACCTTTTTATAATTTAAAAGATTATATGATTTTTTAAATTCCTTTCAAAAGGTTCACTTTTTATAAGAAAACAAAAGCTTAATCCAATTAATCAAAACATGATTAAAAGAATAAAAATACCCAAAAATAGTATGACTAAAAAAATGAAATAATTAGAAATGAAGTTTGGAAGGCCGGACCTAAATTTTAGGGAGATAATTAAGCCAAATTTGTTTAGAGAACTTACACTCCCAAGCCAAATGCTCCGTATTTTCCGCCCTCTTCTTACAAAAGAGACACAAAGGGTTAATATCAATTCTTTTTTTCCTTATGTTAACATGAGTAGGGAGTATATTCTTGATTAGTTTCCAGGTACAAATCTCCATTTTAGTTTGACAACATCTAGGCTTGAGGGGGAGGCTTCGTTATCTCTATTCCAATTTTGTCCAAGGTGGTAGGTGCGTTTAAACGTAAAAATTCCTTTTGGATCAGGCCCCCAAATGATCTCATCTTTAGTTGTAGGGCCTCCTGTAGGCAAACTAAGAACAATATCTGCATCTTGAGGGGCAAATGCTTCCATGACTATGGAAAATTTTCACAACCCTTTTTCATCCAAAAGGTTAGAAACATAACTTTCCTTAAGACCATCCTTTAGGAGTTGTGGTTTGTAATTTCCTTCTCTATTCAGTCGAGGGTCTTGGTCTATCTTAATATGTCTTCCATTCCCGACCTTCCATGTATAACCCCTCTTGAAAAGGTCCCTCTCCCAAAGATGCTTCTCCACGTTAATGACGAAGTGTTTCCCAACGGGGCATTGAGAAAATCCCCATTTTTAAAATATCTCTCCCTAAGGGTTCTTGTAAGCAAGCTCTCTAGATTTCTGATGATTCTCCAGTGAAGCTTTGCAAGGAACGTTTGATTGAAATCATTGATATCTCTAAACCTCATCCCTACTATGTCCTTACTTGTACACATCTTCTTCCAACTCAGCTAGTGGGCTTTCTTTTTAATCTGAGCCCCACCAGAATCTACCGCACATTTGATTGATCTCTTCATAGATTTTCCTAGGGAGGCAGAAACAACTCATAGTGCACGTTGGAATGGCTTGGGCTATAGACTTCAACAACCCTTCTTTTCCTCCGAGCGTAAGGCTTTTTCCTTCCAACTTTAGAAGGCCTTCCAAACTCGATCCTTGATTCTATTGAACACCTGATACTTATTCCTCCCCGACTGGGAAGGCATCCCTAAGTATTGACCAAGTGAGTCAGTCAGGTTGACCCCAAAATTCCACTATAAACTTTCGCATGGTTCCTTTTGACATTCTTACTAACCATTAAAGAGGACTTTTCAAGGCTGATTGTCTGCCCCGATGCTCTCTCATAGACTTTTAGCACCTCTTTAATAACCTCGCAATCCTTGCTCTAGGCTCTGAACAAGATGAGACTATCATTTGCAAAAAAATCAAATGAGTGAGAGTTGAGCAACGTTTATTAATTTGGAAACCACTGAAGTTTTTAAGAGATTCTTTCCTAGTTAGTAAGGATGATAAGGCTTCAGCACAAATCAAGAACAAGTAGGGAGAAATGGTGATATGAATTCCCTTGACAATCAAGATCATATCAAAGAAGGAGATCATGGAGATCAAACCATTATCATGAAGACTAATTATTTATGGTTTTAGTATTCAAATTTAGTTTCCATTTTGTATTCATTAAAAGTGCAACCAAATCCTAGAATCCATTTAATTAGGTAGTTGGAGAATTTCATTTAATTAGGTTGTTAAATATTTACTTTAATGAGGTAGTTGGGGAAATTCATTAAATGAGGTGGTTGGAAAGTTCATTTAATGAAGTAGTTGGGGAAGTGCTAATTTGCATGTACAAGAATTCCTTGTCTATAAAAGGAATTTGTGTTGGCTAATGAAAAAAAACTTCTGATGACGTTTCAATGAAATTGAGTCTTTTGAGCTTAAAGGCCATGAGCAACTTTCTTTGCATATCTTGTGATTAGATTTGCATACGATGATCATTCAAGTAGAGTTGATCAAACTACTTGTGGAGTGATTCGAACCTTGAAAGTTTTCTTTACTCTTGATCTTGATCATCAAGGTAAATTTGTTTCTATCTTCTTCCTTAGGATGAAATCATCTTGATTTGGGGTTTTTGGGTTTTAGTTCTAAAGGTGTTTATTAGCAAGGTTGTTAGATCTAATTTCCTGGAAGTTTCGTATCAAATGGGGTCCCCCTACCTGAGGCCTCTTCAAGCATAGAATTCATCTCAGGGTATGCCATTGATCAACACCGCAAACTTGGTTGATTCCACACACCCCATGACATTCTCGATCCACCTCCCCCCGAAATCCATGTTTTGCATCGCTTTCATCAAGAATGGCCACTCAATCCTATCATAGGGCTTTATTCATATCAAGCATGGCCACATATCCAGGGGCGGATTTAAGAAGGGGCCTTGGGGGCACGTGCCCCCCCTCAATTAAAATGTATATATGTATAACTTAGCTTAAAATAAACAAAAATCACTTTGGTTCGTTGGTTCTTTGTCCTTCTCATGCATGGTGCCCCTCCCCCAGATCCTATTTCGAGCCACAGTGCTTGCAAATTTTATTTTTATATAAACTTCGAATTCCGTGCTGCAGATTGCAGAAATAAGAATCCATTTTCATTTTTAAAATATACATTTATTTTTCAAACTAAATCCACGTTAACATGTTTTGAAAAAATTATAAAGCGAAAGGTAATAGAAATTAAATTTATTTTAAAAAATTTAACCATAAACTAATAATAAAGACTAATTTTAAGATTATTGAAAGTACAAGGATTGTATTTGAATATTTGAAAATAATACTAGAATAGAATAAGTTCGAAAATACAAGGACGAAAATAATATTTTAAACTAAAAAAAATATGAAATGAGTTTTTGGTATATTATATATATTACATTTATTTAGATAATTCAATTAAATTTTTTTAATTTAAAATTATGGATATATAAAGTCATATTTTTTTTATCTCTATATTAAACAAATCTATATCATACACAATGGTTTATTATAATTTAGTAATCGATATCACATAATTTGAATATTACATCAACGTATCTAAATTTATATCTATATAAATTTGTGCCCCCCCTCACATAAAATCCTGGATCCGCCACTACACATATCCCTCTTTATCTCTCCTTCTGTTGTTAATAGCATGTATGTACTCGAATCCAAGGATGACATTATCTGTAATCAGTCTTCTTGGGATAAAAGTGGCTATGGTAGCGGCAATGATTGAGTTAAGAGTTTGTTTATGGAAATTAACACTTGTTAATATACTTATATAAAGGTCATACCTTAAAAAAAAATATGTACATTCCAAATGTCATTAAAAAAAACATTATTATGAATTAAAATGATTATTGGTTAATTATCATGGAGCTATTTATTAAGTTATAATGACATAAATAGCTAAAAATAATATTTGAGTTATTCTGAGATGATCTAGATAAACAATATTTTAATTTTGTGTGAAAAAAAAAATGATTTGCCACGGAGAATTCGATGATGGTCATTAATATATACTTTAATAGGGACAACCTAAAAGAGAGAGTATTACGTAGGATAACTCTTGATTATTAAATAGTTTTTAATTGATTAGTTAATCATATATATATATATATATATATTGAGTTCAACAATAATTAGAGGGAGGTGGGTGGATTCGAAACTCTAGTCTCTTGGTTGAGGATGCATGTCAATGACAACTTAATCAAATTTGCTTTGACATTAATCATAGTATAAATATTGTTTTGCACTTAAAAGAATACTAATAAATAAATAAATACTATTTTCAGTGTGAATAGTTTTAGAATGATTTTGTCATTAGTTCAGTAGATAAAACACCAATTATCATTTCAAAAGTTGATACAACCTTCGTAATTTTTAGGTTAAATTATCAAAAATACCCCTGAACTATAGGGTTGGTTTCAATTATACCTCTGAACTTTGAAAAGTTTCATTTTAACCCTTGAACTTTGAAGTTTGTTTCAAAATAACCCTTGAAGGTTTTTTTTTTCGTTAAATTTATGGACGGAAAATGATGTTTTTGCATTTATATTATTGCTTATGTGAACATATTTGAACATATACGTTAAAAAAAATCAAAACATATGAAAATACGTCATTTTTCGTCCATAAATTTAACGAAAAAAATTTTCAATGGTTGTTTTGAAACAAACTTCAAAATTCAAAGATTAAAATGAAACTTTTCAAAGTTCAGAGGTATAATTGAAACCAATCTCATAGTTCAGGGGTATTTTTGATAATTTGACCTAATTGTTAAACTAAAAATAAAATAAAATGAAATAAAACTTTGTCTACGAGAACTACACTTTTTTTTTTTTTTGACAACACATTAAGTCACCATCAATATTTATTTATTTATTGTTATTATTATTTTAAAAAATCAGGGTGCAACTGTCAACAACCTGTATACTAAATTTATAACATGCAATAATTTAGATATCATATGATAGCTAACTTATTTCTATTTTATATTACTACTTTGTCTAATCATTAAAGCTGTCTAATCATTAAAGCTTTGTGATTTATATCTTTATAGTTATCATTTGATATATATATATATATTCTTTCAAGTGGACCTAGATAGTAAGAAGGTTAAAATATTATTTTGGTCCCTATACTTTGAGTTTTATTTTATTTTGATCCCTGTATTTTTAAATGTCTAATTTTAGTCCATGTACTTTCAATAATGCTTAAAATTGGTCCCTATGATAAGTTTGAAGTTAATTTTTATCAAAATTGGTTACATAATAATAATAATTTTAATACAATAAAGGACACAATGTGAACATATTTTTAAAATTTATAAAGAGAAAGCTAATAGAAAATAAATTTTTTAATGAAAAATTAACAATGAACTAGCTGTAGGGACCAATTTTGAGCTTTACTGAAAGTACATAGACTAAAATTGGACATTTAAAAGTACAAGGACCAAAATGGTATTTTAACCTATTAAGAATTACTCTGCGAAAAAAATATATCTTTTAATTTGTCAATCCAAAATGTAATATTTTTTACCTTGTATTTGACTCTACAAGTCACTTTTGGAGTTTTTATTTTTATCAAATCAACTCTAAACATTAATGCTCTTTTAGAAAATAGAATTTTGGTTAAATTACAAGTCTGGTTCCTAAACCTTGTCAAATAGATTCCCAAACTTTAAAAAGTATCTAAAGGTCTCAAAAGTTTTAATTTTGTTTCTAAAAGATCCTGGACTTTAAAAATATCAAATAAGTCAGTGAACCTTCAATTTTGTATTTAATAGGTCTTTGATATATTTAACATTTTTTAAAATTAGCGAATCTATTAGATATATGAATTTTGTGTCTAATAGGATATTAAACTTTCAATTTTATGTCTAATAGATTCGTTAATTTTAAAAAATATTGGATATACTAAGGACCTACTAAACACAAAATTGAAAGTTTGTTTTAAAAAATTTGTGATTATTTTAGATCCAATATTGAAAAGATAAGAGTGTATTTGGTTAGTATATGAAAACAGAAATTTGGAAACAAATGATATAATGAAAAACAGAGTTTTATTTTATGTGTGTTTGGTAGTGGATTAAAAAATTGGATCCCGATTTACATTAAAATGTATTTAATATATATATATATATATATATATATATATATATATATACACACACACACAACATTTAGGGTAGGAGGATTTGAACCTTTGACCAGATTGATGGTACATGTCAATTACTAAGCTCACTTTGGCTATTTAATAATATATTTATAAATTATAAAAATAGTTAGTATCAACTAAATATTAGGTCGAATTTAAACTATTATTTATTAATTTATGAACATGTTTTATATTATAAATTTCATATAAATATTATTTTACATAATTTATAATACATTATATTATTCTATACATATTTTAATTTAACAAAAATTAAATAAGTTTATAACATGAAATATTATATTTTTTTAAAAATGAAATATAATATTTATCAAAAAATTTAACTTTTTTAATGTGATTTGCATATTAAAATTTTAAATTTAAAATATGGACATACTAAAAAGATAAAAATATTGTTTTCAGTATTTTCACTAGAATTCAAAATTATTTTAAAAAACAAATCTATCAAATAGATATTTGTTGAATTTGATTCAGTGAATCTAAAAATATATACCAAACATGTCCTAATTACTTTGAGTTGAAAATCACCTAAAGTGTATATGTTTTGACCTTTTTTTTTTGTTTGATTTCTAATTTTAAGGGGACTCTTTTACGACTAATTCAAGCATGTTGATTTGTGAATGGTGGGTAGAATCAACAATTCCATGTATTTGACTTCTTTTTGCTCTAAATATGGCATTATGCTTGGAATATAAATTTTGGCCAATAAAAAATTGTCATGTCATTACTTAAAATTAATAGCAAAAATATTTATTTAATTAGAAATTAATTAAATTTGCAAGCATCCCTAAATTAAATTATGGCAAATCCAAATATATAATTAAGGTTATATGAAATTGGCCCTAATCTAACAAAGTCCTTGTCCACAAGGCTAGGCCCAAGGTCAGGCTCAGCCCATAGAGCTAGGCTCAAGGTCAACCAAGCCTAGTCCAATAGTTAAGCCCAAGCCCACCAAGGGCCCTGAAAAACTCTATAAATAGATAGCTTCCCCTCCATTTTTGGGTTCATAAATTTGAGATCTCAGAGAGAATTTAGAAACAAAGACCAGAAGAATTCTTGAGCTCTTAAAGATCAAACACCTCTTGAACAAAGAACATTTCTTCGATGATCAATAACACTTCTTCGAGACCCCAAGAATCCATTGAAGCTTCAATCTCGAGAATAAGCTTTGCAGCCCTCGAGTGAAACATACAGACATGAGAGAGAATTAGAGGATCAAGTACTAGAGATTGTATTCCACTATATTTAAATTTATACAAATACAAATGTTCATTTGCACGTGTCTAATTTCTTTATTAAAATTACATGTGAACAACCATATTTCAAACTTTTGAGTACAAAGCCTTAATAATTTCTTTCAATATGCTCATATACCACATTTTTAGTGGTATATAAACAAAACTTATATAGTGTGTTTGGGATGACTTTTGGAAAAGAAAAAAAAAGCTTTTTAAATAAAATTACATTTTTTTATAAGCACCTTTGGAAGAATGACTAATTAAAATTGTGTTTAGTATAACTTCGTAAATGATTTTAAAAGAGAAAATTATTTTTCAAAAATATCTTAATAAATAAAAAAATATTTTTAAAAAAATTGGATTAGTTTAAAAACTTTATTTTGAAGAAATAGTTGAGAGTGTTGTAAAATTGAGAGGCGAAATCGGGCACCAAAACTTTACCAAAACATATAATAATAATAATAATAATAATAATAATAATAATAATACTTTACCAAAACATATAATAATAATAATAATACAAGTGTTAGAATATAAAGGGAGTATATATATATATATTATAAACAAAAGAAAGTGGAGATTTATGGCAAATTAAAAACAAATGAAATTAGAGAAAGTGGGAGAGAAAAAAGAAGATTGGAGAGATTTCTTTACCAAATGTCTCTATTTATTTATCCATCAAGAACCACTATATATAGGCAATTAGGAGAGCATGATGTGGTCCATTTGGACACCAATCTATGGTCTTTGTTGGACACATGGAAGACACTTTGGCTATGGATAAAATGCCACTTGGTATGGATATCAAATGGGCATGTGGAATGGGCATTTATATTTACAATACTCCCCCTTAAATGCTCATTTATAAAATATGCCTCGTTAAAAACCTTACTAGGGAAAAAAAACCCAATGGGAAGAAAAAAACCCTAGTGAAGGAAAAGAGTACATATTTTATATAGTTTACTATAATACATTCACTCTCCCTCATGGAGACATCACTTAAAGTCTTTGAGTCGCTGCATTCCAATGCTATATACTAATTTATCGAAGGTTGCAGTTGGTAATGCCTTCGTAAATAAGTCAGCCAGGTTATCTTTCGAACAAATTTGTTGTACAGTGATATCGCCATTTTCTTCAAGATCATGAGTATAAAAGAGCTTTGGTGAGATATGCTTTGTTCTATCTCCTTTGATATATCCTCCCTTGATTTGAGCTATACATGCTGTGTTGTCTTCGTATAACATCGTTGGAAGAGGTTTACTTGAAGACAAGCCACATGTCTGATGAATGTGTTGTGTCATTGATCTTAGCCATACACATTCTCAACTTGCTTCATGAATAGCGAGGATTTCAGCATGATTTGAAGAAGTTGCCGTTATAGTCTGTTTCACTGATCGCCACGATATAGCAGTTCCTCCACATGTGAATAGATAACCTGCCTGAGATCTAGCTTTGTGTGGATCAGATAGATAACCAGAATCTGCATAACCAACTAGATCATACTTTGATTTGTTAGAATAAAATAAACCCATATCAATTGTCCCTTGAAGATATCAGAGTACATGCTTAACTCCGTTCCAATGTCTTTTTGTAGGATATGAACTATATCTAGCTAATAAATTTACTGAAAATGCAATATTTGGTCTTGTGTTATTAGCCAAATACATAAGTGCACCAATTGCACTAAGATATGGTATTTCAGGACCAAGTAGTTCTTCACTGTCATCTCGAGGTCGAAATATATCTTTCTTTACATCCAGTGAACGAACTTCCATTGGAATGTTTAATGGATGTGCTTTATCCATATAGAATCTTTTTAAGATTTTCTCTGTATAAATTGATTGATGAACAAATATCCCATCTGCTAAATGTTCAATTTGCAAACCAAGGCAAAATTTTGTTTTTCCAAGATCTTTCATCTCGAATTCTTTTTTAAGATATTCTATTGCCTTGGATAACTCTTCAGGAGTTCCAATTATATTTAAGTCATCAACATATACAGTTATAATAGCAAATCTTGACTGAGATTTCTTTATAAAAACGCACGGACATATTGGATTATTTTGGTATCCTTCTTTCAACAGATATTCACTCAGGCGATTATACCACATTCGTCTTGATTGTTTTAATCCATATAATGATCTCTGTAACTTTATTGAATACAATTCCCGAGAACTTGATTCATATGTTTCTGGTATTTTAAATCCTTTCGAGATTTTCATATAAATGTCATTATCCAGAGATCCATATAAATACGCCGTGACTACATCCATTAGATGCATATCAAGCTTTTCATATACAGTCAGACCAATCAAATATCTTAGTGTTATTGCATCCACCACAGGAGAATATGTCTCCTCATAATCAATACCAGGCCTTTGCGAGAATCCTTGTGCAACAAGTCTCTCTTTATATCTTGTGATTTCATTCTTTTCATTTCTTTTCCTTACAAATACCCATTTATATCCTACAGGTTTGACATTTTCCGGTGTTGGGACTACTGGTCCAAAAACCTCACGTTTTGAAAGTGAGTTCAACTCTGCTTGGATTGCTTCTTTCCACTTCGGCCAATCCTTTCTACGTTGACATTCTACGATAGATTTTGGGTCAAAATCGTCACTTTCATGAATAATATCGTGAGCAACATTATAAGAAAAAATGTTGTCAATAATGATATCATTTCGGTTCCATCTCTTTCCTGTTGTAACATAGTTTATAGAAATTTCATTATTATCCTCAAGCGTTTGATTTTCACCAATACTCTTTTGAGTAGTTGTATTCTGGATTTCTTCTAGAACATCCATACCTTTTATTGAATCATTTTGATTCTCAACTACTTTTCTTTTTCGAGGATTTTTATCTTTAGAACCTATTGGTCTACCACGCTTCTGGCGTGCTCCAGACTCATTATTGACAACTTGTTCCTTTGGGATATCAACTTTTGATGGAGCATTTGCAGCTGGTATATATGATTTAGTCACACTTTTAGTATCTGTGAATGCATCTGGTAGTTAATTTGCTATATTTTGCAAATGAATTATCTTTTGAACTTCAAGTTCACATTGATTTCTACGAGAATCTAAATGAGATAATAACGATGCATTCCATGTAATTTCTTTTTCCAACTTCTTAATTCCTCCCCCTAATGTTGGAAAATTTGTCTCATTAAAATGACAATCAACAAATCGTGCAGTAAATACATCACCCGTCAGGGGTTCAAGATATTTAATAATTGATGGGGAATCAAAACCAACATATATTCCTAACCTCCTTTGAGGACCCATCTTAGTACGTTGTGGTGGAGCAATCGGTACATATACTGCACATCCAAAAATTCTTAGATGGGAAATATTTGGCTGCTGGCCATAAGCTAATTGCATTGGGGAGTATTTATTATAAGCTACTGGCCTAATACGTGCCAGTGATGCAGCATGCATAATAGCATGACCCCATACCGATGTAGGAAGTTTAGCTCTCATAAGTAATGGTCTTGCAATTAGTTGCAGACATTTTATAAATGATTCTGCTAGACCATTTTGTGTATGAACGTGAGCTACAGGATGTTCAACACTTAGCCCAATTGACATACAATAATTATTAAAAGTTTGGGATGTAAATTCACCAGCATTATCAAGTCGAATGGTCTTAATTGTATTATCAGGAAATTGTGCTTTTAACTTAATTATTTGAGCAAGTAATCTTGCAAATGCAAGATTTCGACTTGATAATAAGCATACATGTGACCATCTGCTGGATGCGTCAATTAATACCATAAAATATCTAAATGGACCACTTAGTGGGTTAATAGGTCCACAAATATCACCTTGAATTCGCTCTAAAAATGCAGGTGATTCAATCCCCACTTTAGCTGGTGATGGTCTAATAATTAATTTCCCTTGAGAACAAGCATCACATGACAACTCATTGGATTGAAGAATCTTCTGGCTCTTTAAAGGATGTCCATGTGAATTCTCAATAATTTTTCTCATCATTATTGACCCTGGATGACCCAATCGATCATGCCAAACACTGAATATTTCTGGATTCATGAACTTCGGGTTCATTATTGCATAACTTTCGATTACTCGTATATGAGTATAGTATAATCCAGAAGAAAAAGCAGGCAGTGTTTCTAATATACGTTTTTCATGTGAAACAATAGATGTTATATAGAGACACTCTATATTATTTTTACAATCAGTTTCAACATGATAATTATTTTCACGTATATCTTTAAAACTTAATAAGTTTCTTTTCGATTTGCTAGAGAACAGAGCATTATTAATTGTAAATCTTGTTCCTCTAGGCAAAATAAAGTTTGCTTTTCCAAAACCTTCAATCAGATTTGCAGAACCTGATATAGTATTGACTTTTGCTTCCAGCATTGTCAATCTAGTAAAATATTTTCTATTTATGAGTATCGTGTGCGTAGTTGCGCAGTCTGCCAGACATAAATCCTCATTGCTCATTTTCGAGTTACTCAACATATTGTTCATATTTCTTCATTGAAAAGAAAAGAAAAACGATTACAAAGAGTCTTAAATATATATACAAACAAAACAACAACAAAAACATACTAAACAGTACTTAATTATATATTTTCATACAAATCATCATCTACTTGTTTGATTGCATCAATTCTCTCTCCAGGAGATTCAAAATAATCAGCTACATCAAGATGCATCATATTGGAAGGGTCAAACACATCATCTTCTTGAATGGCAAGATTTACCTCCACATTCTTTCCTTTTCCTTTTTCCTTCAGGGAAGCTTGATAGAGATCAACAAGGTGTTTTGACGTACGACAGGTACATGACCAGTGCCCAGTCATTCCGCACCGGAAACATTTATGTTCATCACCTTTCGAACTTCTATCTTGTGGAGCCTTTCCTTTATGATCATCACTTCGTGTGGGTTTCTTAAAATTATAATGCCCACCACGAAAATAGGTATTTCTTCCTCTACCGCGGTCCCGACCTCGACCACGACCACGACCTCGACCACGGTTATTAAAATTCACAGCATTCACTTCAGGGAATGGTGTTGCTCCAGTTGGTCGGGATTCGTGATTTTTCATCAATAACTCGTTATTTTGTTCAGCAACGAGAAGACATGAGATAAGTTCAGAATATTTTGCAAAACCCTTCTCTCGATATTGCTGCTGCAGGAGCATATTCGAGACATGAAAAGTGGAAAATGTCTTCTCTAACATATCAACATCAGTAATCTTTTCTCCGCATAATTTTAATTTTGAACTAATTCTGAAGAGTGCGGAATTATACTCACTTACTGATTTAAAGTCCTGCAACCTCAGGTGCATCCAATCATAACGAGCTTTAGAAAGAATAACTGTTTTTCGATGATCGTACCTTTCTTTCAAACCTTGCCATAGAACGTAGGGATTTTTTATTGTAAGATACTCCATTTTCAATCCCTCGTGAAGATGATGGCGAAGGAAGATCAGGGCTTTTGCTTTTTCTTGATTTGATGCATCATTTCCTTCTTTAATTGTTTCTCCAAGATTCATAGAATCTAAATGGATCTCAGCGTCAAGAACCCATGACAAGTAGTTATTTCCATTAATATCCAGGGCCGCAAATTCTAGCTTTGTAAGGTTTGCCATAATAGCACTATCAAAAATAATAATATATTCATATTAGAAATTTAACATAAACCAAATGCGTAAAAATGGCTTACCTATAAGACTTACCTTTAGCGGAAAAATGACAGAGTCTCGTGCTGATAACGTGTTGTAAAATTGAGAGGCGAAACCGGGCACCAAAACTTTACCAAAACATATAATAATAATAATAATAATAATAATAATAATAATACTTTACCAAAACATATAATAATAATAATAATACAAGTGTTAGAATATAAAGGGAGTATATATATATATATATTATAAACAAAAGAAAGTGGAGATTTATGGCAAATTAAAAACAAATGAAATTAGAGAAAGTGGGAGAGAAAAAAGAAGATTGGAGAGATTTCTTTACCAAATGTCTCTATTTATTTATCCATCAAGAACCACTATATATAGGCAATTAGGAGAGCATGATGTGGTCCATTTGGACACCAATCTATGGTCTTTGTTGGACACATGGAAGACACTTTGGCTATGGATAAAATGCCACTTGGTATGGATATCAAATGGGCATGTGGAATGGGCATTTATATTTACAATAGAGAGATAATTATCTAAAAAGTGACTTTATAGTGTAGTGATCGTTTGAAGGAGTAAGAAAAATAAATATTTGTGATTAGTAAAATCATTTTTAATGTCGTGCAACCAAAGTAAGTTTGTTAATAAAATCACTTAAAAAAATGTGAGAATAAAAGCATATTTATTAAAATTGTTTTTAAGAAAAGTGCTTAAATTAGTAGATATACTAAAAACACCTGTAGATTTTTAAATATATATATAATAAAATAAGTGCACACGTCATTTTTCTAAAGCTCGTGCACACCTCGAAGATTAGAGGTTTGAATCCTAAGATCACATTGTTTAATTTGAAAAATGAAAAACAAAATTAGTGAGAGTTCGTTGTGGAAAATGGCTTATATCAATTTTTAATAAGAAATAAGTTCTCTTTAAACTACCGTAGGTTGACTTAGTGGTCAATAAGACTTATGCAAATAACAAAATATTTAAAAAGAATGAGTTTAAATTATGGTGGCTAGTTACTGGTGATTTAATACCCTGCAAGTTTCATAAAGATAGTCAAAGTGCATGTAAATTGGTTTGAACACTTACAAATATAAAAAATAATAATAATAATAACAAGTCCTTTTTTTTTCCTGTTTAAGTAAGGTTAAATTTCCGTCGACGTATCGACATTTTCATATGTTCATTGGTTCAACATCAACATAAGATGTGAATCAACATTTTCAAAATACCATAGAAAAATCAACAAAGGATAATTAAAATATATATATTAAAAAAATATAACTAATATGGACCTAATATTAATAATAAGAAATTTTAATTTATTTAAAAAGTGCGTTGAATGAAAAATTTTGACCCGTTACAAATTACACATCATTATGCCAAATTAATGACAAAATTATAAATAATTAAATTTGGGATCAATTATAAATTGAAATGTGTCCCAA
This sequence comes from Trichosanthes truncata, assembly GCA_033996785.1. NCBI lineage: Eukaryota > Viridiplantae > Streptophyta > Magnoliopsida > Cucurbitales > Cucurbitaceae > Trichosanthes > Trichosanthes truncata. The sequence continues at coordinate 25,446,986 of MU867261.1, forward strand.
ATTTAATTTGAAGACAAAAATTGACAAATCCAAAAATTAAAAGGTCATGTGTCTTTATTATGACCATTTGAACAAGTAATTAAAGTTAGGGCATGTGTTGGGAGTGATTTTGAAATGGTGAAAATCACTTTTGTCATGTTCAAAAGTATTCTAAAACTTGTCTTTAATCATTCGAAATCAACTTAATGTTTGATTTTACATTTTTTAATGTTATTTTCATTCCATACAAATTGATTTTAAATAATTAAAAGCATGTTTCAGAGTGATTTTGAATATGAAAAAAGTGATTTTAATCATTTCAAAATCACTTTCAAACATACTCTTAATTTGGTCAAATTGGGTCATATGAAATTTGGGTCAAAGTTAAATAAAACATAAATCCAAATGGTTGGGCACAAAGCCAATAAGCCCAAGTCCAATGGTTGGGCCCAAAAACCATTAAAGCTCAAACTCATATGCCCATTGAAAACTCTATGAAAAACTATTTTTCATGTGAAAGGTTCAGAAATTAAACTCTCCAAAAATAACTAGAGAATTTAGAGAGACTTCAGAGGTAAAAAGGTCAAGAGACTTCAGAGGCAAAAAGGTCAAAAAGTTCCTGAAGATCAAAGACTCTTCTTGAAGACTTCAAAACTCTAAACATCAATTGAAACTTCAAACAAATTCACATTTAAGAACAAGTTGCAAAGCACTAGAGAAAAAATTACGATGGAGAACAAGTTGCAAACCTCGAGACATTTGTACATTTGAAAGAAATAATCAAATGATAAACATTAAAGATTGTACTCCCACGCAAAATCAATACAAATACAAGTTCTTTACACGTGTCAAATTTCTTCATTTTTGAAATTACGTGTGAACAATGTGGAATGTTTAATGGTTAATTTAAATATTTTTAATAAAAATTTTATATTTATAATTTTTTTAGAAATATCTATTGACATCGAGTATTTTTACAATATTTCTATAAAATTGAGACATTGACATTTTCGTTGACATCGATATTTAAAATCTTGTTTTAACAAATCTACCATGGGGATTAAAATTGAGCTGTATCAAAAAAAAAAAAAAAACCCAAATGGGGATTAAGTAAGCATGTCTAGCGTACAAGTTAGGTTGTGAATCGTGATTAAGAAGTTGAGCCACACCATACTTGGCCATAAATGCAATGAAATTAGTACCGAATTACTCTCTCACATATTGGAACTGCAAAAAACGACATCGTTTTTTTTTATATTAGTATATTACGAAGCTCACAGAAATCACGAGACAGAGAAAAATATATTAAAACTCCCCCAAAAAAAATTGCAATTTTAATTGTTTTTCCCTTCCACTCGCAGACTTCTCAACGCGCTTTCCACGCGCTCTGCCTCCGATAGCTCCATTTAAACCAGGTATCGTCTTCCTCAGTTTCTTCCTTCTTTGCCGTTCTGCAAATTCTCAATCCCAGTTCTGTTTTCTCCAACAATGGCGCGAAAATCTTCTCTCCTTAAGCGAACTCTAGCTTCTCTCTGCTTTATTCTCGCCCTATACGCCATCGTCAACACCTTCATCAGCTCCACAGCCACTCTCAAGCTCGACCGCTCCTTCCCCTTCGGCACTGCTCATTCCGTCATGGTCTCGGATGAGTTTGATTCCCAAGAGACTGATCTCCTCAATAGTTCAGGGAAATTGGTTTCGCCTGTGAAGGTTTACCTCTACGATGTGCCGACGAGATTTACGTATGGTGTAATTCAGCACCACGGCATAGCGCGCGGAGGAAAGACCATCGATAAAATCACTGAGCTTAAGTATCCAGGCCATCAGCACATGGCGGAATGGTTCCTGTTCTCGGATCTGCTTCGACCGGAGTCGGAGCGGGTTCGGTCTGCTGTGGTTAGGGTGATGGATCCTGAGGAAGCGGATTTGTTCTATATACCGTTTTTCTCGTCCTTAAGCTTGATCGTCAACCCTATTCGACCTGCGACAGGGTCGGATCAGCAGCAGCGGAAGCTTGTGTACAGTGACGAGGAGACGCAGGAGGCGTTCATGGAGTGGTTGGAGAAGCAGGAGTACTGGAAGCGGAACAATGGGCGGGATCATGTCATTATAGCGCAGGACCCGAATGCATTGTACAGGGTGATTGATAAGGTTAAAAACAGTATATTACTCGTTTCGGATTTCGGGCGGTTGAGAGCAGACCAAGCGTCGCTAGTGAAGGACGTGATTGTACCATACTCCCATAGGATCAATACATATAATGGTGACATCGGAATTGAGAATCGCAAGACTTTGTTGTTCTTTATGGGCAATCGATACCGTAAAGAGGTATATTTATGCAATTCCTTGTAGCTATTCTGTTTATGTAATTCCTTGAAGCTATTCTGTTTATGCAATGCCTTGAAATTAATAATGGTTATTATTAGGATTGTTCCTTTTACCTTTCTTTTGGTTATTATACATTAGCTTTATGGTTTAGAAAGTTGGGAAGGCTGCTTGGTTGATCTTCATGCGGAGGGAATTGCTCGTCTGAGAGAAACTTGTGGGGGAAGATGACAAACTGTTAGAGACATTGGATATAACCCTTTTAGCATTAAGCTCAAGGAGACTGCAGCTGGTTCCCCTAAATGTTGGCAGTAGAAATTGTCATTTTTTCTTTCAAGGTTCCTTTCATTTTACTCTTAACTGAAAAGGATAGTGATATGAGGGCCCTTAGTTCAATTATGTTTAGGATATGATTGTTATACATTCTTAGGGCTTTACTTATTCTTGAGTTCCTGCCTAACTTGCACATAAAAATATGGGGTTTGGTTTGGATTCTTTAGTTTCTTTTTAACCATATGGGATTTGATATTGATTTTTTTAAAAAAATCAATGTCTAAGTTAGCTAACACAAACCTCAACTAGTTCTGCTGAACTATTGCTAGACCTTATGACAATTGATGTAGGAAACTCATAAGGTATCTATATAATAGATGACCATAGACTTCAAGGATGAATCATCTTTAAATTATTAACCGTTTTTTCTCTTGATCTTTGAGTCAATTCACAGTAGTTAATTAAATTTTGTCTTGCAACACAACATATAGAGTTAATTTGCATATCAGTTATTACAAGAAAGAATGCCATCTAGTTTACCAATATATTTTATCACCGATGGTAGAACTAAATCTAAAGGCTTAAATATTTCTAACAGATATTAGTACCTTGACTTTAACCCAAACAGTCTCAATATCCAACTTTATTCTCAAAATCCTCTCATTTCTTTGCAACTGAAGTATCTAAAAACAGCCAAGACTCACACTTTCAAAAAATCACTCTCTTCTTGGGAGTTCTATTACCTAACGTATCCTGACCCATAAGAGAGGAAGAGAAAAAAATTAACACGGTTGAATCCTTGTAAAAAATCAACTTTAATTTCATGAAGAAACTTGTACCATATGCTTATTCAATGTAAATCGTTAAAACCAAGTAATGGATTGACCTTGGAATATCAAACGACTCAATATTAAGCTTGTATCAGTCTTTGCCTCTCTCCCATTACCAAGTTCGAGAATCCTGGCTCTCTTCCTGTCTCATTTGGAGAACTCATGCGACCACTCAGTTCACTCCCCATCATTTACATTTTCTCCTAAAATAGCTACCCTTGACGGCACTCCAATTGAATCACTTAATGCCACAATCCAAACATAATCCCCAATAGATTACTCTTCGATCTCTGGACTATATTTCTTACACCAGTTGTAAGCAGAAGAAATCAGAGTTTATCACTCTATTATTCTAATTTTGCTTCTGTTGCTCTTTTCATGTCATGAATATTATTATGATTCCTGTCCGTAGGCCTAATTTACTGATTTCGTAATGTTTTGGTGTTCAAGTAGAAATGCAAGTCTATCTTACGTAGCGAAATTTTTTGTTTGTTTGCTACAATTCTTTACAAGTGTATTATTTTTAGATATTATAGTTACAATCTTCTCTTTGGAAATTTCTTTCCAAACATTTTTGCAATTATGACACTTTTCTTTTAATTGGGGGAACTTTCTGTAATTCCCTTGGCCTCTTTCAGGTTGATGCCTTATCACCCTTTGTACCTTTAACTTTTGTTAATATTAGTGAATTGTTTCCTGTTAAAAGAAAAGAAAACGTTGAGATCAAACTGAACTTTTTGCTGGTGATTCTATTGTGTTTGTAGGGAGGAAAAATACGTGATATGCTTTTCAATATACTTGAGGAAGAACGGGATGTCATAATCAAACATGGAACACAATCACGAGAGAGTCGGCGTGCTGCTACACATGGAATGCATACATCTAAGTTCTGCTTGAATCCTGCTGGCGACACTCCCTCTGCGTGTCGACTTTTTGATTCTGTAGTAAGCTTGTGTGTACCAGTGATTGTCAGTGATAGTATTGAGTTGCCTTTTGAAGATGTTATAGATTACTCCAAGATTGCAGTGTTTTTTGATTCGGTTTCTGCTGTGAAACCTGGATTTTTAGTTTCAAAGCTGAGGAGAATATCTAAACAGAGGATTCTGGAGTATCAGAGAGAAATGAAAGAGGTTAGTATTATGCATGAATGCTGCTTTTCTTTTCATAAACTTTTGTGGTTCAAGTCATTCTACTTCTGTTAGTGCTGTTTGTTTCTAGATTTTGATTTAAACCTATTTCCAAAAAGGTATAAAATAGTGCTGACTAAATAAGAGAGGTTCCTATTCAATAGATGCTTCAAGTTGGCTGTTTTTTTCTACTCTAAACACTTAAAAATTAAGGCCCGTTTGAAAACCATTTTGTTTTTTGTTTTTTGTTTTTGAAAATTATGCTTGTTTTCTTCTCATTTCTTTACAGTGGGTTTCATTTTTTTAAGAAAACATTTGAATTCTTAGCCAAATTCAAAAAAACAAAAACAAGTTTTTGAAAACTACTTTTTTTAGTTTTCAACACTTGGGTTGGTTTTTAAAAACATAGGTAAAAAATAGATAACAAAACAAAGAAACCCATAGGTGAAAATAGTATTTATAGGCTAATTTTCCAAAATCAATTAGTTATCAAATGGGACCTAAACTATTGAAAACTTGCTTGAAACATGTACAGAGAAGTTCCGATGAATTTGTTACTTGGAGTAAATAGTTAAGTCATGCATATGAATAAAGTTTCTTCTACTGGATGTATGTTACTCAGGTAAAGAGGTACTTTGAGTATACAGACTCAAATGGCACAGTGAACGAGATATGGCGTCAAGTCTCACAGAAGCTGCCTCTAATTAAGCTAATGATTAATCGTGAAAAGAGGGTCATTCATAGAGATGTTGATGAACCAGACTGCTCTTGTCTCTGTTCAAACCAAACTGGCATCAAGGCCAGACTATAATTCTTTATTTATGAATTGCTGGGAGAATCCAGGATGTTCTATGAATGACACGCCAGCTGCGAGACTTCCGAGTTGGAGGAAATTGAGGACATTGTTATGTCTTACTAGTTCCAACTTTTGAGATGCCCGTATTCCTTGGCTAAGCTGGCTTTTCTTCTAACCAGGTAGGTAGAGGTTGCCATATTTATACGCCTATTGAATTATTACTTCTCTACTCTTTACTGTTGAGTTGGTTATGTAGAACTGACATAGCCATACAAAATCTGGTAATATTTGTAATTATTTTTTCATTTTTTGTGCATTGTACAGAATAAGGGTCTGTTTGATCCTTCCATATTTGACTGTAAGTTGTTTTCTTCCTTTTCCCTTAGTTCTAGGCTTGAGATAGACAGTGGGGCATTAGAAACATGTCCAATGAGCAAGTTGTTTTTTTGCTTGGTAAATTTGATTAGTATTGTAGATTATGTTTAAAATTACTTTCACTCTCTCTTCCTTAATGTTTTTTGCGTGGTGATGTTGGTAACTAAAAGGAGATTCTTGGGTGAATCGCGGAAGGGATTTTTTTTGGTGGGGCATATTCCAAACCTGCTAGCTGTATTCATTCAATGAATGCATACTATGTATGGTTTGGTGGTTACTTGAGTTATTGAAGCAAAGGCAAAATCAGCTGAAACCAAGGATGGTTGGTCAGTTTGGTTAAGTATTGGTTTGATTTGATTTTCTCATTGTTGAGAAAACTGACATTTTGATTGGTAGCCGCTCATTGTTCCAAAAAATCGAGCATTTTGATCAATCTCTTAATATGTAGGGCTGGTTTGGAATGACTTTTCAAGTGCTGAAAAAAGGATTTTAAAGTTTTAAAAAAATATTTTTAAGCACTTGAAAAGTCATTTTAAACAAGTCCAAATTCTCTCCTTTTAACCTTTTTTGACCCATAATTTTCAATTTCACCTTTTTTTTTTCCCTTTTGATCGATAGCCCCTTCTCGGCCTAGCGAAGACTAGCCTCTCTTCTGTCTAGATTTTTCAATGATATGACTTTATCTTTTACCTTTTTAGTTTGAAGTTCATCTCTCTCAGCTATAGGAGAAGCCAATTTGGCATTCGCATTTTCTTCTTTCAATCTCCTCAATCTCTCCATAAACAAAACCAATCACTCTTAACAATCTTTTAATTTCTCAAATTGATTAGTGGAATGTAACCATTTGTCTTAATAATACCATTTTTTAAAAATTACAACTATTTCTCTTATTGTTCGTTTGATTTCTTGAGTATAGATAATAAATATTTGGGATTTAAATGTCTGGGATAATAAATGTGATATGTAGGATAATTAATGTTTGAGAGTTAAATGTCTGTGTTTGGATATGCAAGATAATTAATATCTGGAAACTAAATATCTAAATATCTGAGTTTATTTTGCAAGTTTTGTTCTTGTAATTTAAATAATATGTTTATGAACTTACCCAAGTTTAAAAATATTCTATTTGAGTGGATTTGGTTTTTTTCTTATAACCAAATAAAATTAAAATTATACAATTATTATATGTATTGTATACAATTAAAAGTATTAAAATTCAATCACTTTTAAAAATAAAAGTTTCAACTATGAATTTTCTAACTATTTTTTCTTCCTCTATCTTTACCTTTTAACTTTTATCAATGAGCATTAAACTTATAATAAAAAAATTTAGAAGTAACATATATTTTTTATTTAATTATCAATAGGAATTTGTAGTTGTCTCTTTAGAATTGAAGTAAAATAAACATTATAAATCTTAATATATTTTTCAAATTTAACTGATAATAAACATATCAAAGCCATCAAATGTTTCATGCCCACTTTTCAACTCACTCTCACATAATAAAATAATATATATATTAAATTGTATATAGGTTTTCTTATGGAAAAAAACAATTTAAATTATTAGATTTAATTAAAAATATTTTAATTAATTAAAATATTTATATTAGATAATTAATTGATTAATTAATAATAAATTAAAGCAGTTAAAATTAATTTTCACATTAATTAGAAAATAATTAATGAGTAGTTTCTCTCTCCCCTCTCCTAAAAATAATTAAATAAATATTAATAAATTTATATATTAAATAGTTAAGATAATATAAAATAATAATTATAAATGTATTAGTTATAATTTTATTAAGTGTAAATACAATATTGATATCAATAATTAATTAAAAATAATTAATATAAATTAACTAATAAATTAGGTATATGTTTAATGTTCATCTCTCATGTATAAAAATCCCACCTATATAGATGGTATAATAAAACTCCTGGGATTTAAAAAGTGAGAACCAGTGAAACAAATACTGATATTCAATATCTATATGAAAATTCATGGCAAAATCTATGAAACAAACAAACCCTTAATACCTAACAAATAATCTTGAACAAACAAAATTTAAATTTAAATTGAAAGCATATAACATTTAAAAAATTATAAATTATTAAAAAAGAATACAAATTTTGATAGTATGTCAATTTTAGTCATTACAGCTAAATTAGAAAATTTTAGTGTTCATTTATCAAACACTGTAACCTATTTGTTTAGGTTTAAAGTTAGAAATCTACCAAACACTAAATTTATCTCATATTATAGCTGATTTTTCTAGAAACACCGTTGTTGACAATTATTTTAAAAGTTATAACAATCTAACTACTACACCTTTCTCTGCCAACCTCAATTAGTTAAAACATATGCCCTCGACTAAAAAGTTAGAGGTTCAAATCTCCTACCCCAAATGTTGAATTCAAAAAAAAAAAAAAAATCATGTTTTTCTTTTCCATAACCAAAGAACTTGTCTCTCACACATTTTCAGGGCACATCTTTCTACTGAATTATGGGGATTATTTATTTAAAATTTGAATGATAAAATATAAAATTTTAAGGGTAAGATTGATTATTTTTTAAAAGAATTAATATAATTCGTTGGTTTTTTAAGAATGAATCTAATTCGTTTTATTTTTGTGACAGTTCAAGCTCTATTTCAAACAGAGATGAATTCAAGTCTTCCACAAATCTTCTTAAATTAATTCAATTTAAATTCCTAAGGTGTCGTTTGATAACTATTTGATTTTTTTTATGTGGTTTTTGAAAATTGTGATTGTTTTCTCATCATTTATTTACAATGGGTCTCATATTCCCTAAGAAAATATTTGAATTCTTAATCAAATTCCAAAAACATAAATAAGTTTTTGAAAACCTACTATTTTTAGTTTTCAAAACATGGCTTGACTTTTAAAACATATGTAAAAAACTAATAACAAAACAAGAAATCCATGGAAGAAGTATTTATAGGCTTAATTTTCAAAAATAAAATAGTTATCAAACGGGCCCTAATGATTTTTTTAATTTAATTAATTAATTATTTTTTTGAAAAAGGGCCTTAATGAAATTGATTTTAAAGGTAAATATATTTTGTTTACAGGAAAAGCGCGGTCCCCAACAATCAACAATCTCCATTTTTATTTAAGGTTAAAATATCATTTTGGTCCCTGTACTTTGAAAGTTGTTCCATTTTAGTCCATATACTTTTAAATGTTCAAATTTGGTCCCTGTACTTTTAACAAATCTCAAAAATCGTGCCCACCGTTAGTTTGGGGTTAGATTGACGTTAAAATCTAATAAAAAAAATATTTTCTCTTTCCTCCTGCTTTCTCTCTCCCCTTCTTCGTTTCTCAAAAATCGTCCCCACCGGGTGAACGAAATACACGGCTTCCAGATTAGCCTTGACGGTGGCCGGAATGGCGTCATAGATCGATCGGAGGGCGGTGATTCCGAGGAAATTTTGGCTCCTTTGAATGCCGGTTTGAAAGTACAAGATCGTAAAACACTTATTCTTAAGCCTAGGAAAGATCTTCTCCTCCATATGCTTCTTCACCACATCCAAACTCACAGTCCGTGCTGATTATCAAGAGAGAACAGAGCTCTTCCTCTCTCTAATCTCCATATTCTTCTCTTTGCTAGTTAAAATTTCTCCATTGATGATGGCTTAAAAACCTTCATATTTGATTTGATGGAAGGTCATGGCCATGGCTTTTATCGAAGCATAGCTTTTATTTTTCTTCTTAGATTCTGAAATTCCATGAATCTAAGTTTGATGCTTGACAAAAAGCTAAAAGAGAAAGTTAAGAAAGGATAGCAAAGGGAGAGAGAAAGTTAAAGAAGTGAGAATGGAGGAGAGAGAAAGTTGGAGAAAAGAAAAAATTGAATATTTAAAAGCTACTTCTTCTCTTCGAAATTTTGCTTATATCCATCACTTTTTTTTGGTCAAATATTAGATTGAACTGGAAAGGGAGAAGGAGGAGACTGCAATGAGGGAGGGGGGAAGTGGGGAAAGAGAGAAACGAAGAAGGGGAGAGAGAAAGCAGGAGGAAAGAGAAAAAATATTTTTTTTATTAGATTTTAACGTCAATCTAACCCCAAACTAACGGTGAGGACGATTTTTGAGATTTGTTAAAAGTACAAGAACCAAATTTGAACATTTTAAAGTACAGGGACTAAAATGGAACAACCTTCAAAGTACAAGGACCAAAATGATATTTTAACCTTTATTTAATTTTGATTATTTATGTTTTGTTTACAAATTCAAATCCCGTATTAATGGCAAGGTCATGCACCCATTTTGGCTCCTTAGTCCTCTAGCTTCCATTCAAATATTTTAAAGGTTAAATTATGCAAAATTTCCTTAAACTTTGAAATAGGTTTTAATTATGTACCTAGACTTTGAAATTTGTTCCATAAATACCATTGAATTTTTTTTTTTCATTAAAATAAGATGAAAATGAATGCAACAACTAATGTGTAAAAATTGGAAGACATACGTGACATCATTTGAGATCGTAATTGGCACATACTCCTTTTCTTAAAGTCAGATGTTTACTTGACATCATTTAAGAGAGAGAGAAGTCATTGTCCTTTATTTTTCTTATGTTTAGCTCCTCAATCAGTCAATCCAGATACAGTAAAATATATCAAAAACAGTTTGCCTATGTTTGATTACAAAATGTAATTTGCCTTCAACCTGGAGGCCACTTCATCTGTCTCCCTCCCAGAACATGCAAGTGAAGATGATAAACAGATTGGCCTGTTCAGAGAGAGAGATCAGTAAGATGCTAAAAGCAGAGACAGAGGAAAAATGTTGAAAGGAATAAGGATGGAGATTGTTGTTGATAGCTTACAAGCAGTTGCACCACTGTTGATAACTACACGAAATCCTTCAACAATACCCTCTTTCTCAGCCACTACTTTGGCTGCGTACAGCAGCTGGCCCAGTATCTCCCCATGTCTTGCTTCAGCCTAGCAGTATATACACAGCTCAAATTAGGGCATAACATTTGCGCTACTAAATGCTGAAAGACCACATCATGAACAGATGATCACAAGCAAACTGCATCTTCAAGAAGATTATAAGCATATTGATTCCTGTATAATGCTTCCCAATTCCACTGGTTTGTAAATAAAGCTAAAGTTGGACTCTTCAGGCAGGAACAATATTCTCAATATTCCATAGGTAATATCTTGAGGAAGTTATTTCTTGATATTATTAACAGACTTTTACAAATTTATTGTCTACGACCATATCGGACTCCCTGTCTCCGAAACCTGTGGCATCAAACCTCTCCTTACATTGGCTCTACTAATTGGTTTTGCAATCCAGTCAAGGCATAGCAACATCGCCTTGGATTCTTCCAGTCAGAAAAGGAAAAAAAGAGACAAATATATATATATTGATGACATAATAATACGGTACAATAAGGGTCTTATTTTGGGTTTAAAAAAGATATAAATAGAATACCATGCTATTATAATGCATCATACATAAATTCAACAAAAGAAACATAGGTATCTAAATATTCTAAAGATGTCAATTATCGGGCATTGAGTTTCCTAGTCATCAAGATGTTGAACATCTAAAGATGTCAAATATGTAGAATTCCTACAAACAAACGGCCCATTAATGCATTACAAACTCACCAATAATACAGCATATCTCAACTTTTAGTTCACATTCGTAAAGAAAAACGTACTCAGAAAAAAATGGATGAAAGAAGAAAAGAAAACAAAGAGATGAGGAACACTCCATATGTGATTTCAGAGAAACTCTGTCTATGCAGACACACATGCCTATAAAGTAAAAAACATAATATTGTCTACATATAACGACTAAAGATTACAAAGACAATCTATAGAGGTAAGAAACAAGAAGAGAACAGAAAGTACCTTCCCCAGCTCTGTCAATCCATCTCTGAGCTTTGGAATGATTAATATATGAACAGGAGCCTGTGGATTTATGTCTCGAAATGCTAGGACTTTCTCATCCTCATAAACAATGTTTGAAGGAATATCCTTAGCTATTATTTTGTCAAATCTGAAGGAGAAAGGTCAAAGAATAAGGAGCCAATTAATTCCAGAATTTATATGCTCAATATCAGTCCAACTATTATCTTTTAACATGTAACATTGACCCTTCAACTCAATATCTTATTGATCACTTCATTGAATGTAAATATGAAACTATAAAAGATTAAAAAAATTGCCAACTCTGTAAAGCATCTGAAACGTAGTTCAAATTGCTCCAAATATGGGTAGATGGATCAATGGAACAAGGTTTTTCACGTCACCCAAACATTGGCTCTTTCTAGAGACTTGGTTTTCTTGTCACATGTTGACCATGCCTTCATTTAGAACCTTTGTATGAGAATTTGACTAATTTCATACCTAATATTTTGAAATCCAGGTAGGCAACATATTACTTTGCTTTGTTCAAGAGTTGATAGTTTTTTGACACTAGCATATCTTCTCATAAGTGAATAAACTCCCAAATCGCTAATTATTCTTCAAGCTCAAGTTTTGGAGAATGGGATGTTATGGTTTTAGCAACGTCTAATCAGCCTCACTAATTTATTAAAGACGATACATGGTTGGAGCTCCACTGTCTGCATCAGATGCAGCTGCTTTAGCAGCAGCTTCTTCATTGTTTGTGATACTAGCACGAATTGTCAATCTGGAGAAAATTTTGCAACAATAAAAACCATGTCAATACACGAACAACTAGATTATTGGAATAGAGAAAACAGAAAATTCTGTAATCTAAGTAGATGGCATGATATCTGTTTATAGGTGTTAGAAACAGAAATAACTAATGAAGAAATCATAAAGATGTCTAGGTTAATCTATAATACACATCTTATCACGGGACAACCACTAGATTCTATTATATTCAAAGTTAGAAAATTTCAAAATCCCAGTTGAAATTTGAAAATATTCCATGAGGCATATGTATTAACAGTTTCCCTATGGACAATATATTGAGGCCACCTGTCGTGGTTAATAAAGAGACGACTTGACAATTTAACAGTATCCATAAAAGGATGGTGTAATAAGTAACCATAACTAGATATAGGTAATCATCATTGTCCCTAGTCCTTTAAACTCGCACAAAATATTGCCTTCAATTTACAACTATCCCCATTCCCCACAACAATGCTATGGTTACAAATCATGGATTTATGTTTTCCCTCATTCAATAACAAGATCCAAAGTATCACATTATCCACATATCACAGGACTCCAGTCATGAAATTATCTCATCTTGCCCTAGCAAAGAATTTTCAGATTTCACAAACCACAGTAGAATAATTTGTCTTTACACTAACATTTAAAGAGCTCACAGAGCCTCAAGTACATGGGCAGCTGTAGGCTTATAGCTCAATTTCAATCTATCTCTATTCTCAATTGGCTAGTAATTCAGTTCCCCAATCAACCCACAAACTTGAAGTAAAAAGTGCAAAATGATAAGGTAAAAGTCTTTGTCAAGATATGGGATTTCGTGTCACAAAACCCCATTACCCTGAAACGAATTGAAAATTCCCTCACCCTTTGGAAGGAAATTAGAAAATCTTCTATTGTCAACGATGGGATATATCCTACTTTCCAGATACAGAAACTAGAGGCTCTCATACATATTTCAATAACGATACAAGTTGAGAGGAGAAAAACAGAACAGTTACGATAACAAGATGGAAGATATTTCTTCGCTCCCCCTATATTACAGTCGAAATAATCCAAAGCCATAAAAAGGAATTGCTTGATTTCAAGTGGGAATCCTCGTAAGTACATAGAAAATGACTTATCTACCTGCGAGAGCGAGTGTGAAGTGGGAGAAGAAATCTTGTGAAGTGGCTGCTGGAATGATTCAATTTCGCAGTCAGCAACGTTCTTGTAGTCGTAGCTATACATTGCCTGGGCAGTTTCATACCAAAACAAAACAAACAATTGCATCCGAATTTCACATTTCATTCATTCATTGCAAAGAAAATGCTAAAAAGGTACAAGTAAAAAGTAAAATTGGAACAAGAAGCACCTCAAGAAAGAGGTCCCTGCAGCCATTGGCTTCCTCGATGAACACCACGGCGAGAAAGACTTTGAAAACCTGTAAAACGACCGCCCACTGCCACCGAGGTATGCCAAATCAAGGAGTGCTCAACAAACAGTTGATGGGTTAGGTTCTGTTCAGGCCTTCAAGATGGGTTTTACATTTCTTCTTCTTATTTTTATGAATGTTAAATTATTGCTTTACTTCGGTTATATGTCTATTTGGTCTCTCACGTTTTAAAAGTGGTATAATAGATCTCTTAATTTAAATTTTGTATCTAACGAATCTCTAAATTTTAAAAATATCTAATGGATCTTTTAACATTAAATTTTGTGTTTAACGAGTCCATAAACTTTAAAAATATCTAATAGATTTTTGAATTTTTAATTTTGTGTCTAACAGGTCTTTAGCATATTCAATTTTTTTTTTTAAATTAATTGATATATTAGATATAAAATTAAATTTTATGTCTAATAGGACCCTAAACTTTCAATTTTGTGTCTAGTTGGTCCACAAATTTTAAAAAATATTGAATAGGTCAATAACTTATTAGACACAAAATTAAAAATTCATGGACCTATTGGATACAAAACTGAAAGTTTAAAAACTTCTTAGACATTTTTAAAGTTCAGTGACCAAATAGACACAAATTTGAAAGTTTAAGACTAAATAGACATAAACCTGAAAATTCAAAGATCGAATAAACATAAATTTAAAAGTTTAGGCCATGTTTGATAACTATTTGACTTTTAGTTTTTTATTTTTGAAAATTAAACCTATAAATACTGCTTTTACTTATGAATTTTCATGTTTGTTATCTACTTTTTACATATGTTTTAAAAAACAAGTCAAGTTTTGAAAAGAAATAGTTTTCAAAAACTTATTTTTGTTTTTGGAATTTAGCTAGAAATTTAAATATTTTTTTAAGAAAGATGAAAACCATGGTAGAGAAAATGAAAATTATTGTAAAGAAATTGTGAGAAAATAAACACAAGTTTAGGCCCCGTTTGATAATGTTCTCGTTTCTCGTTTCTTGTTTTTTATTTCTGTTTCTCGTTTCTCGTTTCTGTTTCTTAAAAACTAAAAAACAGAAACATGTTTGATAACTATTTCTGTTTCTTGTTTCTTGTTTTTTGGTAAAAATAAAATTTAGTACATATATTATAATAAAACATATAACATGCATTATAATAAATATAAAATAATTATAAAGAGGTTATAGTATTTTATTAAGGTCCAACACCTAATTAATAATAATAATAATAAAATTTATCCTTCAAATGTTGTTCAAATTTGATTTGCAATGTTATTTCTCACTTCAATCAATTCACCTTGAACGATTTTGACTTACAAGAGTTAGTTCAATTAGACGAATTTGTAAATTGTCTAAGGTTAGACAATCGAACATACCCACATTTCTTTAATTTAATAATAAACTTTATTTTTATTTTTTTTTTAAAATGCATTAGCCAATAATACACGCAAGTAAAATAAAAAAAAGAGAGAGAATGTATATATTTTTTTAGATTTAATGGTAAACATGAAAGACATTATTAGTTTATTTATTTAATAAAAAAATAAAGTCGTACCAAAAGGAAAAATGATAGAGAATTAAATAGAAAATAATAACTATAAGCTCGTTAATGTAAAGTAAAAGAAAATAAGAAAATAAGAGAGAAGAGAAAAACATAAACGAAAAGAAAAAAAGAAAAAAAGAAAGAAAGATAATGAACTATTAAAAGAAAAAAGATTATGATGAAAGAGAGAACGAATAGAAAGAAATAAATCCAAAAATAAAAATAAAAAAGAAGAAAAAACAAAAAGATTAAAAAGTATTAAAAGAAAAAAAAATAGAATGGAAGAGGGAGAAAGAAGAGAGATGAGAGAGATGGGTAAAAAGAGAAATAAGAATACATGCATGAAACCTGAAAAAAAAAAACAGAAATCGAATTTGTGAAACTACTTTTTGAAGTTTCTCAAAATCTGCCACTTTTTTGGAAACATTTCTAAAAAATTTAGAAACGAGAAATATGATGGTTTATCAAACATGTCTGTTTCTTGAAAAATGAGAAACATGAACAAAAAATAGAAAACAAGAACAAAAAATAGAAAACAAGAATGTTATCAAACGAGCCCTAAAAACTAAAAACTAAATACCGATCAAACAGGCCTTAGAGACTAAACTTGCGAAAATACATATTTACACAAGCTTCCCAACAGATATTACTTAAATGGGTTGGGCCAAAATTCAGTCTTTGAAAGACAAAAATGGGATTTATTGGTGGCCCATTTTTTCTCACCCCATGGTCTGGAAGACTGGATCTGTTTAATGTTCATCTACAGACGTCTTCTAGTTCTACTCTGCATTGGCCAGAGAGAGAGAAAGTAATATGATGGCTAATCTCTTCATTCTCAAGTTCCCAAGTTGCAGTTCCAGCTTAAGGAGTGTCTCTGCTTCAGCTTCATCAAATGGTTCCTCTCTCTCTCTCTTCCTCGTTTTCTTTGATTACTTTCTCTATCTTATTCACTCAAAACAGTCGATGAATTGGGTATTTTGACGATGAAATGGTAGGGGCTCATCCGTTATCGGCAGGCAGTGGCAGCGGCAGTGGGCCAGTGATCTTGGAGCTTCCTCTGGAGAAGATACGGAGACCTCTAATGAGGACCAGAGCTAATGACCCCAATAAAGTCAAAGAACTAATGGACAGTATACAGGAAATTGGGCTTCAAATACCCGTGAGCTTTCTCTCCTCCTTAATTCATCTTAATTTAACTCCTTCCTAATCTGTTCCCCAGAAGATTAATGGACTGAAATGATTATATTATTAGGGGTTCATGATTTCTCTTGCTGTCTTCTACTGTTCTGAGTTTGAGGCTGAGCAATTGATATTATTTTAGCTGTGGCTAAAGCTGTAACTCTTGGCATTCTGTTAATGAATTGGACTTAAATGTGGGAATCTGACAGGAAGAATGAATGATAATAAACGTTGTTATGTACCTTTTGATGAGTTTTTACGTTCAGAACTATTCAACTTTTAAGTTATAGAAAGATGTTGCAGATTCATTGATTTCTATATGCCTCATTCTTTTTCCAATTGATTTCTATATTGTTGATGAATGATTATGAATATTCAAAAGTTGAATGGAATAACCATATTTTACTCCTTGATGTGGCAGGGGGGGAATCATGAAAGCTTAGGTTTCGTTTGATAACCATTTGGTTTTTTATTTTTGAAAATTGTGCACGTTTTCTCACACTTTCTCTATAATGGTTTTCATATTTCTTAAGAAAACATTTGAATTCTTAGCAAAATTTCAAAATCAAAAATAGTTTTTAAAAACTACATTTTTTAGTTGTCAAAACTTGGCTTGGTTTTTTAAAACATATGTAAAAAATAGATAACAAAACAAAAAAACTCATAAGTAAAGGTTTTCAAAAACCAAATGAAAAAACCTAAAGGTTATCAAATGGACCTTAACTATTAAATCTGATGCCTATCATTACACTTGATTAAATAGGAATAGATCATTGAGACAAAGAAGTGCGTTTGATAAGCATTGGTCTCACTTCTTTCACCACGAGAAAGTAGTTGACTGACCCTTAAGGAATGAAACAATGAAATGTCGAGGAATAACAAAGTTTTGAACTGGGTAGCGTTGTCCATGACAAACACAACTAGAATAGAACGATCCTACGTTCCTCTCAGCATAGCAAAAGCAAGTGGATTGAGAAAATTTAGATGAGTCATTAAAATGTCAATGTCAATATCAATATTGAGATTTCAGTTTTACGGATATATCGATGGATATATCTATAAAATATTAATATCAACAAATATTTCTGTAAATCAAACCATTTTTAGAAATTATTTGAATTAATAATTAAGTTATTTTCCTTTTCTTAATAAGTTATAGATCTTATTGTTAGTATTTATATTCATATTGGTGACTAATTGATGATATATTTTTTTAATGTTTTATGAGTATTTATACAAGATATGGGAGATATCGATTAATCCTTAATATCAATGTCGAACCCTCCCATTTACGGATATATCGACATATTGATAGATATTTTAAGTATTGGATGAGTGAATAGGATTGTGCTGCTCAGGAATTTGATCCTTGCCTGCCAAAGTCCATATGTTAAATGCATCAGTTGCCCTTTCCTTCTAGTCAGAGGGATCCTTTAGTTTGATATTGTGAATGATATGATGATTAACTGTTTCAATCATGAGGATACGAATAGTCATATCAAATAAATATTTATAGGGTGAAAGTAGCTGACATTTTCTTGCAGTAGGCAATATGTGCCCTAAAGGTTTTAAAGAATGACACGAGCATGTTACTCATTAGTCATTCTCTCTGTTGTGGATGCAGATTGATGTACTTGAAGTTGATGGAGTTTATTACGGTATGCTTGCCCTAATGAACATTTATATCATTTCTGATATTATTTCTTTCTTTGATAAGATTAGGTTAAATTACAAATTCAGTCTTTGAACTTTAAAAAGTGTCTAATAGATCTCTGAACTATCAATTCTGTGTCTAATAGATCAAGTGTTTAATTAAGTCCCTAAACTTTCAATTTTGTGTCTACTTTCAATTTTTTGTCAATAGGTCTTTGACCTCTTCGACATTTTTTAAAATTCATGAACTTATTGGACACAAAACTGAAAGTTTAATGTTGTCCTAGACACAAAATTAAAAGTTTAGAGACTTATTTTACATTTGTAAAGTCTAGGGACCTACTAGATACAAAATTGAAAGTTCAAAGACCTATTTGACACAAACATGATAGTTCATGGACTAAACTTGTAATTTAGTTGTAAGATTACTATACTATCAAGCAAAAAGAAAGTGTTTGTACCATAGACATAATTCTGTTTTTTCTTATTAAAAAAAGACATAATTCTGTTTTTGGATGTTTTGAGCATGCTTGATTTGGTGTAGTAGTAATTGGAAATTCAATTCTGATCATGCCATTACTGATTATCTGTCTGTTTGAGCACCAAAGGCAAAGATTGTTTTCAAAGCATGTTTGGCGGATTGAAATAAGATTTTCATTCCAATTCCAATTTCAAGTCAATTGTCTATTTTGGCAAATTAGTGTCACATTCAGTTTATTGTACTTAGTATTGAGAGAAAAATACTCATTGTATTATTCATAAGAAAGACTAACATATATATAGATACACAAGGAAACCCTAACTAAAGAATGTACAATTACTATAAAGGACATATATACATAATACAATATATATATCATAACATTTATCATTTTGGATAACTAGATTTCCTTCCCATGGCCTTCTAGGTTTCTCTGGTTGTCATCGTTACGAGGCTCATCAACGCCTCGGACTTCCTACAATCCGCTGCAAAATTCGCCGTGGAACCAAAGAAACCCTGAGGTTTGTTTGTTTGACTGAATCTTATGAATGCTATTTCTAGTGATTGATTTCCCCCTTTTTACTTGATCTCATACTGCAATCCATTTTTTTTGTGTCCTTTATCATCTTTCAGGCACCACCTACGTTGAAGTTTCATTAGGTTGCCTGCTGGTAGTAAATTTGCAAGGTACAGCAAACTATTTATTATTTTTAAGCCTATCAAAAGTTATTACTGGATACTTTAAACAAGCATGTGTATTTATAACATTGCAAATATTTTCAATGTCAAAGTTTACATGTTAATAAACCATTACGTGTAGATCCATTCCAATTTCTAAAACCCTTACTACCTTCAGCATAATGTAGGTGTTGCTGTCTTGAAACCAAAAGAGATGATGCTAACCAAATATGAACTATGAGATGTTCAAGCTTTTAAGTTAGCAATCAACTCAAGCATAGTTTAACTGATTAAAGCATATACTCTCGACCAAAAAGTTAGAGGTTCGAATTCACTCATCTCATATATGGTTGAACTCAAAAGCCTTCAAGTCAGCAATACACTTGAAGCTCTTTGAGTTACATCAGGAGTAAATTACCCTCCTAACTAGAATCTGCCCTTCCATTTCATCAGTTTCAGTTGTGCAATTTCCACTGTTTTATTTTATCTCAAAAATGACATCTATGAGGGTGTGAATGATCATTCTCTATCACTACTTTTGCTTTAAATTAACTTGAATGTGGAGTCGAATGATATAATTCTCTTATGGCTAGAATTGTTTTTCTCAAACATTTAGTAAGATTAGTAAATCCTCACGTGTGATGCACGTGTATATGAATTATTTATTTATTTACTGAGTTATTTAATGTATTCTTTTTTTTTTTTTAATGTTTGTTATAATTGTTTAAAATTTATAATTTTAAAAAAATGTTATTTATTTAATTAAAGAAAATGAAAATGTAAATTTTGAAACTGACTTAAATTTAAAATGATCATATATGGATAAAAGACTAAAATGAATATATAAAGTAAAAAAGATCATCATAATAAATAAATATGATCTTAGAATTTGCACATGTTTTTTCTTTGCAGCAAGGTTTAAAAATTATTATTAAATTAAAAAAAAAAAACTTTGATCCTCAAATAGTAATAATATTTAATTTTTAGATGTGTGATATTTTTTTTTATTCCTTTGGTCCATGAGGTTTGGGTTTGGTAGCATTTAGGTTTCTAAGTTTTCAAACTTAACATTTTAACCCTTGAGGTTTTAATTTGGTAGCATTTTGGTTCATGCTATCAGTTTTCCGTTAATTACTAACGGAAAGCTTATGTGACATTTGTTTTTTATTATTTTTTTTTTCTCATTTTTCTCTCTTTCTCCTTCTTCCCTCTTTTTCACCTCCACCACAACCCCCTGACCATTGCCTGTCGCCGCCCGTCGTCGATCGCTGACTGCATTTTTTTTTTTTTTTTCGTTTTCTTTCCTTCTTCTTCTTCCTCTTCTTTCTCTTCTTCTTTCTTTTGCATTTACAAAGGAGAAATCAAAATGAAGGGGCTTTCTAGAACTGCTTCGTTTCCTCCATTTTGATTCCTCTCTTGTAAACGAAAAAGAAAGAAGGAAGATGAAGATGATGAAGGAGTGAAAGAGGAAGAAGAAGAAGGAAAGAAAACAAAAAAAAATACAATCGGTGGATGGCGACAGGCAGTGGTTGGCGGGTTGTGATGGAGGTGAAGAAGAGGGAAGAGGGAGAAAGAAGAGAGAAAAAAAATTAAAATGTTTTTTTATTTTAGTAATTAAAAAAAATTAATAAAAAATGTCACGTCAGCTTTTCGTTAGTAATTAACGAAAAACTGACAACAATGACCAAAATGCTACGAAATTGAAACCTTAGAGGCTAAAATGTTGAGTTTGAAAACTTATGGATCTAAATACTACCAAACCAAACCTCAAGGATCAAAAGTGTATTTCTCTCTCTCTCTTTTGAGTTCAACAACATTTTGGGGGTGGAGGAATTCGAACCTCTAACCCCTTGATCGATGATACATGTCAATTACCGTTGAGTTATGCTCATGTTGGCAAGTATATTTTTTCCTTTTTTTATTTTAATACACTAAATTAATAAATTAACTTATTACAACAATCGAAGCATATAACTCCATAGGTTAGGGCATTATATACTCAATGAATCAAAAAGATTAGAAGTTTGAATCTCCAACCTATTGAACTAAACATTATATATTTATTTATTACTATTTCAGTTAAATTAAAAATTCTCATTATTTTATTAATTTAAATTAAAAATCCTATTATTTTATTATACTTATTTCACTTACAAACTTATTTAAAAAAACAATTCATTTCCAAGAGAATAATACAACTGAAGTAATGGTAGATTTTTGGATATACGTAGTAATAGTAGATTTTTGGATATATGTGTGTATTATATATTAAAGGAAAAAGAGAAAAAAAAAATCTGTAGACCTAACCTCCCTCATTTTTTCTACACTTTTTTCTTCTTATTTCTCCTTCCCCATTTTTGGCCGCAATTGCACACTCCCGCCCTTCTATTTCATCTCTCCCGGTCACCCTCTTGCCCGTCGAGCCACCTTCTTCATGGACAAATTATTCAATGAGGCCGTCACAATGTGGCTGCCTCATAATGACTGTTAGATGTGGATTCAATAATTTCTATGTTCCTTAATAACCATTGGATATAAATTCGAAATACTTCTCTCTCCACATCCAACGGTGAAAAACTACCAACCACATTGTGGCGACCTCATTGAATAATTTCTCTTCTTCATGGCTCAATCTTTGTCCACAAAAATAGGTTAAAATAAAGGTTGAACATAACGAGAAAAAAAAAATTCCTTTGAGAAAAAAAAATACGAACTAATAAAAAAAAAGAGTAAGATATCCCTACGTCAATAGTTTCTTAACCTGTGTTTTCCTACCAATGAAGTGTTATGGGTTGATTGCTATGAAAAGAGAAAAAAAAAGTTAGTTGGGTGGTTTTTTTTTTTTTTGTAAGATAGAATAAGAGCAATGTTTGTTGCACATCTTAATAGCCTTGAAAACACTATTTTTTTTTACCCAATTGAACAATAATACAACCTACCACCTTATCATTCACATAACTCATCCAAAAAAATATCGTGCAACCTTAAAAAAAAATTATATTTACTTGAAGGAATTTATGATTTATAAAAAAAAAACATTTATTTCAAGGAATTAATGTGAAGCGTATATAACTTCAAGGAATTAATGTACAAAAGGATAGATAACAATATTTCTTCATCAACTAAAATAAGGTTTTGAATTCTCAAGACTTGTTAAAGTGAGCATAGCTTAGTAGTAATTGACATGTACTTTCGACCAAGAGGTTAGAGGTTCAAATCCCCGACCCCAAAATGTTGTTGAACTCAAAAAAAAAAAAAAATCTCAATGCTTCATTGTGCTACGGTTCAATATTTCTCTTACGAAGAGCGAAAACTTTTAATTTCCATTATTTTTGGAAAACTTTAAGTTCTCTAATAAAAGAATATTTTTTACTATCACTTGACATTTTGATAATTGAAAATTGACAATGTATGTATTGACAATCAATTTTTTTTCTTTTATACATGGACACACGCATACGTGAATGGATTCACCAATTCTATGTGTGGACTCCACCCAAATAGTCGAGTCTTGTCGACATCAATTGCACCTATTGGACTTAAAAGACACCTACACTCGAAGTGTCACGTCCCATCAACAAAGGGCAAAATAAGAATTTACTAAAAATGAAAGGGCAAAAGAGAGACCAAGAGATTCTCCTCCATAGCCTCACTTATATATATTATAGAATTATAGATTTGCAGTTGTTTTATTGAATTCTTTGTCTTTTCTCCCCTCTCAGCACAATTCAATTGAATGACAACTTTTACCATTTACAATCTGTTAGAACTCTTAATCAAAGGGAAAGAAAGATGGGATATAGTTTAAAGAGGACAAGTGTAATGCCCCCAAATTTTAACCTAACATAGGGAACGCTACTAAACTTACTACCAATATACTCCGAAAATTTCAACAACATAACTACAAGTTACCCAAAAAATTTCTACACCTATTAGACAAGAGTACAACACTTCTATAATAGAAATCCAACAACTCCACCACAATATCCCCCATTTAACAAGTTTGTGCACAAACTCAAAACTTACAAGCAACATGTTCACTTTACTATATTTCCTAGTCAGTAACAACCTCAAAAAAATAAAATAATGAAACTACAACATTCGAATCACAACCGAAGCTCAACCACTAATGAATAACATAACTACTTAAAGAAACCACAGCTAGCACAATCTAACAACCTTTTAAACTTAGACAATAAAGTCAGTAACCCACCACACAAGCGTAGTCCTCAAACTAAACATCAATTATAAAGAAGACAAAGAATTAGCTTAAAGGATCAAGAACTAGCTAAATTGTCTCTTTCATCATCGTGCCTCCTCTTCACCACCAAGTTCATACTTAAGCACTTGCAAAATCGTTGGTTGGGGGGGAGTCAATACAAAAGTACTCAATAAGTAACTCACACCTGGTGAGCCACCAAACATCAAACAAATAAGTATCATGTTGTTCACACAACACATGAATTCTACATCCTGCCTTGCACACTCAAGCTCCATGAGCTCAATCAATACTCATAATTCAGTTCTCATAAGGCTTCCTAAGACCGATTCCTTTGAGACACATGTTGATTCCCATTGATTTTATCCAGGGCCACCGACATTCTCTACCGGCCCCAACTGATTTTATCCAGGGCCATTGACGCTCTCCGTCGGCCCCAACTAATTCCATCAAAGGTTATCGACGTTCTCGGGAATCTCCAATACTTGTCTTTCTAAACTCAACGCATCGACCCTAACCATCCTAAAACTAGGCCATCGATGCTACTTCTAAATTCATTGGTGACATACCACCCCTCGACCATTTTACTCGAGGCACCTGGTATTCACTCAACTTTCTTTTACCACACCTAAGGTCCTTTGACCCCACACACAATCTCACTAGAATGCATGTTTCCTAGGCACACTTCTAGACCATGCTTTATGCTCCAAACAACACAACTCATTCACAACACATATTATGCATAATCAAACAACCAAGAATCCAGCATGTTATCATCACATAACCACCACATCTCACATAAAAGCATGCCCAACATACATATAATGGATCATGTAGAGATATATACATATAATGCATAAAAGAAATCAATAAGGAAACATACAACATGCTTCACGCAGTCAAACAGACCCACTGATCAAACTGAAACGTGGGGCTTTAAGAAAATATTTTTAGTTTAAAAACAAAGCTCCAGTTTAGTGCAAGTGTACATTGTCGATACAAGTAATATAAAACTGGAAGTATTCTAGAGTATCGATCCCACAAGGAACGGATACAACAAAATTCAAAAGATAGCAAAAGTTGTTCTCAAATTGCAATTTCGGTAACCAAAGTTATAAAAATGTTGAGAGGTATTTTTGCTGATGAAAATAATTGAAAAATCGATAAGTATGAAAAAAAAAATTCAAGTTGCTTATGCCCATTTTGAAAGAAATGAAACTAAAGTGCAATTACAATCATAGCTAACTAGAAAACTAAGTAAACCAAATTAGATTCCTATTCAATTTTACTTCAAAATCTTTAGGAGGCTAAGTGATTAAACCTATATTTCTATGACTAATCTAACTTAGATAATTTTGCGCACAATTCTAATGGTTTTGGATGGAGATGTCCACGGGGCAGGGCGGGGATAGGGAAGGCTTCCCCGTCCCCGTTCCTGCCATCCCCGCGAAATTTCCCATTTATTTTCCTGGGGATCGGGGTGGGGATTCCCCGAGGGAAATTTGCGAGGATCAAGTTCCCTGCATGGAATTTTTCTTCGTTCTTTTTTTTTTCTTTTTTCCTTTTTTTATTTTTTTAAATTTATTCTCAACAATAATAGCAATTCTTTCCAACGACTTCTAAATGAATAATTTCCAATATAATTTCTATTTAAAGAAAATGTTATAAAATTTTCTAATAAAAACAATAATATACCTTAAATAAAAATATTATAATATTGAAACAACTTAATTTCTAACCATTCAAATTTCAATATTACAACATAGGCTTTAACCTTTTTTTTAATTAAAAAAAAAATAGTCTTCAACTAATTTCTACTATAGTTTTTTTTTTTTTTTTTTTTTTAATTTTCTATTTATAGCTAATAATTAATATATATATATACTAATTAATCAGGGCGGGGGATAGGGTTGGGGAATATATTCCCTGCCCTCGTTCCCGTCCCCGTTTAGCCAATGAGGAGAAAACTCTCCCCACTCCTTCTCCCCATTCCCCATGTAATCGGAGATTCCCCGCCCCGTTTGGGGCAGGTCCCCACGGAGCCATGGCCCCGCTGGTTAAATGGACATCTTTAGTTTTGGAGTCTCGCTCTATGTTTAGAGTGGATGTTCAAGACTTATTTCTAAGCATTTTCCTCCATTTCTTTTGTGACATCCTCTTCCCTTAACCCTTTCGGTATTAAGTTCAAGCTTGACAAGCAACACTAGTTGGTCAACTAGGTTTACCCAACGTTTATCTCAACAAAAACAAACAAAGTTCAAGTGTTAGATAGATTGTATGTGTTTTTAAGCTCTACATTTTTCCTCTAGGGCATTCACGAACTCGAACCCCTAAGGAAAACTTAGCTCATCATGAAAAGGATGAAAAACAGCAAGTTAAAGGTCTGAAAATCCATAACAAAAATGAGAAGTGAAGGAGAAGAAATTCGAGTTCAATGAAGATTCAAATAAAAGGTAATTCTATTAAAATGAACACTAACATTCAACAACAAAGCTTGGGAAACTAAACTATTACAGCAAGAGAACTACAATGGAAAAGAAATAACAACAGCCAAAACTTCCTATGAAATGAAATGAACAAAACAGAATCTAACGTGAAGAACAAATAAAGAGACTCGTTTCACTCATTGCTTAATCGACACAACCACTCTTTCTTCCAAAGCGATTGGGTCTTCACCATCTCTAACTTTCGTTGAGGTAGGATTAAGTTTTGAAGTTTCATGGATCTAGAACGAACAAAAAAAAAAAGCAAAATAAAAATAAAACAGCAGAAGATGGACTCTTTCTTGCGTGAAAAATCCATATATCGTTGCCTCTGTTTCTTCCTGCTTTTATAAGCTTTATGGGGTAGGGTTTCCATATTTGTTCATGTACAACTTGAGTCAACTTGTCTTGCTGAATTCATGGAGAAGAATGACATAAAATACTCAAAATTACGCTAATCACGTATTTGGTGCGTTTTCCGAATTTTTGCAGAAATGCAATTACAATGCAATTGCATTTTTGTTACATTGTTTTACAAATCTGCCAGAATTACAATTGCAATGCCATTACATTTTTGTTGTATTCTTCAAATTCCTGCACAAAAACATCAAGTAAGTGTGGTTTTTATTTTCTTTTGCTTTCTTTTCTCCCCTTAATTTAAAAAACTTCCAACAATAATTCAATTTAAACCAACTTTTTGCTAGCCTTTTTTATCTAATAACACACCTAAAATAACAAGAATAACTAAGTATAAAGGCCAAATAATTCTCATAAATGAGAATTATCACCCAATACTAAGTAGAAACTACATACCTAGAGCGCTCCAAAAAATATTCCAAGAGTTCCTAAACCAAGAAAATAATCTTTAGAGGCTATACTTAGCTCGAAAACCTTTAAGCAAACTAGAACATGCTCAAATAGGGGTATACTTATTTAGAAACAGTCTTAAATGATAAAGCAAACACTCTAGAACAAAGCCGAACTACAAACAGAAATTTCCAGATTAGCAACTAATTTTCCAGCACCTAACACTTGCTTAAAAAAGGCCTAAACCAAGTCTTACCGCTTAAACTCACCAAAACTGACTCAAATGCTTGCTGCAAAGTGTTCGAAGGGACTTCAAATTGGTTTGAAACTACGAGCATCAACTATCCAAGGGTTAGAGATTCATTCGAAGGGCTTTAATAGAGTTTGAATGAGTATAAAGTGTACTAAACTTACCAAAACAAGCCCGACACCTTGCTCATTGGTGATCGAATTGGTCCGATTGCTTATGGGTAAACCTAAAAGAAGCTATTCGAGTTATGGGTCACAACCAAAAGTATTCGAGACTACAAATAAAAGGTATCAAAGCATTAGAAACTAACCTAAGATACTCTAATTCAGTCTAAATGAGTTTAAAGGGAGCTAACCTTACAAAAATAGACCTAATGCCTTGTTGATTCGTGTTTGAGAGTGTTTGAATCAACCCCAAACTGCAAATTGAAGGCTCCTACACGTTAGAACCTAAGCTATAATATCTAAAGTGATTTACGAAAAGTCTAAAATGTGATAAAACTTACCGATCAACACCCAAGAGACCGAAATACTCGCTAGTTGGTGTTCGAACAAGTTCGACCTCGCCAAAACAAGCCCCACAGATCGTGGGTACTTCAATTAAGGCTGATCGGAGTGTGGGTCTTCATTCCAACTTGATTTGAGGTTTGAAATCGAGTGGGCAATGTTGGAAATCACGTTTTTGGCAACAAACAACTTCGAATGCGGGCTAGTCAACGTCTAAACAAGCCTAAAATCGCAAATCAAAGGCGTTCAAGATATGGGTAATCCAAAACTAAAGTCGATTAGGCATGGGTTAATGACAAACCTTGTCAACAAGGAGGAAAACACCATTGGATCGCTGCTAGAGCTCGCGAATGCGTGCTGTCCGTGACTGTTGTAGGTCGCCAAAGCCGTAGATCTAAGCGTTTGGAGGGTGCAGCTCCATTTGTTGACGGGAAGGAAGAAGTCGTCGTCGATGCTTGCGATGTTCATTGTTCATGCTCGATCTAATCGCAAATGGAGGGGAAAAGTCGTGGGTCTTGTTGCTAGTGGTGGGCATCGCGTGGGGTATTGATGCTGAGGAGGAGAAACTTGCTGGCGAAAAGAGGAGACGACGACGCAAAGATGGTTATCATGAAGAGGGGAAGAAAATGAAGAAGGTAGGGGCTTTTGGCCTTCGTTTCACACAAAGAGGAAGGAGAAAAGGAAAGAAAGGGGCTATGGTTCTTTTTGTTTTCTTTTTAGTTCTTTTTCAAATGAACCCAACAAAAACTCCAATAAAACTCCTAATTTAAACTCTCCAAAACTTCCAAATAAGGATTTTAAAAGACTTGAGAAAATCTGATTAAAAGAAAATTTATTTCCTTTTTAAACTTGGAGAATAAACTTCAAAATTAAATTCATTCTTAAATCTCAAAATTAAATATTTAATTCAAAATCTCCTTTTTCCAAAATTATAGAAATTTAATTTTCCAAACTTAGGTAGCTAAACTTGAATTATAATTTTTTTTTTCAAATTAAAACTCTAACCCAAAATACTCTAAAATAGCCTAATTTATAATGCGGACCTGGGACAAAGTAGATGCCTATGATTTGAAGGACCTCTTTTTTATTCTGTTAACCCTCTTTCAATTAAAATTTCAGTATCAATTTGAAAAATTCATGTGAACAGTTTGTAAAACCACTTAATAAATTAATTAAACTTTCCAAAAGTGTTTGAACATATGATGCGTAATAATAGAATCCCAACCAAAATTTGCCTCAAAATGCAGCGGTGAGCAAAATCAGAGTCAAAATAGTAAAGATCGATGGAACTACTTTATATGATTGATATTTAATTCTATCATAGAACCTGAAGCAATTTCAGACGTACATTTTTAACAAAATTCATACAAACTACAATGGCAGAAGAAGAAAATGGAACAAAGAAAAAGGAAGGGGAAAGGATAATTTATGTATTACTATTTGGCAAAGGCAGTTTTACTTGTATGCTAGCGGTCCGGACCTTGAGACAGCAAACCTTGGAAGGGGACTAGGACCTGAGCTGGCTGAAGTTGAACCTTCAACAAATTTCACTTTGCGGCTAGAACTATAATCCAAAGGGCCCGAACGACGAGCATTCCGGTGTTTAGTTTCAATGCTTCTTGAGCTTCCGCTATCATGATCATAGATAGAACTCTGACTATGCATCATTGATCCTTTGAAGTAACTCAAATCACTACTGCCATACTGAGGAGTAGCATCGCCACGAGGCTGGCGTGGTGCAGGGGATGCATGAGCTAGTGACACGACGGGGGAATAGCGCGGGGATGCACTTAGGAGCGCCAATGGCCCTGGAGAATTGGCATAGTACTGGCTATAAATTGAGCGTAGAATGGCATAAGGAACATACGGCTCCAAAGAGCTTCTTGGAAGGTAAGGTGAGACCTCACATAGTTGGTCAAGAAAGATGAGCTGCGCTACAAGATGAGATCTGTTGGAAAAAGAAGTCGGTAGTTAGTACCTACATTTTATGCCGATTAATGATACCAAAAATGTTTGACGTTATATTTTGAGGAGACGAAAAGGGCATCCAATATTGAATATGGACAAAACTTAAAGCTTCAACTTGAGCAGGTTTTCAATATTCAAACAAACAGTTCGGTTGCATTCAGAACATAAACTAAGAAATAAATATGCAAATTCAGATTACCTGTTAGCTTCACTCCATGAATCTAAAATAATCCCAGCAGCAAGTTTTACAAAGAGTTGCATAGTAGACTTTATGCTTGCTTCAACGGATGTAAGACTGTCAGCCTCAGAATTCAATGTTCCGCCAACATGACCATTTGGAAAAGGCTGTCTCTGCTCATGTTCACGATCCAATCTCACGTACTCACTTCCAGCAATCACTGCAGTGATGCACCTGCAACCAAATTTAGTTGAGTTGTGCAAGAGATTCAAAAAATCCAGATTGAACACAGAAAACTAAGTAGGAATGAGATACAACAACATGCTATAAGTTGTGATGGAACACTTTACAAATTAAGATGTCTTCAACAAAAATTCACAAGTGTTCGAACTTGGAAACAGTTAGGATTAACAAGCCATATGCAGCTCACCTTGCTAGGCAATGGATATTATTGTTGAAGCCACCCGTATC
Organism: Trichosanthes truncata; assembly: GCA_033996785.1. NCBI lineage: Eukaryota > Viridiplantae > Streptophyta > Magnoliopsida > Cucurbitales > Cucurbitaceae > Trichosanthes > Trichosanthes truncata. The sequence goes on from MU867261.1 coordinate 25,477,186, forward strand.
AACATTGAAGGCAGTTGAATTCCAAATATTAGAAGTCATGAAGGAGGCAAATAAATATGGTAACAAAGCCCACGAACCATCATTTGCACCCCCCACATCTTCCAAAATAGATCTTATCCACTGCGAATCATGATCAGAGATTACCGCAACACTACTAGCCACTTCTCTCATCCTCCTAATCTCCTTTCTTTCAGGTAATGCATCGGGTATATGTTTAACAAATCCAGTTAATAATGAATAAATCAAGGGTGCACTATCTTCAAGAACAATTCCAGCAGCTTCTGCTAAGTTCTGATCGAAAGCCAGAGCTAGACCTGCTTGAATACAGAATCCAATTACTGTCTCCATGTCAACAATTTGCTTAATGGATGCATCTCTTTCAATTCGGTCACTAGAAAGCAGACTGCTGGCAACTGACTCTAGCACCTCACGGTTAGACCTCAATGATGTGTCGATGCAGTTTAAAAGTGCAGCTGTATGTTCTTTTAGCATACGCTCTAACTTATCCACTCCATAGCCACCAAATATCCGAACAAAGGCTTGTAATTCTCTGGCATCTGTGACAGAGTCAGCAAAATATCCACCCACAGGCCTTGTACTCTTGAAGCATTTGTGAACTGGTGCAAATAGAATTCCAGCACCTGAAGTATCCTTGATTATATTTTCAATGTACCAATTACAGACACCTTCAGCTGCTGATCCTGTTTGTTGCTCTGCTGGCTTCTCAAATGAGTGAAGAGATGAAACTGGACCCGAGCAAGCCTCAGCGAGAAAAACTTCTCGTATTCCCTGGGTAAGGTCCATGCTAATATGCTGCTCTGCAAGATGGACAATGCTGATATGCCGATGAATCAGAGATTCTAAAACAGAAGGTCGCTGAAGGTCATTCTCAGTTTTTATTACAGCAAGTAACCTCCTCCTGAAGTTGCCAAGGATGCATTCTCTCATATACTGCAACAAATAGTTTGCAAGTTACCATGAAATCACATGATTCTCTTACATGATGTACGATTCTAAAAGAATCATCAAAGTTGACATTGTTTACAAGACAAGGGAAGGAACATTTAAAGAAAGGATAATAATATGAAGAACAAAAGGAGAAGTGATCTTTATGAGCATTCTTGTATTAAACTGAGGTCATGGTTTCAAATTCCTTGAAGATTACCAACTTGACTTATTAAATCTCACGAGTTGATTGACTACCAAATGTTGTCAATTCCTTGGAAATTACCAACTTGATTTATTAAACCGCATGAGTTCATTGACTGACTACCAAATGTTTCCAATTCCCTGGATCACCAACTAAACTTAGTAAATCTCATGAGTACACTGACTACCAAATATTGTCAATTCCTTGAAGATTACCAACTTATTAAACCTCATGAGTTCATTGACTACCTAAGGTCGTCAATTCCTTGGAGATTACCAACCAAACTAATTAAACCTCATGAATCCATCGACAACTAAATGTTATCATTATGTGATGAAAATTGATTTTTTTCCCTTTCTATAAACTTATTGATTCTGTATAGTTTCTATTCCATGTTAATTTGGGACTTGCTTTTATTTTGAGAGTTTGAGTTCTTAGGAAAAAGAGTCATGTTTAGAATTCGTACCAAGCTCTCATAATATTTCAAAGAAAGACATCAAATGAATTAGACAGAAACTATACAAGTAAGAAACTATACAAGTACTCATACCAGAAGTGACAACATAAGAGGTTGGATTTATATGTAAGAATATTATATTTTCAAAGAGATATTCCAACTGACATATTATACAAACCTTTTCCATCAAACAATTCATGTCACTCTTATGATCCATATTAAGTTTCATTATAACCCGTACTTTTGAGGCACAAGTTACACAGTGTGTAGTTGGCAAGGAATACAATAATAAACACATGATATTACTAGAATGAAATGAGACGAATTTTTAAAAAATAGAAAGCTACGGAACTATAAGTTGCAAATGAAGTACACGAAACATTATGATATAACATGAAATACATGACCAGATATTATTTTATCTTTTTTGGTGACGATACAGCAAAGAAATATTTCACTCAAATGCATTAAAAAAAACCAAGACAAGATAAATATTTTTTTATTCAGAAAATTTCCGTTTTAAGAGATGATGAATTAGAGAGGATATTTTATATTATACTTAGAAGAACTCTTTCCTGACAAAGACCTTCTAGCCAATAATCTAGAAAATTTGATGATATTTTAGTCAAGTGTCTAAAAGAACTTGTTCTCTCTATATATCTCTCTCAGCATGATGATATCAAGTACACTATAAGAGAATCTGTTATTCTTCTTGCTATCATATAATACGTCATTAGTGTTTTAAAAAAAATTATACCAGGTAAGACATGGACTAGTATATTTATAAAATTCTTTTACTCTTTCCAATGTACTAGAAAAAGCCTGTTCGTTCCAATTTACCTAAATATACTAGAAAAGGAACCTGTTTATGTCTTTGTCAAACAGAAAGAAAAACCACCTCTTATATGGCTGCTTTCTCATGAAAAGGAATATAAAGAAGCATGGAGCTGATTTTAAATGCTCGTGGAACTGTAACATTACTCCCAAATCATCAAGGACTGGAAGGCTAGACAAGGAAAAAGGAAAAATATGACAAGCAATCATATCATACCTCCCTCAGAACAAAAACGTGATTAAGAACACATATAGGCTCCATATCATTCAGAACAGAGCATAGATTGGTCAATCTTTGCATTGCAGCTTCAAGCCTGTCAGAGGAAATTTTAAAGACTATGACTTCATTTTATTGAATGATAAAACTAACAAAGCATTATAAGATAGCTTTTTTTTTTCTTTTTCATTTGAAACACAAAAGCATTGGGCACAGTAAAAATAGAACATAAAAATTTCCAGACTACATCCTTCACCACAGAACTTGGTAAACCTTAAACGAAGTATTATTTAGACAAAAATGATCCGTTGCTAAATTGCTTCAGGTTTATATTTGTAATGTTATCCCACAAGCAATGAGGTCTTTCAAATTTACCATAAAATATTTATTGATTCCTTTCAAGTTATGTTGATCATAATATTTACTGGAGTTCTAACAGAACTAGATATATTTTTTTAAACCTCCAATTCCTTGAAAATCTTAAAACAAGGAAACCGACCAAAATTATAATAAAGAAAAACAGCTTACATTTTGATTGAACCATTATTTTCAGGATAGCTTTCATAGCCAGGTAAGGGAAAACCAGCTGCTCCTTTTGGAGATTTAGTCAAAGGAATTGAAGCTCTCGAAGCATAATTTAGAAAAGAAGCTGCTTGCTCTGGTAGAAGCTGAAATTTCTTAAAGCATTAGCATCAGGAATGATTATTTACAAAAATGAATGAAGAGAGAAATTAGGTTAATCAAATGAGAATGGTGCTTGAAGTGTTGGATCACAACAATATAAAAGTACCTGAATCTCTAGGGCACCAAATCCTCCGTCAGAGTCAAGGATATTAATTAATCCCTCCAAACCACCCATAACAGACTCAATGAGAGACTCTACATAAAGTACAGCGTCTCTGCCAATTCTGACGACCTGCCACGCACTTCAAATCACAGAAGCTTGTGCGAAATATTTGATTCAGTGTGCAATATGGAAATGTATACTAGGTGGATGTGGATATGAATTTGACCCACATCAAACCCCCGATATAATAATCATCACGAGGCTCATCCCATCACCACTACAAAATTTCACTATGACAAATTGTAAACATATACAGACAGATATCCGTCTGTCAATGAGGAATAATCTAAACTCTCATTTGTCACGCTCATTCTCTACTTTTAAGATATCAACATCAGCATCAACCTCAAATCCAACAAATTTTTAGTTAAGCCTTCACAAGATTTTAAAACAGTGTTGTATATGTACATTAACATTTACCATATACTTCTCATTCCAGTAGAGAGGATTTTAAGAAGACGTGTCAGTTAATGAGAACACAAAATTGAAAAACTAATTGCTCCACATGCCTGAATTTGAAGGCTTTTGGTACTATTCCAAGTTCCAATGGCAAAGCAAAGAATCAAAGAAGGCCACATTAGAGCATGCACATATTAACTTGCAGCAGTTCCCACACTTTCACCTTGAGCCCAAGTTGGGATCTTGGGAGGGGCTAATTTTAAGCCTCCCATACATTACGCATAAATAAGAAGACATAAGGGGATGAGTGGAAGAATAGAAAATATGACGGGAAGAAGGGAGGTTGTTATTAGTTTCAGTTACGGAGAAAGTTGTATAAAGAGTATGAAGTCTCAATCTAGAGAAGGTAGGGCTCTCTAATTCGTTGGTGAAACCTTTCCTTTAGAAGTTTGTTATTAGTTGGCTTGCTCATTCTTCTTCCGTAAGCATGAAGCTGGTTCCCACCAAGTTGAGGGACCGAAATTCGGCTTATATGTTACAAATTTGATATTTATTTCATTTGGTATCTGTATAGTTGTAGAAGTGAGAAATCAAACTTTCATTGAGCAAAATGAAAGAATATGCAAGGGCAAGAAAAAAAAACAAGCCCCACAAAAGGAGTCCAAACCCTAACTAAGCAGAAATGAAATGCCCAAAAGACTGATGCCCACAAAGAGGTATTAAATCTAACTACTCCCCAAACCTACTCCCATAACCTCTCAACCTCTCAAGCCAAATACCCCAAAAAAAAATAAAAAGAAAAAGCCAAGTCCCCTACCCTAATCCCAGAAGGAAGAATTAAGAAGAAGGAAGATGTGTCGAAAAATTACCTCCTCTGGGACAATTGGCGAAGCACACTCAGGAAAACTACTAGCAATGCCAAGCCATGCACAGCAATGTTGAGGTCGTCCTTCGGGTCCAAACATGGTATTTCTGAAAACCTTTAAAAAAACAGAGGCATATTAATTAGCACATTATCAGTGCATTTACAAATTAAACACAATATTCAAAATATAACTGCAAATGTATAGTATAGGTAGTATAGTATAGGTAATAAGAACCATGCAGTTCTTGAAAACAAGAACTCACTGCTGTAAGGTGCTGGTGGTAGAAATAAAGCTTCTTAAGACTTCCATGCTTTGATAATTGGGATTCTAGCCCGTCAACACATCTGCAATGACAAAGAATATGAATGTCAATATTTTATGCTAAAAGCGGCTGGATATCTGTTCATTCTTTGTCATGAGAAACAGTTTTTTCATTAAAATAGATGAAATTATAAAAGACGGGCCTTAGTGCCAAAGAGGCAGCAAAAGATTCCACTGAAGAAAGGGCCAACCAAAAAACCCATACAATGCAGAAGGACAAAGAAAGAAATAAATACAAATAGCGTCCAATTACATACAAGAATCATTGATATCTTTAAAAACAGAACACATAAACACCCAAAGTGAGGTATTAAATTGAATATAGATCTCCACCTCCTACTCAAAAAACATATATACCAAATCATACTTTTAAATTAATCTTTCTATCATATCGATGGCAAAAACAAGCTAAGTAAAAGTTGGTAAATGAACGTAAATTCAGATATAAAAATTTCTTATGCAGAAAACATAGACATTATAGCACCAACTTTGGGTTTCAAATCTTGGTATGTAAACTACATTTGCTTCAAATGCCAAAAAGAAACACTGATACCACTTAATAATCAGTGGATTATTATTATCTACCAAATTACCGGTTCCTACGACAAGACATTTAAGATTAACATTCTTTTCCTGCTAGACCAAAATAAAGCCCCAATCTTCAACGCCTCAAAAAAAAAAAGGCTTTTAATGGAATTTTGAAAGAGAAAAGTGTAAGGCCTCCTATCATTCATACATATATAAGAAAGGGTAAAAAGGGAATGGGGGGTTAATTCGGTTTGTTGCTGTGGGGACCAGTGGTGGGAACGTGCGTGTACGGGGTGTTGGAGGAAAGGGTTTTTGTAGGGGTTTTGGGGTTACATTTTGGGTGTGGAATTTTGTAGACAGAGTTTGTCTAAGGGAGGAGAGAACCAGCTCTCTTTAAAAGTTGGGAGACTCTTGTCTTGTGATAGTTCTTGATGAATAGTAATCAAATCGGCTCAATAACCCACTGTTTATTGGAAAACTCTCAATAGGACAGTGTTGGTTTTCCATTATTCTCTTGTTGTGTGTTTTTCTGCGTGATTAAACAAGTTATTTGGCATTTGGATACCTAACAAAAAGGTAATAGGTAAGAATAATGGATAAACCTTACCCTTTTTTTTTTTGGAAAAAGATCAATTTGTATCCCAAACTTTGGGGGTTGTATCACCTTAAAACCCCAAACTAATAATTGTATCAAATAAAACCCTAAACTTTCATAAGTGAATCAAATTAGACCCTCCGTTAGAATTTCGTTTTAAAACCATTAATGTATAACTTTCACATGTGTATAAGACTTCCTTAAATGCAGGAATTAACGTAAATTAGAGAGAAATGCCGGAATCAAATAGATAGTAGTGATTTTTCACCTTCTCATCTTCCTCTACTTTTCTCTACTTATTTAGAAAGAATTACGTGGTAATTTTTCTTGCTACTTTGGTTTTGGTAGGACTTTGGGAGAAGAATAATTTTATTTAGGTGATTTTGAGCTTATTTCAAATTAAATCAAGTAAAAATAGCTGTAAATCCCTAACAGATGGTCTAAATTGATTCACTTATGAAAGCTTAGAGTTTAAATTGATACAATTATTAGTTTTGAGTTTTAATTGATACAACCCCAAAGTTTAGGGGTGTAAGTTGATTTTTGCCCTTTTTTATAAGAAACAGAGAAATAAATTCAAAGGGAGAAAAAGGATAAACCTTCCTGGAAATTTTTTATGGGACCTCATTTGCTTTCAAGCTTCTTCGTGGTGTTTTCTTTCAATTTTTTTTTTGTAATTATGGTTTTTTTAAACAAGAAACAACACTTTTCATTGATAAAATGAAAATAGACTAATGCTCAAAAATACAAGCTCCATAGAGGAGTGGAAAAAAAAAAACAAAAGTAAGAGAATACAAATTAAAGAGAAACAATAAAGGTATGCCAATTCAAATTAATATCAGAAAGTGAAAATCCCTCAAAAGACTTGGAAAGAGCGCACCAGGAGGAAGCCAAGAGATGAACAGAATCAAAACAAACAGCCAAATTAACTACTTATCTTCAAAAGTTCTCTGAATACATTCAAGCCATAACTCCGAAAAAATAGCCTTCATTGCAATAAAACATAACAAAGAAGCTTTCGCATTCATTGTAATTATGGTTTGTTGCATATCTTTGGCAATTGGGAGGCCTTTGTGTAACACTTTGCTTTTTTGGGATACCTCATTCCCCTTTTCACGTACATGCCTCTTTGATCAATATATTATCACTTTCTTAACACCCCCCCCCCCCCCCCCCCCCCCCCCCCCAAAAAAAAAAAAAAAAAAAAAAAAGAAAGAAAAAGGAGGATGAACCTTACTGGAATAACCCTTCCCATGAAATCAACTTCTTAAATACAACAGAATTGTGATTATACCAACATAATTGCAGTTAGGTTGGAAGTTCACCTTTTGGTTTCTTGTGCCAATGTTTTAAAAAGCGGGCCTAGGCATGCGTTTACGGGTGCTTCTAGGTGCCTGTCAAGTGCGCATGGCTCAGCCCCTCACTGTGAATTTTCTTTTCTTATTTTTTGAATTTTTTAAAAGAAATTTAAAATATCCTTCAAAAATCTTATCTCTCTACAACCTTCTTAAAATTTTCATTAATCCTTATATATAAAAATAAAATAAAATAAAAATATCTACATTTTTCTATTCTTCGCCTAAAAAACACCTTGCTTTCTTTTACCCCAAGAAGCAAGAAACTTGTATTAATCACAAAAGGGCATCCCAAGGGCTGTGGAAGAGAAAACGCCCGCCCAAAGAGTTACAACTTACAAGAAAGCCTTCCAATCTAAGGAAAGAATCTCTTGTGGTTTGAACACCACCAAGAAGACATACGCTGTACATTAGCCCAATTATTATACCTCCATTATTAAAAGAATGCATAAAATATGATATTTTAATACTTTTAGCTTTAACCTAATTATACCTCCATTTTTCAGAATGAAGATTGAATATTACCGATGAGACTCTTAAGAAAGATACTGTTATGCAAGAAATTGAACAAAATCAAATATAGATTACTCAAAACATTCAATAGAATTTTGATCAATGGAACTTAAACAATGGTGGGGTTAAGCCAGTTACAATACTGAGTTATAGGTAGATAAAGAACCTGGACCAGTTATATGCAGCATTTCCCTCTGATAATAAACCCTCTTTCCCAGTGGAAACAGTTGCCTTCTCCAAGTGTCTAATGTTAATAGAAGACCGGGAAGATGTGACAATCATCAATAGTGACAGCCAATCCTTCCGAAAATCCTATAAATGGAGACAACTACCATTTCAAAAATCTGCTAGCACATAAGAATGATAAAATTAAACAAGGAATGTAGACACAAAAGTTCTTCAACTTAAATTACCACTATTATATACATTCGAATGGTTACACTTATTAGCATCTTTATAATTATTCATATTTTTTTCTTTAGAACACTTGGAAGGTTCGAACCAGTAGTAATAGTGATACTTAAAACAATTTAACAACTTATTCGACATTAAACTAATTAATCTTTTGTTTTATCTTATTCAATACAATTAATAAAATATTTTAGAGAAAATGAGCTTTGTTCTTTGTTTGATGATGAGCAATCTAGATTGGATTAGGCCAGTCTTCCTTCAATTGATCCCTCTTCCTAAGCTATTGTTATGGAGCCAAGGCCTTCTTTGGGTCTCCTAAGCTAAGTTCATCGTCCTGCTTTAATTCTCCTTTCTGTAAGAAAGATCTATTTCAATATGGTGGAGAAACCAAGATTTCCTTTTATGAGATTAAGCTAAAAGATAGTTTTGATTTTCTGAGGGGTTCTACTGGCAACTTGTTGCTTTTCTGCTGATACTTCATTTTTGTTGGCTGGAGTTTCCTTCTGATAGCCTCGTTGGTGGTCTTTCATCTTTTGGTTGTTGGTTCTTCAGTTTGGCGGCTTTTCATTGGAGGTTCTTTGGCATTGTTGGTTGGCTATGGTGCCTTGCTCCTTCTTTGTAGCTCCTCTTTCCTCTTTGATGTTTGTGGCTGTGGCTATCCTTGTGGAGTTTTCTTCTTTCATTTTTTGGGGTCTTTGTTTGGTTGGGTCCTTTTGTTCTTGGAGAGTCGATTTTGCTCCTTTTTTTTTTTGGCTGTGTTTTGTTCTTTTCACTCCCAATGGGAGTTTGTTTCCTTGAGCATCAATTCATTGAAAAGTTGTTTCTTGTTCATTAAAAAAAAAAAAAACAATTAGTAAAATTTTTCAATGAGAACAACTCTTAGAAAATTTAGCAGAAAATGGTGAGAAAGAGAAATAAGAGTAATTTTCGTAGGAAATGCAAGGAGTTCTGCTATTGAGGCTTTGCAGCCATGTGAGGAACAGGCTGCATCAAAATAGTTCATACTTGAAAGGAATTGATCATACTTTGCGAAGCCTTGTAGGAAAACTTGGGCTTTTAATATTACAGTGAAATTCTCCTTCTGATTATGCTATAAACAGAATGCACTGACCAAATTACCAACCAACATGTAGTCACTTCAGTATTTAAAACCTGATCATTAACTTGAATAACGTTTGTAATATTATGCAAAAGAATGTCTAGAAACTGCATCTTTGTTTATGATTACTATAATATGTACAAATAAAGTTCAGAGAGTTTTTCCAAGATTGCTTACAGAGAGATCGCATGTGAGTGTAGATACGTTTTCACCCTGGGGTTTAGGTATGCTTTCAAGGTGAAGAACAATTTGCTGAAAGAGTCCCTTTAAACTGGCATCTAAGTCAAGAGCCACCATCCCAGGAGTACCCAACAAAAACCGGATTCTACCAGCACAGGAAGAGAGATATGATAATGCATAACCTCGAATTGCTGCACACAAACATATATAAATTTGTCAAATAAATAAATAAATAAAATTGGGAGGAAAACCTTGCCAGAGCTGCATTGAAAGATAAAAGGTTTTCATTCATTCGTGATATATGAAACTTTCCAGTCACGCTAAAAAAAGTATCAAGTGCATTCCTTTTTCCACTCACAAGAACAAGAAAACTTCACGCTGTTCCATGTTTCTTGAACAAAGAATACAGAAATCAGAAAGTTTCTAACGGTATATTGGTCTTTGATGGGCATAATAGTCGCCCTTTTATTATATAATTTTTAATAATACTTGATTTGGGCTGAAAGATTATAAAATTCTTGCCAAAGTTTTAGCTGAAAGATTAAAAAGATTAATGCTCTCCATCATTTCTAGTAGTCAAAGTCCATTGTTAGAAGGAAGGCAAATTCTGGATCCAATTTTAATAGCAAATGAGGTTGTGGAAGATAAGAATATAGAACCAAGAAAAAGAAGGGCTGGATCTTAAAGCTTGATATTGAAAAAGCTTTTGATAATGTTGATTGGAACTTCCTTGAGGAGGTGTTACGACTTAAGAATTTCAATGGTAAATGGGTTCAATGGATTCGTGGTTGTGTGAAGGACCCAAAATTTTCCATATTTGTGAATGGGAGACCTAGGGGGAGAATTTTGACTTCACGTGGTATTCGGCAAAGGGATCCTCTTTCTCCGTTATTATTTTTACTCGTTTCGGAGGTATTGAGTGCTTTGATTGATCATATGCATTCTAAGGGACTTTATGAAGGCTTTACCGTGGGCAAAGATAAGGTACATGTTTCTATTCTCCAATTCACGGATGATACGTTGCTGTTTTGTAGATATAATGATGAAATGCTAGATGTTTTGATTCAAACAATAGCTTTGTTTGAAGCTTGCTTGGGTCTGAAGGTAAATTGAGCAAAATCAGCTATTTGTGGAATTAATGTGGATGATTTAAAGCTGTTTGATGTATCGTACAGGCTCAATTGTAAGGTGGAAAGATCGCCTTTTCTTTATCTTGGTCTCCCACTAGGTGGTCATCCAAATTCTTCCTCTTTTTGGCAGCCGGTGAAGGACAAAATTCTTAAGAAGCTTGATAGATGGAAACGTTTTAATCTTTTGCGAGGTGGTCGTTTAACACTTTGCTCCTCGGTTTTGTCTAGCATACCTCTTTATTACTTGTCTTTATTTGTAATGCCTTCACAAGTGTGTTTAGATTTGGAACGTTTGCTGTGAAATTTTTTCTGAGAAGGCAATGGTGGGGGAAAGTTAACCATTTGGTAAGTTGGAAGGTGGCTTCGATAGCGCAAGGAGATGGAGGGTTAGGTTTTGGAGACTTAAAACATAGAAATATAGCGCTGGTGGCTAAGTGGGGTTGGTGTTTTATGAATGAACCTCAGTCTCTTTGGAGGAAGGTGATTACCAGTATATATGATTGTTCTTCGTTTGATTGGTTTACGGCCAGAAAACATACTTCTAGCCGCAGAAGTCATGGATGAATATTTCTAAATATTGGAAAGAGGTGGAGTCTTTTGCTACATTCAAGTTAGGAAATGGTAAAAGCATTTTTTTTGGCAGGATATTTGGATTGGAGATTCTTCATTACAGTCCCGTTTTCCTCAATTATTTGCTGTTTCGACTTGCCCAAATGGTTCAGTTTTTTATTTTTAGGATCATGACACTCTTCTTGGAATCTTATTTTTCGAAGATTGTTGAAAGATGAAGAATTCTTGATGTGCAATCATTGTTAGGTGTCTTGAGCTCTATCAAATTAGGTACCGTTGAGGATACTAGAGTTTGGTTTCTTTGACTCTTCGGGTCTTTTTACAGTCAAATCTTTGACAAGGAATTTAGCAGCGGAATCCCCCATGAACAAGGAGTTATTTAGGTGTCTTCAAAGGAACCTTCAATTCTTCAAGTATCCTTTTGATTCATATACCCTCACAAATTCCATGGGCTAAAGCTCTAAACTTTGCTTCAGCATTACTCCTGGCCACCACATTTTGTTTTTTACTTCTCCAAGTAACCAGGTTCCCTCCAACAAAGGAACAATAACCAAAGGTAGAACTTCTATCTGTGGCACTTCCTGCCCAATCTACGTCAATATAAACTTCTATTTGGAAGTGATTATGCCTTTTGAATAAAATACCTTTTCCAGGAGTCCCTTTTAGATACCTCAAAATTCTATAGACAACTTCAAAATGAGCCGGTCCAGGCGCATGCATAAATTGGCTTACCATGCTTACGGCATATGCATAAATTGACTCGTTAGGACACGTATGAGATAGATAAATTAATCTTCCAACAAGTCTTTGGTATCGTTCTCTATCCTTTATTTCTTCTGCTTTTGCCACTTGTAACTTTAGATTAGGTTCAATAGGCGTTTCTGCAACCCTGCAACCATGTAATCATGTTTCTTCAAGTAAGTCAAGGACATATTTTCTTTGATTAACAAAGATACCCTTCTTCGATCTTGCAGATTCCATCCCTAGGAAATATTTCAACATCCCCAAGTCCTTGATTTGAAACTCGAAATATTTTTCTTGAGATTAGCTAGACCTACTTCATCATCACCTGTGAGAATAATATCATCTACATAGACAATCAAAATTGAGATTTTATTATTCTCATAGTGTTTATAAAATATAGTATGATCTGCTTGACTCTGAAGAAATCCATAGCTAGACATAACTTTCCCAAAACGCTCAAACCAAGCTCTCGAAAACTGTTTAAGACCATAAAGAGATTTCTTTAATTTGCAAATTTTATTACAACCGAGATCATTTTCAAAACCTGATGGTAAACTCATAAAAACCTCTTCCTCAAGATCGCCATTGAGAAAGGCATTTTTCATATCGAGTTGGTGAAGCGGCCAATCTAAATTAACTGCAAGAGACAAAAGAACTCTAATAGAGTTAATTTCAGTAACAGGAGCAAATGTTTCCTGATAATCAATCCCGTATGTCTGAGTGAAACCTTTAGCTACCAGTCTGGCTTTGTATCTCTCAATACTACCATCTGCATTGCATTTTATTGTCAACACCCATTTACAGCCCACTGGTTTCTTATCTTTTGGCAACTCTACTATTTCCCAAGTCCCGTTTTGTTTTAAAGCATTCATCTCCTCCATATCTGCTAGTTGCCAATTTGGATCTTTGAATGCCTCATGTATATTCCTTGGAACAAACAAGTCATTTATCCTAGATGTGAAAGCTTTATAACTATTTGACAGTTTTTGATATGACATGTAGTTTGCAATAGGATATTTGGTACAACTTCGAATACCTTTTCTAATGGCTATGGGAACATCAAAATCAGACACAACTGGCAAAGTATTTTGAATTGTTGAAAAAGTAGGAATGGAAGTAGGATTACCAAATTTTTCAATTTCATTAGTCGAAGTCTCAAATTGGTTTTGTGAAGGACCAACTATTTGGTCTTGGTTCCTTGGATTGAATTTTCTTCTCGTATAAAACTTAAACTCGAGAACTTGATCATTATGTAGTATTTTAGAAGTTTCTACACTTGGCATCGAAGGACCAGTAACATCAGGACAAATAAGACTAGGAAGAGGAATAAAAACATCCCAAAAATTATCTTCCAAATTTGGTTTCTCCCTCTGAAGATAATTTTGGGTAAAATATGGTTGATTTTCAAAAAAAGATACATCCATACTTACAAAAAGTTTTTTTGTCTAAGGATCAAAACATTTATAACCCTTTTTACTTGAAGAGTAACCCAAGAAAATGCATTTAACAGTTTTATGATCAAGTTTTGACCGAAAGTGACTAACTATGTGAACATAAGTATTACATACAAAAGCTTTGATAGGTAAGTCATAATATATGCGGGATGCTGGGAAAATATTTTAAAGCAATCAATGGGAGTTTTAAAATTCAAGATCTTACTAGGCATTCTATTTATTAGGTAGGCAGCTGTGAGAATTGCTTCCCCCCATAAATATTTTGGAACATGAATGGAAAACATTATAGCACGTGCTACTTCGAGTAAATGCATATTTTTTCTTTCAGCAATTCCATACTGTTGAGGAGTATCCCGACAAGTAGACTGATGAACAATACCCTTGTCTTTCAAAAAATAACCAAAAACTTCATTAAAATACTCAGTTCCATGATTAGAGTGTAAAATGCAAATTTTAGTTTGAAATTGAGTTTCAATCATAATGTAAAAATGTTTAAAAATGCCTTTCACCTCATAATTTTTTTCCATTAAATAAATCCAAGATAGATGAGTATGATCGTCAATAAAAGTGACAAACCATCTTTTTCCACTGAGCCCTAATTTTAGAAGCACCCCAAACATCACTATGAATTGAATAAAAATGTTTGGAAGCTTTATAAGGTTTGGGTAAATATGTGGAACGATGATTTTTTGCTAAAATACAACTTTCACAATCAAAAGACGAATAATCACTTCCTTTAAATAAGTTTGAAAATAAATACTTGAGATAAGAAAAACTAAGACGTCCTAACCTAAGATGCCAAAGCATAATTTGTTCTTTAATAGAAAGAGAACTAATACTATTGAGACCCTGAGTTCTTTTATTACTAAAAGAATCTTCATCAAAGTAGTAGAGGCCATCAAGCATCCTAGCACTCCCAATCATCTTTTCCGAGTCCTAATGCTGAAAAATACAATGAGATTCAAAGAATATAACACGACAGTTAGAATCTCTAGAAAGTTTGGAATATGGAGAACCAACTGTAGAGAGATATTTTCAGTCAATTTAATGGTTCCTTTTCCTGCAATAGAAGAAAACTGTCTTCGACAATTCTAATTTTTTTCATTAGAATACAAAGGAGAGTATGAGTTAAAAAGATGAGAAGAACTTGTCATATGTTCAGAGGCTCTAGAATCTATAATCCACAGAGACAAGTTAGCACAGGAGAAAGCCTTAGGATAAGTACCTATTTGTGCCAAGGATACACATGAATTATTAGAAGGACAATTGGTTTGATAGCAATTGCAAGAGTTGATAACTTTGAGTCACTATAATTTTCAACCTTGTCCATTTTAAAGATAGGGAGCAAATAGTATTGAAAAATGCACCTGAATCGAATCGAACCAGTGTTAAAACTAAACCAAAACCAGATTATGAGTTGAACCAATCTACTGACTCGAACCGAAAAATGAATCGAACCAGGTGAGCTGAATCGGAATATGAACCTGGACCGAATCGAATTGTAACCCTAAAAGAGTCTGAAACAATTGAAATCAAAGTCCACCAACAACCCAATTGTCGAGCACCCGATGAAGGTCAAAAACAAAACAAACAAGAAAAACGCAATCGCAAAGAGATGATGCTCCAACGAACGAGAAGGTTGAAACAGTCTGACTAACGCAAAGAAGATGGTGGTGCTACAGGGATGAGTGCTCAAACACTTGTGACGGCGCTACAACACCTACGACGGCATTGGAACACCTCCTTGAGGTTGCAATGGAAGAAGGAAAAACAGCAAACACCATAATACCAATGAGCGACGACAACGACGGCCACGGCAAGAATACCAACGACCTACCTTGTAACCTGCTACCGAAGATATGTGGTCGGAAGTAGAGTGCATCGTTTTCAAACGGTGGCTAGGGTTCCGACCGTAGCAGTGGCTAGGTAGCGCTAGGGTTTTATTATGAAAAACAAAAAATGACGATGAGATGAGTAGCCCATGTAACTTATAAATTGTGAGGTCTCTCTTCATCTTTCTGATATGGGATCATCAACATGTCCCCTTAAGATGGTGCCTCTTTGGGTTCACCATTCTTGGATCGGATCCCAACTTTTGGACCGAATACCCGTTTGGGCTTTATGGGCTTTGATACCATGATAATTTTGAGAGAATAATTTCATATTCATATATTAATATGTGCAATATAGGTCTTCTTATATAGAAGAAAGACCTATTACAAATATGGAAAAGAATTAGAAAAATAAAGGTCAAATATTTGACAATTAATATTTACACAAAAACATTCCTAAATAGTAGAAATTCCAACAATATGTCTATTTTCTGATTCTCAAAATCTATTTATAGCTACCCAACTCTAACGAACTTGTCATCTAATTCAATAGGCGACTATTGAAATTGAAATGAATGAAAAAAAATACGTGCTATCCTAAAGTTGTGATTCAAAACTATTTTTTGTGTCTTAGAACAAAAAATGTAAAAACATGGTTGGTTAATTGTGATACCACTAATACCATGTTCAACTGTCACTCATCTCTAAAGTGTAAGTTGTTTAGCAAAGAAATATTTATCATTTAATTCATTCTTAACATTTATTTATGAACAGTATGAAAATCAATTAAACACAACAGTTATAGTTTGTACATATTATGTGGAGATTATTTTAGGTTAAATTACAAGTTTAGTCTCTGAACTTTTAGGTTTGTGTCTATTTGGTCCCTAAACTTTAACAAGCGCCTAATAGGTCCTTGAACTTTCAATTTTGTGTCTAAATAGGTCTTGAACTTTAAAAATGTCTAATAGGTCCCTAACATCTATTAGATATAAAATTCAATTTTATGTCCTAATAGAACCCTAAACTTTCAATTTTGTGTCTAGTAGATTTGTTAATTTTAAAAAATGTCGAATAGGTCAAGGACGGTATTAGACACAATTGAAAATTCAGGAACTTATTGGACACAAAATGAAAGTTTAAGGATCTATTAGACACAAAATTAAAAGTTTAAAGACCTATTAAACACTTTTTAAAGTTCAATGACCAAATAGACACAAACTTGAAATTTCAGGGACTAAACTTGTAATTTAACCTACATTTTATTCACAATAATCTATGACTTAAAATAGCTGTTCAAATGCATTGACCCACCTGCAATGTACTTGCGCACTAAACAACACAGGCGATCCATTCCATCTATCAGGAATCCAATAGTTGGATCACTAGGATCCTGCAAACAAAATTTAGTTGAAATCAAACACTTCCTCAACATTTTGGTAGGGGAACTTTACAAGGTGGAAGCACTTTACTATGTCCACTGGTATGATCCTGGCAGCTTTGGATCTTGAGGATGCAATTCCCACATGTTGAAAATACCAGGTCACTTCAGATTGTGCTAAAGCCAATGCAGAAAACACCATCTGTCATAAATATTGATATTAGGAAAGCATCTAAAAGTTTATGCATCAATTTGTTTTAAAGTACTAGTAAAGTCCGGATGTAAGTGGAGTGTAGTACTATTTAAGGGAAAATGGTCCATAAATAAGTACATTTTTTTTTTCCATTCTGAGATGGCAGAAACTCTCAAATATCAAAATATATAACATGGCTAGAAGAAAGCACTAAAGTATTCTTAAAAAAAGGACTATCAGAAAATAATAGACTTATACAACTATAAGGATTGTGAAAACCAAAGAAGCCCCAGTCAATGATGCATGAAGGATGAATTATAGACTTCAGTAGGTCGCTTGATGACAGTGAAACTACAGGTTTATCCCAAGTTTGGAGGTTTGTTAAAGCCCTTTGTCCAAACCAGCCTGGTGACATAATGCATTGAGATCTAGAAAGTTCAAGAAGCTTTACATGCAAAGCCTTCCTATCTTCCCTCACATAGATATTTCTTTCTTCCTGTAGCAAGTTGTCTAAAGACATTTGGAAGAGAGAATGCTACAGAATAAGGTTCCAAATTTTGGAAACTAGCTATGGAAGGCTGTCTGTTAATATTACCCAAAGAAGGCACCACCGCATTTTCACTTCCTTCCGTGGTGCATGTGTGCAAGGAAAACATAAAAAATCTATTGCTCGAATCTATAGAACAGACTCCTCATAGAGTTTAATGCATCCTACTATTTCCAGAAAACTACCCTGCATAGCTTCATTGGTCTCGTCTGCAGCCACTTCCTGGAGCAAAAGCCTTATTTTCTATGGGATACTGCAGTCAAGGCTAAGATTTGGGAAGTTTTCTCAGAGAGAAACCTTAGAAACTTTAAAGATTAGCATAGAAGGGAGACCCAGAATTCAGAGATAAGATTGTTATAGTATATATATATATATATGTGTGTGGATTTAGGAGTTTATTAGTCTTTTGTCCTTTATTGTAATTTACTATTATTAGTTTAGGGCTTCCATGTATGCCTATATATATTTGGCTCTGTTGTATAGAATGGAATAAGGATTCTCTCATATTTGATCTCACAACAACATGGTATCAGAGCTTAGGATTTGTTAACCATTAGGGTTTTGAGAATTGGGTTTGCGGTTAGAACCCTTTCGTTTAACACCTTATAGGGTTTCTGAGTTTTGTGGTCTGCACTTAAACACTACTGTCGTTGTCTCCATCACCGTCAGGTCTGCCGCCGCCGCCGCCACCAGTTTCCGCCGCCGCAAATTAGGTCAAAAAAAAAAAAGTCGTTTTTTTTTGTCACCGCCCAACCAAAAAGAAGCCCACCTCCCGATTTGCAAAACCCAAAAAACCCGACAGCCAGAATCAAAGCGCGTGTTCTTCACGCGCCGTCGGAAGCCGCCGTAGTCTATCCCACGTGCCGGCGCGTGCGAGCGCGTGGACAGTCCGTTTTGCATTCCGTCGCTTGGGTTCGTCTTCTTTTGTGGTTTCCGGTTGTTTTGGGCACTTGGATTCGTCAAAATCTCCTTCTTTGGTATCCGGTTGTGTCATTTGGAGTGGGTTCATTTTTTTTTTGTGCAGTACAAATCTGTTTTTTTATTTTCTTGGGTTTATCTGCAGTTGTGCATTGCTGGAATACTCTCCAATTTCGTGATTTGCCATTTTGTGCTATTCCGACTTAGTTGTGTGGTTATTTTGGTCATTATTGGCTCGGGTTTGACGTCAGTTTGGACAGTAATTGGTTCACTTTCTTGGAAACTCCATTCAGATCAGTTTTTTCAGAAGTTGGGCAGTCATTTGGGTTTGGTCTTGTGGTTTTAGATTGGATTTTGTGGCTTTACATTCATCATTGACATATGGCTACACAAGAACTTGCATTGATGTCTAATATGGTTCAATCACAGACTCAATCCATCCATGGTTCATCCAATAAACCATTTGTTAATTCTATAGACTCTGCTAAATTCCAACAATACCAGAAATCATTAAAAGGATCCTCTTCATCATCTGCGCTTACCCCTACTGCAACCATTGTTGGATCTAGGGGTGAGCATCGGTCGGGCGGGGTCGGTTTTCCGCCCCAACCGACGCCGAACCGACCATATGTCGGTTCGGTCGGGCGGTAAATTTTTTTTTTTTTGCATAAAGCTTAAACCGACCGAACCGACGGTCGGTCGGTTCGGTCGGATTTATATATATAATATATATATATTTTTTTAAATATATTTATTTATTTTAACTTATTTATATATATATTATATTTTTTTATTTTTTTATTATTCATAATATATAAAATATATAAAATTTTACAGTTTTTGTATTTTATAATTATTTATATTATATAATATAAATAATAATAATAATAATATTATTATTATTATTATTTAAAAATTCGATCGGTCGGTCGGTTTAAGCCTAAGCCCCAAAAATTCGGTCGGTTGGTCGGTTTAAGCCTAAGCCCCAAACCGACCGACCGACTTGTCGGTTTTACATTTTGCAAAACCGACCTCCGACCGATGCCTTCTTTAAACCGCCCGACCGACGTCGGTTCGGTCGGTTTGGGTCGGACGGATCGGTTTTTCGGAGTTTTTTGCTCACCCCTAGCTGGATCAGGTAACATGTATCATTGTCTTCTTTCATCCTGTACCAAATGGGTCATAGACTCTGGTGCTACCGCTCATATGACTGGTAATCCCAATTTGTTTTCCACCCTTTCTTCATCTGCATCCCTTGTTGATGTTACTTTGGCAGATGGATCAAAATCATCTGTTCTTGGATCTGGCACAGTCAATCTAACGCCATCTCTTTCTTTGTCTTCTGTTCTACATTTACCTCAATTTTCCTTTAATTTGATATCTATCAGTAAACTCACTTCTGACCTTAATTGTTGTGTTTCTTTCTATCCTGGCTATTGCTTGTTTCAGGATCTTGTGATGAAGAAGATTATAGGTAAAGGACATGAATCTGGAGGACTTTATATTTTTTATCATCCCGCGTCAAACATTGCCTGTTCTGGAGTTGTTTCTCCTTTTGATGCCCATTGTCGTTTTGGTCATCCATCTCTTTCCGCGCTAAGAAAGCTTTGTCCTGAATTTCATAACTTATCTTCATTAAATTGTGACTCATGTCAATTTGCTAAATTTCATCGTCTTAGTTCGAGCCCTAGAATTGATAAACGTGCACGTGCACCTTTCGAATTAGTTCATTCTGATATTTGGGGTCCTTGTCCGGTTGTGTCCAAAACTGGATTTCGATATTTCGTTACCTTTGTTGATGATTACTCTCGTATGACTTTGTTATACTTTATGAAGAATCGTTCTGAGTTACTTTCTCATTTTTGTAACTTTCATACTGAAATTCGAACTCAATTTGATGTTTCCCTTAAAATTTTGAGAAGTGACAATGCTGGTGAGTATTTTTTTGAACCACTTAGGTCATGCCTATGTAAGCATGGAATTCTTCATCAATCATCTTGTGCCGATACTCCATCTCAAAATGGAGTTGCTGAAAGAAAGAATTGGCATCTTCTTGAAACTGCAAGAGCATTATCTTTTCAAATGCGTGTTCCCAAGCATTTTTGGGTTGATGCAATTTCCACGACTTGCTTCTTAATTAATCGCATGTCTTCATCTATTCTTAAAGGTCAAATTCCGTATCACGTTTTATTCCCAACAAAACCTTTGTTTCCTATTGAGCCGAAAATATTTGGTTGTACTTGTTTTGTTCGGGATGTTCGTCCTACTCTGACAAAATTAGACCTCATATCTTTGAAGTGCATTTTCTTAGGCTATTCTCGTGTTCAAAAAGGATATAGATGTTTTTGACCTAGTTCGAATAGGTATCTTGTATCTCGCGATGTTACTTTCTTTGAGGACACATCTTTTGGTTCATCTTTGCCTAGTACGAGTCAGGGGGAGGATGATGATATTTTTATCTATACACTT
This sequence comes from Trichosanthes truncata, assembly GCA_033996785.1. Taxonomy (NCBI): domain Eukaryota; kingdom Viridiplantae; phylum Streptophyta; class Magnoliopsida; order Cucurbitales; family Cucurbitaceae; genus Trichosanthes; species Trichosanthes truncata. The sequence goes on from MU867261.1 coordinate 25,498,196, forward strand.
GTGTCTCCTACACCCTCTCCCGATCCATCTCCTTCGACATCTGTCCCTACTCGTCCACCTATCACTCAAGTCTATTCATGACGACAACAACCTCCAGGTGAATGTCTTGTACCAGAACATTCTTCGTCATCAGATCCAGGACCGAGTGATGAGTTTCCTATTGCTTTTCGTAAAGGTAAACGTTCTTGCACTTTTCCTATTTCTTCTTTTGCCTCTTATGACCACTTGTCACCTTCTACCTGTTCCTTTATTACATCTCTTGAATCTATCTCGATTCCTAAAACTGTTCATGAAGCCTTATCTCATCCTGGCTGGCGCAATGCGATGATAGAAGAGATGAATGCCTTAGATGATAATGGTACCTGGGATTTGGTATCTCGTTCGGTAGGAAAGAAAGCTATTGGATGTAAATGGGTGTTTGCAGTTAAAGTCAATCCTGATGGTTCAGTTGCTCGATTAAAAGCACGCCTTGTTGCCAAAGGCTATGCTCAGACCTATGGAATTGATTACTTTGATACATTTTCTCCTGTTGCCAAATTAACTTCGGTCAGGTTATTCATTTCCATGGCTACATCTCAATGTTGGCATTCGCATCAGCTTGACATTAAAAATGCCTTTCTCCATGGTGATCTTGAGGAGGAAGTTTATATGGAGCAACCACCAGGGTTTGTTGCTCAGGGGGAGAATGATAAAGTTTGTCGCCTTCGCAAATCTTTGTATGGGCTAAAACAAAGTCCACGAGCATGGTTTGGAAAACTTAGTCAAGCACTTGAGCAGTTTGGAATGAAGAAAAGCAAGTCAGATCACTCTGTCTTCTATCAACGAACTAAGAGTGGTATTATTCTACTTGCCCTTTATGTTGATGATATTGTTATTACCGGAAATGATACATCTAGCATTTTATCTCTTAAAACCTTCCTCCAATGTCAATTTCATACTAAAGACTTGGGCACATTAAAGTATTTCTTGGGTATTGAAGTAATGAGGAGCAAGAAGGGTATCTTTATGTCACAAAGGAAATATGTGCTTGATTTGCTATCTGAGACGGGGAAATTGGGAGCCAAGCCATGTAATACTCCAATGATGCCTAATTTGCAACTTACAAAAGATGGAGAACCATTTAAAGACCCTGAGAGGTATAGAAGATTGGTTGGAAAGTTGAATTATCTTACAGTGACACGACCAGACATAGCTTATTCAGTAAGCATTGTGAGTCAGTTTATGTCTTCACCCACAGTGGATCATTGGGCTGCAGTACAACAAATTCTATGTTATTTGAAGACTGCAGCTGGACAGGATCTTTTATAAAGATCATGGTCATATGAAGATAGAGTGTTTTTCTAACGCCGATTGGGCAGGATCAAGAGAAGATAGAAGATCAACTTCTGGCTATTGTGTTTTTGTTGGAGGTAATTTGATTTCATGGAAAAGTAAGAAACAAAATGTAGTCTCACGATCAAGTGCTGAATCAAAATACAGAGCTATGGCACAATCAGTATGTGAAATAATGTGGGTACATCAACTCTTGATCGAATTAGGCTTCAATATTACAGTTCCAACCAAGTTGTGGTGTGACAACCAGGTTGCCCTTCATATTGCATCAAATCCAGTATTTCATGAACGAACTAAACATCTTGAATTGATTGTCATTTTGTTCGTGAGAAAATACAACAAGGTTTGGTGTCTATTGGATACGTGAAGACCAGAGAACAATTAGGAGATAGCTTTAACTGGAGTTAGAATAGATTATCTTTGTAACAAGCTGGGCATGATTAACATATATGCTCCAGCTTGAGGGGGAGTGTTATAGTATATATATATATGTGTTGATTTAGAAGTTTATTAGTCTTTTGTCCTTTATTGTAATTTACTGTTATTAGTTTAGGGCTTCCATGTATGCCTATATATATTTGGCTCTATTGTATAGAATGGAATAAGGATTCTCTCATATTTGATCTCACAACAACAAAGATCTCTTCTCTAATCTTTTCTTTTGACCGTATACAATTTCCCTTTTGTTGGAGTGTCCCACACACAAAATTATTTTGTAACCACGTCTTTTTGTTAACTACAACCGGAAAGCCTTCTAGTTGTAGTGTTTCGCCTTGCTGAAAGAGAGGAAGCTCAAAGATCCAATGAGAAGCTTGCACCAGTTCAAACTTCTCAGCTTTGAAGCTATTACAAAACCAGCCCAACCATAAGAACGGTCTTGAAAGAGAGCTTGCCTAAATCCCACCTCACAATCTGATAAATGCAACCAATTGTTGTAAAATCTAAAGGGAGAAGGCCCCATAACAAACCTTCCAGCCACCAAAAGCAAAGGAAAATTGTCAGAAAAAAAAAAACGAGCTTGTCTCGATACCCTTGAATTATCGAACAGCTTATTATCCCATTCCTTTGAAACAAAGAATCTATCAATCAAAGAATATTGCGAATCATCTCCCGACCTTGACAATGTAAATTTCCCATTTGACATAGGTATTTCCATAAGTTCGATATCTTCAATTAACTTATTAAACTTTATCATTCCTTTGAATTGCCTTCCTAGAGGAAATCTCTCATGAACCCAAAGAGTTATATTAAAATCTCCATCAATGCACCCGGCTCTGTTGGGCCTCCAATCACTAAAACGTATAAGAGAAGGGGCAATGTGGGAAAAGGAGACAGTGTTTTAAAAGGAGCGCCAGGTGCAAGGCGCGTGTGAAACGCCTCGCCTAGAAGAAGCGAGGCGTTTGTAAGTGTTATTGTGAGATCAAATATGAGAGTTTTCACTTTCATTCTATACAATAGAGCCAACTATATATAGGCATACATGGAAGCCCTAAACTAGTGAAAGTAAAATTACAATAAAGGACAAAGGATTAATAAGCTCCTAACTCTGCATATATACTATAACACTCCCCCTCAAGCTGGAGCATATATGTTAATCATGCCCAGCTTGTTACAAAGATAATCTATTCGAACTCCATTTAAAGCTTTCGTGAAAATATCTCCTAATTGTTCTCCAGTCTTCACATATCCAGTAGACACTAAACCTTCTTGTATTTTCTCACGAACAAAATGACAATCAATTTCGATATGTTTAGTTCACTCATGAAATACTGGGTTGGATGCAATATGAAGGGCAGCTTGGTTGTCACACCACAACTTGATTGGAACAGTAGTATTGAAGCCTAATTCGATCAATAGTTGATGTACCCACATTATTTCACATACTGATTGTGCCATAGCTCTGTATTCTGATTCAGCACTCGATCGAGAGACTACATTTTGTTTCTTACTTTTCCATGAGACCAAATTGCCTCCAATAAAAACACAATAGCCAGAAGTCGATCTTCTATCTTCTCTTGATCCTGCCCAATCGGCGTCTGAAAAACACTCGATCTTCATATGACCATGATCTTTATATAAGATCCCACGTCCAGGTGCAGCTTTCAAATAACATAGAATATGTTGTACTGCGGCCCAATGATCCACTGTAGGTGAAGACATAAACTGACTCACAATGCTTACTGAATAAGCTATGTCTGGTCGTGTCACTGTAAGATAATTCAACTTTCCAACCAATCTTCTATATCTCTCAGGATCTTTAAATGGTTCTCCATCTTTTGTAAGTTGCATATTAGGCATCATTGGAGTACTACATGGCTTGGCTCCCAATTTTCCGGTCTCAGATAGCAAATCAAGCACATATTTCCTTTGTGACATAAAGATACCTCTCTTACTTCTCATTACTTCAATGCCCAAGAAGTACTTTAACGTTCCCAAGTCTTTAGTATGAAACTGACTTTGGAGGAAAGTTTTGAGAGATAAAATGCCTGATGTATCATTTCCAGTGATAACAATATCATCAACATATAGAACAAGCAGAATAATACCACTCTTAGTTCGTCGGTAGAAGACAGAGTGATCCGACTTGCTTTTCTTCATTCCAAATTGCTCAAGTGCTTGACTAAATTTTCCAAACCATGCTCGTGGACTTTGTTTCAACCCATACAAAGATTTGCGAAGGCGACAAACTTTATCATTCTCCCCCTGAGCAACAAACCCTGGTGGTTGCTCCATATAAACTTCCTCCTGAAGATCACCATGGAGAAATGCATTTTTAATGTCAAGCTGATGCAAAGGCCAACATTGAGAAGCAGCCATGGAAATGAATAACCTGACAGAAGTTAATTTAGCGACAGGAGAAAATGTATCAAAGTAATCAACCCCATAGGTCTGAGCATAGCCTTTGGCAACAAGGCGGGCTTTTAATCGAGCAACTGAACCATCCGGATTGACCTTAACTGCAAACACCCATGTACATCCAATAGCTTTATTTCCTACAGGACGAGATACTAAATCCCAGGTACCATTATCATCTAAGACATTCATCTCTTCTATCATTGCATTGCGCCAACCAGGATGGGACAAGGCTTCATGAATAGTTTTAAGGACCGAGATAGATTCAAGAGATGCAATAAACGAACATGTAGAATATGACAAGTGGTCATAAGAGACAAAAGAAGAAATAGGAAAAGTACATGAACGTTTACCTTTACGAAGAGCAATAGGAAGCTCGTCACTTGGTCCTGGATCTGATGACGAAGAATCTTTTGGTACAAGACATTCACTTGGAGGTTGTTGCCGTCTAGAGTAGACTTGAGTAATAGGTGGGCGAGTAGGGGCAAATGTCAAAGGCGATGGATCGGAAGAAGGTGTACGAGACACAAGTGTGTAGATAAAAAGATCGTCATCCTCCCCCTGACTCGTACTGGGCAAAGATGAACCGAAAGGTTTGTCCTCAAAGAAAGTAACATCGCGAGATACAAGATACCTATTCGAACTAGGACAAAAGCATCTATATCCTTTTTGAACACGAGAATAGCCTAAGAAGATGCACTTCAAAGATTTGGGGTCTAATTTTGTCAGATTAGGACGAACATCTCGAACAAAACAAGTACAACCAAATATTTTCGGCTCAAGAGGAAACAAAGGTTTTGTTGGGAATAAAACATGATAGGGAATTTGACCTTTAAGAACAGATGAAGGCATACGATTAATCAAGAAGCAGGCTGTGGAAATTGCATCAACCCAAAAATGCTTTGGAACATGCATTTGAAATGATAATGCTCTTGCAGTTTCAAGAAGATGCCTATTCTTTCGTTCAGCAACTCCATTTTGTGATGGAGTATCAGCACAAGATGATTGATGAAGAATTCCATGCTTACAAAGGTATGAACTAAGTGCTTCAGAAAAGTACTCACCAGCATTGTCACTTCTCAAGATTTTAAGGGAAACACCAAACTGAGTTCGAATTTCAGCATGAAAGTTACAAAAATGAGAAAGTAACTCAGAACGATTCTTCATAAAATATAACCAAGTCATGCGAGAGTAATCATCAACAAAGGTAACGAAATATCGAAATCCAGATTTGGACACAACTGGACAAGGACCCCAAATATCATAATGAACTAATTCGAAAGGTGCACTTGCTTGGTTATCGATTCTAGGGTTCGAACTGAGACGATGAAGTTTGGCAAATTGACACGAGTCACAATTTAATGAAGACAAGTTATGAAATTGAGGACAAAGCTTTCTTAGTACTGAAAGAGATGGATGACCTAAACGACAATGGGCATCAAAAGGAGAAACGACTCCAGAGCAGACAACTTTTGGTACTTGATGATCAAAAGTGTAAAGTCCTCCAGATTCATGTCCTTTACCAATAATCTTCTTCGTCACAAGATCCTGAAACAAGCAATAGCCGGGATAGAATAAGACACAACAATTAAGGTCACGAGTGAGTTTACTAATAGAGATCAAATTAAAGGAAAGTTGAGGTAAATGTAGAACAAATGATAAAGAAAGAGATGAGGTTAGATTTACTGTGCCAGATCCAAGGATAGACGATTTTGATCCATCTGCCAAAGTAACATTAGCAAGGGATGTAGATGAAGAAAGGGTGGAAAACAAATTGGGATTACCTGTCATATGATCGGTAGCACCAGAGTCTATGACCCATTTGGTAGAAGATGAGAGAAGACAATGATTCATGTTACCTGACCCAGCAATGGTTGTAATAGGGGTAAACGCAAATGATGAAGAAGATGCTTTCGATGATTTCTGGTATTGTTGAAATTTAGCAAACTCGGCAATAGAATTAACAAATGGCTTCTTAGATGAACCATAGGTGGATTGAGGCTGCGATTGAACCACATTAGACATCACTTCGAGTTCTCGTTCTGCCATAGATCAATGACGAATGTAAAACCACAAAATCAAATCTGAAACCACGTAATCAGACCCAAATGACTGCAAAACTTCTGAAAAACTGCTGAAAAACTGATCTGAAAGCAGTGCCCAATCAAAAAACCTCTAATTCTTTTCCAAATCAACTTCTAACACGAGCCAATTATGACCAAAATAACCCCATAAACAGGTCGGGAGTTAGACAAACGGCAAGCCAAAATAACCCCATAAACAGGCCGGCGCGTGGGAATAACGCCAAAACCTTCAATCCGAGAGTGAGGTCCACGCGCAGGGATTTTTCCGGCCAAATTTCACGTACCTGCTGATCGGAAAATGGGCTTTCGTTTGGTCTGGGCGGTGACAAAAAATTCGCCGGAGACGGGCGGCGCCGGCGGCGGATTCCGGTGACGGCGCCAGCGGATTTCAGCGGCGGAGGCGGATTCCGGTGACGGTGGCGACGGCGGACCTTGGCAGCGGTGGTGAAACACAAAACCTAAGGTAGAAGACCAAACACTCCAAAAAGGTGTTCCAAACCTCAAACCCTAATTGTTCCCAATTCTCAAAAACTCACAAAACCCTAATTGCCTAGGAAAAACCTAGTGGCTCTGATACCATGTTATTGTGAGATCAAATATGAGAGTTTTCACTTTCATTCTATACAATAGAGCCAAATATATATAGGCATACATGGAAGCCCTAAACTAGTGAAAGTAAAATTACAATAAAGGACAAAGGATTAATAAGCTCCTAACTCTACATATATACTATAACAGTAAGAAGGCGCGGCCTAGGCGCGCACCTTCCATGAAGCCCCTGAGGCGCGCGTTCCCCGCGCCTCTAGGGATTATTGAATTTTATTTTTTTTTTAATTTTTTAAGTCCAAATTGTGGGTTTAGGTTAGTTATTATTTAAAAAAAATTGTAAAACCTCTAAACGCTAGGAGACCCTGTACTTGGTCATTCGAAGCGCTTGATAAGAAATTCAAGGCATTGCTACATGTATATATACATATATATATTTTTTTTATGGCTTTTTATATATAGTGCGCCTAACGAAAAAAAGCATGCGCCTTGCGCCTTAGTGCACCTTGAGCCTTTAAAAACACTGGTAGGAGAGTTTCTCAACTCTCTCTAAATAGTTGAGTGTTTGGTTGATCACCTTGTAACTTTTCTTTTGAATGCAACATTTTCGACTCATAACACACGGTCTATTGAAGAACTCTCAATAGAACAGTGTTGTTCTTCCCCATCTACCTCTGTGTTATGTGTTTTTCTGATTGTTAAACATGTTATTAGTGCGATATCTAACAAATTGGTATCAGAGCACGTCATCCTGGGGAGAACGAGGAATATGGCACAGAAAGAGGTGGAGGAGAGACTGACGGTATATGAGAAGGACCTCAGTGAGGTGAAAGGTTCTATCCAGAGTATCGAGAAGACGTTGGAAAAACTTACGTACCTGGTGACTGAATTGGCAATTTCAAAAGGGAAATCGATGGTCATGGAAGCTTCCAGCCAGAAACAAACCGACGGAGAAAATAGGGAGGATGCGACGGAACAGAAGGAAATAGAGGAAAGGGGAGTTGTCATTTGAAAGGAGGGAAACCGGAGGTGGAAAGCGTGGTAAGATGAAGAGGTTAGAGATGTCAGTGTTCAATGGGGAGAAACCATATTCGTGGATATTTTGTGCGGAAAATTATTTCAATATTTACCAACTGACAGATAAGGAGAAAATCACAGTATTTATTATCAGTTTTGATCCGAAGGTGGTTGAATGGTACCGTTGGGCTGACAATAGGAAGAAGATAAAGACGTGGAATGATTTGAGGGCAAGGTTGTTTGAACGTTTTCGTCCTTCGCAAGAGGGTAGTCTGTGTGCTCGATTCTTGGCGGTGAAGCAGGAAAGGATGGTGGCGGAGTATCGGAAAAGGTTTGAGATATACTCATTGTCGTTACCAAGGCTTCCAGAGGATGTGCTTGAGAATACTTTTCTCAATGAGCTGAAACCAGCAATTAGGGCTTCAATGATAAGTTGACAACCAGTTGGGCTAGAGGACATCATGAAGCAGGCCCAATTGATTGAGGATAGGGAAGAGGTCATTCGTTTAGTGCTAGAAGAAGTGACTATTGGGCTAGGCCCTAATTCAAGTAGGCAATCCTCTGTTAGTAGAAATAAACCAACCCAAATGCAACCCAGAAAACGAGCCCGAAATCAGTGGACGCACCAGCCACTCAGGTGGTAACTCTACCTGATAGAGGAATCTTGGGTAAGAGGGATCTGCCGACAAAACGACTATCAGACGCTGATTTCCAAGCAAAGAGAGCTAAGAGTTTGTGTTTTTGTTGCGATGAGAAATATTCGAAGGATCATGTCTGTAAAAATCGAGAGGTAAGAGAGTTGCGAGTACTTATGGTGAACGGTTTGGACGAAATCGAGCTCATTCAAACAGATTGCACGCAAGAAATAGCAAAGCTACAAGTTAATGAAGTGGGAGACTTGGTGGAATTAGATCTGAAATCTGTAATTGGGTTTTCAACACCCGAAACCTGAAGGTGAAAGGCCTGGTCGGTGATCGTGAGGTGGTAGTGCTCATTGATTGTGGCACTACCCATAATTTTGTTTCGCAGAAACTAGCGGATGAGTTGAAGTTGCCGATGGTCGAAACGTCGAATTATGGCATAGTGATGGGCACTGGCCTTGCTACTAAGGGGAAGGGGGTTTGCAAGTCATTAGTCGTTACTCTCCCTGAATTATCGATCTGCAAGGATTTCTTACCCTTGGAGTTAGGGAATGTCGAGGTAATATTGGGAATGCAATGGCTCCGCAAGATGGGGGAAATGAGCGTAGATTGGTCTTCCTAGAAAATGACTTTCGAATCTGGGAGAAATCAAGTTATGATAAAAGGGGACTTTTCGTTGACCAAAGCAGAGATTTCCTTGAAAATGTTAGCGAAGTCATGGACGGAGGACGATCAAGGCTATTTGGTCGAATTGAGGGGGTTAAATATTGAAGAGCAACATGAACCTCCCATTGAAAGTAGCGATGAAGAGCCCCCAACAACTGAACCCAAGATACAGAAATTGTTGACTCAATTCGCAATCATGTTTGAACTACCAAAGGGACTGCCACCAAAGAGAGCGGTAGATCATTGAATTGTTATCCAACAAGGGCAACAACCGGTGAACGTGAGGCCATATAAATGCGCTCATGCCTAAAAATTCGAGATTGAGCGCCTGATCAGGGCAATGTTAGCCTCCGGAATCATTAGACCAAGCACCAGCCCATTCTCCAGCCCAATTCTATTGGTCAAGAAGAAGGATGGGGGATGAAGGTTTTGTGTTGATTACGGAGCATTGAATCGAGCAACAATTCCGAACAAGTTTCCGATACCAGTTATTGAGGAATTGTTAGATGAACTCCATAGGTCCAAGGTATTCTCGAAGCTGGATTTGAAGTTTGGTTATCACCAGATCCAAATGAAAGACGAAGACATTCCAAAAACGGCCTTCCGCACTCACGAAGGTCATTATGAATTTATGGTGATGCCGTTTGGCCTTACCAATGCATCGGCCACATTCCAATCGCGTATGAATCAGGTTTTCCGTCCTTTCCTTCGTCGATTCATACTCGTATTTTTTGACAACATTTTGGTTTATAGTCCAGATTATCCGACTCATCTCACACACTTGGAGGTTGTATTAGAGACTTTGGGGGACCATGCTCTGTATGCGAACAGAAATAAATGCGTTTTTGGGCAGATAAGAATAGCTTATCTGGGACATGTGATCTTTGAAAAAGGGGTTGAAGCCGATGGGGCAAAGATTCAAGCCATGCTCAAGTGGCCATTGCCGAGGAACATCAAGGAACTTCATGGTTTTTTGGGGCTCACTGGTTATTACCGGCACTTTGTGATGGGATATGGGAGCATCACCGAACCACTAAATCAATTGCTAAGGAAAGATGCGTTCCAATGGTTTGAGGAGGCCACATTAGCTTTTGAAGCGTTGAGGCATGTCATGGTGACTTTGCCCGTACTAGCTTTACCCGATTTTGCTTTGCCTTTTGTTATTAAAACTGATGCTTCGGAAACTGGAATTGAGGCAGTGTTATCCCAGAAACAGAGACCCATTGCGTTTTTTAGTCAATCACTGTCTCAGAGATCATGGATGAAACCAATTTACGAGAGGGAATTAATGGCCATCATACTCACAGTTCAAAAGTGGAGGCATTATTTGTTGGGATAGAAGTTTACAGTCTTAACTGATCAAAGGGCATTAGGCAATCTCCTGGAACAAAGAAAAGTGCAACCCGAGTACCAGCGTTGGCTCACCCAGCTCCTAGGCTATGATTTTGAGATAAAATATAATCCAGGGCAATTAAACAAGGCAGTTGATGTTTTGTCAAGAGTAAATCATGAAGGGGAATTGCAAGCCATTTCAATTCTTAACATCCTGGATGTGGAAACAGTGCTTTGAGAAGTGGAAAGTGATCCAAAATTGAAGAAGATTTGTGATGATTTAAAGGTCGATCCTCTCTCTCACCCAAAGTATTCCTTGCAACAAGAGAAATTGATGTACAAAGGGCGATTAGTGTTATCCAGTAAGTCCGCCTTGATCCCCACATTATTACACACCTACCATGACTCTGTAATCGGTGGACACTCCGGATTTCTAAGAACATATAAGAGGCTGATGGGCGACTTATTCTGGAAGAACATGAAATCTAAAGTCAAGAAATATGTAGAGAAGTGCTCGATTTGTCAACGTAACAAGGTTGAAGCAGTTTCACCTACGGGGTTGTTACAACCATTGCCCATTCTGAGTCTCATATGGGAGGACATCTCCATGGATTTCATCGAGGGACTACCCAAATCCGCAGGTTACGATTCTATACTAGTAGTGGTAGACCAATTGAGCAAGTACAATCATTTTTTGAAGCTCAAACATCCCTATTCAGCGAAAGAGGTAGCAGTCTTGTTTATCCAAGAGATTGTAAGATTGCAAGGATTTCCAAGGTCTATAGTTTCTGATCGCGATAAGATATTTGTAAGTCATTTCTGGAATGAATTGAAAGTTGCAGGGAACTCAGTTGAAGAAAAGCACAGCTTTCCATCCACAAACGGATGGCCAGACAGAGAGAGTCAATAGGTGTCTTAAGACATACTTACGTTGCTTTTGTGGGGAACACTCGAAGAAGTGGGAACAGTGGATTCCATGGGCCGAATACTGGTATAACACGACATATCATGTGTCCATCAACACCACCCCTTTCAATATTGTGTACGGAAGACCCCCCCCCCCACCAATAGTATCCTATGGAGACCGGAAAACAATCAATGACACACTCGAGCGACAGTTGAAAGATCGAGATTTGGCCTTAGTAGCCCTGAAGGGACACCTTCGGATTGCACAAGAATGAATGAGAAAACATGTCGATCGTAAGAGAAGAGAAGTAGAGTTCCAAGTGGGGGATTTGGTATACTTGAAGATCTGGCCCTATCGTTTGAAATCTTTGGCAAAACGACAGTGCGAGAAGTTGTCTCCAAAGCACTTTGGGCCTTTCAAAATACTGGAAAGAGTGGGTCAAGTGGCTTATCGTCTTGAGTTACCAGTGGATGCTTCGATCATGATGTGTTCCATGTTTCTTTGTTGAAGAGGGTGATAGGAAATGAGGTAACAGTGCAAGCACAAATTCCCAACCTATCTGGTTGCTATGAATGGATAGCTACTCCACAAGAAGTTTTGGGGCTGAGATGGAATTCTGATTCAGGCGAGGAAGAATGGCTAGTAAAGTGGCAAGGAGAACAAGATTGTGAGGCCACTTAGGAATTGGTTAACTTCCTTCAGCAGTTGTTCCCAGACTTCCACCTTGAGGACAAGGTGTGTTTGACCCCAGGGAGTATTGTTAGGCCTCCAATCACTAAAACGTATAAGAGGAGCAATGTGGGAAAAGAGGTGTAACGGTTTGTGGGGACCATTCAGAGGATTGTGGGGCTGTTGTACGGCCTTTGTGGGAGTGAGGGTTTTTGTACGACTTTGAGGGGGAGACGTGAGGTAGGCAGAATTTTGGATAAGAATTGATTTGTAGGAGAGTTTCTCAGCTCTCTCTAAATAGCTAAGTGTTTAGTTGATCATCTTGTAACTTTTCCTTTGAATGCAACATTATTGGCTCATAACACAATGTCTATTGAAGAACTCTCGATAGAATAGTGTTGTTCTTCTCCATCTATCTCTATGCTGTGTGTTTTTCTGATTGTTAAACAACTTATTAGTGCGATACCTAACAGGCTCCTCACAATAAGAGAATAAAGATCGTAACTCACTCAAAAGTATTTTCTTTCTCTATAATCATTCGGTCCATAAACATTAGCTAACCAACAAGTTGTCTTACTTTGAAAAGATACTTTAATTGATAACGTATAGCCCCCTTTGAGAAATTCCAGCACTTTCAATTTGCTATCATCCCACAATATTAATAGTCCACCGGATCTTCCATAAGATTCAACATTAATCCAACAGATTTCTTTAGAGCGCCATAAGGATTTAATCAATCTTTGATCAAAAACTGCAATCTTTGTCTCTTGTATTAAAACCAAAACAGGACAATGATGTTGAAGGAATTTCTTCAAAGCTGCTCTTTTAGAATGATCACAAGGCACTTTAAAATTTTGCATTAATACCCTTGACCTTTCAAAAAAGTTCAAAAATGTCTTTACCATTAGTATATGGACGGAAGCCGTTTATTTACACTTCATCACCTCCCTTTTCCATTTCCTCTCTCTCCTCTACTTCCATTTATGGCCTTACACTTCCCCATTTCCCCTCTTTTTTCCGTCTCTTCTTCCATCTTAATCCCCTTCTTCCATTCCACAACTTTATTGCAACGTGAAGAGAGTTGCTTCTCTGAGTCATGGAATTTTGACAGTGAGGGCAAGGCTTCTTATTGGAGGTTGCACAACCCACTAAAAAAGAAAACCCACTCGAATAACGCTCAATCGAAAAATAGATAGAGAAATAGAGGAATTTGGGAAAAACGTGAAAGTTGTGTCTAAGGGGATTTGTTGTGTGTGTGTGTGTGTGTGTGTGTGTGGGGGGGGGGGGGGGGGGGGGGGGGGGGGTGGTTTGTAAGAGAGGGAAGAAAATTTTTGGGGGAAGAGGACAAAAGCAGAGAAAAGGAAGTGGGTTTTTGGAATGGTGTGAGAATTTTTCAAGGATGGCTGAAATTACAGGCTTGAATTGAGGAATGAAAATGGGGAGATGGGAATTGATTAAAAGAGGAAAGAAGGAATGAAAATCGAGGGCGACCTCAGTGATTTAGTGACACCATAATCCAGATAATACGATCCTTCTTTCTTGGTTCCCCTTAGTTATATCCATGGTGTTTCTATTTTCCATTCGAACTATCAAAGTTTGGAAATGTTGAATGGCCGAGAGCGGCGACATCAATGTTCGCAAGTGTTGGACAGCAGCAGTGCAGTGTTAATATTTTCAGGAGAAGGAAGAAAGAGAAGGAGAACGGAGAAAGGAGAACGGAGAGAGAAAGAGGGTATTGAAGAAGAGAGGAAAAAAAAAGAGGGGAAATGGAGAAGTGTAAGGCCATAAATGGAATCCAATGAAATCTGTTTCCCTTCTCAAAAAAAATAAAATAAAAGGAAGCAGAGGAGAGAGGAAATAAAAGAGAGAGGTGATGGGATGTAGAGAAACAGTTTCCGTCCATATACTAACGGTAAGGACATTTTTGAACCTTTTTGAAAGGTCAAGGGTATTGATGCAACTTTTTAAAGTTCAGAGGTATTATTGAAATGAGGTACAAAGTTTAAAGATATTTTCTATAATTTAGCCATAAGTAAATATAGATATATATATATATATGGCGAATCCATTCAATTCCAGACTTTTTTTTGGAGTTCATACATTAAATCTTTTCTTCTTTTTTCTTTTTCATAGTTATGATTTCTATTTTGTCAAGCCCCCATCTTTTCTTTTTCATAGTTATGATTTCTATTTTGTCAAGCCCCCAATAGAAGTAACTTTTATAATTCTCATGGCTCCTTTTGGGTAGAGACCTTATCTTCCATCGTGTTTCATCTCTTGCTTCCTTAATGATAGTTTAGTTTCTTATTAAGAAAAGAGGGGAAACATCCACACCAAACCAACTTACCAAAATCTAACTGCCAATAAAAAAATCTAATACAAATAAAAACACTGCAAGTTATGCAGAATGTTATCATAAATATCATACCAAAGGGAGAAGAATACCTGAATATTAGGGGCCAATAAACTTGGTTGATCAGTGAAGAATATCACCATTCTTCCAATCTCCTGCTTGAGAAATATTCTCCTCTCATGATGTATGGCATCACAAGATACTATTGCTTGCTCCTGGATCTCACTGTAATGCATAATGAATTATTGCATCATCAGCTTCATGATGATTTTGCCACAAACATGGAAGGGGGAGGGGAGGAGGTAAAAGAAGAAAATACACAAACAATCAGGCCAAAACTCATCAAGGAATTTATGAGGACAAAATCAGAGGAATTTTTCAGTATAATTAAAATTATTTTTTTCAGATTTCCCATCAAGAATGGACCTCTGAATAAGGTTTACTATTGATAAAACGAAACACTTCCATGAATTAAACCTATAAAACACACACACGAATTGATTCCCTAACATTAACTTCTACATATCCTAACACAGTTTAATATCCTAGGCACATTACTACCCATTTCCTGTCCATAACCATCAAGCGCACCACATTATCCAAACGTGCGGCTGATGTTGGTTTATTGATCAATACCAGATAATAAGGGAATTCTGTTAAAACCCTCCAAGAAACTTTGCTTGAACTTCTTAACAAATTATCACGCACATAACGAACTCTGCAGAGTACAATTAATGCAGATGGTCGGATATACAAACCAACCAACCCAATTCTCATGTACTAGTGTATAGAGTAAAAACTAGAATTAAAAGAAAGGATGATTTTGTACAGAAACAGAACAAAATAAGAGACTTGCTTTTTACCTGATCATTTTTTCAACCTGCTTGGCAACACTATACTCCAGATCGGCTTCTTTCTGCTTCGTACGCCCAGATTTGGCCATCTTCTTTGATTCTAATACTCTCGGTAAAACATATAATTGATAATCCTCATGTAGATGTATGAACTACATGTCAATAGTACCAATGATGAGTTAACCAGAAATGAACAAAAATATATATATATATTTCAAAATAAGGGTTGCTAAAGTTTCTTCTATCTCACCTCATCTCGAAATAATGAAAGATTTAAGTTCTCCTTCAATACAACCTGAAATGTCAGGAAGGAGAATGAGAAAGAGAAGAGAACAAAACCATAAGAAATTATTGATACATATATGATGCTGAGTTTTTTCTTTATTACTGAGATAAGTGATAATTATTTAGTAAAAAGAAGAAATAAAACAGTTTGCTCCCATCAAACTAAAGTGGAAAAGATTATATTTGTTTTTTGATAAAAGATAAGAGATAATTCTATTGAGAAGGAAAAGCATGCAACAAAAGGGGAGGGCTGACAAGCCCATAACTATAATAGGAAGATGGCAAAAACCTCTCCAAGTAGCTTAGACCAAGAAGCCAACAAAGTACTGAAATATTTGAGACTCAACAATACGTCAGAATAATCAAGAAACGGATATCTTTCCACAGGTTGATAAACTCCACAAGAATGCTAAGGCTTTTCCACTATTCCATACAAATCAAGGAATAGGATGCCATTAAGACAAGAAATTCCAACTTCTGAATCACTGCACAAAGTTTGATCGTCATTTCATTTGTTTCCTTCCGCCAAGATCTAACAAAAGTAAAGGGCTTTTTGAGAGACCGCTATAAGGAAAGAACTCCTTTTGGTTTCCCATCAACGTCAAACAAAAAGCTTAGACTAGAGATACAACCCCACATCATCCACCATTCCACCATTTCCAAAGAATCCAAAACTCCGAACCTACCTCCTTATTGGCCTTTATGTGGACTAATTGAAAGACTACATCTTCCTTTGTTTTTCCAGGAATCCATCATCACCCATCAACTGTTTTCTTGGCCACAAATAGGTCAGTAATTTGTCCAGTACAGGTAAAAGTAGATTGAGATAAGAAGATATGGAAACAGCACATTTTTCAACCTCTTGACCAAGACTTCAGCAACAATCATATGGACATAAATTTTGAGACTAATTGATGTATCAATGAAAAGCTCATGTTTCTTTTTTCCTTAAAAAAAATTGATATTTACCTAGGGATTTCCACAGCATTAGCTTTCTTTGGAATAAAAGTAATAGTCTCATTCATATTTCTGTTCACAGTATTTTCATGAAAAGAGTCCCCTTACATCTCCATGACCACGATATCTCCTTTTTGTGAGAAAATATTAAATAATTTACTCCGTAATAGTTTTTGCCCAGTGATAACATAAACAGGTGGTCCAAGCCACTGGGAAGGAGGATTTTCTATCATAGTGTCTAAAAGAGTAATGATTCAATCCAAAAAATTTACTCAAATATAAGCAATTGGAGATGACATCAAATTAGTACCAACATGATGCATGAACCAAAAATATCAATTAGCATAAGTAGGAGTAGGACATGAATATATTTTTAGTTCACACGGAAACTTTCAGCAATAAGGAAAAAAGGACTCATAATATAGAGGCAAGTACCAGAGCAATGTCAATGCTGGTTACACGAAGCAGCTCATCAGGGCAAACAAGATACCCAAACAATACCCACTCCCGATAGGAGGTGACATTTGCAAGATCTTGTGCTCTCTGCACAGGAAGTGGTTAAACAAATCAGAAGAGCAAACAATAAACACTACACTACTTCAAGAGGTTTCTAATTAGCAGTAGGAAGATATAGAAAGATCATCCAAAGAGAGGTTTACCATTGGATGAGCAGAATTTGTAAGTATGTCGGGATATCGAGGGTGATATGGACTTAAAAATCCTTCATTTCTAAGTTTTCTTGTATCTGTTGACAGAAAAATAATAGGACCCACTGCCTCTAATACCTGAAATGACAAACTAAGGATTGCATTAACAACTCTTCACAAGTTACAATTGAAATGAACAGAGAAGAAGAAGCAAAAGAATCTTACTCCAAATTAAAATCTAAAGATAACATCAAACCAGTCATACTTATTCAACGAATCCAAATTTGGTTCCCAAGATGCAAGATACAAATTCAGTAAAAATAACTCATGAACATTTATTTGTATACATCTTAGCTACAAACCATTTAGTGCAATCTTCTCAAAATTATAGAAGAAAAGCAAAGAAAAATGTGCTCCAGTCTTGAAAATCAAATAGGGTTATAAATTATAATAAATAAACAAAATAACTATTTCAGATAAATATCATTTTTTTTTCTATATTCCTTTTCCTTGTTATTCTACATGTTGAGACCACTATTCAAGCTTGACCGCAAGAATTTATAACAGGCGATGTACAGCTTTTTTGTAACTGTAGCTGACAAAAAGTTAACACCAGAGACCATTTTAGAGCATTTTCAAATCTTCCAGGGTTAAACTATAAAATTTTGAGGACCAAAGGGAACTATTTCTCAAACCTCATTGACTAAAAAAAGGTATTTGTCCTTTCTTTAGTTTGCTTGGTAAGATATCTACTATATTTTTTGCACCATTTCCATCTTATAAATTATAATTTAACCTATAATTTTTGTTTCTCATTATGCCCCAAAAAGAAGGGCCATTTTGTACATTGCTTTTGTTAAAATAAAAGTGACGTTAACCTCTCCAATACGTGGGCTGACAAAATTTAGATCTTCTTGTAGACCTTTCAGAGGTGGATCATATGAGTCAATGAATTGAACCAGCCTGTAACTCATAAAATAGAGACATAAAATGAGTAATTTGTTAGTCTAGATAGAAGATTGATTTGAAACTATGAAAGTTAGAGGTCATGACGAAAACAAGTTTAGTATCACCAAAATCAAATGATATATTATGATTTTGGCTAAGAAAATGGCTAACAATAAGAACAATGGAAGAATACCTAAATTACTGGTTACTGAAGCTACGCAGAATCCAAAAATAACTCTTCAAACTTGAATTTTGTTTCGATCCAAAAGTGCCAAAATTATGCAGTTAAATAAGGAACATAATTTTTATCCTCTGAAATTACAAACAATGGCAGGCTGGGGTAGGACTTAAGAAATAAATGCCTCATACCGATGATAAAAATCACAGTCCCGGTCACTTCTTGTCATGGCATGCAAGAGGTTATAAATCTGAAGCATCATTTTCCTTGGCAACTGTCACAAAACCATTATCAGCAAAATCAAAACTTATGATGTCAATGAAAATACCAGTGGTTGCCAACATGGTATAGTTGATAAGCTCTTAGATTAATGAAATTGAAACACAAGGGGAAAATACTGAAAACAACAAATCTTGTAGTTGACTTGCCTTATGAGCAAACAAGTTAACACGGACGAAGGAACAAAAGAGATCCATAAAAGCATGCAGGATGACTGAATTTTGATGGGGCTGCAAAATACTGTCACGAGTTATTAGAGATAATATACAGAATAATTGCCACTGTTATTCGAGTAATAAGTACACCAGGAAAGTATGATCAAAAAGTGGTGACACTATAAGTACCAAGTTTTATATACTCATTCAGTGATATTGAGCTTTAGCGGCTACAAGAAAGCTCTCCAATTGATTTATATTGGAAAAAGAAAGCTCTAGTCAATTGTCTGTGTCTGTATATACTTTTTTTTGGTTAACAAGTTTGAGGAAGCTCTCCGAAGTCTACAAGAAACCCTATCTCAAAGCTTAACAGAACATATGGCCTCTATACACATAACTCCTATCGGATGGCGAGGACCATGCTCAACCACAAAATCACATTGGCTCAAGCTTTGCAGTTCTTTAAGAAATTCGGTGGACTTAAAAGATACTATTTTTTATAAAGGTAAAAAGGATGTTGAAGATGTGTTGGACAAGGATAGGTTTAGTGACTCCATTTGGGCAATTTATAACAGGGAGAAGAAAAAAAAGGCTTTTGTAATATCTGGGCCAACTAACCACATGTGCACCCCAACTAATCTCATTGAGACAACTACCAGACCCTATAACATTTAGTTGTTAGGAAACCACAAGATTTTAATATCCTGTGTAGGTCCACCATGGGGCTTAAACTCATTTATCCAAAGTCCCTTTTACACCTTCACTTGCCCCAATGACCATTAGGCCACCCATGGTAGTGAATAACTAGAATTTTTGTAACTGTCACTTCTTTTAATTGTCATTAGCAGCAATAGTTTTGAATTTCATCATTCTCTATCAGTCATAGAGAGAATAACCTCTAGTCAATTGTATGTGTCTGTCTATACTTTTTTTCTTTGTTGGAAAGCATTCTATATATACTTAGATTCAAAATGAAAAGAAATTAAAAGATCAGAAAGCAAGTTTGTGGGTATGGGTTCTTGTTAAATTCCTTTGGCTTCATTCACAGGTCTAAGACTGTCAGACATTCATGTTTCTTCTCGATATATGATCATAACAAAGCTGTCCTCAGCTACAGCGCTAAAGACAGTCCCAAAAATTGAATAAGGAAATTCAGAAGTCCAAGGACGATTGATTGGAAAGAATTACTTCATATCATTTTTCAATTTTATTTTAGACACAGAGTTTAAATGAGTCTACACACTTTTAATTTGAAAACATATGTTTGTAGTATCGCGCTTTCTTAATTTCAGTAGAAGAGTGATGGAACTCTTCTGAGGCTAATGGTTGGCATGGTAATATTTTGATCCTTAAAATCGTAACGTTGAAATAAAAGTTAAGAGGGAGGAACAAAAAGATATTTGGCAATGGTGATGGATAAGAGAAATTATAAGGATGGCTTGGAGAATGAGTTCAATATTCTTAAGACCTTGAAAAAGCTTAGGGCATCGGCATCAACTTGGAGGAAACAAGTATATGGTATCAACATGGATAGGGATGAGATAAAATCCAAAGTCGTTGACATTGGTTACAACTTTGGACATTGGCCTTTGAATTATTTACGGTTTCCTTCAGGAGGAAGCCCAACAATATCAGCTTTCAAGAACCAAATCCAAAGGAGGGGAAATTACTCTTTTCCACTCGATGCTTGAAAGTTTACCGAGATATTTTGTTTATTTCTAAGATGCCTATAAAGGTGTCTGAGATTCCAGAAAAAGTGACGAGGAACTTTCTTGGGGAGGACAGAGCGGGAGACTCAGAAAGTTGTCTCATAATTTGGATAGTGATGATCTGGAAAAAGCCCAATTTTAATTACCAAGGGAAAGGTTAGGATTGGGTACCAGAGTTTTTTCTTTTTTTTTTTTTCAACAAGGTTGAAACTATAAAAGAGCCTTCTACAACATGCATATGTTGGTTTCAAGGTCATTCCTTTTAACACAAAAATAATACAAGTTGCAAACGAAACTTTATATAAATATCATTCTGGCTGGCTAACGTCTTCTGCATATTAACATGACTATCTTTAAGACTCACCAATAAAGTTATGACCGTACTACTAATGTCCAGTATAAGTCGCAGAGCCTGTTCTCGAAATGCCATCAAATCAAGCAGCAGCTGTTAAAGAAAAAGGAAACTGTTACAATTCGTAGTATATGCTTGATATCTAATTGAGGAAAAGAAAATAAACATTTAAAATGGCACAGAAACCAACTTGCAAACTCTATTTTAGATTGTTGTTACTTATAGTGAAGTCATGAGTGTTAAGAGTATAAAGAGTTCGTACAAAAATCTACATGTAACTTTTCTTGGATAAAAAAAATGGAGATGCAATTAACCTAAACAAATGCCAGTATTCTAATCTGAACGTGCAAATATCAGATGAAAGCTGGTTAAAGATCTACCAAATCCTACCTGCACCCATGGTTCCAGACTTTGCATATGAAGTTCTGCACTATCATTGATAGCATCTAAAGCAATTTTATCAACCTGAGCCAATATTTTCCGACAGCATCCCAAGTTAAATAGTACTGTACAAATAAAAGGGACTGATACGAAACATTTGTGCCCAAGGGAAAAGGACAAATATAAATGAAATCTTACACGTTCAAGTTGTAATTTGCTAAAATGCTCGGGAAATTTTTTCGAGAGCAATATGCAAATCCGTGGATGGTTGGGAAAAACTCCTGCTTTCCAAAATGCTTCAGAAAATACATGAGCAATTGGGTCGGGATAGTCTAAGATTTGGTTCAACCTATATATTTTAGCCATAAGACCATCTGCAACTTCAATAAGCTGGTACACCCACTGAACATTCAAACCCTTAAGGGACCCAACTGAAATGGGGTTCTGGCCATCATGGCCAGTATTCCTAGTGCTCCGTGCTGCAACTGGAGAAGTTGTATCTGGCCCCAAGTACTCGGTCCATCTCGATTGGTCATCCTCCCTTGTTCTATTATTGGTGGGTGATAGAGATGGATCCTGAACTGAATACCGTTGTCTTGATTTCGCCATTGATTAATAACTTCAATACCAGAAAATCTGCAACTTCATTGTGGGATAGTTGAAAACCAAATGTTAAGTATAACGACAAAATTCAATGATCATTCTGTGAATACTAGAGATAAATCATGAAAGGAGAAAAGAGATGAATTCCACAACACTAATTGCTTTGTGTTCTTTAATCTTTCCAGGTCCACGGGTCAACAGTGAGTCCAGGGGAGGGGAGGTAGCAATGCATCGAAAACTAAACCACAAGTAGCAAATTCAAACTAAGCAACTAAACAGCCGAAACAGTTTTCCATCAGAAAATCCTTCCTCTCTTCAAACTTCTGTAAAACCAATGTTTTGTTTCGCGCTGAAGCTCCAATAATTGGGAAGCTCAACGTTGAATTCCATGAAAATGGTTTAAAGGGTACAAACAGCTCCCTCCCAACAGTGCTCACGTCGAATTAAATTGGGAAAAACAATCACATTCTTCTCCCTCCGTTACGACATAAAACAAGACGGAACAAACAACAGCCGAACAGAGAGACAGAGAGACATACCTTGTTAGAAGTAGCTCAAGTGAGCATGAAGGTGAGCTCAGATCCAAGTTCTCAATGGAATGGCGAAGAGGGTTGAAAGGGTAGTTGGTTGAGTAGTTGATGGAGGAAAAAGAAGGAGAAAAATTACAGTGAAATGGAGATGGTGATGACGATGAGTTGAAGAATCAGTTCCTTTTCAATTCATGAGAGTCAATCTCGCGGCCGTTTTTCCGGGAAATTCTACTGAGCTAAAAATGTGAATCTGCTCAGTCCTCTGAACTTCACCATTTTCAGTTTTTCACCCTTCGTTTTTAGAAATCTTTCTTTATACTCTACTCTCTGAAAATTGGGTTTTTTCCCCTCTTTTTTCTTTTATGGCAAAATAAAAGTGATGTGAATATTGGGCATGGCTACGTATGAATTGCGTAATAAATAGAGTTCAATATAAATTTGAAGTGGACAAAACTTTATGCTATAAGAAGAAAAAGTAGGTGGGTTTATTATTTTGATGTTTTTTTGCTAATTTTAATTTTTAACATTTTAATTTAGCTGTGGATATAAAAATAATTCAACTAGTTAAGACATTTTATTAACCCTAACCATCTTGTCAAAAGAAAAAAAAAAAAACTCTAACAATCAAGTCTAATGTGCTAATCAAATATTGTTAAGTGGATATAACATTTATTATTTTTCCTCTCTTACCCACACAATTGCTATAACTCAAAAAAAAAAAAAAAAAAAATCAAGATCTAATGTGTTTATGGCAGAAATGAGTAGAAAGTTCGATTGAGTTTTAGTTAGAGATACTAAAATTAGATTACCCCAAGTATCCAAAGAAGTTTTTTTAGTTCAAATGAGTGAAAATTTTGAACCTCTAACCTCTTGATTGAGAATATATATCTTAATCAGTTGAATTATGTTGAGGTATTTAAAGAGGCGTGAGTGTTGAAAGTTAGGATCAAGGTTTAAAATGTCGATGTCGATGGAAATGTCTAATCTCAATTTTATGAAAATGTCGATGGAAATATCGATAAAATGTCGATGTCGATGGATATTTCTAGAAAAATTTTAAAAACAAAAAATTCAAAAAAAAAAAATTTAAATTAATAAATGAATTAAAATACTTGTTACATTATTATATTCACATTAAGTTACATTTTCTTGCTATTTTTTTTAATATTTCGTCAATTTTATATCCTGTATAGTGGAAATGTCGATTCCCCCCTTATGTCGATGTCGAACCTATGGACATATGAAAATTTCGATGGAAATGTTGACATGTCAACGGAAATTTAATACTCTGGTTAGGATATTGAATAAGACAATACTATATGGCATATCATAAATTATGCAAAATGAAGATGTTGTGTCATTATTAGAAGCATGCTACTATATATCAAATCGAGGGAAACTATGAACCATACATGATCAAGGAGTGAGTATTGTGTTTTATATGATGTCAAGTTGTCTTATGCTAAGTAATTGTGATTAGTTGCTAATATCGTAGAGTTAGTCCAAGGTAAACGAAATATCGGCATAAATGTACCAATTAAAAGGTTGGAAATAAAAAAACTTATATCCTGATCATCATTTATTCAATGTCACAAAACTTTTAATTACAAAAACCAATTTAATAGACTTAGAAGAGCGCTACAATTCATTATCGTTGCACATTTAGAACAAAAAGTGATAAGCTAAATTTTATTTTATTGACTATTTTACTTCAACAGTACTACTTGTCATTGTTTGAAAATCTAATATAATGCAAATCAAAGATACAGACACATGCCAACATGAACAAAACTTAATGCTTAAAATATCTTTACTTCTTTGAAGAAGTTCCAAATTTAAATTTCTACCTTTTTGTTTATGATATGATATATCATTAAAAAAAACACTCATAAACATTTGGATTCATTTTAATCAATGTATTAATGATTTATTGTTGGTCTAAATAATCTATTAATCGTTCAACTTTGTGTTTACTTGAGCAAATATTTGAAATCTGTGTAGAATACATATTCATTAGAACATAGATTTATAAAATAAAAAAGGACAAACAAACAATCAATAAAATAATATCTTATGCAATAATGTTTAAATGACTGCACCAAAAAATTTGAAGATTTAAGATATAGGGATCAAAATATTAAAACTGAAAACTTAGAGAGGAGAAGAAAATAAGTGTACAGACTTGGGTGCCAAAATTGTATTTAAACCCGGACACCAACTAAATATTGCATTAAAATATAATTTCTTTATTAAAAAAAACATTAGATTTATTTCTGTGTGTATGTATAATAATTACACAACTTCAAATGAACGGCTAATAATGTCCCCTAAAAACACTCTTAATGAATTAGGTTATAAAACATCTTTTTTTTTTAATGTATGGACAATGTCATTATTAATGTGGTCACACTTCTTTATAACTCTAGTGGCAAAAGACACCTTACCTTTATTTATTGCTTGCAACTTATGTCAGACTTTATTGCATTCTCCCTATTAAACAAACAAATCTTAATAATTAATGATTTTATATTTGATGAGGAAAATCTCACTTGCTGCTTATGAAATATATGTGTGTGTTAATAATTTTCATTATAGTTAATTTATTGATACACTTAGTTAACATAATTTTATGCTCAAATAAGTGGGACATGTTAGGGACAATGGACACTCCACAAATCTTCACATTGGTATGATATTGTCCATTTTGGGCATCATAAGCCCTTATGGCTTTGTTTTTTGTTTCACCTAAAAGGTCTCATATCAATGGAGATAGTATCATTCACTTATAAACTCATGATCTTCTCATTATCTAGCCAATGTGGGACTTTGGTCGCACTCCCAACCGGACAAAACAATATAAATACTCTTGATTAGTTAAGTTTTCATTTAAAGATTTCTGAATGGTTATGAGAACTTGAGAAGATTTATTACTTGACCAAGACTAAATTTGTGGGTATTTGTATTTTAACTGTACCTATTTAAATTTGTAGCTAGACTAAAATGTTTTCATGCCTTTTTGTAATTTTCATTTTGAGTGTTTTTTTTTTATAATTTAGTTACATATGATTTATTGATTGGTTTGTGAATAATTTTCTAATTTATTTTGAAAAAGACTTAATTTCATGATATATTCAAATTTAAGATTAAATTTGAAAAAATTAAAGTTTTTAAATTAAAATTAACTTATTGAACTAAATACATAAGGAAAATAAATTTAAAGATAAACTATTTATGGAGCATTAATTCTCAAATTACATGAATATCAATAAAGATTTTTCAAATTCTTTTTTAAAAAGTAATTATTTTTAAAATACGAACAAGTTAAATAAAAATAATTTGTTTCAAACAAAAAAATACACAATCGTGTTCAAAAGGGAAAGAACACGGCCATTATGGTGGAACCGCATGCAGAGTATAAAACCCTTCCAAGAGGTTTTATTATTAGGGTAAAATACCATTTTCATCCCTATAGGCTATATTGTAGATTTTGTTCATTTTGATCATTGTACTTTCAAATGTCAAATTTTAGAGGTTATTTGGGGCGTGGATTATAATAACATGAGTTATAATAGTCTGTGTGGAGTATTTCGCATCTCAAACACATACTATTATAACTCATACTAAACTCTGCATTTTAAACAATATTATATAACTTCACAGACTATTATAACTCATGTTATTATAACCAACTCAGTGTCCCAAACAGCTTCTTAGTCTTTATACGTTTAATAAAGCTTAAAATTAGTCCTTACAGTTAGTTCATTGTTAATTTTTTTATTAAAAAAATTATTTTCTATTAGTTTTCTCTTTATAAATTTTAGAAATATGTTTACATTGTGTATTTTCTTGTATTAAAATTATTGCATTGTTAATTTTTCATTAAAAAATTATTTTCTATTAGCTTTTTTTTTTTTATAAATTTTAGAAATATGTTTACATTGTGTCTTTTCTTGTATTCACATTATTATTATCATTTAACTAATTTTGATAAAAATTAACTTCAAATTTACCATAAGGATTAATTTTAATCTTTATTGAAAGTATAAAGACTAAAATTGGACATTTGAAAGTACAAATACCAAAATAAAACAAAATAAAAAGTTAGGGACTAAAATGATATTTTAACATTATTATTATTATTTTCAAATTCTCCCTTCCAAGAGTTGGTGGTACACACGTACTTGAAAGGTCATAATTTAATATCATTTGTAGTTTTTCTTTTTATTTTATTTTTTGCGTAAATACAATTTTGTAGTTGACTTTTTTTAGATATGGGCCGTGAGTTTTTTCTTCCAAATTTATTACCTTACAAATATGTATAGAGATTCGAATTTTAAATATTTTAACTATTAAACTATATTAATTTGACGATATATATGTGATGGGTTTAGTATAATAATTTAGGACTAATTTGAAATACAATTTTTTATGAAAAAAGATTGTGTGAATGACCAAATTAATTTACAAATATTTGTAAACATGTAACTTTATTAGAGTGGTTATAACTATGATATTTTTAAAGAGTAATTTAAATGTAGTATTTATTTTTAAAAGAATCATTACTTATTGATTGGCTTCGATAATTGATAACCAACCTATTTTTATTTTATGTGATAAGTATCAATTGATTTAGATATTAATTCATTATATTGTAAATAACCGATAGTTCAAATATTAACTAACTATAATCATAGTAATTATTTATTTATGTGTATTCTACCTTTCAAAGTTTGTAATTGTTATTTAGAATGACATTTAAAAACTTTTTTTAAGAACTATTTTAAGAATTATTAAAATGTAAAAGCTATTGTTTAAATAAAATTAGAATTCACAAGTCAATAACTTTTTAGGAGAAAAAAAACTTGGTAAAGAATAATTACACAAACATGTTTTTACTGATTTTGTTCTTTAAAAAACATAATTAACTATTTTTTAAAATTGATATACCAAATAGCCCACTCAATCTTGCTTTCTTTTTGTTTTTGGTTACTTCAATTTCAATGAAATTGTGAGTTGGAAGTGGAAGACATACTTAGCTTGGACATTAAGCTACCATGATTGTTATATCTCACTTTAATTGTGATAATAATCTGCAAAAGATTTCAAACACATCAGCCACCATTGATCATGATGATGATTTAGTGTGACAAAAAAAATTGTTTTCTAATGTGACTAGTTGTTAGCATATGTTATTAATAAGAAACTAATAGCTTTATGAAGAGTATTTGATTAATGGATAGTAGGTAATAACAAACTAATAGCTTTATGAAATGTATTTGATTAATAGATAGTAGGTATTATTGAAAATTGCCCAAAAATAACATAAGAAACAAGCTTTAAGTTCAACTTTCAAATCCCCTTAAATTAAAATAGGTCAAAATACCATTTTAATTCAAGTAATTTAGATTTCATTTTATTTTAGTCTCTATACTTTCAAATGTTTAAATTTAGTCTTTGTACTTTCAATAAACCTTAAAATTAGTCATATTGTTAGTTTGGAAGTTAATTTTTATCAAAATTCGTTAAATAATAATTATAATTTTCATGAAAGAAAAGACATTACATTGCGAACATATTTTTAAAATTTATATAGGAAAGGCTAAGAATGACTAATTCTTTTTTAGAAGTTAATAATAAATAAATAGTAGTGATCCATTTTAAGCTTTATTGAAAGTGTATAGATTAAATTTGGACATTTGAAAGTTCAAATACTAAAATGGAATAAGCCTAAAGTTCATTAACCAAAATGGCATTTTAACCATTAAAATATTTTTTCCAACATGATAGCTCAAATGGTCAGAAATGTCTTGTTTTATGGGTGATAAATTTGAATCATCTCCCATTACGTTATTCATTATGTAATATTGTGACATACATACATACATACATACATACATACTAAACTTTATGCACTTTTATTTAGAGTGATAAGATAAAATTTACTCTTGTTCTTGCGTTTAGGATCGTTTCTTATACTTTGGTTGGAGTACGAAAATTTTTTAGTTCTTCTTTTCAAGAGACCAATTTTTTTTAGTCAATTCGAGCATAATTCATTGAATAAGACACTAATTTCTATTCCTAAGGCCGATAGTTCGATCCTCCACACTCACAATTGTTGAACTAAAAAAACCCAATTTTTATATATTTAGAATCAAAATTTTAGAATTATGATATTTATCTCGAATTTTTTTTTTTCAAAAGACAATTTTATTATATTCATATGTTGAAAATAAGATTTCAACCAAAGTTAGTGGACTCTAATCAATAATTAAAACTAGAAACAACATTTTAAAAGATGATTGTTCCACATAATAATTAATAAAATCAACCATTTCTAATAGGCTAAATTATAGAAAATACCCTTGAATTTTGTATCTCGTTTCAATAATACCCCTTAACTTTAAAAAGTTTCATTAATACCTTTGACCTTTCAAAAAATTTCAAAAATACCTTTACCGTTAGATTTTGGATAGAAAACGTTAAGTTTCATTAATACCCTTGATCTTTCAAATTTTTTTGGAAATACCCTTACTGGAAAACGTTTTTTCTTTTCTTCCTCTCTCTACGAACTCTTCCTCCATGAAAATTAATTAGAAGTTTTGCTTATTTGTCATGTATTCATAGACTAGAAGTTTTTCTTCTCCTTCGACACAATATAATCCCAAGAGCTTGACCAGATTCTTATGTTAAAGCTTCAAGATGACTTTTGTTTCATTCTTGAATTCTTCATGTCTTTGACTTGATTTTGTTGATAGCCTTTTCATTGTTATTTACTCACCAATCACTACCTATCAACTTTCCTTGAATTCATTTTAGGCACAATAAATGAAAACAATGTCATATAGTGGTTCTAACACTTCTTAAATATTTTTTTTAAAAAAAAAATCACATATCAAACTTCTGATTAATTAACCTTGTAAATTGGACCAAACCCGCCTTCTTCAAGTTGATTGCATTTGAAAAGTCGTTTGTTGCAATCTTTAGAGTACACAAACAAAAGTAATGCGTATCTCCATAACTATCTTGTTTGTTGGATCCAAATGTTTTCTCTTCAAACTAAACTTAAGGGAATATAGAAAACACAATATTCAAAAATATAAATGGTAGAAAAATAATATGAAAATATTATAACTTATTTAAAAAATAAGACTATGAAAGGAAAAGGAAAAAAATCAAGTTCGTCAAATACTATCAATTTGACTAAATAAGCTCCAAAAACCTAAAATCCATGACCATAACTCTCCCTTGTAACTCTCCAAAGAAAAAAAAAACTTACTTCTATCTTCCTTCACCACCCTTTTATCGTAATTGAAAACAACATTAATCTCCTATTTATCACTAACACACACAAACAAAGAGATGAAAAGAAAAAAAAACTTATATGTTTTATTCTAGTTATCTTCTTGCCTCTTTTAAAAAGAGAAAGTTCAATTTCAAACTCTGTTTTCGTTTGGTATTATGTTGCACATAGTCTTTATAAGCAAAAAGTTTTCAGGAAAAGTATTTTTGAAATTTTTTGAAAGGTCAAGGATATTCATGAAACTTTAACGTTTTTCATTCAATGCTTAATGGTGGTAAAGATATTTTTGAAATTTTTCGAAATGTCAAAAGTATTAATGAAACTTTTTAAAGTTTAAGGGTATTATTAAAAGAAGGTACGGGTTATTTTTTACGATCTAGCCTTTGTAATATGTGTCATAGTTCAATAATAGTTAAATAGAAAACTTTTAACCAACTTGTTTCTCCACTAAACGTGTTTCTTATTAGAAAAGCAAGGAGACTATTCTTTTTCACCAATCTTTGGTCTCAAGACCAAGCAAGTAATGTATTGGCATGAGTAAGCTATATGCTAGGCATCAGCTGAAACAATTCTAGGTTGGTATGGTGAACTTTAGGACAATCAATTACCAATTATTTAAATAAAGAAGAAATATTGGGTAAAAGACAAAATTTAAACCATCTAATATTGATTGGTCTCTCAAATTTTTTTGTTTTGATTGGTGAAGTTAAGGGATGGTTAGAAAAAGGGGTTCTAATATTGTTGTACACATTTGAATCATGATAGCAGTGGGGCCTTAAATTTTAATAGAAAGGGACAACATTTTATATTTCAACTATATATATTCTTTCAAATGTGAGGAAGGGGGGCAGATTAAAAAAAAAAAAATTTGCACAAACAATCCTTAAACTATATGGTTTGTTACAATCACACTCCTGAACTTTTAATTTGATCAACCAGCCCCTTGTACTTTGTTAAGTGTTGCAATTACATCCATAAATTTTTAGTTTGATCAATCAACCCCTGTATTTTGTTAAGTGTTGCAATCAACCCATGTACTTTGTTAAGTGTTGGAATCAACCTCTTCTGTTAGATGTTATTAAATTACCGTTTAATTGGGCTTCACATGTATGACTCACACGTTAGTAGGGAAAAACAAGCTTAATATTGACAGATCTAAAAGAAAAAAGAAAAAAAAAAGTATAGGGGACTAATTGCAACACTTAACAAAGTACATGAGGCTAATTGTAATACTTAACAAAGTATATGGAGTTGATTGATCAAATTAAAGTTTGGGAGTGTGATTGCAACACTTAACAAATTGATTAAATTAAAGTTCGAGAGTGTGATTGCAACACTTAACAAAGTATAAGAGATTGATTGATCAAATTAAAAGGTTAGGAGTGTGATTGTAACAAACTCCAAAATTTAGAGGTGGTTTTTGCAATTTTCAAAAAAAAAAAAAAAAAAGAAAGAAATAAATTTTGTATAATTTTTTGCATCAAAGACATCTAGGGAGAGCAATTGCCCTTTCATGTGCCCGTGCCCTCCGTTTTCTCTCTGCCCATATTCATGAATGTGTGATTTGAGAATGAATAACTTAAAGCCTTATTTGATAAGAATTTCATTTAGAACTTAGGCCTTATTTGATAAGAGTTTCGTTTTTGATTTTATGTGTTTTAAAACAATTTGAATTCTTAGCCAAATTCTAAATACTTTCTTTAATTTTCAAAATTTGACTTGAATTTTGAAAACATGTTTAAAGTAGATAATAAAATAAAGAAACTCATAAATGGAAGAATATTTATAAGTTTAGTTTTTCAAAAACCAAATGACTATCAAATGATGTATTAATTTTCTCTAAGAAACATTTCGCCCATAAAAACACACTAAAAATGGAAAAAAAAATCTAAACATATAGTTATTATTATTTTATCTAAAAAAATAATAACTATTTTAAAAGCAGTTTCTAAACCTATCTTAATTCTGTTTCACATTGATCTACAATAAAGGTGTCTTTATTTCCGAAAATTGACATTTAAACTTCCCTACTTTTTGTCTACAAATGGGTTGAAGGCAACTTGTATTATACTTTACTTAAAGCAGCTGCAGCTATTGTTATCTTGGTATTACAGTTACACTCTCTATCTTCTAATGAATCTACTACTGCATTTGTAAATCTTACTATTTACTTCCCCAATTAACTGAAGAAAAGTTTACTATCAGAAGATAGAACTATGTCAGAGGTGAAAGCCTAGACAAAAAAAAAAACTGACAAAATTGACTGAACCGAGTATCTTTATTGGTCGATTTGGTCTTCTAAAGTATAAAAACTAAAGAAAAGAAGTTAGCTAATTAAATAGGATTTAGGTTATCAACTCGAGCATAGCTCAACTAGTTAAGATATCATAGGTTTGTATATTTCCACTCCACATGTTGTTGAATTAAAAAAGATATATGTTTTAGATTTAAGTACTATTTTAGTTTTTGTAATTTTGTCTTTAGTTCATTTCAGTCCTGTACTTTAAAATGTCCATTTTGGTCAACATACTTTTAACGTTTGTTATTTTCAGAACATATATTCTGGGTTTTGCACTTTTTAAAAGTCACTGCTTTGGTCCTTATTTACAAACTTATAATACAAATTCAATGTATAATGGAAATCCTTTAATACAAAGTTGTTTCTTCATTTCAAAAAATTCATTGAGTGTAGTGTAGTGCTAAGATTGTGATTAAAAAAAAAGATTGAAATGAAAGTGAAAGGACCGAAACGATTACTTTTTAAAAGCACAGGCACCATAATGGCATTTTAAAAGTACACGAATCAAAATGGACCAAAGTTGAATGTACAAAGATCAAAATGGACATTTTAAAAGTACAAGAAGTCAAAAACCAAAATGAACCAACGGTGACAGTACAAAAACCAAAATAGTATTTAAACCTAATTTTTCCTTGGTTTCGGTTAGTCTTGTTTGGTTTTAGTCAATTTGATTGTCGATTTTGCTAGTTTGCATTGGGCAGTCGATTCAATGTCAACTTTGACCAAAACCAATCCAAACATGCTCACATCTCTATGACTGAAAAATAATGTAACTGTCATTAACAAATGTTGAAATTTTACAACAGAAAGAACCTGATAACAATACCAATATTGTGGTAATAAGAAAACAAGGAAAACTTCTCTGCTTTCAACATTTTCTTAAAAGAATGAGTAGAGAAAAACTAGAGGAGCTATCCCAGTTCCTATAAATTAATTTCCTTCATCATGTATGGCAATTGGCAAGACATCTTTTTATCAGCCACAGGTGAAAATGGGAGCTTTCCCTAATGCTTCATAACAACCTGGAAGCTTCTCAATCCTTTACCTTATTCAACTCAACCTCAGACGCTTAGCAGAGAAACCATGGCGAGTTCGACTGATCTCTCTGTCTTTTCATGTCAACTCTCGGAATATCTATTTATCTTTTATTTTCTTTTGCATTCATGGAGATATTCCAGGAACAAGAGGAATGGGTGGCTTTGGCTTCTTTGTTTTCTCCACCATTATGGCTTGAGTCGTTAAAACGATCCCAGTAACTGAGGCTGCAATCTGAAGCGCACATCTTGAAACTAGGCAAGGATCTACTACACTGGCATCAAGAAGATCTTCATATCTGTTTGTCATTGCATTATATCCATGTCGCCATTCGCTTGCTAGAGTCTTCTCCACAACAACCACTCCATCATCCCCTGCATTCCTTGCAATGAACTTTGCAGGTGCAAGAAGTGCCTGCAATTCATTGCAAAATCTACTGAAAATTTTGAAAGGCACACAAAATTCTGATAAAAATTTAATTAAAGTTCAATGAGTTATTGTCATTGCGGTACTGAAACCAATAAAAGGAAAACTTCTCCAAGCAAAGCAACTGATATTGGTAAAGTTTTTTTTAATATAATCAGGGTAACGGGAGCCCGCTCTTTGCATTATGCTCATTGCCTACCTTGACTAAGACCCTAACAATTAAGGTCACCCTTCAGAGGGGCAAACCGTAAAGTTTATTTAAAAGCACTCAATATACTATATATGGTATGAGTACGAATCATCTTTTTAAAAGCACTACACTCGGGAAAGAAAAGGAACTGAAATATTGTGCCTGAAAAATTCACCATTCATCTTCTTTATATTAGAGTACTAGATTATCTATCTTGCCTTGGCAGACAGTCTACCTACCAAGAAGACTGGTATCCAAATCAAAACATTCCATTTCACCAAATCAAAGAGGTACTACGATACTAGCAGTTCGATTTCAACTGAAGAATGAAGAGAGGCAGAAACCATGACAGAGAAAAGGGGTATCCACAATACCTTGCCCACAATATCAGCACCCATCTGCTCATCTTGATCCTCCATTAATTGTTTAATGGTAGGAAGCAACTCTGACAGATGAACATAGGTAGCACCTCCACCAGGAACAATGCCTTCATTCATGGCAGCAAATACAGCATTCTTTGCATCCTCAATTCTGAGTTTTCTGTCTTCAAGTTCCACCTCTGTATGTGCTCCCACCTAACTTCGACCACATTACCACATCCAATAAAAAAGACGTTGGAGATTTTTTCTTCTTAAGAGATTTTACTTTTCATAAAGAAAATAAGACAAGATGTCCTATGTAAAACAAAAAGAAAATGACATTAGAAAAGGCAACTCAAAGCCCAATTCTGAAGTATTAAATAGCAAAAAAGTCATTAACATGATTAGTCACTGATGTTCAAAGTGAAATCAAAATGATAAGGAATTCTTGACCACAATTTTGTTTTTAACTTTTGTGATCCCTAGGTTTTTACTTTTGAAAACGGAATCGCATAAACTTGAATTTATACACTTATGAAGACAACTTGATATGGACAACATGCAGCACCATATTTAATTGGTAGTTACAAGTTGAGGTCTTCGTTAAGATGAACTTTTACTACTTTTAGATATGATCTTTAAGTTGCATTTATATCAATCTGAATTCCCATGCTATCGAGTATCAACCGTTCAACAGACAGAATTTTGATGTTACGATGGATAACACTCTTTTGTGCACTATATTTCCTAGGCTGTAAAGCATTATAAATAGAAAGAGCTATACATTAGCCAATTTCAGAACAAGGATAACAGATTCCAGAACTTTTAGAAGAAATCTAATAAAGAGTTGGGGGATTGTTCCGACATTCTCCCCAGAGTTGGTAATTTCTAGGTGTCTTCAAATGAGGATGGTAGAGTTTGGTTGCCTGATTCTTCATGTTCCTTCTCAATGACGTTCCTCTTTAACATATGACCTTACTTGAACAAGATTTGTTTTATAGGTTGTACAACTGTATCCTTGAGTTCTAAGAAGACAAGAACGTCCCTCTTTAACATGGTCCATCATGGGACAAGACATTTAACTTTCAGCTCTGTGAGGCTGTTTGAAACGCTAGCTATCCTAGTATGTGCAAGGCTTTCTTCTCGACTATGTGTCTCGAGGATTTAAATGTTTGGGATACAGTTCAATCATGGAACCTTAATAGATACTAATCTCCTTGCAGTGTTTTCTTCAAGATTAGAGGCGAGGATGCCACCCTTCTCCTTCTAAGTTTTCTGTTCAGCCAGAAACTTTGGTGGAGACTTACTTGACGCTTTTGATCTAAGTCTTCAATCCCATCGAGCATCACAGAAGCTCACTCATTGAGATTTCAGGTCAAATTTTCAATGATAAGGCAAAAGTCCTTTGGTGTAATGCAACCAGGGCATTCCTTCGGGAAGTTCACTTGGAAAAAGGAGTGTAAGGTTCTTCCAAGAAGAAGAAACCTTGGCCTTTGAGTCTCTCCCTTTGATATAACAGATACATCCAACTTCCGTTTAACTACTGTACTGAAAGGCAATCTGCTTTCAGTTAATACCACGAGGAAGAACTAAACCCTTTTCGATGGTTCCCAAAGCTAATAAGGATAGAATTAAATAACAGTTAGCACCAGCACACGATATTACAGTAAAATCATCAAGCCAAATAAAATTAATGGTGAGAATTCTCACAAAAGCTGCACTTCCAAGTAATTTTTCAAAACCGCAAACCTTAATGACAGCAATGCCACCAGAAAGCTTAGCAATCCTCTCCGAGAGCTTTCTTGAGTGGTAGGAGTTATCTGTTTCAATAAGATCCTTTTTAATCTGCAAAATTCTTGCTTGAATTTCAGCTTTAGTAGAGGGATCTGCAACTATTGTTGTTGAATTAGATGTTATAACTACTTTCCTGGCAATTCCTAGCTGGTCCGATGTTGCACCCTCAAGTCCTAGACCCAAATCTCCAGTGAGAAAATCGGCACCTGACAATTTCAGAATAAAGTCAATGAGCAAATATTGAAACTGTCATAATTAGGTAGTTATTTCAGCTGCAGTTTATCATCACGCAGCAGTTAAAATCACCTAAGTCAATCTGATGTACAGACTAAACTATATATAAGATAAACAGATTTCCACCATCCTAGCCACTGACATTCTTCCAAAGTATATGGAGGTTTCTTATGTTCTAAGTTCAAATCCAGGATTCAGAGATTTAAACTCACACCAGTAGTACAAAAACCTTCGAAGTAAAGCCCGATTTTTCTCTTGAAGCAATGCAGACAAAATACCTATATCGAGGTTTCGGTTTGCATTCTGCAAAATAAACCTGAAAGAATTAAATAGAGTTTCTACCATCTCAAATGATCATGTTATAGCTTTGAAGCTTTGTGAAAAGTTGGATGTATTCCAAAAATATTCTAAGCTCTTTTCCAGCAACCAAATGAAAAACTGACAGAAAGATATGTTACACAACTTCAGGGCATAAAGCAGTACAACAGACGAACTGAAAGCCTAAGAATATATTCAGGCCATTTTAAGTGCTACTCAAAAAAATCTGAACGGCAAATCATAAGCTGTCACCTAGGTAAAAAATGATAAATTCACAGTGCCACCACAATGTTTAATATAATTAAATAAAATCTGATGTATAATGTCAAAGCACCAGAAAATCTCCCCTCTTCCAAAACCCCGATGCAAATGTACAAATGTAAGACAGGTCTTGAGTAAATTTTATTACTTAACGTGCCACTGAAATAACAAACATTTAAGCAAGCGTATGATAACTGTTCATAGATGTATTTAGTTCACCTGTCATTAGCGCAATATCTTGCAATAGAGCTTTCTTTCTTTCACCAAGCCCAGGACATTTTACAACGGCCACATTAACTAAACCCTGCACCTTATTCAGCACTAGGGTTTCTAGTACTTGTCTTGAGATGTCCTCTGCAATTATCAGCAGAGGAAGACTAAGTTGTATGGTCTTTTCCAACAAAGGGACAATTTCTTTGACAGTAGAAATTCTTTGATCGGTTACTAGGACTTTTGCATTGTCAAACTCCACAATAGACTTATCTTGGTTTGTAATAAACTGAGGCGACATGTAACCTTTATCAATCTGTGAAGAGAGATACAATGGAAGTGGAACCATAAGGACAGAATGAAGAGATAATGAGATAGATTTTGAATATGACAGATGCACATCAAATAGGCACTTGATGCAATGAAAATTTATTGGAACCTGAAGAGCATCAGTATTCAAACTATCTCAAGTCTAGAGAGAAAAAGAACTTGTCCAAGAGAAAAATTGAAGCCACTTTAAATTTAATGTATCTTAGTTTTATAGTGTGTTATCATCTTAGACTGTCCTCAGTGGTTGCCAAAGAACTTCTCATTTTTGCAGCTAAATTATTTACCTTCATTCCTTCTTCTATTACTACAGAAGTTTCAGACGATTTGGACGACTCAATTGAGATCACACCATCAAGGCCAATCTTTTCTATTGCTTCAGCAATTAAGTTCCCCACATATTCATCATTTCCAGAAGATATCATTGCAACAGCTGCAGAAAGGACGAGGCTAGTTCAGCACCATTTACTTCCCAAATGAAACTTCACCGGTGTTCAACCAGATGAGAAGAAAGAACCTTTAATATCATATTTTCCTTGTACAGGAGTACTTTTCTTCTTTAAGACCTTGGTTAACTCCTTTACAGTCTTATCTATTCCTTTCTTTAACGAAACAGGATCAGCCCCAAAGGAAACGGCCATTAATCCGGATTTGACCATTTCACGTGCCAAAATTATTGCAGTGGTGGTTCCATCTCCAGCCAAGTCATTCATTTTGCTAGCAACCTGAAAGCAGAAAACTCAAAAATATATATCTTAGATGTTAAACCTCATCAAACAAGTTTTAGAACAAGTGAGATTTTACTTAACAACCATGAATAACCTCTTGAATCAGCACCACTCCTGCATTCTCGATCGCATCAGAAAGCTCAATAGCTTTAGCAATTGTAACTCCATCATTAACCACTTTAAGCGTTCCCTGTTCAGAGAGAATAACATTGCGCCCTGCATGTTTTGGTGAAAAAGAACTAGACTATCAAATAAATGTTAAGCATTACTACAGACGTGATTGCTATGACTGATAAGATACAGGTACTGCACACTTAATTTGGTTAAGCATCATTCTTGAAGCATTCACTAGGTAGATTATACGATAAATAATAAATTACCAAACAGTTCCAGATTTGAGTAGTTAAAACCACGCCAGAGGTTCTTCAGACAAATCAAACAAAATTATACATGAGGAGAGAATTTTGAAATGACCAAACTTTTCACTCTTTTCCTTTACACGCTTAAGAAATTGCAACCCAAGCAAATCATGTTTCTTCAGGCTCATACATTTCCTTCTAAATTTCTTCAAATTAGAACCGATTGATCAGATAAAATAAAATGCAAAACCATTGTCTTTACTTAAACAACATCATAAACTCGCCACTTTAAGTCCAGCACACAAATGAACCAAGAAATTGAACTCAGTAGAACTAATCATTGCCACACTGGCTTGGACAAAACTCTGCAAAAGTTGCAGAACCAAAAAGGAGAAACATCACGAAAGCTCAAGAAATGGGGTAAAATCATACAAAATACGAAGTCCCACAAACCTTTAGGTCCTAAAGTGACAGAAACAGCATCAGCAAGCTTATCAATTCCAGCCAGCAAGGCTCCTCGGCATTCTTTACCAAAAGATATCCTCTTAGGACCGGCCCTGACGACAAAATTTCTCAAGTTCCATGGATTTCTCGCGTACCCAGATAGCCTTTGGCCCCCAGCGAGCTTCTGCGGAACACCCAGAAATTAAAAGTGACAAAACAGACGCATACGCAGAGAAGATGAGCGGTAACAGAGAGAGAAGTAGACTTACAGCTAGAGGGAAGAGTAGAGGTCGGGGAAAGGGAGCCGGCGAAGAGAGACGGGCACGGACTTCCATGAGATTGTTGCCGTCGTAGAGAAGCGAAGAGGCAAAGGTTCATTCGGAAGGTTTATTGGGGGTTTTATGATTTATCCATCTACACGAATCTGGACTCGGAATCAATGCCACTCACCAACTCACTCACTCACTCTTGTTTTGCCTTTTATTTAAAAAATACGTTTAATCTTGTAGGGGTCGTTTGGTTCGCAAGTTTGGGTGGTTTGTTAAGCCTGAATAAATTAAGTCTGTGGCTATTGGATGATACAGAAAATAGGTTTGTTAAGTCTGAATTTGTTAAACAAATATTTGGATGGTGCAAGTTTGAGTTTGTTAAGTCTGTGTTTGAATTTTAATTTGTTAAACCTGAGTTTATTAAAAGTGTATTTGGTTGGTACATTTAAAATTTGTATAAATAATAGAAATTATTTAATTAAAGTAATAAAAACTATATATTAAATTAT
Source organism: Trichosanthes truncata (assembly GCA_033996785.1). Taxonomy (NCBI): domain Eukaryota; kingdom Viridiplantae; phylum Streptophyta; class Magnoliopsida; order Cucurbitales; family Cucurbitaceae; genus Trichosanthes; species Trichosanthes truncata. The sequence continues at coordinate 25,537,536 of MU867261.1, forward strand.
ATATAAAATGTAACTTTTATGATGAAATTAGAGAGTATTATTTTAATAATAAATAAAATATTTTTAATACATTTGTCCACTCAATTTTCTTCCAATAATTATTTTATAGAATAAATATTTAATTGTTCATGAAAATATTTCAGACTATTTACCAAAGTGTGAACAAATATAAACAAAATTTTTTATGCAAATATATCCAACATAAAATTAACTATAAGAAAATGTTATCAATTGTTTATTTAATGATTTATAACTTGTTGTGCTAAGAAAAAATATTTACTACTTATCATCAAAATTACTATTGAACTTAACTTTCTATATTAACTAATACATAAGGTTTTAAAGTTAAAGTATTTTAAATAATATTATTTTAAAAGTTATTAACTTCAAAATACACTAACCAAAATAGTTTAATTAATTAATTCTACAAATATTATGTCTTTAATTGACTATGATAACATCTTTTTTACATTTTCACAATAAAATGAGTTTAGGAAAGTTGTGGATTTAGAGAAATGAACTTTTTTTTTTTTTTTATCAAATGGAAATAGACGTATTAAATTTAGGTTTATATAACGTATATGTTTTGAAATTTATAATAAAATAAATTTTATTATAATTTATATGTTAATAAAAATTTTAAAATATAACAATAAGTTTCTTATATATTATGAACACTTTTTAATTTATTTTTTAATATTATTGCTAATCTGAACACTTTTTGAATAATTATTTTGTAAAACAAATATTTAGTTAGTTTTGTAATTGTTTTTTTCTATCAATGTAGGAACAAAATACAAAGAAATTCCTTCTTATAAATTTATCATTATAATTGCTCTAAAACATGAAGTATTACAAAGCCGACATATCGGTTTATGAATTAACTATTACTATATGGAATTTGAACTAAATTTATTTATTTATTTATTATAAATTTATCATTAATTAATTATTTTTATTTAACTAATATATTTTTATTAAAAATCTAATGCATTTTAAAAGCATAATTAAAGACAAAATATGTACTATAGCAAACTTGGGGAGTATGAATAATGTACTGTAGCAAACATGGTGAGTAAGGTAAAGTACTGTAGCAAACTTGGGGGTAGAATAATATGTACTGTAACAAACCTGGGTTAACAAAACTGCCAACCAAACATGGGTTTGTTTAAACAAACTCATACTCCCTACTTCCAAAACAGGGAATCAAACACCCCCTTAAAGCGTTGAATGAAAAATCAACATGACGTGGAACGACATAACAGTGACTCAAATCCTTATATAAATTAAGTTTAAAAGAACGACATTCGGACACATCGACTTTTCATCAAACATTTTAAGGGCCCATTTGGATTGCAAATATAGAATATCTGGGAGTTAAAAATCTAAGATTTAAATACCTAGATAATAAATGTATGTGTTTGGATAGAGATTATAATTAATATTTGAGAGTTTAATTATCACTTTCTCTCTCTTCTCTCTTCTCCATTTCCCAAGGGAAATAGTCTCAAGTAAAAAAAAACTCATCTCCTACATGGATAATAAAATTTAATGGTTCATGGGTTATTTTTATCAATGGGTAATAATTACTTGAGTTTTAAAAAGTAAAGATCAATGAAACAAACATTGATTTTTTATACCATTACCAAGACCCATCTCAAAACCAATGAAACAACATAGGGTCTAATAGTTTTTCCACTCTAAGAGTAGTTTTGAAACGTTTAGAAATAATATGAATATTTTTAAAACAAAGAACAAAATTCAAGAGTATTTTTATAATTTATCCAACAAAATTATAAACTTGGCCCGAAATTTCTAATACTATGGCAATACAATTTCATTTTGTTCATTATTTGACATGTAATTGAATAATGTGCTAATTTATTTTGTGAATCTTATACAATTACTAAATATTGTTGTTATGATAAATAATGAATAGAAAGAGTATTGAAAAATTTTATGTACTATTATAATTTTATAAATTTTCTCTCATGAAATTTTCATATTACGCCATTAAATATTTGAATAAAGTAAAAAAACTTAGCCACTACTTAAGTGCAAGGACCAAACTTGTACTGTAAACCATATATATATATATATATATATATATATATATATATATATATTTATTTATTTATCTATATGAGATTATATCAAAAACATGGTGCTATGTGTCGTAAGTCTACTCATTCGCGTGATCGCCACATAACATTTTTTTGGTCATAACTTCTTCGTTTGATGTTCAATTTGAGCGATTCAAAATGCGTTTGAATCATCTTTTCGAGTTTTACGCTATGGACATTTTAAAACACTAAAGTCATTAGTAATGTAAAAGTTTGTTTTCATCAAAATATATAGTATGATGGAAGCTTGTAAAACTAACAATCTCCCCTTTTTTATGATAACAAACTACTCAAGAAAAATATTCTCAAAGTAGAATGTGAATGATAATATCGAAAGAATTCAATTAGTAAACATCATGTTCAATCATTAAATATCACATATATTTTTCTAAATAAATTCTCCCCATTTTGTTATCGTCAAAAGATAACAATTAAAAGCATAAGGTCCCCCTCAAAATAATAATCAAGTAACTAATAATAATAAGTTCATTTAAGCTCCCATAATAAATCAAGTCAATCATTTTGAGCAAAAATAATCAAGAAATATAATAAACTCAATAGCACATCAAGAATGGAATCAATAAAATCACATAATCCTAATTTCAAAGTAACAATAATTTATCTCAATAAATCAATGAACATTACTCTACCAAAGATAAACAATCATAAAATTTTTATAAGAAAAATTATAACTCCCCTTAAATATGTGAATCATATAAATATTGCAAAAGAAAGAAGGGATAACTACATGGATAGTCCAAAAATGAAACCCATATTCCATTTTTGTCAAACCTACCATTGTGCCATTTTTTACACAACTAACCAATAGAACTAGAGATTTTACATAAAAGTTGTGTTTCATTTATTGTTATGCCCCTCTTCCATTATCTAACATTTAAAAAAATAATTAAAAAAAAACCTTCCATGAAATCAACAAATCCAACTTCCTATTTCATTTTATTCCATATTCACATACAGGTCATTCATTTAAGGAAAATTAGTGGGATGTTTTTTTTTAAATTAATTATATTATTACAATTTATTCCATATTGCATAGTTGCATTATCCTTTTCCATTTCTTACATTTTGTCGTCTTCTCCACCTTTGTGCCGCCATTCATAGTGTCGTTTCCTCCATTTTTCATTATTGTGTTGTATTCTTCTTCATTTTCCATTTTATTTCGACTTCAAGTATTTTTTTGGTTGCCACATCATGCACAACATGAGTAAGCTTTTCTATTCTTTCCTACTTTTATTTATTTTTTCCTATATTTTCACTATTTTATTTCCCATAAACCTTCATTCTATGTTTTTTTTCTATATTTTTTTCATCATTTTCATTTTTCATTTCATTTTTACATATAGAGTCGATGTATATAAAATTACAAAGTATGATTGTTACGTTTATTTGATTGCATCATAAGTATTTAGTTTGATAAGATATATGCTTGATATTTGTTACTACATTTTTGTTACATTTTTTGGATTGCATCAGAGGTATATTATGTTGAATAGGATATATACATGATATTTATTAATTGATCTTCATTACATTTACCGAATTGAATCACATAGAATACATAAGTGATGTTTATTAAATTATTCTCTGTTTATTATGATATATACCTAATATTTACATAGGAATTTCAGGTACAAATTTAATTCGTATATGAATGCTTCATGGGTGGCCAATGGAACTAAAGGGACAATTTCGTTTACTACAACGTTTCAAAGATATGATAATGGTGACAAACAAATATACCGAGTATATATTTGAAAATAATTATATATATATATATATATATATACATATCCAACACACGTATACCAAGTGTATATGAAGAAATCTGTAATAGGTGAAATACATGATAGTCGTGACGAACAAATATATCGAGTATATATTTGCAAATAACTAAATATATCAAGTATATATGACGAAATTTGTAATAGGTGAAATATATACCTCAATAAAGATGAAATAATGGATATAAACATAGTATATATGTTGGAATATATTAATTTAATATTATCACTCATATTGTTGTGTTTGCGACTACATGTATGACAAAAAAAACCTAGTATATAAAATGAGCAAAACAAAAAACCTGTGTACATAGTATATATGAGGTATATATGAAGTTATATACATAGAAGCTTTGGGATTCTATGCAAGCAAATATATGAGGGGAATCCAAATTACCTATAATGCACAACTTTTGCATAATAGATTCTAGGAACCGAAGGTAGGATATTCCATCATGCAACACAATTTCTTAAACTTTGTAACTAACATAATTATCCAACTCGTTCCACGTCCTAACATATAGGATTGGTACAACAAAACTCCTTTTAAATTAGAATATATAAGATAGTATATGTATGATAGCAAATATATGGTATATATCATTATATATATCCCATAATATATGATATATTTGAAAATGATATTAATATATTCTCATTAATTAATAATATGTATCAAATCATAATTCATATGGATGTATATGATATAATTACTAGGACATTATGTTAACAACATAAGTTCCTAATTGTACAACATAACTAAACTTATACATCATATATTACAGATTATATATTCATATTTATCATATAATACATGTTATATTTGAGCGACAACAATGAAGAATCTTGATATTATTGAAAGTTGGAAATGAGAGGTGGAAAGAAAAAATGTTGATGTAGGAGACGAAATATAGAAGATACTAGTTAAAATATTGTTTCATTTTGTACGTAAAGAGCTAAAATTGTGGCATAATTTGTGTGATTATCAATGAGTGACGATATATTTGGAAATTAAATGCTAAAATCGTGGGATCTTGAAATATAATAAATAGTCAAACGTAAATAAATAAATAAATAAATAAATAAATAAATATATATATATATATATATATATATATTCTATAATCTATAATCTATACTATATTAAAATGCTAGAAAGCTTGAAAAATATTTTTGGTCACTTTTACCCTTTTAATTTTGAGTTAATTACATTTCTAACCTTTGTAGTGCTTGGTTACAAATCGTGAAAATGCCATTGAATCATTTCAAAATTAAATGCTTAAATGAAATTATACAAGCCTTTTAATTACAAATTAAATTAAAATTGTAAACGACTATGGTAAAGTCTAAAAATTGTAAACGTGGCATTGAGACCTTGAAAATTGTAAACGTCCAGTAAAAAATACAAATTAAATTAAAACGAATCATTTCATAATTTAATAGTTGAAAATTGTAAACGTCCTATAGAAATTTCAAATTAAATTAAAATGGCAATGAATTTATTGTAAACGTCAGTAAAAATAGTAAATGTGGAATCATTTCATAATTTAATAGTTATCCTAAAATGTAACGGTGAGATTTCAAACTTCTCTAAATTTGAATATATAAATACATTTTCACCATGTGGCATTGAGATCATTGAGAAGCAAATTGAAGAATTGTATACATCATATTCTATCCATTATTCTTACATAAGCAAAGACATCACCGTTCAAGGTAGGTAAAAAGGAATTTAGTTTAATTTTGTTATATTTTACTAAATAAGAATTGTGTAATTAGTTAAAATAATATGTTGGTTTGTTTTCTATTAGATGGCAGAGATGATAATCGTTGATCTAAAACCATTTCAAAGAGGGTGGTCTACAATGGTTACTGTTGTTCGAAAATTTCTCAAGCAACAATTCAAAAATAGGAAATGAGAACCTATCAACATACAAAAGTTCATTGTTATTGATAAGGAGGTAAAAATAGTTTCTACTTTATCAACATTCTTTTTAATAGGATTGATTATATAAATTGTACTTAAAATGTTTTTGTAGGGAGAAGGTATTTAGTTGACTTTATTTAACGAGTTGATTGAGAAATTTGCTGCAAAATTAGAAAGGGGAAAAACATATCAAATACTTGATGGAAGTATAAAATCGATCGATACAAGATATCAAAATGTTAATGACAGAATTTAGATATCTCTGTCACAATCCAGTGAAGTACAAGAAATTGAAGGAGAGATATATAATCTAAAGAAGATAAAATTCGTGAACTTTGAATTACTGGCAAATGGCAACGATGTTGATTCTCAAATGAGTATGTTTGAATATTATAAATTCTTTTTCTTAAACTTATTATTTTCCTTAAAATAATTTATTAATTTCTTTGCAGATGTTATAGCTGGTGTAATCCAAGTAACGTCAATGATTATTAGAAAGTGTCATGCAAACTATACCAAAAAGCGTGAACTTCAAATCATGGATAACAAGTATGTATATGTAGATAGATTTCCATTGTAATGTTTTACACTATTAATTTGCAAAATTGGTCTAATCACTTGATATGTTTGCAGATTTAATATTATAAAATTGACTTTATGGGATGACTTGGATAAAGTTGAAAGACAATTCTTAGAAGGCAATTGCAGTCAAAATAATATAATTCTCATCACAAATATCAAAAGAAGTAACTATGAAGGTAAATCATTTTTTTTTTTTATTTTTGTATATTTTAAATTCAAACCAATATAAAATCATATGTCTAATACTAATTATTTCAGGTGAAATTTTGATATCATCCACTAATATGAGTGTGGTTGCAATAAATCCATCAATCGATAGGGCAGAGACATTGAAAAACGGGCAAGTATTGAAATAACTTTTATAGAAAACAAAAAGTTAGAAATGAGAACATTGTGAGTTTAAAATAGTTTATTTGTGTTAATTTTTCAACTTCATATTTTTAGGATGCAAAGTCTTTCAAAAGATAAAAAAACTTAGAAACCTTTTACATCCATCAAAAAATTGGTGGAAGCAAAAGAAGTAACAATCAAAGACATCATAAAAAGAAAACTTGAAGATCTTTTTGTTCTTTTATTGGAAGAATTGTAAAAATACAAAACAAGGACAATCCATGGTTCAAAAAATGCATTGCATGTAACGAAACACTACATCCTATGGAATATGATTCAACAACATCTTGTCCAACTTGTGAGAACAAGAAGTTAATGTTTGTGGGAAAATATTTGTTGAGATTAATTGTATTAGATGGTGAAGAAGAAGCTTATTTGACAATATTTGATACTGCTGAATATTTGATCGGATGTAGTGCCACAAAATATTTTAATGATTTAAAGGTAAATCAAAAAAAAAAATTATTTTCATTTTCTTAAAAAAAACTAAATTGAATTGTATTATGCAGGCTACCAAAAAGGAGAAAAACAAGTGTTATCAGAATTTGGTGGTGGCGGAAGATAAAAAATATTACTTTTTGGTGAGAATGGATAAAATAGGAGAGAATGATCGAGCACGAAAGCAAATTGTTGTCCAAGAAGTTTGCACAGTTGGTTCAATGGCGAGCAAAAGACATGGGCAAAAATTAGAAGAAAATAATTCTAACCAAGACAAAGAAGACAATAAACGTGCAAAATTGGCCGATTGAATGAAAAAGGATGAAGAGATGTTATATGTCCTATGTTGGATTTTCAAGAACAAGATACTAACTTCTTGTAGCGTAGTGGAATTGTTAAAAATCCAATAATGACCGGATAATAATCACGAGAAGAATTCCCACTTGTTCACAGCCCAAAATCTTTTAGTGAGAAAAGGAAAAGAGAAATTGAGAGGATGAGATCTTTGTCTTCTATTCTCTCATAGAACCCAAGTCAAAAAGAAGAATCACTTTTTGCGATATACCTCTGCAGTTGATAAGCCTTAGAATTAAGGCTTTTTTAACTCCTCAATTACTTAAAATATTCTTGTTTTGTCTTAAGACTATTTGAAAATAGTTGAAAGATTGCTTCAAAATAAGAAAGAAATAAGAATGATGGCATTTGGGATAAGATTCTAAATAAATTAAGCTTGTTTGCAGGAAATGTGAAAATTGCAAAACCAAAATTGTAATTTCGAGATTATGCAATTTTGAGCAGCAGAAGAATTTAAAGAAGAAAGAAATCCTGCGCAAAACCCATATATGGAAAGTCTGAATTACCGCATGAATTAAGGGATTTGGAGCACAAATTCTGGATGATTCAACCCTAGAAAGGACCTACAAAGGGCGAAAGAAGAGGGTCGGAAGCGGCGTTCGTTTTTTGGGAGAGATTTTGGCTCGTGGGTTTTCAATTTTAAAAACTCTGCTTTTATGCAAAAGAGCTCTCTGTTCTTGCCGAGGGTTCAACCAAGCTTCTTCATTCTGTTTCTCCTTTATGTTCTAATCCGATTCAAGTGAAGCTTGAATGGTGAAGACTAATCGTTTCCTAGAAATAGTGTAAGGATGAAGTCGATTGGAATGGAGTGAGGATTCGAAGAAGTGTAGGCCGATTCTGTTTCTACTTATTTCTGTTTTTTGGGCAAGAAGTGTTTCTATTTTTTTTTTTTTGGATAGATTCTGTTATTTGAAAAGTTCAATCGGCAGTGTATTGTATTAATTTACTTATATGCAATTTAACCTTGATTTCTTGAAAACGTTCATATAGTTTATGTTAGATGGAAGGTTGATTGTTTGTTGTTTTGTTGTGGTCTCTGTTGCCATTTTAGTTGGGAATAATTGGGAAGTTTTAATGAGATATTATCCAGAACTGCATTGATTTTTATTGTCAAGGCATTCTAATATGCCAAGCTATTATGATAGAAGTTTGCATTGATTCAATTAGTTCCAGTTCTTGTTAGCAATTTATTTAAGTTTCCATTATGAATTCTTCTTTAAAATTTAGTTGTAAGATTTTTATCTTATATATGAGCTAAAACTTCTTAAAGGGTTCAAGGATGTGAATTCTCTAAGAAGTAATTGTAGCCTAAATTTCAATAAAAACCAAGCTTACATCTCAATTGTTTGCTTGTGTTGAACAAATTTCCGTTGAGATCCTAGATTGATCAACTAGGGTAGCAACTCAAGCTTAGATCTAATACCAATGGGGTTAGTGATAAGCGGATTTCGCACAAGTAATGGAGAAAAGCGCTTAGACATAAACCAATCTTTACCCTAGACGATTAAAGATTCCAAAACTCATAAAATTGTTGAGCTAAATTATCTAAGATAGAGGGACTATAGACATATAGGTCTCTCACTTAGCCTCCTAAAAACCTAATTTTAAGGTAAATAGGAGAAGCAATTTTAGTTTACAATTGAGTGTGGAGTAGGTTTGAATTGCAATTTTGGCTTGCAAATACAATTTAGAGCAATGACATTCTTGAGCCCCATTTTTATCTAAATTCCTTTTGAAATTTCATTTACTAAGCTTATCTAGTTTGCTATCCAATATTGTCATTTCTAGATTCTGCAATTCAATTCTGCAATCCTTGTCATTTCAATATTGCAAATTCTCGATTCTGCAATTAGATTTTGCAATTATTTGTTTTTACCAACACACCATCCCAACATTATTTTTGCAATTTTCCTTACACTTGCTTTACAATATTTTTGTTACACCGTTCCCTTGGGATTCGATACTTGGTACTCACATACCATTTTATATTACTTCGATTGCGTGTACACCGATCAGCAGTTATAAAAAAAACTGCAAAGATTCTCTTGAGATGACAGTTACAGAAACTGTTTTCTCATTTTTAATTTATATAAAAAAGAATTAATATATATAATTAATTAAATAACATATATTTAATTAATCATATAATTGAATAATCTGTATATTCAATCATTAATACTTTCATTCTTGAGATAGCAGTTACAACAACTGCCTTCTCATTTTTAATTTATATAAAAAAAAGAATTAATATATATAATTAATTAAATAACATATATTTAACGCAATTCCTATCCTCATTGCTCAAAAACATAGGACACATTCCTTTTCATTTGTATCAAATTTCATACAAGAAAATGGGCCATGTGACCGTCATACTTTTATCTTGAGAGATTGTCACTTTACAACGGTTAAGTATATAAAATAACCTAATAATTGAGTAAGTATGAAGTGCCATAGAGTCATTTAGTCACATAAATTATAACTTACGATCTCTTCTTAAAATATTATATTTTCATGTTTATGTATCACAATCATATTACAAAAATATAATTGGTCGACCAGTGAATACATTACAATGTGACACTTGAAATGATCTTCCATTTTCTAAAATATTTCCATTTCAAAACAATTGCTTACTAGGTAGGCCCCATTAGATCAAATCATTCATGAGCATTGGTAAACTTCCTAAGATATCTAACATCGAAGTGAAACTTCAAACAATTTTTAGCCAAAAGGTCATTAGGGTACTTATAAAGATTTTTCAATCTCAAGGGTCTCACACAACAAAGAAGTAGAGATCAATTAACTTCTGCTACCCTTTGTGGTCATATTTAGCACATGTGGCATGAAACACATGTTACAGTACTTTACTCTTTATCATCAGAGTGTATGTCTTAAGCAATACTGTATAGATGATAGTTCAGATACACTCAGTAACTAACTTGAGTCCACTATTCTACCTTAATATTCTATCAACAAATGATTATTGGACTTCCATCTGGCATTCATAGACAATTTAAGATGAACAGTGGGCATATGGATTGCCTTTTAATATTTCTATCAATTTTTCAGTAAGGCTTTCATTCAACCCAACATCTTTTAATCTTTCCATGCGATTTTTAATTTCATTCATGGTATCATAAAAGTATAGTTGGAAGAATATTGGCTTCTCTTCTGGTAATAAACTTGGGAGATCATGATATATTTGACCTTGTACTCTGAACATGTAAACTCCTTGATTTGAAGATGCTAGGTCTCTATCTAAATTGACCCCAAATGATGTGAAAGAGAAAATACTATTATAAGCTCGAATATTCTTCCGGAATAAAATTCCTTCCTCAGACTGTGATGTATATAAATAATTAAGGTTGTCAGGTACTATAGTTTCAGCAAGATGCACCTAGATGATAAATTAAAATTTATGATTAAAATTAATGTGTCTACTAAATACAATATTTAATAGATGATTTTGTCTTTAGAAACTCATACCTGACCATTGAAGCAACAAAATGCTGGAGTCTCGTGCTCAAATTTTATTGCCTTACAAAATGTACAAGGTCTAATCTTTTTAAGCTCATGTATATGAGAGTGAAATGGTTGCTCTAGAATTTCTGATCCTGTGAACATTATAAGACAGATTAATTATTGCATTTAAATAATTTAAATAAAAGTAATATATATTTAAATATATTAGTTTCGAGATACAATGATAATTAAAATATTTACCTTGGATTTCATTTGTCATTTTTTGTGTGGCTATACTAAAAGGATTTCTTCTTTTAGTATAATGCTTGCTATTTCCTTCGAGTTGTCTTTTTTTCCTTGATTCTATAGACAATTCAATTGTTCTTCTCCTTTCTTCTTGGGAAAGTGTAGAATAAGTTTTCTTTTTTCTATTAGCATCCATACTATTCTGTTAACAAAATATATGCAAATTAACATATATGAATTAAATTTATTAGTAAAAAAAATGTGTATGTTAACAAATTATATGAAAATTAATAATTTTTTTTTTATTAAAGTTCATGACATAAGCCAATTATATAAGTCAACAATTTAAATATAGGTTAAGTGGCTAACACATTAGTTATCTTATCTAAATTGATAATTTCAGTATAAAGTTAGATAAATTCATAATAAAACATTATTAATTTGTAACCGTTTATGTTTTTTTGAAACACTTTTTACTATGTGTAGTATAATTCTATGACTAAACATCTTGAAAGGTCTCCATCCCCAAAACGCCTTCTAATGGTTGGTTGTTTAACAGTGCACGATTTTGAGAGTCTTTATTTGCAGATTAATGAAACAGGTAACTTTTGTTCTTTAAGTTCTTATCTTCATTTCTTTTCTTTTTGTTCTAAGCTTTGTGACAAAATTAGTAAACATGTTTTTACACAGTATATATGTCTCTAAATAGAAACCATTTGAGTATTTTGATGACTAGAGTACCTTCCTTCTACTAATATAATAGGCTTCAGTGAAGATGAAACCAAACACTTATTGCACCTTTCCCTAAATGAACAGCTTCACTTTGCCAACCAAGATGAGGTTTGTGTTCAACTCATTTTCCTTGTAATTATGAGAATACATTTTTTCATCAATACATTATTGCTGTAGAATAGTCCAAGGGATGTTTAAAACAAAATGTTGGTTGTTATTCTAATGATAAGATCATTATGCAAAGCTGTTTCCTTGCTTGATATTTTTTAAAATCATTGTCACTCAATGATATCAATAAAAATAATAATGATTATTATTAATGTAAGAAACATAACAGTAAAAATCAAAATACAAAAGCCATTCTTTCTATTCCACCTTTTATGTAAGTTTAAAATTTAAAGTACAGTGAAGAAAAATTGTAAAAGTTAAAAAATTAAAGTTAATGACTTAAATGAAAGGTGGAATCATGGCAGAATTAATGTTATAAAGGCTAACAAATTGTAAACGTCAGAACATATTAAAAGGTGAACCATGGCAAAATTTAAAAATGATTTAAGCAAAATATTACCAAATATAATTATTTTAAATATTTATTATTTAGTTTGATTTCAAAATTCTAAGATTCATTTCAAGTATCATAATTAAAATCATGAAACAAAAAAATAAAGTTTTTGTTTTTAAGTTACTTAGATAATTGTTTGGTTGTTGTACAATTATAAATACGACGACAACTTAATAGCATGATCCTTTAAAAAAATTTATGGGGGTAGTTTTAAAAAAAAGTTAATTGTGAGAATTTGTTAGTTAATGAATTTTTTCTGAATTAGGTAGGCATTTGTTTCACCTAATCATGTTGGTTGGTCCAAATCTAGCGGAACCAATTAAGAATGGTCCAATTAGTGATTCAACACATGGAATATTAACGAAATTGAATCAATATAAAATTAATTATTATTATTTCAAGAGCAAATTAGACACACATCATCTCGTAAATTATAGGATTGTTACAATTGCAGCCACCAACTTTTAATTGTAATTAAAAATTAAGCCCAAACTTTTTCAAGTGAAAAGAATTGTATCAATATCTTTGTTATAAAAAAAAAGGGTCAAACTTTCATAATTAAAAAAATTGGAGGCCTTTTTATTATCTCTCTCACATTTGCTCTCTCCCCCCCTCCTTGTCTCTCTCCAACTTTCTTTGTCCCCTTCTTGCATAGATATTGGATCAACTATTGTATATAAACTTAGAGAAAGACTTTAGAGGATTATACAAATCTTTCACTTACGCATGTTTATATACTGCTTCATTTGGTTGTGTCGTAAGTATGAGTGCATAGCTTTCGCAAAACATTAAAAAGGAAAAAATACAAAAAAAAAAAAAAACCATTGACTTGTTAGTAATGTGTTTGCATCTATTTATAAGATTCTAGATATTTAAGAAGAAATTGAATGAATTTTAAGTTTTACAGCATGATTAGGTGTGTGTTTCTATAATTTTCTATAAAGAACATTTAATTGTTGAAACAAAAAATGACATTCTCATTGAAATGAAAAATAACATTCTCAAAGACGAATGTATTTTTGCTTTATTTCTATGATCTCTTTGCATATACATATCCATGCAATTCTTGATTGTTTAGTTCAGGATTAGGATTAGGAGTTTAAATATATATATTCTTAGAGGCAGTTTAGTAATTTTAATGCAAGTACCTACTTTAAAAAAATAATAAAAAAGAAAGTTATGAAATAAAACTAAACTTCAATGGCATTTTTATATATAAAAACTAACTTTTATCAAAACCCTACCTAGCAATCAACATTTCTTTTTTCAAACCCATGCCTTCTCCTCATTGCTCCATTGACATTCTCTATTATTGTTTGTGTTGTTTGATATGCAATCGTTCGTCTCTTTTCATTTGAATTTTTGATTTGTTCTCACAACAACACCGGTCTTCTATTTTGTGGTAGATAAGACATTTTTCTCTATTTAAAATGACTCACACTTCAACAATCTCCCTTCTTTATAATGTTTGGTTACTCATATAAATTAAGCTACCATATTTATATGTTTCTTTTGACAATGATTGGAATTTTAATAGATGAATGTTTTATTTTAATAATAACCATAATAAAAATTAAACTTATTAAAAATAATTCATTAGTCGGTTACAAAATAAATTTATTATTTATTTATTCATAGAATATGACTTTTATAATTCTTTTTTTGACACATTATAATTTTAATTTAAAATTAGAACCATTGCTTAAAATTCAAATATAGAATGTTAAAATAAATTGAATATATATTTTTGAAATTCAAAATTTTAAAAATAAAATGAATCTTAATATATTTTATAAGAAATAATATACATGTTAAGTTTGTTATAAAAAAAATTGAGATAGTTAAAAATGATTAATTTAGTTGATTCATTAAGTACTTTAGCATGAATAATTAACTTTATTTCAAAAAGAAAAAAAATAGATTGGAATTCTAATGGTTAACCGTTTTATTTTAATAATGATCATAATAAAAACTAAAGTTATAACCTACAAAAATTGAACCTTCATGTAAGAGCAATTAATTAGTAGATTTACAAATAATTTGAATATTTACTTATTTATTATAATATAAAATCTTAGAGTTCCAATTCAAATTAGAAACCTAGCTTAAAATTAAAATACAAAATATTAAATTTATTTTGAATTTCAAAATTTAAAATATGAAATGAAATTTAATATTTTTTTTTGAAACATAAATTCCATTAATAAAATTATGCCACTTGGGCTACGGAACAAGGATTATCAAGAGCTACAATATTCAGAAACCAATTCCTAAAATCTTTCGTCCATAATGCCGAACAATCAGACAAAGCATATCGAGCTAAAGCATCGGCCAACTTATTTGATTCACTGCGAACATGAGAAAACTTCAGCCTCTAAAACTCCTTCTTCAATGAGTCAATGAAATGACATTTAATATTAATAAATATATTATCCGAAAAAAATAATATAAAGATTACGTTTGTTAATCTCCAAAAAAAAGATAGTCTAAAAAAAAAGAGGTTAGGTTTGTTTGTTTGTTTTTAAGTCATTTGATTTACTAAGTACTTTACGTCGAATAACTTACTTTAATGCACTTCAATTTGATATTGGAGTTATATGTTTTAAATTAATGTAAATGATGTCTAAATTTATTACTTTAGTAGGACTAAAAGAGGGAGATGGCTGTTGAACTCAAAAAAAAAAAAAAAAAAAAAAAAAAAAAGTTACATGTAAATGATATATAAGAATAAAAGGGATAAAATGGTCTAAATAAAAATGGTAGATTTGTAATCTAACAAAAACTAAAGGTGTAAGATAGCCTAAAAATGTTTTAAAAGATCCTTACTTTTTAGTAGAGTATAGATATAGATTATAGAATTATAGAATTGTAGATATAGATTATAGAATTATAGAATTGTAGATATAGATTATAGATTATAGTGTAAATCCATTACCCAAACAAAACTTATATATATTTTTAGAAAAAAAATTGTTATATATATATATATATATATATATATTAGAGAAAGAAAAAAATTGTTATAAAATTAGTAGGAAACAATTTAATAAACATATTAAATTTCTTATAGAATTTGAATCTACTGAAAATTAAATTAATAAATTAAAAAAAACACAAATATTCCAAATAAAAAAAATAACAGTAACTACAAAATAACCAAAAAAAAAAGTAATGAAGAATAAAATGAAGATATGTTAATACACAACTTCCTTAACATTAATTTACATTTTACTTAATAATAGTAAAAATCAAAGAACATATAATTCATCAAACTAAGAATTGAAAATATGGATATGGTTCGCATCCGACACGTGCATTCCATGCTCTCTAAATGAATTTTATAATATTTGGAAGTATTTTCAAGATTGAAGTGATTTAAAAAGCAACGAAAGAGAAATAAAAATACCGAAAAAAAACAAAAATAGTAATAATAATTAAAAACAACAAATAAAAGTAAATTAAAGCTATTGCAGTTTTCGTCTAGCTTCAAGTTGAAGGACCGTTTGCAGAAGCTCTTGTAAAGATCTTCCGTCCATACCAGATCCATTCCATCTTCTAGTGCCATCGAAGCAAGCAAGTGGACGGCCTCATTTTTCTATCTCTGTTTGGAGTCGAGTCACACACAACTAAAAAAGAGCTTTAGGTTGGTAATGAAAGAAACTCCATTTTTATAGTTGAAGGTAATGGAAACATTACAAAAACTTTTAAAATTTCAAAAGCCTTAAATTTTAGAATTAATTATAATTAAAAGCCAAACTTTAAATGTTATAGAAAATGAAAAGACAAAACCTTAGGGTTTTTTTAACTCCATATATTTATTACAATTTTAATAATGTTTGATACTATTTTTAGTATGATGATGATTAACACATCCCTAAATTATCATTAAAAACAACATGCATCCCCAAAATTTTTATCTAAAAAATATATTTGTAAATTCTATCATATAAACTGTCAAAGATAAAAAAAAAAAGAAGTCATATTGTTTAAAATAATATTTTAAATTTGACATATTAATTTTAAAAAAGAAATACATTTAAAATTTCTTTAGTACAAAATACATTTGCAATTAATTGAAGAGAAATTATACTTTTAACATTTAAATAATAAATAATAAAATAATTATATTAAAACAAACAAACAAATAAAATAATTATTGATATTTAATGTTAATGGCATGTTTGTAAATGTAGGAATTAAAGTAAGGGTACAATAGTCCAAAAATGTTTTTCAAAGATTGTGGCTTTTTAATATATTATAGATATAGATTATACATTTAATTCAAACTAAATTTACATTTATACTTAATTTACATTTTTTTATTCAATTTTTTTTTTTTAAAATTCAAACCTTTCAAATGTCTCTATTATTCAGTATATTAATGCATTGCAAAATTTGCTACTGAAACAACAAACTAATTGAAAAATGGTGTGTATCAAGATTATGCCTAATGTTGAAAGAAAATTTTCAGTTATAATCTAGAATTAGAGAAATCGACATCATACTTGTAACGACTCTGACCCACACGACTCTCTAAACGCAGAAGCACAACTGAGTTACCTCGCTCATGTCCGAAATTTCAGCAACATGACGGCGTAACTTTGAGAAAATTAAAATTTTACAAAGACATGATAAGAGTAAGAACACTTCTAAAACTCAGATAAATCTCTCAACATCCACCAAACTACAATAAGATATTCTAAGCTCAACCATCAAACACAAGAATCTAAGAAACTCTAACTAAATACACGAAAACTAAAGAATATTTAGAAATTTACAGACCAACACATTATAAGCACTAAGATATACAATTGAAAGCTAACAACATGAAAGAAACGGCAATGGAGTCTCCATAGCCTCGTCAAGTCGTCGCCTTTGTCACCTGCCTCGAGGATGTGCATAATCTGTAAAAACAAACAAAGTAGCACGAGTGAGTATAAACATACTCATTAAGTAGCCCACTTAAGGGCTTAAAGTCCAAACCATAAACAAATGAGTTCTGCCCCAACTCATATCCTCCTGCTCAAATTCAGACTCAATATTCACTTCAGTTAGCTTGTGGCTACTTACCTTACTTCAGGCTGAACCCCTCTGGTATTACACGTGCTATACTTGTGAGTCATGTATCCTAGGTTGGTCTAATGCAGAGACGGAGAACAACTCTCATGCTCTACACTCTAGGGACATCGCCCTTATGCTAGCATCAACATCACTTTGGGGACATCGCCCCTATGCTAACTCTTATCACTCTGGGGAATTGCCCATATGCTAGCATCAACATCACTCTCATCACTCTGGCTCACGCTTACCCCTCAGCCTCATGCTCACCTCTCTGCCTCACGCTCACCTCTTTGCTTCAACCTCCTAGGAATACATGCCTGCACAGAAATGTAGATGGCACTAGCCTAACAGGCTCTTGCTTAGCCACAACGCACTTAGATCATCTAAGGATTCATCACCCAAGAGATCATAAACCTCATTCTCACCTCGACTCAAAAGCCTTATGCATAAATACAAACACGAACTCAGTCGGAGACCCAAACTCATCATAAAAAACAAGTTTAGGTAAAGTCGACTCGAGTATAAATTTAAGCGAACCACATATCACCCAAGTCTCATCCCCGTTCAAGCAAAACATAAATCACTAACATTCCAGCAAACTTGCTTCTCATATAAACTAGCTTGACTTGATTCACACTCATTCTTTGCATACAAGATCTTAACAAGCAAGTCCGAATGTCTACTTATTTCTTAGGCTAACATAGAGACAACCAACTCCTCCCTAACATACTAGAAACCACAACTGTTGTTATCCTCCCATCCACATCCAGACTCATCTAAAACACATTATACATGCCCAATCATCGGTGTCATTTTGAACACACGAAACCTGAACACTAAACACTTCCAAGGTATTCTAAGTAGCCAAATAACCAAATCCAACAACCCAAGAGAAACAAACCCCAACTGACCAATTCAAGTGATTTAGGCATACTGTACTCGGACAACATCCAACCATCCCAAACAAGCATCACGCAACCATCTAGTCCAATAACTCAAGTGCCCAGGGTTCCACAGCTAACCAACCATCTCAGCTGACCCAACCATTTAGTTTACAACTGATAAGCCTTAGAAGTAAGGCTTATTTAACTCCTAATTACTTAAAATATTTTTGTTTTGTCTTAAGATCATTTGAAAATAGTTGAAAGTTGCTTGAAAATAACAAAGGAATAAGAATGCAGGCTGACACGCTTGCTAGAGTAATATGAATGAGTCGGCAATATTAGGATGTCAATGCGCAAGTGTACACATTCATTTGTAGCAAGTGGTAAGTAAATTATCGTATCCACAGAGACTAGTAATTCACTAATTACCACAACTTGATTCTCAATAAACTCAATTGGTAACCATTTAAATTTTATCAAGGAAATGAAATAACATAAGTCGGAATTCGCTGGAACAAAATAAATGCTAAAACAGAGATAACATAGTAAAAATGCAAAAAACAAAGAATAACTAAACTTGTACTTTGAGTTAAATGGAAGGCTCAGATTAGGGGTAGTTTTCCGTCTTAATCTATTCTACAGCTTAGATACATGATCAAATCTCTCAATCCACTACAGCTCACGTGGTATTCTCCGGAATGACCAGAAATCTGCTGTTTCATTCCCATTACTCCAGCGTTAATTAACCTGCTGTATTTGTGTGCATTAGGCAAGTGATTATCCCTAATCCCCTTACTTAGCTAGCTACTAACCCTAACATGGGGCTAATGTGGTTCTTAAGCAATCAGCTCCTTCTATTCTTCCCAGAAATCAGAAGAACACTGCACAAAATGGTTGGCCAAGCGAAATTGTGCTTAAAAAGTAAAAGCTCTTAAAAACCAGATTGAGCTAAAGACAATGTATTAAGCTGTAAATTAAATTAAAACATCCAACCCCTAATCCTCACCTTGAAGGTGATCAGTTCATAATGCAAAGAAAATAGAAAATATTTCGGAATAAAGACATAATCCTAAACAGTGATATAAACTAGGAAGAAGAAAAAGAAGAAGAAGTCGAAATGTTGCCACAAAAAGGTTGAATCAACATTCAGCGGCAGCTCCACAGAAAATCCTCATGTTTTTGGAAAGATTCCGATAGCTTCCTTCTTCAGACCAAGCTTTCCGATTTCCTCCCTGTTTTTCCTCCTTTCTAGCTTCATCTCTCTCTCCTTCATAAAAACGACTGCTCCAATCTTAAATACCACATGTTTTGTGCAAAATGAGGGCTGATTAGACAGGACTAATAACGTGGCAAGCTCCCATTGACTGCAAACAGCTGAGTCATCTGACATTTGCCAACTCATTTAATGAATAAATCTTCTCACGTGCGAAATTGGTGTTGGCCCGAATTGCACGGTTTGCTCCAGCAAACTGTTATAAAACTGCTGCTCAAAATTTTCAAAAGTCCTTAAATTAAACCCTAAATCAATCATATAAAACTCCTTAATTATGATAATCTTGCTCTAATAAGAATTTTACTACTTCAAAATTAATCATAGAGCAAAATGACTCAAAGTTAGGGAATTTCCAAGATATAGTTAGATAAAATATGACAATTCAATCCAAAAATGATATTCCATAACTCGTATTTTAGGAGTTATCAAACCCCCAAACTTGAACCATTACTCGTCCTCGAGTGATGCTTCCTCCACCTGCACATGTCAACAGCTACTTCTACTTGACCACTAAATTCTTATATGCATTACCACCATTGTAGCGATGCTTTAGCATCAAACCTATTCCTTCAACTCAATACATGTTGTCCTGCTTCAAGATTTCAAATTATGCTCTTTTGCACATGCCTAAGAATTAACTAGACACCTTTTAGCTCCAAAGCTTTTATCACTTAAGAATTCTAATCCTCAAGCTCATTGTGCAATCCCAAAACCAAACTTACACAAGAGTGCTTCCCCTCTAAGACTAATCTTTTAAGCTAGCACCAAACTTGCACTTTTTTTTTATTTATTTATTATTTTTTTTAACAGCCTACTACTCTCTCGGAAATCCTTGAAGTCATAGCCCTATTTCTTGGAATGACAACATTTTATGATGTCGTTCACCCTAGCTTTCAGGCTCATCACCTCATAGGCATAACACTCATTCCACTTCTTTTCTAAGATTGGCCCTCATGTCACTCCCCTCTTGCTTCTCAGAATGACAACATTTTATGATGAAGCTCACCTAAGCTCTAGGAGAGTTGTGACTATCAGGCTAACACTAATCCCTTGCTTCATTTTTCTTTTTTTTTCTTTTTCTTTTCAAAGCTTCTTCATGAAGCTTATACCTTCGTTCCAGAATGCTAACACTTTTTGGTGAAAACATCTAGCTACGAGCACAAGCTACACAGAGATTGCTTTAGAAAAACCCTTTTTCTGAGCTAACTTTTTTTTTTTTTTTTTAACAACCTACACAGGTTGGGTTTGCTTGCAAGGGAGAGGAGTGCATCTTAGGAGTGGAAGAGGAGTACTCCCTAAGAGTAGATCCTAAAAAATAACAAGTAAAATCTTCAAAAATGCTCTAGCAACTTTAACACAGCCCCCCCAAACTTAAATCGCTCATTGTCCCCAATGAGAGATAGTAAAGGGAAGACCCCCAAACTTATTACAAGCTAACTAAACAGACTAGAATTGGACAGGACAGTAAACTTGGTATTACTTGGTTGGGAATGAGCATTCCTAGACTTCTAAGCTTTAAAATGGATGGTTCTATAAGAATCTATTTAAAGCTTAGGACTTCTTGTGCAAAAGATTCAATAACCTAAAATGCTAAATCATCAGCAATCATCCAGCTGTCTTGAATACAGGAACTAATTTGACTCAGCATAAGAATTTAAGGAACAAGCAGAGCACAACTTAGTTGACATGCAATTTCTAATTATGCTACTACAATCTAATTGTTTTTACAACAGGCTTAGGCAAGAAGCACTTCATTCAGTATTTCATTTAAGAGCAAGGAGACTGAAACAAAATATGCTTTCAATTTACTACGAGCTCAAGAGATCATTACTAAATTCCTAATCACATGAGCAGAGAGCTTTTCTTTTCTTCTTCAAACCTAGTTCTAAAAACTTAAACAACACAGCAACAACTAACAAAGCATAAATAAACATAACAAAAATTGAACAAAAACAAGCAAAGGCAGACAGATAAGCAAATGACTAAAGGAAGACAGACTACATCCCTTCTCATTCTTCTTCGGATGATGTTGTAATTCATTATGCCCTAGCCTTTGCATTATCAGCCTTTGTCATTTCAACAAAATAAGAACACCTACAACAGAAAAACAGACTCAAAGCAAACATGCAGAAAATAAACTAAAATGCAACAAACCATCCGCATGAGCATTACTGATTTTCAAATTAAAGTACCAATGCTCCCTCAAAATTTATGTTTCATCCACCCTCAAACAGTTGGAAAGATGCACAATTTTGTTGCAATTCCTCCTCCCAATAATATTTGATTCGCTACCCATTCACCTCATGGAAAAACTTGTTCAACTGTTGTTTTGATAAACCAGGGGGCAAAATTCCATAATCAAGATAGTTGGCAAGATCAGCACACCAAGGTGTTTCTACTTCCTTGATGTGGGCTACTGTAAATAACTGTTCGTCAGGGAAAGAATTTTTAATCTAGGGTTGCTGAAGCATTTGTTTTTGCTGCTATAATCTTGGGAAATGATCTGCAACTTGGTTCTGAGACTCCTTTTTATCTTGTATCTCCAAATCGAACTCCTTGACTGATGGCTGAGTGGGTGGTGACTTTCTATCTACTAACTCCAAAGATTTGAAAACCCTTTTATTGCTAGAAATTTCATCGATGCTTTCTAACTCATGTGCTACACTGCACAATTCCAAATCCTCATTCATAACTTCTCCAAATTTTTGAGTATGTTGCTCTAGCATTTCCAGTTCAAAACTCTCTTCAATCAGCCCTTTCGAAACATTAATAACTGCACAATCTTCGATTTCTGAAGGGTATTTCATAGCATCAAACATATTAAACTTCACCTCCTGATCATCCACAGTCAATGTAATAATCCATTTTCCAACATCCACCATTGTTCCTCCTGTAGCTAAGAAAGGTCTTCCTAGAATTATCGGGACATTTTTATCTGCCTCATAATCCAGTATAATGAAATCGGCTGGAAATATGAATTTGTCCACTTGCACCAATATGTCTTCAATCTTCCCCTCAGGATATGCGATTGATCTATCAGCTAGCTGCAATGTCACAGTGGTTGGTCTTGCCTCTCCAATGCCTAACTTTCGAAAGATGGATAGTGGCATGAGGTTTATGCTAGCTCCTAGATCACAGAGAGCTCTTCCTACTTCTTTTCCTCCAATTGACACTGGTATTGTAAATGATCCAGGGTCTCGAAGTTTTGGAGGGATAGGATTTGCCACGATAGAGCTACATTCTCCTGATAATGGTACAATTTCATACTCAATTGGCCTATTCTTTTTGGTGAGCATATCCTTAAGGAACTTCGCATACTTTGGCATTTGCTCGAGAGCTTCTACCAAAGGGATGTTTATATGAAGCTGTTTAAAGATATCGAAAAACTTCTTGAACTGCTGATCTTGATTTTTCTTCTTTAATCGCTGAGGAAATGGTGGTGGTGGTGGCACAAAAGCTGGACTCACAGTAGCTGTCTTCTGTGTTACTACTGGGCGTTTTGCTCCAGCACTGTCTTCTGCTTCAGCATTCTCAGTATCCCTTGTATTCTCAACATCATCTGTACTTTCAACATTCTTTTCTTCTTGTGACACTGGAATCTCTAATTCAACTGCCATTCTTTCCTCTGTTTGCACCGCAGACTCTATAAACTTCTGCTTTTGCTTGCTCAATTTTTCTGCTGGAACAAGAGGTCTTCCACTCCTCAACTCAATCGCTTGTACTTGCTCTTTACCTTCTCTTTTTGGAGTCTCAGTGTCTGAAGGAAGTTTTCCTTGGGGTCTGGCCTTCAACTCACTTGCTAATTGTCCTATTTGAATTTCTAAATTTCTCAAGGAGGCTTGTTGGCTCTGAATTACAACATCATTCTTGGCCATATACTCCTTCATGAGGCTCTCCAAAGAGGTTCCAGGAATTGATTGATTAACAGGCTTTTGATGTGTAAATTGTTGATTTTGTTGCTGTGAAAATCCAGGAGGATACTGCATTCTTTGATGACTTTGATTTGCTGCAACATTACTTCCTTGACCACTCCAAGAAAAATTTGGGTGGTTTCTCCATCCTGAGTTATATGTGTTGGAATACGGGTTGTTCTTCGGCATATTTTGATTTCCAACATAATTTACTGAAGCTGGATTTCCAGGACAGAATTCAAAAGTATGCGCTTCCCCACAGTAAACACATGATTCTGCTGTGACTTGATTAACTGAAGCAGCGTTTTGTGACACATTCCCCATTGACATATTCTTCAAAATATTCGCCATGGAAGCAATTTGGGCACTTAATGATGATAATGCATCAACTTCTAACACTCCCTGCTTCTTCTTCCTAGGGTTGCTTCTTACATCTTCCCACTGAGAACTATTGGTAGAAATTCTCTCTAGAATCTCATAGGCTTCATTAAAAGTCTTGGAAAGCAGAGCTCCATTTGCTGAAGCATTTACCATGTTCTGAGTATCCAAATTCAACCCATTGTACAATGTCTCCATTTGGATGCAATGTGGTAGACCATGGTGCGGGCACTTTCTTAGTAATTCTTTAAACAGTTCCCATGCTTCACTAAATGTCTCATCATCATACTGCCTGAATGCTACTATTTCAGCTCTATACTTGGCATTCTTCGTTGGTGGAAAATACTTTATCAAGAATTTCTCCGCCAAATCATTCCACGAAGTGATAGATCCAGGTGGAAAAGTATTCAACCATGCCTTTGCTGCATCTCTAAGAGAATATGGAAATAATATCATCCTAAATGCGTCTTTTGATACTCCTTGCTTTTTAAATGAATCACTCACACTTAGAAAAGACTTAAGATGCAGATGCGGATCTTCAGAAGGTAAGCCATGGAATTGTCCCACCATTTGCAACATTTGAAACATAACTGGCTCATCTCAAAATTTGCTGCTTCAATTTCTAGTCCAGCAATTCCAGGATATAATTCATCAAATGTGGGTACTGCATAAGCCATGATAGCTCTTTCCTTGTCATTGGTTAAAAGAACAGGGTTCTCAGCCATATTTCCCTGATTAACTGGTCGATTTCCTCTCACTTCAGGTTGTGGTTGATTCTCATCGATAGCAGGTCCTACTCGGGGTCCAGGCGGTATAAGTGGATCTTGTCTTTCCATTAGATATCGCCTATCTCTTTGACCAGCTCTTTGAGCTCTTCTCCTTAAATGAAATGTTCTCTCAATTTCTGGATCAATTCAAAATTCCAAGTCAGAAGACTTGTTCATACACCACTAACACACCTGAAAATGAAACCAAACAGCTAATTCAGATTCAATAAAGCACCAGTTCACTAAGAATCAAAAGTAAAAAGAAAATGATACTAGTCCCCTGCAACGGCGCCAAAAACTTGACACGCTTGCTAGAGTAATATGAATGAGTCGGCAATATTAGGATGTCAATGCGCAAGTGTACACATTCATTTGTAGCAAGTGGTAAGTAAATTATCGTATCCACAAAGACTAGTAATTCACTAATTACCACAACTTGATTCTCAATAAACTCAATTGGTAACCATTTAAATTTTATCAAGGAAATGAAATAACATAAGTCGGAATTCGCTGGAACAAAATAAATGCTAAAACAAAGATAACATAGTAAAAATGCAGAAAACAAAGAATAACTAAACTTGTACTTTGAGTTAAATGGAAGGCTCAGATTAGGGGTAGTTTTCCGTCTTAATCTATTCTACAGCTTAGATACATGATCAAATCTCTTAATCCACTACAGCTCATGTGGTATTCTCCGGAATGACCAGAAATCTGCTGTTTCATTCCCATTACTCCAGCGTTAATTAACCTGCTGTATTTGTGTGCATTAGGCAAGTGATTATCCCTAATCCCCTTACTTAGCTAGCTACTAACCCTAACATGGGGCTAATGTGGTTCTTAAGCAATCAGCTCCTCCTATTCTTCCCAGAAATCAGAAGAACACTGCACAAAATGGTTGGCCAAACGAAATTGTGCTTAAAAAGTAAAAGCTCTTAAAAACCAGATTGAGCTAAAGACAATGTATTAAGCTGTAAAGTAAATTAAAACATCAAACTCCTAATCCTCACCTTGAAGGTGATCAGTTCATAATGCAAAGAAAATAGAAAATATTTCGGAACAAAGACATAATCCTAAACAGTGATATAAACTAGGAAGAAGAAGAAGAAGAAGAAGAAGTCGAAATGTTGCCACAAAAAGGTTGAATCAACATTCAGCGGCAGCTCCATAGAAAATCCTCCTGTTTTTGGAAAGATTCCGGTAGCTTCCTTCTTCAGACCAAGCTTTCCGATTTCCTCCCTGTTTTTCCTCCTTTCTAGCTTCCTCTCTCCCTCCTCCATAAAAACGGCTGCTCCAATCTTAAATACCACATGTTTTGTGCAAAACGAAGGCTGATTAGGCAGGACTAATAACGTGGCAAGCTCCCATTGACTGCAAACAGCTGAGTCATCTGATATTTGCCAACTCATTTAATGAATAAATCTTCTCACGTGCGAAATTGGTGTTGGCCCGAATTACACGGTTTGCTCCAGCAAACTGTTATAAAACTGCTGCTCAAAATTTTCAAAAGTCCTTAAATTAAACCCTAAATCAATCATATAAAACTCCTTAATTATGATAATCTTGCTCTAATAAGAATTTTACTACTTCAAAATTAATCATAGAGCAAAATGACTCAAAGTTAGGGAATTTCCGAGATATAGTTAGATAAAATATGACAATTCAATCCAAAAATGATACTCTATAACTCGTATTTTAAGAGTTATCAAAGGCAATTAGATAAGATTCTAAAAAAGTTAAGTTTGTTTACAGGGAATGTGGAAATTGCAAAATCAAATTGCAAATTCATGATTCTGCAATTGTTTCTGGAGCAGGGAATGTAGAAATTGCAAAATCAAATTGCAGAAGCATGATTCTGCAATCTGGAGCAGTAGAAAAGTTCAAAAAAGGAAAAAAAAAATCTTCATTTAACCCATTACGAAAATCTTCAATTACAGCATGATTTAAGGGAATTTGAGCACGAAATTTGGACATTCTTTAACCCTAATGAAGGCCTATAAAAGGGGAAGAAGAGAAGGAGCAATTGAAATTTGATTTGGGAGGCGAATTCAGAAGTCAATTTCGTGGGTTTTTCATTTTTTTGAAGCTTTAGTTTTCTGGAATTTTTTTTTGCTTCTGTTTTAGCCGAAGAACTGAAGTTCTGTTTAGTTTCCTTCAATTTTCTATTTGTATTATGGTGAGTTGAGTGAAGCACAATCTCTATTCTCCATTTGCTTCCTTCTTGTATTATGGTGTGTTTTGATCAATCTCTGTTCGTGGGTTTTATTCACGTTAATGCTCTGTTTTTCTGGAAATTTTCTACTCTGTTTTCTTCCGAGAGTTCAGCTAGTTTTCTGCACGTTTCTTCTCGATTTTCTAATCCAATTCAAGGCAATTTTGGAGTGTTAAGACTAATCCATTCCTAGAAATAGAGAAAGAATGAAGTCGATTGGAATAGAGGAGGATCTCGGCTATGTTCTTAAGAATCATTTTTGCTCGATTAATTTCTGTTTCTCGTAAGAATATTTCAATTCTGTACTTTTTCTCCTTAAATTGCTAATTGCACTGGATTTGTTTTTGTTGTTCTGTCATATGGGTGTTGTTGTTCATAGTTTGTTCTCTTCAATAAGTTAATGTCTTGATTAGAATTTGATATCGATTTGCCTTTTATTTTCTATTCATAGTGAGAGGTTTTGGAGGCTTTATTTAGTTACTGTCTAGCAATATGTTGACTATTTTTGCCCAAGTATTTTATCAACTTATTTAGTTTTAATTATCAGTAGCAATTTTACTCAATTTTCTTTAATATATTGTTACTTCAAAAATTAGTTTTAAGATTTTCATCTTTACTATGATCTAAAACTTCTTAGAGGGTTCAAGAATGTGAATTCCCTAAGAAGTAATTGTAGCCTAAATTTCAATAAAAACCAAGCCTACATCTCAATTGTTTGCTTGTGTTAAACAAATTTCCGTTGAGATCCTAGTGATAAGCCTTAGAATTAAGGCTTATTTAACTCCTAATTACTTAAAATATTCTTGTTTTGTCTTAAGATCATTTGAAAATAGTTGAAAGTTGCTTGAAAATAAGAAAAGAATAAGAAGGAAAGCAATTAGATAAGATTCTAAAAAAGTTAAGTTTGTTTGCAGGGAATGTGGAAATTGCAAAATCAAATTGCAAAATAAGATTCTGCAATCTGGAGCAGTAGAAAAGTTCAAAAAAGGAAAAAAAATCTGCATTAAACCCATTTTGAAAATCTTCAATTACAGCCCGATTTGAAGGAATTTAAGCACGAAATTTGGGCATTCTTCAACCCTAATGAAGGCCTATAAATGGGGAAGAAGAGGAGGAGCAACGGATTTCAATTTCGGAGCCGTTTTGGAGTTGTTTTTCGACTTTTTTTTTTCAAGTTTTCTTCCTCTGTTTTCTGCAGTTTTTTTTTAAAATTTTATTTTCTGTTTTCTTAAAGATTGCTGCATTTTTTTTTTGTTATACTTCTCCTTCAATTTATCCAATCCAATTCAAGTGAAGAAGAGGGGGTTTTTGGAGGCGTTTTTAGAAGTTAAATTCGTGGGTTTTCAATTCGAAGTACTTTGTTTTTCTGCACAATTTTTTTCTCTGTTTCTGCCCATTTTTCTTCCTCAATTTTTTGTTTGCTATCAAGTTTAGTGATATTTCTGTGTTATCTACATTTGCAAGTTTAGTTTCTGTTTTAATATAGTGGAGTGATGATCTTTTCAAGCTTTATTCATGAGTTGTATTATGCTTTATGTTGAATAAAAACACTTTGATTATGGGTTTTTTTTGTCTCTGTCTTTTAAGGTTTGGTTTTTCTTTTTTGTGTACCAAAACAACTACCAATTCCTTTCAAGTTTATTTATGTACTGTTGTTCACAATTTTTGGTTTCCTTCAATAAGTTAATGTCTTGATTGGAAATTAATATCAAGTTGCCTTTTTTATTTCCATTTACAATGAGAAGTTTTGGTGGTCTAATTTAGCTATTGTCTAGAATTGTGTTGACTATTTTTGCCCAAGTATTTTTTTTAACTCATTTAGTTTTAGTTATCAATAGTAATTTTACTCAATTTTCCTTAGTATGATGTTTTCTTCAAAAATTAATTGTAAAATTTTTACTTTCAATTTGAGCTAAACTTCTAAGGGGGTTCAAGGATGTGAATTCCCTAAGAAGTAAATGTAGCCAAAATTTCAATAAAAACCAAGCCTACATCTCAATTGTTTGCTTGTGTTGAATAAATTTTCGTTGAGATCCTAGTTTGATCAACTAGGGTAGCAACTCAAGCTTAGATCTAATACCGACGGGGTTAGTGATAAGCGAATTTCGCACAAGTAATGGAGGAAAGAGCTTAGACATAAGCCAATCCTTACCCTAGACATAGGGATTAAGGACTCCAAAGCCCATAAAATTGTTGAGCAAAATTATCTAAGATAGAGGGACTATAGACATATAAGTCACTCACTTAGCCTCCTAACAACCTAAATTTAAGGCTAATAGGAGAAGCAATTTTGGTTTACAATTGAGTGTGGATTAGGTTGGAATTGCAATTTTGGCTTGCAAATACAACTTAGGGCAATGACATTCTTGAGCCCCATCCTTTATCCAAATTCATTTTGCAATTTCATTTTCTAAGTTTATCTAATTTTCTATCCAATCTTGCCAAATCTAGATTCTGCAATTTCTGGTTATTTCCATTATTGCCATTTTTCGATTATTCAATTCAATTTTGCAATTTTTGTTATTTCGATTATTGTCATTTCTAGATTCTGAAATTAAATTCTGCAATTTTTCTCTTTATCAACACACCAACCCAACATTATTTTTGCAATTTAGTTTTCAAAGTTGCAATTTTCCTTACACTTTGCTTTGCAATATGTTTGTTACTCCGTTCCCTGTGGGATTCGATACTTGGTACTCAGATACCATTTTATATTACTTTAATCGCTTACGCTTGCGTGTAACAACCGATCACCTAGATTGATCAACTAAGGTATCAACTCAAGCTTAGATCTAATACCGACGGGGTTAGTGATAAGCGAAATTCACACAAGTGATGGAGAAAAAGAGCTTAGACATAAGCCAATCCTTACCCTAGACATAGGGATTAAAGACTCCAAAACTTATAAAATTGTTGAGCCAAATAATCTAAGATAAAGGGACTATAGACATATAAGTCACTCACTTAGCCTCCGAAAACCTAAATTCAAGGTGAATAAGAGATGCAATTTTGGTTTACAATTGAGTGTAGAATAGGTTGGAATTGTAATTTTGGTTTGCAATTACAACTTAGGGCAATGACATTCTTGAGCCCCATCCTTTATCCAAATTCCTTTTGCAATTTCATTTACTAAGCTTATCTAATTTGCTATCCAATCTTGCCAATTATAAATTCTGCAATTTTTCTTTATTTCCATTATTGCCATTTCTCGATTATGCAATTAGATTATGCAATTTAATTCTGCAATCCTTGTCATTTCAATATTGCAAATTCTTGATTCTGCAATTAGATTATGCAATTTTCTTCAACACACAATCCTACATTGTTTTTGCAATTTTAGTTTTCAAGTTGCAATTTTCTTTACACTTTGCTTTACAATATTTTTGTTACACTGTTCCCTTGGGATTCGATACTTGGTACTCACATACCATTTTATATTACTTCGATCGTGTGTGCTTGCGTGTAACACCGATCAAGTTTTTTGCACCGTTGCCGGGGAATGGCAGTTTTAACAAAAATTTTGTTTTAGCAAAAATTGTAAGAGAATATTGCAACCAAAAATTCTCCTATTCGTAGGAGGAGCTCGATTTCACTTGTTGAGGGAGAGAAATTTCAAAAAGACACAACATAGGGTTGATAGCTTGAGAAGTCCACAAGATGGAAGAAGATATCATTGCAGCATTGAGCGTACAAGCTTCATCATTAAGCTACATGATGGAAATTTTGATGATGAGAAATCCTATAGCTCCTTTTAACACTATCTCTTCTATTTCTTGTGTTTATTGTAAAGGAAGTCATTCATTTGATAATTTTCCTTATAATCCTAATTCTTTGTGTTATGGATTTCTACCCAGGTTTACAAATCAACATTAGTACCAGTGCTTCCAGCAAGGGAAGATGATTCCAAAAGAGCCAAGCATCGAAGAACTCGCGAGGGAATATAGAGCAAAGAACGATGTTGTAATGCAAAGTCAAGCCACATCTCTATGGAGTTTGGAAATCCATGGGGAGCAAATTGCAGATGAATTGCAGAACAGGTCCCAAGAAATCTTGCTCGAGGACATAGAGACTTCAAAACAAGAAGAAGAAAAATGTGAGGTGGTGACACTAATTGAATTTGAACATGAAGACCTTGAACTCCTAATAGAAGTAGAAAGTACTCCAACACTTAACAACATTAAGGAGCCAAAAGGGAGAGAAGAGACCAAAGACGAACCACCTCAAGAAGAGAATGAATCACCAAAGGAAATTGCAGTGAGCTATGGAATCGAAAATTTACAGCAATTGACATCCAAATTGACATCCAAAGTGCTCCCGACACTGGAATGTCCTACTTTTTCTTATTGCAGCTTGCAGAAAGCACTTAATGAAGAAGCATGCAAAAAGGAGAGTATGAAGGATAGCAACATGCAATATGCGACACGGATTGCACCCACAATTTCTACTTCCAAAGACACATATAAATCTCTTGAGTCATTAAAGCCCGTTGTGATCAAAGCACCTCAACTACGACTGAAATCTCGTCCAACATCGAGACCTAGGTGCAAAATGAAGGAACATAGTTGCGGTCTCCCTACTGGAATTGGATAAGTTACCTTATCTTTCTTTTATGTTAAAATTTAAAAAAAAAAAGAGAAACTTTCAACTATTGAAATTCCAATATGAATGAAGAAGTTAATTCAGAAAAGATCTGTCTAAGGAGAATCCTGTCGAGGTTGAGGTACTTAAGTTGACCGCTAAGGGAACACCTCTACCTGGGGATTCACCTGGGAGTTTGATGAATCAACTTTGAGTTCAAAAATTGGAATTTCCAAAAAGTAACTTTGCATTGGGAAAAACTGTGTGAAATTTTTGATGCTCTACTTTTGAGTTTTAGGAAAATATAAGAAGAACGAGCGGGAGGAAGAAATTGTACTTGCGATCGTGAAAGCAAATTGCAATGGCAATTTTAGGAGAATTCTTTGTCAAGACTTCCAACAACCTCGAGGATAGTAATGCCAACAACAACACATTTTTCTCTGCATAGGGGATTTTCTCTTTAACCTATCTTTCCATCTTTGTTAATTGTTATGTTTTTAGTTTGAGGCTTAGTTAAATTATTTTATGCTTATTTAGTTTATTTGCTTTCATAAAAAAAAAAATCTACTCCTTGCACAAGCATGCCATAAAAATCATGTTCAAAACAAGTTTACAAATTATTTTCTTTGATGTTTTGTTAAAAAGCTTTTAATGATGATACCTAGAGTTTTCTCAACTTTCAAGTGCTTTCACACACAACTTCAAGTTTTCAAGATCATAAGTTTTGATAAATTCTTTTTCTCTATAAAACATTCAAACCCAAACTTCCCTTGTGTTTTTCTCATTTAATGGACTTAGGAGAGTTTAGCTTTGATGCTTAGCATGTTAAGTGACCCAACTATGTACCCCAACCCCTGTTCTTCTAGTTCTTAGTCAATGGGGACATTGACCCATTTAAGTTTGGGGGGTGAGTTTTGTAATACTACCGTTGTAATATTATGTTGTAATATAATGTTGTTGTAATAGTATATATGTTGTTGTAATATTATGTTGTCGTTGTAACAGCTGCTAGGACTTAAAAATAAAAAAGAGATAGTCCTCATTCTAGAGTTAACTAAGTAACTAGAGGCAGTCATGACACCCATGATTTCCTTTGCATGAAAGGTTAACTTAGGAAGTGAGTATGTGAAAACGTTCTTAGTAGTGATTGTTGCTCGTAGTCAACTACTTTCATCACAAAGTGTTAGTAAGTTGGAACAAATGTCCAAGTGACAGTAAGACTCTTATAAAAAATTATATAAAAAAAATTCAAAAGAAAAAGAAAATGAGGCCTAACAGCAACTTTACATAAGTTTGGGGGAAAAAAATGCTTGTAATGTGAGTAAGTTTAGCTTGTTGAACAAAGAAGATCACCCTAGACTCTATGACTATGACTTAGGTAGGATAAGCATAGTAGGTGGGTTTGCATAAGAATGTTTTATCTTGAAAAAGAAAAGTAAAAGTTTTATGTGAGAAAATCTTGGAATTGTGTAAAGTGTTAAAAGTTTGAGACCTCTCCTGAAAAATATTTTTTTTTTTCAAAAACATCATTTGAAATCATTTTGTGAAGTGTTTGCTTGTGTATGTGCTATTTGTTTTCTAATTACTTGAGGACAAGCAATATCTTAAGTTTGGGGGTGTGATAAGCCTTAGAATTAAGGCTTATGTAACTCCTAATTATTTAAAATATTCTTGTTTTGTCTTAAGATCATTTGAAAATAGTTGAAAGTTGCTTGAAAATAAGAAAGGAATAAGAATGAAGGCAATTAGATAAGATTCTAAAAAAAGTTAAGTTTGTTTGCAGGGAATGTGGAAATTGCAAAATCAAATTGCAGAATCACGATTCTGCAATCTGGAGCAGTAGAAAAGTTCAAAAAAGGAAAAAAAAATGCATTTAACCCATTCCGAAAATCTTCAATTACAGCATGATTTAAGGGAATTTGAGCACGAAATTTGGGCATTCTTCAACCCTAATGAAGGCCTATAAAAGGGGAAGAAGAGAATGAGCAATTCAAATTCGATTTGGGAGGCGAATTCAGAAGTCAATTTCGTGGGTTTTTCATTTTTTTCGAAGCTTTAGTTTTCTGGAATTTTTTTTACTTCTGTTTTAGCCGAAGAACTAAAGTTCTGTTTAGTTTTCTTCAATTTTCTATTTGTATTATGGTGAGTTGAGTGAAGCACAATCTCTATTCTCCATTTGCTTCCTTCTTGTATTAAGTTTAAGTTTTGATCAATCTCTGTTCGTGGGTTTTATTCACGTTAATGCTCTATTTTTCTAGAAATTTTCTGCTCCGTTTTCTTCCGAGAGTTCTGCTAGTTTTCTGCATGTTCCTTCTCGATTTTCTAATCCAATTCAAGGCAATTTTGGAGTGTTAAGACTAATCAAATCACAACCTTGGGCAAATTCTTAGAGTATTTCACATGCTAACTATAATAAACTTAAAACTTTAAGCCCCCATTTGAATCCCCATCCCCGCGAAATTCCCCGTTAAATTTTGTGGGGATTAGGGGGGGATTCCCCACTGGGAATTCGCGGGGATCGGGTTCCCCGCGGGGAATTATGCCCCGTTTAGTTTTTTTTTTTTTTTAAGAATCAAATAATTCTTTTGATAAATTTTCAAATAGTTAATTTCTATGGAAACTATCAATTAATTTTTAATTACATTGTTAATTATTCACCAAAAATCTTAATTTAAATAGTTAATTTTCTATTAAAAAAATATCTATTTAAAGATAAAATTCTTGAACCTTCTAATAAAAACAAAACAATATTACATATCAAATTATCCAATTAATCCATACATATAATTAAAATGTTTAACTATATGATTCAAACATATCCAATTATTTAAATCATTAACAATAAACTTTTAAATGACATATATATACTTATACACATATATACATATATATACTAAAAAATAAAATATAAATATAAAAAAATTAAACGGGGTGGGGAGCGGGAAACGAGGACGGGGAATACATTCTCCATCCCCGTCCCCGTTTAGCTTGCGGGGAATTTTTTTCCCCCATTCCCCGCCTAAACGGGGATTCCCGCCCCGTTAAGGCGGGTCCCCGCGGGAGAAATGGACATCCCTACTTATAGCCACAACTTAGACCATTTTTAGGTCAAGCAACTTTCGAACATAACCACTACCCATTACATGCCTCACGAACACCACTTTCAAGCATGCTTTCTCAATTTCATAAATCTTCAAGCATACATTAAATAAAAATAAAAAGTTAAAGGGGCTTAAATCCAAATGACTACTTACACAAATTACTCCAAGATTCAAGGTAGCCCAAACCAACATTCCTGCTCGCTGGATAATAGCTCGAACAAACCAAATTCATCCAAAACGACCCACGACAATAGGAGCGTTCCCCACATTGAAACAAACCGAAAGCTAGCTGGCTTTGACTCCGAAAGGTCCAAATTCACGTATTTAATATCCAAGGCCATGAGTAAGTCTGAAATCACACAAAAACTTTATGGGTATCTCAAATTCACAAACGCAAACAACTATTAATTTGAAATCGAACCTCGGAATGCTTACCCATTCCAAAACGGAACTGAAATGTGGCTGTGTAGAAGTTGGCTCGTTGGAAAGTGACCTAAAATCACCCCTCCTTGCTGTCTGGTACAAAACCGAGAGGAGGGGAGAGAGACCATGGCGAATATGTGCACTCCGGCGAACAGATGGCGGTGCTCGCGAATTGGAACTAGCCTGCAATGCGAGTAAACGACGGTGAACGACTGGTGGTGCTAGGCGCAGATCTGCGGCGACGGGGCTGGGCTTGTGCGCGAGTCTGTTGGCAGTGTGGCTGTTATTGACAGGAGGAAGAATAAGAAGGAGAAATTGCAGTGGAGAGGAAGAGATTTTCGGGAGAGGGAGAGAAGGAAAGAAGAAGAAAAAGAAGAAAGATATAAGGGAGAAGAGAAGAGGCTCACGATTTTTCCTCTCTTTTTTTTGTTAACTTTTAATTACTTATCCAAAAATGCCCTTAACCAAATTCTTCATTTCCAAATTTGCCCTTTTTTCCTCTTTCTAAATTCCAAACTGACCCAAAAAATCAATAGACTTATTTGAGAATTAAACCAACTAAATTCTAAAATTTTTAAAAAATAACGCCCCTGAAAAAGCCGGGCGTTACAGTACTCTTTCATCATATTCAGTTCATTATCTAATTAACTTTTGCTTATTATGAATTTGATTTATCATTTTAGGATTTGTTTTACATACATAATTTTCAAGCAAATCGGATCTAAATTTTTGATTTAATGTCGAGGTTAAAAGTGTACAATTTTAAATGGAATTTTTTACTAATTATAATGGTTAATATTTCTATTTTTATATTGTAAAAATAGGTTCAGCAGATTTTTTCTGTTTGTCCAAGTTCAAGAAGAAGTTAAATTCGATAAGTTCTACAATATTCACTTAATAACTTATTTATGCAAAGAAAAATCCATTCATTTATGTATTACAATATGAAATACTATTTGCTTATGAAAATAATTTTATTATAAATTTAGTACTTTTTAAATAAATTAATTTTTTTATTAAAAAATCAGTGTAAAAATACATTCCAAATTATAAAATTAAGCAACATCCATTTACATTATCAATTATACAATTCTCTACAATTCTAACTATACAAAAATATTGACAACTATTAAATAATGAAACTCACCTCAATTACAAATATATATTAAATTTGAATTAAATTTAAGATGTTATAAATATATGTCAGATTATAAAGTTAATTTAGCTTTAAACTTTGAAATTCTCTCCACTAATCAAACAAAATGAAATACCATTTTTAAACAGGAAAAGAAATTGAAATTTGAATTTGAATAATGCTTAATCTTTCTGTTTTTATTTATTTTTTTTTTGGTAAAAATAGGTTATGGATGATTTTTTCTGTTTGTCCAAGATCAAGAAGTTAAACTCAGTAAGTTCTACAATATTCACTTAATAACTTATTTATGCTTATGGGAATAAATTCATTATGAATTTAGTACTTTTTTTAGTTAATTGGTTGATCAAGAATCTATTGAGACTTAAATTTGAACTATATTTGAAATTATTGTTCATTAAGTCCATTATCATGTATTTTTAATTGTTAATTAGTTTACTGTTCATTATGATTTTTGAAAGTATAACTTGCTTTAACTTTAATTCTTTATTTAAAATTTGAAATTGAATTAAAAAAAATAAGTGTAAAAATACATTCCATTATAAAATTAATGAGCTCCCTCAATTATAAATATATATTAAATTTGAAGAAAACTTAAGATGTTACAAATATATGTCAGATTATATAAATTAATTTAGCTTGAAAATTTGAAATTCTCTCCACTAAACCAAATCAAATTTCATTTTTACATGGGAAAAGAAATTGAAATTTGAATTTGAACCGACATTTTGTGTCTAATTATAATGCTTAATCTTTTTATTTTTTTTGTAAAATAAGTTCAACAGATTATTTTTCCTGTTTGTCTAATATCAAGAAGAAGTTAAATTCGGTAAGTTCTACAATATTCACTTAATAATTTATTTATTTATGCAATGAAAAATCCATTCGTTTATGTATTATTAAAGTATGAAATACTATTTACTTATGAGAATAAATTCATTAAGTTTATTAAGTATGAAATACTATTTGTTTTTTTAAGGTTATATTTGAAATTATTGTTTATTAAGTTTACTATCATGTATTTTTAAATTTGTTTACTGTTCATTATAATTTTTGAAATTATAGCTTACTTTAACTTTAAATCATTATTTTTGTCAAAAAAGAAAACTTTAATTCATTATTTGAATTTTGAAACTGATATTAAAAATTAAAAAAAGAGGTCAGTGTAAAAATACATTACCAAATTATAAAATTAAGCAATAAACCAAAAATAAAAAAATCAATGTAAAACTTTGAAATTCTCTCCACCAAATCAAAACAAATCTCATTTTTAAACAGGAAAAAAAAATTAAATTAAATTCTGAATTT
Organism: Trichosanthes truncata; assembly: GCA_033996785.1. NCBI lineage: Eukaryota > Viridiplantae > Streptophyta > Magnoliopsida > Cucurbitales > Cucurbitaceae > Trichosanthes > Trichosanthes truncata. The sequence goes on from MU867261.1 coordinate 25,575,203, forward strand.
AAAACAATATTTTAAAATATATTAAAATTCAATCCAAACATTGACCAAGTAATTACAATTAATTTTTAAAACATAAAAACATTCCGTCAACCAAATTAGATAAAAGAATAATGGAATATAAAATAAATTATACTACCCATAGTAAAAATGTTTCAAAAAATCATTGTCAATTATATTCCAAAAAATGGCTCAACATTTATTTAACAAGAAAAAACATAAATGGTTACAAATTAATAATGATTTATTATTGGTTAAAATATCATTTTGGTCCCTGTACTTTGGGCTTGTTCCATTTTGGTCATTGTACTTTTAAATCTCCAATTTTAGTCTCTGTACTTTTAATAAGGCTTAAAATTGGTCCCTATGACAAGTTTGAAGTTAATTTTTATCAAAATTTGTTAAATAATAATAATAATTTTAATACAAGAAAATACACCATGTGAACATATTTCCAAAATTTATAGAGAAAAAGCTAATAAAGACTAACTTTTTTTAAGAAAAATTAACCATAAACTAATAGTAGGGACCAATTTTAAGCTTTATTGAAAGTACAAGGACTAAAATTGAACATTTGAAAGTATAGGGACCAAAATGGAATAAAGCTTAAAGTATAGGGACCAAAATGGTATTTTAACCTTTATTATTTTAGGATTTATTTTAGGTACATAACTTTCAAGCAAATCCAATCTAAATTTTTTTATTCAACGTCGAGTTTAAATTTTGTTTATTATGCATTTATCTAACTTCAAAAATTTTTATTATACTCAGATTATCACTTTAGATAAGATAACTAATGCGTTAGCCACTTGACCTATATTTAAATTGTTGACTTATATAATTGGCTTATGTCATAAATTTTAATAAAAAATTATTAATTTTCATATAATTTGTTTAACGTACACATTTTTTTTCCTAATAAATTTAATTCATATATGTTAATTTACATATATTTTGTTAACAGAATAGTATGGATGATAATAGAAAAAAGAAAACTTATTCTACACTTTCCCAAGAAGAAAGGAGAAGAACAATTGAATTGTCTATAGAATCAATAAAAAAAGGCAACTTGAAGGAAATAACAAGCATCATACTAAAAGAAGAATCCTTTTAGTATAGCCACACAAAAAATGACAAATGAAATCCAAGGCAAATATTTTAATTATCATTGTATCTCGAAACTAATATATTTAAATATATTTTACTTTTATTTAAATCATTTAAATGCATTAATTAATCTACGTCTTCTGATGTTCACAGGATCAGAAAATTCTAGAGCAACCATTTCACTCTCCTATACATGAGCTTAAAAAGATTAGACCTTGTACATTTTATAAGGCAGCAAAATTTGAGCACGAGACTCCAGCATTTTGTTGCTTCAATGGTCAGGTATGAGTTTCTAAAGACAAAATCATCTATTAAATATTGTATTTAGTAGACACATTAATTTTTAATCACACATTTTTATTTATCATCGAGGTGCATCTTGTTGAAACTATAGTACCTGACAATCTTAATTATTTGTATACATCACAATCTGAGGAAGGAATTTTATTTCGGAAGAATATTCGAGCTTATAATAGTATTTTCTCTTTCACATCATAATTTAGATAGAGATCTAGCATCTTCAAATAAAGGAGTTTACACGTTCAGAGTACAAGGTCAAATATATCATGATCTCCAAGTTTTATTATCAGAAGAGAAGCCAATATTCTTCCAACTATACTTTTATGATACCATGAATGAAATTAAAAATTGCATGGAAAGATTAAAAGATGTTGGGTTGAATGAAAACCTTACTAAAAAATTGGTAAAAATATTAAAAGACAATTCATATGCCCAATTTTTTAGAAGCTTAAAAGATCTCCAGACGATTGAAGATGCTCATATACATATTGCTACGAATGTACAAGTTGATCAACGTGTCTATAACTTGCCTGGAGTAGACCAAGTAGTTGCTATTTGGATTGAAGGAAACAATAATAACATTCCATTTAAAAAGGACATTGTGGTACATGCACATTCTGGAAAACGACACAGAATACAACATTATTTTAGTTGTTATGATTCACTTCAATATCCTTTACTATTTCCAAATGGAGAGGCTGGTTGGCATCAAGACATCAAAAGAAATGTCAAGCAAAATCATGACAATGAATTATGCAAGGTATCCATAGAAGGAACATGTCACACCTCGCCCCAGATTAACTCTACCAAACCTAGGATGAGCTATGACGGCAGTAGACCCCATATGTGTGCAATGGAATCTATTGCCAAGTCTTTATCTCTTATCTCATTTGTCTAACATCATCTATAGATATCTCATAAATAATGTGTTGGACTTTCTCTCTTTACTTACAAAAAATGATATGCAATGACTTGACAAGACTGGTGGCAGACTCTGATTAGCTAACTCTGGTTGAAACTCAAGAGCAACCTGGTGAAAAATTAAAAACAAAAGAATGAGCTAAAAAGCCCAATGAGTGGTGATTCATAAGAAAATACATTTTCAAGGAAATTATTTTCTTACTAAACATAAGTTCATAACTATGTGAAATAATGCAAATCACGAATAGTTTAGAAACCTTCGAGATCATTTTAAGACATTAAAGTCTGTAAATAAACATCTCTTGAAACAACAACTCTTAAGTCAACAATTCTTGAAAACATAAGCACAAGTTCATAAAAACATAGATAGGGAAATCCGTAATTATAGCTTTGGAAAGCATAAACATAACTAGTGAAATTTATCACCAAATCTGTACCCAAATCTCTATCATACTATGTACCGAGTAATCTCCAGATACATAGTAGAACATATCTCTGTCATACGTGCACGTAGAGCAAACTCTAATATCGTAATGCTTCAGGTCCAGGATTTGGACCAGGATTCGGAACCCGGATTTGGCATCTAATGGCCCCGGCATTCCCCTGCATCCCCTGCGGCCTGAGCACGCTAGCATACTATGGAAACACATTCTCATAGCATATCGGGTAATCACCATGGGTACAAAGATCTAGTGGTTTGAAAACCACTTCCAACATAAACCTCTTAAATCACAAATCACTTTAAATCATAAAAATTCTTAACTTTTCAAGATCTCAAACTCTTTCTGAAAATTATATATTTCTCTAGATAATTGTTCGTAAACTTGAGAGATTTCTGAAATAACATTAAACATTTATACTTCCTCGAATAATCATCAAATCTCTCAATAATATAAAACATTTTCAAAGTTATATTTTCTCTTAAACTACATCTCATGAAATTCATGCATTTCTCAACAAACATTTAAACTCTTCAAACATCTCAATAATCATAAAATATCTCAAATATTTCTCAAATAATAATTTATGCTAAAAGCATAAAATATTGGAATTTCAATACCATTTTTGGAAATTCATAACAATTCTCTAAAAATCTCTTTGCAGTTTCTCTAAATTCACACATAATTATAGAATTCTTAAAAATCTATAATAATAATCAAATAATGAAAACAATTCGTAAAATAAACCACTCACAGAATATATCAACTTTGGCTCTTCATATGATAAGCTAGTCCAATTTTTGTCCAATCTGAAATTTCCAATAACCATATGAATACTAACTCTCCAAATTGAAAAACCATAACATTAATTAAGTAACAACTAATCCAATTTATCACCCTTAAACATCATCAATTAGTCCATAACTTTAATTACTCATTCTCTCTCATCCATTTATTACTAAGTACACTTTGTCCTTTTCTTCAATTAAATACAAACAATATTTCTTCCTCTCTCCTCATACACAACTTTCTTTTCCATGATAAAATAATATATATTTTTTTTTCTCCAAATTATAACTCCCTCAAGTGAACTTCTCATCCCAATTAAAAGCTATTTTCTCTCCCCTTTCACATAATTCTCACTTCCATCACATTTTGTCATAGTAAACAATATTTTATCTATTCAATTTTAAACCCCCACGTGAGCAAAACTTCCAAATAAACACTCTCTCTCTCTTCATTAAACTTACTTGTACCACACATCTCTCTTTTCTTTATTTTAATTTTTTTTTCTTCTTCTTCTTCATTTACTTTCTCTCTCCTCCCTTTCATTTTATTTTCCTCCATAGCCGAAACATGGAGCTTTTTCTCTTTTATTGTTCTTTTTTTTTTTATACCTTTCACTATTCATTTTCTTCTTCCTTTATCCACCCACAAAACTTCCTTTCTTCACCCTTTTCATCTTCCATTCTAATCCATTTGTTTCTTTTCTTCTTCCAAGTCAACTCTATCCAAAAACACTACCAACAAAATCCATGGAAACTTTTAAGCATAAAGAAATCAAAACCCACATTAAGGTGTCCAAAACTTACATATGTTTCTTAATCTTTCAAACTTTAAAGATAAGGAGCTTACCGGCTTGAAATCGAGCTAATGGACTTCTCCAAACTACTTTGTGTCTTAATCATAACATTTTTCGTGATTTTCGGTATTACCACAACTTTTCGACGAGTTTCCAACCGAGCTTCCGGCGATCCGGGGAGCCGGCCACTTTCCCTTTCTCTCTCTTTCTCCTCCCTATTCTCCATCTCCTTTCCTCTTTCCCTTCTTTCTTTTCTCTCCCCGGAAGCCCAACATTTCTTGTCTCTTTTTTCTTTTTTTTTTTTTTAAAAAAGAAAGATAATGTGGCTTGCAATCTATCAAATAAGCATACATATGTGGCTTCTTTGAAGCCACACATTATTTCTTTTATTTATTACTATTATTATTATTTCAAAAATACACCAAAACCATACATATTTTCACTTTCCACTTTCCTTTTTCTTTTAACAAAAATTTACCCCATAAATTTCAATTTACTTTTACTTCTAATTTATTCCAAATTTCTCCTCTTTCAAGACATTTGAAAATCAAATAACCATTATGGCATATAAATATTAGAAATCCAAAATTGGATCTTACAGAACATCTAATATTCTACAACTTAACAATATTGAAGATATAATCAAGAGTGAAAATCAAGGTTCGTTCGATCTATCATAGTACAATTTAAATAAATTATATCTACTTACAAATTGTGATTAATATATTATTCATAATATAACAATTTATTATACAACTTTCACAGGAATTTCAAAAGGTCGATCGTCCACAATTTCGTGCAGGGAATATTACTGCTATAAGCTACAAATACGTCAATCTACTAAATCAGTATTGCTTCTAGTTGGACGACTTTTCCAACAATATGTTGTTGACATGTGCATAAAGCTTGAAACAACTCGACTTGATTTCTATAAAACGCAACAATCATACATCCGATTTGAGTTGTATCAAGTTATTGTTGATGTTGTAAATGCAGGAGAAACAAGGGGAGACAAGGTTAGAAAGCATGTTGTTCTTCCTTCAACATTTATTGGTGGCCCAAGAGATATGCGGCATCGATATTTAGATGCTATGACCTTAGTACAACATTTTGGAAAGCCAGATCTTTTAATAACAATGACATGCAATGTCGAATGGAAAGAAATAAGAGAAGAATTTATGGAAGGGCAACATTTTCAAGATAGACCGAATCTAACTTCAAGAATATTTAGAGGAAAGTTAATGGACTTGAAAAACCAAATTGTACACAAAGAAATATTTGCAAAAGTTGCTACTTTTGTATATGTTATTGAGTTCCAAAAACGAGGTCTTCCACACATGCATATGTTGGTCATATTGAAAAAAGATTTCAAGATGACAAATGCTGACCAGTATGACAACTACGTTAGCTCAGAAATTCCAGATAGCCAAATAAATCCTGCCCTTCACAATGTTGCTACATGGACCATATTTAGAAGATAACAAAAATTGTATGTGCATGATCAATGGAAAATGTAAATTCCATTATCCAAGACAATTTTCTTAAAAAACAATGTAAGGAAAGAATGCATACCCAACATACAGGAGGAGAGACGATGGAACATATGTATTTATAACAATAGCAATTATTTATTGATTTATTTTTAATTAATTATAATATACTCCATACTAGTGATTAAGTTGCTACATTTAGTATTTAATAATAAAAATATTTTTCTAATTATATTAAAATTTTCAAAATTTCAAGGTAACAGTAAGGAAGAAAACTTTAGATAATCGATGAGTTGTCCCTTATAATCCATATATACTTTTGAGATACAACTGCAACATTAACGTAGAAATATGTTTTGGGTTAAAAGCAATTAAATATTTATACAAGTATATTTACAAAGGACATGATCGAGCAACAATTTATATATCACATGATGGTGACAATAAAAGTATTGATGAAATAAGAGATTATCAGGATGCAAGATGGGTATCAGCTCAAGAAGCCTTATGGAGAATTTATGATTTTAGACTAAATGAAATATCTCCTCTAATGATAAACTTACAGCTCCACCTTCCTAATATGCAATGTGTTTCTTATTGGAACAATCAAAATTTGAAGAAACTAATCCATTGGGATCATATCTCGAAGACAATTCTAACAAAATACTTTCATATGTGTCAGAAGTATGAAATTGCCCAAAATTTGTTATATAAAGAGTTTCCTGAACATTATGTATGGGATAAACAACTACGGATATAGAAGGAAAGAAAAAAAGGAGTAGTTGTATCACACATCATAGGCGCAAATCCAAGAGGAGAAAGATATTATTTGCGTTTGTTACTAAATCATGTTAGAGGAACAACATCATTTGAGTCCTTATTAATTGTCAATGGAAAAAGGGTATCGACCTTTAAAGAAGCAGCACAAGAAAGATGACTCTTAGATTCTGACCAAAGTGTAACAAAATGTTTGGATGAAGCAGTTTTGCAACATTATTAGTGTATTGTGAACCTATTGACGTCCAAAAATTGTGGGAACAATATTCTCATTCATTATCAGAAGATTATAGAAAAGATGAGCCAACAAATTTGGAATATCAGATGCAGTGAGCTTTGCAAGATATTAAAGTATTCCTCGAGTCAATGGGCAAACAAATCACCATGTATGATTTACCAATAATCAAACATATGCAATATGTAACGACCCTATAGGCTCAACACGCTACCTAAGAGTCATTACTAAGTCACGTCGCTATATTACCGAAAATTTCGGCAACATAACGGCGTAACTACGCGAAAACCAAAAATTTGACCCTTATCTGATAAGACATAGAAAAACACACTTCTAAAATTTTCAAACAACCTCCTAGCATCCAACAAACTTCTCAATATGATGCTAGGGTTCAAACAGCAGAAAACCAAATACACGTGCACGATTTACAAAGAAAGGTTAAAAAACTTTGAAACATTCTCCTAACCATTTAAAAACTTGACATGAGATCTATGTACATCTAGAAACATAAAAGAAGCGGAATAGCGATCGGTCGGCTCCCATGACTCGAGTAGCTGATCTCCGGTCACGCGCTAGGGCCGATCTTAGCCTTACCTGAAAACATTTTAAAAAGGAAAAGGGTGAGTATTAACGAATAATACTCAGTAAGTCCATCATAGTTTCAAAATAAGAGTTTCAATCACATGCAACATGTCATTTTAAATCATAAAACCATCGTAAACCATCGCTTTAGTAGGGGACCTAAAATTCATTTTATAAACCATGTACTTTTCCTCGCGGCTCTCGTGAACGATTAAATTCTCCCGAGGGCCTCGTGAACAGTCCGAAGACAGTTTTTCCATCGAATAGAGTCCTCCCTAACTCTGAGAGTTAAGCTCGAAAGCTAACATACATCGTGGAGTCCGAAGACTCAGCCCGAAGGCTACCATCGTGGAGTCCGAAGACTCAAGCCCGAAGGCTACCATCGTGGAGTCCGAAGACTCAAGCCCGTCGGCTACCATCGTGGGGGCACTCTCGAACCCCGGGAGCATAGAGAGTCCGAAGACTCGGGTTCCCTCAAAACCCACATAAAATTTTTGGGAGAATTATCGTCACGGCCTACATAAATCTTTTCATGAGCACACAACACATGCATGAGGTCCCATTCGTTTTAGATCATACTCATGAATGCATAAGTCAAAGCAATCGCATTTCAAAGACATACATATAATACAATTTCTTTCTTAAATACTTAACATGAAAAACATAAACTTTCAAAGTAAATATAGAGCTAGCTCAAGGTTTTGAAAACTTCTTTCGTTGTGAGATCCCTTACCTTAAGTCTTTACTTACTAAAATACCCTTTCTTCACTAGTAATGAGCTCCTCGAGTTCCCACTCCAAGTACGATCCAAGGTCCTCGACAAATCACCTAAAAAGTTTCCTAAACGTGTCTTAAACCATCCGAATTACGCTAAAACACATTCTAACATTAATAACTTGACGAAACGGACCAAATGGCAAATTTTACCCAACTCCGGTGAACGGCGGCGCGTGACCGGAGCACGGCGGCGCGTGCGGCGGCGGACGGCGGCGCGTGCAGCGGCGGACGGCGGCGCGTGGGGATTCCAATCGGCGCGTGGACTTCGAATTTAGACAGATCCAGTCTCGATGGGTCGGATCTGAGCTTCGTGCAGCGTTTTCCGGTGAGTTTCGAGGCGTGCAGGCTGTAAATCCGGCGACTACGTCTTGCCCAATTGGAGGTCGGCGGCGAGGATTGAATCCGGCGAGGCTAACGCGGATTATGTTGACCGGCGTTCGTGAAGCTGATCAGAAGAAAGAGAAGAAGAAGAAGACCGGCGGACGGCGAGTGTTCAACCCAGCGTGCGGCTTACGTGTTTTTCCGGCGAGACTTGCAGAAAAATCGGGTTGCTGGGCGTGCGCCGGCGGCCTGGAACCGAGTATGGCGTGCGGCGGCGACAACCCGAGGAAGAAGAAGAAGCAGCCGGCGATGGATAGGTATTCAGTGGTGGGAGAGAGAGCGATGGGAGGGAGAGAGCAAGAGAGAGAGAGAGTTCGGTGGGGGGAAAGTTTTCGGGAGGAAGAAGATGAAGAAAGAAAAAAAAATAATAATAATCATAATTATAAATAATAATAATAATAATAATAATAATTAAATAATTAAATAATAATAAAAAAATAATGGATAAGGATGGTTCTTCTTTAAAGCAAAATTTCCAATTTTGCCCTCAACAACTTATTCAATTCCAAATATACCCTTTTTCTCATTCCAAATTTCAATTTAACCTTCAAATTTAACTTACCCAATGAAAAATCATTCCACTTAAATTCAAAAATTAAAATTTAAACTCCTAAATAAGCCGGGCGTTACACAATAGATGCAAAAAAATGCTATATGAAAGATATATTGGATGAAAAATCAACTGTAGTCTCGAATGAAGATATTCTAGCTTCATCAAAATTGAATGAAGACCAAAAATTGGCATACGATATTATTGTTCATAGAATCATGAATAATAAAAGTGGCGTATTTTTTATTGATGGAGCAAGAGGAACAGGAAAAACATTTTTGTACCGTGCATTGCTAGCCACTATAAGATCAAGAGGGATGATTGGAATTGCAACAACAACATCAGGTGTCGCTGCTTCAATTATGCAAGGAGGACAAACTGCTCATTCTAGATTTAATATACCATTGCAGGCAACATAGTCATCTATAGGTAATATTTCTAAGCAAAGTAATAGAGCAGAATTCATGAGGCAAGCAAAAGTAATTATTTGGGATAAGGCACCAATGGCAAAAAAAGCCACAATAGAAGCAGTTGACAGAACTTTTAAAGATATAATGAATTATACTGAACCATTTGGTGGAAAAGTTGTATTTGGAGGAGATTTTCGACAAGTGTTACCTGTAGTCCCACGAGCAACAAGACAACAGACTGTTAATGAAAGTTTGGTAAAGTCATATCTTTGGGAGCAAATAGAAAAACTACAGCTAAAAAAAACATTAGAGCTCAAAGTGACAACAAGTTTACAGAATACCTATTATAGATTGGAAATGGAACAGAACCATTCGTAGAAGATGATTATATTTGCCTCCCACACAATATTACCATTATAGGTGAAAATGATGAAGAGGCAATAATGAAGTTACTAAATATTGTTTATCCTAATCTTCAACAAAATGCAACTTCAGCAGAATACACAACAAATAGGGCAATTCTATCAACTACAAATGAGTATGTTGATCAAATCAATGAGAAAATGATAGAACTATTTTATGGAAAAATTGAAGAATTCTTGAGTTTTGTCGAGGCAATTGATGACACACGTAATTACTATTAAGAAGAGTTCCTCAATTCATTATTGCCTAATGGTGTTCCTCCACACAAATTGTTGTTGAAAAAGAATTGTCCAGTTATACTATTGAGGAACTTAGACCCAACTAATGATTTATGTAATGGAACTAGAATGGTTTGTCGTGAATTTCGCAAAAACATCATTTATGCATAAATAACAGCTGGCCAAAATATAGGAAAACAGTTTTTTCCTTCCACACATACCTATGAGTCCTGCAAATGATGAAGGATATCCATTCAAATTCAAGAGAAATCAATTTCCAGTACGACTCTACTTTGCTATAACTATTAATAAGGCTTAAGGATAGACAATACCGAATGTTGGAGTTTATCTTCCTCAAAATATTTTTTTGCATGGACAACTATATGTAGCACTATCGAGAGGAATCTCTATGTCAACAACAAAAGTATTGGTGAAATCAAAGGAAAATTGGACAAAAAACATTGTTTATAAAGAAGTTTTGACTATGTAAATCTATTTGTTTACCATGTACTCTCATATTATGTAGCACAATTATTATAATATATTTCATTCAACATGTCACACTTTTTTTTACTCTCAATTTATTTTCTAAAGATGTTTTAATGTCAATTATTTTTTGTTTTTAAAAAAATGTCAGTTATTTTTAAATATACATTTTTTGTGATAAATATTAATAGAGTAAATAAACATGTCACTATAAATTAAAAAGAACAGTGATAAAAAAATGTAATAAAATTAAAATTAACAATTAAAATACATACTATGGTATTAAATTTATAGCAAGCTTATAATATGTGAAATAACAAAAAGTTAAAAAAAAAATTAAAAAGCAATTAAAATACTAACTAATGTATGATTGATTTAAAATTAAGTTTTTCTATTTTGTGCGTTGCACGTGGTGAAAACTAGAATGGTTTGTCGTGAATTTCGCAAAAACATCATTTATGCATAAATAACACCTGGCCAAAATATAGGAAAACAGTTTTTTTCTTCCACACATACCTATGAGTCCTGCAAATGATGAAGGATATTCATTCAAATTCAAGAGAAATCAATTTCCAGTACGACTCTACTTTGCTATAACTATTAATAAGGCTTAAGGATAGACAATACCGAATGTTGGAGTTTATCTTCCTCAAAATATTTTTTTGCATGGACAACTATATGTAGCACTATCGAGAGGAATCTCTATGTCAACAACAAAAGTATTGGTGAAATCAAAGGAAAATTGGACAAAAAACATTGTTTATAAAGAAGTTTTGACTATGTAAATCTATTTGTTTACCATGTACTCTCATATTATGTAGCACAATTATTATAATATATTTCATTCAACATGTCACACTTTTTTTTACTCTCAATTTATTTTCTAAAGATGTTTTAATGTCAATTATTTTTTGTTTTTAAAAAAATGTCAGTTATTTTTAAATATACATTTTTTGTGATAAATATTAATAGAGTAAATAAACATGTCACTATAAATTAAAAAGAACAATGATAAAAAAATGTAATAAAAATAAAATTAACAATTAAAATACATACTACGGTATTAAATTTATAGCAAGCTTATAATATGTGAAATAACAAAAAGTTAAAAAAAAATTAAAAAGCAATTAAAATACTAACTAATGTATGATTGATTTAAAATTAAGTTTTTCTATTTTGTGCGTTGCACGTGGTGAAAACTAGTATATTAAAAAGCATGATTTTTTGAAAAACATTTTTAGACCAAAATACCCTTTTAAATTTTAGTTAATTACATTAATCAAATCATACTAATTTGATTTGATAATTTAACTCAAAATGAATATTTGATTTAATTTTAAATTGATGAATTTGAATCAATAATCTTAATTTGGTAAGCAATTTGATTCAAAATCAAATCAAATTTGAATTTGAATCAAATTGCTTCTATAAATTGCATCCAATTAATTACCATACATTTAATTCTTATATATACGCAATTCTTATACTCAATTCTTTAGGTATTTTTTTTTTCATTTAGTTCTTATACACACAACTCTAATTCTTCATGTATTTTTTTTTTATTTAGTTCTCGCCATTGCCTCCAATTTTTTTTTTTTCATATGAGTTCTCAGTTTTTAGTAATAACTATTTTTTTTTCAAGTCTTAAACTAGCTATCTCCAATTTTTCATCAGGGTTATTCCTAAATTTTTATCAGTATCTCTTTCTTTTTTTTTTTTCATTTCGTTTCCAACCTTTTCCAACCTTTTCCCTTTTTTGTTGCAATTCTCTCTCTTTTTCAAACAAAGTTTTTTGTCTGACTTTTGCACATCATATTTTGCTAATTTTTTCCAACCTTTTTTGATTTTTTTTTCTTTAGATCTCTCTCTTTTTCAAATTCAGTTTTGGCCTTTGCAAATAATAGTCCTAATGGTAGGGATTATTTTTTAGGGTTAAACTATAAGGACTAATTCTAACATTTAAAATTATAGGGATTAAATTCTAACTTTCTCACATCCATAGGGACTAAATTTGTAATTTAACCTATATATACACACGTGCATTGCACGTGGTAATAAACTAGTAAATATAAAGAGAGAAAAACAGATAAAAGGGTATAATAGACCGAAATTGCACATTAAATCTAAATGTGAAATAATTCAAATCTTTGTACATTTATGAAAATACCTATTTTAAATCTAATTATCTGTATTAAAATTCCAAGAAAGAACAACAAACATCTACAATTTAATCAACAATTAAAATTCTCATTATATAAGATCATAATTAACAATGAACAAGCATAATCTATAAACATCACAAGTAATAAGTTCACAATTAAGTTAACAACAATTCTCATTTATAAGAGGCATTTGCTCCCCCTAAAAATAAGCATACTCCAAAAAAATCAACAACTTTTATGGAGAATCATAAATCAAAATGAATAGTAATTTCAATAAATTACTCAATTTACCACAACAAATAGGGTATTAAACTTGACATTTCAAATAGAATAGTAGACTCGTTCTTAATTACCCAATCTCATAAAAATCAATCATTTAAGCAATATGAGATACCAATTAATTAAAAAAATAGGATACAATTTTTTTTAAACATTTAACACCCGAAGAATTTCATACCACATACCAATTGATGAGGATCAAATCAATATATATATCAATAAAAATAATCAAATTCACATGTAATTTAGGCATGATATCAAATTATTTCATGCAAAGATATATCAATTTTATGCAAAAGAAATTATACCAAACATTAAATAGATATCAATATGAGAGACAAAAAGAAATTCATTAACAACCATAATCAAATCAATTTTTTCATAAAAGGGAAAAGTTATCAATAAATGAAATATGTCAATAATCAATACAAGCAAAACAAATTTCATTTAGAGACAAAATAAATTCAAATTCACAGCCAATAGGGATTTATGAGAAAAAAAACAATTCCAAGCATTCCTCCTGTTAAAAGAATTTTAACAACTCTTTTCCAAGTCTCATAATATCATTAAAGGAATCATCAAAACATAATGCTTTAAACAAGGAGTAAACTTTCAAGCTCATAAAGCATTTAAACAATATCAAAATATTTTCAAACTAAACAAGACTTAATACTAATGGTAATAGTGAAACTCAAACAAAAAAGTATCAAGTAAGATAGTTAAAAAAAATATTTTAAAACAATTTCTGACACAAATTAATGATAATAAACAATTCAAACCAATTTCAATAATCATGCATGCAATAAGTTAAACCACACAAGTTTCCCAAAACAATTTTAATCAACAAAGATTCAATAATAAAATCCAACAGTAAGACTATCTGCAAAATATCTAGTATATTAGACAAAAATTAAAAATTCAAAAATCAATAACAAAAGTAATATGCCAAAATAGATTTTCAAAAAATTCCATGGCATGTAATTTCATAAAACAAATAATAAAGAAATAGGGAAACATGGATCAATCGATTTCAATTTTCTCAAAAGCACATAATCATGTATTATCCATAAATAAACAAGCAATAAAGATAAACGTCAAGAAATAATTTTCTTAATTATCTCATTGACATTTAATCTAATAATCAATTAAGTTCAACCATCAATTCGAAAATACTCAAAACCAATATAGTAAGTAAATCACAATTTAATAATAGTAAAAATTTTAAAAACAATCAATTTGTCAATTATTCAACAATAATAAAAAAAAAAACTATTTTACCAATAAATCAAGAATATGAAATTCAAACTCAATATAAAAAAATGTATTCAATTATCCCAAAAAAACATTAATAAGAAAATCATAAACAAATTTCAATTCCACAAAATATCACAATAAAGAAAATAATAACGTTCCATTCAAACAATTCAAAAATATCCATTTCAAATTCCAAATATAAAAACTTTCCACTAAAACAATCCAAGAGTATAAAAACAATTTCAAAGATAATATCATAAAATATCTCAAACTATCTCAATAGTCATTTGAAATATAAAGTTACCAAAGAAAATGATTTTTCTTTTTTGAAGCATTAAGAAATCTATAAGAACTTGTATTTGAATTTTGAATAATTTCCTTTTGATGCTCATCCAATCTTCAAAATTCCAATATTCAAATTTAACTCTTGGAGCACACCTACAAAATAATTTGGGCCCCGTTTGATAACCATTTGATTTTTGAAAAATTAAGTTTGTTTGCTCCCAATTTCTCTACAATGGTTTTCATCTCTTATAAGTAAATGTTTGGAATTCTTAGTCAAATTTCAAAAACAAAAACAAGTTTTTTAAAACAATTTTTTTTAGTTTTCAAAAACTTGTTTTTGTTTGTGGAATTTGACACAGAATTCGAATGTTTCTTTAAGAGAGATGAAAACCATTGTAGAGAAATTGGGAGAAAACAAGCTTAATTTTCAAAAACAAAAAACCAAATGGTTATCAAACGGGGCCTTAGCAAATAGTTTTTGTACCCATACTTGTTTGGGTCCACGTAGGTTAATCTCAATTTTTGGAACCCATTTTCTTTTAGTTCCAACATTCATAACATTTATACCACTTGATTTAGACGAATAACATTAATAAAATTTATGACTAAATTTGCCACAAGAGAAACAAGAAACATTATGCATAAATTTTTCATTCACATACTATCTATGTATGTTTTTTTTTTTCACTTAAGTATTCGATAAGTATTTTGAAAATTTTCTTTATAAGGAAGATTTTTATTTCCATAACCATCAAGAACATTTTTCAATTTGTAGCAATTTGGTCTAATATGACCTTTAATTCTACAATAATGACATGTAGGCACAAATTTTGCATTATGCACAAATCTAGCATTATGCACAAAATTAGACTTAGCATGAGAATGATTTTTCACAAATTTTGGTACACCATGTTTATATAAAAATTTTGGTACATCATGCTTATGCACATCACATTTTGGTAAAACATTAGACAAAACATTATTAGGCATAGAAGATGCTTTAACAAAAGTAGTTTTAGAACTAGATGGAGTAACACTCTCATCAATATAACCAAGACCTCTTTTGTCATAAAGGTTTGTCCATTTCAATAATTTTATCTAATTTTTGTGCACCTATTGTCAATTTCTTAATAGACTCTTTGGCACAACTAAGCTCATTCATAAGATTTGACTCTTTTTTTTCTTAGAGCTTTAACAAGTTCATGTAATTCAGAGATATCATGCTTAAGAAATTTCATCTTATCCAACATAACACATTTATCTTGATCACATGAATTCTCAACATCATCATGCTTCACAACATTATTGGCATTTAATTTCAAGCATGCATTTTCCTCAACCAATGACTTATTTTCAACAATTAAGACATTTAAGTCATTTTTCAATTCTAAATAAGAGAAATTAATTTTTTCATTTTCTTCTTTCATACAACTGAGCTCATTTAATAATTCATTATTTTTATGAGCTAATTTTGTATTCTTCTTTTTAAGAGACGTGTATTTAGAGGGTACTTTTTAAAAATCAACTTTAATTTCATTATAGGCATCCACAAGTTCATCATAAGAGAAATTTTCACTACTTATCTCTTCATCATCACTTTTGTCATTGGTGTGAGCCATCAAGCACCAATATGATTCATGAGAATCTTCTTTCTATGATTTATGTAAATTTTCTTGATTTATACATTTATGAATTTCCTTCACATCAAGAAAATTGTTAGAAATACAAGATGAATATTCAATCAAATCATTGCCTCTAATATTTTCCATAAGCTCAAACAATTAAATTTTCAAGAAAGGTAATTTTTAAAAAGAAATTCAAGAAAAATAATTTTTGAAAATTTCATTCTAAACAAAACACTCTTTTTGAAAATTTGAATTTCAAGGAAAAAAATAATTTAAAAAAAGTTTCTTCTAAACAAAAATAATTTTAGAATTAAAAAAGTTAAGAAAAAGTAGTTTTTAAGAACCAATTTTCAGGAAAAATATTTTTCTAGTGAAAGAGGCTTTTAGAACTCAATTTTCCAAGTTTTTCTTCCAAAATTAAAAAAATTCAGATTTGAAAAAAAATAAAAAATAAAACGGTTTTCAAAAGGTTGAAAAACAAGATTTTCAAACATCTTTTTAAAACAAAAAATCAAGCTGATAGGAATGAACTCTTCATCCCGCAGCGGAAGCATTGAATCTTCTTTGATTTTATTTAGAATTAAACAATAAATTAAGGTTAAGCAATAAATACCTTCCAAATATGGAGATTCTTCTGGCGGGTCTTTATCTCCTCCACAAAGTCTTCCTGGCTATGACTCTAACAAAAGATCAAGGCTTGTGGGAGCCTTTTGAAAGAAAATCCACAAGGGATTGGAGAGAAAGAGGTCTAGAGAGAATTCTCTAATTCTCTCTATTTTAGGAGATGTGTATTGTGTAGAATGCTCAATGGCTCACCCCTAGGGTCCTATTTATAGTGGTCTAGGGAAGATAATTAAATAATATATTTTAATATCTAATATATTAAAATATATTTATATAACCAATTTGAATCTTATTCAAACCTTTAAAATTCTCCTACGACATCTATTTCCTAATTTGAATCCAATTCAAATTTAATAAATATCTTTTCTTTAATGTATCTAATATACATTAATTATTTTTAATATTCAATGTATCAAATACAATAAATATATTTTCCTCTTTTATATTTAATATATCTAATATATTAAATATTAATTTGAACACTTCAAATTAAATATTAATTTGAACATTTCAAATTTTTCTTTCAACTAAATTGATTTTTTTAGTGTTATTATGAGCTAGCAAGGGGACCTTATGGACCTACAGGTTATAAGCTCCAATGATACAAAATTAATTAATTAAACTCTTTAATTAATTAATTTTCATTCATTAACTATAGGTCACTCCACTATAGACCTAGAGTTGCACTCTTATGCACTGTAGGACAAGTTGTGTCCATAGATATAATCATTACATGCAAGTCGATCATTCACAAGTTGTTCGTAATTACAGCTGGGTCAAAAGTCCATTTTACCCCTATAATTACATCTTGCACCTTAAGTACCACTGATCCTCTAATGAACAATCTGTTTATAATCTAATTATAAACTAAGTCCCTCTCGGGCCAGTGAGAGGGTGGGGCCCCATTGTTCAAGTCCCGAAATCAGCACTTAAGGGAACTACTCATCTACTTACCCTATATGGGAAGGAGTGAATTCCATCTTGTGAGATTATGTTCCCAGCTCCCTATTTGGTCAAGTCCCCAAAATGGTAGGCATATTGAATCGGCTACAAAAGCCACTCTCACCCATGCAAATCAAAGGACAAGCCCTCACAGGCAGGAGTTCATAACTCACTCAGGATTAAGATCGAGTCGCATATGATCATCCTGATGAAATATTAATCTTCTCAATTAACGGATTTATAAAGAGAGATTAAATATTTTGTGGTCCAGTCTTATACAAACTCATTGTATAAGATACCCCCACTCACATGTCTCCACATGAATGATTTGGATCAAATCATTTGTAACTATTACAAAGTGGGCCGTATCAATAGTGTTACCAGGATAAGGCACCCAACCTTATCCATATACTATGACCCTTTAGGTTATTTCTTGAACATGATCCTCTCGTATGTCAACCACATACTGTTCAAGATTACAATAATAACCTTGGATTTTTCATATAATGGATAATATTAGATTGCAACTAAAATAATTAAAATTATTATTAATTATTAAATAAATTATTAATTACGAGGCTTTAGGGCATAAATCCCAATACAAGCTACCTACTCTGATACCAATTGTAGGATCGTATGACAATACTAGAGGGGTGAATAGGATTGCTCAATAAATTTAAAACTTTTTCGAAATAATTAAATTAAGACAATCCAAACTAATCAAAATAAGTACACAAAAAAAAAATCAATTTAGCAAATGAATTGGTTTAACACAAAAATGATTCGAAGATAATTCTATCATGCAATTTAAAAAAGAAATTAATTCAAGAGAATAAGATGCAAAAATTAAGAAGCAAAAATTAAAAGAGAAAGGAGGAGATGACATCGGTAATTTTATAGTGGTTCGGAAATTCCTACTCCACTCTCCAAGATATCTTCTTTACTGTGACGTTCCTCTTAAGGGTGAGAACCAAATCGATTGTCCACTCTTTTTACGGGTTCAAGAGTCAACCCCCAATTGATTCTTTTACATGTTCAACATTCAACCTATATCGATCATTTTAACGGGTTCAAGATCAAACTACTACGATCCCTTTGAACGGGTTCAGGATCAAACCACTACATATATTTTTTCGAGTTCAGGATTAACCTACTTACTCAAAATCTCAAGGTGTACCCACACCTTAATACAAAACTCAATTGAAAGATGAAATTAAAATTCTCACAAAAAGAAAACTCTCACAAGAGTAGATACACAAATTTTAAGCTCTCAAAATAAATATTTCTCTCACAAGATAATTAAAGTTAAGAGAGAATCAACAATGGAGAATGATGGAGAGAACTTTTGAGGAAATGTTCAAACTTTGGGAGAGAAGTTGTTTGAAAAGAGAGGAAAGAAGATATTTAAATAAGATTCAAAATTAGAGTAAATATAGGTCATTAGATCTAGGGTAAAAAATGGTAAAAGAATATTAAAAAAACACATAAAATGAACCTCCAACGGTAAAAAATAGTGATATATGTGTGCAATTCTACTCGTCCTCATCATAACTTCTTTGTTTGATGTCCAATTTGAGCAATTCAAAATGTGTTGCAATCCTCTTTTTGAGCTCTACACCATGGACACCTTAAAAAAAAAAACTAAAATAATTAGTAATTTAAAGGTTTGTTATTATCAAAACATATGATATGATTGAAGCTTGTAAAACTAACGATTATACTCGTGTTTTGAATTATGGAAGAGGTTCTTCTTCATCCGCCTATCGTAACGGAAATTTTTAATATTTGGTGAAAAAAGAATAATAAAGTTTTGGAGATGGTGAGAAATTTTGAGAGGAGGTGTGGTCTCTCCATAAGCTTTATAGTTTTAAACTGAAAATCTTTTTTTGAATAGTTAGAATTTGGCTTCTTTTGTGTGTGTGTATATATATATATATATATATATATATATATATATATATATTTGTATGCAGTGGCAGATCTAGGATTTGTGTTCAGAGGGGGCTTCATTTAAAATTTCGTAGAAGTAAGCAATCTAAAATTTTCATAAGTGAAATTGCACTTGATCGGATGTACACGCAAGCGCACGTGATCGAAGTAATATAAAATGGTATGTGAGTACCAAGTATCGAATCTCAAGGGAACAGTGTAACAAAAATATTGTAAAGCAAGTGTAAGGAAATTGCAACTTGAAAACTAAAATTGCAAAGATAAGGTTGAGTTGGTGTGTTAAAAAATATTGCAGAATTTAATTGCAGAATCAAGAAATGACAATATTGGAATAAAGAAAAATTGCAGAATCTAATTGCAGAATCGAGAAATGATAATAATGGAAATAAAGAAAAATTGCAGAATCTAGAATTGGCAATATTGGATAGAAAATTAGATAAGCTTAGTAAATGAAATTGCAAAGGGAATTTTAGAATAAGATGGGGCTCAAGAATGTCATTGCCCTAAGTTGTAATTGCAAACCAAAATTGCAATTCCAACCTACTCCACACTTAATTGTAAACCAAAATTGCTTCTCCTATTCACCTTGAATTTAAGTTTTAGGAGGCTAAGTGAGTGACTTATATGTCTATAGTCCCTCTATCTTAGATAATTCAGCTCAACAATTTTATGGGTTTTGGAGTCCTTAATCCCTATGTCTAGGGTAAGGAATTGGCTTATGTCTAAGCTATTTTTCTCCATCACTTGTGCGAAATCCGCGTATCACTAACCCCGTCGGTATTAGATCTAAGCTTGAGTTGATACTCTAGTTGATCAATCTAGAATCTCAACGAAAATTTGTTCAACACAAGCAAAAAAATGAGATGTAGGCTTGGTTTTTATTGAAATTTAGGCTACAATTACTTCTTAGGGAATTCACATCCTTGAGCCCCCTAAGAAGTTTTAGCTCATAATAAATCTATAAAAAAAACTAAGCTAAAAATTAAAACAAACTCCAGGTAAAAATAAATTGATTAATGTATTATTCTGGAAATTAAACTCAAAGGAAACAAAATTTGGTTTGCCAACTTGAAAGGAATTGATAGTTATTTTGCTACACTAAAAAGAAAAACATAACCTTAAAAGATAGAGACAAAAAAACCCATAATCCAAGTGTTTTTATTCAAAATAAAGTATAATACAACTCATGAATAAAGCTTGAAAAGAACATCACTCCACTGTATTAAAACAGAAACTAAACTTGCAAATTTTGATAATACATAAAATATAACTAAACTTGACATAAAACAGAAAACTGGGCAGAAACAAAGGAAGAAAAAAAAAACCCACGAATTTGACTCAAGAAAACGCCTCCAATAGAACATCATAAAACTAGCTCTTCTTCACTTGAATTGGATTGGATAAAGTGAAGGAAAAATAGAAAATAACTTACAACACTTTCGGTAAAACAGAGGTGAAACAAAAAAACTGCAAAAACAGAGATGAAAAATTGGAAAAACCCATAAAAACAACTCTAAAAACGTCTCTCAATCCGAATTCCTTAGCTCCTCCTCTTCTTCCCCATTTATAGGCCTTCATTAGGGTTGAAGAATGCCTAAATTTCGTGCTCTAATTCCTTTAAATCATGCGGTAATTAAGATTTCCATATATGGGTTTCGCGCAGGAATTTTCATTTTTTGAACTTTTCTACTGCTCCAGATTGCAGAATCACAATTTTGCAATTTTCACATTCCCAGGTCTGCTGCTCTAGATTGCAGAATCACGATTTTGCAATTTGATTTTGTAATTTCCATATTTCCTGCAAACAAGATTAATTTATTTAGAACTCTATCCCAAATGCCATCATATATTTATTTATTTCTTAAATTGAAGCAATCTTTCGACTATTTTCAAATGGTCTTAAGTCAAAACAATAATATTTTAAGCAATTGGGAGTTAAATAAACCTTAATTCTAAGGCTTATCAGCACTATTAACGTAATACATAGCAATTGTTCGCGATGAGTTTTCATATTATAGAATCATTTTCTTCAAAAAAAAATTCTTAATATATGCTACAAGGCTAATATTAGCTATCTTATCAAATAAATCTTTTTCACGGTAAGCATTAATAAAAATAATATTAAAAATTTAGGGTTTGAATGAATCAACCTCTATTATGCATAATTTTTTTTTCCTTATAGGAGATTTACCTATTATGAATAATCCATAATTTGGAACGCAAAAAAAAAAAAAAAAAAATAGTAGTTATTATATTTTATTATTATTTTTTTAAATGAAGGGATAGAGCCTCCAGCCCATGGTACATCCATCATCCATAGCAAAACCAGAACTTTATGTTAAGGGATCAATTCTATAAATAGAATTTTGAATGCATTTATATATGTTGATATTAGTTTTTTTTAGTAAATATTTTGATATTACTTTGTTGAATAAGAAATATAACTATTTTTTTTATATAAATATATAAGGAAGATAATAAAACTTAAAATAATAAATAGATTTTTTCCTTATATTATAAGATTTATAGTTTCTTTGATGGGATTACTTTTTAAAAAGAATGAACCAAGAAAGTAAAAATATTTTTATCCATTTCTATTTATATCTATATAAACAAATCAAATTTTCCTGAATAAAAAATTAAATTTAAAGAATAAATTAAAACAAAAACTATAATTTTATTTACTGTTTCATATTCGTAAATGCTACCTTCTTTTTTAAATTTTTTGTTGAATGTATATATTATTCACTATTAACAAAAAAAAAAAAAAAAAAAAACAAATGACACCAAAATTGCATGCAGTGGGATTTGAACACATACCTCTTAGGGGGGCTAGGACCAATGTGCCAACAAAGCCAAACATCATATCTAATAATTATAATGAACTATTATATATTAATATTAATAGTTTTAAAGTTCAGGGGGGCTCGAGCCCCCCTTTGGCCTATGGGGTGGATATGCCCTTGTTTGTATTCTTTCATTCTGTCGATCTAGTTTTCATAAATAAATAAAGATATAGTTTAATAATCAAGACACTTATATATACCTTCGATGTTCGACTCTACATATCTGAAAAAGAATATATAACAAACATATTATTAATTTTTTAATCAAATGCAAAAATCACTTCAAATCGTAATAATCTATATCTATAATCTATATAAATGAGGTTATGGAGGAGAATCTTTTCTTTTGCCCTTTGCCGACGAGACACGATTTTTCAAGTGTAGGTATCTGTTGAGTGTAGGTGCCTGTTCGAAAGTCAATGGATGTGGCATTTCCAATTTTCAGTTTACAAAATATATTTATATATTTCAAAATTAAAGTTTTAGGTTGAATAGGTGCAAATGATGCCAACGGGATGCGACTGTTCGAGTGGAGGTGGTTATACATCGAATTGTTGCATTCATTCACATATGGGCGAGATCCATGTATAAAAAGAAAGAAATATGATTGACAATACATATATTGTCTATTTTTTTACAGCAAAAAATCTTCTTTTATTAGAGTGCTCAAAGCTTACCAAAAAGAATCGAAATTAAAAATTTTTGTTCTTCATAAACTGTGTCAAAATGAAGCCTTGAGAATTCAGAAACTAATTTTAGTCCATAAAGAGGTACTATTATTTTTCTTTTTTCTAAAAAAAAATTCTTATACCATCGATCAAATGTTATTTATATTTCACATTAATTTTTTCAAGTAAATTTGAAAACACATGTAAATATAATTAAAAAAATAATAAATTAATAAACTCTTTGGAGTGTTGCCTTCCAAAATTAAAAATTAGTAGATAGGTTTTTTTAAAAGAAAAAATTAACGTTAATTTTTTTTCAATAAAAACAAGGATTTGTATCTAAATAGTTCCCCTCTAGATGATACAATATGGTTTTCAAAAAAAAAAAATAAAAATAAAAATAAAAATAAAAATAAAAAATAAAAAATATATGACAAACACAATTGTTATGCAGTGTTTTAAATATTGCTCGACATGTCGAAATGTCTAGCGACATTTCGAAATGTTGAGGGACTCGACATGTCGTTGGGGGAGAATTTCGTTTTTCCCCCCCTTTCGACGACATGTCGTCTACACCTCGACATTTCGAGGTGTCGACGACATGTCGACGAAATTTCGTTTTATTTTTATTTTTTTATTTTTTAAGTTCAGTCACACACACACACACACATATATTTTCAAATTTAATCTTTTCTTTGTTAATACATAATAACTAATAGCCTACGTCCATGGGTAGAGGGAGAGAGAATTTTATTATATTGAGGAGAAACTGAGTACAAAATATAGAGAGCAATTAGATAAGAGTTTAGAAGGTGTATATATGACACTCTCTTAAATCCTAATACAGAATAGGCTCAATCAACAAAATATAGAGAGCAATTAGATAAGAGTTCAAATCATGTGTATATATGGCACATGATTTGAAGCGAGCTTGTCGAGGGCTCGTCAAATTAAAATTTATAAATCGATCCTAAGCTACTTGTAGCATTGAGTGGACCAGGTCGATCTCAGGGAACCGAATATTAATTTCTCAAGTTAAATTTGCAAAGGAGAACAAAATTAAAAGGGGGGGGGGGGGGGGGGTTTGTGTTTTTATAAATAAAATAAAACATAAACAATAAAGATAGAGATAGATCAAATATTACTAAAGTCCAATTAACAGGTACGGTTTTATCCAATTACAAAATTGATCATAGGCACACAAAACGTGTAACTTAATTATGCAAGCACTTAGTCAACTTTTTTAGGAAACCCCAAAAGTAACAAATTCCCTAAAGTCATTAACTCTAACAAACGTCAAAGTTAACGCTAATTACCTAAACAATTATGACGAAACCGTTCCAAATTATTTGGGTAAAGGCATTAAGTGTTTTGGAAGGACTAAGACAACTAATTAGATAAAATAACTTTAATCTAATCAAAATGCTTCTTTAATTCCTAGAATTAAACATGCAAGCCATGCGATATGGAAACCCATAAAACATACACATGTAATAATCCTAATGCTACTGGTTCAATCAACATGACAATTACGGATCATGTCCCATGACTAGCAATCAAACATATAAAGTGATCGAGGCGTCAATTCAATCAAAAATACATGCTTATGGAATAAACATAGGAATCAAAGAATACTTGCAATTGTAAGACAACTACATTAAAATACAAGCCTCACAACATTGCAATTGGCTACACCAACCTATGAATTGGAATACTTACCTTAGCCGCTCATCGTGATGATGTAGCCAAACACCAAAGTTTGATGAAAAACTCCTAATCTATCCTAAAGTACTGAAAAACAGAGAGGAGAAAGCTTAAAATGGTCTCATGACGACTGAAAATTGGAGACAAAATGACCTAGAGGACAAAAAAAATCTATTTATAGGAATCGACGGAGCGTCTAGACGCTCCCAGCGTCACAGGGGCTTGCCGACACGTCGAGAGAGGCTCAGGGAACTGTCGATAATGTCTAGACGCTACCCAGCGCACAACACTGGTTATTTTTGTTCTAACTTTTCGCTCAGGTGTCCGAATGACCTCCGGTTTGATGCGTTGGAATCGTAATTCGATGTAGAATCTCTCAGAATGTGCCTTATACTCAAATCAGTACAAAATGATCAATTAATTACATTAAACATCCAAACTAACATGATTTAAGCATAAAAATATAGAACTATTTTGGTCCTATAGAAAGATTGAAATGTTCCCTACGATGTTGGACGACAATCTTGGAGAGATCTAAGGAGAACCTTGGAGCCCTAAATTTTCTCCAAGGATGTGGACGAAAACACATTCAGAGGAGAATCTTACCCACCAAGAAGAGACCGACCTATGAGGTTAAACGGAAATCCTGGGGATGATCTGAGAAGCAATATAAGAGTCATGGAACCCTAAAATTCGCATAGGAAAATGGAGAAACCAAGACACAAGATAAGTGATAATTCTCATTTATGAGAATTATTTGACCTTTATGCTTAGTTATTCTTGTTATTTTATGTGTATTATTAGATAAAAAGACTAGTAAAAAGTTGGTTTAAATTGAATTATTATTGGAAGCCTTTTAAATTAAGTAAGTGGAGAAAAGAAAGCAAAAGAAAATGAAAATCACACTTACCTGATGTTTTTGTACAGGAATTTGAAGAATGCAACAGAAATGCAATTGCATTACAGTTGCATTTCTAACAGATCTGGAAGACAATGCAACAGAAATGCAATTGCATTTATGAAAAAATTTGGAAAACGCACCAAATACGGAATTAGCAAAATTTTGGGGATTTTATGCCATTCTTATCCACAAATTCAGCAAGGCAAGTTGACCAAAGCTGCACATGAACAAATATGAAAACCTTAGCCCATAAATCTTTATAAAAGAAGGAAGAAAATGAGGCAAATGATATGGTTTTTTCTCACAGAAACATACCTTTGGACTGCTGTTTTTTCTTCTCCTTTGCTACTGTTTTTTTCTCTATTTTCCAGCCCCTTTCAACTTCGAAACTCAATCCTTCCTCAATGAAAGTTGAAGGAAGCGAAGGCTCAATTTCCTTTGACAAAAGTGGAGTTGAGTTGATTGAGTAAAAAGTGAAAAAAGGGGTTGTGTTCTTCCGTTTCTTAGAATTTATTTTCTGTTTTATTTAAGTTATTTTCTTCTGTTTTAGGAACTTAGTTGTTTCTGTGTTTTCATTCATTTAGTTGTATTTCAAGATTCAAGTTATTTGTTTAAGTTTCATTATATTTTCGGTGTTGAGTTCTTCTTTCTTAATAAAATTTCCAGCTTGTTCGAATTAATTTTCTTTTACCAAAGTTTTATTCTAGTTTATGTTTTTTAAGTTTTGGTTAAGTTATTTTTATTCCTACATTCTAGAATTTTATCTATTCTTTCATTCATTCTCAGTTATGCATTTTTATTACTTTAAAGCTTTGTTTTTTTTCTTTTGCAATGATGAGCTAATTTTCCTTAGGGGTTCAAGTTGGTGAATGCCTTAGAAGAAAGATGTAAAGCTTAAAAGTACAAACAATCTAGTTAATACTTGAATTTTGTTTGTTTTTGTTTAATTAGCGTTGGGTAAACCTAGTCGGCCAACTAGTGTTGTTTGTTAAACTTGAACTTAATACCGAAAGGGTTAAGGGAAGGCGGATGTCGCAAAAGCAATGGAGGAAAATGCTTAGACATAAGTCCTGAACATCAACCCTAGACATAGGGAGAGACTCCAAAACCACTAGAGTTGTGCGCGAAAATATCTAAGTTAGATTAGCCATAGAAATATAGGTTTAATCACTTAGCCTCCTAAAGATACTTCATAAAAGGTCGAATAGGAGTTGAATTCAGTTTACTTAGTTTCTTGTGTTAGCTATGATTGCAATTGCATTTTAGTTGCATTTCTCTCCAAATGGGCATGGACAGCTTGAATTTTCCCTTTTCACACATATTATTATTATTTATTTATTTTCTTTTGCCAAAAATACCTCCCAACATTTTTATAACCTTGGTTACCAAACTTGTAATTTGAAAACAATTTTTCCTATCTTTTGGATTTTGTTGTATCTGTTCCCTGTGGAATCGATACTTTGGAATACTTTCAGTTTTATATTACTTGTATCTACAGTGTGCACTTGCACTGGAGCTTTATTTTTAAACTAAAAATAGTCTCTTAAAGCCCCACGTTTCAATTCGATCAATAAGCGTCATGGAACCCTAAAATTTCTACTGGAAAATGGAGAAACTGACATTCTAGGAGACTGAATATCCTCACCAGGACGAACAACAAGAACTAGAGAGAATTCGAGGCAGACCTCGAAATGTCAACAATGACTCCAAAACTTAATAGGCTACTCTCAAGTCAGGGTCCATGCAATTACTCCACACGCTCCTAATGTCGAATCCTAACTAGGGAGTGGGGGCTAATGTTGTGGGTGAAATTGGACTAAAAAGGTAAACCTGAATTACAAGGGAATCTTGCAAGATGAGATTAATCTTTTCAAATCCAATTCCTAAATAGAAGGGGAAACCTTTTATATCCCTATCTAAAAAGCAATATGGAAAACAAAGGTCCTATAAATACGTCATCATGACTCAAAGAAAGAGAGTTCAACTTAATCTTCATTCTCTAAATTATAGTTTGCTACACTTTTCTTTCTCTCTAAGTATTGAAGCTGGTGTGGCAAATGTCACATCAATCCTTAGCTTTTTCTCTTTTGTAGGTCACCTATTTTCCCCTAAAATATAAATTTACAGTTGTTATCACGTGAAGGTCAGTTGAGATTTCTCCTGTCCAAAATTTGGCAACAACATAACTTAAAATTAATTAGTATTTAATTACTTACTCAATTACTCAATGATTCAATTTATTTATTTATGAACTCAAAAAAATTATTTATTAATTATTTTTATATGGTATTTATTGTCTACATATTATGGTTTGTATTTTATGAAATTGTTCTATTTAGTTCTTGGGAGAAATTGATTTAATAACTTAATCAAGTTTTGTATTTGATTTTTAAAATATTATTTTTTATTTTAAAATTTTAGATAGAATTTAAAAACATTTTTTTAAATGTATATCTATATCTATTCTATACTATATTAAAAACCAAGGATTTCTTAAAAACATTTCTAAACCAAAATACTTTTTTAAATTTCAGTCAATTTGAATTGAAATTCTTTCTATAAATTGGGCACTTCTTCATTGCAGCTGCAAAAAAAGCTAGGCATCTACTCCTCTTTTTTTGTTATTTTAATTTTGTTAGCCTCACGTTTTTTTTTTCTCTTTGTTACTACCTTTTATACCATAAACAAAGATACATAACAACTAATTTTTTGTTACTTAGACCATTAGAGAGGTTGAGCTAAGTTCCTTTTTTCTCTATTTTTCGTACTGAATTGATTTTATGGACAAATGAACAACATTCTTTAATCTTAGTGGGTCGAGGGAGGTGAAACATGTAAACCTATTGTGAAGGGAGCAATAAATTTACATATTATCTATTTTAGAATTCTTGTAATTATGGTAAATTATAATCATGACTAAAAATTTACAAATTATTGTTATTATTTTTTCTTTTTGATGAAAACTTACAGGTGACCGATTTAAAATTTACAAATTATTGGGTTTAGTTTTTTTCTTGCATTAAATAAATGTCAATTGAAAATATTTATATGATATATATTTAAACTTTTTTTTTTATTTTCTAATGTGGCTTCATCTCTATAATGGGATAAATATTTTAATCATACAATAAAAAATTAATAATTCTTATGGTGTAAATAATTTTTTTAATTATCTTTTACAAAGAATATTATGATGTCAACTTTCATCTATATTATATAAAATATCTTTAGACCAAAATACTCTTTATTTCAGTTAATTACATCAATAAAATCTCATACTTGATCATAATCCGATTTAATTACGAATTCAAACGACAATAATGAGATAATTTAATTCACAATGGAATTTATTTAAAAAAAAATTCAAATGAATTTGATTCAAAATTCCTAGATAACCATTCAATTAAATATTTGATTTGATTCAAAATCAAATAAATTTGAATCCAAATTTCGTCTATAAATTGGACATTCCTCCATTAGCTGCAAAAATAGGCATCTCTTCTAATTTTTCATATGAGTATTTCTTTTTTTTCTTTTAATTTTGTTAACCCCACGTTTTTTCTTTTTTTTTACTGCATTTTATACCAAAAACAAAATAAAAACTAATTTTTTGTTACTTAGACCATTAGAGAGGTTGAGCTAAGTTCTTTTTTCTCAATGAGGGAGGTGAAGCACGTAAGAGAAAATATTTTTAGACTAAAATACCCCTTGTTTCAGTTAATTACATCAATCAAAACTCATATATTTGATGATTAATTTCGAATTCAAAATCGAATTCATATATTTTTTTTTTGAATTGAAGATATGATTTGATTCAAATTCAAATCAAATTAGGATTTGAATCTAAATTCTCCAATTAAATTGCACTCCCATTTTTTTTTTTTTTTTTTTGCAATAGACATCTCTAGTTTTCCATTTATTTCAAATATCTTCTCTCTCTCTTTTAATACTGATATTTATATGTATATATGTATGTATGTATGCATTTTTTTTGCTTTTTTTTTTTTAAACATACATCCTCTTCTTTCTTTCTTTCTTTCTTTTTCTTTTTTTTTTTTTCAATCTAGAAATCAAATTACTCTACCACTTCTTCATCTAATCTTTTAACATAATTCTATAATATATGATTGAGATTTATAACTAACTCATTTAGAGTAATTTGCAAATTTGATAGTTTCTAAAAGTTATGTTACAAAGTTAAATAGAACTAAATAGTTTAAAAATTTTCAAAATCATTTAAAAAATCTTGTGAGAAAAATATTTTCTAAATAATCCATTTGAATGTTTGGCTATTTCAAAATTAAATTGATTTATTAATTAATTCATCAATCATTATTTTATAATACTTTAAAATGTCAGTCAATTTTTTCAAAATAAAAATTCTCGTCAAAATCATAACCAATCTTTAATTATCTTATCATCATTTAAATTATTTTCAATAGAATTTGTATCAATCAAACTAAAATTTAATTCAAAAAAAAATTCAAAAGAAGTGAATCATTTCTACAAAGAAGAATTGATAAAATTAACTGTAATAAAATTGAATCTAATAAGTCGTTTTTCGATAAATCATATTTCTCTTTACACTTTAATCAAATCATAATCTCTCAAAATCGAGAGTAATATTTCTCAGAATCGCTATTTGAAATACCAAAAATTTTCATTCAAAATATTAGATAAAACTATAATTCCAATGTTTTCTATATAAAGGAAACTTATGAAAACTTCTACTTCCAACCATTTTCATTTTTTGAAATCTAAAATGCACTTAGATAATTTTTTAAAAAAATAAAACTTCAAGAAATAAAAAACTATATTATGTGTCATAAAATATATATTATATATACAATAATAATAGAAATACAATTAAAATTTAAAAACTTCAAAAGAAAAATAGAAATTATATTATATTTAAATTATGTTATATTATATTAAAAAATTGATATTATAATATAATTTTATTATTAAAATTAGTGAGATTAAAAACACTAAATCATAATATGAATAGGAAAATAATTATTCAAGCTAATTAATTATAAAAGAATCATAATACAAATATAAATAATAATAGTATTCCATAATGTTAAACTCAAATTATTTTAATCTTCAAAAATTAAATATATATATTGGTTAAATTACAAATTTAGTCCCTATGGTTTGGAGAAAGATAGAATTTAGTCCTTATGGTTTTAAAAGTTAGAATTCCATCTTTATGGTTTGATAAAATCACATAAATAGTCCCTATGGTTTGATAAAATTCTCATAAATAGTCCATACGATAGAGATTATTTTTTAAGGTTTTATCAAACTATAAGGATTAGTTCTAACATTTAAAATCATAGAGATTAAATTCTAACTTTCTCACAACCATAGGTACTAAATTTGTAATTTAACCTATATAGACACACATGTGCATTGCACGTGGTAATAAACTAGTATATATAAATGGGGTTATGGTAGAAAATCTTTTCTTTCCTCTTTTGCCCCTACATTTAAGTACATTCCAATTTTGTCCCTTGCTGATGGGATGTGACTGTTCGAGTGTAGGTGTCTGTTGAGTCCAATAGGTGCAATTGATGCTAACGGGATACAACTATTCAGGTAAAGGTAGTTACACATTGAATTGGTGCATCCATTTGCATATGGGTGCGATCCAAATTGTAAATGTAAAACATCATGATCTAATGGTGGAGATATATGCTTAAAATGTTGTTTATAAAGAGATTATCCTATAATCAAGGACCATATTATTAAATACCTTTTTCTTTCTTTCCCTAGAGATCATCTTTGAATAATTACCTATGAGGTAATAAACTATATTATTATGTCACTTCTTTATCCATTTCACATTACAACTTTTATTTCACTTACATTATATATGTATTTTAATTTTAATCATCCATGTGTTCTTATCATTTTTTTTTTTATCTCTTTCAATACTTTAATTTTTAATTTCATGGGGCCATGGAGAAGAATCTTTGTTTCCTTCTTTTGCCCTTACAATTTTAATAAATTCGTATTGCCCTTCAATCTTTACTAACAAGATGCAACATGTGTCTAAAATGTTGTTTATAAAGAGATTTCTCTAATAATTAAGGTCCAGTTTATTAAATACTTTTTCTTCTCCAGAAATTCATTCTCTTCAAAGAACACTAAAGGATTACCCGTGGGGTAATAAACTATTTATTATGGCACTTCTTTATCAATTTCAATTTACAACTCTTATTTTAATTGCATTATATGTATTTTAATCTAATCATTCATGTGTTCTTTATCATTTTTATCTCTTTGATTACTTTTTAATTGCATGTCAAATATTTACTCTAAATTAACTTATAACAATATATATATATATATATTAAAATACTCGATTTTCATGTGCATTTGCACGTGTCTTTTAACTAGTATATATAAATGGGGCTATGGAGGAGAATCTTTTGTTTCCTCTTTTGCCCCTACATTTGTAGTATATTCCTATTTTGTCCCTTGTTGATGGGATGTGACTATTCGAGTGTAGGTGTCTGTTGAGTCCAATAGGTGCAATTGATGTCAATGAGATACAACTATTTAGGTGTAGGTGGTTACGAATTGGTGTATCCATTCGCATATGGGTACGATCCAAACTATAGATGCAAAACGTCATGATCTAATGGTGGAGAGATATGCCTAAAATGTTGTTTATAAAGAGATTATCCTATAATCAAGGACCAAATTCTTAAATCCGTCTTTATTTCTTTCCCTAGAGATCAATCTCTTTGAAGAACACCAAAGAATTACCTTTGAGGTAATAAACTATATTATTATGTTACTTCTTTATCCATTTCAATTTACAACTTTTATTTCACTTACATTATATATAGGGCAAAATACACTTTTGGTCCCTCAAGTTTGAGATTGATGTTGTTGGGATTTATGTCCTAAAGCCTTGTAATTAATGATTTATTTAATAATTAATAATAAATTTGATTATTTTATTTGCAATATAATATTATCCATTATATGAAAAATCCAAGGTTATTAGTGTAATCTCGAACAATATGTGGTTGGCATACGAGATGATCATGTTCAAGAAATAACCTAGACTCATAGTATATGGATAAGGTTGAGTGTCTTATATCCTGGTAACACTATTCATACGATCCACTTTGTAATAGTTACAAATGGTTTGATCCAAATCGTTCATGTGGTGACATGTGAATAGGGGGTATCTTATACAATGAGTTTGTATAAGACTGAACCACGAAATATTTAATCTCTCTTTATAAATAAGTTAATTGAGAAGATTAATATTTTATCAGGATGATCATATGCGACTCGATCTTAATCCTGAGTGAGTTATGAACTTCTGCTTGTGAGGGCTTGCCCTTTGATTTGCATGAGTGAGAGTGATTTTTGTAGTCGATTCAATATGCCTACCATTTTGGGGAATTGACCAAATATAATAGAGAGCTGGGAACATAATCTCACAAGATAGAATTTACTCATTCTCATATAGGGTAAGTAGATGAGTAGTTCTCTTAAGTGTTGATTTCAGTACTTGAACAACGGGGCCCCACCCTCTCACTGGCCCGAGAGGGACTTAGTTTATGGTTGAATCATAAACAAATTGTTCATTAGATGATTAGTGGTACTTAAGGTGCAAGATGTAATTACAGAGGTAAAACGGACTTTTGACCTAGTTGTAATTACGAACAACTCGTGAAGGATCGACTTGCATGTATTGATTATATCCATCGACACAACTTGTCCTACAGTGCATAAGAGTGCAACTCAAAGTCTATAGTAGAGTGATCCTATAGTTAATGAATGGAAATTGATTAATTAAAGAGTTTAATTAATTAATTTTATATCATTGGAGCTTATAATCTACAGGTCCATAAGCTCCCCTTGCTAGCTCATAATAACACTATAAGATCAATTTAGTTGAAAGAAAATTTTGAAATGTTCAAATTAATATTTAATATATTAGATATATTAAATATAAAAGAGGAAAATATATTTATTGTATTTGATACATTAAATATTAAAATTTGAAATGTTCAAATTAATATTTAATTTGAAGTGTTCAAATTAATATTTAATATATTAGATATATTCAATATGAAATAGAAAATTATATTTATTATATTTGATACATTAAATATGAAAATAATTAATGTATATTAGATACATTAACTAAAAGATCTTTATAAAATTTGAATAAGATTCAAATAAACAAATATCATAGGAGATTTGAATGAGATTCAAATCAGTATAAGATA
This sequence comes from Trichosanthes truncata, assembly GCA_033996785.1. NCBI lineage: Eukaryota > Viridiplantae > Streptophyta > Magnoliopsida > Cucurbitales > Cucurbitaceae > Trichosanthes > Trichosanthes truncata. The sequence goes on from MU867261.1 coordinate 25,609,380, forward strand.
TATTTTAATATATTAGATATTAAAAAATAATATTTTAATTATGGCAAAGATTTGCCCTTGGTCTCTATAAATAGGATCATTGGGTTGAGCCATTACAGATAACATACATCTCTTCAATAGAGAATTAGAGAATTTTCTCTAAACCTCCAATACCTTGTGGATTTTCTTTCAAGAGGCTCCCACAAGCCTTGGTCATGTGTTCAAGTCATAGCTAGGAAGATTTTGTAGAGGAGATAAAGACCCGCCAGAAATATCTCCATATTTATTCCAAGTAAGTTTGGTTAATCTTATTTTTATAGTTTAATTTTAAATAAAGTAAAAAACGATCCAATGCTTTTGCTGCGGAATGAAACGTTCATTCCTTCATATGTCTATTCGGTCCTTAAGGTTTTAAAAGATACATTTTAATCTCTAAAGTTTGGAAAATAATTCTAAATGGTCTCTAAAGTTAATTTGACTGTTAGTTGACTAACAAAAAAATGATGTATCATGTTCATGTGGCAAATTTTGAATGAGGTGGAGAATTTTATTATTTTATATTATTTTTTTAAGATTACCTGGCTTTTTTTTTTCTTTTTTACTCTCTCCCCTTCCTTCTTTTTCTTCTTCTCCTTCCTCACTCTTCCTCTTCTCCGATGAATCTAGATTTGTGCATCTATTTTTGTTTTTGTTTTTTATATGGGTTTGTAACTTTAAACCCAACCCTCCATGATTTGTAACTTTATATTACTTACATTCTGGTTTCGCATCAAGAAAAGAAGAATCCCAACCAAAGCTTCATAGATGTGAAAACTAAAACTAAAATTCTCTCATAAAGGAACGAGGAATGTCTAGATAAATGAAAATCCAAGAAATCCACCACATATTGAACCCTTTTGGGGTTTGCAAAAACTATAAATTGAAAACACATCAACGATTTTTGAAACCTAGAAACAAATTGGAAAAAGCAACTAAATAGGGAAAAAAAAGGAAAATATGTTGCTGCAGATTCCAATCAATTCATCGCAAATTGGGTAATTTGTTGAGCCCTAGAACTTTCTCCCTCTAAAAGTCTCACTTGATTTTGTCTTGTCTCTCTAGCAAACTTTCTCTCTAGAAGGGTGGAAATTAGGATTGTGCTTATTTGGGAGTAAAATAGGTCTAACTCAGTAATGCATTCAAAGAGAAGAAGAAAAATAAAGAAAACAAACGACCAGATGCATAGAGTTAGAAACCCGTAGGAGAAGATGAAGAAAATGAAGAAGAAGAAGAAGAAGAAAAAGGAGGGGAGAGAGAAAAGAAGAAGGAAGAGATAGTAAAAAAAGAAAGAAAAAACCAACTAGAATCATTTTCCAAACCTCATGGACTAAAATATATCTTTTGAAACCTCATGGACCAAATATACATCAACCTCAAACCTTAGGGACCAAAAGTGTATTTTGCCCTTATATATTTATTTTAATTTTAATCATTTATACGTCCTTTATCATTTTTATCTCTTTCAATACTTTAGGTTTTTTATTTCATGGGGCTATGGAGAAGAATCTTTGCTTTCTTCTTTTGCTCTTACAATTTTAATAAATTCCTATTTGTCCCTTCAATCTTTGCTAAAAAGATGCAACATGTGTCTAAAATGTTGTTTATAAAGAGATTTCCTTATAATTAAAGTTCAGTTTATTAAATGCTTCTTTTTTTTTTTCTATATTTTTCTTCAAAAATTCAATCTCTTCGAAGAACGCCACAAATTACCTATAAGATAATAAACTATCTTATTATGTCACCTTTTTTTTTTTTTTTATCAATTTCAATTTCCAACTTTTATTTTAATTACATTATATGTATTTTAATTTAATCATCCATGCGCATTATATGTGTTTTAATTTAATCATGCATGTGTTCTTTATATTTTTATCTCTTTCATTACTTTTTAGTTTACTGTCAAATATTTACTATTTTAACTCAAACAAAAGTATATTTATTCAAAATTTAAATCCCACCATATAAAATCACGTTCCAATGATTTTAAACTATGTGCAACACACATATTCATTATAAATTAACTTACAACAAGATATATATATATACTTTTTTATACTTTTTTTTTACTTTCAATTAAAATAGTGAGCTTTCACGTGCAATTTTAACTAATATTTCAAAAAGGAAGAAGGGAAAAGAAAAAAAAAATACAGAATGCAATGAAGGCCCCCTTTCCTTGGCTTCTTCACATCATAACATTAGTTGCAGATTCAAAGTGACCAAATTATTCATCTGAGTGGGAAAATTTCAACCAATTTTGTGAGTCTTACAAAGGAAATAAATTCCAGAAAACAGAAGAAAAAGAAAAGGATTCTAAGAAGAAATGTGCAGTCTCTGAGAGAAGCAACTGATCTGATGCAGCATTCTCCCAGCTGCTGACTTCTTCAAACATCTCTATCAACTCTCAGTGCTTTGAATCTTCTTCTTCACAGAACTTGGAGTACTGCTCAGAGTCCATCAAGTTGTTCAGTTCACCACTGTCACTAACCTCAACCTTAATTATCCATCCATTTTCATATGGACTTGAGTTCACCTACATTAACACAAATGGATCAAAAACAATCATAACCAAGCTTGGGAGAAAGAAAACAAAGTGATGATTTTTTTAAGCTTTGATTCGATGACAAAAAATCAGTTGAAGATGTGTATATACACGTAAAAAAAGGAAATTACAAAAATGCTATCCAGTTGGATTTGTATAAGGAAAGGAATTTTCCTAAACTTTCATTGAGATAACTGAAAGGACAAAGAATAAGGAATAAATGATAACTACAAAAGTTTTTAGTTGTAGATATCCAAAGGGAGGCATCAAGAAGGGCTCAAACCCACCCCATCGAAGAAAATGTTGCTGTGTAAAATCATTAAGTTACAAAATGACTAGAAAGTTTTCAGTGGAACTGTGGAAGGGATGATTATCATGTTCTCAATAGAGGCAAAGGAGAGGATACATGCAAAGAAACAGTAAATGTTATGTAAACATCCAAAGGAAGGCAATCCCTCTCCTGCATACAGTGAAAGAAGGCGGTATAATCCAAAGATTTAGAATATGCAACATGCAAACTCCAATGACAACATTTTCATGATACTAAGAAAGAGTTGGTATAAGTTCATGTGCAACAAATCTCAACCTTTACAAATTTAGGGGATTTGGCACCGTAGCTCATACTGCACCTTTTTTTTAGGTAAGAAACTGAACTTTCACAAGTAAGAAACCGAACTTTCATTGAGAAAAATGAAAGAAACCTATCTTAAATCACCAAGATAGACATGTCAATTAATGAAATTGAGACTCGAGTCATTTGTTAAATAGAAACCATCTTAAAGTATCCAAAAGTAGAAAGAAGAAAATAAAATAGGCTTAAATCTTTCCAGAGCATTGTCAGATGATTATTAAGAGCAAGAATATTAGATTAAGGAACCCACCAGACCAGGAGAATTGCTGAGCTCTTCATTGACCTCAATGATTTTCCCTGACACTGGAGAGTTAATATCACTGGTAGCTTTAACACTTTCTACTGCGCCAAAGCTGCCATCCTGTTTAACAGATGTTCCAACTTCTGGTAATTCAACATAGACAACATCACCTAAATGATCTTGAGCATGATCAGTTATGCCAACAGTTGCTTTATCCCCTTCTACTTTCACCCATTCATGAGAGGTAGCATACTTCAAGTCCTTCACAACTGCACAATTGGAGGTATAAGTTATTTCACTACACTCATGTAGTTTTAAACATCTTGAGTGTCAGATATTCCATAATTTCTGTTTGATAAAGAGATTATTGAATTTTGAATAGAAATATTGGACTTTCTTTTGCAAGAATGTGACTGTATGAAACATTGTATTCTCAATTCTCTTTGCTTGTAAGACACTGAATCATTGAGAAACATGTTTGCCTTTTCACAAGTCTATGCTATATATAGCAAAGTGGCTTCTTTAGCTTCTCATATGGATTTTATACTTTTTTGGATAATTTCTCATATGGATTTTATACTTCATCCCATTCCTTTGATTATATTGTTTATTAGATGCAAGTATTAAGAATATGAATTGCAAACTTTCTGAATATGAAAATTACTAAACACTTTCGTTAAGAAAACAACAAATTTGTCCTGGTTGCATCGAGAAAGCGGTATGCTAACATTCCATGTCCCTCATTGATTTTCACGTTCCTTAGGATCTAAGTAGCATGGAGTGTATCTATTAACAAATTCAGGGAGGAGGATTAATATTAAAACTAGAGAACAACATAATTAATAGTAACAGCGATTCAGCAGCTAGAAAGATCACCAAGGGACTAGTGTTAGTTCAAATAAAAAGATTGAAATAAGAACACAAAAAACCAAAAGGATGGAGTGAAGAAAGCCAGTAGAATAGGATAGAATATCTCATGTTTGAGATTCATCCCATTATAATTCAGATTTAAAAGCAGAATGACATCTGTGAAACCAACAACCGATCCAAATTTCAAAAAAAACCATAAAGCAGAATGGCAAATATTCATTAAATAACCGGTGGGAAAGAAAGGGGAGCCACATAGCAGAAAACAGAGTACAAGAAAACATTGTTTTTCTTCCTTTTTAGCAAAACCATTTATCCATCTGCCTAAGATCTACCCACAAATATTCATTATAAAATCGCCTTGATAATTCAGAAGACAATGAGACGTGACTGCAATACAAAAACGAGACAAATCCAGCAAAATGCTCGAGAAGGGTCTGCCATTGATCAACCAAACGGCAAAAATAAACAAAACCCATCATTGGAAACTGAGATCTTTCAATGTCAAAAGCCGATCGATCATCCACCAAAATATAAGATTAACAAGAACTGAGAAAGAATGACAAAAACCACTATATAAAAACGTCGGTTCGCCTTACCAGCAGCAAACCCTCTATGGGGTATTGAGATCCTGAGGTAGGAAGCAGCTCTTGAAGCCCAAACCAATCTCGACGCCATTGATGAAACTTAGAGCGCTCTGTAAAAACCCTTTTCTCTACAGAAGCTTGTTTTGCTGCTAATGCTTTGGCCTTGCCGTCGCTTCTAAGAGAGTTTCATGAAAGGGAATTTTATTTGCTATCTGGGATCAATCTCACACCACAGTAGGGTTGGTGGAGATGCTCGTGTACAATATATTTTTTATTTTTCAATTTTTTTTGTTTTATATTTGCATTTTACGTATATTGGCTTTTGGGTCAATTTCATTTCATTTTTTGGACGTGGGATGGATCATAGGCATTAATCTGAAAATAAAGAAAAGCAAATTCAAACATAGAACAAAAATGTTTTCTCAAAAAATATATATATATATATCCTATATGGAACAAAAATTTAGAAAATTACAGCTTGTGAGAGAATCCCACATCGGAGAGTGAGCCTGATAGTTGGCGAGCGGTGGCTTTGTTTGGTAGCTAAAATTGTGGGCTTGTTTTGGAATTTTTCAAAATATTTTTTTGGATTTGTAGAATAAAAATTTATCTACATTATAAAAAATACCTTTAAATTTAACAATTATTTCAAAAATATCCTTATTCTTTTAAAAGCTACAACATTATCTTTGACATTTTATAAACGTTTCAAAATTCTTGGAGTAGAAAATTCGTTAGAATGTTAGATGAAAAGTCGACATGACGAAACCTAAGAATCTAGACTAAGTAAGCGTCTCAGTCACCGCCACATCATTAGGTCATTGTTGTGTCGATTTTCGGTCCAACATTCTAATTGATTTCTACTGCAATGATGGTTTTGAGACGTTTATGAAAGATCAAGGATATTATTGCAAAATTTAAAAGAATAAGGGTATTTTTGAAATAAATGACAAAGTTTAACGATATTATGTATATATATTTTAGCCTAAAAATGATGTATAAACTAGGGTATAGGAATGTATTTTAAATCTAAGAAACAATTATTCAAAACACAACCTTTTTTTTTATTATTATTATTAAAAAAAGGAATTTGTTTGAATAATTGTTTTTTAGATTCTGATATTTTTAATTCTTACAATGACTTGCTTTTTGAAAAATATAATGTTATTCTTTAAAAAAATTATGGGTTTGGGAATAATACTTTCTATGACAACAAATCACTTCTACTTTTTTGGAATTCACTATTCAATTGGACAATATTGTGATCACTATAAGAAAATTTACCATTTGAATTAGTTTCATATTTATAATGATGATATATAAAAATATTGATGTAAATATTTTAATCCTGAAGTTTCCATATTTACTCTATTTAGGTGGCTAAACTTTTAGGCCAATTTGATAACCAATTCAATTTGTAGTTTTTGGTTTTTCTATTTTCTATTTTTGATTTTTCTGTTTTTTAAAAAATAAAAACCTTATATGTTTGATAATGGTCTTTTGTTTTATGGTTTTAAAAAACAAAAAACCAAACTTGTTTGATAACTGTTTTTTGTTTTCAATTTTTAAAAAATTAGAGATGAAGAGATGTTTTAGAGAGAGAAAATGTGTGGGGCCATGGAGTTTTAGAGAGAGAAAATGTGTGGAGACATGGAAATAAAAATTTATAGACATAGGTACAAATGTTCTCAAGAGTAAAGTTAAACCTAGTAAATTTAGAGACATAAAAGAAGATATTTAAAAGAGAGAATTTAGAGAGAAATATGTTAGAGAGAGAATATTAGTTAGACTTCATAAAAAATATTAGTTAAAGAAAAAGTTGGAGAGGAAGAGATAAATTTTAGAGAGAAAAAAATTAAATAAAGAAGAGAAATTCTAGAGAGATAGTAAGGTTAAGATTAAAAGATATGTTAGAGAAATAAAAATAAATTAGAAAAGTAAAGAATAGTTGTAGCTGTTCGCACAAGATTTTCGGAGAAATTTGATGTCGTGGAAATGAACTTGATTTTATTGAATTTGGAGTAGTGTTACAGTCTCTACTATATGTAATCCTCTTATTCTTTCTCTCGGAATGTAGACTATGATCTGAAGGCTGACGAGCTTGTTCTCTGATGGAGGGAGATTGAATCTTCGATCTGTAGTAGGTGAAGAGACAATCAATTTGTTGAAGCCTTCCAGTCGTTGAATCTTCTGAATTCTGAATCTTGAATCTTTCGAATTCTCTAGATTCTCTGACTGAACTTGAAGCTTCTGAATTCTGACTCTTGAAACTCTGAACTCTCTGGCTGAATGCTCTGGATTCTGACTCTTCTGAATGTCCTCAAATGAAAAGTGGTCTCCTCTATTTATAGAGTTTGGTGGACCTTGTATGGGCTTGAGCTTGGTTTACTTTGGGCCCAATTTTTTTACTTGGGCTTATTTGGGTTTAATTCATTCATTTTCAATAGACTTGAATTATTTAAATCTAGCCCAATTTCTTTTTAATGATCTCGGACTAAATTAGTTTTGTGTCCAACTGCCATGTGGCATAATTTCATTGGACTGACTTAAATCGTCCAATAGATCAATATTAGACACGTGGCATTATTTGATTTGCCAATTTTTTATGTCTTTTAATTTAATTTTATGACACGTGTAAATTTGTAATTGGTTCCAAATTTATTTTATCATTAATTTAAATTATTTTATTTTATTTTATTTGTTTTATTGATTTTTCTAAAACCTTTTTGAATTAGGATTAGAAAATAAAAAAAGATAATCTTTTAAGGCTTTTGATTAGAGTTCTTTTAAAACTTGTCTTTTAGCCCTAACCTTTTTCATAAAAAAATTTGACGGCAAAAAGAGAGAAAAGAAGAAGTCATTATGCAGTTTCCTTTCTAAATAAAAAGCAGTAAGTTTTCTTCCCTTCTATTTTAAAGTTTTTTTTTTCTGTTTTTTTATTGATTGAATCTTTCTTGAAAAATTTTGGGTTTTTGTTTTCAATTCATGAATGTTTAGAATGAAAAGATTCTTGAAATCTTTTGCCCTAAAAAATTTTTAGGCTTTTGGTTTGCTTAATTCTTTATCAAAGTTTTTCATCTTATGGATTTTGGATTAAATTGAAGGTTTTGATAAAGGAAAATTTTCCAGAATTTTTCAACTTTTATTTTCTTCTAAATTTGGGACTGTTTTTAGTGTTTTTGGATTCTTTTTGTACAAGAAAGTTTACCATATGATTGTTTCTTTAAAGTGTGATTTATAGCTTTAATTTATACATGAAAATATTATGTTTTAAAGGTTTTTACAGCAGTTTTAGGCACTTTTTCAGATATGATTTTATTTGTAAAACAGTAGAAATCTTGATTCTTTTAGATCAAAAACTCTTGGAAAGTTTTGTTTTATGAGCAGAAATTTTTCTAGGTTATTTGTCCATAATTTATGATAGTTTTAAAGGTTTTAAAAATTGTAGAATTGAAAATTGTTTGGTATTTTATTGCGTATTAAAAAACATTGATTTTATTGATTTTAATACGTTTTTAATTGGATTTTAAAGTGTTTTTAACTCAGTTTTTCAGTGCTGTTTTTTTTTCCTAACTTTTTATGCAGAAAATTGTTTTGAATGGGAAATTTGGGTAGATAAGATTATCTACATTTTAGATATGTTTTTGGACCTTTAAGATAGAATTTTGGTTTCTAATCAATGAAGTATTGGATATGTTTGGACTTCTAGGAAAAGTTGATGATTGTTCAAGAAAGTGGATTAGATTTGGAATTGAGATTAAGATTAAAAATTGTAGGATTATCGATCGAGGTAAGTAGTTTCTACATCCCTTCCAAAATATAAAATTTGGAATAATTTCCGTTTTGATTATTGTTATTGGACAAAATATCTGAAAGCATATTTTTTATGTGATTTGAAATTGATTGAAATTGTTTTGGATGTTTTAAATTGTTTTGCTAAATGAAAGTATATGTTTTCTGTTTTGAATGTTTTGAAAAGTATTTGATTGATTATAAGGCTATTCGAATATGCCAATTTTATGTTTTGGGAATACTTTGCTTATTTGTAGTAGTAGCCTAAATTCGAATTGATGGAATTGTTCTAGCTTATTTGTGAGAAGACACATTTGTGGGAAGACACATTTGTGGTTTGGCATTCCTTTGGAATGAAGATTCATGTGTGTGTTATTCACTCACGTGGCCTAACACTTAAGTAATTATATTGATTGTTCTGGTCGATTTTATCGACATCTCTGACTGATTGAAGCTTATTTGTGGGAAGGCACAGTTTGTGATTTGGCATTCCTTTGGAATGAAGATTCATGTGTATTTCACTCACATGGCCTCACACTTAAGTAATTGTATTGAATGTCCTGGTCGATTTTTTTATCGACAACTCTAATTGAATGTTCTGAATGACTGATTGGTGTTACCGACGGGTAACCATCATATATATTATGAAGGCTACCCAAATAATGCATATTCTCACTCTGATATTTGAAAGTAATGATTGATTGGAAGTACTGTTTAAATTGAAAGTTTTGATATTTGAAAGTTTGGTTAAATGAAAGTTTTGTTCAATTGAAAGATCTTTGTTTTTCGAAAGTTTTGACTGAACATTTTAATAGTTGTATTAAAAGTTTTGCACGGATATTTGTATTTTGTTTATGATTGTTTTAAAAGAAAATGACCGAAAGAATATTTGATTTTTGATTCAATTATTGAAATGATTTGTTAAACTGAATTTCTATGTTTTGTTTTGAAGAAAATGAATTTCTGAACTTGATGTTAAAATTGCTTATTGAGTATTTCTATAATCATTTTTTTTTCCAAAATGTTTTCAGACGAAGGATCAAGTGATAGTCTCGAAAGAAGTAAAGTTTAGCACTCTAGCATAAGACTTAGAAAGTTGTTGTTATGAACTCAATGGTTTCTTTTAGAAATCCTTTGTAAGAAATTACTTCAGCTGAATTTGTTTAAGTCTATTTTAGTTTTGATTGTTATGCTTCTGCATTATTGTTCTGACCGTATTGGAAAATTCGGGCTGTTACATTTTTCCTTTTGATGGAAGGATCCCAAAAATCTCAATGGAATTTTTGGCTATGATAGCGGCATGTCCTGCCATCTATTACAAAACTTCCTTATAAATAAGTGGAGAGAGACATGATAGGGGTACGTCCAAAATAATTCTAGTCTTCTATCTAAGCTATTACAAACCCGATACTAACTTGACCGTCAAAGTGTAGATAGCTTAGCACCACACCGATGCACTATTCTCTTGTTTTGTAGGACATTCGTTTGATTTCCAATTTTATACAAATTCATCGTTGATCTAGATTTTGGTATCAACAATCATTAAATTTTCAAAAAATATTAGAAATCATTTGCTAAACTTTCAAAGATACAAATACTTTGCGGAAGGGACATGAAAATCACTTACTAACTTTCAGATTACAATTTGGAAGGGATATGAAAATTACTTACCTTAATTAGTAACAATCAATCCAACTTTCCTTGAAATAGGGTCAGCATCCTAGAAGCTCTAAGATAACTAACATTAATCAATAAGATCTCAAATCTCCATCACAACTCAAAAATTATCTAGGATTTGTACCCTTCAATTTACTAACTTTTCCCACTCAAATCCTTGTAATACCTTACAAGAAAACTTTTTTTACCAGATCTAAAAAGTGTTTTAGAACACTTTAAAAATCAGTAACAATCAAAACATTAAAACATACTTTACAAAAACAATTATTGGTAAAACTTTTTGTGAAAAAGAGTCAAAATAACACCCAAAAAAAAAAAAAAACAGTCCATAGAATATAGAAATTCAAATCTGATTTTTTTCACAAGTTTCCTTAAAAATTAGTTTTATGCAGAGGGAAGAAAGCAAAAGTAAAATATGAAATTTTCTATCAAAAAGTTATTCAAACGTTATTAAAAATCTTCACTTCTCATTGAAAAAAACCACATAAAATTAGGGCCTAACATAGTTCTTTTAAACTTAACAAAAAAGGAAAATAGTCCAGAAGAAAACATACTGATTTTTTTTTGAGAGACACTATCAAATTATTATTATATTTATTTATTTTGTAAAATCCCCCCACCATCATAGAAAACTTAACTTATAAAGAATAGACGAGTTTAAACAATTTAGGTCAAATAAAAATATTTAATTTTCAACACAGAATAAATTTAAAATCAACTTTATCTCAAAAATATCTTTTCATTTTTTAAAAACTATTTGAAGTCAAAAACGAGTTTTTCAACTTTAATAAAAGGAATGTTAAATTACAATTTAGATTCCAAACTTTCAGATTGTGTCTATTTAGGTTTTGAACTTTAAAGTGTCTAATAGATCTATGGACTTTTAATTTTGTGTCTAATAGGTCCCTAAATTTTAAAAAGTGTTTAATAGGTCCTTAGGCTTAAACTTTCATTTTGTGTCCAATTAGTCTCTAAATTTTCAATTTTGTGTCTAATAAAATCCTTGCCCTATTCAATATTTTTTGAAATTCACAGACTTATTAGACATAAAATTGAAATTTTAGAGTTCATTAGACATGGAACTCGATTTTTTATTTAATAGATCAATTAGTTTTTAAAAATTTCGAGTATGTCAGCGACTTATTAGACATAAAATTTAAAGTTCATGATTTATTAGACACAAAATTGAAAGTTCATACCGAACCTAAAAAGATTTTTTGGAGTCCATAAATATTAAATTCAAAATCAAAATCATTAAAAAGTTTTATCTTTGAACAAATAGAACTTTTTAGAAACAATTTTATCCAAAAGATAACAGTTTATCTTCAGAATCAATAAATATAATATTCTCCTTTTTGAAATAAAATATCATAAAAATAGAAGAATCTTAAACCTTTTTTTTTTAACAAATAAGATTGAAACTAACACAAACTAAATTGACATATTTTAAATCAATAATATATATATATATTGAAAAAAAAAATTCTACCATATATACAGTGGTTTTTAGTCAACCATGAAATTGTCAACCAGATAGAATAATATTTGCATCTAATGCTAATTTGATTTGACACATTTATTTCTTTTCCTATTTTTAACAAAAATAACTTATTTTAATTTATTTTCTTTTGGCATCTCATTTGCCAAACTTCATTTCTCACCAAGGAAAAAAAAAAAAAAAACAGAAGCTTTGGTCAAATTTTTTTGCCAACCATTAGCGAAACTTTCTTCCAAAACAGTCCAAAGATGTTTTTTGGTTGCGTGCAATTTTTTTTTTTTTTTTGGTTGGAGAATATTAGACAATTGTAGAGGCTATTTGGGACAAGGGTTATAATAACTTGTGTTATAATAACCCGTGAAATACTCTGCATCCCAAACACAAACTATTATAACCTCAGACTAAACAACTTTGCATTTTAAACAATATTATATTATTTCACAGACTATTATAACCCACAGACTATTATAATCCATGTTATTATAACCTATTCAGTGCCCCGTGTGCGAAAACGTGTTAAGATTCCTAACAAAAGGTATATTTCTTTCATCTACATAATTTTTAAAATATTTTTCATTACTTTTTTTTAGCCGTTGCATTTTATTTTCCATTAAAGCATTCTGTTTTTATTCTGAAATTTTCTCATTTCCATGCCATTTTCTACAATTTCATACAAAAATATATTTTTATGCTTTTTTTTTTTTTTTTTGAAAAAATACACTTTTGATTCTTGAGGCACTACAACAAATCTTGCTTTTAATGGTGATCTTAAAAAATCACGCTAGGAAACCATGACGGACAGTAAAAATGAGTTGGTACAGTCGATTTTTGGAAATAGGATTATGAATGACCGCCATTGAAGTTAAAACAAATAATAATAATAAGTAAATTATCTTTTCTCTCATCAAGATGATGCTTCTTTTGGGTTCACCATTCTTAGGTCGAATCCCAATTTTTGGACCGAATACCTATTTGGACTTTATGGGCTCTGATATCATATTAGAGAAACATGAGATTCTATATCAAAATTAATTGGCAATGAAAGGAGTAGCTCATGTATCTTATAAAGATTGTGAGATCTTTTCATCTTTTCGATGTGAGATCCTCAACATAATAACACTCGAAACGATGTCGAACTCCCGTCTGACATCGTTTCCTTTTAATGTCGACAATGACCGACATTAGAACCTAATTTTCTTCTAGTGAGGTTTGAGTTTAGTTGCATTTGGGTCTCTGAGTTTTCAAACTCAACAATTTTACCCTGAGATGCATTTGGTAGCATTTTGGTCATTCCATCAGTTTTTTTGTTAATTAACAAAAAGCTGACTTGACATTTGTTTTTTATTAAAAAATAATTTTTTTATTTTTGCTTTTTTTAATTTATTAAAATTTTAAAAATTTTAAATTCTTTTCTTTTTATCTCCCTTCCCTCTTCTTTCTCCCTCCTCCTCCCATCCATGGCCACCACCTCTATTTTTTTTCTCCTTTCCTCGCCTTCTTCTTTCTTCTCCATATCCCTTCTTCTTCTTTTTCCCCTTTCTCCTTTCTCTCCTTCTTTCCCACATTTTCAATATAAAAAAAAAGATTATGAAAGATGAAGATCTGGAACGAAGGGAAATCCCCTTCGTTTCAATGTCTAAGCTTTTTTCTCCATCACATATGCGAAATCCACTTATCACTAACCCCGTCTGTATTAGATCTAAGCTTGAGTTGCTACCCTAGTTGATCAATCTAGGGTCTCAACGGAAATTTATTCAACACAAGCAAACAATTGAGATGTAGATTTGGTTTTTAGTTGAAAATTTGGCTACAATTACTTAGGAAGTTCACATCCTTGAACCCCCTAAGAAGTTTAGCTCATATTAAAAGTAAAAATTCTACAACTGATTTTAGAATTAAAATTCATACTAGAAGAATAACTTAAATTACTAATCGCAACCAAAAAACTAAAGGAATTAATTTTAAAAAATCTACTCTAATCAGCGTTAAATATTGAAATAATTAAGGAAATAAAATATAAATGCAAAATTGGACAACCCACAAACATTATCATCCAACATTCCAAAACACCCAAGAGATTTATGCAAAACATATATAAAATCACTTTATATAGACCCTAACATAGACCCTATTTGATGATAGTTTTATTTATAGTTTCTATTTTTGAAAACTGTACTTGTATTTCCACCATTTCTTTACTATGGTTTTCATATTTTTTAAAGAAACATTTGAATTGTTAGCCAAATTTCAAAAACAAAAACAAAAACAAATTTTTAAGAACTATCCCTTTTGGTTTTCAAAACTTGGCTTGAATTTAGAAAACATTTTTAGAGAGTAGATAACAAAACAAATGAACTCATAAGTAGAAGTAATGTTTATAAGTTTAATTTTCAAAAACCAAAATTCAAAAGGTTATCAAACGGAACCTTAGATGTCTAAGTATCAAAAGTAGGAGTCCAAATTATTTGCAATCAAACAAAGAACAGATAACATACACTTAGAAAACTTTTAGTTGATTTTTTTAAAGGTGAGGGACAGGATTTTAACCTATGAGTGCTGGATCACAGGTAATTTTTAGTTGAATTTTAATTTTATTAGAACATAAGAATGTACAAAAAAGGCAAAGAATTAACATTTCATACAGCTAAAACAGTTTTCACATCTTTGTGCATTGTCCTAATAACATTGGTAACCTGCTCAATCTGTTCTTCACTTGAACAAGCTGAGAGAAGTACTTTGGCAGTTCCTCCATCTGGATAACAACCAGCATCAATCATCTCTTCAAACATTTCTAAGCATCTTTTGTAAAGCTTCTTTCTGGAGTAGGCTCCAATCCGAGAAGTCCACGTCACGACGTCGGGTTCTAAATTTTTTGCTGGAAGCAATTGAAACAGCTCCTCCATTCTCTCAAGAAAACCTGCTCGCCCATACACATTGATCAAGATGTTGTACGTACTGATATCTGCTCTGTATGGTCCTTTTTGCATGGTAGAAAGAAGATCTTCCATTTTTCCAAATTGACCTAAACGGCCATAAAGATTAAGCATGCTGTTCATCACAAATGTGTCTGGTTTGAGCCCAGATTTGTGCATCTGGCCAATGATATCTTCACATTTAGCGGCATTGCCAGCGTTCGAATAGGCAGATAAAAGAAGCATGTGGGATTTCATTGTTGGGGTTATCCCAATTCGTTTCATTTCTTCGAAAACGGCTTTTGCATCTAAATTGCATAAAGATTAGAAAAGCTTTATAACAAGTGAAAGGAAATGATAGGAGTTGATTGGGAGCTGGAAGAAAGTGGTGGAAAAATTATGGCAGGATAGATCAATTTAAACATGTTTTTACATTTAGATCTTTCCCTTGTAAGTGAATGCAACCTTCCTACTTGCAACATTCATTGAGTTGGTGATATTGGTTTCTTATACCAGATTTTGACAACAGATAATAGGGGGATTCTGTAATGAATGCAAATCTTAATGTTAAAATGAACTATCAAGAAAAAAAAACTATTGAATAAAATGACTTGACATACCCTCATGAAGACCAGCTCTTCCATATGCATCCACCATGATATTGTATGATGCTCTATCTGGTTCACATCCCATGTGTTGCATGAGTGAAAAAATTTCTGCAGCTCCATGTGGGAAACCAGCACGACTGCAATTGACCAAAGAGGTACACTTTTTAGTGAAGTAAAAATTACATTGAATGGCTATTATGGTACTCTAAATTTTTCTAATGCATCAAAACATAAAGCTTAAGATAAAAACACCAAAGTTATAAGCAATTCTTCTACATTGTTCTTAGCTGCAGCATGATGCATTAAAAAAGTAGAAGAAAATTGTTCTTCAAACAAAAAAACAGGGAAATTGATACACTGATCATCAGAAATATGATGTAATCTATTAGAAGAGGAACATTAAATTTGAATTGCATATTAATTGTCACTAGTCATCAAGGTCCATAAGCCAACCAGAACTTCAAAGTACTGTCGTCCATTTTGAAGTGAACAGTGAAAACGCACTAACTTTCAAGAATCAAGACTATGTCTACAAGAAGATCGTACCAGATTAGTTTTACCTATATGATTCCATGAGGGCATTATAAGCATAGACATCAGGTTCATGACCAGCTTCTTGCAGTTGTTCAAATATTTCTTCTGCTTTCTCACAAAGTCCCTCTCTAGCAAATGCATTTACTAACGCTGTAAAGGTGCAGATGTTAGGTTTGCACCTTTGACTTCTCATTTCGTCAAATATCTTTAGTGCCATATGAGACTTACTTTCCTGCATAAACCTATGATTATTAGGCTAGAAGGAAAAAGATTAAAAATCAAAATCAATTTGAAATCCACATAAATACTACGTAGATTCCAATCCTTTTATTCAGGATTGTCATTATCTTTACAGAAACTTCAGGCCTTAAGATAGCTAAACCTCCTGTAGCCAGTATGTTATTAATCGCTCCATTGAAGAGGTCAGGAAAGTGATCGAGGATTTTGGGTGCCCAGCAGGAGATTGTTCTCTTTAATATTTGGGCTTTTCATTGCTAGGAACTCCTAAGCCTAAGGAATTTGCACATCTGGTGTTGGAAAGGATTTCTTGTAGGCTCGACAACTGAAGCATGCTTGTATCTCCAAAGGAACGCATATTACTTTAACTAGTTGGTTCTCTCCAACCTTCCTATTTAACTTTTCTCTTTCAGAAGCACCCAACAATATTGTCTTTGAAATTGAGAAGAAAATTAGAAACTTCATACAGGAACATGAAGGGCCAAGTTTGGATGGTGTGTCACACCTAATAAACGGGAGAATGGTGTCTCTCTCATTTGAAAGGGATGGCCTAGGGGTTGTCAACCACCTTATGTACAGAAATATGGCACTTTTCCTTGGTGGATTTGGAGATTTCCTTTGGAAGGGAAAGCATTATGGCCTTCCTCAATATTGGTCCTCTCATAATGCATCATGAGACTTGAGGTTGAGAGTGATCTTAAAGAATGAAGAAATTGAAGAGTCGATTTCTGTTGGATAAACTGATCTCTCCTACAACCACATTAACTTGTATTCCGGCCATAAGTTTTCTGTGTCTAAATGTAGAAGATTGCTTCTCCCACTTGGCCTCAACTTACACATAGGTTCAAGAAACTGAGTTGAACTTGGGCTACACCAGACATGGTGAATCTGCACCAGTGTGGCTTGATGAATTTACTTCATATGCCATGATAAGGTTCATTCATCTAATTAAGCCCCGGTCCCAGACCAAAAACCAGATGATCCTCCCAAGTCCCAGGAGTAGTTAGTAATTCAAAATGCCTTTTCCTTTTTGTTTTCATTATAAACTATTTCATGAAAAATGAAAACAAAATATTAACATTTCAAAATGTACCAAGAAGATTAGATATCCCCGTTGCTAAATTAACTAACTTGCAAGATCCAGATTGAGAAAATGAGAAGGAAAGAAGAATTACTAAGTATTCACATAATAATAAAGTATCGTGAAGATATCATTGCAACCCAAAAACAGAATTTAAACGCTTCAGTAAGCAAGATATTCTTTGATCCATCATACCGCACTAAAGCAAATAATACACATAACGAAATTCAAATGCTGATAAACGAGTTCTTAACTTTAACCTGTTTAGGCTCACCTTTCCATACACGTTTATTAACATTGTGTAAGTATCTGTAGAGGGTTGGCAGCCATCTCTCTTCATCCTGCGGAAGATCTCTATTGCTTTGACATTGTTTCCACCCTTTACCAATCCATCAATATAAGCATTGTACACAATTGCACCTGTATAATAATTGACATAAATTATAAAATTTCTTTGTTTCTGTTCATTTATCTTGCAAGCAAACATTCAATTTCTCATGCCACTTGTAGCAATATCGTCCTATTACTTTATAAGTATCATCAATATACTTACAGACAGTTAGAAAAATTATTGATGAGCAAAAAAAAGAAAAGAAAATTATCATATAAGTCATGCCTGCTATTTTAGCTACACAAAGGAAATAGTGTACTTATCCCCCAAAACTAAAAGTTAGCAACTCGAAATAGTGCACATTTTTGGGAATCCTGAAAATAGAAGCAGAAAAATAGCACTTAGGAATTCACCAAGGCTCTCCTTCTTACACTTCCTCCCAAAAATCTCATATCCATATAAGGTTTCATTTGTATTCTCATCATGACCACTACAATTGTAAGAAAATTTTATACTATGTTCAGAATTCATCGTTAAAGTTATTCATTCTTTGCTAAGTTAAGTTTTCCCAAATTCAGTATGAACAAACATCACAAGGTAGTTACATAGCCGAAGATGGCAGTTAGCGCTAAAATTGGTATCAGTTTCATGTCATCCACTCTGCAAAAAGAATGATAAGGCAGTTCCCGCAAGATTTTTGACAATGGTAATGACTTATCCGCTGAATCTTTGATGGAAATGGTTGCTAGGTTTTAGAGATAATGGAGTTTTGGTGTAGGGGAAATACCAAATAATCTCGTACTTAAAATTACTTAAAAGCACAAAAAACAATTAATCAGTGAAATTGACACGACATGGCAGCAATGATTTGTGTATTCATATTCATAATTAGTCTTCTTGACTAAAAAAACCATAAGAATATGATGCAACATAAATAATTTAATGGTCGAGATATGATTTCATGTAAAAAAAATTGTATGAATAAGAATTATTTTTGAAGAGAAATTCAATACATGCACATGCAACAAACAGCACATGTTATAATATTAATTGAGACTTCTTAAATTTCTAAGCCCTTAGAAGTTGATAATACTAGCTCCCTCGTAGCAGATGACATATGAATAATAAACATACTTGGTGAAAGGCCATACTTTCGCATTTCAGCAAAGACAGCTTCAGCCTTCTCTAGCAATCCAGATTTGCAATAGGCCTTTAGAAGAAGTGCATAAGTATCTTCTGTTGGAATGCAATGAGATTCAAGAAGCTCTAAGTACGTAGATTCTACATCCTTATACAGTGATCTCTGCCCATAAGCATCCATAAGTAGATTGTACACAATCACATCTGGTCGGAAGGAACTCTTGTTCAATATCCATTCACATATCTATAGAATGTCAGCATCAATAACAAGTGTAAGTACAAGTTGCACAAAGCACAAAGCCATTTTGGTGAACATAAGGCTTCTCTCTTTCTCTCCTGACATCTGTTTAGTCAATTCAAATTATTCATCCAGCTTGCATGAACTCACTCTCATGTCACAGACACAAAAAGAAAGCACGTTGGGACCTAGGATTTGTTAATCCATTTAAATTATTCATCCAGCTTGCATGAACTCCTCTCACCCCACGAATTTGCATAACTATGCGTCTTACAGTCAAACTAAACTATCAGCTTAAAATCATTGAAAGGAAAAGGCAAAGAAGTTAAGGAATCCTTGGATTTGGTTTGTTGCATAACTAAACTGTCAAATTAAATTCCTACCAATATGATTGGACCCCACTTCCTGTTGAGACGAAGTTGAACAGCTACATTGATGATATCATCCCA
Organism: Trichosanthes truncata; assembly: GCA_033996785.1. Classification (NCBI taxonomy): domain Eukaryota; kingdom Viridiplantae; phylum Streptophyta; class Magnoliopsida; order Cucurbitales; family Cucurbitaceae; genus Trichosanthes; species Trichosanthes truncata. The sequence continues at coordinate 25,628,760 of MU867261.1, forward strand.
AGTTGAATTAGTGGCAGGGAGTGTGTCAAGAGAATCCCACAGTCCCATATAATCTACTTCTTCCCCTACAAAGTCCATAATCTGTTGAGCAATAGGGCCCAAAACAGGGAAGATTCCGTCAACAAAACCAGATCCATACTTCCATCCTCGTCCCCTCAAAGAACCACCTGGACAAGGTGATAATTAAAATAAAGATAATAGACGCCAAAACAAAGTACAAAACACAGTTTCCAGTTGGTAACATGTCTTACATCGTTTTCTTGACAATCTTTTGCGATTGAAGGTTCTCAATTTTCCACGCTTATCAAAATAAAGGCCATCACGTCTGGATTTCTCAACAACTTCATTGTCTGCACACTTCACTATCCATCTGAAATCACTTCCACGACATCTCGGTTGTAAGTATATGTTGTTAAGTATGCTTCCAAAAATCAACCTGAGAGTTTTCCATACAAATTTTCACATAACGAATGCCAAAAAAAGGACAGAAACACAAATAAATGCTCAGGTTTCTGTCTGTTTTTATAGCCACCGTAGACATATTGGCATAACGATCAAAGACAATGAAAGCATAAATTAAAGTGTATGCTGTTAGATGCTTCCAAAAATCAACTGCAGAGTATCCATACAAATATACACATAACGAATGCCAAAAGCAAAAGGACAGAAATCACAAACAAATGTTCAGGCTTCTATCTGTTTTCATTGCAACCGTAGACCTGTTGGCATAACAATCAAGATTCAAGGATAATGAAAGCATACATTAGATTGATCGTATTAACATTTCAACTTGCAAAGTAACACTTATAAACATAAATTTGTGCTAAACAAAAATCCTTCTCAAGAAATAAACTGCAGAAATATAAATAGACAAAAAAATGGAAATGAAGGAAGAGAACAGTTACTTTTGACACGAAAATAAGCTTCAAACGAAAAGTACTAGATGCATTATAATAACTCATTCAAACACAACAGTGAAACAATCAATACTAATAGCAGGTCACATTCCGCTCTAAAAACTAAAAAGCTCTGTTTCCATTCCAAACAGATTCATTAATCAGTAACATAAAATTTTCGGAAAAGCAATCCAATATCTCTCCAACTACCGTACCAATAACGAGGAACATCAACTCCAGTGCTCCCATTTCAAGATTCAATTACCCACGAAATAAGATACACAAATTCTACACATATACACCCTAACGAATTACAAAGTTGCAGCCCACCATTGGAGTGTTAGCAAGTGAAATTGTTAGGAGCAGCGAAGGCCTAAGCTTAACCGAAACAAAAACAAGTTATGTGAACATGCATTGGAGAAGAGGAAATGCAGAAGAGGAGCGATTGAACTTGCATGAAAGAGCGCTGAGCAGAGATTAAGAATTGATGAAAGATTGAGGAAATTGATGAAGAAGAAGTGGAAGAAGAGTTCAGTTAAGAAATGAGCATGGCAACGTCCATTGTCGATACGCAAAGATGTGGGGTGGAGCTTTGTTTGGAACAGAGATAGAAATGAAAAATATCTAAATTTGATATTGTAGACCAAATTGGGGTAATTTTAAGAATAATGTAATTTAAAAAATAAATGACAAAATTGGAGTAGTTTTTAAAAAAGAAAACGAATTTTAATAATGTTGAAAAAAAAACAAATTACAAATCTAGGGTAAGTAAAGAAAGTATTGACAAAATTAAAATCCCAAATTCGTGGACCATGTACACATTTTACGTGTGCTAACACGTGGTTGGTGAGGTGGGCGATTAATGTGTAAACATAATACTCACGAGTTTTTTAATTTTTTATTTAACGTATAAAAACAAAATGATAAATGCATTTTATATTGTCATTAATATACAATATATTTCCAAATTTTGAGATTGGAATAAAAAAAGAGTTGTTTTCTAAGTATTTAAAATCAATACTAGTCCATTGAAATGAAATGAGTATATATATATATTGCAAATAATGAAATTAGATCGAATAAATGATGATTAATAAGTATTTTAGGTTTAACGAAAAGTTACATACAAATGGTAAAATATCACTCAAAAACTCATGTACCACATGGTGGTCGTCTTCTCAAACGAGCACCACGACAAGGGCGAGGCATATCAAAGTGTGATTGATGATGAATTATATCATTAATATCTTGTTGTATTACAATAGTTGGTAATAGATCTTGTGCATAATATTCTTGTTGATGACTAGAACTTGAAACAATGTTCGTTTAAACCTCCAGTGGGTGGACAGGAGAAGCTAGAATTTGATTATCAACTATAGGAGGTTCTTGGTCTATGTGTGCCTCTAGAATGTCTTCAGTTCGTTGTCGTCGGCATCTACGACGAGCACGTGTCCTATCGGTGTCAGTAACAGTTAGTCTCCTTGTTTGTTGAATTATATCAATTACAACTATGACATATTGCTCACACATAGAACCTAAATTAGGTAAACTTTGTTCTACTAAGTACTGTTGTACATCTCGAACGAAGTTATTCTGCACAAAGAAAACAAATTAATATAATTTAATATAGATATATATAAATGAAATTTAATGATAACGAATTTAAGTAGGTAATGTTATTGTGCAAGCATAATAAGCGTAATCATGTGTGATATACCTCATCGTGATTGAGTCATACCAAGTTATGTAGTCATCGAACACAGCTAACTTGTCTAGTATGTCACCCAATGCATAGTGATCACGACGTGTACTCCATAGTGATATAAATGTTGCATGATATCGTCGCCAATCATGGTCATGTTTATCTCACAAGTCTAACTGATGCAATTGTGTGCTTGTATCACAATATGGTGGCACTGTTTGTCACATTCCAAATTGTCTTAACACCTGATTTGGTTGATGCCAGTCTACAATATGAAAGCATATGAGAGGACTTACAGTCAACTAAATGCCTTGCCCATTATGGCAATAATCAGGTAACAATGTCATAATATCAAGTGTGTATAGCTTCCAAATGATCTGAAATTTATAAATAATAATTAGAATAATTAAAATTGATATCATATATATTTATATGTGAAACAAAATAAAATATAGTTTTACCTAGTTATGCATAAGACGATCAAATGCAATGCGATTGTAAATCAACATGTTAGAAGATTGTTCAGAGGCAGCTAAAACGATGTTCTAACTACACATATAAATAATATAATTAAAACATTCTATTATATAAATTTATAATATGTAATATGTAAATAAAACATACTGAGCACTAAGTGGGCGTCCAACATACGAATCAGGTGTTTATTACTGGTGTTATGGTGCGATGGTATAGAATTGATCGAATGCTCATACTTGTAGTATTATTAGTAGATCTGCTATTTCTAAGGCATTAGCACTACTAGCTCGACATAGTTCCCCATACAGCCATGCAAGGCAGACACCACCCCATAAATATTGCCCAACTATCTTGAAGTTGCCCAACAAATGAAGAAACATGAGATGGACAAATGTATTTAACTTGCTAGCGAACAGAAAACCTCCAATAAGTTACATATATATACTCTCTTGCATATCTAATAATTCTCATTTATGAGGATTATTTGGCCTTTATACTTAGTTATTCTTGTTATTTTATGTGTGTTATTAGATAAAAAGGTTAACAAAAAGTTGGTTTGAGTTGAATTATTGTTAGAAACCTTTTAAATTAAGTACGTGGAGAAAAGAAAGCAAAAAAAAGATGATAACCGTGCTTACTTAATGTCTTTGTGTAGGAAATTAAAGATTGCAATTTCATCAGATTTAGACTTTAAAGGAAAACCCACAAATCTTCAAAAATCTAGGAATTTTGTGGGATCTTGTCTCCACGATTTCAGCCAGAATTTGGCCATAATTGTGCATCGTTCAAAAAGAAAACCCTAGCTCAAATCCTCTATAAATATTGGAGAAGAAGCCGCAAGGAGGATCATCATTTTCCTGTCGTTTTCAGCCTCAATTGTTGTTGTTTTCACGATTCTCTACTGTATTTTTCTATTGTTTTTATTTCTTTCTCCTGCTATTTTTTTTCTTTCTGTTTTCCAACTCCTTTAAACTTCGAAACTCAGTCCTTCCTCAACGAAAGTTGAAAATAGTGAAGGCTCAATTCCCTTTGAAAAAAGTGGAGTTGAGTCGATTGAGTAAGAAGAGGAAAAATGGTCATTGTACTTCCATTTTTAGAATTTATTTTCTGCTTTGTTAAATTTTATTTTGTTCTAGTTTTAGGATATTTTAGTTGTTGTATTTTGCTTATTTCAATAGTATTTTGAGATTCAAAACAATTGTTAAAGTTTCATTGTAGTTCGACGTTGAGTTCTTATTACTTAATAAAATTTCCAGCTTGTTTCTAGTTCACCCTCCTCAAGTTAAGTGTATTCAAGTTTTTATTCTAGTTAGGTTTTTCTAGTTTTGTTTAACTCTCTTTGACTTAATTTTGGAATTTTCTAATCTTTTTCTTTTACTTTCGGTTATGAAACTTCACTCCGTTGGTGTTTTGTTTCTTATTTTTGCAAAGATAAGCTAAATTTCCTTACGGGATTCAAGTTTGTGAATGCCCTAAGAGGAAAAGATGTAAAACTTCTAGCAAAAGCAATTTAGCTTAACACTTGTGTCTTGTTTGTTTTTGTTGAGTTTAGTGTTGGGTAAACCTAATTGGCCACCTAGTGTTGCTCGTCAACCTCAAACTTAATACTGAGGGAGTTAAGGGAAAGCTAATGTCACAAAAGCAATTGAGGAAAAGGCTTAGAAATAAGTTTTGAACATCGACCCTAGACATAGGGCGAGCTCCAAAACCACTACAATTGCGTGCTAAACTATCTAGGTTGGACTAGCCATAGAGATATAGGTTTAATCACGTAGTCTCTTAAAGGTTTTGAATCAAAATTGAATAGGAGTTGAATTCAGTTTACAAGGTTTTCTTTTGTTAGGCTACAATTGCAATTGCAATGGAGTTGGAATCTTTCTAAGGGGCATGATCAACTTGAATCCCTACTTTATTTCTATTGATTTTTCACTTTACGTTTTTAGCAAATTATCTTCTCAATATTTTCAAAAGCTTTGGTTACCTCAATTGCATTTTAAACACCATCTTCCATTTCTTGAACTTAGTTAAAATCCTGTTCTCTTGGGACACAATATTTGGAATACGTTCCACTTACTACTTGCTTCGACAGTGTGCACTTGCACTGGGCTGAAATTAATTTTAACCTGTAAGTTTCACCCGATCAATATCTTTATATCGTGAAGTCATCAGCATCTGAAGGTAATTCTGTAAATTGCGTTGCCAACCACAGAATGCTTAACCTAGACCCATTCAGTTCAGGAAGTCGAACTCCTAAAAAGTCCTCACATACTTGTCCTCAATTATACTGTAACAATCCAATTACAAGCTCTCTATCAATAGGTAGTCCAAATTGGACAACAACATCTTGGAGTGTAATAGTATACTCTCCACCGAGCATGTGAAATGTATGGGTTTCAAGCATCCATCGCTCTGCTAACGCAATAATGAGATGTCAATCTAGTTGGAGAAATCCAATTTGTGCAACCCCAAAACCCAGTCTGTTGTAGATAAGAAACGATGCATTGATCTAAATCAATATTGCAATGGACTACTGCCTCATTTCTTAGGACAATAGTAGATTGGGTATCCCATATTGATTGTGAGCGATGTGTACATTATAAGTATAATTGGGTTAAATTTGATGATCTAGGATTCATATTTAATAGTGAAAAATTAAAAACACAAACAATTTAATTAGATGGTCCATGATTCAAATTTTCAAATAATAAGAAGCTAATAAGACAATAAAGTTATTTTACAAAAAAAAAAATTGCAATGACAGTTCCTTTCGCTTGTATTGGAGATAGCATTTGAAGTCCTTCTATGAGTGAGACAACTTCTTAATCACAACAGCAACTTAGAATGGTTCACTAATGTCCAATCCTTCACTTTTCAAATCATTAATGATAATTTGCAATTCTTTCATCTGATTGAGTACCAACTTAGTATCAATCATTTTGTAATCTACAAATTTTTCCACAAGGAATTTCTTAGTACCAACATCTTCCAACTTATACTTATTGTCTAATGCTTCCCACAATTGCCTTGAAGTATTGTAGGCATTACAATTGACATTATACAAGGTGTCTTCAAGACCATTAAGTATGTAACTTAGGTATAAGAAGTCTGAATGCATCCATGCTTGCTTGGCAGCTTCAACTTCAGGAGTGAGTAATTGGGCATTCTTCCTGCAATATGTGAGCAAGGTTCAGCGTGGTGAGGTAGAAGATCATCTTCTGTTGCCATCTTTTGAAGTTTTCTCCCTTGAATTTTTATGATTTTTCAACATGAGTGTTGAGGATGGTTGATCCCATCATGGTATGAGCAACACCATTAATGGAGAAGTTTTCAGCCATTAATTTAGATAATTGTCTTTAGATTTTTGGGGAAAATATATTGTATATACAAACTGTGTAACACTAGCAAACAAATTACACATAATTGGCCACAAACAATTATAGAGTAAATATGACTACATACTCTATATATAATAAAAATTACATAAACCATAAATGAACTAGATGAGATGATCAAGAGCTCCAATGGTTGTTGATGATTGATAGCATGCAATTATGCTATCTTATTGCCTATTAATTATGTTAGTTTTGTTATTATTTGGTGAGCTTTTATGTCTATTTCTCTTTATTTTGTGGAAACTGAACTTAACGAGCAAAATTGGAGTGTTTGAGATAATTTTGATGACTTTTGAGCTAATTTAGGCTATCTTGGAGAGTCATAAAGAGAAGAGATGAAAAATGAAGTATTGAGAATAAGGAAAAGCGCAACGCCATGCTATAGCTCATTTTGGAAGCCAAATCTGAGGGGACAGCGTCAAAGCGTCTCAACGCCATCACATAGGGTTGCAACACTGTCACTCAAAACAAAAAGGAGGAGATTTTCGCCCATAGCGTCTCGACGCTACCTCTGTGCACTTAAGGAAAGTGATTGCGTTTTGGGTAGCGTTGAGACGTTGCCTATACCGTCTCAACGCTGCAACAATTGGGCAATATAAATTCCTCGCATCTTCTTTGTCCAAGAGGATGCCAAACCGAAGGGGAAAGTCCTAATCTTGATTCTAAGCTGATTTTAAGGGTTTTGGGGAGCATTTGTGAGCAGATTGGAGTGGAATTGAAGAATCTGGAGCTTGAGGACCAAGGAGATCGAGATGGGAACGCGGGATCGACCTTCTGTTTGCATTTCTTTCTTTTTTCCTTGCAATTTAGCTACTATATAGCCTGTAATTTAGGGACTTATGGGCTATAATGACTAATTCTATGTAGCTTAGTCCTTAAATACTTGGAATTTTATTGGTTTGTATTGAATTAAATGCGTAATTAAGGTATATGTTGGATTAATTGTGTGTTTGATGGATTTTTGTGCCTAATTAGGCTTTGAATCATTTATGCATTTAGAGTTTAATGCTTTTAATTAGTGTTTTGTAGTTAATTGAATTAGTCTAAGTTGAGCTTGAAAGAGGAAACTTAGTTAGGACTAAAAAGTGGTAATTGATTAATTACCCGAGTGACACAGGAGTATTGATTAATTAGTTGTAGTCATTGAGAAGATTAATTCGTAGAACACTGATTAATTGATTCGTTTACTAGTGGAAACTTGAGGGAGAGAAGCTAGTATAGAACTGAATGTATGACTAATAATCACTTGGACACGACAGTGATAGGGGTGATTATTAAAGGTGCGTAATGAAGAGTCTTAATGTCTTGTATGTGTTAGCTAGCACTAGGGACACCTAGGTTAGTTAATTAGTACTTGAGATTGGAGGAGACCGACAAGAGAGTCCATGCCTTTAGAGCTTCTAGACTTATGAGTTCACGACCTATTTAGTTGTAATTATATGTTTAATTAAGCAATTAATCCTTTACCCAAGTTTATCCCGTAGATTTGAGTCTCCCATTTATTTTGCTTTTTTTATTTTTCGTTGCTTAAGATAGTTTTACCTTCTTTCGACTGTTTTCTCTAAATAAAGCTAATTGAGAGTATTTACGGTATTTAATTGAATTAAAACTAATCGTTGTGGATTTGATACTCGGTAGGAATACCATTTTATATTACTTGATCTTTGCACTTGTGGAAACGTAAATTGTACGTATCAATGATCATATTAATAACAACAACAACAACATCAAATATATAAAACCTGAAACAACAAAAGAATGAGATGATGGTAGTCGAGGCACGCTTACATAGTGATGTCCTAAAGATAATTATTCGTTGTGCACAAGTTGCAAGCAAACTACAGCGATCGTCTCAGCAATATACAATGACTAATTTTGGTAGAACAACAACCTCGAACTACCGAATCTGACAGAACTCTTAGATACTTGCTCTCAACTCAATTCAAGACCAAAAGAAAGAAAGAGAAGAGAATACTGCAAATGGGATGGGATGATCCAAATGAAGAAATAAGTTGTTATTTATAGGCAAACAACGTAGTAACTCTCCAAAAATAAAATAAAATAAACATTGAAGCATATGCCAAACATAACTTGATTGAATAGTTACTTGCATAACTTATCAAATGAGAAGTAACAACAAAGTTAACTTCCATATGTTAAATTTGTAAATAAAAAAATCAATCCATTTTGATGTTTCAATCCATTTTGAATCTTTTGACATAAAACAACAAATTAGATGTAACAATGAAGTTAATTTACATATATTAAATTCATCCATTTTTCACTTTTTTTTCATAAAATTATAATAATATCCAACATCTACATCCATGGAATAAAGGCTAAAGAGACCGATGATCCTTCTATTCTATGTTTGTAAATGGAGTGGGGGGAGGGTTATTTATAAATTGATGCTGACGAGCTTCTTTTTCATTAAAAGATAATTCCGTATTTTTCATAGTTTTCAAATTTTACATTCGAAAACATTGAAAACGTTAAAATTATTATGAATCATGTTATCATAATATAGATATCCAAGTACTCATTCTCCCACATGACTCTCTCTCCCCCTTAGAATGGTCATGAGATTCTCTCACTTTAGCTAATTATATTATAGTCTTAAATTGCTTGTAGCCTACGCATTGTAACACTATAAATATGAGGTGTGTGAAGCTTTGGAAACACGCAACTCAATTGAGAATAGAATTTGCTCTCAACTTTCTCATCCTCTCTACTTTGCTTTTCTTATTTGTAGTGTTGTTCTTGTTTCATAACACATTATCAACACGAGTCTCTACCATTTTTGTTCAGTTAAAGGTAGAGGATTTTAATTTTCGTAATTAGTGACAAATATCTTTTCATTTATATATACAGTATATGTATTATATACCCCGTATATACACTGTATGTTGAACGTTTGTCACAACGTCATCGCGATGCGGAGCAACCGACGTCTTTCCTCAAGGGTCTCTTTCGAGGTAAAAGGTTTTGAGTTGCCACTAATCATTATGGGGTGTGATTGGTCACCCATTTTAGAGGAAAAAGGTTAGTCTATGAAACTAGAAATCAAGTTCAGGAGTCGATTAAGTGTAGGGAATGTGTTAGCACCCCTACAACACTCGTTTTAGAAAAACGATTAACACGTTTTATTTTAAAACTATCCTTTTATTTATTAGTCCAAAGAAAAAATATTTTTATGTTTATTTTGAATGTCCCAAAATTTATTAATCCACATTTTAAAAGTGCAATATGAACTAATAACTATGAGTGGCTTTAGGCCATTAGAAAAACTTGGAATTTCTTTTGATATTTCAAAACAAATTCCTTTTTTAAAAAACAAGTTACTTATCAAAAGAACTTTAAAAACGAAGGGTTCTTATTTCAGAAATCCATTTTTAAAAGGAGGCAATGTATTTTATTTCAAACTTTATTGCCAAAACTTTGATTTGAAAATTTGGAGAGTTCTTATTTCAGAAATCTAATTTTGAAAGGAGCAATTTTTTTTATTTCAAACTTCATTGCCAAAATTTAATTTTGAAAAAATGGAGGGTTCTTATTTCATAATTCCAATTTTGAAAGGGACAATTTGTTTTATTGCAAACTTTATTGCCAAAATTTAATTTAAAAAAATTGGATGGTTCTTATTTTAGAAATCCAAGTTTGAAATGTGTAATTTGTTTTATTTCAAACTTCATTGCCAAAATTTAATTTTTTTAAAAAAAAATTAGAGGGTTCTTATTTCAAAAATCCAATTTTGAAAGGGGCAATTTGTTTTATTTCAAACTTCATTGCCAAAATTTAATTTTAAAAAAGTTTCAATGAGATTAAATAAATTTTGACTAATTGGGCAGTTCCCAAGTAGAGGTGTTCCCTTTTGGTCAGCTTAAATACCTCAGTCTAGACAGAACATTAAGTTCCCTATAATCAAATTTTATTTCAAACTCATTAATTAGTTCACAACTTGAGATCTTATTTTAAAAAATCCAAATTAGAACCAAATTAAAACTTTACTTTAGTTGGGGCACCTAAATTAAAATCAATTTAGAAATAAATCAATTAAGACTAAACTGAAAATTTATTTAGAAACTCCCAATTCAATTCAAACCAAAATGAAACCTTTCTGAAATTTCAAACTAAACTAAATTGAAAATTACAAACTAAAGTCAAACTCAAGCCAGGAGTCGCTTTGCAGATTAAAGAACATGTCATGGGTCAATTTGAAATTAAACCTCATGCTATTGGTCAATTCAAAGATAATCAATCAAATAATTATGATTAATTAAAATTACACAACAATTCGTGGCTAATTGAAATGACACCAACAAATCAAGGTGATAGTTGAAATCTTAAACAACAATTCAAGATTAATTGAAATTTAAACCACAGTTAATGTTAATTGAAATTTAAACAATAATTAAGATTAATTGAAATTTAAAACAACCATTCAAAATTAATTGAAATTTAAATAACAATTAAGGGGCAAGTTGGGGAATAGACATAAATGAAAGGTCAAAAAGGAACATATCTTAAAGGTAAAATGGAGATTAAGCAAACATGTTATGGGCAAGAGGGGAATTGAACAAATAATTGAGCGTTAAAATTGGAAATTCAAGAGAAAACATTTATCCTTCCTTCCCCAGACCTATTCTTTTTCTTTTACGTGAGCTTGCAGAGGGGGGGGGGGGGGGGGGGTCGTCTGAAATCATGGGTGTGATGTCATAGCCGTTTGTGTACTTTGCTGATTCGCACCAGTAGTGCAGCGTTTAAACTTGGTTGTAGATTCGCGCTAGTGAGGCTGTTCGAGGGCATCGTATGTAGGGGTGTTCAAAAACTGTCCCGAACTAGTTATTTAAAAAAATCACTTTCTCGGTTTAGTGGCAGTGAAAACCGACTAGCTCTGTTCAATTCTTGGATCATAACCTTAAAAATTGAGGAAACCCGAAGCGAACCGTAATATATATATATATATATATGTGTGTGTGTGTGTGTGTGTGTGTGTGTGTGTGTTTCCCATCCCAGTCTTTCGCAACACTTCAGGTTTACTTTTTTTGTTAGGTCTCGACTTCTTCGCTATGATCTTCCCAGTAGTTCATATAGGAGCTATAGCTGTTTCATTCCTATTCTTTGTTATGATGTTCCATATTCAAATAGCGGAGATTCACAAAGAAGTCTTGCTCTATTTACCAGTGAGTGGTATTATTGGACTGATCTTTTGGTGGGAAATGTTCTTCATTTTAGATAATGAAACCATTCCATTACTACCAACCCAAAGAAATATGACCTCTCTTAGATATACGGTTTATATTATATATATAATATAAATCGTATATATATTATATTTATATTACAGTTTCAGCCCATGTTTTTTTTATTGTGGCCCAAATCCCACCAGACCCACTTTTTAAGTTTTAGTCATTTGCATCATTTTTTTTTAAAAAAATGAAACCCTAAAAACGATTCCATCTTCCCCTCTTTTCTCACTTCTCTATAACAACCTCTGCTATGTCTTTCAAATCCTAACTCCTAACCCCATCACAATGTTGTCGTCGTCGTCGCCATCATCTCCATCTCGCGCCATCACCGTTGCGTCTATCTCGCATAGTCACTATCGCATGCATTTCGCGTGGAGGCGTCACCATCGTCTTTTGCGTCATTACCATCTCAGGTCGTGGTTTGGAAGGTAGGAGATTTTCATCCTCAAACCTACTTGTGGCCTCTCTCACTCTCACACCCTCTCTCAATTCTCTATTATTTTGAAGATTTTTTCCTTTCTCCCTCAATTCCCTAAGATTTTGAAGATTTTTTTTCTCTCTCTCAACTCTCATCTTTGTAATTAACGAAGATTTCTCTCTATTCTAGATCTGAAATGTTACGAGAAAAAATTAACCTTCGACCGACCTTGGCCGACCCCTCAACGAGTCGACCTAGACCAGTGAGACCATTGGACCGGCTTCTAGAGGTTGACCGAAGAGGTCACTTGGCCAAAGAGTTGACTGAAAGGCAACAAGGACAAAAATCGTCAAGAGAGTAGCCTGGTCCAACTTCTCTTTATCCCGAACGGACAAGCAAAAGGCTTGGAGTGGGAACATCTTTCGGGGAAGCATTGAATGATCCATTAAGATTTTAATTAAACAAGTAACGGTCAGAGCAATAAAAACGATCCATAATCGAGCTAAATTCTCGGAGATCGAATAATACAGGACTGACGGTCACAATTGCATGAAAATATTAAATGCAAAGGGCAGCAATGTTGAGAGGTACGCAATCATCACTTAGCTCTTACAGTCTAAGTTTTCTAAGTAAGAACCCCGATTTCTAACTTGAGCGTCGAAGTTTAAAGTGGCTTAGCACCACACCGGTGTTAGTTCTCTATTTTGCAGGCATCTTCAGCTCCCGATGATACAAATTTACCATTGATCTTGTGATCCAAATTTCGGTATCAACAGTTGGCGCCGTTTGTGGGGAACTACGATTTGCTGCTTGTTTGAGAATTAAAACATCGGAAAAATCATGAATACCGACATGAACTGTGAAAACAGAATGATAGATGGAGACGATTCAGACCGAGAACACCACCCAAGGGGATCACGTGAGCAAGCTACACTGGTTGAGGAAACCCGCCTGCAAAAGGTTAAGCAAGAAGAAGAGCGGGTAGCGCTGGAGCATGTGCAGAGAAGGTCCAAAAGATAGATCAGGACTTGGCTCGCATCATGGATATCTTAAGCAAGCTCAATGCCGTCATGGAGGCATTGGCAAAGATTACTGGGGAAATTCCAGGACCTAGCAAAGGAAAGGAAGGTGTGAGCTTGAATCCACCTTTGCTAGTCAACAACTCTGCCCCAATCGTACGGGATCAGGCCAAAGGGAAGGGACCTGCAGAAGAAGAGATAGGTGAATCCCAAGTTAGGGGTCCATACACAAGGAAAAGGCTGAAAATAAAAGGGAATGACAAAAGGCCGACACACCTAGATTTGAAGAAACTAGAAGTAACGACCCATCAGTCCTTGGCGCGTACGATTCGACTCCATAGTGAAATAAGGGACTCTGTTAGAGAGTCGCATGGGCATCGTGATCAGTCTATGGCTCGAAAGGCCAGTCAACAAGAAAAATCTGACCTTGGCACGGACCTGCGAGACTTGATCAATCACAAGAGAAAGGAGCAGGCTAACGACAAAGAGGTAGATAGTCAACTCTGGGCAATTGAGTTACGAAGAATCCAGAACGAGCTTGGAGACATGAAGAAAGCTCAAGATCATGAGGGGTTGGATCTGAAGAACTTGCTAGATCAGGTTGACCCACATTTCACCGATGAGTTTATGCAAGAAAATGTACCTCCCAAGTTTAAGTTGCCTACTATGAAGGCTTATGATGGATCCAAAGATCCTGTAGAGCATTTAGATACTTTTAGGTCGTGGATGGAACTCCACGGAGTCCGGAATGCTATTAAGTGTCGAGCATTTTCATTCACTCTTGCAGGACCAGCCTGAAAGTGGTTCAGACAGTTGAAGCGAAGATCGATAGGTTCCTTCTGCAAACTAGCACGAGCGTTTATTACCCAGTTTTTGGGGGGACGAGATCAGCGAAAGCCCCCGACGCACCTGTTTACTATCAAGCAAGGAAGAAATGAAACATTGAGGGAGTATGTCTCAAGGTTCAATAGTGAAGCTCTCCAAATTGAGGGTTACACTGATGGAGAATCTCTCACTACTATAGTAGCGGGTCTCAAAGATGAGAAGTTCCTTTGGTCCTTAGGTAAGAAAGATGCAACTACTTATGTGGATCTTCTTTCCAAGGCACAGAAGTACATGAGTGTAGAGGAATTACTTCGTTCTAAAGGAGCTATAGAAGAGAAGATTACTTGCCCTGATCATCAACGAGTCAGGGGACAAAACGAAGAGAAGCGCTCTGAATCGAAGAAAAGAATACTGGAGGAACACAATAACCCACAAGAGCAGATGGGTCGCAAAGGTTTACCTCCAAGCAAGTTTGAGCAATATACGCCAACAGTAGTTCCTATGGAGCAGATCCTGATGGAGATCCAGGACAAAGAAATACTAAAGTGGCTAGCCAAATTGAAATCAGGTTCGCATCGGAGAAACAAGGATAAGTATTGTCTCTTTCATAGAGACCACGGTCACACCACTGCTGATTGCTTCGATTTAAAGGAGGCAATAGAGTCTCTAATCCAGAGAGGACATCTAAAGGAATATGTGGGAGGAAAGAATGCATCAGACGCTGATTGGCCGTCACAGAGTAAAAAAGATCGAACCCTTACGCCACCCAAAGAGATAAAGACAATTTTTTGGGGCCCAACATGTGGAGAATCTGGAATGAAGCGGAAGGCAGGGTTACTCCAGAGAATTACGAGGTATGTTCTACTTCATCGGCTACTCAAGTTTTGAGCTTTTCAGAGGAAGATGCAGTGAACCTGCATCAACCTCATAATGATGTTTTAGTTGTGTCTCTGGTAATAGCAAATGTCAAGGTGCATCGCATCTTGGTAGACGGTGGAAGTTCAGCCGATATACTTTCCCTTTATGCATTTAATGCTATGGAGATAGGGTGTGAACGAATGAAAAGTCGTCCAAACCCACTAATTGGATTTGGAGGCCAAGTCGTATATTCAAAAAGAAGTATAGAGTTACCAGTAACCTTTGGCGATGGCATGACCAACGTAACGACGATGGTAAACTTCCTAGTGGTGGATGATAAGTCAATCTACAACGCCATCCTAGGGAGACCGGCTCTACATCAATTAAAGGTTGTTCCATCTACCTATCCCCAAGTAATGAAGTTTCCTACCCCTAGTGGGATTGGAGTGATACGAGGAGAATAATTGACTTCACGAGAATGTTATCGGACGACCTTAAAAGATTCGACCAGCAATGTTGGAGATGTGCAGGTCATTCAAGGACATCCACAGGTTGAGGGAGAGGCCGAGGTCGATTTTCAAACCTCGACACCCGAGATAGTGGAAAAAAAGACAGTCGATACGAAAGCGGAAGAGATGGTTGAACTCGGAGGTAAGATTGAGCAAAGAGGTGAACCGAAAAATTCATTGGAGTCTGTCCCGCTACTGTCGGACTCTCAAAGAGTCAATATCGGAGCCAAGCTGGAAGCCACCGAAAGGGAGAGTTTTATATCTTTCCTAAGGAAAAATGCAGTTGTGTTCGCCTTGTCAGCAAACGATATGCCTTGAGTAGACCCCGCAAGTAATGGTGCACCGACTTAATATCAACCCAGATTTTAAGCCAGTTAGCCAGAAAAAACGAGCTTTTAACCATGCCCGAAATGAGGTGATTGCCTAGTAGGTTGAGGAGTTGCTGAAGACCAAATTCATACGCGAGGTCAACTATCCTCAATGGCTTTCCAACGTCGTACTTGTCAAGAAGGCCAATGGCAAGTGGAGAATGTGTATCGACTTCACAAATCTGAATAAAGCATGCCCAAAGGATAGTTTTCCATTACCACGAATAGACCAACTAGTAGATGCAACAGCCGGTCACGAACTACTAAGCTTCATGGATGCTTATTCTAGGTATAATCAAATCTGAATGCATGTTCCAGATCAAGAAAAAACTTCATTTGTCACCAGTAGAGGATTATATTGCTACAATGTTATGCCTTTCGGTTTGAAAAATGCTAGCGCCACTTACCAGCGTTTAGTTAACAAAATGTTTGTTCATCTTATTGGCATGAATATGGAGGTATATGTCGACAACATGTTGGTAAAGAGCAAGAAAGCTAATCAACATCAAGATTACTTAACCGACGCGTTTGAAACTCTACGAAAATACCAAATGAAGTTGAATCCAAACAAGTGTGCTTTCGGAGTCACTTCAGGTAAATTCTTAGGTTTCATGGTCAACCAGCGTGGTATTGAAGCAAATCCAAACAAGATATGAGCTGTACTCGAGATGGAATCTCCGAAGACAATGAAGCAGTTACAAAGCTTGAATGGAAAAATTGCTGCTTTGAACCGATTTGTAAGTAGAGCAACTGATAAGTGTCTTCCATTTTTCAAACTTCTAAGGAAAAAATGATAACTTCAAATGGACGGAGGAGTGTGAGCAGGCTTTCGAACTATTGAAAAAATACCTTAGTTCGGCCCCACTCCTCTCCAAGCCTCTTCCAGGAGAAGAACTTTTCCTGTACTTGGCGACTTCTAACACTGCAGTCAGCTCGGTGCTGATTAAGGAAGTTAATGGACAGTAATCGCCTATCTACTACATGAGCAAAGCTATGTTGGGAGTAGAGTCAATATACCCACAGGTAGAAAAGTTGGCTTTGGCTCCGTGGTCTCAGCCCGAGATTATGCCCGTATTTTCAGGCACATAAGGTAACTGTCTTAACCAATTTTCCATTGAGACAGGTATTGAAAAAGCCTGAGACGTCAGGTCGGTTAATGAAGTGGGCGATAGAGCTAGGAGAGTATGATATTCAATTCCGACCCCAAACAATAATGAAAGGGCAAGTGGTAGCCGATTTCATGGCTGAGATGACTCCTCAAGCAAAAGTATGCGTAGCGCAATTCCAGTCCCAAGGTTTGACTAAGGATGACCTCCCTTGGACATTCTATGTGGATGGGTCATCCAGTCATCAAGGGTGAGGAGCTGGGTTGCTGCTAGTGTTGCCAGACGGAGAGAGATTCGAGTATGCACTGAGGTTCAAATTTCGAGCTTCCAATAATGAGGCCAAGTATGAGGTGTTATTGGTTGGGTTGAGGGTTGCTAAGATGTTTGAGATCAGCAATTTGATTATTCTTAATGACTCTCAACTCATAGTGAACCAAGTGGAAGAAACGTATCAGTCCAAAGAACAGCGAATGGCTGTGTATTTGGCGAAAGTGAAGCAACACTTCGGATCCTTTGTCAAGTTTGAGATCAAGTAGATCCCTCGATCTCAAAATGTTAATTCAGACTCATTAGCTAAGTTGGCAGCCTCTTACGAGACAAAATTGGGACGAACTATCCCTATCAAGATCCTAGATGAGCCAAATGTTCGAGAAGCGAAGTGATGGAACTCGACGACCCTTCGCTAGGTAATGATCGCACTTGGATTGATCCGCTAGTGATTTCCTCATAAGTGGCGAACTCCCTTCGGATAAAAATGAAGCGCGACGACTGAGGTACAGAGCGGCCAGATATGTCTTGCAAGAAGGTCAGTTGTACAAGAGAAGCTACTCTTTACCTCTTCTCAAGTGTCTTACACCTACTAAAGCTAAGTATGTCATGCGAGAAATACACAAGGGCGTATGCAGAAACCACTCAAGCACACGATCTCTCGCGCATAAGGTGGTAAGGCAAGGGTATTATTGGCCTACTATATTTGCATATGCACGTATTTTTGTTAGGTCATGCGACTAGTGTCAACATTTTGCTACAATACAGAGACAACCTCCTGAACCGCTCACAGGCATTATGAGCCCATGGTCGTTCACACAATGGGGAGTATACCTCATAGGACCCTTTCCTCAAGGTCGAGGGTAAACAATGTTTGCTATAGTGGCAGTTGATTATTTTACAAAATGGGCAGAGGCAGAGGCCCTAGCAGCCATAACAGAGAATAAAGTTACCGACTTCGTTTGGAGAGGTATAATATGTTGTTTTGGTATACCATATGCTCTTGTCACTGACAATGGTCGACAGTTTGATAATCAGCTTTTCAAAAATTTTGTGTTGATTTGAGCATCAAACATTTCTTCTCTTCTCCAGCTCATCCGCAAGCGAATGGTCAAGTGGAAGCAGTGAATAAAATCATTAAGCGAAATCTGAAGACCAAATTGGAAGGGCTGAAAGGGCTTTGGGCAGAAGAATTACCAAATGTTTTACGGGCCTATAGGACAACCCCTCGGATCTCGACTGGTGAGACTCATTTCTCACTTTCATTTGGATCCGAACCAGTCATTTCAGTAGAAGTCGGCCTCCCATCGCCAAGAGTTGAACAATTCAATCATGAGGATAACACTGATTCACTTAGCTTACACCTCGACCTGTTAAAGGAGCGAAGAGAGACCGCAAGATTGAGGATAGCTGAGTACAAGAATAGAGTAGCTCGATACTACAATTCTCGTGTGAAGCGACGAAGTTTTAAAGGAGATTTAGTTCTTTGGAGGGTTATGCCAAACACTAAAGACTCGAATAGTGGAGCATTAGGCCCAACGTGGGAAGGTCCTTATCGGGTTACAAAAATTGTTCGGCCAGGAACATATGAGATATCTGATCTTGGAGGTCGACAGATGCCTCATCCATAGAATGTTGAACATTTGAAACTTTACTTTCAGTAAAGTTGGTGTTTTAATTTTTCATTGTAATTTATGAGTTGGGGGTCATTTCTTTAATTTCAATTTTTAATGAAGGCGTATTTTTTACTCAAGCAAGTTGTTTATAAAATAAAACCAACCCTACGTGAGTAGGGGGCATGGTCCATCGAGAAACAAACAAGCAACTAGATTAACCTTTGAAGATTCGTGAGTAGATCAGCAAAGCAATATAACATAAATGATCATTAATACATAAGTATGTAAAGTCATCAATCCATTAAAGCCAAGGAGCTTGTTCATCATCTGAGAGAATACCATGAAGAAAACCTTCTCCTAAAACTTCGTTCTCCAGTCCGAAAATCTAACCAAGATCGAAGCCTCCTCCTAAGGCTTCGAGTCCAGAGGCTTGACCAAGATCAAATCCTGGAGGATTGCAATACTCTTTGAAAGAAGTTTTGAGCCATTCAAGATCTAGGTCAGGATGACGTTCCTTAGTAGTTCTAATTGACCAGTTCACTCTACAACGCATAGCTTGATTCTGAAAAGTTTGAATGCCTCGATCAAAAATTTGAAGTCAGCAAGCTTAGCTTCAGACTCTTTCAGTTTAGCCTAAGTCTCTGACAATTGAAGCTGGAGAGCAGATATATCACTCTCGGAGCGGACTCGATGGTCATCAAACTGAGCCTGCAGACTCTGCAAAGATTGGTTCGCATGGGCATGTAGAGCAAACGCTTGGTTCAGTTCTTCTCTAGGCACGTGACTTAGGCGAAAATGAGTGAGTTCTCCACGAAAATGAGTGAGTTCTCCAAACATCTGACTATAAGCTAAAGTTGCATAACCAAAAGCTACACGCGGAACATACAATGAGAAAATTAAGGCTTACAACAATCAATTTTGGAGACTAGATAAATGCTTCACCTCACAAAGATGATGCATCATAACTGTGATAGCAAGTTGGGGGTCCCGTAAACCACAACGACAGTAAACCCGTTCTTGAGAAGAGCTACTTTCAAATAAACCAGTCCACATAGAAAATAAGCGCTCAAGTTCAGCAGTCTCGTCAATAGGAGAATCATAAGGGTCAATATAGTCAAAGGGTAGAATAGTTCCATAGTTGGACCCGCCAAATGATGGAGGAGCATTATGGCTGGCTCCTCCTACAGAATGAGTAGTAAGGAGTACCGGAGTTCGAGAAATGCCTAATCTGCCGGATCCTTGAGGAGATCGGAAAGTCGTACGCCTGGGAGAGGCCCAAGTGCACTGTCCCCGAGAAGGTCGTCTTTCGTGCCCTTTATTATTAATGGGAGAGGTGACCATGGGGGTAGTTTCTACAGGTTCAGAATCTGAGTTGTCATACAACATTTCCAACTCATGGTCCATGGCTCTGAATTGGGAGGGTGAAGCCATATCTAAAAAAAAATAAAACAAAGTTAAAGTCTGAACTTGACCTACAAGGTACTTATGACTTAATATCTAACTCAGAAAGTAATACCTAAAAAGTTTGACAATAGGGTCGGAATGAGGTGATACAAGGAGATCGGGGTGAACCAAATCAGGACCGCAGTTCCACTAATCCTCCAAGCAAGATCACGAAAGGCGATAGCCACAAGCGACGGCTCCAGATTGATGTTAGCTACAAAAACAATGATAAAGTAAGAACAGTATGATATACATAAAGAAAAAGAGATAGTGTCTCGATCGGAAGGGAAAGAGCGGACTCGCCTATCACCCTGAAATCAGTTGGAACCGGGAGGATAAAGCCAAAACTATCAGGAGCAAGCCATGAACTACTAATGAAGAACCAATACTTCTTCCAATTTTTTACTGATGATACACATCTTCTGAAATTTCTTATTATGTTACTGTATATGGATCTCGTTAATTTTTGTTCATTGTTCAGTATAATTTTCACATCATCTATATATTATATATTTTGTGCATGTAATATATATACACAGTAGATATATATTTGATATATTGTTTACTGATATTTATATACATAGTATGATATATATATCGGTTATATATCTTATATACAGATTGCAACATGTTACCAACAATCTTTTAGAATGCATATATGAGATATATATATTTGTTTGAATCATCTTATGGCAAAACTTGAAAGATATGTGGTTAATTATTCTTCCTAAAGCTAATTTTGATTTGATGGACACGAAGTTCCATAAAAAATGCTCATTTTGATTTAATGCACCTGAAATTGTATGATTTCAATTTTTCGAGAAGTGCTGACTTTGATTAGATGCACCAATAGTTACACAATTTTAATCAATAAATTATTCTAAACTAATGAGCATGTGTTAAAGAAGGCATTTCTTCCTTTTCATATATAAATATGCTCCTGCAACAACAATATCAAGAAAGAAGTGTTTCTTTTATTGTGATAAGCAAATATCATGTCTTCTTGAGATTTGATAAAACAAATAAGCATTTGATGAAAAATCATGAATCTCAACAAATTATCAATATCATTCTCTAACGTGAATGTTGTAATATTTAATAATTGTGGTCAACATTGAGGTTATGATCATAATAGAGGAAAAAGTAATTACTCATCTTGTGGTGGTTATAAACAATTCCTTTTGTGTTTTTTTTTTAGAATGGTTATAGGCAATTCAAATTTAAATAAAACCACATATTTCTAATGATTAAAAAGAAAATTTTCACATTTTAAATGTGAGACAAAAGAGGCATTAGTCTTATAGCTATGGAAGCAAACTTTGCAAATCTCCTAAAGAGATTATTAATCTTTGAAATATGAAATATTTGGATGTTACAAATCTCATTAAATCTCCTAAACAGAAAATGAACATCATTGAAGGAGCAATAAATGCTACATTGGATTATGAAAATCCCATTTTTTTTAAGTTTATTGTGTTTTTTTTTATGTTTGTAGTTAAAGTCCAATTTTACATTCGATTTCTTTTTTTTTCTGGGGCTCACTATGTGTTGTTTTATTTTACTGAAGAAACATGAATATTTCACATATTTTGGCTGACTCCAAGATGAATAATGATGATTTATATCTGGCAGATAGTACAACAACGTACATTATACTTAAAAGTATAAAATATTTTTCGAAATTGACAATGCTAGAAGAAAAATCAATATAATATCAAGTCCTACAGACTTTATTGAAGGTTTTGGGAAAGCAAATATTATTTTGCCTAGGAAAACACAATTTGTAATTGATTATGCTTTGTTCTCTAGTAAATTAAAAAGAAACCTACTAAGTTTTAAAGATATACATGGTAATGATTATCATATAGAGATTGATATAAGACTAATATAGAGTATTTCTATATTATATCTATTGTCTCACATGGAAAACGTATATTAGAAAAACTACCTGCTTTTTCTTCTGGATTATACTAACACACATTAGTGTTATTGAAACATATGCAAAAATGAATCTGAAGTTCATTAATGCAGATATATTTTCTGTTTGGCATGATTGATTGGGCCATCCTGAGTCAATAATGATGAGAAGAATTATTGAAATTCATATGGACATCCATTGAAGAACCAAAAGATTCTTCAATCTAATAAATTTTCATGTGTTGCTTGCTCTTAAGGAAAAATAATTATTAGACCCTCACCAGCTAAAATTGAGATTGAATCCCCATATTTTTAGAACGAATTTATGATGATATATGTGAACCTATTAATC
The DNA here is from genome assembly GCA_033996785.1 of Trichosanthes truncata. NCBI lineage: Eukaryota > Viridiplantae > Streptophyta > Magnoliopsida > Cucurbitales > Cucurbitaceae > Trichosanthes > Trichosanthes truncata. The sequence goes on from MU867261.1 coordinate 25,651,174, forward strand.
CACCAAGTGGACTATTTAGAGATTTTATGGTATTAGTTGACGCATCCAGTAGATGGTCACATGTGTACTTATTATCAAGTCAAAACCTTGCATTTGCTAGATTACTTGCTCAAATAATTAAGTTAAGAGCATAATTTTCTAATTATGAAATTAAGAAAATCCATTTTGATAATGCTAGTGAATTCACATCCCAAATGTTTAATAATTATTGTATGTCAATTGGGATAAGTGTTGAACATCATGTAGCTCAGGTTCATACACAGAATGGTTTAGCATAATCATTTATAAAACATTTGCAATTAATTTCTAGACCAATGCTTATGAGAGAAAAACTTCCAATATTTGTATGGAGTCATGCGATTTTGCATGCAGTGTTGCTTATCTTCATTAGGCCAGCAGCCTATCATAGGTACTCCCTAATGCAATTAGCTTATAGCCATGAGCCAAATATTTCCCATCTGCAAATCTTTGGATGTGCAATATATATTCCAATTGCTTCACCACAATGTACTAAGATGGGTCCTCAAAGGAGGATAGGAATATATGTTGAATTTGATTCTCCATCAATTATTAGATATCTTGAACCCATAACAGGTGATGTACTTACTGCACGATTTGCTGATTGTCATTTTAATTAGATAAATTTTCCAACATTCGAGGGATGAATTAAGAAGTTGGAAAATGAAATTATATGGAATGCATCGTTGTCTCATTTAGATCCCCATACTAATCAATGTGAATTGGAAGTTCAAAAGATAATTCATTTACAAAACATTACAAATCAAACGTCAGATGCATTTATAGATATTAAGAAAGTGACTATGTCTCATATACCAGTTACAAATACTCCATCTTTAATTGAAATCTCAACACAACAAGTTGTTGCAACTAATGAGTCTGAGACACGCCAGAAGTGTGGTAGACCAATGGGTTCCAAAGATAAAAATCATCGAAAAATAAAAGTAGTCAATAATCAAAATGATTCAATTAAAAATGTGGATATTATAGAAGAAATCCTGAATATGACTACTTGTAAGAATATCGAAGAAGGTCAAGTACCTGAGAATAATAATGAAATTTTGATAAATTATGTCATGACAGGTAAAAGATGGAATCGAATTGATATAGTTGTTGACAACATTTTTTCTTACAATGTTGACCATGATAATTCATGAAAATGATGATTCTGAACCAAAATCTATCGAAGAATGTCGACATAGAAAAGATTGGTTTAAGTGGAAATAAGCAATTCAAGCATAATTAAACTTACTCTCAAAACGTAATGTTTTGGGACTATTAGTCCAGACACCAAAAGATGTCAAGCCTATGGGATGCAAATAGGTATTTGTAAGAAAAAAAAAATGAAAAGAATGAGGTCACAAGATATAAAGTGAGACTTGTTGATTCTCACAAATGACTGGTATTGATTATGAGGAGACATATTCTCATGTGGTGGATGCAATAACATTGAGATATCTAATTGGCCTGCATGTGTATGAAAAGCTTGACATGCATATTATGAATATAGTCACAACATATTTGATGATATTTATATAAAAATCTCTTAAGGATTCAAGATACAAGAATCGTATAATTTAAATTTTAGAGAATTATATTCGATCAAATTACAAAGATTTTTATATGGATTAAAACAATATGGACGAATGTGGTATAATCGTCTTAGTGAATATTTGTTGAAAGAATGGTATAAAAATAACTCTATTTGTCCATATGTTTTTATAAGGAAATCATAGTCAGGATTTGTTATTATTGCTATATATATATATTGATGATCTAAATGTAATTGGAACTCTTAAAGAGCTTTCAAAGGAAATAGAGTATCTTAAGAAAGAATTTGAGATGAAAATCTCGAAAAAACAAAGTTTTGTCTTGGTTTGCAAATTGAGCATTTAGCATATGAGATATTTATGCATCAATCATCTTATGATATGGGTTTATTTTACTCTAATAAATCGAACTTTGATCTAGTTGGTTGCAAGTTATTTATATGGCCCACATAAAGCTAGATCTCAAACAAGTTACTTATTTACATGTGGAGGAACTACTATATCATGGCGATCTATGAAACAGACAATATCGTCTACTTCCTCAAACCATGTTGAGATCCTGGTAATTCATGAGGCTAGTCGAGAATGTGTATGGCTAAGATCAATGACTCAACACATTCGTGGAACATGTGGCCTGTCTTCTAACAAAAATCTTTCAACAATATTATACGAAGACAATACAGTGTGTATAACACAAATCAAAGGAATATATATTAAAGGAGATAAAACTAAACATATTTCACTAAAGTTGTTCTATACCCATGATATTGAAGAAAATGTCGATATCACTGTTTAACAAATTTCTTCAAAAGATAACTTAGCAGACTTATTTATGAAGACATTACCTACCGCAACATTCGAAAAGTTCGTGCACAACATTGGAATGCGACAGCTTAGAGATCTCAAGTGATGCTTCCATGAGGGGTAGTAAAAGTATTGCACTTTACCTTCCCTTGACTATGGTTTTTCCCATTGGGTTTTTCTAACAAGGTTTTTAATGATGTAGTTGTTAAAGTATATAAATAATGTACTCTTTTTCCTACACTAGGATGTTTTCTATTGAGTTTTTTTGTTCTAGTAAGGTTTTAATGAGGCATATATTTTATATATATTGGATATCTAAGCATGAGTGTTATAAATCATGTTATCATAATATAGATATCCAAGTATCTATTTTCCCCCATGACTTTCTCTCTCTCTCTTAGAATATCCATGTCTCTCTCCCACTTAAGCTAATTATAGCCTTAAATTGCTTGTAGCCTACACATTGTAACACTATAAATATGAGGTGTGTGAAGCTTTGGAAACACACAACTCAATTGAGAATAGAATTTGCTCTCAACTTTCTCATCCTCTCTACTTTGCTTTTCTTCTTCTTAGTGTTGTTCTTATTTCATAACAAAAATTACGTTTTCAAAAATTGGCCCAATATCCCAGTTTAGTTTCAAAAAACAAGCTTACCAAATATGTTTTCATGCAATCCATTTTTTTTCTTAATTCTTTGTATTTGGGAACATAAAATTGAATTCAACTCCCTAACCAAACTGGCCCTAATTTTTTTACTAATATTCCAAATTGTCTAGGCTGACTTTTACTTAAAATTGGCAAATGTTTAAATATAGAAGAATATAAAAATGATAGGATTGAAAGAAATAAAATAAAAGTCATAAATATAAATTCTAGTTAAAAAAATTAAAGCAAAACATAAAATTTAGCAAGTCATCTCATGTTATCAATATTGAAAGTCTTTTTTTCAAATATATATATATATATATATATATATATATATATATATATATATATTCAAGTCTTTAATATTTAATTGACTTGAATTTATTCATTGTCTTTTGTATCATATTCTCTAGTTGGACACTACAAGAATTTTTGGATTTTACAATGAAGTTTTTCCCGCGCAACACTTTTCGTCAAGAAAAACATACTTATCCTAACAAAAATGGCAAGCATCAAAAAATCTACACATTTTTTCTGACGTTTGTCATTTTCATCGGGACTTTTCCTGACGCTTGCAAATTTTGTCAGAAAAAGTTGGCTATGTCAATGAAAATGCTTGCATGTCGGCAGATCTTTTTGCACGCCATATGGTGCGAAAAGAGCCGACGTGTTTAAAGGCTAAGAAGTGAATTAAGTGAAATGCACTTTTCACTTCTCCGTACACTTTTTGGACCTATGCCGACACTTTTTTTGGGTCAGAAAAAGTCACAAAAAATAGAACTCTTACCCTCTCTTCTTCTTCTTCTCTTCTTCTTCTTCATTTTCTCTCTCTCATCTACATCCAAAACTTCATACTGTCACCTCATCTCTTCTTCTTCTTCTCCATTTTCTTCCCTATTCCTTCACTCATGTCCACTATCTTTCATTTTCGACGTTTGTCTTGTAGGTTTCGACAGCATGAGGCAGCAATCAGATTTTGGGCATTTCAAGGGAGAAAATTTATAGAATTCACTACTTTTTGTCGTTTCTCATCGTTTAGTTCCATTTTCAGTTTGTGGGTTTTATTTCCAAAGGTATTTATTTAATTTTAACTATTTATCTAGTTATTTTTAGGTTTTCTCTCTTTCTCAATACTTTTTACTTTCTTTGTCACAAATTCCGTTGGTAGCTTGGATTTTCTTCTTGGTTAAGCATTTGGAGGTATATAGGATTCTTACATTGTGTTTTTGTTCGCTTATTTAAGATTTAAACTTGGTTATTGAGCCTTTTGAAGTTAAAAATTTTATTTTGAGTTTATTATGTGTTCAAAGTGTAATTTGGAGAATATTTGTGTTATTTCGAAGTTATTTATGTGATTGATGTTTGGTTTGGAGCTTATTGTTTGATTAAAGTATAATTAAATAGTGATTTTGAATTTATTGTGTGTTCAAAATGTGATTTGAAGCTTAATAATTTGATTAAATTGTGATTTGTATGCTATTTATGTCATTAAAGTTTGATTTGAAGCTTATTGTGTGATTAGAAGTGTGATTTTGAGCCTATATTTGTGTGATTAAATTGTGACATTGAGTCCAAGTGTTTGATTAGTTTGATTTTGAGCCTCTTGTGTGTGATTAAAGTTTGATTATAAGCTTATTGTGTAATTTAATTTGTAGCCTATTTTGTGATTTGTATCTATCGAAGGCTCGCCAAATTTTATTTATAACTCTAGACCAACAAACATTGTAGTATAAGAGGTCGGGTCGATCACAGGAGGCAAGCTTATTATATTCCAATCTAATTTAAACTAAACCAAACTAAACAACAACAAAAAGGTTTGTGCTTTTAGATGTAATAAAATAACAGAAAATAAATGAGCGAGAGTTAAATGATAAAGGAAACGAAAGAAGGCTGGAATTACTTACTAAACATCGGCTTTAGGTTTCATCGGATCAAGTCTTGTACTTTAGTCATTGGTTTTCAACGGATTAAAGTAAATTTCCTGGATAAGAAATTAATCGACTAATCTGGTAAAGACAGATTAGCCCCTAATAGCTCCATGTTCTAGACTATCCCGACCTAACATCTAATGGCTAGAGATGTTCATTTTTCTCGAGGGGACCGGCCTTAATGGGGCGAAAATTTTCAGTTTATGTGGGGAATGGGGGAGGAAGTGGGGGAAAAAAATTTCACGCGAGCTAAACAGGGACAGGACAGGGAATGTATTCCCCGTCCCCGTTCCCCATTCCTCGCTTCGTTTAATTTTTTATTTTATATTCTATTTTTTAATATATATATATATATATATATCATTTAAAATTTGATTGTTAATGATTTAGATAATTTGATATGTTTGAATTATATAGTTAAACATTTGAATTATAGGTATGGATTAATTAGATAATTTGATATGAAATGTTGTTTTATTTTTATTAGGAGGTTTACGAATTTTATCTTTAAATAGATTTTTTTTAATAGAAAATTAACTATTTTAAATGAAGATTTTTCGTGAATAATTAACAATGTAATTGAAAATTAATGAATATTTCCCATGGAAGTTAACTATTTGAAATTTTATCAAAATAATTATTTGATTCTTAAAAAAAATAAAAAATAAAAACTAAACGGAGAATAATTCCCCGTGGGGAATCCCCGCCCGGATCCCTGCAAAATTTAACTGGAAATTTCGCGGGGATGGAGATTCAAATGGAGGGCATGGGTGGGGATGGGGAAGCCATCCCTATCCCTGCCCCGCCCCATGGACATCTTTATTAATAGCCTCTAGTTGACCCCCATAAGCTGGGTACAATAGCGCTCCATGCTTCGTAGATCAACTACACTAAACTCTGGAGTTGATTAAACCTCGATAGCTAATGTAGTGAGCCTAAATTAATTAAAGAGTTTCTTGGGTCTCAAGACCTATTATGCAAACTACATGAAAAGGTTAAGCCTCATTCTATGCAAGCACAAGTCGACCTAGATGCTACTAAATTAAGCCAGTGTAATGAGTGATGAATTCCATACACGAGCATAGCAATAAACGAAATAGACACACAAGATTCTTCAAGTCTAATATGAAAATTCCATTCAATGAGATAAATCAGAGTCCCAAACATGCTTAAGCAAGGAAATAAGCTGTAAAATTAAAGACAAAACCTCCTAAAGTATAAGTTCGATCCAAATCCGCCCGAATCAGAGTTACAATCTACTTAGAAGCTTCGAAATTTGCTCCTGACACCATAGTTTAATATATATACATACCACAAATGGAAAGGAGCTGAAAATGGGTACAATCTAAAAGGGAATGCTGAAAAATTGGTTGAAGGAAGGAAGAAGACGGTTGCCCTAAAAGGAAAATTCCTTATATATTTCTCGAAGCAGCATCAAGACACCACAAGCAGCGTCTCAACATTGTCACCTAAAAGACCAGCGTCAAAGGGGCTCGCCGCTACGTCGACCTGCGCTTACTATTACAGCGTCTCGACGCTATCCTGTATGTGCGTGTTCTGACTTGCGACAGCGTCTAGACACTGTCATGCATCCAATGCTACTGTCTTCAGCATCGAGCAAGGCTCCGTAAAGCATCTCGACACTACTCTCTGCGGCAGTTTGGTCATTAGATCTCCATTTATTCAATTAAGGTTTGAATGACTTTCGATTAAGCCCAAATCAACCCCAAACGCTCCAAAAAGCTCCAAAAGCTTTGAAAATACTCTAGAATGCCTTTGGACTAATTTACCTATAAAATAGGGAATTAATCTCGTAAAATCGCTATAAGTCACAAGGTTTAGACATAGAAAATAAAGACTATTTTAGTCCTATCAGTATCCTATTGAGCTTATTGAACATTAAAATATAAGTGTTGCTTTTTAGCTTAATTTAAGGTTATATATTGAGTTAGAGTGCTATATTTTGAGCTTAGTGAAGATTATATTGTGATTTTGTTCTCTTAAAATCCATAAGTGCCTTTTATATGTACGTACTTGGAACTAGGTTGGTGCACAAAATGCTAGACTCAAAGACACATTTCCTTAATATATCCTTGGAGGGAACGGTATTTATTTAAAATTAAGTACTTTTGGATGTTTGAAGGTTAGTTTAAGACGTTTGGAGAGAAGTTAGACACTTTTGGAAGAGTTTGAAGTGAGTTTGAGATGAGTTAATCATCTAAAATTTGTACCTTAGACACTTTGGAGTGAATTAGGCACTAAACTTGCATTAAATTCTATCTATATTAAGTAATAGTTTCGACTTTTAATTTTTAACTTCATTAATAAAATTTTGCTTTATAATTTTCTATCTATAATTAGTAATAGTTTGTCCATTTTTTGAAGTAGACTTATTTTGATCGTACAATGACAAGCACACAAGAGAGTCTCTTTAACTAGGTATGGATGATTTCTTTGATGTTATAAAATCATTATGAAACTTATTGTCTTTTATGTGTTTGGTTGTATTAACTTGTATGTTATATTGTATTTTACATTTAATTATTAGCTTATATGACTATTTAGAAGTTATTGTACCATTAATTGGGTTTAGAAATCGGTTTGGGTGAATTAAGGTTCTTCATTTAGTGTCAAAGTTTTTTCTTGGTTGTATGACTATCCTGAAGTTATGGTAGCCATTCAAATGAGAGTTAGTTTCAACGAGTTAGACACATTTTTTTAAGGGTTAGATATTGGATAAGTTAGTGGAATTTTAAGTAAGAATAGATAAGTTAGACACTTTTTTTAGGGTTAGTTTGGGTGAGTTAGTGGGATATGTGTGAAGTGTGTATGAGTGAGTTTGTGATATTTGAAGTAAGAGTTTCAATGAGTTGGGAATGTTCGTTGGCTTTTAAAGTATGCTTAGGCATATTTAAGACACTTTTGTAACATAATTGAGGGGAAGGTTGTGTGTTTTAAGTTCACTTTAGGCATTTTCTAGCTTTCTTTGATAGTCAAAATGACACTTAGACTCTTTTCAGGCACTTTTTGACGATTTTGTAGGTTTCGAGGGGCATAATAGACTCTTTTAGGTCGTTTTGAGTTAGTTTTTTGCCTCAAAGTATGCTTATGCACCTTTAAGACACTTTTGTAGCATCAGGAGGTGGGTTGTGTGCTTTAGGTTCACTTTAGGCACTTTAATTTCTAGGTTTCTTTGAGAGTCAAAATGACACTTAAACTATTTTTAAGCACTTTTGGGCCACTTTGTAGGTTCCGAATGGTGGAGTAGACACTTTTAGGTCGTTTTAAGTTAGTTTTTGGCCTAAAAGTATGCTTAAGGTACCTTTAAGACACTTTTGTAGCATCGAGGAGTTGGTTGTGTACTTTAGTTTCACTTTAGACACTTTCTAAGTTCTTTGAGAGTCAAAATGACACTTAGACTCTTTTTAGACACTTTTTGGCCACTTTGTAGGTTCCAAAGGACAAAGTAGACACTTTTACGTTTTGAGTTAGTTTTTAGCCTCAAAGTATGCTTAAGCACCTTTAAGACACTTTTGTAGCATCGGGGGGTTGGTTGTATGATCACTTTAGGCACTTTCTAAGTTATTTGAGAATCAAAATGACACTTAGACTCTTTTTAGCCACTTTTTGGCCACTTTGTAGGTTCCAAGGGCGAAGTAGACACTTTTAAGTCGTTTTGAGTTATTTTTTGCCTCAAAATATGCTTAAGCACCTTTAAGACACTTTTGTAGCATCGAGGGTTGGTTGTGGCTTAAGTTTCACTTTAGGCACTTTCTAAGTTTCTTTGAGAGTCAAAATGACACTTTGACTCTTTTGTGCTTTAGTTTCACTTTAGGCACCTTCTTTTTATTTTTTGTTTTATATTTAAAAATTTTCATATTATTTTTTTTCAAACTTGTATTTGTGTAATCTTGAAGACCTATTTTCCAAAAATACGAACAAAGACGAAAATTGAAGCCTTCAAGATTAATTGTTTTCTTTTCGATGTATTTTTTTCTTCCTTCGAACTTTAGTACATGTAGAGATTGAACATTTTATAATCAAATTATTTTTTCAATACTGTTGCTTTTTATTATATTTTTTTGTTTTAAAATGATACTATAATGAACTATCAAGTAGTATAGGAATAAATAAATAAGAGGAAAAACAATATGAGAACTTAGGGTTTAGGGTTCGTGCGTCGACAAACATAAACTTCTCCCGATGCATACATTAGTCCTCGGGAGAAACTTTTTTCCGACGCAACGCATTGCGTCTGGAGAAGTCCACTTTTCCTGACGTAACGCCATTTTCATCGGGAAGTGGCTATCCCGATGGGTCTATGCTGATGAAATTGCCAGCAAGTTCCTCTATTAGCTTGTTTAGTGTGATTTAACAAAGTATCATACTAGAGGTCATGCAATGTCATTTTTCTAAATTGGTATTAATAATTCCTGTTTGGATTTTATGAGTGAAATTAATATATAAGCCCACAAGTGGGGGATAAAAACTAAATGGGTTAACTACATAAATAACCCATGTGAAGTATCAAATTACACAAATGTCAAGATTTGAAATAAATTTCAGCTTTGTCATAAGCCAAGTCATTTGAAGTTTAATAGATGATTGAATTTACATATATGCCCATTATAGGTTGTAATTGATGTAAATTTGTGAGAAAAAAATGGAAAGAATTAATTGAAATATTTTTCATAACCATTTGTATAATAGATTTGAAAAAATTCCCCAAATATCTCATGTCTTCAATAACCTCTCTCTCCAAATCTCTTTCACATTTTTCTCCATCAAAATAGAGGATTTAGGGTCAAACCATTCAATTGGTAACCCACCTTCATTCAACTATTGAAATTGAAGGTTTCCTTCAACAACAGCAATAGATGGTATGGCTTTCAATTTTTGACGGTGGTTGTTTTTCTTCTACGACACACATTGGGCAGTGGGTTTCCTTCAACGGTGGTGGGTTTGTTTCGCCAACTTCTTTGTCGGTGGGTTTGATTTGTCGGCTTCCTTCAAGTTTCTAGATTTTTCAAACAGCAAACAACGAACATAGTACATAGAAGGTATATATATACACACACACATATATATGGAGTTTATATTTTAAAGTTTATAAATGGAGTTCACATTTTAAATTTCAAACATATATATGGTTTATTTTGAATAATCCGAGAAAGAGAATAAACTGTATATGGTGTGTATTTCAAAGTTTTATTTTCTATAGGTACACCTAGTGTACCTATAATTATTCCTAGCTTAACACGTTGTTATAAATGGGGTTTATATTTCAAATTTCAAACATATATAGGGTTTATTTAGTAATCAATCACATAGAAATACTATCATGTCTTGATTATATGGATTATATGTTACAATGTCATTTAAGCGAAATATGTGTTGAATTGCATAAGCATTGTTGAATACTAATCAAGTATTCAGGATGACCAAAAAAAATATTTATAAAAAACGAAAGGAAGTTATTACAATAGATTCATAGGTATAATTTATATATTAGGTTTATATTTTTTTCTACCTGCCCAATACTATAATTAAGTCTTTTTTCTTTTTTCATTTTTTCAAAGTGACAGTTCAAAAGAAGATATGTCTTGTATGTCAGTGTATGATATTGAATTGCAAAATGAGGGAGAAATTGGGGAAGTAGGAGCAACCCAACTACTTCCAAAATATAGGGATTATATAAGGACGTTTATATAATATATATCTGAGTGTATATTTATGTTTACAATATACTACATAATGTATATTTATTATTATGCATTTTCAAGCATGTACCATATAAATAATGACATTTCTATGAGTATATATTTATGGGTACAACATACTACTATGTAGTATATATTTAACATTCTATTGTTTAATGCATATATAATGAAAATATTACATAATTTATTATATATATCTATATATGATTATACATAATATAACTTATTACCTATAGAAAATATATGAGACTTATATACATATGTTTATATAATATATACCTGAGAATATAATTAGGATTATTACCTATATAAAAGATAATAGGATTACATACTGATGTTTATATAGTATATTTCAATGTATACATTTATGTGTACAACATACTTAATAGTATATATTTAATGTTGTGTATTTTAAATAACATTCCATATAACTAATAACGTTCATAACACATATACCATGTACTATAACTCATTTCGAAGAAAAAAAGATGAAACATAACAATAAACATGATACATAAATACATGAGCAAAACGATCTATATCAAGTTTATGACAAACAATACCTATTAAAACTTGTATTTCAAGTAAATTGGCCATAACAATAATTTAAAAAATTGAATAAGAAATTAAATAAGAAAACAAAAAAAAAATTAAACATCATTTGAAAAAGTCATCATCAGGACAATATAAAATAATATAATAATGAATAAAAAAAAAGATAATAAATATTTAACAAAGTGAGAGTAAAATTGAAGAGAGGTGAGAGTAATTGGAAGGCAAAAAAATTAGAGTGTTGAGCAAAATGTTCAAAAAAAAATTGGATGACACAACAAATATCATCGACGGCAAAAAAAAAAATGTGAAGTTTCTTGAACCCTATATGCAAATTGATAGACGACAACAACATTTAGAAATTTTAAATTTTGAGAATAAAATCTTAAAAGTTATAAAAAAATATATATTTGAAGTTTTTGGAACCCTATATGCAAATTGATAAACGATAACAACATTTAGAAATTTGAAATTTTGATAATAAAATCTTGAAATTTAGAAAAAAAAATGTGTGTAATTAATGGTATAATCAGTAACCTAAATTAAATGATTTCATTATGACAACATTAAATGACAATAATATAATTATTATAAAGATGTGCAAAATTTCTAAGTGTATAAATGGAATAAAATAGTTGCTGAAATATAAGACATGCTAGAGTTGATATTTTTTTTAAAAAAAATGTGTCATTTGTAAAATATATGGTTGAAAACGTGCTCTTTGGCATAATTTCCCAAACTAAAAAGTATATATAAAAGGTAGTGATAATTTAGCAAATAAAACCATATAAATATAAATTGTGCTCAATTCCATTATATCTAACTTTTTAAAACCTATATGTATCACACCTACACACATTAAATAGCTTTCATGAATGATTATACGATCATATAAGCTTGTTGCCACTATGCGAGGAGAAATGAAAAATTGAGAATGAGCCTTGAGTTAGACGAAGGAGAGAAGAGGGGAAAGATAAGCACTTAAGTAGACAGATGCTAATTCGAGCATAGCTCAGTAGATAAAGCACCAATTACCATTTCAAAGATCGATGGTTTAATCCCACACCCCCGCAATTGTTCAACTAAAAAAACGACAGAGAGAGTCTAGGCTTAGGCGATGTAGATGACAATGAAAGGAGAGGAGGAGAGAGTTGGCTTTAAATTACTCTATAAGAATACATAATGTCATATAGAATATATATGAACACACATACATACAATTGTCGATTTCACAACGATTTAAATTTGAATTAAAAAAAATAAAAAGAAAAACCATATTTTCAAAAGAATTTGGTGAAAGATGAAATAGTTCGAATGTTGCAGGGTTTACCAATGAAGAAGAGGTTGATCTTATAAAAGAACTTGACTGTACGACAAAAAAGAAAAGGAAAATAAATGCTCAGAGGGGTTCTTTATTGAATTAGAGGTCACCCCATTGTTCAAAATTATTCAAAAAGAGTTGGAAGTGTAAGAGAAGAAATAGCGAAGGAGGAGGAGAATTGTCTCTCCACATTATTATTATTATTCTTTCTTTGCTTTTGTATTTACTTTTTATAGGAGGTTTTTTCACCAAGAAATTGACCCGACAATATCCTTCCACTATGATACTTCGTTAAGGCTCTGTTTGACATTGTTTTTGAAAATCTTAAAAGTGATTGTTGGAAAATTTTAAGTCTCTTTTGTGTTTGGTAAAACGGATTGTTTAATAATTTAAATAAAATCACTTTTTATAGCTTTTAGATTTGACTTTCATAAAAATCTAGTGTAATTGACAATTTTTTTAATTCTTTTTTAATCGTTTTAAAATATCTTTACAATTTATCTTTATCTCATCTTATCATTTTTATTTTTAAATTTAATTTGTTGCTTCTAATTTATTTTTCTTACTTTTTTTTGTATTTACACTAAAATTAGATTTTGTTTGAAACAATTTTTTTTATAACAATTGTTTTTCTTGATATTTTTATCAAATTATTTAAAGTAAACAAAATATAATTTTTAATTTAAATTATATAAAATTTTACATAACTGTCGTATAAAAAATTTGAAGTTAGATATTAATACAAGTTCGTGGTTAATTGAAATATATGTTTATTTTGGTCGTTATAGCTATTTCACATTATTAAATTACCAAATATTGTAACCTGGCTTTCCATCTTTAAATCTAAAATTTACCAAATGCTAATTCGCTTCATATGACACTGATTTTCTTAAAAGCAAAGCAGATAGCAATTATTTCAACAGCTACAGCAATCCAAACTAAAGCCTAAATCACACTAAACAATCTACTAGAGAACATCAATTTTTCATTAAAATGAGATGAAAATTGGCACGACGACTAATGTGCAAAAGTTGAAAGGTATACTGACATTATTTACAACATTATTTGCATAAATTAACATGGCAGACGATGTGTAAAAGATCTTAATCTTTTATATAATTATAAATAATATCTCGTACATCTTTCTAATTTTTAAACATCAGTTGTCACGTCAATTTATATCTTTTATTTTAAGGAAAACATATTTTATGGACCAATTTCAAAGTTTAAGAGTATTTTTTGGACCAATTTTAAAGTTTAAAGGTGTGTTTTTTAACAAAGTTCAAAGGTAAAAATAAAACTTTTCAAAGTCTAGAGATATAATTAAAACTCCAAAATCTGGTGTCGGCATCGGCGTCGGCGCCAACGTCCCTCCCTTTTTTACTGTTTTTTTTCCTCTTCCAACTTCCCTCTTTCTTCCTCTTCCTCTTCCTACTTCCTTCATCTTTTTTCTTCCTCTTCCTCTTCCTTCTTTTTTTTCCTTTTTTCTTTCTTCTTTTCCATCGCCAGCGAGACGCAATCTTCTTCTCCAGCGTTCCTCCGACGAGCCTCCGATGATTGGCGAACAACGGCACAAGCAATCTAGAGTTTCAGCGAGTTCAGACCCACGATGCCAGCTTTTTTTTTCTTTCTTCGTCCCAATTGCCCCCTGAAATGGAGGGATTTTCTTCCTCTTCAAAACTCACCCCCACCCCCATCCCCTTCTTAAAAAAACCAGATTTGGGAATAGATTTTTTTTTTTTTTTTTTATTGGAGGGATTTATTTTTTGTTTTCAGATTTGGATTTTTGTAGAAGAAAAAATTCACCATCACCCACTTCTTCTTTTTGAAGAAGAAAAAACCAAATATGAAAAAAACCAACCCACCCCACCTACACTGTATTTCTTCTTCTTCTTTTTCTTCCTCTTCTTCTTCATAGCCCACTCCCAAAGCTTCAACCCCACGCACTCTAATTTTCCACATCTAAAAAATGCAGCAGAGAGAGAAACAAGAAAGAGAGAGAGCCTCCCTCCATTTCAAAGGAACAATGGAACAATATTTTTCTAAAGACTTACTGGAACAATGGTAGTTTGGTTGGATTGGATGGAATTTTGAAGAAAATTTCAAATCTAAAGGATTCAATGGGAGGGACGCCGGTGGGAGAAATTTCAGATCTGAAAAAAGAGAAAGAAGAAAAAAGAAAGAAGAGGAGGAAGAAGAAAGGGAAAAGGGAAAAAAAAAAGTGACGAACAGGGAGGGATGTCGGCACCGACATCGGTGCCAATGTTGGGGGAAGGGGGGCACGAGCACAGTGAAGGGAAGGGGGAGAGAAGTTTTTTTTTTAATTATAATTATTATTATTATTATGATTTTGATAACTGAGGTCAGAGCTTTGCTCCCCCTATACTCAAGGCTACCTGCATCTACCTCAAGGCCCAAACTTAGGAGACATCAAAAGTTTTTATTTATTAAGTTCACCCAAGGGCTCGAACATAAGACTTCTAAGCCAATATGACCAAGAGACCTCAAGCCCTTACCAAAGGAACCATCCATTGGTAATAATTATTATTTTTATTTTTAAAAACTATTATTTTAATATTAAAAATTGCCACATGTGTTAAAAAATTAATTGGAATCAATAGAACTATTTCACAAAATTCAATGACTTGATTGTTCGATTTTAAAACTTAAGGACTAAATAAACAAACTTAAAACATGAGAGACCAAAAAGGTACCTTTTGGGAAAAAAAAGTAGTAAAAATTTTAAAGACGTGGTACTTTTCATAATATTTAAAAAAAAAATGCAATACTATCAGTGAATTGGTCTATTCATCCTCAAATCCTCTAAAAATAAAATAAAAACCTGACTGAGAAACAAAATTTTAAATGGACAAATATATAAATAAAAATAATTATAAGTTAATCTAAAATCATATAAAAAAAATTCAACACTATTTAAGCGGGAAAAAGAGCGGGCAGTAGAACGCGAGAGGTTCAGTGCTAAGAAACGAAAGGAATTTAGAAGAAACACAAATGAATGCAGAAATTCCAACAACAATTGACTTATAACCCACAGCATCTAAAATCCAAGCATGCATAATTCTTTAAGTAACATACAATGGTGTAGGTATTGGGCAACCTAAAATGTCCATAGAAGGAGCCAACAATTTTCTTCATAATTTTGGCAATGACAGTGCCAGGCATCATCAAGTTTACAGGCTGCCACTTCACTTTCAAAATTAAACACTCACAGTTGTCTTTAAAAGAACTCTACTTTGCAGACAAACATATTGCTTACTCTACTTCAGCCAAATAATCATCAATCTCAGCAGGGGTTAGTACTCTGCAAAAGAATAATAGAAGTCAGTATGACTCGAAATTGACAAAACTCAAACTTGAAAGTACGGGCGAGGTATGAACAAAGGATCAAACTGACAACGATAAAGAAGCACAGTTCATTTCAAGGGGATGACAAACAGATACAAAATGAAAATGTGAATTTTACTTCTCTATCTAAACAAAATTTGTGCATGTCTGTCCTAAACATTATATTAATACTGCCTGCCCACACAAGCCTCAACAGAAGTACCTACCAAATCTTTTTGAACTATAATATATACCATCTTCGTTAGCAATTAACAACTCTACGTATAATACACAACATTGTTGGACCACCAAAGTAACTTGCTAACATGCGAAAGATCCAAATTTTCCAGTTTCAAGTGTTTATCATTCAAAAGCAACTTGCTAGGTTTCAGTACTCAACTCCACAAAATTAGAAACAATACACTCCCAATGAAGCATATTAACACCTATAGCATACCACATAATTCAACTATGCGCATAAGGGTTTTGAAGCTCAACCCAAAGGATTAGGTTTTTATGTCCAATAAAACAGCATACCATCAATGAAAAGAAGAGAAAAAAATCCAATAAAACAGAATAGGAGTGACCAACCTGAATTTCTTATCTGTGCCAATTATTCCAATTTCAATGTTTTTTCCTGAGATCTGTCCTTCAAATCTACAAAAGTACACAGTACACAACATTACCAATGATTAGCCTTAAAATTAGAGACAATAATATTGGGATGCAGATTGTATTGCAGTATGTGGCAAATCATATAAATGGTTTACAGAGGATTTTAAATTTAGATCGCTTAGAAGAACTTGTGAAAGAAAACGAATAATAATCAGCTCAAAATAGTTTCGCCAATCACCAAGCGGCCCTGTGGTTTTAAAGTAAAATATCTTTTATATACATTTTCTTCTATGTAAACTAAGGCCTACGCATAATATCATCTTGAGACTCAGAACCTAGCCTATCAGCGAGAAAGAAGCTTTCAGGTCACTTTTGGTCTTTTGAATTAGAGTTCGTTCTAAACGATAAGTAAATAAATTAGTTCCAATTTCGTTGAAAGGAACTTTCAAGTTGCCTAAGGAAATTGATATCCCAAGTTGCCTAAGCTCTTATTAAATGTTTAGATTTGTGTGAATAATGGTGAATAAAAGGACGTGAGAAACTTCTGTGGCTTTATTATTTTTATCTCCATCCCAACATGCTGCCATTTCATTGTATCTCCTTCACATAAACTAATCCTCAGTTTAATTCTTTAAGGTAGAGAGAGAAAACATACTTAGAAGCCAAGTTCATACAGTAAAGAAGATTAGTTAAAATATACATACCCCTCTTTCAAGGTTAAGATAGCAGTGTGCACTGCATCATCAAGCTCCATATCATCAGTATACCTAAATTGAAAAGTAAGACCACCAAAATTGTCAAGAAAAATGGATGAATGGCCCCAGGAAGCAAAACAATCAGCAAAACTATCCGTGGTGTGATACTTGGCAGCACTTAAATCAGATTCTATGGATAGATTTTGAATCCTCAAATTTGGAGTTCACAAAGCTTGCTTTGGGTTCTATTTAATAGGAAAAACTAAACAGAATACCTAATGTGAAATTTGATGCAGAAACTCCTTACTTTGGGTAAAAAACTCAGGCAATAGAAAACTAGAACAGCTACCTTTTTTCTAGGAATGTTTTGGCGTTAGAAACATTCTTCCCCATTGCAGAGGCCTTCCAAGAGAAATATGAACCGGATGGATCCACCTAGAGAAAAGTATTCCATTCAAGAAGAAAAGTGAATTGAGAAATAGCTTTTCAGTAATGCTAACAAAAATTTATAATTTTCTATATGTATATAATGGAGCCATATTGTAGCTCAGACACATGATAGGAAAAACAGAATGTACACTCAGGATTTTTTGGACTACTCTAAACAAACACATGTACACACTGTTCGTAGGCATTCCTGTTTTTTCTTGTTTTATTGGGTGAGATGAAATATACAAAAGAGAGGAGGAAAGAAGCCCCAAGCTATTGTCTGGTATTAGGCATTCACTGAGCATACAAACAGCTCATTCAAGTGTCTCGGAAACACTATAATATTCATGTAATTTTCATTTCCAAATTTACATGAAACTATAATTTGGATACGGATGTAGAAGGCTGTGAATTATAATGCTAAAAGCCACTTAAAATCAGCATTCATTGTATTACTAGTTTAACAAGACGTGAGAGATACTCTACCTGATATAATTGAGGACCGTTGTCATCAAACCCAGCAACCAGCAGAGATACTCCAAAAGGCCTTACACCACTACAGACAAGAAAAAACAAAAAATAAAACTTTAGAATTCATAGATGCAAATGAAAAAATATATCCATGCCTTATATAACGCGCACACACACATATACATATATATATATTCAGGCAAACAGCACCCAAGTTCCAGTGTGAAAATAAATATACTGGAAAGGGCAACATAGCACCACAACCATTTTCATTGAAACAAAAGATGAATATGCAAAAATGCGGATATGGGGGTTGGAAAAAAAGACTAGAAATAAAAAAGATCCCATCCACATTATGTCCATTCAGAGACTTTAAAACAAGTCTTCTGCAAGATAGGCAGCACCAATTTGTATCAATCTTCCATTTAAAATTCTAGAGTTTAAACAAATTTCAGGACAAGAATTGTGGTTACCCAGATTGGGTGAACTCCTGCATTACAGCTGCTGTTTCCCTCACAAGTTGAGTGACTGGAATTGGTTCCTATGAAACATTTTACACAAGTTACAACCATGAGAATAAAATCATAAATACGAAGATGAACAATCAGGAATCAGAATCACATACTTTATTATAATTTTCTTTCATGAGCATACTCTTATCATAAATGAAAAATTACGTGTGCACTTTCAAAAATGAAAATTAGTTAACAATGCAAATGATTGCAAGAATTTGGAAAGTTCAGCTGTATTGAAGAAAACCAACATGAAACTAAGATTATTCATATTCTTTTTAGAAGTTAATGAACTTATCGTATGAAAAGACAAGAAGAAAGGGTGCAAATAAGAAGTATGTAATTCGACAAGAAGTCAATAGTTTTTTTCCATATTCAAGCTGAATACGCAAAAAGTGTACCAAATAGTAAACTGAACTGATTACACAAACTGAAGAGTACTTCAGTTACAAAGAAAATCAATATAAGATTTAAAACCTCACCGTACCTAGTGAACCAAACTTTCTTATAGTAAACTGATTATACAAACTAAAGAGAGTTTTAGTAATGAAGAAAATGGACATAAGGGTCGAAACCTCATTGTACCTTGTACAGTCTATGATATTGCTCTGCCTGCTTCCTACTTTTTCTGACCAGAACTCTAAAATCGGGACCCATACCACTGCAGGAAAAAATATCATAATAGAACATGAAGCTGCTTACACGGGGAAGAATGAATGCTAACAATAGAATGACTCGCATGCATGCTCTATCCAACTTCTAATACAAAAGACCATAGAAATGCGTATTTGAAAGCAAAACAAGACAGCTCAAAGAATAACACGATTTATTAACAGCACCAAATAAAAAGGTAAAACCCTAATTCTTATTTTTTTTTGATGAATAACTGAGCTTTCATTGAGAAAAAATGAAAGAATACAAGGGCATACCAAACAGCAGCCCACAAAAAAGGGAGCCTACTAAAAGAAGGGACTCCAGTCAAGCAAAATAAGACTTAAAGAAGAATTACAAAAGCTTCTCGACACCGAAGCCCAAAGAGAAACATAGAATTTGACAAGGGACCATACGTCCATATAAGAACTCTCTCTCCCCCGAAAAATTCTATTATTTCTCTCCCACCACAGGCTCCACAAAATAGCACAAACCCCAGCTTGCCACAAAAACAACCCTAATTCTTATTGATACTAGGTAAATTAGCTCCTTTCAATTAAATGAAAAAAATCTCTCCAAAAGCCTACTCTATAGTCTTGCTCCATAATCTTAGCCAATAGGGAAGTGTAATTACGGATTCAGACACAATGTTTGGAACTCAACTTACAAGTTATCAAAAAAGCAGGGTAAATCACAAAGAAACACATTTATAAGAATATAATAACAACAGTCTGAGGACACTCCAAAAGAAATGTATCAGTGAGAGAGAAACATGGCAGAAAAGTAATATCCCCTGCTGCCAAGAGGTGGAGAAAATCAAACCTGTAAACAACTCCAATATTTGGTGTAAGAGACTGTATCTTTTGAACCTGAGACAAACAAAGAGACATAAATTATAATGCTAACAATGAGAAAGGGTTTAAAGAAGTTAGAATTATAATTACTCAATTGAGTTACGTACAGATGTTTCATCAACCAAGATAGAAGGTAGTTTCTTTTCAGTTGCAATGACAACACCATTGGCAGCTGCAAGGAAGAAGATATACCATCAATAATAACCCTTTACACGCATATCCAAAGTTACAATCACCAACCATATAAGCAACTTTCCGAGTGTAATTAAGCACGAACAGGCAGACTCATGCGTATATAAGCCGCATTGATAAGTACGTGATCAAATAAGCATTATCAAGTGATATTGAAAGTACAAAATCATTCGGAAAAAAGCACCAAAAAGCAAGACAACTGATTCTACAATTAACCTAAGACCTAAGTGCCAAGATCATAATCGAAGGAAAAAAGAACTACTTCATCAAAACCCTGAAAAGTTCTTATAAATCATCCTGTTCCCATGAATGCAATACGAATACACTGCTGCGATGAAATCGGATGAACTTGATAAAAACAAAAATTCAAATGCTCAAACTCCAGGAGATCAATTAAACTAAACATCATTTCGCGTCGAGAAATGGGCAATTATCAATTAAACAAAACAGCATTCGGCGTGAAGATACCTTTGATACCGAGAGATGTCTGACCAGATCCAACCGCTGTCAAGGCGTGCTCGATCTGCACGAGCTTGCCCGAAGGACTGAGCAATGGCACAAAAAGACACGATTAGAAAGCAGAATCGACAGAGAAAGAGGGAGAAATGGCGAGTTGAGTGACAGACCTGAAAGTGGTGAGAGAAAAGGAATACTGGCTATCTCCCATGTCGTCTTCCAAAGAGTGATGAAAGTGTGAGAGAGAGAGGAAGTGGGGAATCGAGAAGAGCTTCTGAAATGGGACTTCTTGAAGAATGCCGGAGAAAAGCTCTGGTGCTAAAAAGCTGGGATTTCTTGTTGCCGAAGAAGGCTTCTGGATACGACTATACGACGGGCCCTTGGTTTCACTCTGGGCCTTGCGGTTCTTTCAGGGTCCCATGTTTTGTAAGAAAAAAAACTTGATTAAATTTTAAGCTACTTGCTTCATATAGT
Organism: Trichosanthes truncata; assembly: GCA_033996785.1. NCBI lineage: Eukaryota > Viridiplantae > Streptophyta > Magnoliopsida > Cucurbitales > Cucurbitaceae > Trichosanthes > Trichosanthes truncata. The sequence continues at coordinate 25,672,409 of MU867261.1, forward strand.
TTTTTTTAGCATTGTATGTATGCATATGAATGGGAGTACTCTTCACCTAACTCAATTAGTTATGGCATATATCTTTGACTCTATCTCTAAATATTTTTTAATTTTATTGTGGGTAAAATTAGACTAAAAAGGTAAACTCGAATTACAAGATAAGATTAATCTTTTTAAATCTAATTCCTAAATAGAAGGAAAAACTTTTTATATCATTTATCTAAAAAGGAATATGGAAAACAAAGATTCTATAAATATATCATTATGACTCAAAGAAAGGGAGTTCAACTTAACAGTCATTCACTAAATTCTAGCTTGCTACACTTTTCTTCCTCAACTTTTTCTCTTTTGCAAATCACTTCTTTCCCCTCGCAAATACAAATTCACCGTGGTTGTCACGTGGAAGTCAGATGAAATTCTCCTGTCCAAAAGTTAGCAACAACAAACTTAAAAATGGAGTATTCTCCTAACAAATTCTAGCATGGCTCAGTTAACTAGGCATTTATTGCCTTCTTTAAAGTTGAAGATTCAATCTCTCACCCCCACATTTGTTTAACTAAACAAAAACATATATAGGCATGAGCATACTTGAGGAATCCCCACTTCATCTAAGAGGTCGTATATTCAAATCTCTACCACATATTATTGACATGCTACTTAAAGAAAAAGGTAAAATACATTTTTGGTTCATGAGATTTGAGATTGATGTCTATTTGCTCTACACGTTTCAAAATAAACACTTTAGTCCTAAGATCTGGAGTTTTGAATAGTCTTTGACCTCATTTAATTGTTAATTGACATAACGAAATGTAATGTGAAAATAGTTTGATCATTGACTACATTTTGATGATGTAGTAATTTTGCTGATTGGAGGGTCATCTCCTTCCCCTCTCTCCTTTCTCCTTTCTCTTCCATCATTTATCCTTCTCCATTCTTATCCATCGTACCTTGTTGTTGTCATCTACCACTCATCGTCGCCGTCTACTGCTCCTTGCCACACTACCATCTCAATGGAACGAGCGTTTGTTCCCACAAATATGGGAACAAACAATTCACAAAATTGGGGAATGCTTGAATAACGAACACCCTAGATCTATGGGAATGATTATCGTTTGTTCCAAATTTATGGGTTCCACATATTTTGAACGAATCCCATAAATTTGCATCGTTTGTTTATCTAGAACAATTGAATAATTTGTTCCATAGAGGCGGCAAGAACAATGACAATAAGCAATAGAGTATGTTTGAAAATAAGGGAGAAAGGAGAAAGAAGAGGATGATCCCTCATTCTCCAATAAGCAAAATTGTCATATCATCAAAGTCTAATTAGCATTGAGTCATGTTATCATTGTGTTGAGTCAACTAACGATCAACTAAGATCAAGGGCCATTAGAACAATTTTTCAAACCTTGTGGACTAAAATGTCAATTTTTTAAGCCTCAAATACTAAATAGACATTAACCTCAAACTTTAAACACCAAAAACATATTTTTCCATTAATATATATATATATATATATATATATATGTAGGTTGAAATACCATTATGGACTCTATACTTTTGGGCTTATTCTATTTTAGTCTTTATACTTTCAAATATCTAAATTTAGTTTTCGTACTTTCTAGTCTTTTTCTCTACAAAATTTAGAAAGATATTCACATTATTGTCTTTCTTGAAGGGAAATTATTAGGTTAAATTACAAATTTGATCCATATGGTTTGGAAAAAGTTAGAATTTAGTCCCTATGGTTTTAAAAGTTATAATTTTGTCTTTATGATTTGATAAAAACCTCATAAATAGTCCCTATAGTTTGATAAAATCCTCATAAATAGTCCTTATAAGTTTTAATATCAAACCATAAGGACTAATTCTAACATTTAAAACCATAGGGACTAAATTCTAACTTTTTCAAAACTATAGAGACTAATTCTAACATTTAAAACCATAGGGACTAAATTCTAACTTTTTCAAAACCATATGGACCAAATTTGTAATTTAACCCAATTATTATTATTATTTTATCAATTTCGATAAAAATTAACTTCAAACTAATAACAATGACTAATTTTAAGTTCTATTAAAAGTACAATGACTAAATTTAGACACTTAAAAGTACACATACTAAAATAGAATGAATCCCAACATATATGGATCAAAATTGTATTTTAACCAAGATAACATTTTCAACCTAAAGAAAAACACCGATAACCTTTTTTAGAAAATATGTGCATATTCACTTATTCAGTTTTCATAGTAAAATTGGAAAAAAATTGTAATTCAATGCCAAGAAATTGACTATTAAGGCCATTTGGTTTAAGGTTTCTTATATGCCTGGAAATAATGGATGTTTGAGAATAAAATTGCTAGAAATCATTGATTGTTGTGTTGGATTGTACACTTGGAATTGCTAATTTTTATAATAATAATTTTTTTTTTTGTCGTTTTTATGAGATCAAGTTTATAAAATTTATATAATTATGATGCATTAATTAATGATCTCTTCAAGAAATAGATGTAAATTAATTGATCATAATAGAGGTATAATTTTAATTGAATAAATAATTATAAAAAGTTAAATTTTTGTATACTAAACTATTTCAATTAATTAAATATATTCAGTAGATTACTAATTTATTAATAGTTTCAATAAATACACAATTACATTAATTTAGTTTATTTTTATAAAGGAAAAAAATACAATTTTTACTCGTAAACATGCCACTGTATACTAATTTTCACTCTAAACTTTTAATTTCATCAAATTAAACCCTAGATTTAGTTAAATGTTGCAATTTCTACCATCTATTCAATTTTCACTAATTTTAACAAAAAGCAAAATCTCCATAAACTCAATAATTTTAATAATATCAAGATTTTTAAAATTTCAAGTTTGATTAATCCACAAATTAACTTTACTAAAACTCACAAATTTTAACAAAATGTAGCTCTAATGTTGTTTTTCTTTGAAATCTTATCAATTTTGTATCATACATATGTTTTATAATTCATTGAAAACAAATGAGAATGTTTTTTTTAACAAAATTTTAAAAAGATAACTTATTGGAGGATAGAAATTGCAAAACTTTTTTAAGTTTAAGGTTAAGATTGCAATACTTATATAAGTATGGGGTACAATTTGATGAAATTAAAAGTTTATGGTAGAAATTGATATAACTTTGACAAACTTAAGGGTAAAAATTGATTTTTTTTTTCCTTTTATAAATGATAATTCGTTGGGCATATTTTTAATCAATCAATTAGTTATGATTGATTTATTACAATTGAATAGTTAATTAGGTTAATTCAATAAATTATTATAAAATAATTTTTATATAATATGGTTGATTATAAAAATTAACTTTAATAAAATAAATAAATATATTCAAAAGAATGATGAATATTAACAAAATAAGAGAGAAAGAGAACGACATGAAGAAAACTCATGCTTTTGCAAGGGTATCAAATATGCTTACCCATGAGAATAATTCATTTTCATTGTCAATCCTCCAAACCTTGTACCAAACAAGGGTGTCACAAGCCCTCGTCCATTCTCATCTCCAAAACCCTTGTACTTAAGGTATACTACATCATTCTAACTTAATCAAACTTATTTATAGGGACTTTAATTTGGCACATGCGTTCAAGTAGTTTTAATGTAATTTAGTTCGAACTTTGTGTCAAGAGTATAACTCAACTAATTAATGCATTATATTCTCAACCAAAAAGTTAAAGGTTGCATTCATAATGTAAGGTTTCAGCCCAAATTATTGCATTGAAAGTAGACTTTTTTCAATATTTCATAAAAAATATCAACGCGTTATTGACTAACCAACTAAAAACATCTTTAGAACTAAAAAGAAAAAAAAAACACCTCTAATCATCTCAAAGACAATCACTTGATATTAATTCATTTAGGGCATGTTTAAGAGTGATTTTAGAAATAATGACTTTAGCAAAATTGATTTGTTTATAAGTAATTTATTAAATGTGATTTTTATATAATCATTTTAATATTTGGTTCTACATTTTTAAAAGTGATTCTCATACCATCAAAAGTAATTTTGAATAACTAAAGGCATATTAAGAGAGAAATAAAAAATTAGGAGAGAAAAAATAGAGAGCAAGGGAAAAGTTGTAGGGAGAAAAAAAAACATTAGAGATAGGGAGAGATTACCTTTAAGAGAGGAAAAACATTTAGAGAGAGAGTTTCAATAGAGAGAGTGGAGATTCAATTTGGAGAGACAAATAAAGTTAGAGAGACATACAAAATTTTTGGGGAAAATGAAAAAAAAAAATATAGGGATAAAAAAGTGATTCAATGTAATTTTTAGTGTAAAATAAGTAAAGTGAATTGGAGAATAAGCTTTTTAAGTATTTGTTACCAAAGTGCTTTCAAGTCATCTAATTTCTATAAAAGTGATTTTTATGTATTGTTGAACTTGAAGATTAAAAAAAAATTATCATCCAAAAATTTCTTTAAAAACTAGGCAAATAAATTATAACTGTACACTTTTTTGTCATCTAGAGTGTGTTTCTATTGATATAGATCTAATTATTTTATAGAAGAAATTATATGAACTATAATAACACAATAATAGCATTATAATATATATCTTTAACTTAGAAAAACTTGAATCAAAATATTTACAAATTAAGTTCAATTGTATTTATGAAATAACATAACAATATTTCACATTGGGAAGAATAGACTTAATAGAAAAGACCCCAACAAATAGTATTGAATTAAATTGATAGTTTTAAAATCATAAAGACAAAATCGAAATTAAGTTCAAAATATAGGAACAAAATTTGTAATTTAATCTCCTTATTAAGAAAATTTGAATCTAGGAGTTCGTTTCTTCAAATTAATTATGTGATTATTGAAGAAACTATCAAAGATTGTAACCGAGAAATGATCAAATTATTTACTAAATATAATCAAAATCAAGAAGAAAAGACATAGGTGTGAGTCATGTACATCATTTATGATCACATTCAAAAAATCATATAGAGTCTCTACGTATAAAAATCTAACAATCATTAAAATAACAAAATTTTCACTTAAATTTTATGGATCAAGATTTCTATTTTAAATTCACTTTATATCCTATCGAGGTATACGACTTGTATCATTCAAAGAGTTGTTATCATCATCGTATATTCTATTTTCATCAATTCTCCAGAAACCTAAATCAATCGTTCAACACACTCTGAATAAAAATTGAAGCAATCTTGTCCATGATTATGGCGATGCAAGTATCGATCATGTTATAATTGAAACAAATATATCAGTTAGGTGTTAACAATTAATCAAATGTAATTGATTGTGCCCTACATTTTTTTTCTTTTTTTCTTATAAGGAAAAACCATATATATTAGTTAAGGTAAAAACAAAAAATACATACATATATATATATATATATATATATATATATATATATATATATATATATATATATATATATATATATATATATATATATATCAATATTAAAAAAAAATTATTTATAATTTATCTTTGTTTCTGGTATAAAATGTATAAAAAAATGTGGGGGCTAACAAAATTAAAAAATTAAAAAAAAAAAGAGAGAGATACTGATTAAAAATTGGAGGAGATGACTACTTTTAGGCTTGAAAAAACATAATTATTATTCTTTTTTTGGGGGGTATAAAATCTAAGAAAAAATGTGGAGGCTAACGAAATTTTTTAAAAAAATACCTAATGAAAAATTGAAAATGACTACTTTTAGACTTGAAAAAAAAAATAATTTTTATTCATTTTTGTTTATGGTATAAAATGCAGAAGAAAAAAAAAAGAGAAAAAAAAGTGGGGGGTATCGATTTTTTTTTTAAAGACCCTTGATGAAAAATTGAAGGAAATGGGTTTTAGACCTACAAAAAAAAAAAAGAGATGTGCAATTTATAGAAGGAATTTAGATTCAAATTCAAATTTGATTTGATTTTGAATTAAGGTTAAATTATCAAAAATACCCCTGAACTATGAGGTTGATTTCAATTATACCCCTGAATTTTGAAAAGTTTCATTTTAACCCTTGAACTTTGAAGTTTGTTTCAAAACAACCCTTAGAGGCTTTTTTTTCGTTAAATTCGTAGACGGAAAATGGTTGTGTTTGCATTTATATTGTTGCTTATGTGAACATATTTGAACATATACGTTGAAAAAAAATCAAAACATATGCAAATATGTCATTTTTCATCCATAAATTCAACAGAAAAAACATTCAAGAGTTGTTTTGAAACAAACTTTAAAGTTTAATGGTTAAAATAAAACTTTTCAAAGTTCAGGAGTATAATTGAAACCAACCTCATAGTTCATGGGTATTTTTGATAATTTAACCTTGAATTAAATTGCTAATCAAATTAAGAATTTTGATTCAAATCCATTTTGAATCGAATTATCTTGTTATTGTTGTTTGAATTCAAAATTAAATCGGATATTCATTTTGAATCAAATTATCAAATCGGATTATGATCATTGACTTTAATCATGTTTACAACAATTATACTTAATTTACTAAAAAATAATTATACTTAATTTAACCTAAAAAACTATTATACTTAATTATATATATTTTGACTTTAATTATATTTACTACAATTATACTTAATTTACTCAAAAAGGAAAAAAATTATACTTACAATTATATAATTTACTCAAAAAGAAAAAAAAATTATACTTAATATAACCTAAAAAAAAGATTATACTTAATTATATATATTCTATAAAAAATTGTTAACAATTAGGACATTAAATATAAAGATGTGAACATGCTTAAAACGTGGGACTAATGAAATTAAAATTATTATTTAAAAAAAAAGAAAAAAGAAAGAGAGATACATAATGAAAAATTGGAGGAGATAGGTTTTAGACCTAGAAAAAAAATGAAGATGTGCAATTTATAGAGAGAATTTAGGTTTTAATTCTAATTTAATTTGATTTTGAATTAAATTAAATTGTTTATCAAATTAAGAATTTTGATTTAAATTATCTCGTTATTATTGTTTGAATTCGAAATTAAATTGAATAATCATTTTGAGTCAAATTATCAAATTAAATTATAATGATTTGATTGATATAATTAACTACAATTTAAAGGGATATTTTAGTATTAAAATATATATTTTTTCAGAAATCTTTAGTTTTTTAATATAGTATAGATAGATTAGAGATGAATACCAACCAAGTCATATTGGGCTTGGCCCACTTGTTGAACTATGCCATATAATCTGTTTCATTTTGAGCTGGGCCGTAATCATGATGGGCTTTTGAACCGGGGCGAAAATGACTGAACCGGAAACCCGATGGACTCCAGAAAGCAACCCGAACAAAGCCCCACACCATCATCTTGCTTCGCAAGAAAGGGTCTGCTTAAAGCTCGAAGACGACAACACTGAACAAGGCTGTAGTTGCAGCTGCTTCTTCTTCTTCTTCTTCTTCTTCTTCTGCTTCTTTTTGCTTTGCAGGCAAGTAGATCTCCATCTTCTCCAATTTTCATCGCCGGTATTGGCGACTATATTTGTTTTGGCCCTGAATCTGTCATTTCTGCTCCTGCTTTTGATATGGTTCTGATTTCTCAGTGTTTGTGCAGAATCTAGACGGGTTTCTTCAATTGAATCGCAAAATGTTTCTGACCAGGTGATCCACGGCATTCCCTTTACTGCATTTTCTTCCTCTCTTTATTTCAGTGTTGTTTCTTTTGTTATCTCATTTTTTGCTTCTGGTTGTGGTTTTTTCAGGACCGAGTATGATAGGGGTGTGAATACCTTCTCTCCTGAAGGTCGATTGTTCCAGGTTGAGTACGCGATTGAGGCTATTAAGGTAGTCTATTGTTTCCCTTCCCTTTTGCTCTCTTATTCCTCGGTTATTTCGTTAAAATTCCTAGACAAGTTTGTGAGATTCAAAGGGTAGGGAGGTTGAGCGACAGAACCTCAAAGTTTTCTCCAGTTTTTTTTTTTTTTTTTTTTTTTTTTTAAATCCATTTTATTGAATCAACTGATTTCCCCCTGAATTGTTGGCAGCTTGGTTCGACGGCAATTGGTTTGAAAACGAAGGAAGGCGTTGTGCTTGCGGTTGAGAAGCGTATTACGTCTCCACTACTGGTCTGCCCCCTTTTCCTTAGGAATTTCTAAGTTTGTATATTCCCCAATGAGTTGTTCTTTGTGGTCAATTGCGTATATTCAGCTCAAGTTAAATGCCTATCAGTCTACTTAAACATTGTAATACATATGGTTGGCAACGGGATATAAAAGTTTATATGCAGCTCAACTTAAACATCCTGCAATCAATCTTAATATAGAAGGTTTTACTCTGGTTTAACTGAAGTTTAGTTATTGACCCATTATCTGTTTGGATTTTAAGGCCTTTTCTTTTTGGTTCTTGAATTGTGATATTGGAGCTTGGGCACTATTTTTTATTTTATTAATTTTGTTGTAACTGTTATTTAGGAACCAAGTAGCGTGGAAAAAATCATGGAAATTGATGAGCATATAGGATGTGCGATGAGTGGATTGATTGCTGATGCACACACACTTGTTGAACATGCTCGAGTTGAGACCCAGGTGCTGTTGATGCTCTTGCCTTGCATCTATTGTTGATATCTTTTTAAAGACAAACTATTGAATTTTGAACTTCATGTTCTGCAGAACCATCGGTTCTCGTATGGCGAGCCAATGACTGTGGAGTCTACAACTCAAGCTCTTTGTGATCTAGCTCTAAGATTTGGTGAAGGCGATGAGGAGTCCATGGTTATTACCGATCTACCTTTCCTATTCATTTGACCCTATCTATGCTCCACTTAATTAATTGTTCTAGTAAACTGGCTTTAAAATGGAAATGAATTAACACCATTTATTTAGTTACTTAGCATCCATTTATTTCATGCTTTATCTTTACAAATGTCAAAGTTAATAAGTTTGTGGATAGCGGACTTTCTGATGTTATCCACATGAATGTATGCAGAAATTACTATACTTTTCCTGTGATTTACTTTGAAATGAAGGTGATATCCAGTCCTATTAAAAAGTAGGAAGGCTGTATTCTGCATAATCATCTTGCATTTTTTTGAAAGAATTAGAAGGCTTGTATTTTCCATGTGTTAAAAAAAGAATACATGGTGTTATTATTTCAAAATTTCACTTGCTAATACATTTTTTCTCTGTACAGTCTCGTCCATTTGGTGTAGCTCTTCTCATTGCCGGCCATGATGAGAAGGGGCCGAGCTTGTAAGTTTACCACTGATAAAGAATAAACTGATTTATGTGATTAGCTGTTACTTCACTGCATTCTGTATTTTGCAACCCCTTCGCTCGTGTGAACACTTTTTTTTTGCATCCTTACATTAGCATGGCATGGAAACGATAAATTTTTTGATAAAGTTTTTCGATTTGGTCATTTATTATGCTATTTCTTGGTGTAAATTGTCTAATCTTTATGTACATACTCTTATGCTTCCCTTTTAACCAATAGGAAAAAACTTTTTGTAATCTCCATGGACATACCATTCTTTTTGTAAATTTCATACATCAATGAAATTGTTTCTTATAAAAAAAAAAACATTGGCATGGCATGGCATGGAAATGAGGTTATTTCATTTTATTTAAGAATAAGAACCTCCATTGTTGGGTACTTTTATCATTGAGATATTTCATACTTCTAGTCTTGCACCCTGGATAAAAGTTCAAATTGCAACTGTTGAAATTTATGTGATACTGCTTGATTAGCTCCATCTTTTAGATGAGAGACGTAGTGTAGAGAAACGATAAGTTGGAGAATAAATGGTTATCCTCAACCCTAATGACACAGGAGATTACAATTTGAAAAGATTCCAATCAGCCCAAAATCAAGAAAAAGACATCACAATACTACTCTTTGGTAATGTACACTTAAAGGGACCTTAAATTCACATGGGTCTCAATACTCACTTTATCATTTTTATTCTAAAGATCCGCATATTTTTCTCTTCAAATCAACCTCAAAATAACCAAGATAGACTCAGAGCAAGTGTTTCTAGGTTTTCCTTTGAAACAAGGACCAAATGGCAGTCGGAGCAAAAATCATTCATATGGTAGTTGAAGCATTGTTAGTGTTCCCACACATATGGGACAGTGAGTTTTTAAGGCAGAGTAATGATAAGTCTGTTCTGTAAGTTGGGATGTGTCAGTTTATAGTTGGTTTAGGTGAGTTTGTTAGGGGTGGTCACAACTAGAATGAAGACATTCCGGTGTTTCTTGTAACAATGTAAAAATAAATGTAAAATTTTCAATGATGGTATGCTCTTCAATGATTCTCCTTTCGTGTTTCTTCTGGATTTACTTTTTTCATGATTTTTCTCTTTGCTTGAGTATTGTTGTTTTACCAATGTTCATGCTTTCTATTCTATTTTTTATTGGTCTGTCTCATGCATGCATCTTCCAGCTTTAGGAAATGAGTTTCAATTTGGGACTCTTATTTCTAATTTTAACTACTCTCAACTATTAGACTGCATTCATTTACTTTTTAATTTCAAATAACCTTTTTTTAAATTATTATTTATTACTTTTTTGCACCATCGATGCAATATTTGATGTAGTGTTCATTTTTATTTGTGTAGAATATCTGTGATAGCATGGTATACTATTTTAATATTCATGTCAGAACTCAGGAATATGTATTATAGATAAACAAAATTTCCTCCGGAATAAACTGGCAGAATATGGTGTTTTCCCCCCAGTTTTTAACCTGAGAATCTGTGGTATGCAGGTTCTACACTGATCCATCCGGCACTTTTTGGCAATGCAATGCTAAAGCTATCGGTTCGGGTTCTGAAGGTGCAGATAGCTCTCTGCAAGAGCAATACAACAAGGTATGCTTTCTACTTTGTTGGTGTCAGATATTACTGAATGCTATGGTGGCGTGTAGTATGTAGTAGAAGTAGAACGACCTTTCCTTTTTCTTCCATTTTCTAAAACTAGACAGGTGAAGCACATCCCAACCTCATATTTGTCCAATCATAGGATTTTGGTAGCTGAACTTGTTAAAGGACAAAATTTTATAAAGATATGTGACTAAGAATGACGTTTTGTTTACAACCAATATGAGGTGAGGTATGGTGACGTTTTGTTTACATTTTGACTTCTTTGTCAAAGTTAAAATGTGAAAAAGGACTCTGTAAATAATAAAGGGTCTGAAGGATATGGGTTCAAGCCATGGTGACCACTTACCTAGGATTTAATATTCTATGAGTTATGTTGGCAACCAAATGTATTAAGGTCAGATGGTTGTCCCGTGAGAATAGTCGAGGTGAGCACAAGTTGGCCTGGTCACTCATAGATATAAAAAAAAAAGAAAAAACAAATGATATTTACAATTAAAATGAGATATGTCTGCTGCTCTCAGAGTTTAAATATTAAACAACTACAACGTTTTCTGCATTCTTTTTTATTTTTGGATAAATCTTACCATTTTCCTCTAACCAAAGGGGTTCCGACAAAGAGCCCTACAAGCATCAGACCAAACGTCTAAGACTTTTTCACCCATGTTTAAGCTATTACAAATCTCAAAGTTAAACTCTATATTTCTTCTAGGCTAGGCATACACCAATGTTTTAATTTTTGCTACATATTTAAAATGGACTTCTTGGTTTTTGTTCAATTGACACAAACACCAATATTACCTTCATTGATTGCAGGACCTAACTCTTCTAGAAGCTGAAACCATAGCACTTTCCATTCTGAAGCAAGTTATGGAAGAGAAGGTAAATAAATAGTGCTTTTTGTAAACCTGTTTTGAGTAAAACGTAGGAGTGAGATATCAAGAAGCATTGCACTTCTAATATTAACTTTTGCCATCGAATAATCTGTCGATAAAACTGTGTCCCTCCAATCTCAGGTGACTCCCAACAATGTCGATATTGCAAAGGTGGCACCGACATACCATCTGTACACCCCTGCAGAGGTGGAGGCAGTCATTAGCCGGCTATGAGAGGTTCTTTCGAAAATCTTCTGAACTGCTGTTATGTTTCTTGTCACTGGCATGTAGTTGTACTCTTCTTTGTCTGGTGAGGGAGAATCTCAGGTTTTCGGCTACTTTACGAGCTTTTGGTGACATGTTTACCGATAGCTTACAGATTAATTATGGGACATTCTTGATGGTTTATTGCGAACTTAGATGAACAATTTGATTAGTCCTTTTACGAAAGCTCTGAACATGATTCTGATGCGCCATTTGTTTCAAAACGTGAGAATATCTTGTGGCAAACAGGAAACATTCGAGTTAGCAGCAAGTAAATTCATTGTCTTTCTTCTTCTTCTTCTTCCTTTTTTTTTTTGAATGTTTAATAAATGGGTTCAGCTTTGAAATGTGAAACTTAGATGCATTTTTTGGATATATTTTATTTGATATCTGTTTACTAGTAGGAATGAGAACGTTGAGAAGGGGAGAAAGAAAGGAATAATAGATGTTTCTTCCTTTAAAATCTTAGTTCAGGGAGTTAAATCTTCACCTCGTTTTTTACTTTTTCTTTTTGAATCTTTGAATTAATTTTTCTCCTTTTGAATTCTCAAAAGAAGGAAAAGTACATGGAACTTTATCTTTTTTCTTTTTGCAAAATTTACTACCTTGCAACAATTTTTTTAGTATAACGTGTGGAGATGGAGTTCGAACCTATGATGTTTTGATAAAAAATATAATGTTTTAACCAAGTCAACTACGTTTAGGTTGTCAATACATTGCAACTTAGTTTCTTGAAGGTGCGATGCAGGTGGTTTTATTTCTGAAAATTTACCTAATTTGTCATTTCAATTAAGAAAGCGAATTCTTATTCTTCTAAGAAAATCTTCAATTCCCTTGCAAGAGAAGGATAATTCTATAGGTTATTTTTCGTGTTTGAATTTTTTATATTTATTACTTTATTATTATTATTATTATTTCCCCTTGGTTCCATGAATCATTTTTTCCCCAGATTCTAATTTAGGCATTGAGATTAAAATATACATATATATTGTGCAATAAGTTAGATATACAAAATGGTATCTACTCTTTTAGGAAGTTTTTAATTTAACCCCTACTCATATATAATTTTTAATTTTACTTTTAATGTAGTAAAAATTTTCAATTTGGACCGTGTATACAAATTTTATTAAAATTTATTTACACAGAATAATGTTTCATTAAATTATTGTTTAGTTAAGATACTTGAACACATGTTACTTGACACAAAAACTTAATTTACAAAATCTTTTTGTTCGCCATTTCTTTTATAAGTGGAAGTACTTGTTTTAAAATTTTCAATACTTTAATAATAAAATTGAGAATTTTAAAAGATTAAATATTATTGAGAGAATTGCCTAAAAAACTGGAATCATTAAATATATTTAGTCCTTTGCAATATTATGAAATTGGTTAAATTATAAGTTTAGTTTCTGAAGTTTTAGATTTGTGTCTTTAAAAAGTGTCTAATAAGTCTCTGAATTTTTAATTTTGCGCTTAATAGATATTTAAACTTTAAAAAGTGTCTAATAAGTTCTTAATCTTTCAATTTTATATCTCATAGGTCTTTGAATTTTTAATTTTGTGTCTAATAGATCATTGTTCTATTTGACGTTTTTTTATTAGACACAAAATTAAAAGTTTAAGAACTTATTATACATAACATTCAACTTTATAACTAATAGATTGGTTAATTTAAGAATTTTCAAATATGTCAGGAATCTATTAGACACAAATTGAAAGTTCTATTGGACATTTTTAAAGTTTAGGGACCTATTAGACATAAAATTGAAAGTTGAGGGATTTACTAGACAAGTTAAGAAACTAAATAGACACAAGGCTGAAAGTTTATAGACTAAACTTGTAATTTAACATATGAAATTTTAAAAGTAAGTAAAGAAGTGGCATTTGTGAGAATACAAAACAGGTGGTGAATGACATCTCAAAACTCAAAAGTCAATTCTGAACATAAAGGGAGTGTTTGGGATGAGGAGTTGGGTGAAGTGCAGTTTACTCTACTCCTTATTTGGCCTAAGGATTTTTTAATCCAATTGTAGACCCCACAACTTAATAACTTCTACCCAACTCCCTATTCTCTATTGTAGGCCACACAAACTTATTAACTCTTACCTCAACTTTCTATTGTAGACTCTACAAACTTATTAACTCCTACCTCAACTTTCTATTGTAGACTCTACAAACTTATTAACTCCTACCTCAACTTTCTATTGTAGACTCTACAAACTTATTAACTCCTACCTCAACTCTCTATTGTGGACTTCACAAACTTATTAACTCTTATCTCAACTCTCCATTACCTCAACTCTTCGTTGTGGACCCCACAACTTATTAACTCTAACTCCAATTCTTCTTTGTGGGCCCCACAACTTCTCTCTATGAACTTTCCTTCACCTTGTCTCACTCTTACCTCCCTCTCTCTTCTCCACTCTCTCTCTCTATTTCTTTTGCATATTTTTTTTAATTCCTTAATTTACAAAATTTTATTTATTTTTCAAAAAAAAATTTCTCATTATTATTACTAATTAATTATTAAAATATAAATAATTATTAACAATTTTTTCTTATCCTATAATTTTAGTAAAATTTTTTAACAAAAATATTTTTCTTTTTATCCTATAGTTTTATTTTGTTTTGTTTTTTTTTTAAATATAAACTATATAAAAATGTTTTAGATATGATGCTATTATTTAAATTGAAATTCTAATGAAAATTAGAGTACTACATAATATTTTTTTTTAATTGACAAAAATCTCCCTATCTCACTTCTTTCACATGATATCTACAATTTCTTTTAAGTTTAAACTAAAATTACTTATAACAAATAACAATCTTGTCTTTTTTTTAAGCTTCTTTTATTAATAGCTCAAAAATATATATAACTTTATGATTTTAAGATAAGAAAAGTATATTTTAGACTAACTCATATTATAATTTAAGAATAAGTATTTAAAAAGGTTAACATATTAAAATAAAAAATATTTTTATTTTCAAATTAATAATATTCAAATTAAAAAAAATAAGACGGTCCATTCTTCCAAACTTAATAAAATAAAATTATTACAATAAATAACATAAATATATAGTATTTTGAACAAAAGTATATGTATGATATTCATTTTGAACTTAATTATATTAAAATAGCATAAATATTTGATATTTTATTTTTATCTTAGTTATTTTAAAACTTCAAAGAATATATTTTATTTTAAAATTAATCAAACTTTAGATAATTTATTTTATTGCTTAGTTAGAAATTAAAATCTTAAATTATGCAAAAAAAAATATTATAACTTTTATTAAGCTTGAAAAATAAATCTTAAATTAAAAATTTAAAATTGACAAAAACAAATATTTATTTAAAAAATTTTGAAAAAATGAGCGAACTTATTTTATTTATCTTAATCGAAATTGATACATGAGCAAAATTATTTTAAAATATTTATAAATAATATAATTTAAAATCTCAATTTTAGGATTGACGGAAACAAATCTATATTAGTTTAATTTTGAAAAAAATCATTAGAATCTAGCTCTAATTGTATAATACAAAACTGTTAAAAAAAACACAAACTCATACTTTACAACTCCAAGTTAAACAACTATGCACTCTAAACACAGACTTCATAACTCCAGACTAAACAACTATGCATCCTATTAACACTTAGTGTAAATTAATCTTGCATGAATCTTTCCATTAATGATAGTCAGCTCTATAGCCATATGTCATGCAATGAAGAAGTTACTTAACAACTCATCAAAGTAACTGATTAAGTAACTAACCAAACTAACATACCTTCGAGATTGCGTATCAATCTCACTCATCAACTTGATGTGATGTAAGTTCTATCCTTCACCATAGATTATGTGGTTAAGATTATTTGAATATAATAATTCTATTTTTTTTAATAATCAATTCAAATATCATTTTAGTCTCTATACTTTGAGTTATTTTATTTCGATTCTCGTACTTTAGGATTTGTTCCATATTATTCTTTGTACTTTCAAATGTTCAAATTTAGTCATCATACTTTTAATAAATCTTAAAATTAGTCCTTATTATTAATATGTAATAAATTTTTATCGAATTTAGTAAAATGAAAATAATAATTTTATACAAGAAAAGACATAATGTAAATATTTTTCTAAAATTTATAGAATGAAAGTTAATAGAAACTTTTTTTTTTAAAAAAAAGTTAACCATAAACTAACAGTGTAGATTAGTTTTAAGATTTATTGAAAGAACAATGACTAAATTTAAACATTTGAAAGTATATAGACTAAAATAGAACAAGCCACAAATTACGAGGACCAAAATAACATTTTAACTATAATAATTCTATTCAAAGTTGTCCTTTTGTTTTAATCTATATATTATCGTTAAAGTTAAGTTAAATCATCAAAGTGTATGTTCGTATTCGATCTAGATTCTATTTTTTGTTTTTAGATGCACTGAAATAAATGGATTAAGTGAATATTCATTAGTTTTGTTTTTTTAAAATTATTTTTAAATTTTATGATTTAAATAATAGAAATTCTAAAAAAACAAATTTTTTTTTTATTGTTTTTAGCGAATCCATATTTTAAATTTGAAAATTTAAAATGTAAAACTACATAAAAAAAACTTTGATAAATATACTATTTCTGGTATTAAACTCATTTCAATTTTGTTAAAATTAAAATACATATGACATAAAATATTATAAATCATATAAGATTGTAAAATAATAAAATTTATAACATATAATATGGATATAAATAATTAATAACAATTTAGATTCAACTAAATATTTAGTTGGTGACTACAATTATTTTATTGTTTATTAATATATTACCAAACACATTTGAATAATTTTTTTTCAATTAAGATTCAAATTTATAAATTTGCTACCAAACACAAATTCGAAACACATCGAAAACATGAATTCCTTATTTCCAATTTATGTTGTCAAAAAACTAACCAAACACACCATAGAATTCTCCTTCTACTTTGAACATTGTGCCTATTCATTTTTTAAATCCTAAAAAGTTATAATTACATTTCTAAATTTAAAATCATACTCATCTATAGTCTCTTAATGTTAATTGGCATAATGCTAACTTAACGGTGACATGATTTAGTAGCTAGTTGGATAGTTTTATATCAACATATGTGTCTATATATATCCAGAAAGAGAGAGAGTACAACAAATGTGGCGTATGAGAATTTGAACTTCCAACTTTAAGAGAAGAAATATATGTCAATTACTGTTAAGCTATGCTTACGTACCGTATAGTTATTACAACTAAAGTTGAATTAGATTTTGGGACTAACTATTAGGTCAAATAGGTAAAAATTAGGGTTAAGGTGTAATGGTGGTAAGTGTCTCTACATTAAAGCTTATAATCTGTCTAATTAATTGTCAAAATCACAATCTCCCATAAAACTTATTTAATAAGATATCACACCAGCAATTAATCAAAGATGTCCCTAAAAAAATTAAAAAAAAAATCAAAGATGGGTAACAATGTAGACTAAGAATAAACAGATATCAAGCTTTATGGACATAATAATTTTTTTTTTAAAATTCCTGGAACTCGATCAACGTAATTGATTTTGAATCAAATCAAATCATTTAAACTCTATTTGATAACCATTTGATTTTTTGTTTTGAGTTTTTGAAAATTAAGCATCCAAACACTACTTCTTGTTTTGTTATTTACTTTTTACAAATGTTTTCAAAATTTAAACCAAGTTTTGAAAATCAATAAAAGTAGTTTTTAAAAACTTATTTTTGTTTTTAGATTTTGAAATTCAAGTGAAGAAAGATGAAAACCACCGGTGAAAAAATTGTGAGAAAACAAATACAAATTTCAAAAATAAAAACTAAAAATCAAATGATTATCAAATGAAGTCTTAATTTAAGTTATGAATTCAACCGAACTCAACTTGGTTGGTTTCATAAAAATTTACATTTCTTAATTGACACATAGCATTTAAATACTCCTTAATAAGGGTGTTGAAAAAAGCCAACTACTTGTAAAATTCCAATAAAAAATAAAAATGAGCTTTATAAATTTACAAAATTTACAATTGTATATTGTCATGGATTGGATTGAGTGAGTTCTAACTCTAAAATTTAAATCTATTCAAACAAATTTAGAAAAGAAAAAGTATAATATAATCGTTACTAAAAAAAAAAAAAGGCACAATATAAGCCATATTAATTGCCAATCCAATCTAAACTTTATGGATTGGGTTAGGTTGCTCAAGTTTTTCGAGTTTAAATTTTTTTTACACCCTTAATTTTTTTTAGGAAGTTTTTAACACTCTTAGGCCCCGTTTGATAACGTTCTCATTTCTCATTTCTTGTTTCTTGTTTCTGTTTCTCGTTTCTTGTTTCTGTTTCTTAAAAACTAAAAACAGAAACATGTTTGATAACTATTTCTATTTATTGTTTCTTGTTTTTTGATAAAAATAAAATTTAATAAATATACTATAAAAAAACATATAACATGCATTAAAATAAATATAAAACAATTCTAAAAAGACTATAGTATTTTATTAAGGTCCAACACCTAATTAATAATAATAATAATAATAATAATAATAAATTTTATCCTTCAAATGTTGTTCAAATTTGATTTGCAATGTTATTTCTCACTTTAAACAATTCACTTTGAACGATTTTGACTTATAAGAGTTCGTTCAATTAGACGAATTTGTTAATTGTCTAAGGTCAGACAATCGAACATACCCACATTTCTTTAATTTAATAATAAACTTTATGTTTATTTTTTTCTTTAAAAATGCATTAGCTAATAATACACGGAAGTAAAATTAGAAAAAGAGAGAGAATGTATATATTTTTTTTACATTTAATGGTAAACATGAAATACATTATTAGTTTATTTATTTAATAAAAAAATAAAATCGTACCAAAAGGAAAAATAATAGAGAATTAAATAGAAAATAATAACTATAAACTCGTTAACGTAAAGTAAAAGAAAATAAGAAAATAAGAGAGACGAGTAAAACATAAACGAAAAGAGAAAAGTAAAAAGGAAAAAAGAAAAAAAAAGATAATTAACTATTAAAAGAAAAAAAGATTATGATGAAAGAGAGAGAACGAATAGAAATAAATAAATCAAAAAATAAAAATAAAAAAGAAGAAAAAAAAAGATTGAAAAATATTAAAAGAAAAAGAAATAGAATGGAAAAGAGAGAAAGAAGAGAGAGTGGAGAGGTGGATAAAAAGAGAAATAAGAATACATACATGAAATCTAAAAAAAAAAAAAAGAAACGAAATTTGAGAAACTACTTTTTGAAGTTTCTCAAAATCTACCATTTTTTTACAAACGTTTCTAAAAAATTTAAAAATAAGAAATATGATTTAGGAATACTATATTAAAAAATTGCTCGTTTAAAAGGTTAGGAAAAAAATATTAATCACGATAGTAAATTATCATTTATTATTGCGCTTAAAAAGAACATTTATTATTATTTTTTTTTTAGAAACGTATTATTATTATTATTTTTTGCTTCAATATTCAACACTATTCTCCAAAAATTAATTAATTATTTTTTAAATTCAACACCGTTTCAGAAAACATTCAAATAATAGAATTTTATATATTTGGTTCTTTCTCCTCTTCTCGGCGCCTATAAATTCGCTGGCAACCGACCTTCCGTTTCGGTTTCTTCTGGAATCTGCTTCGCTTTCCCCAATTCTTCTTCTTCTTCTTCTTCTTCTTCCATTGACGTTCAACTCTCTTCTCTGTGAATCCTCTCTCCTTCTCCTTCTTCGTCTCTACTTTACCGCCCCTTTAACGACAATATTCCGTTTCTCGAATGCTCATTCGATTCACTGGTTTCAGTTTCCCGCGGGTTTGATTGAAGCCAATGCGCCTTTGAGGTTGCTTTCTCGCGGATGGTATTGTTTTGGATTTGTTTTTGAAGGTATTATGTGTGAACTAGGCTTGTGCGCATGTCTGTTTGTTTCTGTTGCAATTTGTTTCTCTACAGAACTATTTGAGTTTAGGGCATTTGGCAGTTTTGTTGTCTGGTTATTTTTTGTAGATTGCTTTTAATTCAGTGCTGTTTACTGTGTAGGCCATCTTCTGCATTTATTACGGTTCTTGTTGGTTTTCTTTTGATTAGTGTTGTTGTTTTTGATTTGAAGATTGTATATTGATTGTTATCCTTAAGCGCATTTAATTTGATGTTAATCGACAGGCAAAGGTTTTTATGATTTCTTGTGCAAGTACCTGGAAAAGGCGAAACTACAATTTTGTTCTCATTGTACACAACACACTTTATATGAAGGCACTTCTTCTTGGTCAATAAAACGTTATTATACCCGGATAGTTTACTGTTTAACAAGACAAACTTCGTCTTACTACATTAACCAATAATTGAAACCTTTAACAAGGCTCACGCACTTACACGCTTGTTCACATGCTCACACTAAAGAAAAATATACATAGTTGAAGAAGTTGGCATTGATGAAGAAAAATATTAGTGGATACTTAAAAGAGAGAGGGAGCTGGAATTGTGTGAGAGAGGAAACAATTAAAGGGTATTTGATTTGAACAGAGTGAAATTGGAGAGAGAGAGGGAGCACGATAATGAGATGAAGGAACGATGCTCTGTTTTGACCTACGGAGGTTAAGGGAAATCCTTTAGGGGCAATTTGTCATAAGGAACGTAAGATTAGTCAACTTCTCATTTGTAGGCATTTTTAACAAGTATGTGGGTGAAAAATTGGTAAGCTATTGGAAAATTATTGTGCAAGGTTTTCCTAGTCGAAAATCAAACAGGGAACAATCTCCTGCTTTGATAGAGAGTGTTTTATCCGGGTATTCATTGTCTAATTACACTAATCCTCCTGAAAGAGGTTTGTTTTAGTTTTTTTTTTTCCAAGTTACATAGTTACCCTTTATTTTTCTTATTCTTTTGTTTATATTTTATTATAGTTTAATTGACAGCATTTCATTCAGCGAATTAATGGGGGTTAATAAGGAGAATACTGCTCATGGGACTGTACCAGAGTATGGTGCAATTTTTATGTCAAATAGTATGACTAGAACGGAATGCTTCAAAAGGAAGATATTTGGTCTTCCATCTTGGCTAGGCAGCTTTGTACTACAAATTAAACCTGGGATGATTTTATTTCTGTTTGAATATGAGAAGAGAGTACTTCATGGTGTATTTCGGGCAATTTCAGATGGTGCAATGAACATTGTGCCCCATGCTTATAGCTCATCAGGGCAGCAATTCCCTGCCCAGGTAATGCATATGTGCGTAACATTGTCATGTTGTTAAAATTTATTCTCTAAGATTTTGTTCCTTCTTTCTAATTCCTATTGTTAGGTTAAGTTCTCCATCCTTTGGTGTTGCAATCCCATTTCTGAAGACCAATTTCGAAATGCCATAAAGGAAAATTATTTTTCAGCAAAGAAATTCAACTTTGGGCTGTCTAAAGTGCAGGTCTGTTGTTTTTCTTTCAATGTTGGACCTTCATGATTCATTGCTTACTCAAAACTTCTCTTTGTGCTTGATTCAATATGTAGGTGCATAGGCTTCTATCCCTCTTTAGTTTGACAAAATTTAGTGACCAACTCCATCCGAGACAGTTAAGCAGTGATTCATTCGAGTGTTCAAGTGATTACTTAATTGATAAAAGTCAAAGTGTTGCTGATGTTAATGGGCTTATATTGAATGGGAGGTTACAGGGGAAACTAGTGGAGGGTGAAGACCAAGTTAACACCATGCAGGAAATTGCTACTCTGCTCCATTATAATATCAGAAATATAATTCCTTCCCCAGAAAAGTCAATACATTATTCTCATATGGGTAACGGAAACCTCACCTATAATTCTGTTAGCCAAAGTAATGCTCAAATCATGATGCCCAGCCTCCAAAGCCAATCAGACTGCATGACTAGCATGCCTTTCCAAACACCTGTATATTTAGAAAATATTACAGTTCCTTCTGTTACTCAAAGTCAAATAAATGTGTCATGTTCTGATCCTAACTTACATTCTTTGCCTACACGAGAGTTTGAAAATGAAGGAAGCTCGAGGAGGTCTATCACCACTAGCGAGTACCCTTCCCATGGACTCAATTACTCCCTTTTCCCATATCAGAATGAGCAGGGCCTAGCAAGGCAGGAACATACGGAAGCATATTATATGTATGTTCCTGAGGCAAAAGAATTTCCCATCCAACAGCCATTCAATTCTGTCAAAATTTCAAGCATGCCCTCAATTGAACATACAGCAGCTAACCATGGACATGAAAGCTATGGAAATTCTGGAAGCATACATTCTGATCGTGAAAGAAAGGGCAGTGTGTTTTCTCGCTTAACCTATCCATCTGATGCAAGTATACAAGAATTTAATGACTATGCTAACCATGAGAAGCTTTTTCTTGATCCATCTATGGATGAAGTTATGTCTGTATTGGAATGGCATCACTGGCAATGGGAGAAGACTAACCACGAAGTGCTAAGTCAAGAACACAATATTGGCAGGAACTTCGTGAAGAAAAAACGGGCAAAATCTTCTTTAAGTTCATATAGTAATTGCATTCAAGTTTCAGATGAACTTGGGACAACTATTGAGGACAGTATAGATGGTAACAGTAACCATATTGCGACAGGGATTCCATTTGTGAATTTCAAGCGGCGAAGGAAACCTGGCAAAGTTGAGGACAATGCCCCAACTGGAGGGGAAAATGTGAATGTTGGAAGTGTTCAGTTGTCAGGTGTACAGCAGAAAAGAAGAAAGTTGATTCGGCCAAGCTTTGCCTATAATGAGTTGCGTGATTCTGGAGATACCAACAGTGTTTTCCCAAGTTTACGAAGGATGTCAAAGGATAGTATCTTTCGCGAAAGGGCTAGTAGTGATCATATAATTGAAATGGACAAGACAGAGAAATTATGTCAAGCTGCTGAATTGCCAGATATTATTTGGTTGGTTGATGATGAAGACAAGAATATTGGTAGTGAAACTGTAGCAACAGTGGAGGATTGTTGCGGATCTACTAGAAGTGGTTCAGAAGATAGGATAGCGTCCTCAGATTATATTAGTGACCTAAATATTACCTCCAAAGATCTTGGAGTAAACGAGAGTTGTTGTAATACTCACAAGTGTTCAACTTCAGAGGATCACTTGGCTTCTCAAAATCTGAATAATTCTGGTTTATGTAGTCGACAAGAATTGTCCTTGGAAGGTTCTGAACTCAATGCTAGGAATAGTTTTATAAGGTTTAATGAAGGCGGCAACAAATGCAATGAAAAGGAATTAATTAAAAGTACGAAAATTGTTGACGAACCATATCAAGGTTATGCCACCGTGACAGAGAGCTCAGGTAAAAGCTCAAGCCCTCTGGACTCAGCTTCAGAAAGTGTTCCTGAAGAAGTTATTGACAGAAGAAAGCAAGATAATGAAAATGATTAGTGCAGACCCGGAACTGAACCATGACCTGGGACATTTTTTTAACCGGTTTTGCTGATTTTCAAGTATGAAACTTTTTTGCTGCAACAGTGATGTTGAAAGTGCTTCTTGGAAGTGACACATGAAAATGGGGATAAGTCACAGCTGATGAATTAAGAGCAGACAGACGTTACAGGTATTGGCTTTTGAACTTTCAGACATGGGGAGTTATTCTTCTTGGGAATAGTTTGGTTTAGTTACCATTACAGTGGTAAAAATTATTGGGTTTTTTTTTTTTTTTGGTTAGGGGGTATAGGATTCTACAGTTTTTGTCATTTTTTAAGCATGAGGGTGAAGAACATGAAATGTACTGACTTAGGGAAGTTTAGATTAGAACTGAATCAACTGATAGATAGTGTTGTAGAAATGCAAGTGGGGTTTTTCTCTCCAGTCAGTTCTGCCAAGAATTTCTTCCCCATGATCCAGCTGACTCTGGTTGGGAGATTCATGAACCCCTCCTTTTTTGTATAGACTTTGGTTTTGAATACAAATATTCAGCTTTCTATGTCAAAAAAGTAGGATATATCTTGCTGCTTGTGATCTTGTGCTTTATATACAGGTCTTCATGTGTGCATGACTGTCATTGGTAGATGAAGTTTGCAGGTCACAGTATGCACAGCCAAACCCTGCCAACTCTGAATTTTGATTAGTTTTGTAGGGCAATAAAATCTATATAGATATAGATATTAATTTCATTTAATACTTTAATAGCATTTTTAATTCCCAAAACATAAACATAGTATTTTTATGTAAATTGATTGAGTAAATAGCCAGTAACTGTAAATATAGTTAATAATAGATCTAGATTGAGTAAATCGTTTTTTTATAGTGTGAAAATCATTAATATCGATTAGTTAATTATGAATTATTGGCTAATTAATCTTTATTACCGACATTATATTATCTTTATCATGTACTTCACCAACTGTTGTCATTCACTGATGGTGATTTATTGTATTATTATTGATTGACATTGAAATAATATAATTCACTCATTAACATATCTAGATGGAGTAAATTGATTGTCAAACAGTAAGAAAATATTATTATAAATTGATTAATTTAATCAATGACTAGCTTTTATATTATATATATATTTTTTAGTACAATTTTATTATAATTTAATTGCATTATGCCATTGTTGAATGACTTTAATACAAAAAAGAAAGTCTCAAAAAAAGCAAAAAGGAACCAACTTTTGTCAATCCCCGTAATTTACTATTGACTTTGAAATTGATATTATTAAAATTTAAATAACTGTTTGTTTGGTTTTTTTTTTCTTCTTTGTAAAATTTGAAAATTAATCTAACATTTCTTAAAAAACATAATAAAATGGAAAAAACTTGGTCTTGTGCAACCCACTTTTATACTACAAATTTTTTTAAACGAAAATTTCTTTTCATGTGGCTGTGAAGTGAGCTGCACGCAAAGTTGTGCTCATATAAAATTAGCTACCTATGGATTTCCTTGTTTTGTTATCAATTTCTTACATATGTTTTCAAAAATCAAGCCATGTTTTAGAAAATAAAAAAAGTAGTTTTCAAAAACTTGTGTTTGCTTTTGGAATTTGGCTAAGAATTCAAATGTTTCCTTAAGAGAGATGAAAACAATTGTAGAGAAATTGGGAGAAAACAAGCTTAATTTTCAAAAACTAAAATTAAAAAACGATTATCAAATGAAGCCTAAAATTTTAAATTTCTTTGATAACTATTTAATCTTTGGTTTTTGATTTTTGAAAATTAAGTTTGTAAAAATTACTTCTATCTATGAGTTTCTTTGTTTTATTATCTAATTTTTACCTATGACAAAAAAACTTTTTTTTTTGAAAATTTGCGAACAATTTATGTTTTCTTAATGATGAAAATTATTGTATAGAAATGATATGAAAAGAAGCACAATTTTCAAAAACCAAAAACTAAAATTCCGTTTGATAACCATTTGATTTTTGATTTTTGGTTTTTGAAAATTAAGCCTATAAATACTACTTCTAAGTTCTACCTACGAGTTTCTTTATTTTGTTGTCTACTTTTTCCATATATTTTCACAAACCAAGCCAAGTTTTGGAAACTAAAAAATGTTGTTTTCAAAATGTAGTTTTTTTTTTTGGAATTTAATTATGAATTCTAATGTTTTGTTAAGAAAGATGAAACTTATCATAGAAAAATGATGAGAAAATAAGTATAATTTTCAAAAATAAAAAACTAAATAATTATAAGGAGTTGATGAGATTTATATAGTTTTACTTAGAAAAAGTAAACACTCATCGACAGCAATATATATAAATATGTAAATAAGAAGGAAAAATTAAACTTGCTTGAGTGAAAAGAGGATCGAGATCCAGATTTCTACAAAAACCCTTGATGGATCTGGCAAACAAATTCCATAAAGTAGACAAAATTTATTTTAACATAGCCACCACAAATTATTTATTTAGCCTAATTTCTACAACTTAAAAACCTAACATATCAAACATATCTTTACCCTCTTAAAAGAAATGCACAACTCTTGTTCCTCCAACCCTTCAAACCCTTCCAAATGGTGAATGACCAACCAAACCCCAAGAACATGAAAATAAACTCAAAAACCCTAATCCAAATATAACAATCAAAAGTGTGTAATAAAATTAAAGATTTTTTTTTAAAAAGGCACATTTTAATCCAAAGCATTTGGTCCAAAACACCTTCTTTGAACAGGATTCCAAACCCATTGAACCAAAAACTTCCTCCCCTTAACACCATTCAAATTATAGCCATTTCCCCAATAGTCTCTATACACATTCCCAACATAGCCTCCTCCCCCACCTGATCCATACAATCCCACACACAAATCAGCTATCTCTGTTGGAGCTGTTGGATCATCTCCTGCATACCAAGCATTCACCAATGGATTGCTTGATGCCTCTGCTAACTCATGAGCTATCACACTCACCATCCCGTCCGCCCCCACGTCCCCGTTTGGCGCCCCCATGATCCCACTTGGTGGTGGAGCCTCCGAGCCTTCCGGTCGAGCGAACGGGTAGGCACAGATGCCGGGACATTGCTTCCCGCTGTGGCCGACCCAAGCATACGGCACCGTCGCCCCGACGACTGCCGGGAATGTGAAGTAATGGAAGCCACACACTGCCCTACAAAAGTCTTGCACTTGGACATCTGATGAGGTGAGGACCAAGTAAAGGCCAGTGTAGGGATTTAGAGGCAAGGCTCTTGGATTTTGAGAGGTGATTGAGTTTTTTATGACATGTTGAATGGCTAAACGGCTCAGGTAGCTTCCTTGGGAGTAAGACGAGTCGTGGAACTCGTCGGAGAGGCGGATGGTCCCGGTGATGTTTGAGCCGGTTTGGTCAGTGTAGAGCTCGACAGTCTGCCACCAGTCAGCGACAGAAGGATGACGAGAAGGAGAAGGAGAGAGTGAGAAGATGAAATCTCTAATGATGTCTTGGTGGTTAGGGTTCCAATGGCCATACCAAATGATATAAAGGTTGATGGGGGAAGCAAGGACAGGACCCATGTGGTATTCTAGGTTAACAAGGTCAGAGGAGCCTTCAAAGTTGTTAAGGTTGTAGGGTTGTTGGTTGTTTTCTTGGGTCCTCCATGGAAGAGCTTGGAGAGAAGGAAAGGGAGCAAAAAGAAGGAGAAGGAGGAGGAGAAAATAGAGGTTTTCCATTTTCTCTTTGTTGTGTTGGGATTTGGTTGAGATCGAGATGAAGTTCTTAAAAGGAAGAAAGTGTGATGAAAAAATTAAACAAGCTTTTAAGATTCCTCTCTTCTTCCTATTTTGCTTGTCTTGTCCTTCAATACATAATTGTCTATTTAGAGAGAGAGAGAGAAAGAGAGAAAGATTGAATGATGAATATTGTAGGCTGAAGTAGAAGCATGCATGTGCAACAATATCATACATCTTTTTTCTCTCCTTGATTAGTGCACTTGTTTGTTCTTGACATCTTTGACTCTATGTTTCTTTAATAAAGCCAAATTAAAAGGTTCCATTACTTTAAGATAATGTTAAAGTGAGACAGAGAAAACAAAACTCACTACAGGATGAAAAATGGTCAATATTTCATTAACACTTTAGATATTATAGATTTTTGTAATTACCTTGGTCTAGAAGTTGAAATTGCTAGATATGTGTATATTTACTTATCTCAAATTATGGCCGAATTTATTTGTCTATGTAATACACAAATTTAAGTTTAAAAAACTCCACATCAATTTGTGGCCAATCTGAAGTATAGTTCAACTAGTTAAGACATATTATATTCGACTTAGAAGTCAGAGAATCTAATATCTGATCCGACATGTTGAACTCAAAAGATTAAAAAACTCCACATTAATTTGTGTCCAATCTAAAGTATAGTTCAACTAATTAAGACATATTATATTCGACTTAGAAGTCAGAGAATCTAATCTCTAACCTGACATGTTGAACTAAGAAGGAAAAAAATAAAAAAGAAAGAAAATGGCATATTTTGTGCTCACTAACTTTTATCAATCATAAACTCAAACAAATCACAATTAGTTTCTATAACCTATTCATTAGCTCAATTTCAAACACAAATATCCTCTAAAACTTTGATAGCTTTAAATTCTACAAAGTCTTGAGTGTTTTTTAAAAAGCTGATAAAAAGTTGTATTTTAAAAGATGGGATAAATTAATATCTTGCAATGATGGCAAAGGTGGGAAGTCCATGTGGTGGTTGAAGGCTTGGAAGCATCTTCAACTACACACCTTTTAAAATTGATATTAATGAAACCGTATTTTCTTTTTCTTTCTTTTTATATAAATATATTAATTTTGAAGTCTCAATTACTTAATGAAAATATAATAAGAAAGAATCAAAATAAAAAGAATTGTCAGCTATAATTTATAAAAAAAAATTGTGTTTTCTCATTTCAACAACGTGTAGAGGTGAAAATTCAAACTTCTGATCACTTAATCGAATATATATGTTTTGACTAATTGAGTTATGCTTAATTGGCAATAAAAAATTGTGTTTACTAAAAGTTTTTTTCTCTCTCTCTATAATAATATCTTATGACATGAGTGTGATAATTGTAGGTTTTTATCTTATATTTCTAATTATAGTTAAAAAAAGATTATTCTTCCTATTTTTAAGGTAAAAATTGTTGTTTATAATTTCTTTTGATGAAAATTTATTTTCAATTTTTTGTTTTTAAGAAAAAAAATTTCTGGCATTTTTTAAAGTTTATTTTTAATATATATATATATATATATATTCAAAATTTTATAATAAATACTTTTGCAATCTTATAGTCAATTTATTTAAAACATAAATTTTAAAAAACTATTTTATGTAACCCTCAAAATTTAGTTAGTATTTTTTAAAATATTAAAAAAAGTATATATTAGAGATCAAGGAAATGGTCAGCAAACAAGTTTTGTTCTCTAAAAAATAAAAAATATAAAACAAATTCAATATTAAATAGGCTAAAACTTTTTACAATGGAACTTTTATATGAACTCTTTCCATGGATGAGGTAGAGAATTATTTGATTTTGAACCATTACCTTTTAAGTTACAATTCTTGTTAACTAACTCAAGTAATTATAAATTAACAAAAATAACAAGGACTAGTTAGCAAAAATGCAAAAAAGAATAAAAATTTGACCATTAGGGGTGAACAACAAGTTGGCAGCCAAGGTAGGATAATAAATTGATTTAATAGCCAGCCTTGTGTTCCTTGGTATGATTTTCTTCACCAAAATAAAAAAATTGCATGCATGGTATCTCAATCTCTTATTACTATTATTATTTTTGGATTGGTATCTAAATATTTTGACAATGCTATCACCAAAAGAAGATAATATTCAATGGAAAAGGGAAAAGGACATAAGTGGTCAAGCCCAGCAACAAATATTGGTCAAAACTTAACTTAGTCAAAGTTTTGGTTTTTTTAATAAAGAAATGAAAATGAAAAATGAAAAAAAAAAAAACTTATTTCTTTGAACTTTTATATGTAAATCGTTTTGATTTAAAAATTTAAAAATATTTTGTTTTAGCCCTCGATTCTTAAACTTAAGTGTAAAACCTATTTTAGTTTTATTATCCATGGGTTTTCATTAATTATTTTAAAAAATTAGTGATATGAATTCAAATAATTTTGAATTATGCCTACTTTTGGCTCTTTGGTGGGTATGCCGAAATACCCTTCATATCAACCTACATTTTATCAAAGAAAAAAGTGATTACAGATGATGTTTGTCCATGGTGCAAAAGGGAAAGTAGAAAATGAAATTTATGGGCTTGTAATTTTTCCATCAAATATTATTGGGCTCGATGAAATCGAAGTGCAACCATTCTAATACTTTTTTGGGCTGACTACGCAAATGACCATTTTTTATTTCACGTTTTGAAAAATGGCCGAGCCATCTTAATTTTTTAAAAATGGCCAAATCATTATTCATAATTTTAATTAGTAATTATTAAATGACCAGACTACCCCTAACCACTTCCATGACTAAGATTCCCTAATTATCGGGTAATTAAATTTAATTTAAAATTAAAATCTAAATTTGAATAGATAAATTCGGTAATCTAAACAACAAAAGTTGTTAGGATTCATAAACCAAATAAAAATTCAAAATTCAAACAGATTATCTACAATTCAAACAAAAATACACAACAATTATAAATTGATTACATAACAAAAAGACTAAAATAATAGTTAAAATAATAGATTAACAAACCAATAAAATGACATGCAATATGAAATACTAAACTAAAAAATAAAAGTAACCCAAAAACAACGAAGATTAATGTATTTACACATTTTTTAAAATATAACCCGATATTTTGACAAGATACAAGGTACAAATATAATAAAATATAAATAGATTCGGTTTCTTTATTCTAGAGTTTAAATTAGATAGTTTGTTATACCTAAACATACCATTGTCATCTATCTCTTGAGCTGTGTATGTGCCTGAAATAAATATAGAGTAAAAATCAATTGAACAAAATACCTAATTCAAACAGATTATCTACAATTCAAACAAAAATACACAGCAATTAAAAATTGATTGCATAACAAAAAAGATTAAAAAAATTAGTTAAAATAATAGATTAACAAACCAATAAAATGACATGCAATATGAAATACTAAACTAAAAAATAAAAGTAACCCAAAAATAATGAAGATTAACGTATTTACACATTTTTTAAAAATATAATCCGATATTTTGAGAAGATACAATGTACAAATATAATAAAATATAAATAGTTTCGGTTTTTTTATTCTAGAGTTTAAATTAGATAGTTTGTTATACCTAAACCTATCATTGTCATCTATCTCTTGAGTTGTGTATGTGTCTGAACAAAATACCTAATTCAAACAGATTATCTACAATCAAACAAAAATACACAGCAATTAAAAATTGATTGCATAACAAAAATATTAAAATAATAGTTAAAATAATAGATTAACAAACCAATAAAATGACATGCAATATGAAATACTAAACTAAAAAATAAAAGTAACCCAAAAATAACGAAAATTATCGTATGTACACACTTTTTAAAATATAATATGATATTTTAAGAAGATACAAGGTACATATATAATAAAATATAAATAGATTCGGTTTCTTTATTATAGAGTTTAAATTAGGTAGTTTGTTATACCTAAACCTACCATTGTCATCTATCTCTTGAGCTGTGTATGTGTCTGAAATAAATATAGAGTAAAAATCAACGGAACAAAATACTTACAGAGAAAATACATTGTACATAAAAAAATAAAAAGTTCGAACACTACCACGAATTCATCTACCTCTTGAGCTGTGTATGTGCCTGAAATAAATATAGAGTAAAAATCAACGGAACAAAATACCTACAGAGAAATACACTATAAATAAAAAAAAATAAAAAGTACGAACACTACCACGAACCTGGATTTTTATAAATAAGAGTAGCAGAATAGGCATGAATAATAAGCGAATAGAAGGCTGCAGGTGGACCATGAATAGAATCCAAGGCAAGTTCGCGACCCTCTATGCCTTCCCCATCAATGGAATCAACAACCACATTGTCCTTAACTAACATTCTGCTCTTCATCTTCTTCAGCACCGCCTTCACCACACATAGCAACTCAACTCCAAGCCTTGAAGATTCCTACAAATTACCTTCTAAGCTTCCAAAAAGCTCCGAATCATTGTTCGAACTGTCAGAAAGTTGAGAAGTAAGCGACTGAACAATGATGCACATGAAATTGGCTTAAATTGGCTTATGCAGTAGCGACTGTGCCGATGGCTTGAGATTTGAGATTCAGAGTGTAACGACCGGTTTATTTAGAAGCATTAATTTTGAAATTTTGGAAATCAAGTTGGATTAATTTCTTAAATAAGTATATTGATTTTGAGGTTGTTTTGAAACTTAATGGTTTGAAAGGGCAAATTTGGAAGGAAAAGGTTGGTCAAAGGGTATTATTGGAATTTTGACTATTTTCTTAAAAAAAAAAAAAAAAAAAAATCAGATTTATCTTCTTCTTCCTCCTCCTTCTCTTCCCCGATGGTCTCCCTCTCACTTTCAAAATCACTCCCTCCCGTCGAACCCAGCCGCATCGCCCAGCCCTGTCGCCTCCGATCAGCGCCTAGTCTGCCGTTCACCATCACTGTGTCGTGTCGTCGCTAAACGCAGCGCACCATTTCCTCACGCAGCCAGCCCCGATCCACACTGTTGCAGTCGCCGGCCAGCCACCAGCCAACGCCTGAGTTCCACGAATCGTAGGCTGCAACTCGATCTTCTCCCTTGCAAGCTTCGCCGCCGACTAGCTCGTTTTCGCGAGCGCAGTATGTTCTTTGGAGTGCACACCTCTATTGCAGCCCCACCGCGCCCAACTTCTTCGCCTGCACGCTTAGATGTAGGACCCCAATATATTGGGATGAGGTTGGTGAACGACAGCTTTTGGGGCCAGAGTTAGTTCAAGTCACGAACAATGCTATTCAGAAAATCAGGGTAAGAATGCAGACTGCACAGAGTAGACAGAAGAGCTACGCTGACACAAGACGAAGGGATCTAGAATTCGAAGTAGGCGACCATGTGTTTCTTAAAGTGGCTCCGATGAAAGGAGTGTTGAGGTTCGGCCGAAAAGGAAAGTTAAGTCCGCGGTTTATAGGGCCGTTCGAGATTCTTGAGCGAATAGGCCCTGTGGCTTATAGATTGGCATTACCGCCATCTCTCTCTGCGGTCCATGATGTATTCCATGTCTCGATGTTAAGAAAGTACGTGCTGGACCCTTCGCATGTGATTGACTACGAGCCATTACAGTTGAATGAAAATATGAGTTATGAAGAACGGCCGACTCGAATTCTAGCAAGAGATCGTAAGACCCTTCGTAACCGAGAGATTAATTTGGTTAAAGTGCTCTGGCAGAACCATCGGATGGAAGAGGCTACTTGGGAACGTGAAGATGAAATGCGAGCCAAGTATCCTGAACTATTCCAAGACTAGGAACTTTCGGGGACGAAAGTTCTTAAGGGGGGAAGAATGTAACACCCGAGATTCTTTGGGTAAGTTTAAAATGTTGTTTTGGTAAAGTTTTATTATGAATTTAATTATTTTGAGGGTAATTTGGTGATTTTTGGAAAAGGAAAGGGCATTTTGGTCTTTTAGAGAGAAGATATTTTGATTTTATTATTATTATTATTATTATTATTATTATTAAAAAAAAAAAAAAATTCACTCTCTCTCTCCCTCGCGCAGTTCTCTCTCTCTCTCTTTCTCTTCCCGCCGATCACTCCCTCCCTCTCCGATCACTCTCTCCCTCACGGTAACTCTCTCTCTCTCGCCGAAGCTCAAGCCCCGCCGCACGCCGCCGCCGCACGCCGTCGCCGACAGCCACGAACCCCGCGGCACGACTGCCGTCCGCCGCTGCTCGCGAGCAAACTGCCGCGTTTTCGTCTGTTTTCCGATCAGCTCGCGCGAAGGCTTCGATCGACGAAAGCTCCTCCACGCGCACGCCGGTCGACGAGGGCCCTTACGCCTGCAATCGTCGGTGGTTTTGAACTCTAAGCTCGCCGGAAAACACCATTTCAGCCGCGATTTCAAGGTGGGTTTTCGTTCCGTGGGATGTTTGTCATTTTGAGCTCGAGTTTGATTGATTTTCAGCAAAATGACCACGGATTATTGTAGATCGGGCTGCAACACACCAGAAGCGAACCTCCACGCGCCGTTTGGAAGCTCCATGCGTCGTCGTCCGCCGCTGCACGCGCCGCCGTGCTCCGGTCACGCACCGCCGTTCGCCGGAGTTGGGTAAAATTTGCCATTTGGTCCGTTTCGTCAAGTTATTAATGTTAGAATGTGTTTTAGCGTAATTCGGATGGTTTAAGACACGTTTAGGAAACTTTTTAGGTGATTTGTCGAGGACCTTGGATCGTACTTGGAGTGGGATCTCGAGGAGCTCATTACTAGTGAAGAAAGGGTATTTTAGTAAGTAAAGACTTAAGGTAAGGGATCTCACAACGAAAGAAGTTTTCAAAACCTTGAGCTAGCTCTATGTTTACTTTGAAAGTTTATGTTTTTCATGTTAAGTATTTAAGAAAGAAAGCGTATTATATGTATGTCTTTGAAATGCGATTGCTATGACTTATGCATTCATAACTATGTTTTAAAACGAATGGGACCTCATGCATGTGTTGTGTGCTCATGAAAAGATTTATGTAGGCCGTGACGATAATTCTCCCAAAAGTTTTATGTGGGTTTTGAGGGAACCCGAGTCTTCGGACTCTCTATGCTCCCGGGGTTCGAGAGTGCCCCCACGATGGTAGCCGACGGGCTTGAGTCTTCGGACTCCACGATGGTAGCCTTCGGGCTGAGTCTTCGGACTCCATGATGTATGTTAGCTTTCGAGCTTAACTCTCAGAGGTAGGGAGGACTCTATTCGATGGAAAAACTGTTTTCGGACTGTTCACGAGGCCCTCGGGAGAATTTAATCGTTCACGAGAGCCGCGAGGAAAAGTACATGGTTTATAAAAGGAATTTTAGGTCCCCTACTAAAGCGATGGTTTACGATGGTTTTATGATTTAAAATGACATGTTGCATGTGATTGAAACTCTTATTTTGAAACTATGATGGACTTACTGAGTATTATTCGTTAATACTCACCCTTTTCCTTTTTAAAATGTTTTCAGGTAAGGCTAAGATCGGCCCTAGCGCGTGACCGGAGATCAGCTACTTGAGTCATGGGGAGCCGACCGATCGCTATTCCGCTTCTTTTATGTTTCTAGATGTACATAGAACTCATGACGAGTTATTAAATGTTTAGGAGGATGTTTCAAAGTCTTTTAACCTTTCTTTGTAAATCGTGCACGTGTATTTGGTTTTCTGCTGTTGAACCCTAGCATCATATTGAGAAGTTTGTTGGATGCTAGGAGGTTGTTTGAAAATCTTAGAAGTGTGTTTTCCTATGTCTTATCAGGTAAGGGTCAAATATTTGGTTTTCGCGTAGTTACGTCGTTATGCTGCCGAAATTATTGGTAATATAGCGACGTGACTTAGTAATGACTCTTAGGTAGCGTGTTGAGCCTATAGGGTCGTTACACTCGTGCTTGTGATCTATGGCGAAAAGTCCTTATGATGAGATTGAAGTTGTTTCTTGAGGGTGGGCCTGGGTCATACATCACTAATAATTTCTTAAAATAAAGAGAAGTGGGTGGTCTTGATACTGGCCTAGAAAGTAAGTAGCCTTTCGGATTGGTCCGTTAGGATTTGTGTTCGCCTATATATATATATATATATATATATATATATATATATATATATATATGAGGCGTAAGGTGTTATAAATGTACGGAAAGAGTTGAGGGATTGCTTTCCCTCTTTGATTGGGCGAATTAGGGGGCAATTTTCCCCATTGAATGTGCTTGTGAACTTCGGGCCAGGTTGTGAATGAGGTTTGGAAATGATGAATGAATTTTGGTATGGTGAATGACCCGAGAGGTTCCAAAATTGTTGAGAAAGTTCAAAGGCCTGTTAGATGGGTGCTACCTACCCTAATTCTGTCATTTCGTGCGAGTTTGTAAGCCTAGAACACATGTGATGTGATGAGCACAGGGGATGCGTTCCCTGGCTGCCTGTGTGGCGTATGTGATGTGATGAGCATAAGGAATGCGTTCCTTATTGCCGATGAGCTAGCTTAGGGGTGATTCCCCACTATGTTGAGCATATGGATGCGTTTCCTATTGCCTTGTGCTAGCTGAGAGATGATTCCCCAGTATGTTGAGCATAGGGAATGCATTCCCTAGTGCCTGTGTGCTAGCTTAGGGGTGATTCCCCATTATGTTGAGCCTAGGGAATGCGTTCCCTAGCGCCTGTGTGCTAGCCTAGGGGTGATTTATCTTTTGAGATGAGTGTGAGGGTTATAGACCTTCACAGGTTTGGGTTCTAGGTTATAGGACTCGCTGGTATGACACGAAGTTAGGGTCAGGTAGTAGTGAATGTTGTGGAAGGTTAAATGGACTTTTAGAATAACAGAAGGAAGTATTTGAAATCTAAGCACGAGTGTGAGTAAGAGCAGTTTTCTTCTTGGTATGGTTTCTTTAAACATTGGACCCTTAAGTGGGCTACTTACTGAGTATGTTTATACTCATCATTGCTACTTTGTTTGTTTTGCAGATTGTGCACATTCTCGGGGCGGATGACGCAGGCGACGACTTGATGAGACTATGGAGACTCCACCAAATGTCTTTTCCCTATTTTAGTTTTTAGTTTTATTACCTTGTTCCTTGATGGGTGTTTGGTTTGTAAATCCTAAATATTCTTTAGTCTCGTGTGCTTGGTTAGAAGTTCTTAGGTTTGGTTGTCTGATGATTGAGCTCAGCACTATATATCGTAGTTTGGTGGGTGCTGAGTCTATATTCTGAATTATAGAAGTGTTCATGTCTTTTCCAGGTCTTTGAAAAATTTGGTTTCCTTCTAGTTACGTCGTCATGCTGCAGAAATTTCGGGCATAGGCGAGGTAACTAGGTCGTGCTTCCGCTTTAGAGAGTTGTAGGAATTTGGGTCGTTACACAGAGAGAGGAGGATTGTCTTGGGGAGAGAAAAATGGAAAAATACCGAAGAGAGAGGAGATAGGAGGATTTTCTTAGGGAGAGAGAATTTCGGAGAGTGGAGAAGGAAACAACTGAACAATTACGCGCATGAAATTGGCTTGTGCAGCAGCAATGGTTACCGAAAAAATACCGATAACTTAAGATTCGAAGAGAAGAGGATTGTCTTGGGGAGAGAGAATCGAAAAAATAAGTATAAAGGTACTAACTGCAATGTAAATCTTTCAAAATACAAATTAGATATAGTTTAAATAAAATAGAAGAGAGATATTTAGATTTGAAGAGATGATGATTGTCTTGGGGACAGAGAATTTCGGAGAGAGGAAGATTTTCTTGGGGAGAGAGAATCGGAAAAATAAATATAAAGATAATAACTGCAATGTAAATCTTTCAAAATACAGATTACATACAGTTTAAATAAAATAGAAGAGAGAGATTTAGTGTACGAGGACAAAACGGGAAATTGAAAAAAGAAATGCCACACGTGCACCTCACGTGTGGCCATAATTAAAAAGAAAAATCGGATGGCCATTAACCAAAATAACCCATTCTTTTTAGCCATTCCTAGAATTTTCCCTACTTTTTTGGGCTGACTACGCAAATGGCCTTTTTTTATTTCATGTTTTGAAAGATGGCCAAGCGATCCAAAGTTTTTAAAAATGGCCAAATCATTATTCATAATTTTAAATATTAATTATTAAATGACCATACTACCCCTAACAACTTTCATATCTAAGATTATCTAATTATTGTGTAATTATAATAAATTTAAAACCCAAATCTAAAATAAAACAAATAAAACGGATTATCTAAACAACAAAAGATGTTAGGATTCATTATCTAAAATCTAAACAAAAATTCAAAAATTCTTAACGATAAATAAAAAAAATGGATCTAATATGGAAAAAAATATACATCAATTAACAATTGATTACATAACAAAAAGATAAAAAAAACTAGTTAAACGAATAGATTAAACAACCAATAAAATCACATGCAACCTGAAATATAGTTTAAACCCAAAATCAAAGTAAATAATCATTTACATGTTGCCCCGTACAATACTAATTAAAATTGAAAACAACATTTGGAGAGAGATTTACCTTTTACCGCAAATCGAATGAGTGATTCTAGGGTTTTTTCTTTTTTCGTTTCTTTACACAATTTCAATCGAGTTTCAAAGCTTCAAAGCTTCAAAGCTCCCCAGATCATTGAACTCATCTCCTTCTTTGGCAAAGTTTGAAATCTCGTTCAGCAAGGTGATTCCTAGGCTTGTTCGGCAAAAAAGGTAAGAAATACTCACTCTTTCTTCCTTTAAAACTCAAAATCTTGCCTACATTGGGAAATCGTGAAACTCAGGTATAAGAAAAGTAAGAAATTAATTAAAGCTTGGCTCCAATGGCAGAATACTCTCACCGAGCAAAAACATGGGATAAGAAAAGGAAGAAGGGACAACAAAGACCTTTGAGACCGAAGATTAAGGTATTTACAAAAAATAATTTTAAAATATTCTCTGATCTTTAGAGAAGATACAAGGTAGAAATATATCAAAATATAAATAGATTATGTTTTTTTATTCTATACTTTAAATTAGCTAGTTTGTTATACCTAATGTACTGAGATTAAAAGATTTTGAACAAACATTTGAAGATATGGTAAAAGGAACGATGCAAATAAATATTATGTTCATTACTTATGTTATATTATGTAATGTTATCTTCTATTATTTAAAGTGTAATTCCATTGCTCAGTTTTTTACAAAATAACCAAATTTTATGTTAATTAATTTTGTTTTAAATGTTTAGATCAACCAGAACATACAAAAAGATGCATCTAGTGGTCTAAAGCCAACCAGGATATACATTGATGCTTTATGTGTAACATATAAATCAACCGATGACGCACATGGCACATCCTTGACATATGGCCCTACATTCGACCTCCACCTTAGCCAGAAAAAAAATTAATGAAAAAATTCAGGAAACTCAAGACTCTTTAAGAACTTCACTTTTGATCATAAAATTAGACTTTTGTTAAATTTTTAGACTGAACTGCTTTTAGTATACTTTTGTTAAATTTATAGATTGAATCTTATAGTATTTTGGGATTATTGACAAACTAGTTTATAATATGAATTGTTGTTGATAATTTTTGTGTCTTTAACTTATTTTGCTAGTTAATGTTTTGAAGTGATATAAACTTTTGAAAGTTTCCAATTTGTGAACACATACAATTTAAATTAGTAAATGTCAACCTACAGTATTCAAAAAATACAAAGAATCTAAATTATAGAGTAGCTATTACTATGAATTATATAAAAAATACAAAGTACTTCCTACAATTTTGAAATTTCAACATATAATAATAGTTCACAACAAAAAATATAAATTATACAGTAGCTAGATCATGCATACATAGAAAGACAAAAGCTGAATTGAGTTAAACAAAAGAATATGGAAATACAGTGTATTTAAATTATATAAAAATTACAAAGTACTTCCTACAAATTTGAAATTTCAACATATAATATTAGTACACAACAAAAAATATAAATTATACAGTAGTTAGATCATGCATACATAGAAAGACAGAAGCTGAATTGAGTTAAGAAAAGAACATAGAAATATAATGTATTTGAATTATATAAAAATTACAAAGTACTCCCTATGAATATGAAATTTCAACATATAATATTAGTACACAACAATGAATGTAAATTACATAGTAACTAAATCATGCATACATAAAAAAAAAAAAAAAACAAAAGCTGAATTAAGTTAGGAAGCAAAGGATGGGG
The DNA here is from genome assembly GCA_033996785.1 of Trichosanthes truncata. Lineage (NCBI taxonomy): Eukaryota > Viridiplantae > Streptophyta > Magnoliopsida > Cucurbitales > Cucurbitaceae > Trichosanthes > Trichosanthes truncata. The sequence goes on from MU867261.1 coordinate 25,711,741, forward strand.
AAATACTATGTATTTGTAAGAGATAAATTGAGAATTTTAGAAAGAATAAGTATACTATAATTGTTCTTATAATGATCCAAATTTTTACCTACACTGTAATTAGAGGTAGCTGTATTTGAACATTCTAATTCGGCAATTTCTGAATAATCAACAACAACATGAAGATTATTAGCAACACTCTTTGAAATAAGAGAAAGGACCCACTAACATCATTGTCCTCCGTAATTCTAATTTACTGGATTTATTCGAACCATCCCTATAAACAGTCAACCGAGTAATAACTTGGTGACTCAAAAGATGAAGTTTGTTACGAATACAATTAGTAAAATGCAGAAAACTAGAATCCAAACGAACCAATATATTAGCAACCTTAAAATTCTGGTATCGATTAGCTTCATCACAGATCCCGTCATATAATATACTTACGGATTGGAAAGACATCTGAACCTAAAAAAAATGTATCAAGCTACATCCTGGAAAATAACGTAAAAAAGAAGAGGAAAACCAAAAACAGTGAAAAAAAAACATAAACAAACCTGAAAATTGGAAGGAAGAAACCGAAATACGAGTCAATGAATGGAAGCGAAAAAAAAAGAAAGTAAAGGTACAAAAAATAATAAAAGAAAATAAATTAAACAATTTGTATGTCGATAAGGACTTGAAAAATAAGGAAATCGGATTAAAAAAATGAATCTTATAAAATAAAATCTTTAGAAATTCCAAATTTTAAACGATTTTAAATAGGCATAAAGATACTAACTGCAATGTAAATATTTGAAATTTCAGTTTAGATACACCTTAAATAAAATAGGAAAGAGAATGGTTTTTTTTTAAAAAAATTGGGAATATGTAGATACACAGGGGCAAATCAGGCATTTTTAAAAGAGTACACCACATGTGCACCTCGCGTGTGGCTATAATTAAAAAAATAATGCATATGACCATTAACCAAAACCGCCAATTTTTTTTTGCCATATCTAGAATTATCCCTACTTTTTTCTCTTCATAAAGCCATTGAGGAACTTTCCTCGGAAGAGTTTAGGGCATGTTTGGTAGTGATATTAGTTTTCAAAATCACTTTTGTCATGTTTAAAACTAATGTATTTGTAGTAGCTCTATGGACATGATAGAATTTATAACAGAATACGTTCACAATTTTTAGTATGAGACATAACATGATCCTATACCTGTAGTTCTGAATTATTAAGACTCTTTGGCAGATGACAGTTGCTAATGGCCTGTTTAGTATGCAACCTGGATTTTGTTTTATGTTTTCAAATTTAATTAGGTTCAACAAATATGAGTTTGATAGATTTGTTTTTGAAAACTATTTTTGGATTATGAGATCCAAAGTAGTAGTAATTTTGAAAACAACATTTTTATTTTTTCAGTGTGTCCAAATTTTGAATTAAAATATGTAAAATATAATATATTATTGTAACAGCCTGTATTTTCCAATATTGTCATTCTAACAATAATGCAGAAGCGTAACAATTAAAACTAAAATAGACTTAAACAAATTCAGTGAAAGAAAAAATCTTACAAAGATTTCTAAAATAAACTATTTAATCCTTAACAACGACTTTCTAAGTCTTGTGCAAGAACGCACTAACTTCACTTTTCTTGAGACTATCACTTGATCCTTCGTCTGAAAACATTTTGAAAAAACAAAAATGAGTACATAAATACTCAATAAGAAATTTCAACATCAAGTTCATAAATTCATTTTCTTTAAAACAAAACATAGAAATTCAGTTTAACAATTCATTTCAATAGTTGAATCAAAAGTCAAATATTCATTCGGTCATTTTCTTTCAAAACAATCGTAAACAAAAATATAAATATCCTTGCAAAACTTTTAAGACAACTATCAAAACCTTCAGTTAAAACTTTCAAATAATCAATGCTTTAAATAAAAAACAGAAATCTTTCAATCAAACAAGCTTTCAAAACCTAATCTTTCAATTGAACGAAATTTTCATTTAACTAAAACTTTCAAATGTCAAAATATTCAATTCAAATAGTACTTTTAATCAATCAATACGTTCAATTCAAGCAGTACTTTCCTTCAATCAATGCTTTCAAATATCAGAGTGGGATGCATTATTGGATAGCCTTCAGAACATATATGATGGTTACCCATCGGTAACACCAATCAATCAATCAGAACATTTGATCAGAGTTGTCGATAAAAATCGACTAGAATATTCAATACAATTACTTAAGTGTGAGTCCATGTGAGTAAAACACACACATGAATTTTCATTCCAAAGGAATGTCAAACCACAAACTGTGCCTTCCCACAAATAAGCTTTAATTAGTCAGAGCTTTCAATCAGAGATGTCGATAAAATTGACTAGAACAATCAATATATAATTACTTAAATGTGAGGCCACGTGAGTGAATAACACACACATGAATCTTCATTTCAAAGGAATGCCAATCCACAAATGTGTCTTCCCACAAATGTGCTTCTCACAAATAAGCTAGAACAATTCCATCAATTCCAATTTAGGCTACTACCACAAATAAGTAAAGCATTCCCAAAATAGAAAATTGGCATATTTGGATAGACCTATCAAATCAATCAAATATTTTTCAAAATGTTCAAAACTGAACACATGCTTTCATTTGACAAAACAATTGGAAACATACAAAATAATTTCAATCAATTTCAAATCACATAAAAAAACATGCTTTCAGATATTTTGTCAAATAACATAATCAAAACGAAATTATTCAAAATTTTCTATTTTGTAAAGGATGTGGGAACTACTTACCTCGATCGATAATCCTACAATTCTTAATCTCAATTCCAGATCTAATTCCACTTTCTTGAACAATCATCAACTTTTCTAGAAGCCCAAAGATATCCAATACTTTATTGATCAAAAACTAAAATTATATCTTAAAGGTCCAAAAGCTTATCTTAAACATAGACAATCTTATCTACCCAATTTTTTTCATTCAAAATAATTTTCTGCATAAAAAGTTCAAAAAAATAGGGTTATTCTACTAAAAAAGAGCACTGAAAAACTAGGTTAAAAGCACTTTAAAACCCAATTAAAAACGTACTGAAATCGGTAAAATCAATGCTTTTCAATACGTAATAAAATACCAAACAATTTTTTAATTTTACAACTTTTAAAACTTTCAAAACTATCATAAATTATGGACAAATAACCCAGAAAAATTTCTGCTCATAAAACAAAACTTTTCAAGAGTTTTTGATCTAAAAGAATTAAGATTTCTACCATTTTACAAATAAAATAAGATCTGAAAAAGTGCCTAAAACTGCTGTAAAAACCTTTAAATCATACCATTTTCATGTAGATATCAAAGTATAAATCACACTTCAACGAAGCAAACATTTGATAAACTTTCTTGTACAAAAAAAATCCAAAAACACTAAAAATTTTCCCAAATTTAAAGAAATTTAAAGCTGGAAATTCTGAATTTTTTTTCCATTATCAAAGCCTTCAATTTAAAACAAAAGACCTAATTGAAAAAACTTTGATTAAATTTTTACACAAAATAAAAACCTAAAACTTTTTTTTAGGGCAAACGATTTCACAATCTTTCCATTCCAATCAATCAAGAATGAAAACAAAACCCAAAACTTTTCAAGAAAGATTCAATCAAGAAATTAAAGAAAGAAAACAAACTTCAAAAAAAAAAAAGGAAAGAAAACTTATTGTTTTTTATTTAGAGAGGAAATTGCATAATGCATTCTTCTTTTCTCTCTTTTTGCCGTCAAAATGATTAGTAAAAAAGTTAGGCTTAAAAAAAAGACATTTTTAAAAGAACCCTAATCACAACCCTTAAAAGATTATCTTCTCTTTTTTTAAAATATAAAAGATAATAAAGATTTATCTCCTAATTTAAAAAGATGATAAAATCCTAATTCAAAAAAGTTTTATATATTAATAAAAATAATAAAATAAAAACAATTCCCTTTTTTTTTTTTTTTTTTACGGATGTTACAATTATAAATTATATGATATTGTAAAATAATAATTATACCAAATTTATAACATAAAACATGTTCATAAATTAATTAATATTAGTTGAGATTCAATTTAATATTTAGCTGGTAACTATAACTATTTTTATGGTTTATAAATATATTATCAAACACATTTTGAACCATTATTAAATTGGGATTTAATTTCTAATTAAATATGCTACCAAACATAGATCTAAAAATACTGAAAACATTAAATAAAACTCTAATTTTCATTGAATCCCTTGTTTTTAAATTTCTATTTTCAGATGACCAACCAAAACGCACCCTAATTTTTCAACATTTTTTCTTTTGTTTTTGTTTTCGTTTATTTTACTGTACTAAAAAGATTGAACATGACATACATTTGATTATCTAACAATTGGTTAGAGGAATTAAATTAGATCTACATTTCTTAAAAGTTTGAATGAGGCGAGACTCGTTTGCATAATCCATCAATATATTAGCTCATTTATTTCTAATTTGTCCAGTTGATCATTTTAGATTAATGAGATATATATCACCTCGGCTAAATTTTTGTTAAGGTAATTTTATACCCTAAAATCTCATAATTTATGTTTTATTATTTATAAAATAATTATTGATCATTTTGATTTGCAATATTCATTATCCCTTTTACGAAAATCCTAGGTTACTAATGTAATTTTAATAGTATGTAGTTGACATACGAGAGGATCATATTGAAAAAGTACTGATAACACTGTAGATACAACTCTCTTTATAAATGTTAAAAAATATTGGATTCCAATCATGAGGGTATCATATGATAGGAATGAACACTATGATTTCTTAGAAATCAAGTTTGGGATCAATTTTGATTGATTTAGAATTAAACTAATAATAAAGTTAAACAAATAAATACCTCTTAAAATAATGGAGATAGTTATGGCAGGTTTTTGAGTTCTTGTGTTCTAGCGAATCTCAAATCTCCACAAGATCTTACTTGATCAAGGCTTGTGGGAACCTCTTGAAAGAAAAGGGAATTTTAAGTAAAAAATTCGAGAGTTTCTTTCTTTGCCGAGATTTTATTTGGCTCAATCCAAAGGTTTTATTTATAGGGATAAGGTAGAAAATTTTTGCCAAAATTAAAAAATATATTAAAAAATATATGTTTAATATATTTGAATCTTATTCAAATCTCTTTAAATCTCCTACAATATATATTTATTTATTCGAATCTCATTCAAATTTAATATATATTGTTTCCTTTAATATAATATATCTAATACATGATATATTTATTCTCTTTAATATTTAATGTATCAAATACAATAAATAAATATTTTTCTCATTTAATATATCCAATATATTAAATATTAATTTGAACATTTCAAATTTTTCTTTCAACTAAACTGATCCAGGGAACCTTATGGATCTACAGATTATAAGTTCCAATGATACAAAATGAATTAATTAAACTATTTAATTAATCAATTTTCATTCATTAACTCTAGGTCACTTTCATTCAATGGACAAGCCTTCACAGGCAGGAGTTCATACTCATTCATGATTAGGGGTGTAAGGAAAACTCGAAAATACCAAAAAACCCCTTAAATTGATCGAAGCCTATTTTGGTTCGGTTTCAGATTGGCTCTGGTTGGTGGGGTTGGTTTGAATATAAAGACATTCGATTATTCTTGGTCAGTTGTGGGTTTGGCAATGTAAAAAATGAAAATACTCGAGTCGAGCAAATCCTATAAGGGTGTTTGACGTGCAAAGTTGAGTTGAGTTGTGCAGAGTTGAGATAAGTTGTGCAGAGTTAATTTGTTTGTGAGTTAATATGTCTGTGTTTGGGGTGCAGAGTTGAGTTGAGTTGAGTCAGGAAGTTTGTGTTTGGGGTGCATAGTTGAGTTATTAAATCAGGGGTATATGGTGCAGTTTTTTGCTGGCTCTTTTTGTTTGCTTATTTTTTTTCCAACCACTCAATTGCAAACACATTTTTCCAACTTTTCAACACTCAATTGAGATGTCAACTTCAAAATGCAAAATATATTTCAACATTAGTAGAATATTCACAAACGTAATGTTTCAATGCATTGATATTGATCTTTTTTTTAAAACAAAAATTCATTCTTTATCTTTCTTTTCTTAGAAATTGACTTCTTCGAAACTATAGGCAATGTTGCCTTGTTTTATCCTTCTACTGCACATTGAACTTCTTTCAATTTATAGAAATCAAATATTTCATTCTTTATAGCAACAAATGATAATTGATTAATGGAAAAAAAAGGCAACGTACTTGTATTTTTTTTTTCTTTAAACACAAATTGAACTTCTCTCAAAATATAAAAATCCAAGGTTTCATTTTTTAAACACACATTGAACTCATTTCAAACTTGCAAATGAGGTCTTTATTATGACTTTTTTCAATTACTAAGAATGTCTTCATTATGAAGGAGTTTTTTTTAACACACATTGACCATTACTTATTACTTATTACTTATTATTATTTTTTGAAGGAACCATTGCTTATTTACATTTGTTTAAACACATGTATTAAATTGAACATCTTTGGAAAAGAGAATGCCAGTATTTTACTTTTTTGAGATGACAAGAAAACAACAATATATTTCAACATTAGTGTCATGTAGGAGTGGAATATTCACAAAATATTAGTAGGTCATCAAGGGTCTATTTACATGATTTACAAAAAATAACTAAGGTTCACAAAAAATAATTATGGTTCACAAAAAATAAGTAATGGCCAACAATGGGCCGAGTTCGTAAGTCCAAAGAAATATTGTTGAAGCAGAGAGTTAGGCCAACTAAGTATATGTGCATTTCATATTATTTTGAACCATGGGACTGCTGTCGGTCGCTAGGAATTGTGGCCGAAGACAGTCGCAGACAATGGACGTCAATTACCGGATATGGCTGCTAACGATTGTAGCTGATCGTCAGAGAAGGTAGCCGGCAGTGGCCGTCGGTTGTCGGATATGGCTGTCGATCGCAGAAGAAGGTCATCGACGGTGTACGTTGATTGTCAGATATGGTCGTCGACAGTGGTCATCGGTTGTTAGATATGGCCATTGATCGTCGGAGAAGGTTGTCTGTAACGACCCTAAAATTTTAACATAAACTAGAGAACACTATTAAATCCACAACCATTATGCCCCAAAAATTTCGGCAGCATAACAACGTAACTACAACAATACCAAAATTTTACAAGTATTTGTTAAACAAAAACACACTTCTATAGCCGAGTAACCAGATAACCATTCCAAACTCCAAGTCACTAATCATTTCAAGATTCAGAATTGCTCGACAAACCCAAAACAAAAAAAAAACTAAAACTTCAACCAGTTCAAACTTTAAAGACAAATCCTAGCAAAACTATTATAAACTATAGTTCAAAACTATCCAACCAGTTTATAAGTCTACTCTAAAGAGGTAAAAAGCGACAGTACTAAAGCCTTAATCTCAAGAATTAAAATATTATATTTTAATATCTAATATATTAAAATATATCTTATACTTATTTGAATTTCATTCAAATCTCCTACGATATTTATTTATTTGAATTTTATTCAAATTTTATAATTATCTTTTATTTAATGTATCAAATATACATTAATTATTTTAATATTTAATGTATCAAATACAATAAATATATTTTCCTCTTTTATATTTAATATATCTAATATATTAAATATTAATTTGAACACTTCAAATTAAATATTAAGTTTGAACATTTCAAATCTTAATATTTAATGTATTAAATACAATAAATATATTTTTCTTTTTTATATTTAATATATATAATATATTAAATATTAATTTGAACACTCCAAATTAATATTAATTTGAACATTTCAAAATTTTCTTTCAACTAAATTGATCTTTTAGTGTTACTATGAGCTAGCAAAGAGACCTTATGGACCTACAGATTATAAGGTCTAATGATACAAAATTAATTAATTAAAGTCTTTAATTAATTAATTTTCATTTATTAACTATATGTTACTCCACTACAGACCTGGAGTTGCACTCTTATGCACTGTTGGACAAGTTGTGTCTATAGATATAGTCATTGCATGCAAGTCGATCCTTCACGAGTTGTTCGTAATTACAGCTGGGTCAAAAGTCCGTTTTGCCTCTATAATTACATCTTGCACCTTAAGTACCACTGATCCTCTAATGAACAATCTATTTATAATCTAATTATAACTAAGTCCCTCTCGAGCCAGTGAGAGGTTGGGGCCCTATTGTTCAAGTCCCGAAATTAGCACTTAAGGGAACTACTCATCTACTTACCATATATGGGAAGAAGTGAATTCCATCTTGTGAGATTATGTTCCCAGCTCCCTATTTGGTCAAGTCCCCAAAATGGTAGGCATATTGAATCGGCTACAAAAGTCACTCTCAGTCATGCAAATCAAAGGACAAGCCCTCATAGGCAGGATTAAGATCGAGTCGCATATGATCATCCTTATGAAATATTAATCTTCTCAATTAACGGATTTATAAAGAGAGATTAAATATTTCGTGGTCTAGTCTTATACAAACTCATTATATAAGATACCCCCAATCACATGTCTCAACATGAATGATTTGGATCAAATCATTTATAACTATTACAAAGTGAGCCGTATCAATAGTGTTACCAGGATAAGACACTTAACCTTATCCAGACCCTTTAGGTTATTTCTTGAACATGATCCTCTCGTATGTCAACCACATACTGTTCAAGATTACACTAATAACCTTGAATTTTTCATATAATGGATAATATTATATTGCAAATACAATAATCAAAATTATTATTAATTATTAAATAAATCATTAATTACGAGGCTTTAGGGCATAAATCCTAACAATCTCCCACTTGCACTAAAGCCGGTGAGACATGTATCCTAAGGCATACTCTATACCCAACATGTTCTCCCACTTGCCCTAGTAAAGATGAGACATGTCTCGTAATCTCAGACATTCTAGGTAACCCTCAAACACTTTAGCCTGGAGAGTCTCTTTATATAGATCCAAAGGACTGCCATTAAAAGCTATCGTAGTCACTACCATGATGTTTTCTCTCTCTTGATATGATTCCCTATACATTGTTGTTTTCTAATTTCCATAATATTATATTAGTCTTTGTACTACTATTATCATAATAAAGATGATAGACTAAATCATAACTGAAACACTTTTCAGATCTTCAAGGAACTATTTGAGTCAGACAAGTCTTTTTGTTGCTTCACAAGAAAAGAAAACCTAAAATCTCTTTTGTCTTCTTTTTCAACCTCTCTCTCTTCATGAATGGCAGCCACACACATACATTGTAACGCCTCCAAATTTTAAACTAACTTAGGGACATTACTAAACTTCATCCAATATGCTCTGACAATTTTGGTAGCATAACGGCATAACTACGAGCTACCCAAATTTTTTCCTTATCCGCACCTAATAGACAAAAGAACAACACTTCAATAACCAGAAATCCAACAACTCTACCACAATATACTCCATACTACTAGCACAAAGTGCACTAGCTCAAACCTCATAACAAAACGAAACTTTATTAAACTTCCTAGTCATAATTATTGTAACGACCCACCTTAGATCGCTACTTGAAGCTTACATGGTCATGTAAAGGGAGGTTTGAAACCAAACAAAAACAAAACAAAACTTCATGCTAATACAACCATAACAAATTTCAACTTGGGATCTCGTTTCAAACAATGAAAACTTAAACCACATTTCCAAATACTTTTATTTCAAGACCAGAGTTTCACATCCGAAATAAAATAGATGCGAAAAGAAGATAAATAAATGAATAAATAAATAAATAAATAAAACTGAACAAGACAAAAAAAAAATCCAAGTATCCAGAACGGCTCTACGATCCTAGGGAACATGAAGACAGTTCTCCATAACCTAGCCAAGCCCATGCCTCGTGCCACGCATCTCCAAAGTCTACTGGCTACCTGAAAGGAAAACAAAGTAGCGTCGAATGAGTATAAAAATACTCAGTAAGTAGTCCACTTAAATCCAAGGTTCACAGTCCACCTCATAAGCACTCAACTCCTGATCTTACTCAATTCTACACTCTCTCAGCTAAGTGACCACCTAACCTCCTCCACCTACGGTATAGTCCCAATACTAAAAACCTAGAGTCATGCTTCCGATCCGTGGGCTTCATCCCCACAGCTAGCATACAACAAGAGGGTCTGCAACCCCCATGCCACACTGGCTAGCTCCTAACGAACAGTGGGCTTCATCCCCACAACTAGCATACAACAAGAAGGTTCGCAACCCCCAAGCCACACTGGCTAGCCCTGCAATGAAGGACATACCCTTCTTGCCATCGCAAGATGGGGTACGCAACCCATCCTCTATCACATCACATAAACATCAAGGCAAGCACACTCCAGGTGGGGTGGTAGGTGTCACTAGCCTAAAGGTCCTAAGTTTCTCCCTAACCCTACCAAGGTTCTCAAGACTGCACAACAACACAACCACATCAACCCAAAGGTCAGGGTAAATAGGGTCTCAGGAATAACTTTCCAACCACATAAACCAGAGTTTACATGAATACAAGCACCACACAGGAGTTTCAAACATAAGGCCAGTCAAGGATTTACACATGCCAAAATCACCTAGCTCATAACTTTAAGCCCTTAAATCCACATATCACAAGCACATGTAAATTCCAACTCAAGAAGAATTTTAGAACTAACAACACAATGTCACATGCTCCACAATCACAATTCAGACATGCTAGAAAATTTCACATTCTTTTTCAATATGGTCCAACGATTAATTAATAACTCAAAAGGGGCTTAATCCAAAAGCTACTTACTTCAAGGTAGGAACAAAATCTAACAGCACAAGCCCAAAAATCACTTGCTAAAAAAGTATAAGCGCCCCTGACAAAACACAATGGCCCAAAAACAAACTAATTAAATTTAAATAACTTAACCAAGGACTTCATGCTTGACTTTTGGGATTTTATTTAAAAGGTGGTGAAATATCTCACATTTCCCAAATTCTGATCAATAACACAGCTCCTTGAAATCTGAGACAAATCCTCTAATTCCAACTTGGCCTCCTAATAATCTTCAACTTAATTCCAACAACTAAGATCACATTAATTTGCAAAAACAGCCACCCAAATCTCAAAGAAAACCCCAAACATGCAACCAAAATTAAATCCAATTTATTCCAGTCCTCACCGCATTAGTACTTACAAGAATCCAATTAAAACTTACCTCGTTCGCGTTGTACAGTAGCTTTAAAATGTGTCAACAATGCCCCAAATGGTCTCCAATCGAGATGAAAAATCCTAGAGTTGAATCCATAAAACTTGGGTCAAAACTAAATTGTCTCCAATAAAAATCAGCCCCATAAACCAACAATATTGACTTAAATAGCAGTGGCAAACTTACCCAAACAACACGAGGCTATACAGTGATGAAAACCCACAAAAAACGCTGCTGTAAACGACCTAAATACGAACCGAAAATAACCCCTTGATAAAAAAAACGACCGAAACGGAAGGGAGAGCGGCAACGGTGCTGGCGTGTAGCGGACGATGGCGCGGGAGGCAATGGCGTGAAACCGAGGCGGCGGCGAGACTCGCTGGCCGACGCGGTTGCGACGGCGCTTGCTGGTCGGAGGGCGTGCGAGATGCGGATCTGGCGCAGAAGACCTGTGCGAGCGGCGGCGGTTCGGCGTTTCGGAGAGGATGGGGGCGTGCAGTTGACGTTTGAAGAAAGAAGAAGAAAATCGAAGGTGGGGGTCCTGGTGCTTGCTTTTCGAAGAGAGAGAGAGAGAAAGAGAGAGAGAAAGAGAGAGAAGGAAAGATGGTGGTTTAATTTAGAGGAAAAGTAAAATAAAAAAGGAAAAGAAAAGGGAAGTGGGGAGGGGATTTCGGGAAGGGGGAGGGAAATAAGGAAAAGGGGGTTGACCACCCTCAATTCCAAACTGTTTTTTTTTCTTTTTTTTTTTATATAAATATATATATTTTTTTTTCTGGGCATTACAATTATACTTAAGACTTAAATAATTAAACTACAGTATTCGGATCACGATTGAAGCTTAACCACTAATGAATAAAACAACTACTTAAAGAAACAATAGTTAACAATCTAGCAACCTAAACAATAAAGGCTGTACACCAGCACACAAGCATAGTCCTCAGACTAAAAATCAACTATAAAGAAAACAAAGAACTGATTTATAGGAATAAGTCTAGTTGAAAGAATAAAGACTAGCTAAGTGAACGAAGTCTAGCTAAATGGTGTCCTTCATCGTTGCGCCTCCTCTTCACCACCAAGTTTCTAAAGATTTAAGCACCTGCTAAACTGTTGGTTGGAGGGGGGGGGGGGGAGTTAGTACAAAAGTACTCAGTAAGTAGCTCACACCTGGTGAGCCACCAAGCATCAATCAAGGCAACCAACATGCTATTTACACGCATCCAAACATGCTTACCAACATTAATAACACAAATAACAGGCTCAATATAAATAAGCAAGAAGAATGCAAGACTAGCCCAACGCACGAATTCTACACCCTGCCATGTGCAATCAACCTGATACTCATATTAAGCCTTTACCAAAACTCTCCAAGATTGACCCTTCGAGTTGCATCAAGCCTTGTCCATGTTACTCTAGGTCTCAACGCTTCTCTACAGAGCTTGGTGTTCAACCCTTGGCCTTTATACCCAAGGTCTTGAACTGTGCACCAACCCTTAGACTTTTTTTTTTTTTATTTAAATTATTGAAATAAGAAAACCAAAATCATGAAATCAATTTAATTGGTGATTCCCAGGCAACGGCGCCAATTTGAAAAAGCTTGTTGAAGGCTCAATCAAATACAATTTATAATACCAATCTAAAATTAACTACTTGAAGTAATTAATAGTGGATCGGGTCGAACCATAGGGAACCAAATTAATTGATTTCTAAATTCTAGGTTTCTTATTTGACATGGACTGAGGGAGAGTTAAACATAAAACATGAGATAGACATAATGACTAAAAAGCAATAAAGATTGAGATTTCACCTCGCACACCAAATCAGGGGTAAACAGGTAACTATGCAATTCATTTATTATTGAAACTAACCTAACAGAAAATTTTTCAGTGTTTTAAGACCAACCGAACTCCTCAAGACACTGTAGGAGCCTCCCTTAACTAAACCAATTTACAAACGCCTAATTGATTCTAATTTAGTCAATTAATTTGGTACAACCAATATCAAAAGAATTAATTAAATGCATTACACCTAAGGGATAAGCTGAAACTAGTTAATTAATTAAGACTGATCAATCTAAAGTAACTAAGCCCGCGCTAACAATTCTAAGGCCTACCATGTACTCTTAATTAAGCAATTCTACTTAATTTAACCGACATGACAACATGCCTATTTACTGCCCAAATTAAGCTAGAGACCGAGGACACCTACGAGTACTCTAGCATAGTTAAGAAATTTCTAAATTAACTGATTTTTCAGGTCAATCAAAGTAGAAATAATTAGGAATAAGCAAAAGAAATTTCAAGCCATAAAACACTGCTGGAAAATGAAATTAACAACCAAATCTCACAATAAAATGGATAATACCATATTTACAGCCCCAAAACAACATTGAAAGTCTAGCAATCCATCCACTGATGTTGCTTGACACCGAGAATTGATCTAAAATACCTAGACTAGCCTAAAAGTATGAAAAACAGAGAGGAGAAAGCTTAAAATGGTCTCATGACGGCTGAAAATCGGAGACAAATGACCTAGAGGATGAAAATCTATTTATAGGAATTGATGGAGCGTCTAGATGCTTTGGACAGTGTTTAGACACTTCCCAGCGTCACAGGGGCTCGCTGCAGCGTCGAGGGAGGCTTCAGGGGATAGCCGATAGCGTCTAGACGCTACCAGCGCGCAACACTGGTCATTTTTACTCTAACTTTTCGCTCAGGTATCCGAATGACCTCCGATTTGATGCATTAGAACCGTGATTAGACCTAGAATCTCTTGAAAGGTTCCTTATATTAAAATCCCTACAAAATGATCAATTAATTATATTAAAACTTCCAAACTAACATGATTTAGGTATAAAAATAAAGGACTATATTGGTCCCATTACTTTCTTTCATTGGGTGTGCTAGCTTAGGGGCGATTCCCCACCGTTTTGAGCATGAGAGTTTCTTTCCTTCATTGCGTAGAGCTAGCTAGATGGAGCAATTCCTCCAAGATTGTAGGTGTGAGGGTTGCTTTCCTTCACTGCATTAGGTCAGTCTAAGTTACATGACTCGCAGGTATAGCACGAGGCAATACTAGAAAGGGGTGGGCTTGGGGTAAGGTGAGTAGGCACTTAGCTAACTAAAGTGAATGTTTGAGATTGAACAGTTTCCTGTGAGTTAGGGCAGAGCCCTTCTTTGTATGGTTTTGAACTTTGGACCCTTAAGTGGGCTGCTTACTGAGTATGTTTATACTCACTCTTGCTACTTTATTTGTGTCTTTATAGATGGTGCACAACCAAGAGGCGGGTGACGAAGACGGTGACTTGATGAGGCTATGGAGACACCATCAGAAGTTCCTTTCCTTTTGTTTAGTGTTTAGTTTTGTGTCATTGTTCTATATTGTGTGGTTGTGTAAATTTGTAGTTTCTCATGTTCTTGTATGTTTAGTAGTATTTCTTAGTTCTCGTATCTGTTGGTTGAACTCAACATGTTTTATTGTAGTCTGGCAGAAGCTGAGTGGTTCCTTTGGGTCATAGAAGTACTTTTATGTCTCTTTCCAGGTTCTTGAAAATTTTGGTTTCCTTGTAGTTACGCTGTAATGTTGCCGAAATTTCGGGCATGAATGATATAGCTCAATTGTGCTTTCGCATCATCCTGTTTAGTTCATAGGGTCGTTATATACAAACTGAATTGAAGAACTAAATTTAAAGGAAAACAAAACAACACTTAAATGAGAGGGAAAACAACAGCTCAAACAACATATAAAGCTAAAAAAACTGTTGGACAGAAACTGAAATTACAAGAAAAATAAAATTCCCATCACCTCTCTTTCCTTCCCTTTAATCGAACTCAATTCAATCTTTTTCAAGTTGAATTGGGTCTTTGCAATTTTAGATTTTCGCCCATATTGGACTGAATATGGAAGAAAAGAGAGGAAGAAATGAAATGGACAGCAAGTTGGAAAAGAAGAAAAAGTGCAGAAAATGGATTTTCTTCAAAGGAGGAATTATGCCTTTTTGTGTATTTTTTCTTCCTTTTTATAGACATGACGGCTAGGGTTTCTTCACACTTCATATACGGCTTGATGTGTGAAATCTTAGTTTTATTTAAGGAGAAATAAATGCTGGAATCTTCCAAATTTGGCCAATCCCGAAAATCCCATTTTTCCTTTTTTGGTTCCAGATTGCCATAGAAATTGATCAAAAATTGTGTGGCAATCGTGTCTTTTTGTCAAAACTGCAGCCAAAAACACTTCATTAGTGCAATTCTTTTCTTTTCCTTCCATTTTATTGATTTTAATTTACTTTGGAAGATTTAGGCTGCTTTTCTTGGAATTTAAATGAATTTATAAAGAAAATGCTAATAAAACCAAGCATAACCTAAATTTATGAGCTAGATAATTCTCAATTATGAGAATTATCAATGACCATGCAACTTCTGAAGGAATGAACGTTTCATTCCGCAGCGGAAGCATTGGATTGTCTTTGATTTTATTTAAAATTAAACTAAAAATTAAAGTTAAGCAAACTTATTGTGAGTAAATATAGAGATATTTCTGGTGGATCTTTATTTCTTCCATAAAATCTTCCTGGCTATGACTCAAACATATGACCAAGGCTTGTAGGAGTCTCTTGAAAGAAAATCCACAAAGGATTGGAGAGAAAGAGGTCTAGAGAGAATTCTCTAATTCTCTATCGAGGAGATATATCTTATATCTAATTGCTCAACCAAAGGGTCCTATTTATAGAGACTAAGGGAAAATCTTTGCTATAATTAAAATATTATATTTTAATATCTAATATGTTAAAATATATCTTATATTTATTTGAATCTCATTCAAATCTCATACAATATTTATTTATTTGAATCTTATTCAAATTCTATAAATATTTTTTATTTAATGTATTTAATATACATTAATTATTTTAATATTTAATGTAACAAATACAATAAATATATTTTCCTCTTATATATTTAATATATCTAATATATTAAATATTAATTTGAACATTTCAAATTTTTCTTTCAACTAAATTGATCTCTTAGTGTTACTATGAGCTAGCAATAGAACTTTATGGACCTACAGATTATAAGCTCCAATGATACAAAATCAATTAATTAAACTGTTTAATTAATTAATTTTCATTTATTAACTATAGGTTACTCCACTACAGACCTGGAGTTGCACTCTTATGCACTGTTGGAAAAGTTGTGTCTATAGATATAGTCATTGCATGCAAGTCGATCCTTCACGAGTTGTTCGTAATTACAGCTGGGTCAAAAGTCCGTTTTGCCTCTATAATTACATCTTGTACCTTAAGTACCACTGATCCTCTAATGAACAATCTATTTATAATCTAATTATAAACTAAGTCCCTCTCGAGCCAGTGAGAGGGTGGGGCCCCATTGTTCAAGTCCCGAAATCAGCACTTAAGGGAACTACTCATCTGCTTACCTTATTTGGTTAGGAGTGAATTTCATCTTGTAAGATTATGTTCCCAGCTCCCTATTTGGTCAAGTCCCCAAAATGGTACGCATTTTGACTACAAAAGCCACTCTCACCCATGCAAATCAAAGGACAAGCCCTCACAGGCAGGAGTTCATAACTCACTCAGGATTAAGATCGAGTCGCATATGATCATCCTGATGAAATATTAATCTTCTCAATTAACGGATTTATAAAGAGAGATTAAATATTTCTTGGTCTAGTCTTACACAAACTGATTATATACGATACCCCTACTCACATGTCTTCACATGAACGATTTGGATCAAATCATTTGTAACTATTACAAAGCGAGCCGTATCAATAGTGTTACTAGGATAAAGCACCCAACCTTGTCCATATACTATGACCCTTTAGGTTATTTCTTGAACATGATCTTTGTTGGGATTTATGCCCTAAAGCCTCGTAATTAATAATTTATTTAATAATTAATAATAATTTTGATTATTTTATTTGCAATATAATATTATCCATTATATGAAAAATCCAAAGTTATTATTGTAATCTTGAACAGTATGTGGTTGACATACGAGAGGATCATGTTCAAGAAATAACCAAAAGGGTCATAGGATATGGATAATGTTGGGTGTCTTATCCTGGTAACGCTATTGATACAACCCACTTTGTAATAGTTTGTAACGACCGACACTTTTAGGTATTAATTAAAGTTTTAATTTTGATATTTAAATTAATTGAAAGGCCAATTTTATGTTTAAGGTGTGTTGATGTTTAATTTGAAGTTTTGCATTTTTGGAATTTGAGAATTGAGGGTATATTGGGAAGAAAGAAGGAAAAAGGGATTTAATTGATGTTTGGGGTATATTGGTTATTTATTTGAATTTTAGCCAAGCCAAGCCCAAGAGAAGCCAAGCCCACAAATATCTCTCTCTAATATTATATTTTTGCACGTAGCCCTAGGTGAGTTGTAAGCCAAATCAAGCCAAGCCAAGCTACCTCATTCTTCATC
This sequence comes from Trichosanthes truncata, assembly GCA_033996785.1. Taxonomy (NCBI): domain Eukaryota; kingdom Viridiplantae; phylum Streptophyta; class Magnoliopsida; order Cucurbitales; family Cucurbitaceae; genus Trichosanthes; species Trichosanthes truncata. Next base: position 25,729,415 of record MU867261.1, read on the forward strand.
TTCTTCTTCCTCCCTTTGTATTTTCGACAAGCACCCCCATTGAAGCAAGAAGCTTTTGGTTTTTTTTTTTTTTTTTTTTTTTTTTTTTTTTTTTTTTTTTTTTTTTTTTTTTTTTTTTTTTCCAGCAGGTCTGACCGCCACGCACCGCCGCTCGCCTCCCGTCGCACCAGATCTGCTGCAGGCCGCCGCACCTCAAGCCGAACCGTAGTGCAGACCGCCCCCAAACGCCGGATTTGCAGATCGCCGCTACGAACTAGCTCCTCCACTGCACGCTGGATGCCGCCGATCGTGCTCCGCCGCTGAAGATTGCTCGCCGCATCACGCCCACGCCGTTCGGATCCGTGTACTCCGCGCCTCAGACCACCGCTACCGGACTCCACGAACTGTCGCCCATTCTGCTGCAGTTTAAATTTTGGGGGATTTTCGGTACTGAACAGCCTCGTTTTGACTTTATTTTCGCGTGGGTAAGCTTACTCGTGTTAGATACTCATGGATTTCACAATAGAATTCTGATTTTGGGCATTGATATGGAAGTTTGGAGATTTACCCATTAATTTTTGGGCTCTATTTTGGAATACCCATTGTAGGTGGAGGTTGGTTTGACAAAATCGAATCAAACCATCAGATTAATTGGCAAAACTCGATTCTGTTTTGGAGAGGAATAAAATCCAAATTCTTTTTCTAAGTTTGGACTTTAGGTAGATTGGACTTTAAGTGAATTTTAAGTATAAGCCTTGGAACACATGTATGATTATGAGTATGAGTTCCTACTAGCTATGGGTTTCTTGGAATAAGTTGATTACTAAACCAACGTCCTGGGTTGTTTCTGGAATTGGAGTTTAAAGACTATGATGGGGTGTTTGGAGCAATGGGTTGGGTTGGGTTGTTTTGGAATCCAAACCTAAACCCTTGTTTGGGCCACTGTGTTCAAAACCCAATGGTTTTAAAACACAACCCCATGGTTTTGCATAGTGAAATAGGGGGGTTTGATTTCCAACACACCGGTTTGCTCCTCATTTGACACATGTTTTCATTATCACGTTTTCTTATCTCTCTCCCGTCTCTTCCGTTGTTTTTTTTTTTAATTAGTATCTCACATCTTTTTTGTAACAAACAATAAATTATTACAAATGTTTGTTTTATACATGTCATAACATAACCAAATTTCGTATTTGACAAAGTAATTATTATTTTTTTTTGAAAAACAAGAAATTATTACAAATGTTTTATTTTTTTATACTTGTCATAAACCTAACCAAATTTGATATTTGACAAAGTAATTATTTTTCATTGGAAACTCACATTTTTTTTTTTTGTAAAAAACAATAAACTATTATAAATGTTTTTTTCTATACTTGTTATAAACCTAACCAAATTTGATATTTGACAAAGTATGTTGATTTTTCATTGGAAACTCACATTTTTTTTTTGTAAAAAACAATAAATTATTACAAATATATTTTTTTATACTTGTCATAAACCTAACCAAATTTGATATTTGACAAAGTATGTTGATTTTTCATTGGAAACTCACATTTTTTTTTTTGTAAAAAACAATAAATTATTACAAATATATTTTTTTATACTTGTCATAAACCTAACCAAATTTGATATTTGACAAAGTATGTTGATTTTTCATTGGAAACTCACATTTTTTTGGTAAAAAATAATAAAATATTGCAATTTTTTTTTAATACTTGTCATAAACCTAACCAATTTGATATTTGACAAAGTAATTATTTTTCATTGGAAACTCACTTTTTTTTTGTAAAAAATAATAAATTATTACAACTGTTTTTTTTATACATGCCATAAACCTAACCAAATTTCATATTTTACGAAGTAATTATTTGCATTTCCAGTAACAAATTTCTCATTCTTATACTAATTAAAAGGTCTGTTCAAAAGTACTAAAAAAAATTACCCAACTTACACAAAGGATTCTACAACTAACCAAAGATTGCCACTAGAATATAAGGAAATGAAAAAAAAAAGAGACCAAAGTAGCAAAGGAAAAAAGGAAAAACAAAAACTGCACAACCCTAGGGTTCAGAACACTGCACTCCAAACACTGTTTCCTGATTCCCAGGGTTCAGAACACTGCACCCCAAACACTGTTTTCTGATTCCTAGGCTTTCAAACCCCCCAGAACAAACCCCCCAGGGTTCCGATTCCAAGGGTTCTGATTCCGAAACGGTGCTCCAAACACCCCCTGAATGTTAAGCCTGATCTTTGAAAATTGTTATAGGTGCCAAGGGATTTCTGAAATAGGAGTTTGAGGACCCTTTCTTGAGCTTAGCCAAGTTAAGGGATCTTACGCCGGTATGCTTAAATGCGAGTTAGGAACTAAATTGAAAAAAAAATAAAAATTTAAATTATTTCAAATGAAAAGTTTTATAAATGTTTTTAGTTGTGATTTCTGATGAATTTTAAAATACTTTATGGAGTTGCACATGTATGATTGCCATATGTTTTGATGAATGTGATGCATGTATATGATTTATGACATGAGAGTTTTGTTTTATGTTGCATCATGAATTGAAAAAGAAATTAAAATGCTTTGGGACCTCATGCATACATTAGGTTTTCATGATAAAAAAGATTTCGAAGGCTGTGGTAATTACCCCCTAACATTATTGATGTACATCTATATGAAAATGAGCCTTACGAGGCTATATGAAAAGAAACTTGAAAAGGTTAAATGAAAATGAACCTGAAAAGGTTAAATGAAAAGGAAATGTTAGGTTGGGTTAATTGTCCACATTAAGCCGAAGAGAAAAGTTGAAAGAGAAACGTTTCTGCTATGAAAGGAATTTAGGTCCCACCAAAGGAAAGAAAGAAAAGTTTTCGAAAACTCATTATGTGTGTGTATGCATATCTTGACCCGGTAGTGAGGTCACTTACTGAGTATTGTAAAATACTCACCCTTTTTCAAAATATTTTTTTTTTCTTTTCAGGTAAGGGCAAGGGCATACTAGGCAAATGACAGGATAGTTACTGCAAGAGGCCATGGGTGACGTAGAAAAGTTTTATTTCCGCAAAACTCTTATAGGCTAGCATTTTATTTATTTTTTTTTTTTATGACCTTTTAACTGTCGAGTTCTACAAATTATTTTTGATTTTAAATGTTTTGGTTTATTCTTATGTTTTGAAATAAAGGGATCCCGAGCTAAAGTTTTTGATTGTTTTAATAAATGATTGGATCTTTTTGTGTCTTTATTAAAGATTTCTAAATTTATGGTAGAATGTATGTAGTAGCGTCCCTAGGAAGTCTAATTTGATAAGTAGGGCCGTTACATAGTTACAAATGATTTGATCCAAATCATTCATGTGGAGACATGTGAGTGGAGTATCTTATACAATGAGTTTGTATAAGATTGGACCACGAAATATTTAATCTCTACTTATAAATTCGTTAATTGAGAAGATTAATATTTCATCAAGATGATCATATGCGACTCGATCTTAATCTTGAGTGAGTTATGAACTCCTGCCTGTAAGAGATTGTCCTTTGATTTGCATGGGTGAGAGTGGCTTTTGTAGCCGATTCAATATACCTATCGTTTTGGGGACTTGACCAAATAGGGAGCTTGGAATATAATCTCACAAGATGGAATTCACTCATTCCATATAGGATAAGTAGATGAGTAGTTCCCTTAAGTGCTAATTTCGGACTTGAACAATGGGGCCCCACTCTCTCACTGGCTTGAGAGAGACTTAGTTTATAATTAGATTATAAACAGATTGTTCATTAGAGGATCAATGGTACTTAAGGTGCAAAATATAATTATAGGGGTAAAACGAAATTTTAACCCAGCTGTAATTATGAACAACTTGTGAAGGATCAACTTGTATGTAATGATTATATCTATGGACATAACTTGTCCTACAGTGCATAAGAGTGCAACTCGAAGTCTATAGTGGAGTGATCTAGAGTTAATGAATGAAAATTATTTAATTAAAGAGTTTAATTAATTAATTTTGTATCATTGGAGCTTATAATCTGTAGGTCCATAAGGTCCCCTTGCTAGCTCATAGTAACACTAAAAAGATCAACTTAGTTGAAAGAAAAATTTGAAATGTTTAAATTAATATTTAATTTGAAGTGTTCAAATTAATATTTAATATATTATACATATTAAATATAAAAGAGGAAAATATATTTATTGTATTTGATACATTAATTATTAAAATTGAAATGTTCAAATTAATATTTAATTTGAAGTGTTCAAATTAATATTTAATATATCAGATATATTAAATATAAAAGAGAAAAATTTATTTATTGTATTTGATACATTAAATATTAAAATAATTAATGTATATTAGATACATTAAATAAAAAATATTTATTAAATTTGAATTGGATTCAAATTAGGAAATAAATGTCGTAGAAGAATTTTAAACGTTTTGAATAAGATTCAAATTGATTAGATAAATGTATTTTAATATATTAGATATTAAAATATATTATTTAATTATTTTCCCTAGACCACTATAAATAGGACCCTAGGGGTGAACCATTGTGCATTCTTCACAACACACATCTTCTCAATAGAGAGAATTGGAGAATTCTCTCTAGACCTCTTCCTCTTTAATCCCTTATAGATTTTCTTTCAAGAGGCTCCCACAAGCCTTGGTCATGTGTTCGAGTCATAGCGAGGAAGACTTTGTGGAAGAGATAAAGATCCACCAGAAGAATCTCCATATTTTCAAGGTATGTTATACTTAACCATAATATTATTATTTAATTCTAAATAAACTCAAACCGATTCCTACGCTTCCGCTTGGGTTTAATTAGATTATTCCCTTCAATCCTCTCGTATGTCAACCACATACTGTTCAATATTACACTAATAACCTTGGATTTTTCATATAATGGATAATATTATATTACAAATAAAATAATCAAAATTATTATTAATTATTAAATAAATCATTAATTACGAGGCTTTAGAGCATAAATCCCAACAGATTCATCCTGGAGCACACAATGTGAAACTCCTTTAGGTGCTTGTGTAGGTCCTCGCCTACACTGCCACAAAAAGAGGGCAACAAATGGATCAGTCCAGGTTTTAATTCAAACTCACCTTGTGTCTCCAGGTAAATGATGCACAAGGGCTGTTGGTTGAGGTCGAGAGCTTTCAATTGCTTTAGAGTGTGCTCGGCCATTTAAACTTTTGTGTTTAGTTCTTTCTCCACTTATGAGTCTATGCTGGAATCATCGTGGGGAACTTCATTGTGCTCACTATCACCGACTTTTTCTCTTCTTCTCAGTCGCTTTTCCTCCTTTGTGATATCTGGAAAGAACAGCAATCCAGATTATCAGGAGGAGAAAATACGAATGCACAGAGCAAATGAGAGTGGTTAGAAAAATAGAGAGTAAGAAAATAAAATTAAATAAAAACAAATAAACCAAAAAATTGATCTAATCAAGCATGAAAAAGTAACCAAAAATTACCTCCCCAGCAATGACGCCAATTTGAGCGTGTTTGCTTGACATGTCAAATAACTTTATACTGGTTGGCACCAAGTATTTGTAGTACTCAGTGGTGATTGGGGCCGAGCATAGGGAGGCAGTGTTTTAGTTATTCAGACTTTCTTAAATTTGATTGAACTGAAGGGAATAATCTAATTAAACCCAAGCGAAAGCGTAGGAATCAGTTTGAGTATATTTAGAATTAAATAATAATATTAGGGTTAAGCATAACATACGTTGAAAAAGATTCTTCTAGTGTTCTTGATCTCTTCCACAAAGCCTTCCTAGCTATGGCTCGAACAAATGACCAAAGAGGTTTGTGGGAACCTTCTTGAAAATAGAGAGAGAGGGAGTAAGAGGAGAATTTCAAGAGTTCTTTTCTCTTGAGAAGAATGCACACAATGACTCACCCCTAGGGTCCTATTTATAGTGGCCTAGGATAAATAATTAAATAATATATTTTATTATCTAATATATTAAAATATATTTATTTAGTCGATTTGAATCAAATTCAAACCTTTCCAAATTCTCCTACGACATCTATTTCCTTATTTAAATCTAATTCAAATTTAATAAATATCTTTTCTTTATTGTATCTTAATACATTAATAATTTCTTTGATATTTAATTTATCATATACAATAAATATATTTTCCCTCATTTAATATATCACATGTATTTAATTTTAATTTGAACATTTCAAATGTTTCTCTCAACTAAATTGATCCCTATTTGCAAGGGGATCTTATGGACCTACAGATTATAAGCTCTAATTATATAAAATTAATTAATTAAACTCTTTAATCAACTAATTTTTATTCATTAATTATAGGTCACTCCACTATAGACCCAGAGTTGTACTTTTATGCAATGTAGGACAAGTTATGTCCATCGATCTAATCATTACATGCAAGTTGATCCTTCACAAGTTGTTCGTAATTATAACTAGGTCAAAAGTCTGTTTTATCCCTATAATTACATCTTATACCTTAAGTATCACTGATCCTCTAATGAACAATTTGTTTATGATCCAACCATAAACTAAGTCCCTTTCGGGCCACTAAGAGTGTGGGGTTCCATTGTTCAAGTCCCGAAATCAGCACTTGAGGAAACTATTCATCTACTTTCCCTATATGAGAAGGAGTGAATTCCATCTCGTGAAATTATATTCCTAGCTTCCTATTTGGTCAAGTCCCCAAAATGGTAGGCTTATTGAATCAGCTACAAAAGCCATTCTCACTCATGTAAATCAAAGGACTAGTCTTTATAGGCAGAAGTTTATAACTCACTCAGGATTAAGATCGAGTCGCATATGATCATCATGTGAAATATTAATCTTCTCAATTAACGGATTTATAAAGAAAGATTAAATATTTCGTGGTCTAGTTTTATACAAACTCATTGTATAAGATACCCCCACTCACAATGTCTCCACATAGACGATTTGGATCAAATCATTTGTCTCCACATGGATGATTTGGATCAAATCATTTGTAACAATTACAAAGTGGGTCGTATCAATAGTGTTACCAGGATAAGACACCCAATCTTATCCATATACTATAGACTCTTTAGGTTATTTCTTGAACATGATCCTCCTGTATGTCAGGTATATATTGTTCAAGATTACAATAATAACCTTGGATTTTACACAATAATGGATAATGTTATACACAATAAAAATTAAAAATTATTTTATTTAATAAATGAGAAAATGTTTAATTACAAAAGTACGAGCTTTAGGGTACAAAACCTAACATGAACAATCACACTATGGGGGAGAGGGTTTGTGCAACAAAAGTCAAATGAAAAAAAATTCAATTAAATTGAAAATTAAGCGAAGAAAAAAATTAACCTTACCAAATACCAATTCGGGGAGTGTTGGGTCCAACTCATGTAGCAATGATCATTGAAAATTAAACAAACAATTTTTAATCCATATTTCAAGCTCATCCGACTATTTGGAACACCATAGTAGCTTTTTCTAAATTAATTGAAATACCAACGTCTAAATCAGGTCTAAACTAACTAGCATGTTGGGTATGAACGTTCCATGCATTTTAATTAGCAGCTTTTAGTGGTGGAATTGGATGAAACAATTCAGTTACATTCAATTGGCCTATCGAACCTAATTCAATTGTGTACTTGAATCCTACGCCTATCACATGTGAAGCGAATGAAGTTTATATCTTCTAGACGCTAATGTGACCCCCAACCTATATGCTACTAAAATTAATAGTATAATCGAGGACACTTACAAGTTAATACATATAACGACAATTGACGAAATTAAAGCTAACTTGTCTGATCAACCATAACACATGCTTGAATAATAAAAATTGGAATTAAAGCACCATAAAATAATAGAAATAGAATCTCAAAACACAAATCTCACAATGCTACATGTTTTACCCAGCAAAACTCCAAATTGGTAAGAAATCGTCTAGCTAGATATGGCAGAATTAAAGCAATCTGCCATAATACAAGCCATGAAACTCAGGACAGTGATAGAAGTTTATCATTAATAGACTTCAATTGTAGAAACAACAGCTAATCAACGATTACGAAAAAAAAAACCACTTCAATCTTCAATGCTAAAAGTCAAAATTAAATCTAAGTGTTAAGTGCCTTCCCACATGGACTCACGTTTGCATTACATGGCCTCTTACTGATTTGTATGTGATATGAAAGTCAAAAATATATGATCTAATATTGAGTATGGAATTGGATTATCTCTAATTTGTATTACATGATATTGCGGTGCTAATGATAAGCCTTAGTATTAAGGCTTACTTAACTCCCAATTGCTTAAAATATTCTTGTTTTGACTTAAGATCATTTGAAAACAGTGGAAGATTGCTTGAATTTAAGGAAGAAATGAATGTGATGACATTTGGAATAGAATTCTAAGAAAATTGATCTTGTTTGCAGAAATTGTGAAAATTGCAAAATCAAATTGCAAATTCGTGATTCTGCAATTGTTTCTGAAGCAGGGAATGTAAAAATTGCAAAATCAGATTCTGCAATTCTGGACAGCAGAAAATTCAAGGAAAAAAGAAAAATTTATGCGCGAAACCCATTTATGGAAAACCAAATTACCCGCATGATTTGGTGGAATTGGAGCACGATTTTTGGGCAATCTTCAACCCTAATGAAGGCCTATAAATGGGGAAGAAAAGGAGGAGCTAAGAATCGGGATTGGGAGGCGAATGTAGAAGCAAATTTTCGTGGGTTTTTTTTTTTCATTTTTCGGAGGCTCTGTTTTTTTTATTTTTATTTTTATTCTTCTTCTGTTTTAGCAAGAATTTCAATTTCAATCTTAGTTTCTTTAGTTTTCTACTTGTATTATGGAGAGTTTCTTGAAGTACAATCTTTGTTCTCCATTCGAATTCTTCTTGTATTAATTGTAAGTTTTAATTCAATCTTGTTCGTGGGTTTATTTACGTTAATACTCTATTTTTTTTTCTGGAAAATTTCTGCTGTGTTTCTTCTCGAATTTCCAATCCAATTCCAGGCAAGCTGGGTTTGTTAAGATTCATCAATTCCTAGAATTAGGAAAGGGATGAAATCGATTGGAAGTGAGGTGGAATTCGGTTCTGCTCTAAAAATCAATTTTGACAATTTAGTTCTGTTTTGCACAAAAAGATGTAGATCCTGTACTTGTTAATTGCAAGGGAGTTTGAGTTTGTTGCTCTGCTAATTGGGTACTGCCATTCACAATTTGTTCCATCATGAACTTAATATTTTGAGTGGAGATCATTAGCACATTGCCTTTTAATTCCTATTCATAGTGAGAAGTTGGAGGTTTATGTACTGTATAACAGTGTATTGGCTATTTTACCTAAATAGTTTATAAATTCCTTTAGTTTTAATTATCAGTAGAAAACTTTATTCGATTCTCTCTCACATGATGTTTCCTTTAAAAATTAGTTTTAAGATTTTCATCTTCATTATGAGCTAATACTTCTTAGAGGGTTTAAGAATGTGAACTCCCTAAGAAGTAATTGTAGCCAAATTTCAATAAAAACCAAGCCTACATCTCAATTGTTTGCTTGTGTTGAATAAATTTCTGTTGAGATCCTAGTTTGATCAACTAGGGTAGCAACTCAAGCTTAGATCTAATACTAACGAGGTTAGTGATAAGCGGATTTCGCACAAGTAATGGAGAAAAGAGCTTAGACATAAGCCAATCCTTACCCTAGACATAGGGATTAAGGACTCCAAAACCCATAAAATTGTTGAACCAAATAATCTAAGATAGAAGGACTATAGACATATAAGTCACTCACTTAGCCTCATAAAACCCTAAATTCAAGGTGAATAGGAGATGCAATTTTGGTTTACAATTGAGTGTGGAGTAGGTTGGAATTGCAATTTTGGCTTGCAATTACGACTTAGGGCAATGACATTCTTGAGCCCCATCTTTATCTAAATTCCTTTTGAAATTTTAGTTCACTATCTAATATTGCCATTTCTAAATTCTGCAATTTAATTATGCAATTTTGTTATTTCAATTATTGCCATTTTTAGATTCTGCAATTCAATTATGCAATTTTTCTTTATTTCCATTATTGTCATTTCTTGATTCTGCAATTTTTCTTTTTATCAACACACCATCCCAACATTATTTTTGCAATTTAGTTTTCAAAGTTGCAATTTTCCTTACACTTTACTTTACAATATTTTTGTTACACCGTTCCCTGTGGGATTCGATACTTGGTACTCACATACCATTCTATATTACTTCGATCGCATGCGCTTGCGTGTAACACCGATCAGCTAAGTAAATTTATAGAAGCAACTAAACATCAAACAAAATCAAATAGAAGATTACATTTACTGTGATTACTTCATCAGTGATAGAAGCCTATTACTGATAGACTTCATTCATCACATGTAGCCTATCTCTTGTACAAATCTATCAGTGATAGCAAAATCTATTACTGATAAACTAGTACAAAAACACTTAATCAGCAATAATTGCCATTTTGATTGAAGTCTATCAGTGATAGGCTTCTATTGACTTCACTCACAATGGTAATCTATCAACTAAACATCAATGATGCACCATTTTAATGTGATTAATCAACAACCAAACAAAGAAAAAACATAATCCAACCAAACAGGAAACCAAACATATTAGAAGAAGCATAATACAAAGAAAAAAAAATAGCAAACTAAACCAATTAAACAATTTGGATGCATCTAAACATCAAACAATACCACATAGAAGATTAAATATGAAAGGACTTAAGTTCATATGAAAGAAATATATCACTATGGAGTTTATAAGTATAAGGAAGTCTATCAGCAATAGCTTACAATTATTGATAATTTTGAAATCAATAAGTGATAGTCATTGATAGACTTTAAATAATTGCAAATATACTATCAGTGATAAGAGTCTATCACTAATAGACTCTGTCAGTGATAAAAGTCTATCACTAAGGGGTTTTTAGTCTTTTGACGCAAGCTTGATTTAATTTTTGTCATATTTGCAAATAGTTTTAAGATTTGCTATTTTTGATATTTTTTTGGCCGGCTTTGCTATCTGTGCAAATATCCCAATTTAAAACAAACTTACTTTTTAAAACATGGTTAAATTACAAGTTTAGTCCATGAACTTTCAGATATTTGTCTATTTGGTTCCTAAATTTTAAAACGTGTCTAATAGATCCTGGAACTTTCAATTTTGTGTCTAATAGGTCCCTAAACTTTAAAAATGTTTAATTGATTCTTGAACTTTCAATTTTGTGTCTAATAAATCCCTAACGTATTCAATTTTTTTAAATTAAATGATTTATTAGATATAAAATTGAATTTTATTTCTAATAAGCCTATAAACTTTCGATTTTGTGTCTAATAGGTTCATGAATTTTTTTAAAAGTCGAATATGTTAAAGGACCTATTGGACACAAAATTGAAAGTTCAATGATCTATTAGACACAAAATTGAAAGTTTAAGGTATATTAGATACTTTTTAAAATTTAAGGACTAAATAGACACAAATCTCAAAGTTTAGAGATCTATTAAACATTTTTTTTAAATTTTAGAGAACAAATAAATACAAACGAAAGTTCAGTACAAAACTTGTAATTTAACTTTAAAACATTCTAGAAAAAATTGACTTGAAAGAAAAAAAAAGTCCAGTCAAAATTCGAATCTACAACTTTCAAATAGAAATATCTTTAGGAAAAAGGTTGTACCCAAATACTGTGCAACCCACTTCTATGCCACATAATTTTTTTTTTGAAATAAAAAAAATCACAATTTTTTTCTAAATAAATAAAAAATCACATTTTTTTTCTATGGTTGTTAAGGACAAATTATTCTATGAGACTGCCACAATGAGACTGCCTCATAATAATCGTTGGATGTGAATTCAATAATTTTCATGCCCCTAATAACCACTATATATAAATTCAAAGTCATTCTCTCTTTCCATCTAACGGTGAAAAATTGTCAGCCACATTGTGACGGTCTCATCAAATAGTTTCTCATTGTTAAGTGGGCTGCACAACACCTGAGTGCACCCAGTGTCACGGTCATGCTTGTCTAGGACGTGTTGCTCGTGACTACATACCCATTTCAACCCTTTTTTATCATGCTCTCATTGTATATATTTCATGTTGCTTAGTAGTTAGCCTTCCTTGTATTTTTTGTTGGCGTATGACTCCTCGCCATTTTCATGTTTAAGCATGTCATAATGTAAAATCCTAGAAGGTACTATAGGGGTATAACTAGTTGTCCATCATTCCTACCCGAAATTATATGTTATTTAAGTCGTTGTTGTCCCTTATTTGCTTACTAATGTATAACAAAACTCTTTCTTAAATGTTTTCAAATGCTTTCTCTCTCACGTTGAATAAAACAATTTTCTCTCGAAATATGAGGAAGGGCTAGACCCTACACTAAAGTTGTCCACGACTTCTAATTTTCTTATGACTGACTTGCTCACCGGGTTAGAGGAAGTGCCGCATAATCATTGTCCCATCCCGAAACGTGCGATTGTGGCAAGCATCCACCCAAGTTGTGCTCATATCTTTAACTACTCATTACGAACTTTTAAAATTTTGGCATATGTGTAATTGGATGAACTCAAGCAAGTTCGAGACAATTCGCATCGCATGGGAGCAGAGCTCCTGCAGGCTGCAGCCTTTATGCCTTTGATGCAATTCTTGGCGTCTCTCCGGATTCCAAGGCTCCATGGATTTCTCCACAAATTATCGTCCTTTCCACGACGATCTTCAGTTTCTGCCTCCGCGGCATTTTTCTCCTCAGCCCATTTCGATCCTATCTCTTCGCCGCACCATGATTCTTCATCATCTTCTTCTTCTTCGTTGCAGCCTCCTGTGCAAACGATTTGTTCACTGGTCCTCGAGTCTTATTTTCGTCAACCCCATTTGAGATTCTCTCATTCTAAGCTGAATCTTGATATGGATGCTGACTCTTTGACTGATGAGCAAGCCATTTCTGTCGTTGCTTCGCTTGCTAGCGAGGAGGGTTCAATGGTGGCGTTGAGTTTTTTTTATTGGGCCATTGGGTTCCCCAAATTCCGCCATTTCATGCGGCTTTACATAGTTTGTACGATGTCATTGATTGGGAAATGTAATCTGGAGCGAGCCCATGAAGTGGTGGTGTGTATGATTGGGGTTTTTGCAGAAATTGGGAAGTTGAAGGAGGCGGTGGATATGATCATTGACATGAGAAATCAGGGGCTTGTTTTGACCACCAGGGTAATGAACCGTATAATCATGGTGGCTGCTGAAATGGGCCTGCTTGAATATGCAGGCAATGTGTTCGACGAAATGTCTGCAAGAGGTGTGGACCCTGATTCTTGCACTTATAAGTCTATAATTGTTGGTTACTGTAGAAATGGCAATGTTTTGGAAGCAGATAGGTGGATTTGTGAGATGATGGGGAGAGGCTTTGTGGTTGATAATGCAACATTGACTTTGATTATTAATGCTTTTTGTGAAAAGAGTTTTGTAAACAGAGCACTTTGGTTTTTTCATAAGGTTACAAAGATGGGTTTATCACCAAATTTGATCAACTATTCATCTATGATTAGTGGGTTGTGCAAGAGGGGTAGTGTTAAGCAAGCATTTGAATTATTGGAAGAGATGGTTAGAAATGGCTGGAAACCCAATGTGTATATCCACACATCATTAATTGATGGGCTTTGCAAGAAGGGGTGGACAGAAAGAGCTTTTAGACTGTTTCTTAAACTTGTTAGAAGTGATAATTACAAGCCAAATGTGCACACTTACACAGCCATGATAAGTGGATATTGCAAAGAGGAGAAGTTGAATAGAGCTGAAATGTTGTTTGAAAGAATGAAAGAACAAGGAATGGTTCCAAACACCAACACTTACACAACTCTCATTGATGGGCACTGTAAGGCTGGGAATTTCAGTAGAGCCTATAAATTGATGGAGTTAATGTGTAATGAAGGTTTCTTTCCTAATATCTGTACATACAATGCAATTGTTGATGGTCTCTGTAAAAAAGGGAGAGCAGAAGAGGCCTTCAAACTGCTAAATAAAGGGTTTCAAAATCGAATTGAAGCCGACAGTGTGACGTACACCATTCTGATATCCGAGCAGTGTAAGCGAGCCGATTTGAACCAAGCCCTTATGTTTCTAAATAAGATGTTTAAAGTTGGTTTCCAGCCTGATATCCATTTATATACCACTTTGATTGCTGCATTCTGCAGGCAAAAAACGATGGAAGACAGCGAAAAGTTGTTCGACGAAGTTGTTGAGCGTGGTTTGGTTCCAACAAAGGAAACTTACACATCCATGATATGTGGCTATTGTAGGGAGAGAAAAATTAGCTTAGCAGTCAAGTTTTTCCAGAGGATGAGTGACCATGGTTGTGCACCAGATAGCATTAGTTATGGTGCTTTAATCAGTGGCCTCTGTAAAGAGTCGAGGTTGGACGAGGCTCGCCAATTATACGATGCCATGATAGACAAAGGGCTGTCTCCTTGCGAAGTTACTCGGGTGACACTGGCTTATGAGTATTGCAAAGCAGAAGACTTTGCTTCAGCCATAGTTATCTTGGAACGGCTAGACAAGAAGCTTTGGATACGCACAGTCCATACGCTAATACGGAAGCTTTGTAGCGAGAAGAAAGTTGGCATGGCAGCTCTTTTCTTTCATAAGTTACTGGATAAGGAGGTCAATGTTGATCGTGTGACTTTGGCTGCATTCATGACTGCTTGTTGTGAGAGCAACAAGTATGCTCTTGTTTCCGACTTATCTATGAGAATATCAAAAGGTATCGGCTAACCAACCTCCTAATACTGGAATGATAGATGAATTTATTGTGTTGAAGAGCTGAACAATGAAGAATAATGGTCAGAGATGGACTTGAATCTCTTGATTTGATTGCAAGCCAGTTGGATTGCAGAGATGTCTTCAAGATGATAAAGTATGGCCTGCACTTCTTTAAGTTTGCTGCAGGTAATTCAAGTTTTGATTCATAATTTTTTCTTCCTATTTTTGTTATCTATTTATTGTTTTCTAAGACGAAAATATTGAAATTACAAGAAGAATTCTTTGCTGTTACAGCCACAACATGAACAGTTTCCAGAATAAAAATAAAGATCTTGGATGAGAAGTATTTTCCCAAATGGCACAGCCTTTCACTATCTCAAGCATTGGATTGATGCTGAAGCCTTTTTCCTGTATTTATTGTTATCCAAGAAAATTGGATATCATACATTTTCCTTTTCCTTTCTAACAATAATTTCTTTATCTTTTCAATAGAAGTTTAAAATTTATTATTGAATCAATATAATGTTCTCTTCTTGCATTTTACATTTATCTAGATTTTAAATGTACTAGTCCAGCACGTTTATATATATCTAATGATACATATTTTTCTTATGAGTAATAAAAGGTTAAATTACAAGTTTAGTCCTCAAACTTTTAGATTTGTGTCTATTTGGTCTTTAAACTTTGAAAGTGTTTAATAGGTCTCTGTACTTTCAATTTTGTGTTTCATAGCTTCCTAAATTTTAAAAATGTCTAATAAGTTCCTTAATTTTTAATTTTGTGTCTAATAGGTCCTTGAGATATTCAAAAGTTTCAAAAATTAACTAATTTATTAGATATAAAATTTTATTTTGTCTAATAAGATCTTAAACTTTCAATTTTGTGTCTAATAAGTTCATAAACTTTAAAAAACGTCAATTAGGTCAATGATCTATTAGACACAAAATTGAAAGTTTAAGGCTTATTAGACACATTTTAAAGTTTCCTGGCCAAATAGACACAAATCTGAAAGTTCAAATATATTAGATAATTGATGGTTAAATTATAAATTTGGTCCCTATGATGTTGAGAAAGTTAGAATTTAGTCCCTATGGTTTTAAATGTTAGAATTAGTTTCTATGGTTTGATAAAACTCTCATAAATAGTATCTACCATAGAGACTATTTATGAGAGTTTTATCAAACCATAGAGATTATGTATGAGGTTTTATCAAACTATGACAAAATTATAACTTTTAAAACTATAGGGACTATCTTTTAACTTTCTTCCAACCATAGGGATCAAATTTGTAATTTAACCATAATTGATTAATTACTAATATAATATGGTAGAATTTATAATTGGTTAAAGAACACTTTTGGTCCCTTAACTTTCTTGGAAGTAAGAATTGAGCCCTTGAACTTTCATGTGTAACAATTTAGTTCATGTACTTATATTTGAAACGGTTTAGTACCTATCATGAAGAATATGTTAAGATTTAATGAGATTTCTTACATATGAATATTAATAAATTTATTAGAGATCAAATGTGTTTATAAACTACAAAGTTGTTACATATCTTTTGGATTATTATGAGTGAAAATGATTAAATTCTTGACAAATTAAATAATTTTTTTTTTCATTTCATATATATATATATATATTTCATATTCCAACCTTTTAGATTCCATGTATTTATTATGGTTAATAATTAATTATGTATGTGTTCGCATGAGATTTCTAGAGAAATTTGATTCGTCGAATTGAACTTGAACTTGTATTAATTTGTGTAAGTGTAGTGGAGTACAAATCTACCGTATAGTCCTTTGATTCTTTATCTCACAAAGTCAAGGAAGTTTTAGTCCTTTGGGTCTTTAGGAAGCTTTGCTTTCGGTCTTTAAAAAGATTTAATTTCAGGTCTTCAAGAAGATTTAATTTCAGTCTTTAGGTCTTCAGTCTTCATGAAGATTTAGTTTCAGTCTTCAATATTCAAGACGCTATATAGTTTCAGTATTCAGGAAAATTTGGTTTTAGTCTTTAGTCTTCAAGATGTTTTAGTTTCAGTCTTCAATCTTTAAAACACTTTAGTTTCAGTCTTCAGGAAGATTTAGTCTTCAGTCGTCAAAGTCTTCTTGAAGCTTCAATCTTTTAACCCCCAAATGAAGGATGAACCCTCCATTTATAGAGTTTTTCCAAGGCCTTATGTGGCCTTGGGCCTAATTGCTTTTGGGCTCATTCTTTGGACCTGGGCTTGTTTGGATAAAATTTTGGCCTTTGGACCCAATTAGCTTAATGGGCTTAAATTTATTTGAGCCCAACCCAATTTAATTTGTTAACTTCAACTAAAATGGGCTTTAGGCCAAATTATCATTTGATCTAGGGCTCGACCATTATTGGATTTGATCGGGTCATTGGTATTATTATCCGGCCATAAGAAATGACATATTTGGGTTTGACATGATTTAATTTGGGGACCCATGTTAATTTATAATTGGTCCCTAATTAAATAAATAATTTTGTCATTAATTTTAAATAATGATGTGACAATTTTTTATGGGTTGAAATTTCTATTCCAATAGTATGTATTGTTGATAATTAATTAATTAACTATTTATAATTAGTTTTCAATGACATTATGTAAATTCATAAATCAAAGAAAGGGGAAAATAGTTTTAAAAAATGTTTTTCAAAATCCTTCTTTTTTAAGATATTATATGTTGTTGCCAAATTTTAGATAAGAAAATCTCATATGACCTCTATGTGACAACCACGGTGAGTTTGTTTTAGGGGGGAAGAACGTGGCCTGTAAGATAAGAAAGATTTGAACACTGGTGTGGTGTTTGCCACACAGTCTCCGATGCTTAAGTTAGAGAGTGAATGAATGTGATAACTTCGGATTTTGAGAATGAGGAATAACTTACCTTATTCATCATGAAGAAAAGTATTTAGAGGGCTTTCCTAGAGCGAAACCCTCAATCCGAGGCAAATTAGGAAAGGAAAAAGATCGGAGACGGGTTGGGCCAAGTCAAGAGAGCCAAAGGAGGTGGGTTCGACCTTGTGGTGGGGTCAACCCATGTGGTCGGCCTCCTTTATTTCTGGGAGGCATGGTTCCTTTTTCCTTTTGGCTCAATTTGATCCGTTTTAGCCCATTTTGAGTATTTCTTTGCATATTTTCCCGTCAACTTCCTTTATATTTCAAATTTATCCTTGTGGTCAAATTTCACCCATAACATTAGCCCCCACTCCCTAACTAGGATCCATGTTTTGGCTTTATTGTCATAGGCTATTAGCATGAAGACTGATTTGGGAGTAATTTGGTTTGTCTCTTTGTTTAAGACATTTTATTTTTTACCTTATTAGAACATTCTCTTTTGGCACTTTATTCTTCTTTTTGAGATAATCAAAATCATTCTCTAAGAGGAATTGACTTCAATGCTCCAAGGTGATCCTCGAATTATCCCAGGGACAGTCATTCATGCCTAATGAGATCGATGTCGATCTTCCTTGAGTATAAGATTCTCCTCTAGATTTGCGATGTTTGACTGCTTTCATGGAGAAAATTTTAAGACTCCAAGGTAGTCCTTAGATTATCCCAAAGATTGCTTGATCATACCCCATAGGGTTGATCCTTTTCTTCCTAAAGTGTAAGATTCTCCTCTAGATTCGCAGTGTTCGACTGCTTTCATGGAGAAAATTTTAAAGCTCTATGGTAGTCCTTGGATTATTCCAAGGATTGCTCGATCATGCCCTGTAGGGTTGATCCTAGTCTTCCTAAGGTGTAAGATTCTTCTTTAGATTCGCAGTGTTCAACCGCTTTCATGGAGGAAATTTTAAGGCTCTAAGGCCTTGGATTATCCCAGGGATTGCTCGATCATACCTCGTAGGGTTGATCCTAGTCTTTCTAAGGTGTAAGATTCTCCTCTAGATTCGTGGTGTTCGACCGCTTTCATGGAATTTTTTTTAAGGCTCCAAGGTAGTCCTTGGATTATCCCAAGGATTGCTCGATCATACCTTGTAGGGTTGATCCTCGTCTTCCCAAGTGTAAGATTCTCCTATTGAGAGTTAGTCTTCAATCTTCACATGTAGTAGACTTTTTTGCTTTCTTAAAAGAATCTTGGGCTATTCATAACTTCAATTCAGGTAGTCGTGATGGGAGGAAAAGAAACTATGAGCAAAAATTGAGATTTTGGATAAAATAAGGCTGGGATCGATGTTAAGAAAAGAAAAGAGGCCCGATTTCTTGATCATTGTTGAGCTCATTTTTCCCTATAACTTTTTGGTTTCCCTTTCTATTTGGATTTCCAGATGAATAATTGGACTAATCATGGATGATATGAGTTTGAGGTATGCAAGAAAAATGTTTTCTAGAGCGAGGTGTGCTCCTCGGTCTCGGTCTTTTTTAAAGAACTTCATTATTTTTCGTTTCCTAGTAGCCCCCAGTTCACATGCTCTTGTTCAAAGATAGAAATATGTTAAGGTCGGCCTCGACTGTTGGGGTCGACCTCGACCTCCCTTTTTTTTTCTTCTTCATATTTCAAAATTGTTGCTTGATTGGAAGACGTATTGGAGATGTATCTCCTATGTAGTCCCCTTGTTCAAGGAGGAATTGATGTAGAATTCATGCTTGGACAAAAATTGTATCTTGAAAATTATGTGCTTTATTGATTACCTTGAAAGAAAACACAAATGCATGTAATTGAAAAGTAGAAATCTTTGCTAACTATCCATATCTACTTGAAAACAAATGAAAGCATCATTGAGAAAATATTTTTAGCATTCCATGAAGCTTATGTCATTCTTTTCTTGTGATCGGCCTCGGCTTGTAGGGTCGGCCTCGGCCTCTTTAATGTGCAATGGTCGATCTTCTTTCAACCTTTTAGCTTCTTTGAGTGCTGTGAAGTAACATTCTCTCGAAGCTTTCTGTTCTCATTTCACTATTCTCGTTCCATTCAAGGTTGGAAATTTCATGAGCTGATGGTAAGTGGAAGCTACTGCCTTGAGCTCATGTAGTGTAGGTCTTCCTAAGATTGCATTATAGGTTGATGTGCAATCCACCACGAGAAAGTTGACAATCTTAGTAATTGTACTTTGTCCTTCCCTAAAAGTAACAGGAAGTTCTATACTACCTTTAGGAATTATTCTCTCTCCTCCAAATCTAACTAGGGGAGATTAATTTTCCTTTAGTCGTTTGTGATCTAATCCCATAGCTTTGAATGCTGTTAGAGATAAGACATTTGCAGAACTTCCTCCATCTATGAGGATCCTGAAGACCTTAGTATTTGCTATGTCTAAGGCGACAACTAAAGCGTCATTATGAGGTTGAATTATATCCCTAGCTTCAACCTCAGTAAATTGTAAGGTTTGCTTCAGGTCTTGTTGTTGGACAGAGTACATACCTCGACATTGGAGCTCATATATAGCTTATCTGGCAATGACTTTTCTTTTTCGAGTTGATTCTCCACCAGCTAGTCCTCCGAAGATTGTTCTAACCTCTCTTGGACGTTCTTAGTATGGTCGGCCTCATCCCTCTCTAGTCGGCCTCGGCTCTCTATGGTCATCGTCGTCGACATATTCCTTCATATAGCACTCTCTAATTAAAGCTTCAATTTCATCTTGTAGTTGAAAGCAGTTTCGAGTCTCATGACCATGACCTCGGTGGAATAAGCACAACTTTTGTTTGCTTCTCTTGTCCGATGGAGTTCTCATCATTTTTTGGGAATTTGTCGATGCTAGAATTGCGAATTTCTATTAGGATCTTTTCTAGAGGAAGTGTTGTTGGTGTTTACCTTTCAAAATTTTGACCTTAGCTTTCCCTGGGGTTGGGTCGACCTCTACTCTCGTCCTCGTCCTTCCTCTTCTTCGAGTTGTGATGATGGTTGTCTTGTGCTTTATCACGGTCAAGAGTTCGATTGCTTCTCCCTTGTCCTGTTGTAGCATCCCTTGATTTCAACAGATCTTTTGCACTCATGTATTTATGTGCTCTAGTGGTAAAGTCGACATAAGATGTTGGTTCCTTCTTACCTATTGACCTGAGCAGCCTTTTGTCATGCAATCCATATATTATTGCAATCAGGGCAATTATATCAGTGAAACCCTGTGTTTGCAATACTTCCTTGTTGAGCCGGTTGATATATTCCCGTAAAGTCTCTCTTGGTCCTTGTTGTATAGTTAACAAGTGCATTTGAGACTTGCGTTGATAACTACCTCCTAAGAATTAGGTCACAAACACTCTAGCCAATTCTTTAAAAGAGCCTATTGATCTCCTCTTGATTGTTCTGAACCATTCTTTAGTAGATCCAGTTAGTGTTGAGGAGAATGCTTTGCACTTCATGGCGTCAAAAAATTCTTTTAAGTCCATCAAGGACCTGTAGTTATCCAGATGTTCAACTGGATTTGTGCTTCCATCATACGGAGTGATTGCTGGAACTTTGAATTTACGAGGAGCTTTTTCTCTCATGACCATGTCTGTAAAGGGTGGATCTACTTGCTCAATGAGAGATCTATCGACTCAAGGCCATGAGGTCTTAGGAAACTCCATTAGAGGTTTTCCATTAT